>JAUIMM010000610.1:0-1332500 GCA_031769625.1 Taudactylus pleione | reverse complement strand
TATAAGATCTTCCCACTGTCAGGGAATAAGGATTTCGAGAAAGAAGCTCAACCCCTTCCCCCTTTAATGAAAATAAATAAAAGGCTACATACGTTACGTTGCTAATTCTCCTATTGCCTCTTAAAGTGACCTGGGACTTAAAGGGGCCTGGTTGAGGCCTGGTTCTGTGAAAAGTCCACAGAGGCACAGGCCTAAGGCAACACAATTGGAAGGGCAGGAGACTGCCAGATGTCACAACTTCACATTGATTTCCAGTGTCAGACTGGGTCATGAAGGGCTCTCCAGGGGAAGGCAGTGGTAGGGGCCCATGCTTAAGGGGCAGTGACGGCTTCAGAGGCGGGGCTACAGCGCAGGTCAAAATTCAAATAGGGGAGCTACACCAACTGCCAGTGAGTCTCGGCCGGCGATGTTTGGCAGGGTTTGGGGTGGCAGTTGGTGTGTCTCCACTATCTGAATTTTGGATTGCACTGCATCCCCAATTCTGGAGCCGCCACCGTTAAGGGGTGTGGTCAGTTGCCAGAGGAAGTGAGTCCAGCCACCACAGAGGCTTGTCTAACCATTAGAGAGTGCGTGGTCCGGGCCCTTTTATAAATATATATAGTAAACACTGATGGTGCATGCATGATAATGAACCACATTGATAACAACAATGTACTGTAGTGGGTACACCATAGTCTTGGGAATGCAGTATAATGTAACATACAGTATATGCTGGTGTTCCTGTCAATATATACCACATTAATACACTGTACATGTGATAGGTGACCCCAGTACTGACTGGCCTGTGTCTAAAACTCAGTGAGAACTGCATTAGGGCTAGCAAAGGGGAAATACATTTCATTGCAAAAATAATTCTCTTAAATGAAAACTATCTGAGCCTTTTACCACTGGGAGGAGTTATTTGTAAGTTAATGAATGAATGCAGAGGTACATTCCAGTCACTGGCAGGAGGCGTGTTCCCTATTTGCTAAATCCCACAGCCAATAAGAGGAGGGGACAGGACTGTGCTATGACTGCCCACTTTCATTAGCAGAAGGGAGAATCTTCTTATAGTTTCTATAGGAGCGAACCCATGTGCATCCATTGTTCTTCTCCATCAGGTAAATGACCCTCTAATAGAGTAACACTGTATAATTCGAATGCATAGTCTGGAACTTGGGGGATCATTCAGACCCGGTCGTTAGCGCCGATGCGCTCGGACCGGGTCGATGGCCCCCCACAGAGCATGCGCACGACGGCGCCGGCGCCGTCGTGCGCATGCGTGAGACCCACTACGACCGACAGCGCCGGTCGTAGTGGGTCTCGATCCAAAGGGGGCGAGCTGTCGATGTTGATTGACAGCTCGCCCCGTTTTGAAGGCGGGCCGGGGGGGTGGCAGCCCAAACAGGGGCGTTCCCATGGGAACGCCTACTGTTTGGGGGCGGCCCCACTGACATCACTAGTGATGTCAGTGGAGAGCTTCCGGCTCAGACAGAGCCGAAAGCTCTCCGGGGCTTACGACAAGGGAGACCCTACCCTAGGCTCTCGTCGTAAGCCCCGATGGTCGCGATGGTCTTGACCATCGCGACCATCACCTTAGGCGGTCGTAAGGCTGTGGGTGATAACCCACAGCCTTACCACCGCAAAGGAGGACGTCTTGAAAATTCAAGACGTCCTCCCCTCATTCAGACCGACCGCACGCTCTGTGCGACCGGCTCTGAATGAGGTCCTTGATCCCAAGAGGAGTGGGTGGGTCCTCAGGCAATGATGTCCACTGGAGATTTCCCCTGTACCCCTATAGGCCAGTCTGACCCTGTTACATTTTTAATTCATAACCAATATATCATTGAAATTGCAGGTTACATTCTTGTGTTTCTTGTGTACAAATTGGATATGCTGCAAGTTAGGAACATGCTGTAATATACTGATGCAAAAATGGTGAGAGAGTGGGGGGGGGGGTGAGAAGCCTAAGGCAGCAAATTATCAAATACAGCAAATCAGGTCTGAGAATATGTCATCTTCATAGTATTTTTGTTATCTCACCACGGACATTCTAGGTGCCTAATTCAGTAGGACTTAGGACTTCACAGGATATGGCTACATGTCTCTTTCACTTGATATCTCGACATTTTGAAATGTTTATTTTGTATTTGCGCTATTGATCACCTAAAAGGTTATGTCAGTCATTGATGTACGATTAGGATATTATGATGCATAGGAACTGATGTTTTGTTTTGCAGCATAATCTACGAAGTCACGGGAATGTGGCTGTTTGGAAAACAGTTCTGCAAGGTCTGGATCTCCTTTGATGTACTGTTCTGCACGGCGTCCATTGTCACCCTGTGCTTTATCAGCCTGGACAGATACTGCTCGGTGGTCACTCCCTACCACTACTCTAAGAGGATGTCACGTCACAGGCGAGTGCCAGTTACAATGATTTCTTTAAAGAAATGACAGATTGTTTTCTATTACCAAAATATGAGGTGTACATAGATGGGTTATCATCAGATTATTTTAGACCTGCCAAAATTTGATGTTGGATGTATGAATTTCATATAGATTTGCAGTTTACACCCCATGTATCAGTATGGCCGGAGTCTCAGTATGGCAGCATTGTCCTCACTGACACATCACTTATCGCCTAATATATAGTACTCTGTGCTGTTGGAGGACCCTGCTCCTTCCACTATATAACTATCAGTCTATGGCTTCCTGTTGCCTCCATTCCCCTCCCCTCACATCATGTCACTGCCCCTATCACATACAGACCTGTTCTCACTGACATATCGCTCATCTCCTGATATACTCTGTGCTGATGGATGACCCTGCTCCTTCCACTATATAACGCTCAGTCTTTGGCTTCCTGTTTCCTCACATCATGTCACTGACCCTGTCACATGCAGCCCTGTCCCCACTAACACATCACTCATCTCCTGACAAACTCGGTGCTGCTCGAGATTCTGTTCATTCCACTATATTAATCACAGTCTGTGACTTTCTGCTGTTTCCATTGCCCTCCTCATAACTTTGCCCCTGTCACATATAGCCCTTACTTACACATCCCTCTTCTCATGATATGCTCTGTGCTGCTGGGGGACCCTGCTCCTCCCACTATATAACTCTCAGTCTGTGGCTTTCTGCTGACTGCATTCCCCTCCTCACATCATGCCACTGTCCCTGTCACATGAAGCCCTGTCCTCACTTATATATCACTCATCTCCTGCTATACTCTTTCCTGCTCCTACGACTATATAACTCTCAGTCTGTGGCTTCCTGCTGCCTCCATTCCCCTCCTCACATCATGTCACATGAAGTCCTGTCCTCACTGACACATCCTTCATCTCCTGCTATACTCTGTGCTGCTGGGGAGACCCTGCTCCTTCCACTACATGGGGTCAATTCAGTTAAGTGTAAGTTGGGTTCTGCTAGCTGATAAAGAAGACATGTCAATTTTCACTGGGTGAATTTATATAAAAAGCTCAATAATGGGTTCAATTATGTGGGACGTGTATGTAGAGCATGGTTACCGACTTACTGGCTGTCCCCTCTGGGACAGCAGGTGGTGTTGCGGGGCATAGGTGCAGGGTGGCATGAAGTCATGACCATTCATATTGTAAAGTAATTGCAATTCAGCTCAATTCCCATCATTGGCTGCCCGTATCGCCCACTTCACTCGGGAATTGGGTGGCTCAGGGTGGTCGAGGTCAGCTGTGGGAAAACGCTTGCTATAATTTTTCCACCATTAATGAAAAGGGCAAATAGCCATTTGACATTTATTAAGAAACTCCAGCACTTTTCTTAGGACCACCAAAAGCGTTCTATATGGTCCTGTTATCTCAGTTGTCACTAACAGATTTTATATGGTCCTGCTATCTCAGTTATCACTAACAGGCTTCTGTATGGTCCTGCTATCTCAGTTGTCACTAACAGCCTTCCATATGGTCCTGCTATTTCTTGTCACTAACAGTCTTCTGTATGGTCCTGCTTTGTCTTGTTACTGGCAGCCTTCTATATGGGCCTACTATCTCAGTTGTCACTAACAGCCTTCCATATGGTCCTACTATATTTTGTCACTAACAGCCTTCTATATGGTCCTACTATCTTTTGTCACTAACAGCCTTCCATATGGTCCTACTATTTTTTATCACTAACAGCCTTCTATATGGGCCTACTATCGCAGTTGTCACTAACAGCCTTCCATACGGCCCTGCTATCTCTTGTCACTAACAGCCTTCTATATGGGCCTACTATCGCAGTTGCCACTAACAGCCTTCTATATGGTCCTACTATCTCAGTTGTCACTAACAGCCTTCTATATGGTTCTGTTATCACAGTTGTCACTAACGTTTTCATAGGGTCCTGCTATCTCTTGTCACTAACAGTCTTCTATATGGTCCTGCTATCTCTTGTCACTGACAGCCTTCTATATGGGCCTACCATCTCAATTGTCCCTAACAGCCTTCCATATGGTCCTGCTATCTCTTGTCACTGACAACCTTCTATATGGTTCTGTTATCTCAGTTGTCACTAACAGCCTTCCATATGGTCCTTCTGTCTCTTGTCACTAGCAGTCTTCTGTATGGTCCTGTTATCTCTTGTCACTAACAGTCTTCTGTATGGTCCTGCTATCTCTTGTGACTAACAATCTCATCCCAAACTCATCCCTAATTAAATTGACCCTTTTGGCTCTCAGGGGTATATTTACTACGGTGAGAGTTTGGGAGAGTTTGCAAACTCTGGAGAGTTTGGCCATTTTTTCCCCCTCTCAAATTTACTAATGTCAAACTCGGGAGAGTGATCTCCTTTACTACGGGAATATACAGGAGATTAAGCAAACTCTCTTCAATTCACCATTGGCAAAACTCGAGAACCTTTTCACTAGTGAAGATGGGATTCGGGAATTTACCAAGCAGAGAGTTTCTAAACTCTCATGAGATGGGAAAACTCCCCTGTAAAAACTCTTGAAACAAATACACCTGCCTGTGATCTGCGAGTTTGGCAGAAACATACACAGATCACTGTGATCCATATATGTTTCTGCCTGTTAATATATAAAACATTTTTTAAATATCAGAAAAAAAATGACATAGGATCCCCCCGCAAAAGCCTAACCAGCCCTGGACTTGCCAGCCAGTCCTGGTTTATAAAATTACGGGGAACAAAATGTGTAGGGTTCCACCGTAATTTAGAAACCAACACGAGACTGCAGTCCTGGTTTTAAATATAGGGGGGAAAAAATTGCGTAGGGTACCCCCTAGATTTAAAACCAGCCCCGGACCCAAAACGGCCAGCCTGTAATGCCACAGCTCGGAGACCTTTTCACCGGGGCTCCAGGGCCAAAGCATTATCAGCCCAAACCGGTCAGGCCAAGCCGGGGATCTCAGGGGAGGAGGGGACCCCCCCAAGAGGGGCCCCCCCTGAAACTTGGACTGTAGCGCGGGGCGAGTGTTGGGTACAGGGGTAATAATGTAAAGAATAGAATTAAACTATTGTATTTTACAGTGGGACTACAGGTGCCAGCATGCCTGCCCTTTGGCACTTGTGGAACTGCAAGTGCCAGCAGATGGGTGGCACCTATACCCCCACTGTAAAATAAATAGTTAAATAAAGACAAAACACACACACCGTGATAAGTAAAAGTTTATTGCATACACCTACCCACTCACACATACTTACACACTCACACAATCTTACCTATACCAGATGTTTCTGTCCTCTTCTCCCATGTAGAATCCTTAATGACTGGCCCTGCAAAAAAGATTGCATACTCACCTATATACTGGCGCTGGTCTCCGTAGCATCCCCGGGACTTTGACAAAAAAAAAACGAGTCACGAACCAGTCGGACCCAGGATCTCTATGTGTGTTGCCACACATACAGATCCCTTGCGAATTACAGCTGACGGGACTGCACAGGGTTTGCACATCCCACCAGCCAATCAGCGGCCACAAACTGTAGAGCGGCCGCTGATTGGCTCTGGCTACTGACAGTTCCCACGTGGGAAGACACTGCAATCACTGGTGAGTCATGTCCTGCAAAATCTGCTACTCGGGGGAGAAATCTCATTCTGCTTCACCATCGGACACCTCACTCTCAGCTAAACTCACTTCTTGGTAAATTTGAGAGTCTTAGGAGCTTCATATGACCCAAGTTTTGGTGAAGCTAATCGAGTTGAAAAAAAAAACAAACCTCTCCCAGACTCGATTTTTAGTAAATTTACCCCTCGGTAAATTTACCCCTCAGTCTGGGGCCTCCTGATGCCGCCATTCCCCTCCTCACATCATAACAGTGGGCCTGATTCAGAGCAAATAATCGCTCAACTGCGCAAATACCAGTAATGCATCCACCTCTGAACCAAGCCCAGAGGTGAGCGGGTTCAGATCTCAGAGATCCGAACCCACCCTAATTTCGGGGATCCAGGGCGATCCGAGCTCAGCTCGGATCTCCCTGCCTGTCCCCGATCCCTGACCTGAGGGAAAACCTTGTGACCCTTCTGTCGAGTCGCAAGGTTTTGTTTTGAGCGGGCTTAATGCTGATTGGCTGAGAGAGCCATCTGTCACGGCTCTCAGCCAATCAGCGTTAAGCCGGCACACCCACTGGCAGCATCCCCCGCTGCCGACACACCACTGCCGACACTCCTGCACTGCTGCCCAACATACTGAGAACACTGTCAGTGACCCCTACACTGCCGACATTGCCAACACTCCCACACTGAGGACACCATCAGCACACCTGCACTGCCGATAGTCAGCAAACCTGCACTGAGGACACCGCTGGCACCCCCGCTCTGCCGACACCACTGGCACCCTACATTGAGAACACCCCTGCAATGCCGACACAGTCAGCAAACCTGCACTGAGGACACCGCTGACACCCTGCATTGAGAACACCCCTGCGCTGCCGACACAGTCAGCAAACCTGCAATGAGGACACCGCTGGCACTCCCGCACTGCCAACACAGCCAGCAAACCTGCAATAAAGACAATGCTGGCACCCCCGCACTGCCGACATCACCGGTACCCTTTACTGAGGACACTGCCAGCACTGCAGCACTGCCATTCCATGTACTGCAGTGCTGGCAGTACATGGAATGGCATCAGCAACCCCGATCTGCCGACACTGCTGCACAGTAAGTTCACTATTGATGTATCCAACCCACACTGTATAACACACTGTGGCCCTGATTCAGAGCCGGATGCTATGACAGAGTGCTCGCTCTGAATCAGGGCCATCCTTCTTGTTTTTCAGAGCAGCCTCCTGGCCGCTCTAATAGCTGTGGGTGACCACCCACAGCTATAGCGAGCAGCCAGGAAGATGGTCGCGATGGTCAAGACCATTGCGACCATTGGACTTGCGATGAGACCCTTGTGGTAGGGTCTCGTTGCCGCAAGCCCCAGAGTGCTTTCGGCTCTAACAGAGTTCTTAATTAGGTTGAGTTCAGAATTAGGTTGAGTTCTTAATGTAGTTAGCAGACCAGCGGACGAGATGCCACCGGTCTAAATTCCGACGGAGTAACCCCGACACGGGACTTAATATAAGCTTCAAAATACCAACGCCTATTTCAATCCCGACGCTAGAAAACAGACAGACCCCCAGAACGAGGTAAGCCGGGGGCATCTTAGCTGTTAGCCGCGAGGGGGTAGGGTGGGGGGGTTGTTAGGTTTTTGCAGCATAGCAAGGTTAGGTTTTGGGGGGGAGGTTAGGGTTAGGAACCTCTAGTGGGGGTAGGGTTAGGCACCACTGGGGGGGTTAGGGTCAGGTACCACTGGGCGGTTAGGTTTAGGCACAAAGGGGAGAGACTTAGGTTTAGGCACTAACGGGGAGTGTTAGGGTTAGGTTGGGGGGTGGGGAGGGTTAGTGTTAGGCTACAAGAAGGGAGGGTAGGGGAGAAGGGGGGAGAGATAGTATACTTACACGACCCCTGTTGGAATACCGATGATCGGGATGTCGCTGTTTTGACAGGAGACATCCCGACTGCTGGTATTACATACCCATTCCCTTAAATCCACCCCATTTCTTCTTCTGTTCCATGCCCTGTGCCATTCTGCATCCAAATGCCTTTCTTATGGTCTAACATTAGACAGACTTTCTGCTCTTCTATCATGAAACTGTTTTTGTTTTACCTGTTGTCATTCAGTACTCTGAATTATGTTGTTTAACACCCAGAAGTACCTCTGGCGTCTTTCTGCACAAGCGCAGAAGGCCGCGGGCCATGGGGGGGTGATGAGAGGGATCCGATCGGATCCCTCCCAAGGGGGAGCGTCCCGTAAAGAAGCCCATAGGCTTCTATTGGGTAACCCCACCTTCAGGTGGATACCTCTCCTAAGTGGCCTTCAGGTGGTGTTACCCATCGGGACAAGACACAAAGTACATTTCTGGAATGTGGTAAAACCTCCGAAAACTGTGTGGGTTTCGCCGCATTTTCACCTTTTCACCTTTAGTAAATCCCGCCCCATGTCTTGCAAAGACTGACTTCATGCTAATGATTACAGCTCTGCTAGTAGTCACATGTAGAGTAATAATCAGTCATGACAATGTCCATCTTCCCATTACATACAGTCTCTCTGGCACTGCATGAGGACTCAGCGGCGTGACTTGTTGCTTTGGTCTATGTGTAATTCATATGTAGCTTTCGTCTGTGCTGTGTCTTGGTTCATTCTTGGCCAATACATCACGTCTCTTGCCCTCCGCTTACATTTTTCTTCTCCTAAGTGGCCTTCACTTATCTTGAATACATTTTCCATCACTTGTCTCAATCTGGAATAATGTTCTTCTTTTGTAGAACCCCAGATAATAATGTCATCCAACATTTTTTCAAAACCTGGAATATGGAGCTCATTCAGAGCCGCTCGCTACATGCGTTTGCTCGCTCCCAGCGTATGCAAATCCAGCGCACGTCCAGCAAGGCAGGCGATCGCACGGCAAGGCATTAGCACGCCCACTATGTCTTGGCGTGCGATCACTTAGTGTATGCAGACGCCCACCAGCCATTCATAAGACGCCCACTTGCGCACGTCATCTCCTGGAAGTGCATGAAACCATTGGTACATCGAGTACCATCGGATGTGATTGCAGAGCTTGAGGTAGACTATACCCTGCCGCAAGCACTGCGATCACTTCAGTGTGAAATTCAACCAGGTGACGTGTACTATGATGCTGCCTGTTAATTATGCACGCCTCTGAAACAGTGTCGAAACATTCAGGCACGCCTGTACCCCCCCCCCCCCCCCGTTTCTACTGGCCTGCCCCTGTGACCACCCACAAACGGCCTCTCCTATCACTTATTCAGCTGGGCTGTCTGTGCTGGGCGAACGAGCGCTTCCCCATCTTTCGCAGTGGTTCGCGCACACGCGCATTGCAATGCATGCGCAGATTGCAAATATCGGCCAGCTACGAGCGATCGCATCCTACCGAGCGGGTCTGAATCAACTCATATGTTCAAAAGGCATGTGTACTCTTATGTGGTGTGCTTCTGGAGCAGACAGTATTTTTTATGGTAGTCGAAGGAACCTGTATCGGAATCCTGGTGTAGTAAATGTACTCAGCTTTGAGCTGGCTTTGGCCCTGATTCAGACCCACTCGCAAGCGGCTGTCCACTCGCAAGTGGGTCGATGGTGTGCACTGAGCATGCGCACGACGGAGGGAGCTCCGTCGTGCGCATGCGCCAGACGCGACGAGTGAAGGAAAGTCCTTCGCTCGTTGTGTCTGATCAAAGGGGGCGTGCTGTCAATGTTGATTGACAGCACGCCCCCTTTGGTGGGCGTGCCGGGGGCGTGCCTCCCTGACAGGGCGTTCCCAAAGGAACGCCTACCGTCAGAAGCCGGCCCACTGACATCACTAGTGATGTCAGTGGGAGTGATTTTGGCTCTGATAGAGCCAAAATCACTCCGGGCCTTGCGGTTGAAAACCTCAACCGCAGGCTCCGGCTCGCAGTTTTGATGGTCGCGATTGTCACGACCATCGCGGCCATCAAAATGCACGCTCGTATAGGCTGTGGGTGGTGACCCACAGCTATACGAGCGTCCAGGAGGACGCTCCATTTTTATGGAGGGCGGCCCTCATTCAGAGCATGCGCTCTGCTCAGAACGTACGGCTCTGAATGAGGGCCTTTATCTCAGTTCATATACCAACAGCCTGAAGATGCGTCTAATTTACTGAACCATTTTTCTTCCACAAATTCCGTCAACTGATTTTGGGGTCTATGGGCCTGATTCAGCAAGGAACGCAAAGGAGAGAACGCACGCGCCCATCGGCTGCGAGAATATGCTTATCAATGCATACGCACGGAGATAGCAGCACAAGATGCAGACGCCCATCCCCATATTAAGCCGCCCATCTCCCTTTACTCTCAGCAGGCAAGATAGCGTAACATCGGTAACATCGAGAACCATCAACCACTTTTGCACAATAGCGGTTGACCAGACCTCGCGCAGGATCTTGGCAACTTCCTGTGTGCACGGACTCTCATCACTGCGTTTGTCGCCACACTGGCTTAATTATGGCTGCCCCTAAAATGGCGTCTCAATGCACAGGCACGCCTGCGTTTGCACAACCACCCCCCGTCGCCACCCACAAACGGCACTTCCTGTCAATTAATATCGGAAGGGGTCTGCGTGCATGCTGCCTGTAGTATGCGTACGCTTACCTGATTGCACTGGCTAGTTCACGCACGCGCAGTGAGAAGCATTTGCATGCGCAGTACAGGAACATCGGCCAAGTGTGTGTGTCCTCTCCTTTGCGTTGCTTGCTGAATCAGGCCCACTGTACTGAGCCTTAGGGAGAGATAAAGTAACAACCAATCAGCTCATAAATGTCACTTTTGCAGGCCGTGTTTGAAAAATGACAGAAAGGAGCTGATTGGTGCATACACATTTTCGCAGCTGCATTGCGTACAAAATCATAAAATTGGTTGCACTTCTTTGTCCACAACCAGTAGAGATGTTTTAAACTGTTTCCCTCTATATTTCAGTGTCACAAGGCAGGTAACTTTTACAGGACTGTTCTCACCAGTATAGCCTGTAACTTTCACTCTTGAATCTTGAAGAGAGATTAAATTCACCTGAGCACCCGTATCAAGCTTAAAGGAAATGACAATCTCTATTCTTTCTTATCTGCACTGCAAAGTTCAATGGAGTCCACAAAAAACTCATCAGTCTTATCTTGTTTTACAGTGTGCACTTATTATCTTACAGCATTTGACAAAGTGATTAATCCTACCACATTTCATGCAGGTTCTGTTTCCACATCTACTACACTTTTTATCTATTAGACTGTGGGACCTATTCATCAACACTGAAACGGCCCGTTAACCATGCGGAAATGGGACCACCTGATATTCAGCAAACTGTGAAAACTTTACATTTTCGGAGTTTGCCTGCGAGAACAATCTCCAAGTGGATTCCTCCATGGCTTCCTCACTGCCTCCCTTGCGGCTTTGCACATGCGTGTGCTCCGAGCTGGCAATGGGGACAGGTAAGTAATGTTGCTACTACTGTAGCACATACTTGCCGACATTCAGCTCCCTCCTTCCGGGAGGGAGCTGAATGCCTGCATTCTGTGGGGGGCGTGGCCGGGCTATGATGCCGTTTTGGGGGCGGGGGCGGGGGCGCGGGCGTGACCGCATGATCGCGTCATCATGGCCCCACCCCCTCTTCACAATGCCGGAAAAAAGGCATTGTGAAGCAGGGGGGCGGAGCCACGATGACGCGATTCAGCGCTAATCGCGTAATCGGGCCACCCCACAGCGGGGTTTTTTACTAGTAGTCTGGGGGGGTAGGCGGCACCCGGGAGGCTTGCCTGCCTTTCCGGGGGGTCAGGAGCGGCACCCGATATTCGGGAGGCTCCCGACCAAATCGGGAGGGTAGGCAAGCCTGCTGTAGCAGTGTTACTAATTGCGGGGGTAGCTGCTCTTCGGAGCAGCTGTCCCCGCACCAGAGCAATGATGAATTGCTTTGGTAATAGGTTTCCACTGCGGCGAGGTGGATACTTAATCATCAGGAGCCATATGGCCACCTGATGATGAATAGGCCCCTGTGTCTTATACTGCTTCATTTTGGAGAATGGTGCTTTGTTTGACTCTATTTTCTTCACCATGTGTACAGCGTCATCCGTTTCTTAATGCAGCGTCATTTCTGAACCCTACACGCATTCACGGTCTTGTGGATGAGAATAGATGTGGTGTCAAAAAAATGGGCGCTCCCTTATAGCTCTCTTATTTTCTTTTGATGCGAGGCTAGATATGGACAAAGCGCTCGATTCAGACCCACTCACTAGATATGTTGAAAGTATTCAAATCTGCGATCGCTCGGCAAGGCAGTAGCACGCCCACTATGTCTTGGCGAGCGATCGCGCCGTGTATGCAGACGCCGACCAGCCTGTCTTAAGACGCCCACTTATGCACGTCATCTCCAGGGTGTGTATACAGCCATCAGTAACATCAATTACCATCGGAAGCGAACGCAGCACTTCTGGTTGACCATACCCTAACGCAAGCACTGCGAGCGCTTCAATGTAAAAATCAGCCGAGTGACGTGTACTATGACGCTGCGTCTTAATTATGCACACCTCAGAAATGGCGTTGAGATGCTCAGGCACGCCTGCGTTCGCATCACCACACCCCCGTTTTCATCAACCAATCCCTGTCACCACCCTCAAACGGCTTCTCCTGACACTTATTCAAGCGAGGTGTCTATGCGCAGTGAGCGAGCACTTCGCGATCGCATGGACTGGTTCACGCACACGCACTGCGATGCGTATGGATGCGCATAATGCAAACATATGCTGGCTGCATGCGAACGCATCCTAGCGAGAGGGTCTGAAATTCTGAATCAGGCCCAATGTTCCATGTTAAAACATATTTTAAACACAATAATCTTTTTGCGTGCATATGTTAGAAGAATATGCATGCAACATTTATCATATCATTTTTGCAGTAAAACAGATTATCTTTAGAAGGCTAATCATAAACTGATACCACAGATAGTGGCTAATTACTCAGCATGCATATACATAAGTGGTATTTATATCTGAATGGAGCAATCAGCTAAATGACCAAATAAGGCAAAGAGCAAAAAGCTAATAACTGCAATTTTGCACATTGGAGCCTAATTAAACACCTTTACCAGACAATGAACAGGAGGTTGCTGATGTTGTAAATAAGAGACTCCAGAAATCTCTTACAGGGCCGTCCGAGTCTATAGGCTGGATGGATGGTTCAAGGCTATATCCTTCTACCAACGCATTTCAAGACATTGGTGTCTCTTTTTCATTGATGTTCCAGTGACCAGAAGTGACATCATCATCATTATTATAAACTGAAATTGTATTCCTGAATGGATTTAGAGGGTAGAAGTGGAGTGCTTTTGCTTGTTACCATGGAGACATCAGTTGATGAGGTATTCAGTTAAAACATTAGGACAGATCTACGGGATGAGATAAATATGTAATAATAGACACATACAGCAAATCATATAATAGTCAAAAAGTAAAATGAGTACAGTGTAAAATGGATGATAACAAACTTAAGTGTCCATCTATGGTTACCATCAATGGGTCCATCGGTGATTACCATCGATGGCACAAAAACCATCTATGGTGACCCATCAAATGTTTGCACCCCTATGGTGGTTTTCACATTTTGATGACCACCGCTACTGGAGGCACAGCGGGCCGTGGGCCAGTAAAGAAGGAAGATGGGACTTAGTGGCCACCAGGAGGAAGGACTAAGGGCCTGATTCAGAGCTGAGCGCTCTGACCAGAGCACTCGCTCTGAATCTTGGTTCCTCCTACCTTTTTTTGGATCGTCCTCATGGACGCTCGCATAGCTGTGGGGCGAGCGTCCATGATGATGGTCACGATGGTCTTGACCATCGCGACCATCGGACTTGCGATGGAGACCCTGCGGTAGGGTCTCACTGCCGCAAGCCCTGGAGTGATTTTGGCTCTATCAGAGCCAAAAACACTCCCACTGACATCACTAGTGATGTCAGTGGGGCCGGCTTGAGACGGTAGGCGTTCCCATGGGAATGCCTCCGTCTGGCAAGCACGCCCCTTGGCACGCCCACCAAAGGGGGTGTGCTGTCAATCAGCATCGACAGCACGCCCCCTTTGGTGCGAGACCCGGAGCGATGGAGAGCCCGTCGCTTGCCGGGTCTCGCGCATGCGCACGACGGAGCTCCCTCCGTCGTGCGCTTGCGCAGTGGGGAACATCGACCCGCTTGCGAGCGTCCTGCCGCTCGCGAGCGGGTCTGAATGACCCCCTAAGCTCCGTCCCGTCAAGATTTTAAAAAAAACATTGGCTCCCACACTCCCATCGATAGCAGAGAAAAATACCTAGCCTGGCTAATCTGCCTAAACAGGCTTATACAGTAGCTCACCATTGGGTATAATCAGTGGCAGAGCAGGACTTCCTGCAACCCAGCCCCCGAAAGTCATGTGAGGGCGCAGCGACACTAGAAAGTGGAGAGCTGTCTGGATGCTCGGGCGGCACTACAGACTGTAAGGTGCGTCCCGGAGTGTACTTTGGATGTTCCGGACAACACTTAAGCAGAGCCAAGCTAGCTACAGGAGCAGCAATGGTGCCTCCCCAGGTCCCTGCGTGATGGCACTGCCAGCACAAACCTTCTTACAGCCCTGGGAATGTTTATCAGTATGTGACAATAATAAAGATTTGCTATGGAAAATATTGAATGGTCAAAATTCACTGCAGCAGCAGCAGTGAATACTGATCAGAGGAGCACTGTATGCACATTCACGAGTCGGCTTTGTAGGATAAAGAAAAAACAAATGTTAAATAGATAAAAAAAAATAATAAGCTTCTTAAAATAATATCCCATTATCCTGAAATAGACTTCCCCATACTATGCAAGGGGAAACTGAGGGCCTGATTCGGTCCCGCTCGTGAGCGCATAGCGCTCGAAAGCGGGTCGGTGGCCGGGCAGTGTGAACACGCGTGCGCGAGCCCCGGAGCGAGAGAGAACTCACTCGCTCCGGGGCTCGCTACAAGACTGGGCGGCTGTCGATGTTGATCAACAGCTCGCCCCGTTTTGTATGCGGGTCGGGGGGGTGGCTGCACAAACGGAGGCGTTCCTGAAGGAATGCCTGCCGTTTGTGGGTGGCCCTACTGACATCACACGTGATGTCAGTAGTGAACTTCCTGCTCTGTTAGAGCAAGAAGTTCACTGGGGCTTGCGGTGGACAAGACCCTACCACAAGAGTCTCGTCGCAAGCCCGATGGTCGCGATAATCGTGACCATCGCCAGGCCGCCCGCTAAAGCTGTGAGCGCCTCTGAATCAGGGCCTGAGTCCAGTCTTGTATATCATCTACACCCAGGCGCAGAACTATGGGAGACAATGGAGGTGCCTGCCGCCGGGCTCCAGGACACCTCCTCCATGGCCCACAATATATTCACCTCAATCCGTGTCAAACCATCAGTTGCCGCCTCCATCTATCTATAGCCTGTTGGTGTTGCAGCTTCTTATGTCATTGTGACACATCTGGCACCCCCCCTCACCCACAACTCTCTGTTTCACTCCTCCCTGGCAGCAGCCCTAGCCGCTTGGACCTATGCAGCAGTCCCAGCACATCCCCTCACCAACAACATCCCATCCCACTGCTCCCTGGGGACAGCCCTAGCCATGGACTCGTGCAGCAGTCCCAGCGCCCCCCACACATACAACTCTCCGTTCCACTCCTCCCTGGCGGAAGGCCTAGTCGCTCAGACCTGTGCAGTAGAGTCCTGAGTGGCTGGCCCGAGAATTAGATAAGCGCTGCAGCATATTATCTTCTTCCAGGAGCTGGATGTCAACAAGGATGCATCGAATGGAGCTGCGGGTAAGAGGGCATGGGAGGCGGAGGCCTGGAGCACCAGTGGCTAGGTCTTTGGTGGAGTAACTTCCCGGCATGTGATGCAGTCGGCAGTAGATTGGGCATTTTGTGATTTGTAGTCCCACCACAGTGGCAGTCTTACAGTATTTTGACTTAAACTCAGTCCTCAAAGCCCCCACATTAGGTTTTTTTCCCCTCCATCAGGGGTATCAGGAGGGCTCCCCACCCCACATCAGGCGGCTTTCACCTACATCAGGAGGACTCTGAGCCTCATGCTAATTGCACCATACAGGTCACTATCTTATCTGTGACTAATCAGTGCCGCAACTAGGGGGGGGCTGGAGGTGCATGTGCACAGCTGCACCCGTCGCCAGTATCCTCCAGCACTGCAGGGGGTCTCCAAGCCGGACACCCGCTGGTAATATTTTATTACCAGCGGGCGCCTGGCTCCTTCCCTGCAGTAGCCGGAGGCTGGAGTTCTCTCCTGAACTCCAGCTTCCGGCTCTCCCCACGTGCACTATGGGAGAGACGTCATGGCATCTCTCCCATAGTTCCGAGGAGCAGCCGGGCGGACCGGACGGCGGCGGACGTAGGAGCTGGGTTTAAGGTATGTATTGTTTTTGATTTTTTTGTAAGCGGCACTATGGGGGCTTTACCATATGGGCACTACTACAGGGGCATTACTATATGGGCACTACTACAGGGGCATTACCATATGGGCACTACTACAGGGGCATTACTATATGGGCACTACTACAGGGGCATTACTATGGGGGCCCTACTACAGGGGTATTACCATATGGGCACTACTATAGGGGCATTACTATATGGGCACTACTACAGGGGCATTACTATGGGGGCATTACCATATGGGCACTACTACAGGGGCATTACTATATGGGCCCTACTACAGGGGCATTACTATGGGCGCACTATTACAGGGGCATTAATATGGGGGCATTACTATATGGGCCCTTAAGGAGTATTACTACAGGTGCACTGCTGAAGGGGGCATTACTATAGGGGCATTGCTGCAGGGGGCATTACTATGGGGAAATTACCAGGGGGAGTGCCAAATTACTGTCTTGTCCTGATTGACAAAAATCCTTGTTTTTTCCCTGGACTAATGCATACAGATGTGTCCACATACATCTATCCTCCAAAAACGCATGAGGGCAGAGTGACTCAGTAGTGCCAAGCATCTATTTGTGCTAATTTTTCCCTACAAATGAGTCTTATTTGCACAGTGATGTGACTAGGACGCACAAGCAGCTTCTACTGATTAAAATGATCTGTGGCATGCCTATATTCTGTGCAACTGCCGGTGCATCTGCTTACGAAATGCTACATTAGAGTGTCAGCGTCTGTGACGGGGGGAGGGAGCACCAAATTATAACTTGCCTCCGGGCGTCTGGGATGAACTTACGCCACTGTATGAGGGCATTGTAAGGCTATATAGTGTCATGATGGGGGGTGTATTGGGGCATTGTAAGGCTATATAGTGCCATGATGGGGGGGTGTATGGGGGCATTGTAAAGCTATAGAGTGTCATGATGGTGTATGGAGGCATTGTAAGGCTATATAGTGTCATGGTTGGGGGTGTATTTAGGTATTGTAAGGCTATATAGTGTCATGATGGGGGGTGTATGGGGGCATTATAAGGCTATATAGTGTCATGGTGGTTGGTGTATGGGGGCATTGTAAGGCTATACAGTGTCATGATGGGGGGTGTATGGGGGCATTATAAGGCTATATAGTGTCATGATGGGGGGTGTATGGGGGCATTGTAAGGCTATATAGGGTCATGGTGGGTGTGTATGGTGGCATTGTAAGGCTCTATAGTGTCATGATGGGTATGCATGTAAGACTACATAGTATCATGATGGGGGGTGTATGGAGGCATTGTAAGGCTATGTAGTGTCATGATGAGTGGTGTAGGGAGGCATTGTAAGGCTATATAGTGTCATGATGGGGGTGTATGGAGGCATTGTAAGGCTTTAAAGTGTCATGATGGGGGGTTGTATGGAGGCATTGTAAGGCTTTATAGTGTCATGGTGGGGGTGTATGGAGGCATTGTAAGGCTATATAGTGTCACGATGGGGGATGTATGGAGGCATTGTAAGGCTATATAGTGTCACGATGGGGGATGTATGGAGGCATTGTAAGGCTATATAGTGTCATGGTGGTTGGTGTATGGAGGCATTGTAAGGCTATATAGTGTCATGATGGCGGGTGTATGGGGGTATTGTAAGGCTATATAGGGTAATGATGGGGGATGTATGGAGGCATTGTAAGGCTTTATAGTGTCATCATAGGGGGTTGTATGGAGGCATTGTAAGGCTATATAGTGTCATGATGGGGGGTGTATGGAGGCATTGTAAGGCTATATAGTGTCATGATGGGGGGTGTATGGAGGCATTGTAAGGCTCTATAGTGTCATGATGGGGGGTGTATGGAGGCATTGTAAGGCTATATAGTGTCATGATGGGGGGTGTATGGAGGCATTGTAAGGCTATATAGTGTCATGGTGGTTGGTGTATGGAGGCATTGTAAGGCTATATAGTGTCATGATAGCGGGTGTATGGGGTATTGTAAGGCTATATAGGGTAATGATGGGGGATGTATGGAGGCATTGTAAGGCTTTATAGTGTCATCATGGGGGGTTGTATGGAGGCATTGTAAGGCTATATAGTGTCATGATGGGGGGTGTATGGAGGCATTGTAAGGCTATATAGTGTCATTATGGGGGCATTGTAAGGCTATATAGTGTCATGATGGGGGTGTATGGAGACATTGTAAGGTTATATAGAGTCATGGTGGGGGTGTATGGAGGCATTGTAAGGCTATATAGGGTCATGATGGGGGGTGTATGGAGGCATTGTAAGGCTATATAGTGTCATGGTGGTTGGTGTATGGAGGCATTGTAAGGCTATATAGTGTCATGATGGCGGGTGTATGGAGGTATTGTAAGGCTATATAGGGTAATGATGGAGGATGTATGGAGGCATTGTAAGGCTTTATAGTGTCATCGTGGGGGGTTGTATGGAGGCATTGTAAGGCTATATAGTGTCATGATGGCGGGTGTATGGGGGCATTGTAAGGCTATATAATGTCATGGTGGGGGATGTATGGAGGCATTGTAAGGCTATATAGTGTCATGATGGGGGGGTGTATGGGGGCATTATAAGGCTATATAGTGTCATGATGGGGGGTGTATGGGGGCATTGTAAGGCTATATAGTGTCATGATGGGGGTGTGGGGGCATTGTAAGGCTATATAGTGTCATGATGGGGGATGTATGGGGGCATTGTAATGCTATATAGTGTCATGATGGAGGGTGTATGGGGGCATTGTAAGCCTATATAGTGTCATGATGGGGGTGTATGGGGGCATTATAAGGCTATATAGTGTCATGATGGGGGGTGTATGGGGGCATTGTAAAGCTATATATTGTCATGATGCCTTACCCATCATTACCCTATAAGGCTATATAGGGTAATGATGGGTATGTATGTAAGGCTGTATAGTGTCCTTATAGTAAATAATGCTTCCCCAAGGGGATCTTCATGTTCACAGATGCTTTAGTATGAGACTATATTAGAGACACATATGACACAAATATAAGGATCTATTTCACAGGAGTGACATCACTACTCTCCAAATATAAGTGACATTACTGTGCTCAGAAATAGGGTACTGCAGTGGTTCCCAAATTTTCCTGAATCCTGGTGCTCTAGATGATCAGCGTTGTTTTCACGGCACCCCTTTCTCATTGAGAAATTCAGAGAAAGCATAAAGTAGATTGTGCTGACCTGTCATCTGTAGGTTCAGTTATGTGGTGGTGGACGGGGTTGTGCTTCTTTGTCCACACAATTCTATGAGTGTCAGCCACTATCGCTGGTTTGCCTGTTACATGGACCGTAAATATTTTAATATGGTTCTGGACCACCAACCCAAGGCTCTCTTACAAGTACCCTAAGGCACCCCAGAGTGCCATGGCTCCCAGTTTGGGAACCACAGGGGTACTGTATATGTACAAAAGTGTAACACATATATACAGTTCACTAGTGGGGATGTAGTTAAAATACCGGGGGATCGGGATTCCGGTTGCCGATATACTAACACCAGAAACCCAACGCCGCTATCTTGAATGGGATCCGGAAACCGGGTCGGAATCCCGAACGTCCGGATGCCAGTAAGGATGGTAGTTACCCGGGGTTGAGAGGGTTTAGGATTAGACACCCACTGGGGGGATTTAGGGTTAGGCACCCCCCCAGGGAGGGTTAGGGTTAAGATGCAAGGTGGGGGGGTTAGGCACCACCGGGGCTAGGTTAGGGTAAGGTAGCCCCCCCGGGAGACAGGTTTAGGGTGTGGACAGGGGGGTTAGGTTTAGGCACCACCAAGGGGAGGTTAGGGTAAGGCACCCCCCAGGGAGGATAGGGTTAGGCACCACTAAAAGAGGGTTAGGGTAGGGAGAGGGGGAGGGTTAGGGTACTTACCTCCTCTGTCGGGATCTTCACAGTACGTGCTTCCGGTGTCAGGATTTGAACTAGCGGGTATTGAGCCGCTGGTATATCATACCCATTCCCACTAGTGAACCAATAACGTATTATTGTATGAATTGCAAATGTTTATCATACTAATGTTTTTCTAATCCTAACTCCTATTTCTTATAGTTCTGTTTGAGCATATAGTATAAAGACTAATTCATCCTACTGAGGACACAGAAGACCACACTGTAAAAACATTTGCATTTTAAAATCTTCATTCTGTAAGAGAAAATATTGTACTACATGTCCGGTGCACTATGCACATAATGTACAATAATAACACCCTGTCATATAGTATGCTATGCTTCATTTGTACACCATCTGTCAGGGAAATGTCATGTATGCCTTTAATAGCTCTCAAAGCCAATACTTAATTGGACAGAGTATGTTATAAATTCATGTCAAAGCATTCGAGGTGCAGAGGCTGTAAAGACGTTTGATCGTCCGTTCATCAGGCGCCTAGTCTTCTACTTGGAGTGCTGTGGACATTAATGGGTTGGTAATATTTGTCGCACACTCATTCTCTGACCCATATACATTGCTCAGGTGACAAACTGCAACCGCCACCATCGATGTCGAAGAGCAGAGGTCATCTGCAATGGAACTTGCGTGCATGCAAAAAAAAAAAAATGGGTATAAGTAGACATTTAAAACTAGTGGATTGTAAAATGATGTTGTATTGTATTGTATTGAGGGCATTAATATATTCTGATGTTAAGATCTTTTTCACCTATATTTCAGCTGAATCTGCGGTATCTGTTATTGTTATTATTAGTACCGAGATTGCAGTGCTAAGGGTTTCTTCTAACATCCCAGTCTGCTTGGGCAGCAGAATTAGGGGAACACTACAGTCCAGGGGAGTATTTATAATGGGTGCAAGTGTGCGGTACACATGGGCCTCTGGGTCCAGAGCGGCCCAAACACCGCACATCCTGCACCCATTTAAAATATACTTACCTCTCTGTCGGCCCTACATTGGCTGCAGAGACCTACAGAAATCACCGGCAAAATGGCCACTGCCGCCTTTTTCTAGTGATTTGAGCATGTGCAGTAGAGATGTCATGGGAACGCGGCGGGGGCGCCATATTACTGGGGACCAGCACATTGCCAGAGTCTACTGCTCCATTGGAGAGGAAGAGCCCAATTGGAGCCCACACACAGGCCTCCTCTTCTGTCAAACCTCCTCTGTTACAGTCTGTGAAAACTCAGCCTCTCCATGACTCTGCGACAACCACAAGGGGAGGCTTTGTCCAATCAGCACCGGTGGTTAATAAACTGTATAGTTTGACTTTGAACTGTTGTAGAACCCTGGAACCCCCACTGTTCTGTTAGCTAAAATTATAACTTTTAAGTGTATTAATTCTTTCATGAAAACATCATTATTTTGGATTACGGACGGATGTACACTGTATTGTGGTAGCAAGGGACTACCCGTGTACTAAACTCTGTTCTCATGGTCGACACCTGTTCTGTATGACATGCAGTCATGTTGTCGATACTCAAAATGTTGGCAGTCCAAGGCTCGACGTCACAACGCATGTCATAATGCCTACTGGTTAAAAATGTAAAAAAATTTGGACATGGTTAAAATGTCGGCACAGCTAAAATGTCAATATTAGAAATGTTATGGTTAGGGTTAAAACTGGAAGTTGACATTTTGTACCAGTCAACATTTTGAACATGTCGACTTTGTGTGTCAACATTATGGTGTCTATATAATGACTGTTGACATTGTGATTGTCGACAAAACATACTGAAACCCTTTGTATCAAACCACATCAACCAATTAGCTGCTAGCTATCAGTTAGCAAATACATTCTATAAACTGACAGCTAGAAGCTGATTGGTTGCTATGAGTAACTCACCCACTTGTCCTCTTTACAACCTCTGACTCTACTCTGAACTTAAACTAGAACTATAAATTCTGTACTCTCCATTCACTATCTCCCAAAGGTTTTGCACTCTCTGCCCTGCACCCCTTAAAAGGGCACTACTCACACTCTCCACGTCACACACTCCTATATAACCGTGGGCATTACGCAGACATGCAGCTTGTTTACAAGAAACAAGGTGGTGTCTAAATGCTCTGCTTATAAAGAATAACCAGTAGGTAGTGGTAGACTTCACTTGCCTTTGTGTGAAAACTTTTACTGCGGTATTCCGATGGGTTTTGGTGTCTTCGTCCCCCTTGCAAACTTCTGAAAAGCCCTCAGTGGGGCTTCTCACAGGTCTCGGACTGTGTCTCGGTAGATCATGTGTGTGGATGGGAGATCCGACACATGTTAAATTTTTTATTATTTAACCATAATCCTAACCTTACCACATGTGTCTAACCCTAACCTTAGCCTAACCCTAACCATCCTCTCCAGCAGCCTAACCGTAACCATCCCCCAAGTGCCTAAACCTAACCCCTAACCTTAAAATTATTGACTTTTTTTAAAACCTGTCGTCCATTTTTTTGTGTTGACCATTTAAACCTGATAATCCCTTGACCCTGTTCACTGTCGACCTTTTTTACCTGTCAGTCTATTGCATGTCAACCATCTGGTGTCAACCTATTGACTGTTGACCAATTAATTGTTGATCTTCTATCCGGAAACCACCTTTATACTGAATATAAACTGACTTTGCCACCTACATGTATAGAATATTACAGATACATCAGGGGAATATCAATTTTTACTGATCTGTTTTTCGTACTAGATTTTTACAGCTGACTGTACTGACGCATCTTCCAGTGCTTCAATGATCCTCTACAAAACTTCCAATTTCGTTATGTACTAAACTTTAACTTAAAATAAATTCCTGCAGTTCACATACCGGTTTTATGATTTATTTATTTTTCTATATATAGTTAAATATTTACCAGTGCTGCACATTTATCATAATCTAAAGTCTTATTTCTGTTCTGTTGGCAGATGTATAATTATGACGGTGACAATATGGGTCTACTCCTCTCTAATCTCCTTCCTACCGGTCATGCAAGGCTGGAATGAAATACCTGGGATTGACTTTGATAATGGGAAAGAATGCATTTTCGTGACCAACTGGACCTTTGCAATAGTGGCTTCCTCCCTGGCCTTCTATATTCCATTCATGATCATGTGCAGTATGTATTTCTTCATCTACAGAGCTTCCCGATTAAAAGCCACCCGCATTGTGTCTCAGACGCTGGATCTCCATTACCACCCCAACAGCAAGCGCCAGAACAACTTGCAACTAGAGCATAAGGCCACCAGGACCATGAGCATAATCATCTCGGTGTTTGTCATGTGCTGGTTACCGTACTTTGTCCTGAATGTTTGGATAGCAGCCAAGGGCACAAGTTCCACCAGCGCCGTTCTGGTCAACACCTTCAAGTTCATTACATGGTTGGGGTACTGTAATTCTACCATTAACCCCATGCTGTATGCTTTCCTAAACCGGGACTTCCAGAGAGCCCTCAAAAAGATATTTATTTGTAGACGCTGGAGGTCACAGGTGGACATCGGAGATGACATGGTGTCCATAGTAACCTTCTCTAAGACAGCTCAAGACGCAGAGTACAGCATTAAATTGCCAATGTCTAATGGTGGGATAAAGGGCAAACAAGCTATAAAATGCCCGACTGCATTACACTACTAGACAAGCCAACGGACATTTGAATGTTGGGTTGACCCACTTGTAGGTCGGTGACTGAACCAAGGGTATTAATGGATACATCCTATGATCTGAGGTGTGTGTGTAGGGGGGAATGTATTGATTTTCAACATCCATAATTCATTAATGTTCTAAATGGGTACATTTGGTCAGCAAATCAGAACCCTGCATTGCCAAAGCCATATGTGGGAGATTAGAATATTTACAAATGCAGGAAAAACTTTATTTTTTATGGAATGCACCGATATATATTTAAGTTGATCAAAGAGCAGAACACAGACTTCTTGTTTCGACTTTGAAGTTACATCCGCAATCTTCATATTCTTCCATTTAAACGACAAGCACTTGGGATGTTAGATCTCGTTGTCGGCACACAAAAAGGCCACTCGGATCCGGTTCAAAGACATTTTATTGGAATCCTACAAGAATGTTGTTCTCTCTCTCTCTAATGTAAAGATAATGTACAACATGCACACGTTGTGCCCTTCCTGTTTACACATCTATGGTGCATGTTATGTTACATGCATTTTTGTTTTTTGGTACAGTTGTAATATACCCTTTTTATGATTCATTGTATCTCAACAGCATGTCAGTTAGGGCATTGTAGTGAGAGCACTTTTAAAGGCAAACAGCCCGATTTTCATCTACAGTACCTAATGGTGTTATAGAGAAATATACGAATTTGTACACAAAGGGCCTAATTCTGAGTCACAACGGCGACTTTCACGGAGTTGAACTATGCTGTTACTACTGTGCTTGCTTGGAAATCCCTTATAAACTTGCACGGTGCATGCGTGCACACAGAAGCGCAGTAGTGACTGAAACGCACGGTGCGTGATATGTATTGGTAATGTATCGGGCGTTTCCTGGATTGGGAGGTGGCTATTCAGATGCATGGAGAGGCACTTTCTTATGGGAGTGTCCCGGGTGTGTAACGGATTGCGAACTCAGGGCCTGATTCAAAGATGGACGGTACTGCGCAGTCACAGGGAAGCAGCTGCGTAATTCCGTCCAACTAAATGCAAAGGCAGCAGGCGGGACCTGGAGGAAATAGACACCTCCTTGCTGCATCTGCGATCTGAGTGCGGCGCCCACAGACGCTGCCTCAGACCACCATAAATAACCGTACTGACCAACGTACGCAGTGGTTGCTCCAGGCTGCGTAAGCTGAGACTGGCCGATTCCTGGCAGCCTGCGAGGCCAGGAAATCTGCATCCACAGGTTGCAGACCCTGGCATTGCCCCTCCCGGAAAACGGGAGCGACACGTCCCCGATTTCCAGGAATACTGGCAAGCCCCGCCCTAGCTCCGCCCCCCCCCCCCCAACCACCGCAGCATATCAATCCTGCTGTGGCTTGGAGGATCTGCGAGCAAGATTGTAGGACCCATTCTGCACATGCATAGAATGGGTCTTGCGCATGCGCAGACCCCAAAACATCGGGTTTGCGCACATCTCAGAATCAGGCCCTCAGATGCTTAATCGCTCACATCAGAGATACTCTGACAGAGGATCTCCACATGGCATGGAGCCGGTGTAAGCTTCGATGGTGCGACCGATGATCGCATCTAAAGTAGCTGAAACTGGGTGTCTCAGTCGTTGCACACTCAGACGCACGCCTGTACTCCAGGGCAAGGGCTGCTACCAGCATTAGCATAAAGTCGCACACGGGACTGCAGCAATAGAGGCTAAAGCGGTCGCCGCAGCAGCACCGTACTATTCACAATCAGCCCTAATTACTTTCTTTCATTGGCTGCTAGAAACAGCGGTTACACATCCAGTTTACACTACAGTAGCAATATTATTCCCATCTCAATCTGTAGCACTAAACGTTAGACACTTACAGGGACAAGTGGAGGAGGTAAGGAGAGAGGTGGTTGGGGGAACAATGAGTAACACTCCTGGCTGCCTGCTGTCTGTATAAAACTCTCTACTTCTCATTTAGCTTTGCATGTATGGGGCCACTAGCTTTCATTGTCTATGATAAAGCCCAATTAATAATCGGATGCTGTGGTTAGCTCTGTTGTCTCCTACAGAAACATCTTCACCTGAAGACAAATGTATAACCAGACGTTATTTCCGCAGTTACTTTTCTGCGCTCATCCGAAATAAAGGAAAAAAATAACACACACATGGAAGTAATTGTTCCTATAATTCTTTAACAGATCGCTTGTTCACGGTAGGCTTTGAAAAACAATTTGTCCTACTGACTGCAATTTCTCGTTTCCATCAAACAAAGAACATGATTTAACTACCAATCACTGTGACCAGCGGCGGGCGCTCACTTGGTTTCAGACAAACAAAACAAGTGGAAACAAAACACTGACAACACATTTCCATCCAGAAGGGCCGGCGGTGGCAGGGAATTAAACAGCTTGGCGCGCGCACATCATTCTCAACAGAATTGTCTTCCATGTGAATAATGACAGGTCAATAAATCACTTCTCCTTTTATTGTAGGTTTCATTGTTGTTTTTTTAATACTGATGCGCCGGGTAAGACTGGCTGCTGTGTGACAGTAATAAGACAGAATAAAGACTTCTACAACTACCATGTTGTATTGACTACTAATTTCGGTGAGAGAATAGACTCTGCACAAATAAGTGCAGTCAGCTGTGGGTCAGTAATGAAGCAGTTGTAGTAAGTCGTTTGCAATATAGACTGGATAAACACACCGTAAGTCACCTCGATGTCACTATGCATCTCCAAGTTCACAAGGTTGTATTTTAATTAGAGATGCGCGGTTTGGTTTTCCTGAACTACGAACACATTGGAACTTAGGGGTTCCGAGTCGAATCGAGTCCCAGTTCAGAATCACTTTGGGATTAATTATTTATTACCAGTTATTTATATAGCCCACACATATTCAGCAGCACTTTAAGGATAATATTTAGCCATTCATATCAGTTGCTGCCCCAGTGGAGCTTCCAATCGATGTTCCCTGCCACATGCTCACACACATACACACTTCGGTTCATTTTGCTGGGAGCCGATTAACCTACCTGTATATTTTTGGAGTGTGGGAGGAAACCGGAGTACCCGGAGGAAACCCTCGCCAGCACAGGGAGAATATACAAACTCCATACAGTTAGGGCCGTGGTGGTAATAGAATCCACGACCTCAGTGCTGTGAGGCAGTAATGCTAACCATTGTCCCAGTTGAATTCTGTAGTCAGTTCGGAACTCAGATTTAAAAAACAACTTGGGTTTTGGATTACATGTATACAGGTGCAAATGACATGAATGTAGTTGTTTTATCGATTTTTATTGATTTAAGGGATCCAAAACCGAATCCGAATCAACAAAAAATACACTTGAGGGTTGTTTTGTCACAACCAAAACATGATGATGATGAACTAAAACATAGGGGTCCGTACACATCTCTAATTTTAATTGACCCGTGGTGGACCAGAAGTGCTGAAAAACTGTAGCAAAGCAATGATAACAACACAATAAACTTGAGACTTTGCCAATGTATTTTCTTAAAGATCATTATCAACACCCATTTAAACAGTAAAAAGTAGGCTCTGTGAAGTTGTGTACTCTAGTTTGTTCTACAGTCACCAGCAGCATGCCCTTACTGTCAATAGCTGCCAGGGTTGGATGACACTTTTTGCAAATGTTCTTAATGATTTCAACACTTTATAGTATAACCTGCCTCCTCCCTGGAACACTTGAGGGTGGGGCGCTGTAGCACGCATGTGCCCGGGCAACCTGGCTACACGCTACTCCTCTGTTCATATGCATGCCCGGCTGTCCGTCCATTACCCCCAAGAATTTAATTTTTACCCCATGTGGGGTAATTTACCCCTGTTCCCTGACCACTGCTGTATACCATTTGTCACCCACTGCCCCAGGGGTGCAAGCAGGGCCGTAGAGAGCCACGGCGGGCCCAGGCACAGAGGGGGCGTGGCCTAGTGGCAGGAGGCGTGGCCACGCCCCCCTCTAGCAAAAATAAATAACTGGGGGGGCGCTGTAAGCCCCTCAGCCCAGCACAAAGCCAGGGGGGGTGCAATCAGTGTGATCGCTCCCCCCCACAGGCAAAGGAGACTGCTGTGTGCTGGGCTGCTGAGAGAGATAGAAGGGAGGGGGGAGCGGCGCCGGGCCCCTCAGGAAGCCCGGGCCTGGGTAATCTGTACTCGCCCCCCCCACACCCTCTCGGCACCCCTGGGTGCAAGAACAAGCCCAAGTGCTGCTTTGCTGTAGGTCAGAAGTGCCTGAAAGTTTAAATTGGATTGCAACTTTAGCACAGAGACTCCACGAGCATTAACCCACAGCTCTATTCTTGGACCACATTATTTTATTACTATTATGTATTTATTTCAACCATACCTACTCTCACAGAACATTTGCGAGACCCATGAATGGGCCCCCACAAGAATAGGCTGCCCTTTCACATCCTGCCCACTTCCTAATCAAGTGGGTATGATGGGGGTATACTGCCACTATTTGCGGATCCATTAGGAGGTTTGGGGTTAATATGATGAGATTCTATGAGAATGACATCATTTTAGCCCCGTCCTCTCTTCACAGACCCACGAATCAGAGCATTCTGCCGTGAGGGGGCGGAGCCTAATGATGCACGCACCAAGACCCGCCCCTATTATTCTGCAGCTGTAACAAGCTTAAAGTAGGCAAGTATGTTTTAAATGAATAAAGGTACTTATTGATCATTTTAGCACATTTCTTTATATAAGGGCTTCAGGAGCCCCCGGAGTACATAGCAGGGGCATGACCTCGTGGACACAAGGCCATGCCCCCTTTTGAGTGCAGGAGCCTAAGGTGCGAGGGGCGCATAAAAGTGCCGCACCGAGTGTCACCAAACCCGGTGACGCCTTTGTATGTATTACATGCATATTATATCATACAGAATATGTGATCCCGCCCCCTCCACGAGACATCATGCGGAGGGGGCGTGATCTGCACTGGGCACTGGGAAATGTAGTTACGGTGCTGGTAGAAAGAGAATATATGTCAAGTTATATGCGTACTGTGTATACTAGAGGTAATTATTAGAATAATCTATGGAAGTTATGTGGGTGGTTCTGTTTAGGAAGAAATTAGCATTCCTGACATTAGTCTGCTACCATATATTCAAAAGGTATTGAAAGGTTTGAAATCTGGACTCAATTTACTCATTAATTGTATATGAAGGATAATTGTGATGGTGCTGTGGGGTGCAGGTAAGTTTGGGGGGATCTTAAAATCAAAAGTAAGCTTTGGTATCCTGAGTTATTGCAATACGTCATGTCGGCCAGCATTAGATTGCTATCACAAGTGATCTAGTATTAATGCAGTAGACTATGCATCAGATTCCCAATGCACAGATGTTGTTCCCCAAAAAATATAGACGTAAACAGATTGTCCCTGTCTCTGTTCTTCATGATGTGAATATGCTGCGCTATATAAGAAACTGTTAATAAATAAATGTGTTGCATTTTGCCAAAAAATCTGTATTGTCACACTGACTGCAAGTGGTCCCGAATCTACAAAACAGGTGCCATAATCTCACTTCTTCTCTGGTTGCCCCTGGCAATTATTGTGGTAGAAATGGAACTTTGTAACAATATTATTAGCAGGAAGAAAAGAAAATTAACTGTAAACGTTTAAAAATACAGCAAACATCCTTATTTGTGATGCTTTTTGTATTCAAGTGTGCCTTGCTCTCTGGAGACATCTGTGGTCAAGATAATGGTGTTTGCAGGGGTGCAGCAGCTTGTAATTGCCCACAGCAGGAGTTGGGCCAATCTAATGCATCTCAGTTTTTAAAAAAATATATAAATATATTTTGTCTTGTTGGATTATCCGGATTAGATAAGGGGTGGACAGTGAACCTTTCCTCCAAGCATAAGGCTTTGAATTTCCCACCATCTCAGAAGTCTTGTAGATTACGTCTCTTCATTGTAATTATAATACACACATATCGCACATTTCAGTTGCACGTCTGTGGGAAAGTGCGTTTCGCCCACGTAAGAAAAGTCTTCAAACATACAAGTGCCACATGTAATAAAGTCCTGATGTGCCCGGATTCTCATGACTTATTTAAAACGTAAATTGAGCTAAGCCAAAAATACATATTTGGAAGAAACTATCTCAACTTAAATGAATAAAAGGGTGATCCTATAGTGTAAGTTGCTTTCACTTCAACGTGGCATTTTTGGTAGTCCTTACCTCTACCCGAAAACCGGGGAGGATGCTAAAGGTGCCTGGTCCGTGCAGTTTTAATGTAATCAGCTGTGCACTTAGTAACAGCAGTCCGCTGTAAATACCTTGTAGTCTGGAGATGTGTTGGGGTCCTGCAGCAGAGAGACCTCCACTCCTATAACCTAGCACTCCCGCTGCTGGCAGTAAGGTGATGGTGTAGGGAACGCTGTCCACATGCGGTACGCTGTTTCTGGTTTCGGTGCATCCGGCATTGCATTCCACCTGCATCTCATTGGTCACTGATGCGTTTCTCCGCCCAATGACGTGGCGGTTTCATCAGATGTCCTCTGATGAAACCGTCATGTCATTGGGTGGAGAAACGCGTCAGGAAGCCCGTGAGACGCTGGAGGAATGCAATACCAGAAGCACCAAAACCGGAAACAGCGTACCGCATGTGGACAGCGTTCCCTACACATCACCTTACTGCCAGCAGCCGGGAGTGCCAGGGTTTAGGAGTTGAGTTCTCTCTGCCGCAGGACCCCAACACATATCCAGACTACAAGGTATTTACAGCGGTCTGCTGTTACTAAGTGCACAGCTGATTACATTAAAACTGCACGGACTGCACGGACCAGGCACCTTTAGCATCCTCCCCGGTTTTCAGGTAGTGGTAAGGACTGCAGCAAAGCAAGTTCTATGGAACCTTTTTTACATTGTTGGATGTTATTTTACATCATTCAAACTACTAACTCTCCATACTGAGTGAACTTTTTCTGCTTTGGCTAACCAATCTGCTTGATCTGCAAAACTTGCACTAACACTGACTGTGATCAAATGTTTGGAACTTATGCTGTGCTGCTGCTGATTGCTTACTGACATTTCTAAAGACCTGTTGAACTTATTCCATTATTGATATTAAACACGCAATATTTTACTTGTATGTATTTTATAGGAAGCATATGCACTAGATAACACTGTACAACAAATTTTAATTTGTTTCCTTTCTAAAAATAGTCATACATTACTAATTTGAGGTAAAAAAAAACTAAAATGATTTCAGAATGTTTTTACTAGCTCTATTTTTGAGCTACACTACTTGCACTATACTGTATGTACATTAGTAATATAGTCATAGTGAAAAGCTATTTTAAAATAATCTGATATTTTCTTGATAGAACATAAATAACAGTTGTTTTAATTCAATCACAAATAAGAACACAAAACTAAACAAATATACAGCATACGAAACAAACATACAGCATAGGAAACAAACATACAGCATAGGAAACAAACATACAGCATAGGAAACAAAAACACAGCATAACAAAAACAAACATACAGCATATGAAACAAACATACAGCATAGGAAAGTACTATCTAATATAGTGGCCTATTCATGGGGGTGCTTTCTCTTTGCTTGTCGCTTGTACTCCTCTTCTGGGACATCTCTTGTCACTGTCCAACAGTAGTGATCACCTACCCTGATATCTTTGTTCCATTGCTGAAATGTCTTGGTGGAATCGCTCACTATGCTTGTCACTCAGTGCACCACAGTTATCTTGTGTGGGTAATCCCGTGATTTGCATATATTTGAATAGGGGAGGGGACAAATAACGGATTCATTTAATTGGGTCATTAGGCCCCGCCCCCTCTGCGCGGAACACAGATTGCTGGTAAGATTCTCACCATTCTGCCCACTTCACTAGGAATACCCCTACATTGTCATAAATGGGCTATATCTCGGAACTCAGAACTAACCGAGAGTTTTAAATGTCATATTCATTCTTTGCATGCTGAAATCAATTAGAAGTAACTATTTTCACATTGGAAACATTTTCATTGTTGTGCAGTGTAATTGGATTTTGGCGAATTATTTCCACCTGCATACCATGGTATTGCAAAAAGTTTTTAATGATATCTGATTAATTGTTTAATTGTAATAAACACATATTATTTTCAAACCAGCAGCTGTGTGTATAGCGCTCCCATTTTTCTATTGTTAACTCTTTTCATTAAATGAGGTGGCACGTATAAAACTAAATAAAGATACATAATAACAATTTAACAGCTAAAAATGTCACTCGTTGTAATATACTGTAGTTACCTACTGTAGCCTCACTGTCCTGTTGCAGAAACAACTTTTTTATTGCTCCTATTTTCCAGTGCAAGTAAATCCACCATCAAACTGTAGTTTGTAATCAGGATTCCTGAAGCTTAGCAGTAAAGCTGCAAAAGATCGTTATTAGATTTCTGCAGGTGAGATGGAAATGTTCAGGACACGCATTGTGGCTGGTTGATATTCAGGAGTTTTTCTCGTTAAAACTATTTTTGTACATTTAACACAGGATATGTGGAGCACACTTTTATATTATTTATGTCAGGTCTGCATGATCTTTTATTTGTGTAGAAATAAAAGCTTACACAGAAGAAACATCGTCCCCCCTCCTCCAACCTTCCACCAACAATTAAATTCCTTTTACGGATATGGGCTTTATACGCATTTAAATTTGCTATCACCACCCCTATATCTCCTCTTACTCCCATTGGAATAACCCCAATTTTCCCCCAGGTTTGCATGTGGCCCGCATGAAGTCGTGGATACAGGCTTCCCTTAAATCTCCTGCTGATTTTAGTTCACAGGGGCTTTGGCTTTCCTTCTCAGGCCTACAATTACAATGTCCAGCCCAACCCCTAAATCCCTTTGAATATTTTCAAATATGGCACTTTTTAGGTTCCCTACCACAAGCCCTGCTTCTTCGTGACCTCACCCCCTTTGAACGGCTCTGTAAATATTGCCCCATGTCTAAGGGAATGATCTCTCAAATTTACAATATCCTCGTCGATGCGGTTCTCCCCACTAATAATCCCCATGAATCCTCCTGGGAAGTAGACCTTGGACTCCCCCACCTGACGAGGAGGCTTGGGACGACATGAAACTAGCAATTGCTAAAACCTCTATCTCTACTCGCCTTAATGAAACTTCTTATAAATTATACTACCGCTGGTATTATACCCCAGTATGGCTCTCCCATATGTATCCCTCTGCTTCACCCCTCTGTTGGAGAAACTGTGGCCTTCGGGGTACCCTAGTTCATATCTGGTGGACCTGCCCAATCCTCGAACACTTTTGGACCTTAGGCCCTCATTCAGAGCCACTCGCTAGCGGCAGTACGCTCGTCCCGAGCGATGTTCGCACATCTGCGCATGCGTACGGATCGTTATACGCATGCGCGAACCAGTCAGTGCGGCCGAAATTCATGTGCTCGCAATATAGCGAATGCCTGCTATTTTGAGTGACAGAATGAGGCGTATGTGGGTGGTAACAGGGGAAGGTGCTTGAAAATGGGGAGTGGAGATCCGAACGCAGGCGTGCTTAAAGGTCAAAACGGGCGTTTTATCGGTGTGCATAATTAATACAGCAGCGTCATTGACCACGTCTCTGGGTTATTTTATAGCCAGAACTGCTCGCAAGATTGTGGTAGCAAAAACCAACCACAAGAATAGCGAGCAGTTCATACGCTGGTCGATGTACTCGATTAATCTAATAAATAGCGGACATGACGTATGGTGCGAGCGGCCAGGGGGGCGTTTTTAACAAATAAACGAGCGTATGTTTTGCTCGCTCGTTCAGACTTAGAGGTGTGAACAGACTGCAATTTGCAAAGGGATCATTTGAATAGCCACCCCTTGTTTTTGAACGAACAACCGCAAATAGCGAACGGCTCTGAATCAGGCCCTTAGTCCATACTCTTCTGAATAATATATTTGAGGACCCGACTATGAAGGACCCATGGACCTTCCTTTTAAGTTCCCCCCCTCCTGATTTTAATAAGCACTCTGTTAAATTGTTATCCCATATTTTAGTTGCTGCCAGGAGTTTGATTGCTTGCAACTGGAAGAACCCTCTTCCACCATCCCTCTCTGAACTAAAGTTGCAAATCAGACATATAGCGGAGATGAAAAATATCACCTTCTATCTTCATGATAGAGGTCATATGTTCTCTCAAGTGTGGGCTCCATGGCTCTTATATGATGGCACCGCTCCACCTTTGATCTCCACACTTGCTACCCATATATGACTCATGGGCATTGGATGGCTCTGCTCCCTCTGCTCTGACCTCTAAGTGGCAAACTTCTCTAACCAGCTGAATACTTTACTTGTTCTTTGAGCAGCACTTTCTTCTTCTAATGCTTTCTATCCAATATCTGGTATTCTTTACGATACCTTATTTCTCTTGGTAGTCCTGTCTCCCACCTCTCCCCCCCCCCTATGCCTTCCCCCTCCCCTTCTACCAATCCCCTTATATGTTTTGGTTTATTGCCAATAACTTTATTTAAAAAATAGCTCACTTGTAAGGCTTATTCTGTTTATGTCTTCCATATTTGTTTTTGTGAGCCTTCTAAATAAAGAATTTAAAAAAAATTAAATAAAAGCATAGATAGATAGATAGATAGATAGATAGATAGATAGATAGATAGATAGATAGATAGATAGATAGATAGATAGATAGATAGGTGTATGGATCGGTTCTCCAGAAATCCAAATCCATCCAAATTTCCTGAATCTGGACAGGTCCAAGTGACGGTTCTGTTCTCCCTGCGGTTCGGAATTCGGATTTTAAATCCAAATTTTAGCTTTTTGATTGCAAAAATTACATGATTTTAGCTGTTTTAAAAAAGTTTTTATCTATTTTTTTTTTTTTTAACCCAGATCTAAAACAGTTGAGGGTGGATTTGCAAACCAAAACCAAAACAATGATGAATACTCAAAACCAAAACACGGGGGTCAGCATATACAGTATGCAATACTGCACCCTGGAGAAAAGTTCTTGTAACATCGGTTATACAGTATGTACAATAGATTTGACTTTGGAATGAAAAGTCCACAGAATGCCGCCTGCTTCTTTCAATGGGATATTTATATTCCAGTCTGGAACTTATCAGCAGGTTTATATATAATTAACATATATAGAATATTGGAGATATGTTGGATCTGGAGATGTCATCTTAAATACAAAGGGAGCTGTTTAGTGAACAATATTTGCGGAGATGTTTTTTGGGGTTACCCACAAATATGAAGCATCCCCTGGATGTATCATGGGCAGCAGACAGCAGCACAAACTCTCCATTTCCGACAACAGAAGAAGCCCCCATTCGTTTGTATGGGGGATGCCATGCTGTCAGATTTACCAAGCTCCGCAATGAGAAGCATCCTGGAGCTTGGCCCCAGCAGCTAAAGCCTTATTTATCTTATGGGTTACTCTCCACACAAATTACTGGGAGAGGGTTCCTCTGGAGCATATTGATACATTTGGGCAAATCTTAATTTCTTATTGCCGCTAATAAGACCCAGTAATTGATAAATACGCCCCATAGGGAGATGTGTTCCTCATGACTAGTGTAACAGCTGTAACCCTCGTCATTTAGATAAATAAACCAAAATGTAAGAATTGTTACACAGATGCATAATGTGCAGTTAGAGCAAACAGCATTGGAGCCTGCAAAGCTACTGCCACTGTCTGATAGCTTATACGTTATACTGTAGTGATGGCGATAATAGTGATTATGCTATCACATCATTGTACAGCTGTTAGCGAACGCAAATCATTTTCTTTCTATATTACAAATTGCAGAGCTGCTAACTGACCTATAGGGTGAGGTTTATGATGGTTTTATTCGCTGTATATACAGAAAATGATGTGTGTAATGGAAGCTGCCACATGAATCAAAGCAGACATTAGACCAATAACATAACACTAATGGAACATATTACTGGATAATTCAATAGAAAACAGGTTGTAAACTGTACTATGAAAGCGATAATAACAGACCATGGCCCTCATTCAGAGCCGCTCGTTAGCGGCAGTACGCTCGTTCCGAGCGATGTTTGCACATCTGCGCATGCGTACGGTTTTTAGTACGCATGCGCGAACCAGTCAGTGCGGCCGAAAATCGTTTGTACGCTATATAGCGAGTGCCTGCTATTTTGAGTGACAGAATGAGGCGTATGTGGGTGGTAACAGGGGAAGGTGCTTGAAAATGGGGAGTGGAGATCAGAACGCAGGCGTGCTTAAAGGTCAAAACGGGTGTTTTATGGGTGTGCATAATAAAAACAGCAGCGTCATTGACCACGTCACTGGGTTATTATAGAGCCAGAACTGCTCGCAAATTTGTGGTAGCAAAAACCAACCACAAGAATAGCGAGCAGTTCATACGCTGGTCGATGTACTCGATTAATCTAATAAATAGCGGACATGACGTATGGTGCGAGCGGCCAGGGGGGCGTTTTTAACAAATAAACGAGCGTATGTTTTGCTCGCTCGTTCAGACTTAGAGGTGTGAACAGACTGCAATTTGCAAAGGGATCATTTGAATAGCCACCCCTTGTTTTTGAACGAACAACCGCAAATAGCGAACGGCTCTGAATCAGGCCCTTAGTCCATACTCTTCTGAATAATATATTTGAGGACCCGACTATGAAGGACCCATGGACCTTCCTTTTAAGTTCCCCCCCTCCTGATTTTAATAAGCACTCTGTTAAATTGTTATCCCATATTTTAGTTGCTGCCAGGAGTTTGATTGCTTGCAACTGGAAGAACCCTCTTCCACCATCCCTCTCTGAACTAAAGTTGCAAATCAGACATATAGCGGAGATGAAAAATATCACCTTCTATCTTCATGATAGAGGTCATATGTTCTCTCAAGTGTGGGCTCCATGGCTCTTATATGATGGCACCGCTCCACCTTTGATCTCCACACTTGCTACCCATATATGACTCATGGGCATTGGATGGCTCTGCTCCCTCTGCTCTGACCTCTAAGTGGCAAACTTCTCTAACCAGCTGAATACTTTACTTGTTCTTTGAGCAGCACTTTCTTCTTCTAATGCTTTCTGTCCAATATCTGGTATTCTTTACGATACCTTATTTCTCTTGGTAGTCCTGTCTCCCACCTCTCCCCCCCCCCCCCTATGCCTTCCCCCTCCCCTTCTACCAATCCCCTTATATGTTTTGGTTTATTGCCAATAACTTTATTTAAAAAATAGCTCACTTGTAAGGCTTATTCTGTTTATGTCTTCCATATTTGTTTTTGTGAGCCTTCTAAATAAAGAATTTAAAAAAAATTAAATAAAAGCATAGATAGATAGATAGATAGATAGATAGATAGATAGATAGATAGATAGATAGATAGATAGATAGATAGATAGATAGATAGGTGTATGGATCGGTTCTCCAGAAATCCAAATCCATCCAAATTTCCTGAATCTGGACAGGTCCAAGTGACGGTTCTGTTCTCCCTGCGGTTCGGAATTCGGATTTTAAATCCAAATTTTAGCTTTTTGATTGCAAAAATTACATGATTTTAGCTGTTTTAAAAAAGTTTTTATCTATTTTTTTTTTTTTTTAACCCAGATCCAAAACAGTTGAGGGTGGATTTGCAAACCAAAACCAAAACAATGATGAATACTCAAAACCAAAACACGGGGGTCAGCATATACAGTATGCAATACTGCACCCTGGAGAAAAGTTCTTGTAACATCGGTTATACAGTATGTACAATAGATTTGACTTTGGAATGAAAAGTCCACAGAATGCCGCCTGCTTCTTTCAATGGGATATTTATATTCCAGTCTGGAACTTATCAGCAGGTTTATATATAATTAACATATATAGAATATTGGAGATATGTTGGATCTGGAGATGTCATCTTAAATACAAAGGGAGCTGTTTAGTGAACAATATTTGCGGAGATGTTTTTTGGGGTTACCCACAAATATGAAGCATCCCCTGGATGTATCATGGGCAGCAGACAGCAGCACAAACTCTCCATTTCCGACAACAGAAGAAGCCCCCATTCGTTTGTATGGGGGATGCCATGCTGTCAGATTTACCAAGCTCCGCAATGAGAAGCATCCTGGAGCTTGGCCCCAGCAGCTAAAGCCTTATTTATCTTATGGGTTACTCTCCACACAAATTACTGGGAGAGGGTTCCTCTGGAGCATATTGATACATTTGGGCAAATCTTAATTTCTTATTGCCGCTAATAAGACCCAGTAATTGATAAATACGCCCCATAGGGAGATGTGTTCCTCATGACTAGTGTAACAGCTGTAACCCTCGTCATTTAGATAAATAAACCAAAATGTAAGAATTGTTACACAGATGCATAATGTGCAGTTAGAGCAAACAGCATTGGAGCCTGCAAAGCTACTGCCACTGTCTGATAGCTTATACGTTATACTGTAGTGATGGCGATAATAGTGATTATGCTATCACATCATTGTACAGCTGTTAGCGAACGCAAATCATTTTCTTTCTATATTACAAATTGCAGAGCTGCTAACTGACCTATAGGGTGAGGTTTATGATGGTTTTATTCGCTGTATATACAGAAAATGATGTGTGTAATGGAAGCTGCCACATGAATCAAAGCAGACATTAGACCAATAACATAACACTAATGGAACATATTACTGGATAATTCAATAGAAAACAGGTTGTAAACTGTGCTATGAAAGCGATAATAACAGACCATGGCCCTCATTCAGAGCCGCTCGTTAGCGGCAGTACGCTCGTTCCGAGCGATGTTTGCACATCTGCGCATGCGTACGGTTTTTAGTACGCATGCGCGAACCAGTCAGTGCGGCCGAAAATCGTTTGTACGCTATATAGCGAGTGCCTGCTATTTTGAGTGACAGAATGAGGCGTATGTGGGTGGTAACAGGGGAAGGTGCTTGAAAATGGGGAGTGGAGATCAGAACGCAGGCGTGCTTAAAGGTCAAAACGGGTGTTTTATGGGTGTGCATAATAAAAACAGCAGCGTCATTGACCACGTCACTGGGTTATTTTAGAGCCAGAACTGCTCGCAAATTTGTGGTAGCAAAAACCAACCACAAGAATAGCGAGCAGTTCATACGCTGGTCGATGTACTCGATTAATCTAATAAATAGCGGACATGACGTATGGTGCGAGCGGCCAGGGGGGCGTTTTTAACAAATAAACGAGCGTATGTTTTGCTCGCTCGTTCAGACTTAGAGGTGTGAACAGACTGCAATTTGCAAAGGGATCATTTGAATAGCCACCCCTTGTTTTTGAACGAACAACCGCAAATAGCGAACGGCTCTGAATCAGGCCCTTAGTCCATACTCTTCTGAATAATATATTTGAGGACCCGACTATGAAGGACCCATGGACCTTCCTTTTAAGTTCCCCCCCTCCTGATTTTAATAAGCACTCTGTTAAATTGTTATCCCATATTTTAGTTGCTGCCAGGAGTTTGATTGCTTGCAACTGGAAGAACCCTCTTCCACCATCCCTCTCTGAACTAAAGTTGCAAATCAGACATATAGCGGAGATGAAAAATATCACCTTCTATCTTCATGATAGAGGTCATATGTTCTCTCAAGTGTGGGCTCCATGGCTCTTATATGATGGCACCGCTCCACCTTTGATCTCCACACTTGCTACCCATATATGACTCATGGGCATTGGATGGCTCTGCTCCCTCTGCTCTGACCTCTAAGTGGCAAACTTCTCTAACCAGCTGAATACTTTACTTGTTCTTTGAGCAGCACTTTCTTCTTCTAATGCTTTCTGTCCAATATCTGGTATTCTTTACGATACCTTATTTCTCTTGGTAGTCCTGTCTCCCACCTCTCCCCCCCCCCCCTATGCCTTCCCCCTCCCCTTCTACCAATCCCCTTATATGTTTTGGTTTATTGCCAATAACTTTATTTAAAAAATAGCTCACTTGTAAGGCTTATTCTGTTTATGTCTTCCATATTTGTTTTTGTGAGCCTTCTAAATAAAGAATTTAAAAAAAATTAAATAAAAGCATAGATAGATAGATAGATAGATAGATAGATAGATAGATAGATAAATAGATAGGTGTATGGATCGGTTCTCCAGAAATCCAAATCCATCCAAATTTCCTGAATCTGGACAGGTCCAAGTGACGGTTCTGTTCTCCCTGCGGTTCGGAATTCGGATTTTAAATCCAAATTTTAGCTTTTTGATTGCAAAAATTACATGATTTTAGCTGTTTTAAAAAAGTTTTTATCTATTTTTTTTTTTTTTTAACCCAGATCCAAAACAGTTGAGGGTGGATTTGCAAACCAAAACCAAAACAATGATGAATACTCAAAACCAAAACACGGGGGTCAGCATATACAGTATGCAATACTGCACCCTGGAGAAAAGTTCTTGTAACATCGGTTATACAGTATGTACAATAGATTTGACTTTGGAATGAAAAGTCCACAGAATGCCGCCTGCTTCTTTCAATGGGATATTTATATTCCAGTCTGGAACTTATCAGCAGGTTTATATATAATTAACATATATAGAATATTGGAGATATGTTGGATCTGGAGATGTCATCTTAAATACAAAGGGAGCTGTTTAGTGAACAATATTTGCGGAGATGTTTTTTGGGGTTACCCACAAATATGAAGCATCCCCTGGATGTATCATGGGCAGCAGACAGCAGCACAAACTCTCCATTTCCGACAACAGAAGAAGCCCCCATTCGTTTGTATGGGGGATGCCATGCTGTCAGATTTACCAAGCTCCGCAATGAGAAGCATCCTGGAGCTTGGCCCCAGCAGCTAAAGCCTTATTTATCTTATGGGTTACTCTCCACACAAATTACTGGGAGAGGGTTCCTCTGGAGCATATTGATACATTTGGGCAAATCTTAATTTCTTATTGCCGCTAATAAGACCCAGTAATTGATAAATACGCCCCATAGGGAGATGTGTTCCTCATGACTAGTGTAACAGCTGTAACCCTCGTCATTTAGATAAATAAACCAAAATGTAAGAATTGTTACACAGATGCATAATGTGCAGTTAGAGCAAACAGCATTGGAGCCTGCAAAGCTACTGCCACTGTCTGATAGCTTATACGTTATACTGTAGTGATGGCGATAATAGTGATTATGCTATCACATCATTGTACAGCTGTTAGCGAACGCAAATCATTTTCTTTCTATATTACAAATTGCAGAGCTGCTAACTGACCTATAGGGTGAGGTTTATGATGGTTTTATTCGCTGTATATACAGAAAATGATGTGTGTAATGGAAGCTGCCACATGAATCAAAGCAGACATTAGACCAATAACATAACACTAATGGAACATATTACTGGATAATTCAATAGAAAACAGGTTGTAAACTGTGCTATGAAAGCGATAATAACAGACCATGGCCCTCATTCAGAGCCGCTCGTTAGCGGCAGTACGCTCGTTCCGAGCGATGTTTGCACATCTGCGCATGCGTACGGTTTTTAGTACGCATGCGCGAACCAGTCAGTGCGGCCGAAAATCGTTTGTACGCTATATAGCGAGTGCCTGCTATTTTGAGTGACAGAATGAGGCGTATGTGGGTGGTAACAGGGGAAGGTGCTTGAAAATGGGGAGTGGAGATCAGAACGCAGGCGTGCTTAAAGGTCAAAACGGGTGTTTTATGGGTGTGCATAATAAAAACAGCAGCGTCATTGACCACGTCACTGGGTTATTTTAGAGCCAGAACTGCTCGCAAATTTGTGGTAGCAAAAACCAACCACAAGAATAGCGAGCAGTTCATACGCTGGTCGATGTACTCGATTAATCTAATAAATAGCGGACATGACGTATGGTGCGAGCGGCCAGGGGGGCGTTTTTAACAAATAAACGAGCGTATGTTTTGCTCGCTCGTTCAGACTTAGAGGTGTGAACAGACTGCAATTTGCAAAGGGATCATTTGAATAGCCACCCCTTGTTTTTGAACGAACAACCGCAAATAGCGAACGGCTCTGAATCAGGCCCTTAGTCCATACTCTTCTGAATAATATATTTGAGGACCCAACTATGAAGGACCCATGGACCTTCCTTTTAAGTTCCCCCCCTCCTGATTTTAATAAGCACTCTGTTAAATTGTTATCCCATATTTTAGTTGCTGCCAGGAGTTTGATTGCTTGCAACTGGAAGAACCCTCTTCCACCATCCCTCTCTGAACTAAAGTTGCAAATCAGACATATAGCGGAGATGAAAAATATCACCTTCTATCTTCATGATAGAGGTCATATGTTCTCTCAAGTGTGGGCTCCATGGCTCTTATATGATGGCACCGCTCCACCTTTGATCTCCACACTTGCTACCCATATATGACTCATGGGCATTGGATGGCTCTGCTCCCTCTGCTCTGACCTCTAAGTGGCAAACTTCTCTAACCAGCTGAATACTTTACTTGTTCTTTGAGCAGCACTTTCTTCTTCTAATGCTTTCTGTCCAATATCTGGTATTCTTTACGATACCTTATTTCTCTTGGTAGTCCTGTCTCCCACCTCTCCCCCCCCCTATGCCTTCCCCCTCCCCTTCTACCAATCCCCTTATATGTTTTGGTTTATTGCCAATAACTTTATTTAAAAAATAGCTCACTTGTAAGGCTTATTCTGTTTATGTCTTCCATATTTGTTTTTGTGAGCCTTCTAAATAAAGAATTTAAAAAAAATTAAATAAAAGCATAGATAGATAGATAGATAGATAGATAGATAGATAGATAGATAGATAGATAGATAGATAGATAGGTGTATGGATCGGTTCTCCAGAAATCCAAATCCATCCAAATTTCCTGAATCTGGACAGGTCCAAGTGACGGTTCTGTTCTCCCTGCGGTTCGGAATTCGGATTTTAAATCCAAATTTTAGCTTTTTGATTGCAAAAATTACATGATTTTAGCTGTTTTAAAAAAGTTTTTATCTATTTTTTTTTTTTTTTAACCCAGATCCAAAACAGTTGAGGGTGGATTTGCAAACCAAAACCAAAACAATGATGAATACTCAAAACCAAAACACGGGGGTCAGCATATACAGTATGCAATACTGCACCCTGGAGAAAAGTTCTTGTAACATCGGTTATACAGTATGTACAATAGATTTGACTTTGGAATGAAAAGTCCACAGAATGCCGCCTGCTTCTTTCAATGGGATATTTATATTCCAGTCTGGAACTTATCAGCAGGTTTATATATAATTAACATATATAGAATATTGGAGATATGTTGGATCTGGAGATGTCATCTTAAATACAAAGGGAGCTGTTTAGTGAACAATATTTGCGGAGATGTTTTTTGGGGTTACCCACAAATATGAAGCATCCCCTGGATGTATCATGGGCAGCAGACAGCAGCACAAACTCTCCATTTCCGACAACAGAAGAAGCCCCCATTCGTTTGTATGGGGGATGCCATGCTGTCAGATTTACCAAGCTCCGCAATGAGAAGCATCCTGGAGCTTGGCCCCAGCAGCTAAAGCCTTATTTATCTTATGGGTTACTCTCCACACAAATTACTGGGAGAGGGTTCCTCTGGAGCATATTGATACATTTGGGCAAATCTTAATTTCTTATTGCCGCTAATAAGACCCAGTAATTGATAAATACGCCCCATAGGGAGATGTGTTCCTCATGACTAGTGTAACAGCTGTAACCCTCGTCATTTAGATAAATAAACCAAAATGTAAGAATTGTTACACAGATGCATAATGTGCAGTTAGAGCAAACAGCATTGGAGCCTGCAAAGCTACTGCCACTGTCTGATAGCTTATACGTTATACTGTAGTGATGGCGATAATAGTGATTATGCTATCACATCATTGTACAGCTGTTAGCGAACGCAAATCATTTTCTTTCTATATTACAAATTGCAGAGCTGCTAACTGACCTATAGGGTGAGGTTTATGATGGTTTTATTCGCTGTATATACAGAAAATGATGTGTGTAATGGAAGCTGCCACATGAATCAAAGCAGACATTAGACCAATAACATAACACTAATGGAACATATTACTGGATAATTCAATAGAAAACAGGTTGTAAACTGTGCTATGAAAGCGATAATAACAGACCATGGCCCTCATTCAGAGCCGCTCGTTAGCGGCAGTACGCTCGTTCCGAGCGATGTTTGCACATCTGCGCATGCGTACGGTTTTTAGTACGCATGCGCGAACCAGTCAGTGCGGCCGAAAATCGTTTGTACGCTATATAGCGAGTGCCTGCTATTTTGAGTGACAGAATGAGGCGTATGTGGGTGGTAACAGGGGAAGGTGCTTGAAAATGGGGAGTGGAGATCAGAACGCAGGCGTGCTTAAAGGTCAAAACGGGTGTTTTATGGGTGTGCATAATAAAAACAGCAGCGTCATTGACCACGTCACTGGGTTATTTTAGAGCCAGAACTGCTCGCAAATTTGTGGTAGCAAAAACCAACCACAAGAATAGCGAGCAGTTCATACGCTGGTCGATGTACTCGATTAATCTAATAAATAGCGGACATGACGTATGGTGCGAGCGGCCAGGGGGGCGTTTTTAACAAATAAACGAGCGTATGTTTTGCTCGCTCGTTCAGACTTAGAGGTGTGAACAGACTGCAATTTGCAAAGGGATCATTTGAATAGCCACCCCTTGTTTTTGAACGAACAACCGCAAATAGCGAACGGCTCTGAATCAGGCCCTTAGTCCATACTCTTCTGAATAATATATTTGAGGACCCAACTATGAAGGACCCATGGACCTTCCTTTTAAGTTCCCCCCCTCCTGATTTTAATAAGCACTCTGTTAAATTGTTATCCCATATTTTAGTTGCTGCCAGGAGTTTGATTGCTTGCAACTGGAAGAACCCTCTTCCACCATCCCTCTCTGAACTAAAGTTGCAAATCAGACATATAGCGGAGATGAAAAATATCACCTTCTATCTTCATGATAGAGGTCATATGTTCTCTCAAGTGTGGGCTCCATGGCTCTTATATGATGGCACCGCTCCACCTTTGATCTCCACACTTGCTACCCATATATGACTCATGGGCATTGGATGGCTCTGCTCCCTCTGCTCTGACCTCTAAGTGGCAAACTTCTCTAACCAGCTGAATACTTTACTTGTTCTTTGAGCAGCACTTTCTTCTTCTAATGCTTTCTGTCCAATATCTGGTATTCTTTACGATACCTTATTTCTCTTGGTAGTCCTGTCTCCCACCTCTCCCCCCCCCTATGCCTTCCCCCTCCCCTTCTACCAATCCCCTTATATGTTTTGGTTTATTGCCAATAACTTTATTTAAAAAATAGCTCACTTGTAAGGCTTATTCTGTTTATGACTTCCATATTTGTTTTTGTGAGCCTTCTAAATAAAGAATTTAAAAAAAATTAAATAAAAGCATAGATAGATAGATAGATAGATAGATAGATAGATAGATAGATAGATAGATAGATAGATAGATAGATAGATAGATAGATAGGTGTATGGATCGGTTCTCCAGAAATCCAAATCCATCCAAATTTCCTGAATCTGGACAGGTCCAAGTGACGGTTCTGTTCTCCCTGCGGTTCGGAATTCGGATTTTAAATCCAAATTTTAGCTTTTTGATTGCAAAAATTACATGATTTTAGCTGTTTTAAAAAAGTTTTTATCTATTTTTTTTTTTTTTTAACCCAGATCCAAAACAGTTGAGGGTGGATTTGCAAACCAAAACCAAAACAATGATGAATACTCAAAACCAAAACACGGGGGTCAGCATATACAGTATGCAATACTGCACCCTGGAGAAAAGTTCTTGTAACATCGGTTATACAGTATGTACAATAGATTTGACTTTGGAATGAAAAGTCCACAGAATGCCGCCTGCTTCTTTCAATGGGATATTTATATTCCAGTCTGGAACTTATCAGCAGGTTTATATATAATTAACATATATAGAATATTGGAGATATGTTGGATCTGGAGATGTCATCTTAAATACAAAGGGAGCTGTTTAGTGAACAATATTTGCGGAGATGTTTTTTGGGGTTACCCACAAATATGAAGCATCCCCTGGATGTATCATGGGCAGCAGACAGCAGCACAAACTCTCCATTTCCGACAACAGAAGAAGCCCCCATTCGTTTGTATGGGGGATGCCATGCTGTCAGATTTACCAAGCTCCGCAATGAGAAGCATCCTGGAGCTTGGCCCCAGCAGCTAAAGCCTTATTTATCTTATGGGTTACTCTCCACACAAATTACTGGGAGAGGGTTCCTCTGGAGCATATTGATACATTTGGGCAAATCTTAATTTCTTATTGCCGCTAATAAGACCCAGTAATTGATAAATACGCCCCATAGGGAGATGTGTTCCTCATGACTAGTGTAACAGCTGTAACCCTCGTCATTTAGATAAATAAACCAAAATGTAAGAATTGTTACACAGATGCATAATGTGCAGTTAGAGCAAACAGCATTGGAGCCTGCAAAGCTACTGCCACTGTCTGATAGCTTATACGTTATACTGTAGTGATGGCGATAATAGTGATTATGCTATCACATCATTGTACAGCTGTTAGCGAACGCAAATCATTTTCTTTCTATATTACAAATTGCAGAGCTGCTAACTGACCTATAGGGTGAGGTTTATGATGGTTTTATTCGCTGTATATACAGAAAATGATGTGTGTAATGGAAGCTGCCACATGAATCAAAGCAGACATTAGACCAATAACATAACACTAATGGAACATATTACTGGATAATTCAATAGAAAACAGGTTGTAAACTGTGCTATGAAAGCGATAATAACAGACCATGGCCCTCATTCAGAGCCGCTCGTTAGCGGCAGTACGCTCGTTCCGAGCGATGTTTGCACATCTGCGCATGCGTACGGTTTTTAGTACGCATGCGCGAACCAGTCAGTGCGGCCGAAAATCGTTTGTACGCTATATAGCGAGTGCCTGCTATTTTGAGTGACAGAATGAGGCGTATGTGGGTGGTAACAGGGGAAGGTGCTTGAAAATGGGGAGTGGAGATCAGAACGCAGGCGTGCTTAAAGGTCAAAACGGGTGTTTTATGGGTGTGCATAATAAAAACAGCAGCGTCATTGACCACGTCACTGGGTTATTTTAGAGCCAGAACTGCTCGCAAATTTGTGGTAGCAAAAACCAACCACAAGAATAGCGAGCAGTTCATACGCTGGTCGATGTACTCGATTAATCTAATAAATAGCGGACATGACGTATGGTGCGAGCGGCCAGGGGGGCGTTTTTAACAAATAAACGAGCGTATGTTTTGCTCGCTCGTTCAGACTTAGAGGTGTGAACAGACTGCAATTTGCAAAGGGATCATTTGAATAGCCACCCCTTGTTTTTGAACGAACAACCGCAAATAGCGAACGGCTCTGAATCAGGCCCTTAGTCCATACTCTTCTGAATAATATATTTGAGGACCCGACTATGAAGGACCCATGGACCTTCCTTTTAAGTTCCCCCCCTCCTGATTTTAATAAGCACTCTGTTAAATTGTTATCCCATATTTTAGTTGCTGCCAGGAGTTTGATTGCTTGCAACTGGAAGAACCCTCTTCCACCATCCCTCTCTGAACTAAAGTTGCAAATCAGACATATAGCGGAGATGAAAAATATCACCTTCTATCTTCATGATAGAGGTCATATGTTCTCTCAAGTGTGGGCTCCATGGCTCTTATATGATGGCACCGCTCCACCTTTGATCTCCACACTTGCTACCCATATATGACTCATGGGCATTGGATGGCTCTGCTCCCTCTGCTCTGACCTCTAAGTGGCAAACTTCTCTAACCAGCTGAATACTTTACTTGTTCTTTGAGCAGCACTTTCTTCTTCTAATGCTTTCTGTCCAATATCTGGTATTCTTTACGATACCTTATTTCTCTTGGTAGTCCTGTCTCCCACCTCTCCCCCCCCCCCTATGCCTTCCCCCTCCCCTTCTACCAATCCCCTTATATGTTTTGGTTTATTGCCAATAACTTTATTTAAAAAATAGCTCACTTGTAAGGCTTATTCTGTTTATGTCTTCCATATTTGTTTTTGTGAGCCTTCTAAATAAAGAATTTAAAAAAAATTAAATAAAAGCATAGATAGATAGATAGATAGATAGATAGATAGATAGATAGATAGATAGATAGATAGATAGGTGTATGGATCGGTTCTCCAGAAATCCAAATCCATCCAAATTTCCTGAATCTGGACAGGTCCAAGTGACGGTTCTGTTCTCCCTGCGGTTCGGAATTCGGATTTTAAATCCAAATTTTAGCTTTTTGATTGCAAAAATTACATGATTTTAGCTGTTTTAAAAAAGTTTTTATCTATTTTTTTTTTTTTTTAACCCAGATCCAAAACAGTTGAGGGTGGATTTGCAAACCAAAACCAAAACAATGATGAATACTCAAAACCAAAACACGGGGGTCAGCATATACAGTATGCAATACTGCACCCTGGAGAAAAGTTCTTGTAACATCGGTTATACAGTATGTACAATAGATTTGACTTTGGAATGAAAAGTCCACAGAATGCCGCCTGCTTCTTTCAATGGGATATTTATATTCCAGTCTGGAACTTATCAGCAGGTTTATATATAATTAACATATATAGAATATTGGAGATATGTTGGATCTGGAGATGTCATCTTAAATACAAAGGGAGCTGTTTAGTGAACAATATTTGCGGAGATGTTTTTTGGGGTTACCCACAAATATGAAGCATCCCCTGGATGTATCATGGGCAGCAGACAGCAGCACAAACTCTCCATTTCCGACAACAGAAGAAGCCCCCATTCGTTTGTATGGGGGATGCCATGCTGTCAGATTTACCAAGCTCCGCAATGAGAAGCATCCTGGAGCTTGGCCCCAGCAGCTAAAGCCTTATTTATCTTATGGGTTACTCTCCACACAAATTACTGGGAGAGGGTTCCTCTGGAGCATATTGATACATTTGGGCAAATCTTAATTTCTTATTGCCGCTAATAAGACCCAGTAATTGATAAATACGCCCCATAGGGAGATGTGTTCCTCATGACTAGTGTAACAGCTGTAACCCTCGTCATTTAGATAAATAAACCAAAATGTAAGAATTGTTACACAGATGCATAATGTGCAGTTAGAGCAAACAGCATTGGAGCCTGCAAAGCTACTGCCACTGTCTGATAGCTTATACGTTATACTGTAGTGATGGCGATAATAGTGATTATGCTATCACATCATTGTACAGCTGTTAGCGAACGCAAATCATTTTCTTTCTATATTACAAATTGCAGAGCTGCTAACTGACCTATAGGGTGAGGTTTATGATGGTTTTATTCGCTGTATATACAGAAAATGATGTGTGTAATGGAAGCTGCCACATGAATCAAAGCAGACATTAGACCAATAACATAACACTAATGGAACATATTACTGGATAATTCAATAGAAAACAGGTTGTAAACTGTGCTATGAAAGCGATAATAACAGACCATGGCCCTCATTCAGAGCCGCTCGTTAGCGGCAGTACGCTCGTTCCGAGCGATGTTTGCACATCTGCGCATGCGTACGGTTTTTAGTACGCATGCGCGAACCAGTCAGTGCGGCCGAAAATCGTTTGTACGCTATATAGCGAGTGCCTGCTATTTTGAGTGACAGAATGAGGCGTATGTGGGTGGTAACAGGGGAAGGTGCTTGAAAATGGGGAGTGGAGATCAGAACGCAGGCGTGCTTAAAGGTCAAAACGGGTGTTTTATGGGTGTGCATAATAAAAACAGCAGCGTCATTGACCACGTCACTGGGTTATTTTAGAGCCAGAACTGCTCGCAAATTTGTGGTAGCAAAAACCAACCACAAGAATAGCGAGCAGTTCATACGCTGGTCGATGTACTCGATTAATCTAATAAATAGCGGACATGACGTATGGTGCGAGCGGCCAGGGGGGCGTTTTTAACAAATAAACGAGCGTATGTTTTGCTCGCTCGTTCAGACTTAGAGGTGTGAACAGACTGCAATTTGCAAAGGGATCATTTGAATAGCCACCCCTTGTTTTTGAACGAACAACCGCAAATAGCGAACGGCTCTGAATCAGGCCCTTAGTCCATACTCTTCTGAATAATATATTTGAGGACCCAACTATGAAGGACCCATGGACCTTCCTTTTAAGTTCCCCCCCTCCTGATTTTAATAAGCACTCTGTTAAATTGTTATCCCATATTTTAGTTGCTGCCAGGAGTTTGATTGCTTGCAACTGGAAGAACCCTCTTCCACCATCCCTCTCTGAACTAAAGTTGCAAATCAGACATATAGCGGAGATGAAAAATATCACCTTCTATCTTCATGATAGAGGTCATATGTTCTCTCAAGTGTGGGCTCCATGGCTCTTATATGATGGCACCGCTCCACCTTTGATCTCCACACTTGCTACCCATATATGACTCATGGGCATTGGATGACTCTGCTCCCTCTGCTCTGACCTCTAAGTGGCAAACTTCTCTAACCAGCTGAATACTTTACTTGTTCTTTGAGCAGCACTTTCTTCTTCTAATGCTTTCTGTCCAATATCTGGTATTCTTTACGATACCTTATTTCTCTTGGTAGTCCTGTCTCCCACCTCTCCCCCCCCCTATGCCTTCCCCCTCCCCTTCTACCAATCCCCTTATATGTTTTGGTTTATTGCCAATAACTTTATTTAAAAAATAGCTCACTTGTAAGGCTTATTCTGTTTATGTCTTCCATATTTGTTTTTGTGAGCCTTCTAAATAAAGAATTTAAAAAAAATTAAATAAAAGCATAGATAGATAGATAGATAGATAGATAGATAGATAGATAGATAGATAGATAGATAGGTGTATGGATCGGTTCTCCAGAAATCCAAATCCATCCAAATTTCCTGAATCTGGACAGGTCCAAGTGACGGTTCTGTTCTCCCTGCGGTTCGGAATTCGGATTTTAAATCCAAATTTTAGCTTTTTGATTGCAAAAATTACATGATTTTAGCTGTTTTAAAAAAGTTTTTATCTATTTTTTTTTTTTTTTAACCCAGATCCAAAACAGTTGAGGGTGGATTTGCAAACCAAAACCAAAACAATGATGAATACTCAAAACCAAAACACGGGGGTCAGCATATACAGTATGCAATACTGCACCCTGGAGAAAAGTTCTTGTAACATCGGTTATACAGTATGTACAATAGATTTGACTTTGGAATGAAAAGTCCACAGAATGCCGCCTGCTTCTTTCAATGGGATATTTATATTCCAGTCTGGAACTTATCAGCAGGTTTATATATAATTAACATATATAGAATATTGGAGATATGTTGGATCTGGAGATGTCATCTTAAATACAAAGGGAGCTGTTTAGTGAACAATATTTGCGGAGATGTTTTTTGGGGTTACCCACAAATATGAAGCATCCCCTGGATGTATCATGGGCAGCAGACAGCAGCACAAACTCTCCATTTCCGACAACAGAAGAAGCCCCCATTCGTTTGTATGGGGGATGCCATGCTGTCAGATTTACCAAGCTCCGCAATGAGAAGCATCCTGGAGCTTGGCCCCAGCAGCTAAAGCCTTATTTATCTTATGGGTTACTCTCCACACAAATTACTGGGAGAGGGTTCCTCTGGAGCATATTGATACATTTGGGCAAATCTTAATTTCTTATTGCCGCTAATAAGACCCAGTAATTGATAAATACGCCCCATAGGGAGATGTGTTCCTCATGACTAGTGTAACAGCTGTAACCCTCGTCATTTAGATAAATAAACCAAAATGTAAGAATTGTTACACAGATGCATAATGTGCAGTTAGAGCAAACAGCATTGGAGCCTGCAAAGCTACTGCCACTGTCTGATAGCTTATACGTTATACTGTAGTGATGGCGATAATAGTGATTATGCTATCACATCATTGTACAGCTGTTAGCGAACGCAAATCATTTTCTTTCTATATTACAAATTGCAGAGCTGCTAACTGACCTATAGGGTGAGGTTTATGATGGTTTTATTCGCTGTATATACAGAAAATGATGTGTGTAATGGAAGCTGCCACATGAATCAAAGCAGACATTAGACCAATAACATAACACTAATGGAACATATTACTGGATAATTCAATAGAAAACAGGTTGTAAACTGTGCTATGAAAGCGATAATAACAGACCATGGCCCTCATTCAGAGCCGCTCGTTAGCGGCAGTACGCTCGTTCCGAGCGATGTTTGCACATCTGCGCATGCGTACGGTTTTTAGTACGCATGCGCGAACCAGTCAGTGCGGCCGAAAATCGTTTGTACGCTATATAGCGAGTGCCTGCTATTTTGAGTGACAGAATGAGGCGTATGTGGGTGGTAACAGGGGAAGGTGCTTGAAAATGGGGAGTGGAGATCAGAACGCAGGCGTGCTTAAAGGTCAAAACGGGTGTTTTATGGGTGTGCATAATAAAAACAGCAGCGTCATTGACCACGTCACTGGGTTATTTTAGAGCCAGAACTGCTCGCAAATTTGTGGTAGCAAAAACCAACCACAAGAATAGCGAGCAGTTCATACGCTGGTCGATGTACTCGATTAATCTAATAAATAGCGGACATGACGTATGGTGCGAGCGGCCAGGGGGGCGTTTTTAACAAATAAACGAGCGTATGTTTTGCTCGCTCGTTCAGACTTAGAGGTGTGAACAGACTGCAATTTGCAAAGGGATCATTTGAATAGCCACCCCTTGTTTTTGAACGAACAACCGCAAATAGCGAACGGCTCTGAATCAGGCCCTTAGTCCATACTCTTCTGAATAATATATTTGAGGACCCAACTATGAAGGACCCATGGACCTTCCTTTTAAGTTCCCCCCCTCCTGATTTTAATAAGCACTCTGTTAAATTGTTATCCCATATTTTAGTTGCTGCCAGGAGTTTGATTGCTTGCAACTGGAAGAACCCTCTTCCACCATCCCTCTCTGAACTAAAGTTGCAAATCAGACATATAGCGGAGATGAAAAATATCACCTTCTATCTTCATGATAGAGGTCATATGTTCTCTCAAGTGTGGGCTCCATGGCTCTTATATGATGGCACCGCTCCACCTTTGATCTCCACACTTGCTACCCATATATGACTCATGGGCATTGGATGGCTCTGCTCCCTCTGCTCTGACCTCTAAGTGGCAAACTTCTCTAACCAGCTGAATACTTTACTTGTTCTTTGAGCAGCACTTTCTTCTTCTAATGCTTTCTGTCCAATATCTGGTATTCTTTACGATACCTTATTTCTCTTGGTAGTCCTGTCTCCCACCTCTCCCCCCCCCTATGCCTTCCCCCTCCCCTTCTACCAATCCCCTTATATGTTTTGGTTTATTGCCAATAACTTTATTTAAAAAATAGCTCACTTGTAAGGCTTATTCTGTTTATGTCTTCCATATTTGTTTTTGTGAGCCTTCTAAATAAAGAATTTAAAAAAAATTAAATAAAAGCATAGATAGATAGATAGATAGATAGATAGATAGATAGATAGATAGATAGATAGATAGATAGATAGATAGATAGATAGATAGGTGTATGGATCGGTTCTCCAGAAATCCAAATCCATCCAAATTTCCTGAATCTGGACAGGTCCAAGTGACGGTTCTGTTCTCCCTGCGGTTCGGAATTCGGATTTTAAATCCAAATTTTAGCTTTTTGATTGCAAAAATTACATGATTTTAGCTGTTTTAAAAAAGTTTTTATCTATTTTTTTTTTTTTTTAACCCAGATCCAAAACAGTTGAGGGTGGATTTGCAAACCAAAACCAAAACAATGATGAATACTCAAAACCAAAACACGGGGGTCAGCATATACAGTATGCAATACTGCACCCTGGAGAAAAGTTCTTGTAACATCGGTTATACAGTATGTACAATAGATTTGACTTTGGAATGAAAAGTCCACAGAATGCCGCCTGCTTCTTTCAATGGGATATTTATATTCCAGTCTGGAACTTATCAGCAGGTTTATATATAATTAACATATATAGAATATTGGAGATATGTTGGATCTGGAGATGTCATCTTAAATACAAAGGGAGCTGTTTAGTGAACAATATTTGCGGAGATGTTTTTTGGGGTTACCCACAAATATGAAGCATCCCCTGGATGTATCATGGGCAGCAGACAGCAGCACAAACTCTCCATTTCCGACAACAGAAGAAGCCCCCATTCGTTTGTATGGGGGATGCCATGCTGTCAGATTTACCAAGCTCCGCAATGAGAAGCATCCTGGAGCTTGGCCCCAGCAGCTAAAGCCTTATTTATCTTATGGGTTACTCTCCACACAAATTACTGGGAGAGGGTTCCTCTGGAGCATATTGATACATTTGGGCAAATCTTAATTTCTTATTGCCGCTAATAAGACCCAGTAATTGATAAATACGCCCCATAGGGAGATGTGTTCCTCATGACTAGTGTAACAGCTGTAACCCTCGTCATTTAGATAAATAAACCAAAATGTAAGAATTGTTACACAGATGCATAATGTGCAGTTAGAGCAAACAGCATTGGAGCCTGCAAAGCTACTGCCACTGTCTGATAGCTTATACGTTATACTGTAGTGATGGCGATAATAGTGATTATGCTATCACATCATTGTACAGCTGTTAGCGAACGCAAATCATTTTCTTTCTATATTACAAATTGCAGAGCTGCTAACTGACCTATAGGGTGAGGTTTATGATGGTTTTATTCGCTGTATATACAGAAAATGATGTGTGTAATGGAAGCTGCCACATGAATCAAAGCAGACATTAGACCAATAACATAACACTAATGGAACATATTACTGGATAATTCAATAGAAAACAGGTTGTAAACTGTGCTATGAAAGCGATAATAACAGACCATGGCCCTCATTCAGAGCCGCTCGTTAGCGGCAGTACGCTCGTTCCGAGCGATGTTTGCACATCTGCGCATGCGTACGGTTTTTAGTACGCATGCGCGAACCAGTCAGTGCGGCCGAAAATCGTTTGTACGCTATATAGCGAGTGCCTGCTATTTTGAGTGACAGAATGAGGCGTATGTGGGTGGTAACAGGGGAAGGTGCTTGAAAATGGGGAGTGGAGATCAGAACGCAGGCGTGCTTAAAGGTCAAAACGGGTGTTTTATGGGTGTGCATAATAAAAACAGCAGCGTCATTGACCACGTCACTGGGTTATTTTAGAGCCAGAACTGCTCGCAAATTTGTGGTAGCAAAAACCAACCACAAGAATAGCGAGCAGTTCATACGCTGGTCGATGTACTCGATTAATCTAATAAATAGCGGACATGACGTATGGTGCGAGCGGCCAGGGGGGCGTTTTTAACAAATAAACGAGCGTATGTTTTGCTCGCTCGTTCAGACTTAGAGGTGTGAACAGACTGCAATTTGCAAAGGGATCATTTGAATAGCCACCCCTTGTTTTTGAACGAACAACCGCAAATAGCGAACGGCTCTGAATCAGGCCCTTAGTCCATACTCTTCTGAATAATATATTTGAGGACCCAACTATGAAGGACCCATGGACCTTCCTTTTAAGTTCCCCCCCTCCTGATTTTAATAAGCACTCTGTTAAATTGTTATCCCATATTTTAGTTGCTGCCAGGAGTTTGATTGCTTGCAACTGGAAGAACCCTCTTCCACCATCCCTCTCTGAACTAAAGTTGCAAATCAGACATATAGCGGAGATGAAAAATATCACCTTCTATCTTCATGATAGAGGTCATATGTTCTCTCAAGTGTGGGCTCCATGGCTCTTATATGATGGCACCGCTCCACCTTTGATCTCCACACTTGCTACCCATATATGACTCATGGGCATTGGATGGCTCTGCTCCCTCTGCTCTGACCTCTAAGTGGCAAACTTCTCTAACCAGCTGAATACTTTACTTGTTCTTTGAGCAGCACTTTCTTCTTCTAATGCTTTCTGTCCAATATCTGGTATTCTTTACGATACCTTATTTCTCTTGGTAGTCCTGTCTCCCACCTCTCCCCCCCCCTATGCCTTCCCCCTCCCCTTCTACCAATCCCCTTATATGTTTTGGTTTATTGCCAATAACTTTATTTAAAAAATAGCTCACTTGTAAGGCTTATTCTGTTTATGTCTTCCATATTTGTTTTTGTGAGCCTTCTAAATAAAGAATTTAAAAAAAATTAAATAAAAGCATAGATAGATAGATAGATAGATAGATAGATAGATAGATAGATAGATAGATAGATAGATAGATAGATAGATAGATAGGTGTATGGATCGGTTCTCCAGAAATCCAAATCCATCCAAATTTCCTGAATCTGGACAGGTCCAAGTGACGGTTCTGTTCTCCCTGCGGTTCGGAATTCGGATTTTAAATCCAAATTTTAGCTTTTTGATTGCAAAAATTACATGATTTTAGCTGTTTTAAAAAAGTTTTTATCTATTTTTTTTTTTTTTTAACCCAGATCCAAAACAGTTGAGGGTGGATTTGCAAACCAAAACCAAAACAATGATGAATACTCAAAACCAAAACACGGGGGTCAGCATATACAGTATGCAATACTGCACCCTGGAGAAAAGTTCTTGTAACATCGGTTATACAGTATGTACAATAGATTTGACTTTGGAATGAAAAGTCCACAGAATGCCGCCTGCTTCTTTCAATGGGATATTTATATTCCAGTCTGGAACTTATCAGCAGGTTTATATATAATTAACATATATAGAATATTGGAGATATGTTGGATCTGGAGATGTCATCTTAAATACAAAGGGAGCTGTTTAGTGAACAATATTTGCGGAGATGTTTTTTGGGGTTACCCACAAATATGAAGCATCCCCTGGATGTATCATGGGCAGCAGACAGCAGCACAAACTCTCCATTTCCGACAACAGAAGAAGCCCCCATTCGTTTGTATGGGGGATGCCATGCTGTCAGATTTACCAAGCTCCGCAATGAGAAGCATCCTGGAGCTTGGCCCCAGCAGCTAAAGCCTTATTTATCTTATGGGTTACTCTCCACACAAATTACTGGGAGAGGGTTCCTCTGGAGCATATTGATACATTTGGGCAAATCTTAATTTCTTATTGCCGCTAATAAGACCCAGTAATTGATAAATACGCCCCATAGGGAGATGTGTTCCTCATGACTAGTGTAACAGCTGTAACCCTCGTCATTTAGATAAATAAACCAAAATGTAAGAATTGTTACACAGATGCATAATGTGCAGTTAGAGCAAACAGCATTGGAGCCTGCAAAGCTACTGCCACTGTCTGATAGCTTATACGTTATACTGTAGTGATGGCGATAATAGTGATTATGCTATCACATCATTGTACAGCTGTTAGCGAACGCAAATCATTTTCTTTCTATATTACAAATTGCAGAGCTGCTAACTAACCTATAGGGTGAGGTTTATGATGGTTTTATTCGCTGTATATACAGAAAATGATGTGTGTAATGGAAGCTGCCACATGAATCAAAGCAGACATTAGACCAATAACATAACACTAATGGAACATATTACTGGATAATTCAATAGAAAACAGGTTGTAAACTGTGCTATGAAAGCGATAATAACAGACCATGGCCCTCATTCAGAGCCGCTCGTTAGCGGCAGTACGCTCGTTCCGAGCGATGTTTGCACATCTGCGCATGCGTACGGTTTTTAGTACGCATGCGCGAACCAGTCAGTGCGGCCGAAAATCGTTTGTACGCTATATAGCGAGTGCCTGCTATTTTGAGTGACAGAATGAGGCGTATGTGGGTGGTAACGGGGGAAGGTGCTTGAAAATGGGGAGTGGAGAACCGAACGCAGGCGTGCTTAAAGGTCAAAACGGGCGTTTTATGGGTGTGTATAATTAAAACAGCAGCGTCATTGACCACGTCACTGGGTTATTTTAGAGCCAGAACTGCTCGCAAATTTGTGGTAGCAAAAACCAACCACAAGAATAGCGAGCAGTTCATACGCTGGTCGATGTACTCGATTAATCTAATAAATAGCGGACATGACGTATGGTGCGAGCGGCCAGGGGGGCGTTTTTAACAAATAAACGAGCGTATGTTTTACTCGTTCGTTCAGACTTAGAGGTGTGAACAGACCGCAATGTGCGTACGGATCATTTGAATAGCCACCCCTTGTTTTTAAACGAACGACCGCAAATAGCGAACGGCTCTGAATGAGGCCCATGTACCATAAGCAATGCCCTAGAATAATCTAAAGTTGTGCAGAAAAAAACTAATAATAAAAGTCCATCAGACACAACTGGTAAATTTTCCATATTTGAGGGAAATAGGCTTCTTGCCAAAGAATATTATGTGTAACAAACAGATAAATACACTGTATTTAGTTTTCTAAATACTGTACCTATCACTCGGTTTACATCTTTTTATTCACAGGGAGCTTTATGCACGGGACAATTAAAATGCTCGATATGAACGATAACGATATCAATCATATCGTTATCGTTCATGTCGTGCATTTTTTAGTCCCTTCCAACCCACCAACGACTTGCGATGCGCGGTCACGTATGGACGATACCGATATCATCCATCACCTGTGCATGCAGGCCAACCTGGACGGTCTTTGGTGGGTTGGTGGTGTGCTGGATGATCGATATGGTCGTGTGTAGGCACCATTAGAGCAACAGTTCTACACCAACTTTTGGAAGCAATACCTAGGAAAGATTTGCTATTCGGCAGCAAGATCTACAAAACAGGTACTACCAACATGACCTGTAATACTGGACATGCTTATAATACAATTCTATTACGCCCTATTATTACACAGGACACTACACCTCCCAACAGTATCTGACTACTTGCCTACTCTGACTGAATGTCTGGGAGACTTACGACTATGGGTGAGTTCCCTGGATTCCCAGGAGAGTAACCAAGTTTCCTGGAACCTGCCCACCTTCCCACTAAGAGATGAGTAATATAAGAAGAGTGGTAATGCCTCTGTAGTAATGCTCCCAGTAGTAGTGCCCTGATAGTAATGCTCCCTCTAGTCATGCCCTCAGTGGTAATGCCCCCAGTAGTAATGCCCCAAATAGAAATGCCCCTGTAGTGGTGCCCCCAGTGTTAATGCCCCCTGCAGCAATGCCCCCTTTAGAAGTAATGCCCCCTGTAATAGTGTCCCCAAAATGAATGCCCCTTGTAATAGTGCCCCCTTTAATTGTGCCCCCAATAGTAATGCCCCCTCTAATAGTACCCCCAATCGTTATGCCCCCTGTAATAGTGCACACAATAGTAAAGCCCTCAATAGTATTGCCCTCTGTAATAGACGTCTCTCCCATAGTGCCCATGGGGGAGCCGAAAGCAGGAGCTCAGGAGTGAACTCCAGCCTCTGCCTGCTGCTGGCGCTGTGGGGAAGGAGCCGGGCGCCCGCTGGTAACAAAATCTCAGCAGCATCCCGCAAATGGAACCAAATGGAACCTCCCTGTGGCACTGGTCTGAGGTGGGCCGAAGGAGGCGGAACTGGTTCCATCTCCAAATAGAAGTGATGGGGCACAGTTCCACCTCATTCCGGCACACTTTAATCCCTGGTTCTACAGCCTAAAGATTACTTAATAGCAATATTAAGGACTATGGACCTCATTCAGAGTCGGTCGTAAGCGGCCGCTCGGTCGTACGCCTAACGACCGAGAAACTGAAATAGGAAGCAATCGCACGGCCGGTCGGTCGCAACCAAAGTGACGCCAATACGTGAGCAATGCACCTCCTCTAGCTAACGAGTGATAGCAGCTAGCAATCGAGTCAATTGTTGTCAGTCGCTGTATGTTAATTTTCTTCTGATGGTTGCGGCCGCTTGTGTTGTGTTGTGTTGATGCCCACAAAAATAAAAAAAACGCATAGGATAAGCCATCCCCATCAAATTTATTTATTCTTATTATTCGCTAATGCAAACGCAGCGGAATCAATTATATGCCAATTAGCAGTGTTATTAGCTTCAACAATCGATTATTAGCTGCTTGCATTGTGTGACTCAAAATAGAAACATCAATCCTAACATCACTAACATTTGATACTATCGATTGTACTGTGTGGCTTGCGGGAGCTCCTTCCCAACCTCAAGCTGTACGATCAGCCAGGCCTCTAACCTGCTCGCAGAGTGACGTTTTACTACTTCCGGCCTTCTATGTCGGTCGTAGCAGGTAATTTATATGCGCCCCTAAAATGCCCTGAAAACGGTGAGGCACACCTGCGTTTTTAGACCACCACCCCCGTCAACACCCACAAATGGCCTTTCATGTCAATCAACTCCCAGAAGCCACTTCCTGCTCGTAAGCCGAACGATCTACAGCATTTTGGATCGCAAGGTCTCGTACGCACATGCGCACAACTAACCGTACGCATGCGTGGTTGGGAAACATCGGATGCGTTTGACCGAGCGGCCGCTTACTACCGACTCTGAATGAGGTCCTATATTTATTAATTATCAGGTTTTGGGCTGGATAATTTTAATCTCTCTTAATTTCTTATCGCCACTTATGGTGGCAAGAAAAAATGAAGTGTCTCCCCAATGTACTATCAAACACATGCAAGGACAGGGGCTCCTGCAATATGTAAAATTAAAGTGATCATTAAAGCTTACTTCCAGCTTCGAGACCAGGCTCACCCGCGCACGCAGGGGGGGTTTCCGAGTACCTAGAAACCCCCCCTGCCCGAGCCGGTGAGCAGCGCTGAACAAAATCTCTATTTTTTTTTTTTTGAAACTCAGACTGACACTGCCTGGGCTGGCTGTAGGGGGAGCTGCAGCGCGCAAGCCCCTCCCAGTCAGTTCCCAGGCAGTGATGTCGCATGACTCAGCGCCTCTGATGCCGCCCACCCTGGACACTGTGTCACAAGTGCCAGCGGCGCGCTGTGCAATCCACTGTCAGCTGCAAGAAGTAAGTGGCCGGGTGCCGCCCCGGCCGCCGGGAGGATGATATTTATTGTTTAAGCCTGATGAGTCATATAGTACTGCTGTATGTCAGCGGAGCGCCGGGGGTCTTGCAGGCGGGGGGTTGGCGGCCTTCAAGGGCTGGGAGTAATATTTTTAGAAAGATGCCATTTTTGACTGCTGTATGTATAGGGGGGGGGGGGGAGGTGCGGGCGGCGGGGCAGCCAGGAGGGGATAGTGTGTATTACTATTAAATTTTGACTGCTCCATGTATTTGCGGTGGGGGGATGGAGGGGGGAGGATAATATTTATTAGATTATGCCAGCTGTCTGCTGTATGTTATTCCCGGGGGGTGGGGGAATGGGAGGAATCCTCACCCCCCCCCCCCCCCCCCCCCGAGAATAACATACAGCTGGCATAATCTAATAAATATTATGTTGCAGGCTTATTCTGGTTAGACGTTTTTGTCATTGGGTCTGTAACCAATTATTTGGAAACCCCCCTTTCAAATTCCTGCGTTTGCCACTGAGGCTGCGCTACTGCAACCATCCTCACGTATCCGACTCCCGGTAATTTTTCCGTAATGTCGCCACAGGCTACAATGGCTAATGGCCATTTTAGCAGCCCCATGGAAACCTATGGGGGCTGCTTTTGCGGTCGCAATAGGCTGATATCTGTGCGGTCTCCCATACATATATCTGGGTGTTTGCAAGTACCTCCGAAAACGTGTGTTTTTAGGGAATATTCCATAAATATTTTTTGATAAATATGACCCGAAGAATGAATGGAAGAACCTGCAGAAGAGACTGTTAAGGACGGTTACCTACGGGCATTGAGTTGTAACCAGGACACAATTGCAAATAACATGTAAAAGTCATATAAATATTATGTATTTAATATTCAGTTGACATGTTGCACTGTATATAGGTGACATGCACTGGGAACTGTCACACTGACCTGTGATTGCCTGCAGAAGCAAAAGGGAGCTTTGCAAATTCATAAAAAAAATGGGGTTTCCGTATTGTAGAGACCCCACCTCAGGAAATAGCCTCTATTTCATTCCAAGGGAAAAGCCAACATCTTAAAGCACCAAAAGCCAGAGATACAAGATGGATGAAGCCTGCTATCTGAGAAAGTAGCAAATCCATCAACCACTCCACCTGATCAACTCCTATTCCTGCATGGCAGCCTCTGAACAGATCTGCAGGACAGCCAGCTGGGCCAATGCCCACATCTTTTCTAAACATTACAATATTGGGATTTTGGACTAGTAGAGGGACTCGGCATATGCCGAGCCACCTCTGTCTGCCCTCCTATCTGTCCTGCTTCCCCCCTCTATCCCTCCACTCTCACTGCTGATCCGTCCTGTCCTCCGCCTCACCCCGCCTCCTCCGTACATCCCGCCCCCATACTTACCATGTTCCCAGAGGCCTGGCGGGTTCCCCTTCTCTTCGGCTAGTTCTGTCTTGTTTCCCTAGCAACAATGTCATCAGGCGTCCCAGCTCCCATAGATATTATATAGTTAACCAGGATTCTTACTTTAGTTGCCACATATAGGTTAGAATTAGAATGTTACCATTGTTTAACATGTTATTAGTTAATACTTGCCTGCTCTCCTGGAACTTGCGGGAGGCTCCCGATATTTCGGGTAGTCCCCTGCACCCGCGGAAGAGCGAGTGGATATCCCGCATCCCACCCACTTCCTAGTGAAGCAGGCAGGGTGGGGAGATTATACCAAAAATTTGCGGATCTGCATGGAGAGGCGGGGCTAAAATGATGTAATTTGCATAATTTATATTGTGGCGGGGCCTAATGACGCCTAGAGACTGCCCCCACCCCTAGAAGCAATCAGTATCATCTTAGTTAGTTAACTAAAGTTGGCAAGTATAACTTAATGGTTTGTCCAATGAATGCAATTGATCAAAAGAACTGTAGAAATGTTGCTAGCGAGTTACAGTTATTATCGTGATACAGTAGATGCATAAAGCAGCAATCACACAAATATTTTTTTTTCTTTAAATTGCAAGTTAAGTATCTTTTAAGCATGCATCTTATAGTCAGTTTTCTTACCTTTTCTGCTACTATTCATTATCTCCTTTTCAATATCTCTCTGAAGGAAAACAAGTATGGCTGCCAGAAACAATCAGCCTGCTACACAGACAAAGTTGCATATTCAATTGGACGCAGGAATTTAAAAAAACTCCTCCGTTTAAAATTCCTGCATCACTAGCGCCAGGTATTTGCAATGTGCACTCTCGATTTGAGCGCTATCTAGCTAAAAACTAACCTCGCGCGAGGGGCTGGATCCACAGTTTGCGCAAGGCATATAAAAACCTTGCCTCGCATGTTTTTGGCATCCATTTTGGAAGATGCGAGGGAGAGGGATGCGCAGAGTTCTGTTGGATACTCCCCATCACTTTGGGGATAGTTGCTATGCTACCTTTGCACCCCCTTGACACCCCCTTCCACATCTCTGCACATCATCTTCATACAATATACCACCAACCTTTTAAGTCACACAAACACCACACCCTCCTTACATATTTCCTAACCCACCTAGCCCATTCATATCAACTTTCTTTTTTACACCTTCACAACCACACATCACAAACACAATCCCCCCAATCGCATTACCCCCAATTCGTTTCACTCACACACCACAGATCTACACTTTTTTTCTAAATTCACCTGTATTCATTTTTTTTTTTCTGTATTTTATTCTCAGCATCTTCATCCATCACACACATCAAACAATCCTCATCCTCACCACCCCTCCCAAAACACATCACAAACGCAACCCCTTCTACCCCACAACCCCCTTTTCACCCACACTCACTAGCCTTCCCAAACACACCTCACAAACACCATCCCACCTTCATCACATTAAATGTACCCACCCCCACTACACAAAACCCACTCCCAGTATAGCTCACCCTTTCAAACTATTTTTTTTTTTCAACAAATCTTTATTTTGATTTTGTTGGTTAGTTATTATTATTTTATTTTGTTAATAGTATATACTGTTGTTCTGTTGTTGGTTTTTCCTTTTCCTCTGTGTTTTGTGTGTGTGTGTTTTTTTTTCCCCTTTATCTTTACAGAAATGGCAAGACAGCAGCCTCCGAAACAAGTATCTTCATCTGAAGAATGGAAAGATGACTACAGCTCCAGTGAAGAACTTGAGGAGCAAAGACAACTAAAGAAGAAAGAAGCTTGGAAGAAATTGCGGCAAACAACTGTCCAAGCAAGGACTCAGCAACGTGAGGAGGAGGATGAAGATGATGCTTCTGACGAGCCAAGTTCTGCAGCTGCTGGGAGTCCAACCCGGAAAACCTATGTCTTGACGAGGAAGTACATCGGTACTATGACAAGATCATAGGCAGCAATGCCCAGACCACAGCTCCCAAAGAGAAGTCAGCAATCTGGCTTAGGATTGCCAACAAAGTCAGCGCTGTAGGTCATGCACCAAGATTTGGGGAAGCTTGCAAGAAGAGATACTGGGATTGCAAGCAGAAAAGCGGGCAAAGAACATCGACATGCCCGTGGTACCAGTGGTGGACCTGCGAGACAGTGAAGTGATTCGATTGGGTGGAGTAGATGCAAGAAAAACCTAATCCGCACTTGGTTGAAGGTGTCGGCGGCACTATCGACACTTTGAATGTATATGTGCTGTATGGTAAAGTGTGTGTTGTATGGTGACGTGCGTGTGTGTTCTATGGTGGTATGTGTACGGTATGGTAAAGTTTGTGTTGTATGGTGGTATGTGTACGGTATGGTAAAGTTTGTGTTGTATGGTGGTATGTGTACGGTATGGTAAAGTTTGTGTTGTATGCATTACGGTACAGTGTGTTTTGTATGGTGGTATATATGCATTACGGTACAGTGTGTGTTGTATGGTGGTATGTATGCATTATGGTACAGTGTTTGTTGTATGGTGGTATGTATGCATTATGGTACAGTGTGTGTTGTATGGTGGTATGTGTGCAGTATGGTAAAGTTTACGTTGTATGGTAAAGTGTGTGTTGTATTGTGACGCGTGTGTGCAGTATGGTGGTATGGTAAAGTGTGCGGTATGGTAAAGTGTGTGTGGTATGGTAAAGTGTGTGTTGTCCGGTGGTATGTGTGCGGTATGTAAAGTGTGTGTTGTATGGTAAAGTGTGTGCGGTATGGTAAAGTGTGTGCGGTATGGTGGTATGTGTGCGGCATGATAAAGTGTGTGTTGTATGGTAAAGTGTGTGCGGTATGATACAGTGTGTATTGTCCAGTGGTATGTGTGCGGTATGATAAAGTGTGTGTTGTATGGTAAAGTGTGTGCGGTATGATACAGTGTGTGTTGTCCAGTGGTATGTGTGCGGTATGGTAAAGTGTGTGTTGTATGGTGGTATGTGTGCGGTATGATACAGTGTGTGTTGTCCAGTGGTATGTGTGCGGTATGATACAGTGTGTGTTGTCCAGTGGTATGTGTGCGGTATGATAAAGTGTGTGTTGTATGGTAAAGTGTGTGCGGTATGATACAGTGTGTGTTGTATGGTAAAGTGTGTGCGGTATGATACAGTGTGTGTTGTCCAGTGGTATGTGTGCGGTATGGTAAAGTGTGTGTTGTATGGTGGTATGTGTGCGGTATGATACAGTGTGTGTTGTCCAGTGTGCGGTATGGTAAATTGTGTGTTGTATAGTAAAGTGTGTGCGGTATGGCTCAGATTCTCAGCATGCTATGTGGTGACACAGGGGAGAGAAGGTGGTGACATGGAAGCTGTGAGCAGTTACCTGTAGTTCAGCCATTGTGTTCCAAAAGCCAGAAGTTGGAGTGTAATACACTGGCTTGACAATAGTAAGGAAAATAATATTGAAGGAGAACATTAACAAATAAGCTAATCCTGAGTGAATAACTGCAGTGGAAAAGATGGAGATTGCAGGAAGCTGAGTAAGGATAATTATTATTATTAACAATAACAATAATAATTTAACGTGCGGGATTGCTGCTTTAAGGGTATTAGAAAATATACATTTTCCTTAGAGCTTTTTGCTATAGACCCTGCTATCACTTTAAATAACCTTTTCTTTATAATTGCCATGCTTAGTTTTTGAGCTTTGCGCTGGGTTATAATTCATTGATTAAAAAAAGACGGAAAACAAAACCATAGCTGGGACCACGATTGCAGAGAGCAGAAAGCTTTTCTTTTTTTTCCCGCTGTTGAGCCCAATATAATTATAGGTCTTTTCTCCTATTTTCCTCCCATGCTTGTATCTCCAGTCTCCAGCTAAGCACTTAATAAGGCTTGTGCACGCAGTCCGGCCTCCAGCGCAGTGGAGGGTGTAGGAAGCGGCAGGCCTTCTTTCTCCATGCAGTCTGAGCTTTAATAATAATATACACTTAGGGCCTGATTCAGAGCCGCTCGTAAGCGGCCGCTCGTTCGCTCCGAGCGATGTTTGCCCAACTGCGCATGCATACGGATCGTTATACGCATGCGCGAACCAGTCAGTGCGGCCGAAATTCATGTGCTCGCAAAATAGCGAATGCCTGATAATTTGAGTGACAGAAAGAGGCGTATGTGGGTGGTAACAGGGGAAGGTGCTTGAAAACGGGGAGTGGAGATCCGATCGCAGGCGTGCTTAAAGGTCAAAACGGGCGTTTTATGGGTGTGCATAATTAAAACAGCAGCGTCATTTCACTGGGTTATTTTATAGCCAAAACTGCTCGCAAAATTGTGGTATCAAAAACCAACCACAAGAATAGCGAGCAGCTCATACCCTGGTCGATGTACTCGATTAATCTAATAAATAGCGGACATGACGTAGGATGCGAGCGGCCAGGGGGCATAGTTTCCCTAAAAACGACCGCAAGTTTTGTTCGCTCGTTCAGACCTAGAGGCGTGAACAGACCGCAAAGAGCGAACGGTTCATTTGAATAACCAACCCTTTTTTTTGAACGAACGACCGCAAATAGCGACCGGCTCTGAATCAGGCCCTTAGTTTTATGCAAAATATATATTGTATTCAATGTAACCAATAAATAGTACACAACAATGAAATATTTCTACCAAGGACGCAATTCGATTATGTAATATTTGATGGCAACCAGCTTTTTTTTTTTTTTGTTTATTTATAAACAAAACCCACTTTCACCAAAATATACACTGGGGCTGATTCGCACGCTGCTGCGGACGCTTTAGCTTCTCATACCATAGTCCCAACTGTGACTATGGGGTCTAGTTACTAAGCAGTGTCAGGAGACAGAGTGAAAAGTCTGTGATAAGTCTGTGATAAGGTGCCAGCCAATCAGCTCCCAATTGTCATTTTTCAAACACAGCCTGTGAAATGACAGTTGGGAGCTGATTGGCTGGCACCATATCACTTTCTTATCACTTTTCACTCTGTCTCATAACACTGCTTAGTAAATAGACCCCTATATGCTAATGCTAGTAAAAGCCATTCCCCTGGTGTACACTCTCACTGAAAACTCCTCCTGTCTTCATCCTCCCTCCTGGGGATGGAGCTACGTGATGGTGCTAGACTGGCCATTTTATGCTGGTTTCAGCCTTAACAGGAGGACAGTGGCCTGACAGGACCTGCAGCTTCACACTCGCGGCTCAGTCCACTATCTAGAGCAGGGATGGGGAACCTCAGGCCCGGGGGCCGTATAAGGCCCCCGGTTTCATTTTGTCTGGCCCTCGGAGCTTGTTTCTGCTAGTCTCATTTGACTAGCAGGGTGCCTAGAATAGCACCCTGCAGCCAAACTCTATGCAGCAGTGCCGCCAGGGGCATCCTTAGGACACTTCAGATGGTGTCAGACGCTGCCCTTACAGCTCCTGGAGCATCCTCGGGATGCTTCGGGCATTGCTGTAACCACAGGCAATTGTGGCCCCGCCCCTATGTGACATCAAACGGGGGGGCGTGACCTGTACCAGGCCCGCAAATAATGTTATATATATCAAAATGGCCCTCGGCAGAAAATAGGTTCCCCACCACTGATCTAGAGACTACACTTTTAGTCATAAAGGTTTGCACTTTATATACAAGAAACCCTCATACTAATCCCATCCATTTATGAATTACCCATCCCATCATCTGCTTCCAAAGAAAAAAATATGCATTTTTAACCATGGTAATAAATATAATTAATTAACTGGTTTATATATGTGTAATAAAAAAAATACATTGGCAACTACAGAAACCATGCAAATTCTAATTAAAATGATGAGCGAGTGCTTGAATAAGCGCAAGCAAGCTTAAACCCCTAGGGAGGGTGGGGTTGCATACAATCACACAGGAGAATATAGGGCTAAGTTATTTTAGGTAATAGTTTATAGGATTATTTAGGGGCGGGTTTAGGGTGGGGTGGCAGACATTTTGTGGCTTAGACTAAATGGATCAGCCTCTTTTTCCCAGTGCGCACTTAATTCTCTGTCCCTATTTTCACATTTATTTTCTTTTACCTCATCTCTTTCATATCCTTATGGTGTGTACACACTGGGCGATTAAAGTGGACGACTGAAAGATAACGATATCGTTATCGTTCAGTCGTCCACTTTATCGTCCATTTTTTACACAAAAACGATGAACGATAACGACGACGCGCGTTCCCGCGGGTCGTTCCTCATCATCGTTCATCGGGATAACATGCAGGCCAACCTGACGATGTCGTCAGGTTGCTGCATGTTGGGGAATGGGGGAGAGAGCCCGGCGCTGAACGATATCGTTAATGATATCGTTCAGCGGGTGTACTCAATGTCATGAACGACATTGACCACACCCTGCCGGGGACACACTAGACGATATCGCTCAGGGAGCATATCATCTAGTGTGTACGCACCATTATTCTTGCTACTTCTACTCCCCTTCTATCTCTCTCTATCACTTTTTCCCTTGTCCTGTCCTCTTGTCCCTCTCTTTATCCTCACCTTGGGCCCCATTTACAAACGAAAATTCCACTGGTATTTAGTAATACTTACCCCTCCGGCGAGGTCCCGCGAAGTCCAGTGGAATCCTCGTCCTCAACGAGGTCCTCTACTGGACTGGTGGCAAAACGCTGCCAGCGACGGGGCTCCAGTGTCATGCGCATGCGCGACGGTCCATCTGCTTATATTTCGTTTGTAAATGGGGCCCCTTATTTCTTGTGAAGAGGTCTGCTCGCCCTTGTCGGCAGGCGGTACAGCGATGGCGTGCAGCGGGCTGCCTCCTGTCCGGCCAGCAATGGAAGGGTCTCCTTCCCGATGGCTGAGCAGCATGATGCGGCTGCTAGGGCTGATGGCCCGCTCCCGGCTGCGTCACACGCTCCGGCTACACTTACAGTTGGCGCGGCTAGGAACATGCACAGGAGGAGACGCGTGGGACGGCGGAGGAGGCACGGGTCATCCTCTGACCTATGTGCTTCCTCCGGGTCTGAGACTGCCATGGATGGTAGCGGCAGCTGCCGAACAAGGCGAGCAGTGCCGTGAGGGGGGCGGAGCCAATCAAACATGGCACCGGTTAGCTCCGCGGGGGTCTGGCTGAGCGGGATGCGGGAGGGCGACAGGGGGAATCCGGTTGGGGGTCTTCTCTCCGGGCTCTGGAAACCGGGGGCCCTGCAGCTGCGCCTTTTGTTCAATCTAGTGCTGCGACTAGTGAGTCTTTGGGACACTCTGCCCCTGTGGCTACCGCTGACATTGGGGCTGCAAGTGGTGTTGCTAGGGGTAATGATTTAGGCGCGGTAACTAGCCTTCTGGTGTCCATAATGGGAGCCTTGACGCCATTGCTGGCTGCTCAGGCGGCTGGGAGGACTGCAGCGGGTCCTGGATTAGATGTGAGAGCGGCACTAGCTCCGCTCCTATTGCTGGTGACAGCTTTGTGTGCGGCGTCTGCAGTTCCTCCACCTGCTGCTGGGAGTGATTCAGCAGGTAGGCAGATTGGAGGTCGCCGATACTCGCATTTGTTGTCTCCCGTGTCATCCTCTTTCGTTGCGGGGTCTGAGGAGGTGAGCGACCGTGAAGTTATGGCGTTTTCATCGGTCAGTTCTGGTGATGTAGCGGCTTCCACTTCATCAGGTGAGACTGATTCGGGTTGGTTGCGTGAGAAGTCAGATTCCGTATCAAGCTCAGCGAGCAGCAGGTCAAAGAGTGCTGGAAAGCACGCAAAACGGGCTAGGCATGGGAGATCGCATAAGAGGGGCAAGCGCTCGCGTCGGCATAGAAAGAGCAGCAGCAGTCCAGAGGAGGGTAGCCCGAGCACCGTTGTTCGCTGTGCTAACACTGCAGTTCTTAGGCGTCTGAGGCCGCGCATGCTTGAGCGAATAAAATAATGCAAATATGTAGATGTCTTTGCGTTGACATCTAAGAACCGGAAGGCCCTTAGCAGCTGCGAAGAAAAGGGTGTAGGAGAAGAAGTTTTTCGCTCCTATGTTAATTGGTTAAGCTGTTTTTACATGTTCTCAGCTTGCTATTTGGAGTCCCGTCCGGAGGAGTCCATGAGCATTGTGAGATATCTTCACTTAGTTCATGGTCTCTTGTTCTGCCAGGGGTACGGTTTGGAGACGCTATGACAAAGAGTTTCGTTGCAAGCAGCACAGTGTTAAGACTATGGCTTTCGGGGTTAAGGACGGGGAGGTACTCAGCCACCCTCTGCTGCCGCTGAGTCGACTCTGACAGGGCGTGGAGGGGTGGCTGCGTGCAGTTCCTTTCATTCCTCTTTTGGAAATGGATGGAAGGGGCGTTGTTATGCCTACAACAATGGTTGCTGCGGTGTCGGCGCTAAATGCCGTTTCTGACATCAGTGCCTCCACTGTGGTGCCTCACACCTGGCCAATGACTGTGTTAAGCCCACCGGTTCCGTTCCAGCCCCCGTCCCAATGGAGCAGGGGTGGCTAAGTAAGGCTCCGTCCCTAGTTAGAGTGAATGCCATGCGCAAGTGGTTAGGTTGGTACCCTTTTCGATCTGAGGCAGAATTTTTGTTAAAGGGTTTCAGCAAGGGTTTTTGGCTTCCCATTTCCGGTTCTGATGCTCAAGGAGTTCCCAGGAATTTGCGTTCTGCCAGGGACCTCCCACATATTGTGAAAGAGAAGGTAGCCAAGGAGGTTCAGTTAGGGCGCATGGTGGGCCCTTTCCCTGCTCCTCCTTTGCCAGGTTTGGTCTTGTCGCCGGTGGGGGTGGTACCTAAAAAAGTGCAGGGTAAATACCGATTGATTCAGCACTTATCACACCCTCCGGGGATGTCTGTGAACGATGCCATTCCGGAACATCTTTTGAGGGTACGTTACCAATCGTTTGATGTGGCGCTTTGGAGTTGGGGCCTAATTTAGACCTGCTCGCAAGCGCATAGCGCTCGCAAGCGGGTCGATGGTGGCCCAGTGCGCACTGCACATGCGCGAGCCCCAGAGCGAGCGCAACAAGCACTACAAAAGAGGCAGCTGTCGATGTTGATCGACAGCTCGCCCCGTTTTGTAGGCGTGGCGGGGGGGTGGCTTCACAAACCGAGGCGTTCCCAAGCGAATGCCTGCCGTTTGTGGGCGGCCCCACTGACATCACCAGTGCTGGAAGCTCTCTGGGGTTTGCGGCCATGAGACCCTACCACAAGGGTCTAGTCGCAAGCCCGATGGTCGCGATGGTCTTGACCATCGCGACCATCATCTTGGCCACCCGCAATAGCTATGGGTGGTAACCCACAGCTATGTGAGCGGCCGGGAGGCCGCTCCAAAAAAAAAAGGCCTGATTCAGAGCAATTGCTCTTTCAGAGCGTCCGGCTCTCAATCAGAGCCTTGTTTCGGGCAGCAGGTCCGGGGTCTCTCCTAGAGAAAGTGGATGTGGAGTCCGCTTTCCGCCTCCTGCCTTTGCATCCAGACTCATTCTGATTCATGGGTTTTAGATTGGATGATGGTGTTTACATCGATAAGAGCCTTCCCATGGGTTGCTCAGTTTCGTGCGCATTTTTTGAGTCATTTAGCTGCTTCCTGCATTTGTGCATCTGCGCAGGGTCCGGGGAATCAGGTGTGGCTCATTACCTCGATGATTTTCTGTGTGTCGGTTCCGCAGGGTCGGACAGGTGCGAGAAGTTGCTTTTTTCTTTGTGTGTGCTTTTTTGCGAATTTGGGGTCCCTATTGCTCGGGACAAGTGTGAGGGCCCTTGCACTTGTCTCGCGTACCTTGGTATTGAGATTGATACTATTACAGGGCGTTGTAGATTGCCGGCTGACAAAGTAGCTAAGCAGCACGATGCTATCGTGCTGGCTTTGGCGGGGGGCAAGGTCACTTTAAAGCAGTATCAATCCCTTATGGGACTTTTCAGTTTTGCATGCAGAGTAATTCCCATGGGTAGGGTTTTTTGCCGTAAATTAGAAAGGGCGACATCTGGTGCCAAATGACCTCATCATTTCATTCGTCTGAACGCTGAACTGCGCAGAGATTTGCGTGTTTGGGATGTGTTTTTGTGAGAATTTAACAGTGTGGCAGTCTGGCTTTCTTACCAATGCGCAAATACAGCTTTTTACTGATGCTTCGGGCGCCTTCGGCTACAGGGTTTATCTGGAAGGTTCGTGGTCCTCCTCCTCCTGGCCATCAGAGTAGATTAGGCTGGGTTTGACCAAGAACCTTTTGCTGCTGGAGCTGTTCCCAATTGTTGTGGCTTTGGAGTTGTGGGGCGAGCGCCTCAGGAATCAACATGTAATATTTTGGTGCGACAACTTGGGGGTGGTGCAGGCCGTTAACAGCCTGAGGTCAACTTCCCTTCCGGTTTTGCGCTTGCTGGCGCACCTTGTGCTGCGGTGCTTGTCTCAATGTTCGCTTCACGGCACGCTACGTTCTCGGTGTTGATAGCTCTATAGCAGATGCACTTTGGTGCCAGCAATGGGATAGGTTCAGGGCATTCGCTCCTGGCGGGTCCCTCATTGGTCATGTTTGCCTCTCTCATTGTTGGCAGGTTATATGGCAGGGATAGAAGGCGTGGCTTGTCAGTCATTGGCTCCAGGAATGTTACGGACGTATCGTGCCTCTTGGAACCTGTGGTCAACTTTTATTTTGCGGAAGCAGAATGAAGGTAAGCCCTTCCATAAGCTCTTGCTAACTTTTTTGTGAGGTCTTTATATGGCAGGGAAGTCCAGAGCAGTTGTGGCCCAGAAACTGGCTGGCATCTCTTTTTTCATTCATTTGCGCGGCGGTTACGATTTTACCAAGGGTTTTTTATTTCAGAAATTTTTTTTTTTTCAAATATCTTTTTATTTTAGTTTTTTCAGACAGGAAAAATACAAAAAAAAAGTAACAAAATACTCATTCTAGGTATAACAGAAAGGAGTCATTAAATATGACAAACATACTGCTCAATGACACAAAGACATAAAAGTCGACCATGAAATAAACAGTTATTTCCAAGTATCTCAGATTGATTACAAATAAGTTCAAACAATGCAGAAATAAGGAACTCTAAAAGTAGTTCCAATCTCAAAAATCACATAAAAACTGTAATGATTGAGAACTTCAGGGTTCCAGAGTCTGGTACTTAGCATTCCCGCTAGGCTGTTTTAGCGGGGCGCGGCACCCTGCCCTCTTTCTGGAAGGCAAAAAGCGCCTTGCCTTCCAGAAGGAGGGCAAAAACCGCCCTGCCCTAACAGCCTGCGGGAACTGTCTTCACCCACGGGTCGCAGTGTCCCGCGGGTGAAGAAATGTGCGGTGACCGGCATCTATTCTCCCTGTCTGCAGGGCTTGGGGGCTGCCTGGCGTGTACGTAAGTGCCGGGCACGCCCCCAAGAGTGACGAAAAGGGGTCGTGTCTTATAGACGACGACGTGCGTTCCCGCGGGTCGTTCCTCATCATCGTTCATCGGGATAACATGCAGGCCAACCTGACGATGTCGTCAGGTTGCTGCATGTTGGGGAATGGGGGAGAGAGCCCGGCGCTGAACGATATCGTTAATGATATCGTTCAGCGGGTGTACTCAATGTCATGAACGACATTGACCACACCCTGCCGGGGACACACTAGACGATATCGCTCAGGGAGCATATCATCTAGTGTGTACGCACCATTATTCTTGCCACTTCTACTCCCCTTCTATCTCTCTCTATCACTTTTTCCCTTGTCCTGTCCTCTTGTCCCTCTCTTTATCCTCACCTTGGGCCCCATTTACAAACGAAAATTCCACTGGTATTTAGTAATACTTACCCCTCCGGCGAGGTCCCGCGAAGTCCAGTGGAATCCTCGTCCTCAACGAGGTCCTCTACTGGACTGGTGGCAAAACGCTGCCAGCGACGGGGCTCCAGTGTCATGCGCATGCGCGACGGTCCATCTGCTTATATTTCGTTTGTAAATGGGGCCCCTTATTTCTTGTGAAGAGGTCTGCTCGCCCTTGTCGGCAGGCGGTACAGCGATGGCGTGCAGCGGGCTGCCTCCTGTCCGGCCAGCAATGGAAGGGTCTCCTTCCCGATGGCTGAGCAGCATGATGCGGCTGCTAGGGCTGATGGCCCGCTCCCGGCTGCGTCACACGCTCCGGCTACACTTACAGTTGGCGCGGCTAGGAACATGCACAGGAGGAGACGCGTGGGACGGCGGAGGAGGCACGGGTCATCCTCTGACCTATGTGCTTCCTCCGGGTCTGAGACTGCCATGGATGGTAGCGGCAGCTGCCGAACAAGGCAAGCAGTGCCGTGAGGGGGGCGGAGCCAATCAAACATGGCACCGGTTAGCTCCGCGGGGGTCTGGCTGAGCGGGATGCGGGAGGGCGACAGGGGGAATCCGGTTGGGGGTCTCTCCGGGCTCTGGAAACCGGGGGCCCTGCAGCTGCGCCTTTTGTTCACTCTAGTGCTGCGACTAGTGAGTCTTTGGGACACTCTGCCCCTGTGGCTACCGCTGACATTGGGACTGCAAGTGGTGTTGCTAGGGGTAATGATTTAGGCGCGGTAACTAGCCTTCTGGTGTCCGTAATGGGAGCCTTGACGCCATTGCTGGCTGCTCAGGCGGCTGGGAGGACTGCAGCGGGTCCTGGATTAGATGTGAGAGCGGCACTAGCTCCGCTCCTATTGCTGGTGACAGCTTTGTGTGCGGCGTCTGCAGTTCCTCCGCCTGCTGCTGGGAGTGATTCAGCAGGTAGGCAGATTGGAGGTCGCCGATACTCGCATTTGTTGTCTCCCGTGTCATCCTCTTTCGTTGCGGGGTCTGAGGAGGTGAGCGACCGTGAAGTTATGGCGTTTTCATCGGTCAGTTCTGGTGATGTAGCGGCTTCCACTTCATCAGGTGAGACTGATTCGGGTTGGTTGCGTGAGAAGTCAGATTCCGTATCAAGCTCAGCGAGCAGCAGGTCAAAGAGTGCTGGAAAGCACGCAAAACGGGCTAGGCATGGGAGATCGCATAAGAGGGGCAAGCGCTCGCGTCGGCATAGAAAGAGCAGCAGCAGTCCAGAGGAGGGTAGCCCGAGCACCGTTGTTCGCTGTGCTAACACTGCAGTTCTTAGGCGTCTGAGGCCGCGCATGCTTGAGCGAATAAAATAATGCAAATATGTAGATGTCTTTGCGTTGACATCTAAGAACCGGAAGGCCCTTAGCAGCTGCGAAGAAAAGGGTGTAGGAGAAGAAGTTTTTCGCTCCTATGTTAATTGGTTAAGCTGTTTTTACATGTTCTCAGCTTGCTATTTGGAGTCCCGTCCGGAGGAGTCCATGAGCATTGTGAGATATCTTCACTTAGTTCATGGTCTCTTTTGTTCTGCCAGGGGTACGGTTTGGAGACGCTATGACAAAGAGTTTCGTTGCAAGCAGCACAGTGTTAAGACTATGGCTTTCGGGGTTAAGGACGGGGAGGTACTCAGCCACCCTCTGCTGCCGCTGAGTCGACTCTGACAGGGCGTGGAGGGGTGGCTGCGTGCAGTTCCTTTCATTCCTCTTTTGGAAATGGATGGAAGGGGCGTTGTTATGCCTACAACAATGGTTGCTGCGGTGTCGGCGCTAAATGCCGTTTCTGACATCAGTGCCTCCACTGTGGTGCCTCACACCTGGCCAATGACTGTGTTAAGCCCACCGGTTCCGTTCCAGCCCCCGTCCCAATGGAGCAGGGGTGGCTAAGTAAGGCTCCGTCCCTAGTTAGAGTGAATGCCATGCGCAAGTGGTTAGGTTGGTACCCTTTTCGATCTGAGGCAGAATTTTTGTTAAAGGGTTTCAGCAAGGGTTTTTGGCTTCCCATTTCCGGTTCTGATGCTCCAGGAGTTCCCAGGAATTTGCGTTCTGCCAGGGACCTCCCACATATTGTGAAAGAGAAGGTAGCCAAGGAGGTTCAGTTAGGGCGCATGGTGGGCCCTTTCCCTGCTCCTCCTTTGCCAGGTTTGGTCTTGTCGCCGGTGGGGGTGGTACCTAAAAAAGTGCCGGGTAAATACCGATTGATTCAGCACTTATCACACCCTCCGGGGATGTCTGTGAACGATGCCATTCCGGAACATCTTTTGAGGGTACGTTACCAATCGTTTGATGTGGCGCTTTGGAGTTGGGGCCTAATTTAGACCTGCTCGCAAGCGCATAGCGCTCGCAAGCGGGTCGATGGTGGCCCAGTGCGCACTGCACATGCGCGAGCCCCAGAGCGAGCACAACAAGCACTACAAAAGAGGCAGCTGTCGATGTTGATCGACAGCTCGCCCCGTTTTGTAGGCGTGGCGGGGGGGTGGCTTCACAAACCGAGGCGTTCCCAAGCGAATGCCTGCCGTTTGTGGGCGGCCCCACTGACATCACCAGTGCTGGAAGCTCTCTGGGGTTTGCGGCCATGAGACCCTACCACAAGGGTCTAGTCGCAAGCCCGATGGTCGCGATGGTCTTAACCATCGCGACCATCATCTTGGCCACCCGCAATAGCTATGGGTGGTAACCCACAGCTATGTGAGCGGCCGGGAGGCCGCTCCCAAAAAAAAAGGCCTGATTCAGAGCAATTGCTCTTTCAGAGCGTCCGGCTCTCAATCAGAGCCTTGTTTCGGGCAGCAGGTCCGGGGTCTCTCCTAGAGAAAGTGGATGTGGAGTCCGCTTTCCGCCTCCTGCCTTTGCATCCAGACTCATTCTGATTCATGGGTTTTAGATTGGATGATGGTGTTTACATCGATAAGAGCCTTCCCATGGGTTGCTCAGTTTCGTGCGCATTTTTTGAGTCATTTAGCTGCTTCCTGCATTTGTGCATCTGCGCAGGGTCCGGGGAATCAGGTGTGGCTCATTACCTCGATGATTTTCTGTGTGTCGGTTCCGCAGGGTCGGACAGGTGCGAGAAGTTGCTTTTTTCTTTGTGTGTGCTTTTTTGCGAATTTGGGGTCCCTATTGCTCGGGACAAGTGTGAGGGCCCTTGCACTTGTCTCGCGTACCTTGGTATTGAGATTGATACTATTACAGGGCGTTGTAGATTGCCGGCTGACAAAGTAGCTAAGCAGCACGATGCTATCGTGCTGGCTTTGGCGGGGGGCAAGGTCACTTTAAAGCAGTATCAATCCCTTATGGGACTTTTCAGTTTTGCATGCAGAGTAATTCCCATGGGTAGGGTTTTTTGCCGTAAATTAGAAAGGGCGACATCTGGTGCCAAATGACCTCATCATTTCATTCGTCTGAACGCTGAACTGCGCAGAGATTTGCGTGTTTGGGATGTGTTTTTGTGAGAATTTAACAGTGTGGCAGTCTGGCTTTCTTACCAATGCGCAAATACAGCTTTTTACTGATGCTTCGGGCGCCTTCGGCTACAGGGTTTATCTGGAAGGTTCGTGGTCCTCCTCCTCCTGGCCATCAGAGTAGATTAGGCTGGGTTTGACCAAGAACCTTTTGCTGCTGGAGCTGTTCCCAATTGTTGTGGCTTTGGAGTTGTGGGGCGAGCGCCTCAGGAATCAACATGTAATATTTTGGTGCGACAACTTGGGGGTGGTGCAGGCCGTTAACAGCCTGAGGTCAACTTCCCTTCCGGTTTTGCGCTTGCTGGCGCACCTTGTGCTGCGGTGCTTGTCTCAATGTTCGTTTCACGGCACGCTACGTTCTCGGTGTTGATAGCTCTATAGCAGATGCACTTTGGTGCCAGCAATGGGATAGGTTCAGGGCATTCGCTCCTGGCGGGTCCCTCATTGGTCATGTTTGCCTCTCTCATTGTTGGCAGGTTATATGGCAGGGATAGAAGGCGTGGCTTGTCAGTCATTGGCTCCAGGAATGTTACGGACGTATCGTGCCTCTTGGAACCTGTGGTCAACTTTTATTTTGCGGAAGCAGAATGAAGGTAAGCCCTTCCATAAGCTCTTGCTAACTTTTTTGTGAGGTCTTTATATGGCAGGGAAGTCCAGAGCAGTTGTGGCCCAGAAACTGGCTGGCATCTCTTTTTTCATTCGTTTGCGCGGCGGTTACGATTTTACCAAGGGTTTTTTATTTCAGAAATTTTTTTTTTTTTCAAATATCTTTTTATTTTAGTTTTTTCAGACAGGAAAAATACAAAAAAAAAGTAACAAAATACTCATTCTAGGTATAACAGAAAGGAGTCATTAAATATGACAAACATACTGCTCAATGACACAAAGACATAAAAGTCGACCATGAAATAAACAGTTATTTCCAAGTATCTCAGATTGATTACAAATAAGTTCAAACAATGCAGAAATAAGGAACTCTAAAAGTAGTTCCAATCTCAAAAATCACATAAAAACTGTAATGATTGAGAACTTCAGGGTTCCAGAGTCTGGTACTTAGCATTCCCGCTAGGCTGTTTTAGCGGGGCGCGGCACCCTGCCCTCTTTCTGGAAGGCAAAAAGCGCCTTGCCTTCCAGAAGGAGGGCAAAAACCGCCCTGCCCTAACAGCCTGCGGGAACTGTCTTCACCCACGGGTCGCAGTGTCCCGCGGGTGAAGAAATGTGCGGTGACCGGCATCTATTCTCCCTGTCTGCAGGGCTTGGGGGCTGCCTGGCGTGTACGTAAGTGCCGGGCACGCCCCCAAGAGTGACGAAAAGGGGTCGTGTCTTATAGACGACGACGTGCGTTCCCGCGGGTCGTTCCTCATCATCGTTCATCGGGATAACATGCAGGCCAACCTGACGATGTCGTCAGGTTGCTGCATGTTGGGGAATGGGGGAGAGAGCCCGGCGCTGAACGATATCGTTAATGATATCGTTCAGCGGGTGTACTCAATGTCATGAACGACATTGACCACACCCTGCCGGGGACACACTAGACGATATCGCTCAGGGAGCATATCATCTAGTGTGTACGCACCATTATTCTTGCCACTTCTACTCCCCTTCTATCTCTCTCTATCACTTTTTCCCTTGTCCTGTCCTCTTGTCCCTCTCTTTATCCTCACCTTGGGCCCCATTTACAAACGAAAATTCCACTGGTATTTAGTAATACTTACCCCTCCGGCGAGGTCCCGCGAAGTCCAGTGGAATCCTCGTCCTCAACGAGGTCCTCTACTGGACTGGTGGCAAAACGCTGCCAGCGACGGGGCTCCAGTGTCATGCGCATGCGCGACGGTCCATCTGCTTATATTTCGTTTGTAAATGGGGCCCCTTATTTCTTGTGAAGAGGTCTGCTCGCCCTTGTCGGCAGGCGGTACAGCGATGGCGTGCAGCGGGCTGCCTCCTGTCCGGCCAGCAATGGAAGGGTCTCCTTCCCGATGGCTGAGCAGCATGATGCGGCTGCTAGGGCTGATGGCCCGCTCCCGGCTGCGTCACACGCTCCGGCTACACTTACAGTTGGCGCGGCTAGGAACATGCACAGGAGGAGACGCGTGGGACGGCGGAGGAGGCACGGGTCATCCTCTGACCTATGTGCTTCCTCCGGGTCTGAGACTGCCATGGATGGTAGCGGCAGCTGCCGAACAAGGCAAGCAGTGCCGTGAGGGGGGCGGAGCCAATCAAACATGGCACCGGTTAGCTCCGCGGGGGTCTGGCTGAGCGGGATGCGGGAGGGCGACAGGGGGAATCCGGTTGGGGGTCTCTCCGGGCTCTGGAAACCGGGGGCCCTGCAGCTGCGCCTTTTGTTCACTCTAGTGCTGCGACTAGTGAGTCTTTGGGACACTCTGCCCCTGTGGCTACCGCTGACATTGGGACTGCAAGTGGTGTTGCTAGGGGTAATGATTTAGGCGCGGTAACTAGCCTTCTGGTGTCCGTAATGGGAGCCTTGACGCCATTGCTGGCTGCTCAGGCGGCTGGGAGGACTGCAGCGGGTCCTGGATTAGATGTGAGAGCGGCACTAGCTCCGCTCCTATTGCTGGTGACAGCTTTGTGTGCGGCGTCTGCAGTTCCTCCGCCTGCTGCTGGGAGTGATTCAGCAGGTAGGCAGATTGGAGGTCGCCGATACTCGCATTTGTTGTCTCCCGTGTCATCCTCTTTCGTTGCGGGGTCTGAGGAGGTGAGCGACCGTGAAGTTATGGCGTTTTCATCGGTCAGTTCTGGTGATGTAGCGGCTTCCACTTCATCAGGTGAGACTGATTCGGGTTGGTTGCGTGAGAAGTCAGATTCCGTATCAAGCTCAGCGAGCAGCAGGTCAAAGAGTGCTGGAAAGCACGCAAAACGGGCTAGGCATGGGAGATCGCATAAGAGGGGCAAGCGCTCGCGTCGGCATAGAAAGAGCAGCAGCAGTCCAGAGGAGGGTAGCCCGAGCACCGTTGTTCGCTGTGCTAACACTGCAGTTCTTAGGCGTCTGAGGCCGCGCATGCTTGAGCGAATAAAATAATGCAAATATGTAGATGTCTTTGCGTTGACATCTAAGAACCGGAAGGCCCTTAGCAGCTGCGAAGAAAAGGGTGTAGGAGAAGAAGTTTTTCGCTCCTATGTTAATTGGTTAAGCTGTTTTTACATGTTCTCAGCTTGCTATTTGGAGTCCCGTCCGGAGGAGTCCATGAGCATTGTGAGATATCTTCACTTAGTTCATGGTCTCTTTTGTTCTGCCAGGGGTACGGTTTGGAGACGCTATGACAAAGAGTTTCGTTGCAAGCAGCACAGTGTTAAGACTATGGCTTTCGGGGTTAAGGACGGGGAGGTACTCAGCCACCCTCTGCTGCCGCTGAGTCGACTCTGACAGGGCGTGGAGGGGTGGCTGCGTGCAGTTCCTTTCATTCCTCTTTTGGAAATGGATGGAAGGGGCGTTGTTATGCCTACAACAATGGTTGCTGCGGTGTCGGCGCTAAATGCCGTTTCTGACATCAGTGCCTCCACTGTGGTGCCTCACACCTGGCCAATGACTGTGTTAAGCCCACCGGTTCCGTTCCAGCCCCCGTCCCAATGGAGCAGGGGTGGCTAAGTAAGGCTCCGTCCCTAGTTAGAGTGAATGCCATGCGCAAGTGGTTAGGTTGGTACCCTTTTCGATCTGAGGCAGAATTTTTGTTAAAGGGTTTCAGCAAGGGTTTTTGGCTTCCCATTTCCGGTTCTGATGCTCCAGGAGTTCCCAGGAATTTGCGTTCTGCCAGGGACCTCCCACATATTGTGAAAGAGAAGGTAGCCAAGGAGGTTCAGTTAGGGCGCATGGTGGGCCCTTTCCCTGCTCCTCCTTTGCCAGGTTTGGTCTTGTCGCCGGTGGGGGTGGTACCTAAAAAAGTGCCGGGTAAATACCGATTGATTCAGCACTTATCACACCCTCCGGGGATGTCTGTGAACGATGCCATTCCGGAACATCTTTTGAGGGTACGTTACCAATCGTTTGATGTGGCGCTTTGGAGTTGGGGCCTAATTTAGACCTGCTCGCAAGCGCATAGCGCTCGCAAGCGGGTCGATGGTGGCCCAGTGCGCACTGCACATGCGCGAGCCCCAGAGCGAGCACAACAAGCACTACAAAAGAGGCAGCTGTCGATGTTGATCGACAGCTCGCCCCGTTTTGTAGGCGTGGCGGGGGGGTGGCTTCACAAACCGAGGCGTTCCCAAGCGAATGCCTGCCGTTTGTGGGCGGCCCCACTGACATCACCAGTGCTGGAAGCTCTCTGGGGTTTGCGGCCATGAGACCCTACCACAAGGGTCTAGTCGCAAGCCCGATGGTCGCGATGGTCTTAACCATCGCGACCATCATCTTGGCCACCCGCAATAGCTATGGGTGGTAACCCACAGCTATGTGAGCGGCCGGGAGGCCGCTCCCAAAAAAAAAGGCCTGATTCAGAGCAATTGCTCTTTCAGAGCGTCCGGCTCTCAATCAGAGCCTTGTTTCGGGCAGCAGGTCCGGGGTCTCTCCTAGAGAAAGTGGATGTGGAGTCCGCTTTCCGCCTCCTGCCTTTGCATCCAGACTCATTCTGATTCATGGGTTTTAGATTGGATGATGGTGTTTACATCGATAAGAGCCTTCCCATGGGTTGCTCAGTTTCGTGCGCATTTTTTGAGTCATTTAGCTGCTTCCTGCATTTGTGCATCTGCGCAGGGTCCGGGGAATCAGGTGTGGCTCATTACCTCGATGATTTTCTGTGTGTCGGTTCCGCAGGGTCGGACAGGTGCGAGAAGTTGCTTTTTTCTTTGTGTGTGCTTTTTTGCGAATTTGGGGTCCCTATTGCTCGGGACAAGTGTGAGGGCCCTTGCACTTGTCTCGCGTACCTTGGTATTGAGATTGATACTATTACAGGGCGTTGTAGATTGCCGGCTGACAAAGTAGCTAAGCAGCACGATGCTATCGTGCTGGCTTTGGCGGGGGGCAAGGTCACTTTAAAGCAGTATCAATCCCTTATGGGACTTTTCAGTTTTGCATGCAGAGTAATTCCCATGGGTAGGGTTTTTTGCCGTAAATTAGAAAGGGCGACATCTGGTGCCAAATGACCTCATCATTTCATTCGTCTGAACGCTGAACTGCGCAGAGATTTGCGTGTTTGGGATGTGTTTTTGTGAGAATTTAACAGTGTGGCAGTCTGGCTTTCTTACCAATGCGCAAATACAGCTTTTTACTGATGCTTCGGGCGCCTTCGGCTACAGGGTTTATCTGGAAGGTTCGTGGTCCTCCTCCTCCTGGCCATCAGAGTAGATTAGGCTGGGTTTGACCAAGAACCTTTTGCTGCTGGAGCTGTTCCCAATTGTTGTGGCTTTGGAGTTGTGGGGCGAGCGCCTCAGGAATCAACATGTAATATTTTGGTGCGACAACTTGGGGGTGGTGCAGGCCGTTAACAGCCTGAGGTCAACTTCCCTTCCGGTTTTGCGCTTGCTGGCGCACCTTGTGCTGCGGTGCTTGTCTCAATGTTCGTTTCACGGCACGCTACGTTCTCGGTGTTGATAGCTCTATAGCAGATGCACTTTGGTGCCAGCAATGGGATAGGTTCAGGGCATTCGCTCCTGGCGGGTCCCTCATTGGTCATGTTTGCCTCTCTCATTGTTGGCAGGTTATATGGCAGGGATAGAAGGCGTGGCTTGTCAGTCATTGGCTCCAGGAATGTTACGGACGTATCGTGCCTCTTGGAACCTGTGGTCAACTTTTATTTTGCGGAAGCAGAATGAAGGTAAGCCCTTCCATAAGCTCTTGCTAACTTTTTTGTGAGGTCTTTATATGGCAGGGAAGTCCAGAGCAGTTGTGGCCCAGAAACTGGCTGGCATCTCTTTTTTCATTCGTTTGCGCGGCGGTTACGATTTTACCAAGGGTTTTTTATTTCAGAAATTTTTTTTTTTTTCAAATATCTTTTTATTTTAGTTTTTTCAGACAGGAAAAATACAAAAAAAAAGTAACAAAATACTCATTCTAGGTATAACAGAAAGGAGTCATTAAATATGACAAACATACTGCTCAATGACACAAAGACATAAAAGTCGACCATGAAATAAACAGTTATTTCCAAGTATCTCAGATTGATTACAAATAAGTTCAAACAATGCAGAAATAAGGAACTCTAAAAGTAGTTCCAATCTCAAAAATCACATAAAAACTGTAATGATTGAGAACTTCAGGGTTCCAGAGTCTGGTACTTAGCATTCCCGCTAGGCTGTTTTAGCGGGGCGCGGCACCCTGCCCTCTTTCTGGAAGGCAAAAAGCGCCTTGCCTTCCAGAAGGAGGGCAAAAACCGCCCTGCCCTAACAGCCTGCGGGAACTGTCTTCACCCACGGGTCGCAGTGTCCCGCGGGTGAAGAAATGTGCGGTGACCGGCATCTATTCTCCCTGTCTGCAGGGCTTGGGGGCTGCCTGGCGTGTCCGTAAGTGCCGGGCACGCCCCCAAGAGTGACGAAAAGGGGTCGTGTCTTATAGACACGCCCCCTTTTCGATGACCATACCCCCTTCTCGGACGCGCGCTCGCCTGCGGCGCACGCACGAACGTGCCCTCTCTAGCCTTGCCTCGCGCCGGAGCCAAAGTGAACACTAGGGGCCTGATTCAGACCCACTCGCGAGCGGCTGTCCGCTCGCAAGTGGGTCGATGTTATGGACTGAGCATGCGCACGATGGAGGGAGCTCCGTCGTGCGCATGCGCCAGACGCGACGAGCGAAGGAAAGTCCTTCGCTCGTTGTGTCCGATCAAAGGGGGCGTGCTGTCAATGTTGATTGACAGCACGCCCCCTTTGGTGGGCGTGCCGGGGGCGTGCCTCCCTGACGGGGGCGTTCCCACGGGAACGCCTCCCGTCAGAAGCCGGCCCACTGACATCACTAGTGATGTCAGTGGGAGTGATTTTGGCTCTGATAGAGCCAAAATCACTCCGGAGCTTGCAATTGAAAACCTCAACCGCAGGCTCCGGCTCGCAAATTCGATGGTCGCGATGGTCTCGACCATCGCGACCATCACAATGCACGCTCGTATAGCCTGTGGGTGGTGACCCACAGCTATACGAGCGTCCAGGAGGACGCTCCATGAAAATGGAGCCCGGCCCTCATTCAGAGCGTGCGCTCTGCTCAGAGCGTACGGCTCTGAATGAGGGCCTAGGTACTCTATTAGATAAAAACAATTTATATCTTTAGCCAAATAATACAAAATAATACAATAATATAAAAAACTAAAATAAATAAAAAATAGACAATATACATAATGAAGAAAAAGAAGAGAGAAAGGGAATAGAAAAGAGGGGGGGGAGAGATAAGTACCCGTATTTTTAGGTGTTTCTAGGACTGAGTCTTCTATAGTAGAGACCTTTTAATAATTTAATACAGAAAACTTGAATAGAAGTCTTCCAAATCTCTCAAAGAAAACAGACATAATATATGAGTTAAACCAGTTTTTGGTGCAAATACCATGATGTGGTTTCAAAAATGTTGTTAATATGGGATTGAGTGGAGTTATCCAAGTGAGATATCTAAAAACACCATTTTCTCTGGAAACGTTCTACCCCCTTCTCTATATCCGGGAGAGTGTCACACCGGTCAAAATAAAGTACTTGAAGTATCATACGTTTAACATTCCCAAGAAAAGGAGGGGTCTTTACCGTCCAATTTATGAGAATCGCTTTCTTAGCGATCGTCACTATTGTCGTAAGGAGCGGAATAACTGTTTTCTTATTATGAGGGAATACATTCCAATTTCTAAAGTTCGCAAAAATTAAAGCTAAGGGAACTTTTAGTAGACGTATTGATAATAAATCATTTATAAAGCACATAAGTTTATCCCAGAAATTGCGGATGCGCCCACATTCCCATATATTGTGCCAGAAGGTGGCTTTAGAGGCTTTGCACTTCACACATTGTCCAGTCTCATCTAATACCATATGAGCTCTGCTACTCTGTGGTGTTTTCCATTACATACATTCGATTGCGCTTGCGTCGAGAAGCTGACCAGATGGCTTCCTTATGTGCAAAATTTAAGAATTTGAAGATGACCACCCTAGGTCTATTTGAACCTGTATATCTGACCGGCCCCAGGCGGTGCGCTCGTTCAATTACCAAATCAGAGCTAATATCATTCAACTCCAGCAACTCAGGAAGGGACTGACGTAAGAAATGGTATAAGGCAGTTCCTTTGATAGATTCAGGAAGTCCCACTAGACGCAGGTTGTTCCTTCTGGAACGATTTTCTAAGTCGTCGATCTTATTGCATAGTTGATAATTAGATTTTTCCAGCGTTTCACATTTACTTTTAAGGATTTGTATGTCATGGAAGTTGACCCCCACTCTATTTTCAATTGTGTCCACAAGAGTTTCCACCCGTGCAACATTAGACTTAATATCTGCTATAGCCTGTGTAAAGATGGATGCTTGATCTTGCAGCATCGGACCCATTGTGTCTTTTATAGCCTGCACCATTGATGCGTAACTTATAGGCTGTTCGGGGTTGGAATATATAGGCTTATTCGCGATCAAGTCGGAAGCTTGTAAGTTAGAGTCTTTCACTTGCGGCTCAATAATCGCGACCATGGTGGAATCTCTGCATCTGTCTCCCCGTTATTTCTGACTTGATTTTCCTGGCATCAGTGGAGGGAAAAATTTCTCCATACAGTGGAGACACTTAGCAAGAGACGTAACAAATAAAGAGAGGGTGGGGGGGGGGGTTCACAGACACCTAAAAGGTGTTTAATATATGGACAGGGTGGCAGTGAAGTTACAATATAGTACTATGCCATATCACACTGGAGGTTCAGGAGCAATAGAATGTGATTACTACATGGCTGAGAATAGTAAACAGGCCTGTATAATGTATAGCAGGCTGGGAATGAGAGTGAACAGCATGCACCATGTGAGGATAGATGACATTGACCGGCAGACACGGTCAGAGTCTGCTTCTAAAATAGAGAGAGTAGAGAGACTAATAAATCTCACTTCATCAGATGTTGTGTTCTGTAGCCGCGAGCCGCGACCAGCGCACTGCTCGTAGCATGTCTCAAAATGGCGCCGGTGTCTCTTCACAATTCCCCTGTGTAACACACTCCGGAGGGCTACTCCGGTTCCTGAGGACCGCGACGAGAATATGGAAGTGAGTCTTGTGCAAATCGCAGCAGGGCAGAGGGCGGGGGGCCTGGTGAGCTGCGTATATGTTAGCCGTGAGTCCCGACTAGACGCAGCCGGAAATCGAGGCCATGGTCTGCAAGGTGGTCGGAGGCCGTAACCCACGGCAGCGGTAATACTCACTGCCCGATTCCGTAGACCTCACGCGCCTGGTGCTGAGTGATCTTGGTGAGTGAGGGAGGCAGAAATCAGCCACCAATATGTGTCGTAGGCCGAGTAGTCTCCTCAGTCAGCGGGAGCTCAGGCTGTATGCGACCATCTTCCTCAAAGATCAGGCCACGCCCCAGTTCAGAAATTTTTTAAAGGATGGGTGCGCGTTACCCCTGCAAAGGATGACCGTAGACACCCCATTCCAGTTGCTATGTTGATTCATTTGTTGTCTGTTGTCCCCTCCATTTGTGAGTGCATGCACGAATCCACCCTGTTTCGACTCGTCTTTGTGATTACTTTTCACAGAGCCTTTCACGTCGGCAAGTTGGCCACATCATTAAGACGTTCTGTTTCCCCGCTGGCTTTCAATCAGGTCATCTTGTCCGATTCGGTTCTATGTAAAGTGAAGCGATCTAAGACTGATCAACTGGGTCGAGGGCTCTGTGTGTCCTTGGTGGCCTGCCCGGACACGAGGATTTGCCCAGTGGTCATTGCTCGGGAATATCTGTGATCTCGGCCCGTCGGTGATGGAGCTTGGTTGATACACTGTTAATGGTGAACCATCCAAGTGCATCAGTTCAGATGGGTTTTCCAGCAGTGCATTCAGACACTGGGACTACCTTTTGCGGGATTTCTGTACCCATTAATTCCGAAATCGGCGCAGCTACCACTGCCGCTTCCTTGGGTTTTTCAGCGGCTGAGATTAAAGCTCTGGGTCGCTGGAAATCCAATGTTTACCAGTGGTATGTACGTTTAGGGGTATGTACGTTAAGGTGCAGCTATCAGTGGTGGATGGCGGAGGATGTGTATTGGTTCAAAGCTTTGTGGGTGATTGGTTTCCCATTTGCATGAATTTGGAGGAGTGTTTGGTCCATCCGTGGGTAGGCGGGGAGCAAGTTGCCACTCGTCAACATTTCACCAGTAGGGGTCCCAAGGGATTTTGTCCTGTTTTTTTGCCTTAAAATCCGTAGGCACTATTGGCTCGTGCTGTCCGTGCAGGTTTTTCAGGTTTTTACCTCGGGCCAAGTCACACATCACACCCCCCCTCCCAAAAACACACTCATTTAGTTAGTTTTAGTTGGTTAGGGTTATTCTTAGTTAGAGCATTTTAATTTTCAGTCTTTACCTATGTGTGCCTTGTTCATTGCAGGAGGGACTCTTGACCCATGACCAATATGGATAGTGGGACATTCCTTTGTGCACTGGGTGTCTAGATCTCTGGCTGCCAGCTATATCAATTTGTTTTCAGCTCTTGGTCTGGTTCGGTAGTTGGGGCGCAGAGGCATGAAATGGAGCGAATTGTTGCCAGTTTTGGAGTCCAATGAGCGATCATTTGGTAGTCCAGTGGTTTTGGTGGTGCATTTGGGAGGCAATGATGTGGGATCCTAGTCTTCTCTAGAGCTGTGGCATGAAATGGTGAGGGATATAGAGATAGTCATGGAGCAGTGGCCCTCGTGTGTTTTAGTGTGGTCGAACATTATACCAAGGAGGTCATGGCACGGCAATATGCCGGGAGTGGTCATGGACAAAGCCAGGCGCAAGGTGAATGCCCTTTTAAGTAGGAAGGTTGTGGAGTTTGGTGGTCTCGTGGTGCATCATCCCTCTATACGTTTCCGAGACCTGCATGTCTTTAGGCCTGATGGGGTACACCTCACTGGAGATTGAATTATGTTGTTTTTGGTTGATTTGTTCAATGTTATAGATCAGGTGGTTTAGGGTATGGTAGCAGTACCGGCTATGGTTGATCGCCGGTCTGTGGCAGGAAAGAACAGCAGTCCAGTGAGTTTTACGCAGCCATATTTTAGGTGCGCTCTCCATACCAATATATTAATTTAGTCTGAGCTTCCCTACTGGGGGGCAAGGGCACTGGCTGACTGGCTGGCTCCATTATAATGTATTGGTGGGAGAGTTGGAGCCTGATAATTTTATTGGCATAGGGCAATTGGCTCAGTTACTCACATGTCATGGACATTAGTTTGGGCTTAAGACGTAATGTCACTGAGCAGCTGGCCGTTCTTTCTTGCTGCCCCCATACTGGATTTTATTGTTAAATTTAATAAATGGTTGACCAATTTAATGGCATTTTCACTGTGTCTGTGTCGTTATTTTTAGTTAAGTTTATAGGTCATTTCTTTATGTATTTAAGTTAAGTGTGAGGGTAGTACAACCTCACATCTGCCAATAGGGAGTTTATAGAATTATTGGACTAACTATTTTGGTAAATACCACTTCTAGAGCCAATACGCAATGTATTATACTGTGTCTTTGCATCTTTGTATAATGGGGGAGGGAGACCCACAACTGGACTTTGCACACAGGCCCACTAATTTCTAAAAACGCCCCTGGTAGGAGGATGGAGTCTCTCAGGGGATGTTTGATGAGGGGAGCTCACGTTTTCCGCTGCCCCAAAACTTCTTTTACTATGTATTATCTGGTTGAACCTCTTTTGTATGAAGATAACACATTACTCCCATGCAAACAGGTGGCTTCCGTAAGACATGACCTCCTATATTTATTCTGAATACCAGCTCAAGACACTGCCTAGGGAGGCTGAATTTCTTCAGAGGTCCCCCATTGCAGAGAAACCATCATATAAGTAAGAGAAGAGGATACCCAAGTGACAAAGACTTGGGAACCCCATAAAAAAAACTCAGTGAGGCGGCAGAAAAATCATGAAGATTGACACTAATGGCTGGCACGATTGTTAAAAAACATTTATTTTTTTTGCTGAAAAGCTTCCCCATGTTATGTTTTATTATTCATTTTTCTGTTCTTTGTTTACGTGGAGTAGGTTTAAAATTAGTTGACTTGGTGTATTTTTAAAATTAGTTGTTTAAAATTAGTTTTGATACCTAGGGCCATATTCAGTTAGGCTGTGAAAAGCCTTTATTGCCGATGACGTAATTTTCGCATTTCTGACCCGGTGCGGATAGTCAGTGGTTCAAACCCAGCGATAAAGTATCACCTATGAATAGGTGTCGAAAAAACGTGCAGAATTGGGGTTTTGGGGTACAAACTTCAAAAAAACACCCTACACCCCTTAGACAGTCCCCAAAAGGTAATCTGTGTCAAAAAATATTTTAAAAAGTTGCACAGGACACCCCAAAAAAACAGTACTTTCATTTTGGGGGTGAAAAAAAATTGACTGAGGGGGGTCCCCAAGTATGCCCCAGGTATTTTTTGTTTGCAGGTGCTTGCGGAAGGTGGATTTCTCACTTTTTAAAATCTTCACATTTGCTTCAAAATGAATATGCCCCCTACTCTGTTATTGTGATTAATCTTCTATAATTTATGTATGCTTTTTTGGGATTATTTCAATAAAATTTTAAGATTAAAAACAAAAAAAACCATCTAAAATGTATTTCACACTTTCATCAGGGATGCCGAGAGGAGGGGGAGTAGGCACTATTTACCCAGGCCCGCTTCTGTTGGAGGAGCCCGGCGGGGGAGCGGGTCCTGCAGCTTGCCCCCTTCCTCGCCACCGTTACTTAGTTTGAGCAGGGAGCTAGAGGAGGACTGCTGTCATGCCGTGTGCTGGGCTAGGGAGAGAAGCTGCAGCAGTCAGTTCTATCTCTCCCGGCGTTATATGCAGGGGGGAGAGATTGCCCCCCGGACACCGGAGCCCCCAGTGTGCATCACGCATGCCTGCTTCGCAGCCGCAAAGATGCTATCACTTTTTTAAAATTTTTGAAGGAGGGGGTGTGGGCACACTTGCCCGTGTTGCACACGCCCCCTGGTGGTACCTGGGCCCGCAGAGCTGGCGGCAGTCTTGACTATCATAGCCCCTATACAAAGAGAGGCAGAATGAGCTGGTGGAGTGACTGCAGCTGTGTCCCCAGTGCACAGAGCCCCAGGCAATGGCCTTGCTCTCCCACCCCCTCCCACCCCTTGAGCCACCTCTAATAGCCACTAGGGGCCTGATTCATACCCACTCACGAGCGGCTGTCCGCTCGCAAGTGGGTCGATGATGTGCACTGCGCATGCGCACGACGGAGGGAGCTCCGTCGTGCGCGAGATGCGACGAGCGAAGGACTTTCCTTCGCTCGTTGTGTCTGATCAAAGGGGGCGTTCTGTCGATGTTGATTGACAGCACGCCCCCTTTGGTGGGCGTGCCGGGGGCGTGCCTCCCAGACAGGGGCGTTCCCAAGGGAACGCCTACCGTCAGAAGCCGGCCCCACTGACATCATTAGTGATGTCAGTGGGAGTGATTTTGGCTCTGATAGAGCCAAAATCACTCCGGGCCTTGCGGTTGAGAGACTCAACCGCAGGCTTCGGCTCGCAGTGGTGATGGTCGCGATGGTCCAGGAGGACGCTCCATAATTATGGAGGTGGGCCCTGATTCAGAGCGAGCGCTCTGGTCAGAGCGTCCGGCTCTGAATCAGGCCCTAAGTTCTTAATATATGCATGCTTGCTACAGTTTGTATTGCCTGCTCATGGATGGCCTTCTCAGGTCATGCTTAAAGTTAATGACTCTCCTTGGTAATACAGGTTGAGTCTCCCATATCCAAATATTCCAAAAATACGAAATATTCCAAAATACGGAATAATTTAGGCATGACTGAGATAATGAAACCTTTGATTTTTGATGGTTCAATGTACACAAACTTTGTCTAAGGCACAAATTATTAAAAATATTGTATAAAATTACCTTCAGGCTGTATGTATAAGGTGTATATGAAACATAAATGAATTTCATGTATGTACACAAACTTTGCTTGAGCCACACAATTATTGAAAATATAGTATGCAATTACCTGCAGGCTGTGTGTATAAGGTGTATATGTAGCACATAAATGCATTCTGTGTGTATATTGGGGTCCCATTCCCAAGATATTTCATTATGATATGCAAATATTCCAAAATACGGAATATTCCGTTATCCAAAATACCCCTGGTCCCAAGCATTTTGGATATGGGAGACTCAAGCTGTCCCACCATTGCGCATGAAAGATTTGTGTCCCTGGCCAGGGAAGTTTGATCGTATTTCATCTAAATGTATCAACTCCACATACGCTAAGGGTCCGTCTCAGGCAGATGGTCCGTCTCTGGCCCATAGGCATACCAGCTTCTGGAGTGTTGGTCTAATGCCCTGTAGTGAGGTTTCCTTGTTGCTTATTTCTTATGTATCTGCCTCATATTTCTATTATCACTTGATCTACGTAACATGATGTCTTCAAATGTGAAGATTTTTTTTCTGCTTTCAATGCTCAGAGGATGTCATTGTATCTCATGTCTATTCTTTCCCCGTGTACTGATTTGCATGTTCATTGTCTATTGTTTTGTATGTTTTATGTTTTATGTTTTTTTTTTCTGTTCCATTTTAATGAAAATGCAGACTTAATTCACGAGTGATTGCAATTTTTTTATTTGCAATTCAATGAGCCTCATTGGATAAGCCACTATCTCAATATCTATTTATCATGCGTAGAGCAGGACAGTTCCCACATAATTTCCCTTTACATCCAGGGCTGGTGCAAGGTTTCTAGGTGCCCTGGGCAAAGTTACACAACACCGCCCTTGCTCCCATCCGGGCCCGTCATGTTACTGGACGAAGTTGTTATAATCCGTTACTAACAGAATACCTGACTTTGCTGTCTTGCTGCCTTATTCAGAGGTGTACGCTATGCCAATGTTTTGGCAAATAGAGCTTTTTTTTTTTGTCACTGCGCATGAGTCCGAGTTGCTTGGCGCACGCTGCCAGTCTTTAATTGCAGTGGGATTGACAGGCAGGGAGTGTTTAAGAGGCGGCAATGGGGAGTGTCAGATAAAAACGCAGGCGTGTCTCGACCTTTTCGGGGGTATGTCACATCCTGACTCTGTGACCCCGTACGCAGTTACCATGGCTCCGGCATCTCACTTGCGGCAGTCATTCTGAGTGACCATACTCTTACTCGGGAAGCCGATATTTGCCTAATCTGTGTCCAATGTTGGGTATGTTAACGCATTTGCGGACAGCTGCAATGGCTCTGGTGGGCGTCTCGGTACAAGTCCCAGCAGCTGTTGCATTACCACATTTCGCATATCCACAGCTACAGCAGCATTGGCGTACAACCCTGAATCAGGCCCTTAGTACTTACACCTAATGCTACCTTCTTTAGATAAGTGGCAACCATAAAATACAGATATGATCGCAGTGACCGCCATAGAGCGCATTCAGCATCCCATACTGCACAGACAGCAACCTAGTGCACACATATAATAGAGTCTTTGGTCAGATCTGCACTCCCACTTACTTATATTCCAATTGCTAGTATGCTCCTCAGCGATCACCCCATCCAGGCGCGCCACAAATACAAACTTTTGAAAAAAAGAGCATACTCACCAGAGCTTGTAAAAAGAAAAGGAGGGATTTATTCCAATAGTTACATCATATGAAGATGCGAAGATGCAACGTTTCGGTCTAGATAAGATTGCACAGGTAGTGACATCATCACAAGTCTGTCTCAATGTTCCACTGTTCCTGAGTCTGTCACCAAGGCAACAAAGCTAACAAGCAATCAGGGCCAGCTGGTCTTGTGGGAATCATAGTGACCAAGTAAGCAGCAATCTGTCTGAGCAGTGCACATACCACTTCCTGACCATAGTTAATCAGCATCACATCGTCATGGCAATAAATAGGTGCCATGGTTTACAAAAAATATGGCAACATGTTTGCAAAAATAACAGCATAAATAGGGAAAAAAGGATAGCTTTCAAAAATCTTGGAGTGGAGGTTCTGTCCTAATACTAGTCCAAATCCAATTACTCAAAATACTGACATAACAAGACCAAAAAAAATTAATAAAAGATTACTAAGAGCAACCCATGATTAATTGACACTGGCAAGTGGCAGCAGTATATAGATATATTGTGCACCCTTCACCAATAGGACTATACACATAAAAGGAAAACTTGCTAATACTTGGCCCTACTGAGAAAAATAACAAGGGCTATGCTGGAAGCAGTAGTTCATCGGCAGGTTTGCAGCACTTAACACAGTCTTTGCTAATTGCCTATGCCACAAATTACTATCACCAGAATTGCCAGCCGGGGTTACACAGGGCTAAATAAACAAGCAATATACATTACATCAGCATGAATGGACTTTGAAATGGTTACCGGGCCAAATAGTGTATAAGAAACAATTTACATCAACACCAATACGGGTAAATACTCAAACATTTCATGCAAGCAAAATATTAATCAGCATTGACAATAATAACACAGCGAGCAGTGAACAGATTTACAGAGTATTATAACAGATAAAGGGCCACTATCAACCCTTTAGCTAACACATGAGTCAAACAGTAAACAGAGCCAAATACATATCACATGGCATTACATTTACTTTAAAGCTAGACATAAAATACTTTGTACATCACCCACAGTGGCATGGGACATGATCCGACACCCATAAGGCAGGTCCCCTCCTGGACATGAGCCAGAGGTTCACAGGAAAGAAAATGACCACCAATGCAACTCTTGGGGAAAAGAGGGGGTGACATATCTGTTACTTCCCCCCTATTTCATCACTACACACACACTTTACCTAATTTAAAACACTATGACTCCTTTCTACACCCAGTTGTGTGGGAGACTAACCCCCTGTCCCAGCTTTTACACAAAACCTAGTCTCCCAGCCTAATCATGGTTAGCCAGAAGGTAAAGGATAATGCAATAGACCCAGGGGACCCATATAGGATAGGTGTACAGAGGGGCAGGGCCTTAATGGAGGGAAGATAGGAGCTGTGGAGGGACAGAGAATATGGAGGTTCTGGTATGATCTCACCCCTGGCAGTGGCTATTCAGCCTCCTCCGATGTCCAGGCAACTCTGGGATGCACAGCACCGCACCAGAGCTCCCAGCTGCAGACCTCCGGCAGGTATTTTACAAGGAACAACAGGTGCAAAATCCCTTTCCACAGGGGCTCTGTCCAGCAAACTCACACAGCAGCAGGAGGGGTCCTGAAGCACTCTTCCTCTGGGGTTGTCTTTTCTTCTGCCCATGCGGGTGCCAGAAGGGTTTTCGTCACTGGCGGGACCTTTTCCTCAGCTGGGGCTTCATCCGCAATGATGGAGCGATGAGACCTCCTTCCCAGGTAGCTCCTCTTCTCTCCCAGCCTGCGCAGATTTACAAATGTGGCTCCTGATAACAGGCACTTAGGAAGGCAGTCCTTTATTCAGAGGGGGCTTCTTCCAAAGCAGGGTGCTCTATGCAAATCCCCAGGCAAGCTTCCACCAGGGACTCACATCCAGCATCAGAGCACCTCTCCTGGCAGATTGGATATGTAGCCTACCAGGTTAATATGAAGTCTGGTAATTGTAATCCAGGGCAACATTAAAGTTATAGCATCCTTATTTTTACAGCTCCAAGGACACTCCACAGCAACTCATTACAGACAGCATACCAGGTGCAGTATTTGTAATCCAGGGTAAATGAGAGGGGTTACTGCTCCCCTATTTGTACAGATCCAGGGACATTCCACAGACACTCATTACAGACAGCATACCAGGTGCAGTATTTTTAATCCAGGGTAAATGAGAGTGGTTACTGCTCCCCTATTTGTACAGATCCAGGGACACTCCACAGCAACTCATTACAGGCAGCATACCAGGTGCAGCATTTGTAATCCAGTTTAAAGGAGAGGGGTTTCTGTACCCCTATTTTATAAATCATGGGGCACTCCACAGACAAATCCTCCCTGACTCCTTTTCCAGAAATTCCTCCCAGACTCTTTCTACAGAAATTCCTCCCAGACTCAGCACTGACAGCCTGAGGAAGGTATTTTGTAAGCTCTACCTCACTCTCCTCCCTGTCAGTCCGGCATCTATGAGTGGACAGGGGGGACCCAGCAACAGGCCGCCTACAGGGATCTCTGCCTGGACACCTAGGCTGCCAATCAATGGGGCAGGATTTTCCCTCCAAAAATGGGTCGCTGACTAAGGGGCTATTTCTACCTCCCTGTCTGCACATGCTCAGTGGGGTTCAGGGAGAGCAAGGTCAGTCAAAGTTCACTATCCCTGCCTACAATAAGGAATGGGGCTGCAGTATATCTATGTGTACATACATAAAAAAAAATATTGGGGGACCCCTATTTAGGAACAAACTTGGGGGTACCACACATGTACAAGGGCTGGCTGAGGGAGAGCACACATCACTGGCCAATGAGGAGTCACCCATCCCCAAAAATGGTTTAAGGCACAGAACAAAAAGGCTGATATATCAAAGGGCAAAAAGTCTTATCATTACAGAAAATGGGTGTTTTTGAGTCACTCTAAGGGGCCAATTCTATTAGACATGAGGTGTCCCAAAATTTCTTAATGCAGCTAAAACAAACAGCGGCCATAACTTTTTAGAAAACCTGTAATAAATGAATACTGGTCTCAATGAGAGTATACACAAATTTTAGTTTTCAGCCCCTGAGCAGGTGAAAATCTTCATTAGTTATTTGGGACATGTATTTTCTGGCGTATTGATGGGAAATTCGTTTCTGAACTTGCAGGTGGTGGTTACAAATATTTTTCCTAATATTTTTTTAAAACTTGCTTAAAAACAAAAATAATCAAGTGGCTTTATTTGGTGAAAAACACTTGTTGTCACTCATCTTTCCACTGTTAATAGAAAGGGTAGAAAACAGCCATTTGATACCTTTTAGAACTTTAAATACTTTACTTATGGCCACAAATACCCTTCCCCACTTTTTCATGTTATTTACCCCAAGTCGCGCAATGTAAAATCATCTACAATGTGCGGCTTGCCGCGAAAAACATTTTCTAATTGAACTGCAAAAGTCGCGGGAGCGTACATTCTGAAAATAGGTTGTGATATGCGCTTTAAGTCGACCAGTAAAATAAAAAATTAATGTTGTTAACTGAATTCCCCCTAATTATGAATAGAGTTACTGTGAGAGAAATAGGCACATCTATAATGGGTGCAGAGTGTGCAATGCTCAGATACGCCGACCTAATCGCGGGAGGCGTGGCCACGCCCCTATAAGAATAAAAAAACACTTTTGCAGCACCACGAAGCGCGCTGGGGAGGGTGGTGCTGGGAGCTGTAATTGACATCAAGGCGGTTGGGAAGCCGGCGCTTATAGTACCGGTGGCGGGATTCTGACTGCTGTCACGCTGATCACACCATTCTCCATTCTAAACACCCCAGATATTAAATAATTAACATGAATATTTAATAAATAGTCCTACTTTTCCTTACCTTAAATGAATAGACACTGACAAGATGCTGCTATATTATATATCCCTCACCCATAAATTAATTGGAGTAAGTGGTGGAGTAAATTATTTATCCCACCACACAACTAAATTAATAGCCCACCCCCCATCTCACTATTACATTTCATTTGAAGTCCATGCTATACGCCTCTTCCACCCAGTACACCTCCAAGTAGCTGTCATTTACCGTCCCCCTGGCCCTCCCTCCAAGTTCCTTGACAACTTTGCTTCCTGGCTCCCTCACTTTCTCTCCTCAGACCTTCCCTCCATTATCCTAGGTGACTTCAATATTCCAATTGATATCCCCACAGAATCCTCTGCCTCCAAACTCCTCTCCCTCACATCGTCACTTGGTCTCTCCCAATGGACCTCCTCACCCTCCCATGTGAGTGGCCATGTGCTTGATCTGGTATTCACACACCATTGTGATATTTCTGACCACCTCAATTCCCCATTCCCTCTTTCTGACCATCACCTTCTCTCTTTTAACCTGTCCCTCTCTCCTTCCCCTCCTCTACCTCCAAAAGCCTCCATTACTAAGCGTAACATTGACACTATCGACACAGGTTCCTTTTCTTCCCTGCTTGACTCACTTCTCTCCCCTATCCTCTCTCTCTCCTGCCCTGAACAAGCCGCCTCCCTATACAACGCCTCCCTTACTTCTGCTCTGGACTCTGTTGCCCCAGCGATCACTATTCACACTCGCAGATCTACTCCTCAACCCTGGCATTCCAAATGCACCAGATACCTGCAAAAGTGTTCTCGAACTGCCGAGCGATAGTGGAGAAGATCACGTTCTAAGGCAGATTTTCTCCATTTCAAATTTATGCTCTCATCCTATAGTGCTGCGCTCTCCCTCTCTAAACAGTCATACTTTAAGAACCTCATCTCCTCTCAGTCCTCTAATCCCGAGCGCCTCTTCACTACTTTCAAATCCCTCCTTCGCCCACCCCCTCCTCGTCTCCCCTCCTTGCTCACTGCCCTTGACTTTGCTACCTACTTTACATCTAAAATTGATTCCATACGTCAGGACATCATATCCAATCAGTCCCCCAGCTCTCCACCTCCTCCTTTCCCTAGTCACCCCTCCCCATCAACTTTACCAACTCTAACATCCTTCTCCCCTGTATCTGGAGAGGAAGTCATGGCCCTCATCCGGTCCTCCCCCCCTTCCACCTCCCCCCTTGATCCCATCCCCTCCCGCCTCCTCCGCTTCCTCTCTCTCTCAGCCTGCTCCCATCTTGCCCACCTCATTAACCTCTCCCTCTCATCAGGCACTGTTCCTTCTGCATTCAAACATGCCCTTGTCTCCCCCATTCTTAAAAACCCTACCCTTGATCCTAACCTTCTTTCTAACTACCGTCCCATCTCTCTCCTCCCCTTTGCCTCCAAACTCCTTGAGCGGATTGTCTACAACCGCCTTACCACTTTTCTTTCCTCCCACTCCCTCCTTGACCCTTTTCAGTCTGGCTTCCGTTCTCTCCACTCCACTGAAACTGCCCTCACAAAAGTCAGCAATGACCTCCTTGCTGCCAAATCCCAAGGCCACTACTCTCTTCTCATTCTCCTTGATCTCTCTGCTGCTTTTGACACTGTGGACCACCCTCTCCTGCTGAATATCCTTCACTCCCTTGGTCTACGTGAAACTGCCCTCTCCTGGCTGTCATCCTACCTCTCTGACCGATCTTTTTCAGTTTCCTCTCACGACTCCTCTTCCCCTCCACAGCCTCTTACAGTAGGTGTTCCCCAAGGTTCTGTTCTTGGTCCTCTCCTATTCTCCCTCTATACTTCCTCTCTAGGTGAACTCATCAGCTCTTTTGACCTCCATTATCATCTCTATGCTGATGATACTCAAATCTACCTTTCCTCCCCTGATCTCTCCCCCTCTCTTCTGACTCGTATCTCCAACTGTCTCTCTGCTGTCTCTTCCTGGATGTCCCAGCGATTTCTTAAACTTAATATGTCTAAGAAAGAGCTAATCATCTTCCCACCCTCCCACATCACCTCACTTCCCACTATTTCTTTATCAATTGATGGAATAACTATCTCATCTAGTCCCAAGGTGCGCTGTCTTGGAGTTATCCTGGACTCATCCCTCTCCTTCAAACCACATATCCAGAACCTTTCACAGTCCTGTCGTTTCCATCTCAAAAATATTTCTAAGATCAGACCCTATCTCACCCAGGATGCTACAAAAACCCTCATACACTCACTGGTCATCTCCAGATTGGACTATTGTAACCTCCTCCTATCTGGCCTCCCCAAATCCCATCTCTCTCCTCTCCAGTCTGTCCTCAATGCTGCTGCACGGCTTATCTTCCTCTCCAAACATTCTGTATCTGCCTCCCCTCTCCTACAAGCCCTACACTGGCTCCCCTTCCCTTTCAGAGTCCAATTTAAGGTTCTCACGCTCGCTCACAAAGCCCTCACCCAATCTTCTCCCATATACATCTCTGATCTCATCTCCCTTCACGCTCCTCTCCGCCCTCTTCGCTCAACTAATGCACGCCACCTTTCATGCCAGCTGATTACTTCCTCCCACTTCCGCCTCCAAGATTTTGCCCGCACTGCTCCCCACCTCTGGAACTCTCTCCCACTCCGCATCAGACTCTCCACCTGTTTGCAATCCTTCAAACGGGCTCTCAAGACCCACTACTTCATCAAAGCCTTCCAGCTATCATTCTAACTCCTTGCTACATGCTCATTCGTCCCCATCTACCCCATCTGTGTCAACCCAGTTTGTCTTCCCCCACCTTTTTAGAATGTAAGCTCTCATGAGCAGGGCCATCTACCCTCTTGTGCTTCTCCTTACTATAGTGTCATTTACTTCTTACTCACCACTAGGGCACCTAACACTTGGTTGCTTATGCTCTGTTGCTTATCTGGGTGATATGGTCACTAATGTAGCAATATATATTATCCATGTCCTGTATTGTATTGTTCTGTAAGTCACTTGTATACAATTTGTTTTTGTACTTTGTAAGGCGCTGCGGAACACTTGTGGCGCCATATAAATAAATGCTAATAATAATAATAATTATTATTATCCCCAAGCACACTAATAAATAGCCAAGCCCTCCACCCAATTTACATTAAATTACTAACCCAATAATAATAATAATAATAATAAATTAACAGCCCCCACCGCTTTTATTTTAAATCAGGGGTGGGGAACCTTTTTTCTGCCGAGGGCCATTTTGATAAATATAACATTATTCGCGGGCCCGGTGCAGATCACGCCCCCTCCGTGTGATGTCACATGGGGGGGGGGAAACAATTGCAGGTGATTACAGCAATGCCCAGAGCATCCCGGGGAGCTGTAAGGGCAGCGGTGTGACTGTCTGGAGCATTCTAAGGATGCTCCAGGTGGCATTACTGCATAGATTCTGGCTGCAGGGTGCCATTCTATGCACCCTGATAGCCACATGAGGCTAGTGGAAAAAAGCTCAGAGGGCCAGACCAAATGATTCCGTGGGCCTTATACGCCCCCCGGGCCTGAGGTTCCCCATCCCTGTATTAAATGAAATAACCCCCACTGCTCTAATAAATCACTCTTATTACATTATTAGGTTCGCTCTCCACTCCACACCTACCCTCTCTCATACAGTTCCAGCTTTACAGTAAAGCAGACACTATATGATGCAGTGGAGTGAGTTCATCCCAGACGCCGGGAGGCAAGTCATAATTTGGTGCCACCCCTAAAAGAAAAGGAAAAATAAATATTGTGCATATCTATCTATCTATCTATCTATCTATCTATCTATCTATCTATCCATATGCACAAAAGCACTAATATAGAATATGTGAATTTATTTCTATTAGACCTATTTACTAAAGCAAATTTGCAGGATAACCCCCCTAAAACACCCTTATACAGCTATGCGTTAGTCACAGATAAGATAGTGACCTGTATGGTGCAATTAGCATGAGGCTCAGAGTCCTCCTGATGGAGGTGAAAGCCACCAGATGTGGGGTGGGGAGTCTTCCTGATACCCAGGTAGACGGGAAAACCACCTGATGTGGGGGCTTTGAGGACTGAGTTTGAGTTAAGATACTGTAAGACTGCCACTGTGGTGGAACTACAAGACACAAAATGTTCAGTCTACTGCCGACTACTTCACATGCAGTCACATGAAGTTGCTTCACCAAATATCTACCCCCAGACTCAGTCGCTGGTGCCCAGGCCCCCGCCTCCCATGCCCTCTTACCAGGGCCGGCCCTAGCCCAAATTTTTTTGTAAGCGAGTACATTTTTTGGCGCCTCCCCTATGCAGTGCCCCTTTTACAGTGGCACCGGTAGTGGTCCCCCCTGTGCAGTGCCCCTTGTGCCCCCAGTAGTATTCCCCTTATATAGTGCCCACAGTAGTAGTCCTCCTATGCAGTGCCCCCAATAGTGGTCCCCCCTGTGCAGTGCCCCTTGTGCCCCAGTAGTATTCCCCTTTATATAGTGCCCCAAGTAGTAGTCCCCCTATGCAGTGCCCCTTTTACAGTGCCCCCGGTAGTGGTCCCCCTTTGCCCCCAGTAGTAAGCCCCTTATATAGTGCCCCAGTAGTACTCCCCCCCTATGCAGTGTCCTTTATATAGTGCCCCCAGTAGTGGTCCCCCTCTTGTAGTGCCCCTAGTAGTAGTCCCCCTCTTGTAGTGCCCCCAGTAGTATTCCCCCCCTTTGTAGTGCCCCCAGTAGTAATCCCCCTTGTAGTGCCCCCAGTAGTAATCCCCCATTGTAATGCCCCCAGTAGCAATCCCCCCTTGTAGTGCCCCCAGTAGTAATCCCCCCTTGTAGTGCCCCCAGTAGTAGTACCCCCCTTGTGGTGCCCCCAGTAGTAATCACCCCTTGTGGTGCCCCCAGTAGTAGTACCCCCCTTGTGGTGCCCCCAGTAGTAATCCCCCCTTGTAGTGCCCCCAGTAGTAGTACCCCCCTTGTGGTGCCCCCAGTAGTAATCCCCCCTTGTAGTGCCCCCAGTAGAGACGTAATAAAAAAATAAACACTTATCTGAAACCCGCTCCTGCTCTTGCTCCCGCCGCCGATACCAGCTCCTCCGTCCGCCGCTTTGCATTATGGGAGTGACGTCACGTCATGACGTCACTCCCATTACCCACTGCGGGAGCCGGAAGATGTCCGGCTCTGGCACTGGGAGCAGCAGCCGATGAGAGACTGTCTGACTCTCATCAGCTGCTAAAGCAAACACACAGCTGCCGGCGCCGGCGGCTGTGTGTTTGTGCTGTGTAGCGCTGACCAAACTCCGTCCGGTCAGGGCTACACACGTGGTGCAGCCTGTGTTACAGAGACACAGTCTGCCCGCGGCCCGCATGGTACGAAGCTGAGGCGCCCTTCACTATGTGGCGCCTTACGCAGCTGCGTACCATGCGTAACGGGAGAACCAGCCCTGCCTCTTACCCGCAGCTCCGTCTGGTGCATCCTTGTTGACATCCAGCTCCTGCGCTTATGATTGGGCCCGCCGCTAGAGCTGCCACCAGGAAGGAGTGGGACGGGGAGGTGTGGGTGAGGGGGGGCGTCAGAGTCACACCCGCATGAGAAGCTGCTGAGGAGCAGCGATATCAATGAGCGGGGACAGGCCATAGACAGACAGAATCTGATGGTCTGACACGGAACCCTCCACTAGTGTATGGTTATGGTGGCTTCTCAGGTGCCGGGAAGAGGGGCCATGTATTGGGGTGGCAGAGACGATACACTAAGGGTACATATTTACAGCCATAAGTGGGGTGAATATATCTATCGTGGGCAATGGAGGAGGTGCCCCTTCAGTGTCTCCATTGTCTCCCATGGTTCTGCCCCTGATATGATGTGTATACCCAGCATTGGTGCAATGTAATGATACATCCTGCGCGCTGTACACACTGCACGATCCGGTGTACGATGGCGCAATGTGTCGTTACATTCTACATGTCACAGCACCGCGTCATTCATTGTATCATGCTATGTGCTGCACGGCACAACAGATGGGACAATGCAATGAGTGACCGTCTTGCACCGCAATCGAGAGTACACATTGCACAATCCAACGCCCCATTGATGGCAAATCGGTCGCATCATCGATCTTATGAGCAACCCTGTGGATGCCCAGAATGTCCGTTGGAAGTCAGCCGTCTGAGCCTTATCCACTGCATATAAATTCGTAGTCGCAGGCACAGACACGCCCCCAAAATGGTCGCCAGACGACTGTGTGCCACTTGCCATCACCCAGGGCTGGATTAAAGCCCACATGGGCCTGGAGCTGAAAATGTTCATAGGCCCATACTAAGAAGGGGAAGAGCTGTGATTGGAGCTGTGTGAGTGTGTTCAGAGTCTCCTTGGTGTGTGCACCCCTACACTATGGACAATACATAGAAATAGAAAAATTGCAATAGAAAAACTATTTAAATACTTAAAATGTATGGCCAGTTAGGCAGCTGGTAATCATGCTGTCATGTTGATGGGCCTATTTTTATGTGGAGGCCTGGAGCTGTAGCTCCATCCCCCCCATTGTTATTCTGGCCCTGCCATCACCCCCTTCCCCCCCGGTACCTCCTACAAACTTGGAGCATGAGCAGTGAGACTAATCACTTACATTGATTTTTAATAACTATATTAATATACAATATATTTATTTAAAAGGTAGCATTTTTTAATATATAGGAAGGTATCAAATATGAATATACAATATATTTATTAAAAAGGTAGCATTTTTTAATATATAGGAAGGTATCAAATATGAATGAAGGAAAGCCAATAATACCACTCCTAGGTGTAACAATGCAGGCTTACAAAAGTGGAAGTGTCGCCAATAGCCAAAATCTCATTGGTTGCTATGGGCAATACCTCCACTGTTGTAAATCCGCACTTTAGTAAATGTACCCTCTAGTCTCACTTAGGTACTGACGATCCAGTGTCCCATGCTCCGTAACCAGCTGGCCTGCCAGGTATAGTGTGTGTCTCAGTTACCACGCAGAGTATCCCCATGCTCCATAGCTAGCTGGCCTGCCAGGTACAGTGTGTATCTTAGTTCCCACACAGGGTGTCCCCATGCTCTGTAGCCAGCTGGCCTGCCAGGTACAGTGTGTATCTCAGTTCCCACACAGGGTGTCCCCATGCTCTGTAGCCAGCTGGCCTGCCAGGTACAGTGTGTGTCTCAGTTCCCACACAGGGTGTCCCAAGCTTTGTAGCCAGCTGGCCTGCCATGTACAGTGTATGTCTCAGTTACCACGCAGAGTATCCCCATGCTCCATAGCCAGCTGGCCTGCCAGGTACAGTGTGTATCTTAGTTCCCACACAGGGTGTGCCCGTGCTCTGTAGCCAGCGGGCCTGCCAGGTACAATGTGTATCTCAGTTCCCACACAGGGTGTCCCCATGCTCTGTAGCCAGCTGGCCTGCCAGGTACAGTGTGTGTCTCAGTTCCCACACAGTGTGTCCCATGCTTTGTAGCCAGCTGGCCTGCCATGTACAGTGTATGTCTCAGTTACCACGCAGAGTATCCCCATGCTCCATAGCCAGCTGGCCTGCCAGGTACAGTGTGTATCTCAGTTCCCACACAGGGAGTCCCCATGCTCTGTAGCCAGCTGGCCTGCCAGGTACAGTGTGTGTCTCAGTTCCCACACAGGGTGTCCCATGCTTTGTAGCCAGCTGGCCTGCCATGTCCAGTGTATGTCTCAGTTACCACACAGAGTATCCCCATGCGCCATAGCCAGCTGGCCTGCCAGGTACAGTGTGTATCTTAGTTCCCACACAGGGTGTCCCCATGCTCCGTAGCCAGCTGGTCTGCCAGGTACAGTGTGTGTCTCAGTTCCCACACAGGGTGTCCCATGCTTTGTAGCCAGCTGGCCTGCCAGGTACAGTGTGTATCTCAGTTCCCACACAGGGTGTCCCCATGCTCTGTAGCCAGCTGGCCTGCCAGGTACAGTGTGTGTCTCAGTTCCCACACAGGATGCCCCATGCTTTGTAGCCAGCTGGCCTGCCAGGTACAGTGTGTATCTCAGTTCCCACACAGGGTGTCCCCATGCACTGTAGCCAGCTGGCCTGCCAGGTACAGTGTGTGTCTCAGTTCCCACACAGGGTGCCCCATGCTTTGTAGCCAGCTGGCCTGCCAGGTACAGTGTGTATCTCAGTTCCCACACAGGGTGTCCCCATGCTCTGTAGCCAGCTGGCCTGCCAGTTACAGTGTGTATCTCAGTTCCCACACAGGGTGTCCCCATGCTCTGTAGCCAGCTGGCCTGCCAGGTACAGTGTGTGTCTCAGTTCCCACAAAGGGTGTCCCATGCTTTGTAGCCAGCTGGCCTGCCAGTTACAGTGTATGTCTCAGTTACCACGCAGAGTGTCCCCATGCTCCATAGCCAGCTGGCCTGCCAGGTACAGTGTGTATCTTAGTTCCCACACAGGGTGTCCCCATGCTCCGTAGCCAGCTGGTCTGCCAGGTACAGTGTGTGTCTCAGTTCCCACACAGGGTGTCCCATGCTTTGTAGCCAGCTGGCCTGCCAGGTACAGTGTGTATCTTAGTTCCCACACAGGGTGTCCCCATGCTCTGTAGCCAGCTGGCCTGCCAGGTACAGTGTGTGTCTCAGTTCCCACACAGGGTGTCCCATGCTTTGTAGTAGGGATGTGCAGGCTCGGTTCTACTCGGTTCCGTTCGGTTCTTTTTACCGAATCTTATTGGGTTTCAGCTGTCACGAGTTTTGGATAGCCAATAAGATTCGGTAAAAAGAACCGAACAGAACCGAGTAGAACCGAGCCTGCACATCCCTACTTTGTAGCCAGGTGGCCTGCCATGTACAGTGTATGTCTCAGTTACCACGCAGAGTATCCCCATGTTCCATAGCCAGCTGGCCAGCCAGGTACAGTGTGTATCTTAGTTCCCACACAGGGTGTCCCCATGCTCTGTAGCAGTTGGCCTGCCAGGTACAGTGTGTGTCTCAGTTCCCACACAGGGTGTCCCCATGCTCTGTAGCCAGCTGGCCTGCCAGGTACAGTGTGTATCTCAGTTCCCACACAGGGTGTCCCATGCTTTGTAGCCAGCTGGCCTGCCAGGTACAGTGTGTATCTTAGTTCCCACACAGGGTGTCCCCATGCTCTGTAGCCAGCTGGCCTGCCAGGTACAGTGTGTATCTCAGTTCCCACACAGGGTGTCCCATGCTTTGTAGCCAGCTGGCCTGCCATGTACAGTGTGTATCTTAGTTCCCACACAGGGTGTCCCCGTGCTCTGTAGCCAGCTGGCCTGCCAGGTACAGTGTGTATCTCAATTCCCACACAGGGTGTCCCATGCTTTGTAGCCAGCTGGCCTGCCAGGTACAGTGTGTATCTTAGTTCCCACACAGGGTGTCCCCATGCTCTGTAGCCAGCTGGCCTGCCAGGTACAGTGTGTGTCTCAGTTCCCACACAGGGTGTCCCATGCTTTGTAGCCAGCTGGCCTGCCATGTACAGTGTATATCTCAGTTACCACGCAGAGTATCCCCATGCTCCATAGCCAGCTGGCCTGCCATGTACAGTGTATGTCTCAGTTACCACGCAGAGTATCCCCATGCTCCATAGCCAGCTGGCCTGCCAGGTACAGTGTGTATTTTAGTTCCCACACAGGGTGTCCCCATGCTCTGTATCCAGCTGGCCTGCCAGGTACAGTGTGTATCTTAGTTCCCACACAGGGTGTCCCCATGCTCCGTAGCCAGCTGGTCTGCCAGGTACAGTGTGTGTCTCAGTTCCCACACAGGGTGTCCCCATGCTCCATAGCCAGCTGGCCTGCCATTTATAGTGTGTGTCTTAGTTTCCACACAGGGTGTCCCATGCTCTGTAGCCAGCTGGCCTGCCAGGTACAGTGTGTGTCTCAGTTCCACACAGGGTGTCCCCAAGCTCCATAGCCAGCTAGCCTGCCAGGTACAGTGTGTATCTCGGTTCCCATGCAGTGTGTCCCCATGCTCTGTAGCCAGCTGGCCTGCCAGGTACAGTGTGTATCTCAGTTCCCACACAGGGTGTCCCATGCTTTGTAGCCAGCTGGCCTGCCATGTACAGTGTGTATCTTAGTTCCCACACAGGGTGTCCCCGTGCTCTGTAGCCAGCTGGCCTGCCAGGTACAGTGTGTATCTCAATTCCCACACAGGGTGTCCCATGCTTTGTAGCCAGCTGGCCTGCCAGGTACAGTGTGTATCTTAGTTCCCACACAGGGTGTCCCCATGCTCTGTAGCCAGCTGGCCTGCCAGGTACAGTGTGTGTCTCAGTTCCCACACAGGGTGTCCCATGCTTTGTAGCCAGCTGGCCTGCCATGTACAGTGTATATCTCAGTTACCACGCAGAGTATCCCCATGCTCCATAGCCAGCTGGCCTGCCATGTACAGTGTATGTCTCAGTTACCACGCAGAGTATCCCCATGCTCCATAGCCAGCTGGCCTGCAAGGTACAGTGTGTATTTTAGTTCCCACACAGGGTGTCCCCATGCTCTGTATCCAGCTGGCCTGCCAGGTACAGTGTGTATCTTAGTTCCCACACAGGGTGTCCCCATGCTCCGTAGCCAGCTCGTCTGCCAGGTACAGTGTGTGTCTCAGTTCCCACACAGGGTGTCCCCATGCTCCATAGCCAGCTGGCCTGCCATTTATAGTGTGTGTCTTAGTTTCCACACAGGGTGTCCCATGCTCTGTAGCCAGCTGGCCTGCCAGGTACAGTGTGTGTCTCAGTTCCACACAGGGTGTCCCCAAGCTCCATAGCCAGCTAGCCTGCCAGGTACAGTGTGTATCTCGGTTCCCATGCAATGTGTCCCCATGGTCTGTAGCCAGCTGGCCTGCCAGGTACAGTGTGTCTCAGTTCCCACGCCTGCCAGGTACAGTGTGAGTCTCAGTTCCCACACATGGTGTCCCCATGCTCCGTAGTCAGCTGGTCTGCCAGGTACAGTGTGTGTATCAGTTCCCACACAGGGTGTCCCCATGCTCCGCAGCCAGCTAGCCTGCCAGGTACAGTGTGTATCTTGGTTCCCATCCAGTGGTTCTCAAACTCGGTCCTCAGGACCCCACACAGGTCACCCAGCAGATGCAATTGCACAGGTGTACCACCAAAGGGGGCGTGCTGTCAGTCACCATCGACAGCACGCCCTCTTTGGTGCGATACCGTCGCTCGCCGGGTCTCGCGCATGCGCATGACGGAGCTCCCACCGTCGTGCACATGCGCATTAGGGCACCATCGACCTGCTTGCGAGCGAGTCTGAATTAGGCCCTCGGTCCCCAGGACCCCACACAGTTCACAGTTTTACAGGTCACCCAGCAGGTGCACAGGTGTCCTCATTACTCACTGACACATTTTAAAAGATCCACAGGTGGAGCTAATAATTTCACTTGTGATTCTGTGAGGAGACCTGGAAAACATGCACTGTTTGGGGTCCCGAGGACCGAGTTTGCCTCCGTCTGGGCAGCCACGCCCCTGGCCCGCCCACCAAGGGGGGCGTGCTGTCACTCAACATCGACAGCATGCCCCCTTTGGTACGAGACCCGGAGCGATGGTTTGCCCATTGCTATCCGGGTCTCGCGCATGCACACGACAGAGCCGGCTCCATCGTGCGCATGCGCACTGGGCCACCATCGACCCGCTTGTGAGCGCATAGCGCTCGCGAGTGGGTCTGAATCAGGCCCAGAGGCCATAAACACCTTCTCTAGCTCCTGTCCACACAACTAGGAGGGATGGCCATCGATAGTTAAAATGCATCAATGGTTACCTACCGATGGTCGATAGCTTTGCCCTCGATGGCAGAGATACAATGGTTCTCAGCCATTGTGGCAAACTGAGACCTAGTGTTTTTTTTTCTTCTTCCCTAAGTCACAGGGCTTAGGGCCTGATTCAGACCGGCTCGCGAGCGCTATGCGCTCGCAAGCAGGTCGATGGTGGCCCAGTGGGCATGCGCACGACAGAGCTGGCTCCGTCGTGCGCATGCGCGAGACCCGGATAGCGACGGGCAATCCGTCTCTCCGGGTCTCGTACCAAAGGGGGCGTGCTGTCGATGTTGAGTGACAGCACGCCCCCTTTGGTGGGTGGGCTGGGGGAGTGGCTGCCCAAATGGAGGCGTTCCCATATGAACGCTTCCGTTTGGGGGCGGCCCCACTGACATCACGAGTGATGTCAGTTGGAGAGATTTCGGCTGTTAGAGCCGTAATCTCTCTGGGGCTTGCGGCAACGAGACCCTACCACAAGGGTCTCGTTGCAAGCCCGATGGTCGTGATGGTCTTGACCATCGCGACCATCTTCCTGGCCGCTAGCTATAGCTGTGTGTGGTCACCCACAGCTATGCGAGCAGCCAGGAGGCCGCTCTAAAAAACAAGAAGGCCGGCCCTGATTCAGAGCGAGCGCTCTGTCAGAGCATCCGGCTCTGAAACAGGGCCTTAGTCCCGTCTAAACCCAACCCCTAATGCCGATTGGCCTGCGGTCCGCAGTGCCTCCCCAGCAGCTGTGGCCATCAAGTGGTGCAAGTCATCAGTGGTTCACCATACATGGTTTTGTGCCATCAATAATCACAAATGAAACCATCGATGGTGACCATTGATGAGCAGTCCACTGATGGCCATCCCTACCAACTAGTGCAGTACATCTATATATTGACTGCATAGATACAAACCAGCGCCCTCTACAGGCCTCCAGAGAAACATTAATCTATTTTTTATTTTTTGTGCTTAGTTAATTGTAACTAGCACTAGCACATGGGATAGTATACACTAGACATAGGGTTTTTTTTATCCCTTGGTGCAAGATAGGAGCAACTCACTGGGTTTCTTTCCTGTATTACACATATTGTTGGCCTTGCCGGACCTAGCTACACCACAATGACATTATGACCAGCCCAATGATCTAGAACACATAACCCTTTAAGCTAGTACAGGACTCCAATCCAGTTTTTGCCATGCAGCTGAAGGACTGATATATCAAAACTAAATAAACAAAATACATTATTTGCATTGGGCCATATTTTAATAATGCACTTTACAAACAATCCACAGAAGAATCGAAACTGTGGTAACATTTTGGATCATGTTGCATTGAATGCCATTTAAAGACAATGTAGTTGTGACACTACCCATTGTGTAACATTGACTCAGCTTTTCATAGAGTAAGAACACGTTGGATGAAAACCGTTATCTTCTGCAATTAAGCTGGTATCTGCAGAGATAAAAACTAGAGATTGATAGACGGTATAAAAGATGTCCTTCTTCCCTATAGAGTGACGGGACTATCACAGGACACATCACACAGAGGAGCCACAGACACAATCTATTGATGCTTCTGACAGCTTAAAAATGAAGTCTGCTTCAAGTTTAAATTGATTAATTCCGCTCAAGAATACAAATGCACATCACCAACATAACACAGTAGATTGGCAACTTTAATATATAGTTTTTAAAAATAAAAAAAATTAAATATAAGTCAGGAGTTTTGTTGAGTCACATTGAAATAGAAATCTTATATGCGAAATAGAACCGATGGACAGGGACCGGTCAGGGTGACGCCTCTCGGAGGGGCCGGTAATGTGCTGTATACACTGAAAACAGAGGAAATGATAAAAACAAAGCATTTCTGTTATCATAGCATGAAAAATAAAATATGAGTAAGCAGTAAATTTACTAAAGTGAGATATTTTAGAAGTGCAGATGTTGCCCATAGCAACCAATCAGATTGCAGCTGTTATGTTCTAGTAGGTGCTAGTTACATGTTAAGTAGAATCTGATTGGTTGCTATGGGCTACATCTCCACTTCTAAAAACTCTCACTTTAGTAAATATACCCCTAAGTATAGATGTAACCTACTGCAACATTTATTGCTTATAAGAGAGAAATGAATATTAGGATCTAAATCGGTGACTGGGGATGTGGGAGAGATTTTAACAAAAATAAAGCAGTATGTCTTGAACAACTTATTATTCCAGAGTGCATAGAGCTATTCTTACATTCCAGGAAAAACTTAAACTTTTTTTTTTGTTTTTACTTTTCTTTTCTTTTTTAATTAAAAAAAAAAGTCTGTGAAATACCCCAAGTACTCAAGTAATAGGCCAAGGTTTTTGAAATTATCAAAGTGAAAGGCTATATACATTGCAGCCCTAAGAGAAAATACCCGAATCACTGGGATCTTAGAGCAGCCTCTACTGAGGCTTTCCCTAAGGCCCAAAACTATGGCACTGTCCCGTGGGAAAGCCTTGGAAGGAATCAGGGGAGTGGGAGCTATTTGGTCACACGGCTCTATCTTGATCTTTGGGGACAGGGTCCATAAGGGCAGGGACAGACAAGGGTTAAAATGTTGCCCCGGCATTCTTTCCCCCCCAAAAAAGGGGCCATGGCTACATGTCACAGGGCGTGGCCTCACATTGTGCCCCACCTAAGCATTCCAGCCAAGCAGACCAGTGGGAGGCAGAACTGCATAACCAGGTCTCCAGACGGACATATCGGCCCATCAGCACCTCTTGCATTTGCCAAGGGGTAAATCCACTTTTGAGTGGGTTCATCGCACCCACTCAAAAGTGCAATAAATCAAAACTTGTAAAATATAAAATGTACATATGCATGAGAGTAATAAGATAAATAAATACTGCTTTGTGCATTAAATATAAGTTACCGTATATATATGTAGAGCTGATGTGGACTTCAAAGAAAGTCTTGTCAAATATCCTTGTCCATTATTAATAAATAGGCAAAGAAAAAAGATTTAAGAACACATATAGTGGAATAATTAAAAACTGGCGGTTCTAGTAGTGCCAAATCTGGACAGACCTCTCAGTGGCGCGTGATACAGCTGAGTTGAGTTCAGGGTCTCCGAGCTCACTCTCTGCTCACTACCAAAGTGGATCTGGGCCACAGTAAGGGGGTCAGTGGGAAGTAGCTGTCACCATCCAGGAGGTGTTGCAGCACCGTTGGCACACCTACACCATGAAGAGATTTCAGGTGCTTGTGTGGAAACCTGCTGGTGGCAGCTGCAAAACCTCTTACAAATCACTAGCAGGGATAAGCCCATCCGGTCACATCAACATTTAGCATTAGTGAGACGATGCATTGTTTCGTATCAGCAGGTTTCTTATTTTCTTTTTCCCATTGAACTGCGACGGATCTAGAGCACAAAAAAACCCAGAAGAATATAATTTTTTATATCTCATTACACAACAACTGATCAATGATGAATATGTTATTATACAGTATACTTAATTAAGGGGTAAACAAGGGTTTGTGGATCTTTTATTCAACTTCTATTTTTATAAATTAGAGTCTCGTTTTTTCTTTTTTTTTTAAAGCCCCTAGATCACAGGTTCTCAAACTCGGTCCTCAGGACCCCAAACAGTGCATGTTTTCCAGGTCTCCCCATAGAATCGCAAGTGAAATAATTAGCTCCACCTGTGGATCTTTTAAAATGTGTCAGTGATTTCCTTTCAGATGGGCGAATGTCTCATTGACTTATTTAGGTTTACATATACCTGTCAATCCCTCTGATCTCTACATGGCTAATTTTCCTGCTGTAATATCCCGTATTATTGCCGATTTTCAAGCCTGCCACTGTCTTACATAGGTAGATGCCACCTGATAAAAATGATCTCTTTCCCTAGGTTGCTATACCCAATACAAATGTTACCCTTACTTTTAAAAGATTCAGATTTAAAGTTATTGAATAAAGTTATGAGCAAGTTTATTTGGGCGGATAAAAAACCAAGAATATCTTTGTTCAAATTAAGTCAGTCCACACAATTGGGAGGTATTAACCTTCCCTGTATAAAAAGCTATAATCTAGCTGCAAACTATCGTTATGCAGTTGATTGGTTACAGAATTCTGAAGAGTTCGCCAATACTGGCTTGGAACAAGCCTTTTGTCCTGACATTACACTCTCTAGCCTATTACATATGAGGCCCACAGATTTTCCTTCCTCGGTTACTAATAATTTGGTGTTAACCACTACATGTACAGCCTGGCGTCTATCCAGACACAAGATGGGTTTATCAACATATAACACTATTTTTTTTACCCATATATCATAATACTAGGTCTCAAGGATTCTCTGCTTTACATCATACTTTAATGCGTTTTTGGGGTTCAGGGGGTCCGAAACTGGTTTATCAACTTTTGGATGGACAGACACTTAAAATTCTTACATATGAAAAATTACAAGAGGTATTTCCTCAGATAACTATTCCTTTATTTACATATTGCCAACTTAGAAGTTATGTGACTAACATTCTCTCAAAACTAACAGATTCTGACAAGACACATACATTAGATAGAGTGTTGAGTAGTTGCCCAGGAAGAGGTTGCTCTCTCATATTTGTATTCTCAAATTAAACGATCTATAGATTTGGAAAATTTACAGTCTGGCATTGTTAAATGGAAGATTGATTTTCCTGACATTCCACTTAATGATGTTCTTCAAGCTTTTATTCGTCTAAATAAAATACTTATTTCAGCTTCTTACACAGAAATGCATTATAAACTGCTACACCGTGCTTACTACACACCCAAGTTACGCTTTTTGATGGGGGCCTCCAATGATTCTAAATGTTTCAAATGTCAGGCTTTGGAAGCAGATCTTTATCACTGTATGTGGAATTGTCCCGAAGTTAAAAAATTTTGGTTTATAATTCAAACTTATATTAAAGATGTTTTAGGTATAACTATTAATATCTCTCCCGAATGGGCCCTATGGGACATATACCTTGATCAGAACTTGCCTAAACCACCACTGGGATAACCAATTTTATTAGCTAAAATTGCAGCAGCAGGTAAGAAGACAATCTTGTCTCAGTGGATATCCACAGATACTTTGACATTACCTTTATTAATACCCCGCATTTCTTATTTGTTCCATATGGACTGGCTTGAAATGTCAATTAACAAGTAAAAAAAGGTAAAAAAAAAATTCAGAGATATGGTTACCATATGTTTGTACGTTACCTTCTGAGACAAAAGATAATTTACGCCAAGCGGTGAGGTTAACTGCTTGGTACAACTTAGAAGTTGTTTCAACAGGAGTTTCCCCTTTCTAATGTAGTAATATGATTGATTTAAAACGTCTATTAGTGATACGTGCAGTTCTCTCAACCCATTTATTTCTGACAACTTATTATATATATGTGTTTTATTGTAAATACAAAATGTGTCTGTTTATACATATAATTGTGATGCATTACATACGTCTTATTAATGTATGCAGTTTACCAATAAAATATTTTGAAAAAAAAAAACGTGTCAGTGAGTAATGAATACACCTGTGCACCTGCTGGGTGACCTGGAAAACGTGAACTGTTTGGGGTCCTGTGGACCGGAGTTTGAGAATCACTGCCCTAGATAGAGGCACCAGCACTATGCTGACCCGTCTGTGGCAGTCAGGATTAGCAATAATATTTGTCAGAATGAGTATTTCGGTTACATCTCAGTCCATATCCACTGTTTAACTTCCCTGACAGCCAAGCCGCCCATCCACTAGCAGACATGAAAACAACTGCACGATTACGACATTGTAATCGTGCAGTCGTTTGTCAGTCTGTTATGAGTCTGCACTGAATGAGCAGTCGTTCAGTGCAGGCTCATCAATCATCTGTAAACATGCATCGCTGGTCGTTTTAGACATTTTTGCAAACGATCGTTATCGTTCAACCGCTCAACTTAATCGTCTAGTGGATGGGCACCTTCAGTTGCTCAGCATCAGTGATCAGCACTGAAAGGCTGGGATGATTTAGATGGACTTAATTAGGACTGGTTGCAGGTGACTTTATATAAGGCTTAAAAAAGAGAAAGGTTGTTTACTGCACCAGGAAATATTTTGTATATAATACCTTTTTTCCACCAACACCAGAGTCTGACCTGGGTTTTCAACATGGTTCCAACCCAGGTCAGACCCCGTTTACACTGTACCTTCGATCTCGGTTATTCCCAGGACAGCCCCATTTACACTGAACCCGGCTCTACCCTGCTAAACTAGTGAGGTCATAAAATGTGGGCGGTGACTGCTCCACAGTCACCAATCAGCTCTTCTGGACATGACCTGGGTCGGATAACCCAGGTCTTACCATTTACACTACACCATTACCCAGGTCCAACCCTGGTAGCTACCCGGGTTGGATTTCCAGGTCACTTGACCCGTTTTTTTTTTTTTTCAGGGATCCTTTTCCACAGGGGATCGGTATGATTTACCGCCGGCCACATGATTCAATTCCCAACAGTATCGCCAATTCCCCTCCCCCAATCCCCCCTCTAAGTGCAGAAACCTAACCACCCCTTCCCCTAGCCTAAACTTAACCCTCCGGGGGGTTGCCTAACCCTAAGTCCACCCCCCCAGGAGCCCTGAACCTAACCCCCCCACCCATCCCCGTGGCTGTCCGCGCCTGGCTTACCTTCGATCGGGATGCCGGGCGTAGGTAAAATGAAAGGCGTTGAGATTTCGTTGCCTGTCATTTAACCCTTTCCGGGATTAGACAGTCGGGAACCCGGGGGTCGGGATTCCCTCCGTCGGCTTCCTGACTGCCTCCCTTCCACAGTGTCACGGCCAGGGTATTTCAGCATGGCGCTAGACGGGTGTTACCTGTGAGGTCGTTGTGGCGCGGGCCGTCTGGTGGCGGAGCTGGTGTCTGGCGGGGGGCTTTGGCTGCGCGCGTTGTAGTGCCGCCCTGTTGTCACTCTGCGCTGGTGAGGCCTGGCGGTGTCTCCGTTCCGTTTGGCATGGGCGCCGCCATCTTGCCTTCTGGCCATGTGATGCGGCTGGCCAATCCTGGTGAGTCACATGTTCCCTCTGGCCAGTAACAGCACGGCATGGGGTATTTAGGAAGGGTCAGTGCCTTCCTTCTTTGCCAGTGCAACGTGTATCTCAGCCTAGCTGAGAGGGAGTTCTCTGTGCTTTCCTGTTCCTGTGAATTCGCTGTCTGCCAGTCTGCCTGTCAGCTCCTGGCTCCCACTGGACTACCCCGCTTCCTCCATCACCCTTGCCCATACCTGAGTGCCTGAGCCTGCTGACATCCTGCGCTTCAGTTCACTACTTGTATACCTGGCCTGATTATTTTCAGTTTCACTACCTGCACACCTGGACAGCTTTAATTGTTTCTACTTGGACGTTAACCCTTTTACTCCCACCACAGAACTCTTGTGCACATTATATATTCCTGGACTTTTATTTACTGCCATTATCTGTCTACTCAAGCACTTATTAAAAATTCTAGTTTTATTTTTAAATCTGCTTCTGTGATCACTCCTGCTACCACCCCGGGTCCACAAACAACCCAGAACATCACAGTTTGCACTGGCCCCATGGAGCCAGCCACGGATCAGGAGTCAGGAGTGGATTTGTTCAGGTGCAACATGCAGCATCAGATGGCTCAATTTCTGCAAGAGATGTCCAAGCGACAGTATAGTTTGCAAACTTCCTTTTCTAACCTTGGAGTACCAGCATCTACATCCGCTTTAGCGTCTGGGAATACAGGAGGCAGATCATCTCCCCGCTTACATCTTCCTTTACCAAGTAAATTTGATGGCAACCCTAAACTCTGCCGAGGATTCCTAAATCAGTGTGACATACATTTTACCCTGCAGCCTGACAACTTTCTAACTGCAAGAACTAAAGTGGCTTATATAGTCTCTCTGTTATCCGGCCAGGCCTTGGAATGGGCTTCCCCACTCTGGGAGCGCTCAGATCCGCTGCTGGATAATTACGCAGGCTTTGTGTCATCCTTCAGGAGGATTTTCGATGAACCTGGGCGTACTGTATCAGCATCATCAAACATCATGACACTGAGACAAGGGGTCCGTCCTGTCAGTCAATATGCCGTGCAATTTCAAATTTTAGCATCAGAGCTCAAATGGAATGAGGAAGCCCTCACCTCGACCTTCTGGCATGGGTTGTCAGACCGACTAAAGGATGATCTAGTCACTCGAGAGCTTCCTACTAATCTGAACGACATGATTTCGTTGTGTATCAAAGTTGACCTACGCTTCAGGGAACGTCAGGCTGAAAAAACAGAACTGACCGGCAAAGGTCATTTACCCCCTCCATTTCTACCCGTCCCATTCCTTCCCCTACTGAAGAGGAGCCTATGCAGGTGAATCATACACACCTCTCTAAAGAAGAACGTCAGAGAAGAATGCAAAAGAACCTCTGTCTGTACTGCGGAGAGTCCGGTCACCTGCTGATCTCCTGCCCCCGTAAACCGGGAAATGCCAAATCCTAACTGACCCTGGAGACATCAAGTTAGGAGTTATGAACCCGTCTCCAAAGATTAAAGATTTCACGATTACCCTAGCCTTGGATCTTAAACCCAAACCTGTCTTTGCTACTGCTCTACTCGACTCGGGAGCAGCCGGAAATTTCATAACGTCTAGTTTCATAGATAAATTTCAGATTCCTTGTTTGTCTCTCAACCATGCCATCTCTCTGACCTCTATAGACGGACGCCCTCTAACTAACGGGATAGTCACCAAAGAGACTCAACCAGTATTGGTCCGAATTGGGGCACTTCATTCTGAGTCCTTAAAATTCCTGGTGATATCAGAGGCCTCTCAAGAAATTGTTCTTGGTCTACCCTGGTTACGTCAACATAATCCCAGGATTGATTGGAGTTCTATGCAGATTCTGTCATGGGGTATGGACTGTCAGAAATCCTGTCTTCCAAAAATTCGACCTGTGAGAAAGACAGTTCCATTAGTTTCTTCTGCCATTCCCAAGGAATATCAGATGTTCGCCGACGTTTTCTCTGAACAACAAGCAAATATCTTACCCCCTCATAGGGAATGGGACTGTCCAATTGAATTGATACCTGATAAAATACCACCTCGCGGTCGTACCTATCCGCTGTCCTTGCCTGAGACTCAAGCCATGACCGAATACATCCGAGACAACCTGGCAAAGGGGTTCATTCGCCCCTCTACTTCACCTGCCGGAGCTGGGTTTTTCTTCGTTGGCAAGAAGGACGGTGGTCTAAGACCATGTATCGATTATCGAGGCCTTAATGACATTACTGTAAAGAATCGATACCCTCTTCCCCTGATTACTGAGTTGTTTGATAGGGTCAAGGGCTCTGTCATTTTTTCGAAATTAGATCTAAGAGGGGCTTACAACCTCATTCGTATCTGAGCTGGCGATGAATGGAAGACCGCTTTTAATACCAGAGATGGACATTTCGAGTATTTAGTAATGCCTTTTGGATTGTGTAACGACCCTGCTGTCTTTCAAAGTTTCGTTAATGAGATTTTCCGGGATCTGTTATATGTTTCTGTTGTTGTCTATCTGGATGACATACTGATTTTTTCACCCTCTGTGGCTAAACATCAAGAATATGTTAAAGAAGTTCTGACCCGTTTGAGAGAAAACCACCTTTACTGCAAACTGGAGAAGTGCGTCTTTGGAGTGCCCAGTGTACCTTTTCTCGGCTATGTAATATCTGGCTCCAGTTTAGAAATGGACCCCAAGAAGGTACAGGCAAATCTGGATTGGACCCGACCTCAGACACTGAAGGCCACCCAGAGATTGTTGGGCTTCGCAAATTATTATAGACGCTTCATTAAGGGATTTTCTACACTGCTGGCTCCCATTACAGCCTTGACCCGCAAAGGTGCTAATCCTGCCCAATGGTCACCTGAGGCAGAGTCTGCCTTTCATCTTCTAAAACAGGCCTTTATCTCAGCACCAGTTCTTCGACAACCCGATCTGGACAGGCCTTTTTTGTTGGAGGTAGAAGCATCATCTGAAGCTGTGGGAGCAGTCTTGTCTCAACGTTATGAGGACAACCGAGTCCATCCGTGTGGGTTCTTTTCTAAAAAATTCTCTCCTGCCGAAAGGAACTACGCCATAGGTGAGCAAGAACTACTAGCTGTAAAGTTGGCGTTGAAGGAATGGAGATATTTGCTAGAAGGCGCCAAGTTTCCATTTACTGTATTTATGGACCATAGAAATCTCCTATTTCTCAAAAACCTCCAATGTGTGAGTCCTCGTTTGGCCCGCTGGGCAATATTCTTTGCCAGGTTTCAGTTCACCCTGACCTTCCGGTCTGGAGCACTTAATCAGAAGGCTGATGCCCTATCGAGATCTCTCCTCTGTGATGATCAATCTGAAAATCAAAGCAATACCCCTATCTTGAATTCAAGAGTTTTCGCCGCATTACAACTTCAGCCTCCTTCGGGAAAATCATTTGTGGCCCCGGAATTAAGGAAGCAGCTTCTCACTTGGGCACATTCCTCTCGCTTCGCAGGGCACTCAGGCACTCGGAAGACCTTGGAGTTCCTGAAAAGACACTATTGGTGGCCTTCTATGAAGGCAGATGTAATGGAGTTTATCTCTTCCTGCTCCTCCTGTGCCCAGCATAAATCATCACAACAAGCTCCAGCTGGGGAATTGCTTCCATTACCTACCCCATCACGTCCATGGACGCATCTCTCCATGGATTTCGTCACAGACCTTCCAGTCTCTCAAGGTTTCAACACTATCTGGGTTGTAATAGACCGATTTTCTAAGATGGTCCACTATATACCGTTGAAGAAGTTACCTTCTGCCCCTGACCTGGCACAGTTGTTTGTCCAACACATATTTCGTCTACATGGCCTTCCTGCTGAAATTGTCTCTGACCGTGGTGTGCAGTTTACTGCAAAATTCTGGAGGGCTTTGTGTTCTGTTCTTCAAGTGAATTTAAACTTTTCCACGGCCTACCATCCGCAAAGCAACGGCTCCACTGAGAGAGTTAATCAAGATCTAGAGACTTTCTTAAGAATTTTTATGTCATCTTCCCAGGACAATTGGGCTGCCTTGCTGCCGTGGGCTGAGTTTGCACATAATGCTTCCTACCAGTCATCAACTAACCAAACGCCATTTCAGGTTGTATATGGCCTTCATCCTCGTGTTCCTGAATTCCGAAGCCTGCCTGTTTTCGATGTTCCAGCCGTGGAGGACACGGTGCGGAATTTTGCTGCCATCTGGACTCAAGTACGGTCTGATTTGTTGAAGGCATCCTCTCGCTATAAGACCCAGGCCGATAAGAAGCGGAGAATAGTCCCACGCATGCAAGTAGGAAACCAGGTCTGGTTGTCTACTCGGAACCTTCGTCTAAGAGTTCCGTCTATGAAATTCGCACCCCGCTTCATCGGTCCCTTCACCATAACAGAAGTCATTAATCCAGTGGCCTACCGTTTACAGTTACCCCCATACCTAAAGATTCCCAATTCCTTCCATGTTTCCTTATTAAAGCCCCTAGTCCTGAATAAGTTCCATAATGCTCTACCTGCTTCTCCTCGAGTCCAGACGGAGAGAGGAGTTGAGTTTGAAGTCGCCCAGATCTTGGACTCTCGTCTGCGCAGAGGTCATCTTCAGTATTTGTTGGACTGGAAAGGTTACGGTTCAGAGGAACGTTGCTGGACCGATGCTCGTGATGTCCACGCTCCCACGCTCATCAGGAGATTCCATTCTGCCCATCCGGAGAAGCCTGGTGAGTGTCCTGAGGCCACCCCAAAAGGGGGGGGGTACTGTCACGGCCAGGGTATTTCAGCATGGCGCTAGGCGGGTGTTACCTGTGAGGTCATTGTGGCGTGGGCTGTCTGGTGGCGGAGCTGGTGTCTGGCGGGGGGCTTTGGCTGCACGCGTTGTTGTGCGGCCCTGTTGTCACTCTGCACTGGTGAGGCCTGGCGGTGTCTCCGTTCCGTTTGGCATGGGCGCCGCCATCTTGCCTTCTGGCCATGTGATGCGGCTGGCCAATCCTGGTGAGTCACATGTTCCCTCCGGCCAGTAACAGCACGGCATGGGGTATTTAGGAAGGGTCAGTGCCTTCCTTCTTTGCCAGTGCAACGTGTATCTCAGCCTAGCTGAGAGGGAGTTCTCTGTGCTTTCCTGTTCCTGTGTATTCACTGTCTGCCAGTCTGCCTGTCAGCTCCTAGTTCCCACTGGACTACCCCGCTTCCTCCATCACCCTTGCCCATACCTGAGTGCCTGAGCCTGCTGACATCCTGCGCTTCAGTTCACTACTTGTATACCTGGCTTGATTATTTTCAGTTTCACTACCTGCACAGCTTTAATTGTTTCTACTTGGACGTTAACCCTTTTACTCCCACCACAGAACTCTTGTGCACATTATATATTCCTGGACTTTTATTTACTGCCATTATCTGTCTACTCAAGCACTTATTAAAAATTCTAGTTTTATTTTTACTATCTGCTTCTGTGATCACTCCTGCTACCACCCCGGGTCCACAAACAACCCAGAACATCACACACAGAGCTGCTCCCTGGGAAGACCCAGCAATAACCTGGGTTATTGCAGCAGTGGAAAAGGGGTATAACTAGATTTTCTCTTTTGCCCCTGTATCTCACTCTATATAATATTGTAATTATTTCTTATGCAATAGGGGGTGCTACCAAAAATACGAGCAAAAAGTGTCTGTACATGGTGCACTTATAAAATGAAAACATAACTTTTATTAGTTACAATAATAAAAAATATTTATACATGTTAAGAACAAACCGTGAAATATAAAAGATAGCAAAAAAAACGTGTATTAGAAAGAGGAACAAATGTGAATAAAACATAAAAGAACTGTACATCTGCCTTGTGGCATCTTTTCTGTCTTCTATAGTGTAAGTGCTGTATTGGTGTTGATTATTATTGTAAAACCTATGCTTAGTAAGTATGCCCCTAAATGCTACTACACGCAAACCTCTCCCTAAATATAATGTTTTACTGTTGCTGGAACTAATTGAAAAGTAGAAATCACACTATAGTCGTTTCTCCAATGGTGCTGTTTAGGACACTCTACACAAATGTAGGTCGCCCTAAGTACCTAATTTGTTTCAGTTTGTCAGCAAAATGTCATTCGTAGAGATTTATTCACCAGTTGGTAATTGCCAATATTATGGATATTATAGGTCTGACTTAATTTAGCCAGTAATATCACTTAAAGGTGGAGATTTTTTTTAAAGCTTGGAGAGAGATAAAGTACCAACCAAGCAGCTCCTAACTGTTATGTTAGAGGCTGTGTTTGAAAAGTGAGTTAGGAGCTGATTGGTTGGTGCCTTTTCTCTCTCTCTCTCTCTCTCTCTCTCTCTCTCTCCAAGGCTTAGTACCCAGCCCCCCCTTTAGAATTTCTCTCTCTCCAAGCTTTGATAAATCATCCCCAAAGTATCCTCATTAAATGTACCTATCCCTTAGCAGAAATTTTGTAAATTACAGAGCACTTAAAGTTTTTTTTTTTTAAATGTTACATACAGTATACACCAGTGGCGGGCTGGGCCAGGGGGCAGGGTGCCATGTGCCCCCCGGGCAGTCTTGTGTCTCTGTGAAACAGACTGCACCGCGTTTGTAGCGCTGACCGGACGGATACGATATTTTTATGTCATATATATATTTTTATATATTTTTTTTTTTATAATATATAATCTATTGATCATATGTTTTATTTATTATTTAAAAATAATTTTCACTTTATAGTTAATATATACATTTCTAGATTTGCTATTAATTAATCATATTATTTATTGGTTATTCTTATTTATTTTCATATTTATTGTTTTCTTTATTGCCTCCTTTTGTATCTACATAAAAAATGGTGTCTTTGTTACAAAATGATACATATTGTTCTGTGGGGAGTGGAATGTATCTATCAGTTATAGAGGGCTGTATCAAGTCTGCTACACAGATGGATATAATGATCACTAATTGGACTGAGTTTAAAAGACCCTCCTGACAGAGGATTGACACGCTGCTTGCCTTTTGAGAAAACCCCTGTATAGGGGAGAAACGCGTCAAGGAACCAGTGAACTGCCGACAACTTCATACACTCTTGGTTCAAATTTGCTGAAGTGATTGCCATTTGGGCTCTCCGGTCGAGCCTTCTGGATCCATGTGTGCTCAGCTCCCGGCAGCCGCCCATATCCATCTAGCGGTCATTTGATTCCATCCCGCTTAGCCGCCGGGCTCCTGTGCCGGTTAGGACGGACACGCACCTGTTGGTTGCCGCTGGTCTCCATCGTCCTCTGGGGCTTCCTGGCCGTGGTGCCCCCTCTGCGGTGGGCTGTTTTCCATCTGCCTGCGGTGTGTATGGGAGCCGGTCCCGTGGTGCCATCCAGCTATACACCAGCACCCAGTACGTTGCACCTTTCATCCACGGTCTTTCGCTATCCACCCAAAGTGCAGGCAGGAGTCGCCTGAATGGTGTGGCTCAGTCTAACATCACTGCCGCTCAGTTTTTCTCCTGTGAGCCTCTGTGGGGAAAGGAGTTGTAGTCACTGGACTTTACACATTTGGATGTGAGCGATTTGTGACATTGACCAGCTTTATTCCCTTTATTGGGCCCTATTTTATACCAACATTATTGTCATTTGCTTGATATCATTTACTGGCTATCATATTAGCCGTTGGGAACAATTGGATACTATCCTTTTGTAACAACCACCCCATTCATTTGGTTGTTTGCATCATTTATGGCATTAATTCTTATTACTTATTTGTTATATGTTTGTATGTTGTATTGAACTGCAGTTCACTATCAAATAAATTATATATTTGTTTTATTTTAAAGGTGTCACATTTATATAATTACCAGCGCAGATAAACTCGACTTTCTCTTTTATCAATAAAATAGTAGCTGTCTTGTAAGTAGGCATGGGCATAAATTATTGTGGCTGGAACCTGCAGTCCCAGCAAGGTGGAAATGTTGGCATGAATGTTTGTTTAAATGTGAACATTTTTATGACCGGTTACAGCTAGCTGTGGCACTGGAACAGTATCTGGTAACTGCAACTCCAAAATGAGTTAATCACCGGAACTAGGGAAATATTGTTTTAAAAGTAATCACAATGTTGTATAAGGTTTTAATGTATTAAAATAACGGAAGAGACAGATATAGTTGGCACTTCTGCGCTGGAATTGTTTGTGTCTGGTGCTGCAGCACCAAAGAGGATTTAGACCCGATGCTGAATGCAGCAGTAGCAATGTAGAAACATTTTTAAATGAATTAAATGTACACTTTTACCTATGAGGCTATTTAATAATAATAAAAAAAAAACACCCAAAAAACTGTGTGACCCTTGGAAAGTGTATTGAGTGGCACAGTATCTTGGTAAGGGAAGCCTTTTGTTGCACAGTAAGCATTTGCTCTGGGTACAGTGTCGCCTCTGTCTTTGGATTTAAATCTCACGTTGTTCAAAGATGAACTCAAATGAGATTGAGGTCTGGTATGAATGCAATTGACAGATTTGCAATGGAACTTTGTAGGACAGTTTCCCAATGTCCTCCCTGGCTCATCTCGTATCTGTCCAAATGCGCATTCTCTGTCTACCTCTACCCCGCTATCCCCCATCCCATTGGCATTCTCTCAGGTTTCGTCCTTAGGGCCTGATTCAGCAAGGATCGCAAGTGCAGAAAAGCATGCGTCCGGTCGATTCTTGCGTTCTGCAGTGCGCACAGCCACTGCGATCGCAGTGACTACGCAGACCCGTCGCAGAGTGATTGACAGGAAGCACCGTTTGGGGGCGGTCGGCAACATGCAGGCGTGCCATTGAGTTCCATGCCGTTACAGGGGCGTGCATAATTAAGCCTCGCGACGGCATACGCAGCCTGAGCTTTAGATACAGACAGGAAGTTTAGCCGTATGTGCATGAGGCTCCGATGGTACCAATCATAGACTTGCAAGGCATTACGGATGTGAGTAAAGGGAAGTGGGCGTCTTTATGTTGCGCTGCGGAGGAATTGCGATCAGTCATTTGCATAATTTCACAGAATTGCGTACGCGCTTGCTGACACCATCGCATCAGCGATCCTTGCTGAATCAGGCCCTTAGTCCCTTTCTCCCCTCCCTCTATATCTCTTCCCTCTTGAGTGCTCATCAGTTCCTTCTGCCTCCATTACTAGATGCCGACACCCAACTTTGCATCACCATCCATGACCTCTCACCCTAACCTACGTTTTCACCTATCGCCCATCCTCTTTGGATGTGAAAGTTACCATCTCTAAAATGAAACTCATTGTCTTTCCACCATTTTCGTAGCGTGCTCACCGGTGCCCCCTGGAGTTGGGGTTACTGGCAGGAGAAAAGTGTTCCAGACACCCTACTAGCCACACGCAGGGGCCGTGGGGCAGCGATGGTGCAGCCCCCCAAAGGTCTGGTAGACGGCATCGCTCGCACACCCCTCCTTAAGGCCCCGCTTTGTACCATTCTCCCTTCTTCCGTATCCCAAGTCCGCTGTCTGGGTGTCATCCTCGACTTCACCATGTAAAATCTAAAAGCAACTTCATGAGTTTGTATTCTCTGAACTTGAGAAGAATTTATACGCTGTGTATTCTTACTGCCTTCAACTGAGCGTAATCTGATTTTCAGGACATTTTATTGGAGCTAATAAATTTCTACTTGCGTCCAAGACGCCTGCAGTTACTTTGAACCCTGTGACCAGCAGATACAGTAAGCGCAAACGCTTATCCAGTCTATGCGTTTCAGCCCAGTGTCTCCGAACAGCCGGTCTGTCCAAGCAGGCAGTGGGTATTCTCCATCACCATCCAGGAGGCGCTGCAGCAGCAGCAACATAACCACACACATAAAATACTTGGTACTGACTTATATAAAAGGGATCGGCTTCTACCTTTAATACTACGCAACTACCTCATTTGCTTATTCCATCCCGGGTAACCTATGTAGCGTCCCAAAAATGGCTTTTGCCCGGTACCTTTCGCAGGTGGGTTATGTAATCTGGTATTTATTGCCCAAAATGGCTGCACCACCCCTGCATGAAGTCCGCTGTCCCAGTTATGTTCACTGTGTGCCTTGTTTTCAGTTTGTTTTCTTGCTGTAATACTAAACCTCTGTACTATGCTTTTGATACTTGTAAAGCAATAGAGCCATGCTGGAGAAAAGGGCTATATATAAATAAACTTATTATAATCAGAAGCAATCAGTTCCGTGTGTCGGATGGTGTCTGCGACTCAAATGCAGTAAGAGATGTCAGTAACCGGCTTTTACTGACAGAGAAAGGGAAACTGAACCACAGGTGGCTGAGTAAGCCTATACCAGTGTTGGCTAACCTTGACACTCCAGCTGTTGTGGAACTATATATCCCAGCATGCCCTGCCACAGTTTTAGCATGCCCTAATAGCAAAACTGTAGCAGTGCATGCTGGGTTATGTAGTTCCATAACAGCTGGAGTGTCAAGGTTAGCCAACACTGGCCTATACAGTCGTATGGAACAGTCATCCATGTACCGGGAGGCAGAGTAATTAGCCCGACTGATCACAATGAGGGAAGAGGCTGAACACCTGATAAGAGATTGCAATTATCGCTGCCTCAGATGGCAGCACTAGATTTGGATTACTTTACTTTTCACACAAATCGCTTTTCTTTTTCATAGTTTGGATTATTTTTTTTTTTTTTCTAACTAATAATAAAAATTAAAATATGTTTTGTCAATTTAAACTTTCGCAAATGTTATAGAAGACAACTAGATGTTTGGTAATGGGCTTCCGAATATTTCATAACCAATTTGAAAGGGTGTGTGGCCCTTCTTCACCGCTATCTCCCAGCACAACAAAACTGTGCATTATGATTTAAAAATTATAATTTCCCTATGGAACAAGGAATCTACTACTGTAGATGAGACGCATCAAGCAAACAAGATGAAAAGCATCAGGGGACGCTGATAGAGTATTACAGCTATTTTCTTTGGTGAACAGGGTCGCTGGCAAACGTGCTTCGGCCCTGGTTTCATGGAAAGTGACATAAACATGGATGTATTCATAAAGGAGTTCACAGCTTCCTTATACTAACAGGTAATCAGCCGCATTCTAAAATCCATCCAGTAACAGCCAGAATAATCTATACCAATATAATAAGAACGTGGTGTCGGTTTGTTCTAAGCTGGCGCAAAAACGACTGATTTTCATGAAAACTGCATCATTGTGTAGCGGAAACTCTTAGGAATAACCAGCTCTTAGTTTCATCTTGTTCCGTCAAGTTAAAGCTGAGCAATAACTAAACCCAAATTGACTGACATCAATTCTAGAGCTAGATGGATGCGGCGCCATGCGCACGGCCGGTGAGGGGGAGGTGCTTTGTGCTCGCGGTCACTTGAACAGGAGAGGTTACATAGCAGTCTGTGCACAGGGCACACAGTGACATTGGTGTGAGTGGTGGGTGAATAGGAGAGGTTACATAGCAGTCTGTGCACAGGGCACACAGTGACATTGGTGTGAGTGGTGGGTGAATAGGAGAGGTTACATAGCAGTCTGTGCACAGGGCACACAGTGACATTGGTGTGAGTGGTGGGTGAATAGGAGAGGTTACATAGCAGTCTGTGCACAGGGCACACAGTGACATTGGTGTGAGTGGTGGGTGAATAGGAGAGGTTACATAGCAGTCTGTGCACAGGGCACACAGTGACAGGTGTGAGTGGTGGGTGAATAGGAGAGGTTACATAGCAGTCTGTGCACAGGGTACACAGTGACATTGATGTGAGTGGTGGGTGAATAGGATAAGGCTACATAGCAGTCTGTGCACAGAGCACACAGTGACATTGGTGTGAGTGGTGGGTGAATAGGATAGGTTACATCGCAGTCTGTGCACGGGGCACACAGTGACATTGGTGTGAGTGGTGGGTGAATAGGAGAGGTTACATAGCAGTATGTGCACAGGGCACACAGTGACATAGGTGTGAGTGGTGGGTGAATAGGAGAGGTTACATAGCAGTCTGTGCACAGGGCACACTGTGACATTGGTGTGAGTGGTGGGTGAATAGGAGAGGTTACATAGCAGTCTGTGCACAGGGCACACAGTGACATAGGTGTGAGTGGTCGGTGAATAGGATAGGCTACATAGCAGTCTGTGCACATGGCACACAGTGACATCGGTGTGAGTGGTGTGAGAAGGCGCTGTTGCCACCAGTCTGTATGGCGCTGCTGGTCACATGGGCCACTCCCGCGACAGGGACCCTATGCAAAGACCCCCCCTCCCCCAAAATAAAAAAAAGTTGGCAGAAAAGATTTCATTGTGGGCGAAGCAGCTGGTCCCACATCATTTATCAGTAATGGATTAAACCCCAACCTAGGAATTTGGTTTGAACTCGGCGATAGGGTTTAAAGCTCAGTTGGCGTAACACCCTTTTTTCCCTATAGCAAAAACATTCTACAAAAATCAGTGATCTTATAGTAGCAGATGTGCGCAGCATTACACAGACCAATAAATAAGAGAGATTTATTTTTTTTATTAAATCAATTAGACTTTAAAAAAGTCACAATGTAATGCACTTATAACGGGTCTCATATTGCAATAAGTGCTCTGTACAGCACCAACCCACTGGATTGACCAACCTATATAAATAAAACATATTTACATTATAAAAAAAAAAAAAAATAATAATCACAATTTAACTCGTTAATTGATTCACATGCCCGATTGTTACAAAACTTATAGCCTGTAAGACGTTAATAAACCTGCCAAAATAGTAATAAAACTTTAGAAAATGCTTTATAACCTTACATTCAATTTTTGACATAACTGTGGTATTAACTAGTGTTCTAGTGCAATTCGGACTTAATGCATATCAAGTCAGCTTGATTGCAAATAAGGCAATAACTGGATCACATTTACTGTGCAAAGCTAGAGAAGGTGCCTAATCATATCGGAATATCTGTGGCCGTTATACGTCCTGCAGCCCCCCTCAAGGTAAGCGTGATAAACTAGGAAGAGGAGGCGCCAGCTTGCTTGGAAGTCATTACATATTAGATTTACACGTCTTGTTTGCCACAAACCACCATGAAGACAAAAGGTTGGACAACAGGTTATTGCCAACACCACAAACAAAACACTAACAATGGTCTAAACAACCAGAAAGAGTGTATATAGCTGTTCTATGCTTCAAACCAGCAACAGTTAGATTGGAGCAACATATTTATAAAATCGAATTGATGTATTAAATTACAAATAAGAGGTTTAAAGTGTAGACATTAAGAGGGGGAGCCATTTTGTGGGTAGCCTATCAACTTATACCCCTTTTACACCGGAGCTAAAACCCGGGTTATTGCAGGGTTAACCCGGGCAGCTCCTTGGTGTAAAAGGGGTGAGGGTTGGATTGCCAGGTCGAGTGACCCGGCGATCCAACCCAGGTAAATGGCAGGGTTTAACACGGGCGTAACCCGTGAAACCCTGCTGTGTGTACGGGGCACTCCGGGTCTTGATGACCTGCAGTGCGCCGCAAGCCGACCGATTGGTCCGGCTTCAGTGGCGCTCGGAGACGACGTCATCTCCAAGCGTCCACTTTCACGCCGGAAAAGCCGGGTCTATGAAGACCCGACGGCGGTGTGAGCGGCGCTGACTCGGGAATATTCAGAGTCGGTGCCGGCTAAATTCCGGGTCTGATCCGGATAGGAATCCTGTTCCAACTCTGGGTCAGACCCGGAATTTTGGTGGAAAAGGGGTATTACTTAGAACTAGTGGCATGGCTGAAAGAGGAGGTACATACAGATACAATGAGAAATGCCCCCAGGGCGTGGCCATGCTACATTGTGAATTTCGGGGCCGCATACCGGTTGGGTGGTACTAAAGGGGGCGTGGTCACTTCATCTTGGTGGCATGACTGCGTCTCTTTGGCCTTGGAACTTTGAGCTTTGAACCCAGGGGTGCTGAGGGAGAAGTACAGAGGTCGGCTACATTTTTAAGAAATGTGACAAGCCCAACAGCATGGCTGCCTCCAATGTAAACAGCCACCAGATGAAAGGTTTTGTTTTGTACTATTTAAAGTGCCTTTAAATGACAAGTTTTCACGGAATGAACGGTATTCACTTAGGAGGACATGATAACACCCCTGTAGCATTTAAAAAATTCCCCATCCAAACCTAGATAAAATATCTGTTATACACTATGGTCCGTCATTGTTCTCTCCAGATTTAAAAAAAAAAAAAAAAACTGTGCTTTACATCATGTAAAAACGTATTACAAAGGCCAGCTATCAAACCTACAGATCATCTTCTATAAAATGTCAAGTCTATAGAACATTATTAGTTGTGGTGCCCAGCTGAGGGGAAAAGACGAAACATTTGTCCATATTATTCGATAGCCACCACAAATAAAAATAAAATTAATCCAGGTCTTCATAATGCCGCCAATAAGAACACGTTCTCCATCATTTACAAGCAAACTTCAAGCCGTGTCCTACAAAGGGACACCTGGGCAACTTTCTGTGGAAATAAAATCCGATCCTATTGTGAAAGGAGGAGACGTATGGATGGAGATTAGTCAGGACTTCATAACTGGTCCAGCTGTGAGGGTAGACGGTCTTCATGGTCAAACAGAAGGGAAAATGTGAGGGTTACAGGTGAAGTAGTCACATACTGGGATGCCTCAGGCTCTTCAGGCCTGAGGTGCTCAATGTCCGGGACCTCTGCCTGAGAGTCAGCTTGCCGGGAAGTTCCATGCTCTCAAACAATGGGCTCTCAATGATTTCTTCAGCCTCCGGTCTCTCGCTCGGGTTGTGGGAAAGCATATGCCAGACCATGTTGTGCTGTGACAAGCAGAAAGACACAATGGTTAAGGCACGGGGAAAGAATTATAAACATGTATTTAAAAAGGAAAAATGTATAAAGATAAACACGGAATGTACCACACCTATAATGGTTCCGCTTTAATTATTCTATAAGTAGGACCCAGTTAGAGCATTGAGCTGATGGGGGACAGACCTGCTGCCAGCTTAGAACAGATAGCAATAATCTCGTCCTCAAGCATCTCTGACCATGTTTGTTCTGTGGCTGTGCTCCAGGAAGACAGGTAGTATAATCCCTGGTAGTATAACTCCTGGTTCAATCACTCAGACACATGCAGAGCCAGTCAAATATTTCATTTCTACCTTACCGGTCCCCCACTGGGAGCAATACAATTGTTTTCGCCAATGGCTGGTATTGCCAGGTCCCCAACGGAATCAGTATGAAATATCGATGGACGGGATGCCGGCTGTCAGTACACTGACAGTGGCATCCCGATGGTTCAAATCCAGACAGGGGGGAACAGTGGAGTAATGTTCCCCTGTAATATTTACCCCCTAACCCTCCTTTCCTGTACCCTCATACTAACCTTCCCTAGCCCGCACCCTAACCCTCCTAGTAAGTCCCTAAATCTAACCCTCCCCCCTTTGTGCCTAACCCTAACCCCAGTGTTGTCTGAAACTTAACCCCTCTCTGTCTAGAGCCTAACCCTAACCTCCCGCAGCCTAACCCTCAGTCCCCCCTGGGGTGCCTAAACCTAACCTTAAACCCCCCCCCCCCCCCCGCGCAGCTGATACTTACCTTTCCCCGGTCTCCTTACGATCGAGATGCCATCTGCCCGAATTCAGACGTCGGCAATACTTACCTTTCCCCGGTCTCCTTACGATTGGGATGCAGTCTGCCCGAATTCAGACGTCGGCATCCCCAGTCATGTCGGGATTCAGTCGCCGGTGTTCTCTCGGCAATCGGGATTCCAGTGCTGGAATCCCAACGGAGCAATTAAATTGTTGCTACATTGGGGCGCAAACAGCCGCTGGTGACAGTATTTCTGCTCGCCCCTTCCTAACCATGGACAGATTAGCTTCCCTCATTTGTAGGGGAGGTTCAATGTTGCTGAGGATTGGATACCTGGGTGGGTCTTATGCAAACCCCAGTGTTAAAGGGTACTGCTTCCCCTCCCCACAGCCTTGCCGTATAAGGGGGGCTGATCCTCTTCCAGGCCTGAGCCTTCCACTCTAGCAACCAGCGCCAAAGAGGTCTATTTAGAGGAACACACACCCCTGTTCACTTTCTTTGCAATAAGGTGACCAAGCACGCACTGGTTATAGCACAGTGACAGTCTGTATATTCATGGCTCAGCCCATGCAATGGCTGCCTCAGCTGTATATGCAGGTAACACGTTTTCAGCACCTGATAGTATATAAATATAGTAATATGCAGCCATTTTCGCACTGCATCACTGTTTTATATCTTAAGACTTTATGAGTTAACCCCTTCTTTTATGTGCAATTGTTACCTCTTGGGGATATTCCTGTGTGAACAAGGTCGGAAACTTCAGGTCACGCAAATCTGTTAAAATCTAAGGGGAAGAGGAAAAAGCAAAGACATGTAAATCAGTAACAGTAAATAACTTCCAACACGTTAACTTTAACTATATATTTAATTAGTCATTACGTCAGAGTAGTTCATACTAGCAGAGGAAATGAAAGCCACGCACTGAATGCCATATGGCAATATTGAACAGTGGCTGGATTGGTCAGCGTGTAGAGACAGTCACGCTGCTCAGCATGTAGGGCCAATCAGCCTGCTCAGTGGCAGGATTGGTCAGAGTATAAGGACAGCCACCCTGATCAGTGGCAGGATTGGTCAGCACCTAGGGGTAGTTATGCTGCTCAGCGGCGGGATTGGTCAGCACCTAGGGATAGTTATGTTGCTCAGCGACAGGATTGGTCAGTGTGCAGGGACAGCCACTCTGCTCAGCGGCGGGATTGGTCAGCACCTAGGTATAGATATGCTGCTCAGCGACGGGATTGGTCAGTGTGCAGGGACAGCCACTCTGCTCAGCGGCGGGATTAGTCAGCACCTAAGGATGGTCACCCTGCTCAGTGGCAGTACTGGTCAAGATGTAGGCAGCACTGGGTTGTTGGTTAACACAGGTCATGAAGATGAGGTGGTAGATTGGTAATTAGAGGGATATTATACAGGAATAACGCTATTTTTTTTTTAAGTCATTAGTGGCCTTTTCTGAAAAAGTAGCTTCTGGAAACGAAGCCAAAAGCCCATCTAATTGGTTGCCCTGTATATAGCGCTCCTCCTTCCTCACTGGCCAATGCACACGTTTTTTATAAATAATCTCCCTTTATGGCATGCGATTGTTTTTGCTGGGTAAAGCCGGAGTAAATTCTTGTATTTGTGTGATGTTTTCACCCAATGTTTGTTGTTAACAGTGAGCAATCGTTCGATATACAGCAGCGTAGATACATTTATATGTATATGTACATTAATTGTGCTCCATCTGTTTATCTGAAGAAAATTGGACAGCAATCAGGGCAAATGGAGCCTTTGGACAGCTCCTGAACTGCATAGAATGCTCTACATCTAAAACAACTGTCTTCCTCCTGTATGTAATACCTCTTTTCCACCAAAAACCCGGATCCGACCTGGGTTTTCAGACATGGTTCCAACCCAGGTCAAACACCATTTACACAGCACCATCGATCTGGGCTATTCTCAGGTCAGCCCCGTTCACACTGAACCTGGGTCTGCCCTGCTAAACTTGTGAGGTTATAAAAAGTGGGAGGTGACTGCTCCACACCCACCAATCAGCGCATTTTAGGCATGACCCAGGTTGGATAACCTGAGTTGCACAGTTTACACTGCACCATTACCCAGGTCCATCCTGGGTCAGACCCTGGAAGCTATCTGGGTTGGATTACCAGGTCACTTGACCCAGGTTATTTTTCAGGGACCCTTTTACACTGAGCTGCGACCCAGGTAGACCCAACAATAACCCAGGTTCTTGATCTGGCGTAAAAGGGGTATTAGAGTGTACTGTAGCCTGTGAGATGTTACACGCAGACATTGTTCTGTGAATTTAAATCAAATCAAGAGATCTACAAACTCTGATGAATTAAATGCGTGAACACACCATATGTATAATTTGCAGACAAGTAACTCTAGGGGGCTATATAATAGGTTCCGAGTAAGGAACCTGCGTGTTTGTAACAATTTTGCCGCTAAATTTAAAGCACCAATTAGCTATAAAGGCAATATCTACCTAATGACTAATTGCCGCTTTAAAATGAGTGGCTAACTCACTGAACACACGCTGGTTCCTTACACTCGGAACCTATAACATAACCTTGTACAAGGTAAATGCTCTATCCTTCTGGACATCCCTGCTTACCTGCTTCTAGAGCATACTCTTCCCATCCACTGATCTTTGTAACACCTGCTACCTATGGCACTGCTCCCCCCTCTGCTCCAAGTATCTGTAGGGGTCCCACAGGGCTATTCTCACCACACACCTCTTCTCTTCACAAGACAACCTGCTCAACTGGCCACCACCACACCAGGGAAGGATCGTAATGACCTACAGCACTATCCTCCCCTGACCTCTATTCTAACTGCAACTTCTCCCTAGCACCCACTAAGAGCTGTGAGGGAGGGGACGGGGGATGAAGGGGGGGGGGGGGGGCCTGTCCTTGGATCTAGCGTGCAACTTCTAGATGAAGATAAACCCTCTATATAGATATGCCCTTTTTTACCCAAGATGCAAATAAAACGAATCCCTTCTCTCATCGTCTGCATTCTTATTCTATCTGGCATTATCTGTCCTCACTTCAGTCAGTCCCAAATGCAAAGTCAAGCTTGGCTCACACCACTCTATGTCCCCACACACTGGCTCCCCATATCCACCAGTATCTAATATAAAAATGACTGCCTCACCACAAACACCCTCCATACTCATCTTCCAATGCCCTCCCTCTCATCCCCTTAGCTTTACCCTATTCTGTACCACCGCCTGTGCCTATAAGCCTTCTCCCCAGCTGCCACCCACTTTTGGAGTTCCATACCGTAATTGGCACTTCCATCCTGGCCTTTAACTGTTATATCCCCCCTGGAAAAAATTATTATTTTATACTAAAGCACACTGGGGGCTGGCCTGCTCCTGTCCCGCTCTGCACTCCTCTCGTCTCTCTCCCACTACATTGTAAGCTGCAACAAGCAGGGCCTTCCCCAACCTTTTCTTTTCACGCCAGTACTTACTTGGTGTCCCTTGTGTGCCCATTATATGTATTGCTCTGTGGGCACAGCGCTGCCTTACCAATAAATAAGCCTGTTCGCCAAGACAGTCTTCAAATGACCATTCTATTAGTATAGGAGTCCCCAGCATTGTCTTAGCAAAGTAACAGTCTTTATGGGGAAACAGCGCCATCTAGAGGGGATTTGACAACCAGTAATGATGACCACTCAAGGTACTAACTCACCGCTTAATCTATGAATTCCAATTGAAAAGGATCTTCAGAACATTTTTTAATGCAAGAATTTTAGCTAAACAAAATCATTTACATCTGATAAATGCCATATAAAGCAGCTATAAATTTGGTGTATTCTGCAACATCCGATAAAAGTTGTGAAAACTTGTAAAAAAGTAAAAACAAATGCATGGCACTATACAAACATGAGTGGCAACATACTATCAGGGCAGTAGTCCGTAATTTATTCTGAGGCAAATACTATGACGACACAATAAATTAGGGGTGTGCACCGGCCACTTTTCGTGTTTTGGTTTTGGATCTGGATCTTTCTTCGTGTTTTGGATCTGGATTGGTTTTGCCAAAACCACCCTTCCGTGTTTTGGGTTCTGGGTTTTGTGTTTTGGATCTGTATTTTTTTGAAAAAAAGCATAAAAACAGCTAAAATCACAGAATTTGTAGGTTTTTCTGCTCCTATGCTATTATTAACCTCAATAACCTTAATTTCCACTCATTTCCAGTCTATTCTGAATACCTCACACCTCACAATAGTGTTTTTATGTCCAAAAGGTTGCACCGAGGTAGCTGGATGACTATGCTAAGCGACACAAGTGGGCGGCACAAACACGTGACCCATCTAGGCGTGAAACTGCAGTGGCAGACAGGATGGCATTGAAAAACTAGGCCCCAAACTGTACATAATGCAAAGAAAAAAAAGAGGTGCAAGATGGAATTGTCCTTGGGCCCTCCCACCCACCCTTATGTTGTATAAACAGGACATGCACACTTAACAAACCAATCATTTCAGCGCCAGGGTCTGCCACACAACTGTGGCTGAAATGATTGGTTCGTTTGGGCCCCCACAAAACAAGCTGGCAATTAATCTGTCCCTGCACAAACTGGCTCTACGGAGGCAAGAAGTCGTCCTCATCCTCCTCATCCACAGATTCCTCACCCTCTTCAGTGTGTACATCCTCATCCTCACAGAGTATTAATTCGTCCCTGCTGGAACCACAGGTCCCTCTGTACGTTCTGGAGGCTGGTCTCCCTGGAAGAGTTGATCATTCATTTTATGAACATCATCTTCTCCACATTTTGTGGAAGCAACCTCCTACGCCTTTCGCTAACAAGGTTCCCGGCTGCACTAAACACTCTTTCGGAGTACACACTGGAGGGGGGGCAACTCAGGTAAAATAGAGCCAGTTTGTACAGGGACCTCCAAATTGCTTCTTTTTCCTGCCAGTACAGGTACGGACTGTCTGACATGCCTACTTGGATGCTGTCACCGATGTAATCCTTTAACAGACAGACGCACGCTTGTCGCTGCTGCTTTGAGGATTCAAGTGCGGCTACAGCCCACACAATTCACAAAGATAGAAAAAAAAAAAAGAATATTTTTATTGTTTGTGGAGCACACTTTGAGGGTTACACCACCCTCTAACAGACAGACGCACGCTTGTCGCAGCTGCTTTGAGGATGCAAGTGCTGCTACATCGCACACAAGTCACAAACACATAAAAAAAATAGTTTTTTATTTTTTGGAGCACTTTGAGAGTTACACCACCCTTTAACAGACAGACGCACGCTTGTCGCTGCTGCTTTAAGGATGCAGGTGCGGCTACAGCCCACACATTTCACAAAGACCGAAAAAAGACCAATATTTTAATTGTTTGTGTAGCACACTTTGAGGGTGTCACCACCCTTTAACAGACAGACGCACGCTTGTCGCTGCTGCTTTGAGGATGCAAGTGCGGCTACAGCCCACACAATTCACAAAGACAGAAACAAGAAGAAGAATATTTTAATTGTTTGTGTAGCACACTTTGAGGGTGTCACCACCCTTTAACAGACAGACGCACGCTTGTCGCTGCTGCTTTAAGGATGCAGGTGCGGCTACAGCCCACACAATTCACAAAGACAGAAAAAAAGAAGAATATTTTTATTGTTTGTGTAGCACACTTTGAGGGTGTCACCACCCTTTAACAGACAGACGCACGCTTGTCGCTGCTGCTTTGAGGATGCAGGTGGAATCTAGACGGGATTTGGAACCGAGGACACACTACCTCCATCAATTGTCTAAATCCCACTGCACTAATGTCGGATACCGGACGCACGTCTAACACCAACATAGCAGTTAAGGCCTCAGTTATACGTTTTGCTTCAGGATGACTGCTGTCGTACTTCATCCTCATCGCTAGGGACTGTTGGAGGGTCAATTGTTTAGTAAAAGTAGTGATGTTCCTACTTCCTCTCTGGGATGATGAACAACTCCCAGCAGCAGCAACAGCACTAGTAGGAAGTGGTTCTTGATCTTTCCCTATTTTATTTTTATCAGAGAAAGTTTGGTCCTCCATTTATGTTATATTGATATATATACGTGCGGCTAAAGCGCACACAAACACAGAAAATATTTTTTTATTTTTGCTGGAGAGTAGTGCACTTTGTGGGTTACACCACCCTTTAAGAAATGAGCCAGCCGGCTCTTTACTTATGGGACACAGGCGCACGCTTGGCGCTGCTCCTTTGTTGATGCACGTGCAGCCACAGTGCACACAAGTCACAAACACAGAAAATATATTTTTTTTTGGTTTGGAGTGTACTTTGGGGGTTACAGAACCCTTTAACGGTCAAGCCAGCCGGCCCTTTACTTATGACACAGGCGCACGCTTGGCACTACTTTGTTGATGCACGTGCGGCTACTGCGCACACAATTCACAAACACAGAAAATATATTATTTTTTTAGCACTTGGGGGGAGCACCCCTGATGGACAGAGCACCCCCTGGACAACACTACAGCACCTCTTTAGGACTGGGACACTGCACAGGACTTTGGAGTGGACACAGCCCCTATGGAGAACTGACTGCACAACACAGTCCAGCCAGCCCCTATGGACTTTGAAGTAGTGGACACAGCCCCTATTAACAACAGCAGCACAGCACAACACAGCCAGCCCCTATGGACTTTGAAGTAGTGGACAACAGCAGCACTACACTACACTACACTACACTACACAGCCCTAACTCCCACCCTCCCTCTTCACTGTCCACAGCCGAGTGAGAAAATGGCGCCGACGTGGGTACCTTATATAGGATCCAAAACCCGCGAGACTCGGAAGGCGGGAAGATGACGTTTTGCCTCGATTTCAGAATCCGAGTCAGGCGGGAAAAGTCGAGCCTGACTCGGATCGGACTCGGATCGGGGGGGCTCGGGGGGGTTCGGATTTCAGAAATCCGAACCCGCTCACCCCTACAATAAATACAGCATGGCACATCCCTTTTTACAACACTAAGTGATCCATAACAGAACAATACGACAATAACTATTTGGTTGTTTAAGCAAAACCATGCTCGGTGTGATTTTGGCTCATTTTCGGGAATTTATTTCATGCCAGACAATAAAATTTGACCAGACAGAGCAAGGGCCTCGCTCCCACCCAGGCCACACAGAGCAAGGGCCTCGCTCCCACCCAGGCCACACAGTGCAAGGGCCTCGCTCCCACCCAGGCCACACAGTGCAAGGGCCTCGCTCCCACCCAGGCCACACAGAGCAAGGGCCTCGCTCCCACCCAGGCCACACAGAGCAAGGGCCTCGCTCCCACCCAGGCCACACAGAGCAAGGGCCTCGCTCCCACCCAGGCCACACAGAGCAAGGGCCTCGCTCCCACCCAGGCCACACAGAGCAAGGGCCTCGCTCCCACCCAGGCCACACAGAGCAAGGGCCTCGCTCCCACCCAGGCCACACAGAGCAAGGGCCTCGCTCCCACCCAGGCCACACAGAGCAAGGGCCTCGCTCCCACCCAGGCCACACAGAGCAAGGGCCTCGCTCCCACCCAGGCCACACAGAGCAAGGGCCTCGCTCCCACCCAGGCCACACAGAGCAAGGGCCTCGCTCCCACCCAGGCCACACAGAGCAAGGGCCTCGCTCCCACCCAGGCCACACAGAGCAAGGGCCTCGCTCCCACCCAGGCCACACAGAGCAAGGGCCTCGCTCCCACCCAGGCCACACAGAGCAAGGGCCTCGCTCCCACCAGACAATAAAACATTCAAACTTGGATAATGGTGTTTCAGAAAGTTCCTTTTAACTGAAATCTTGTTTGCCCAGATGCAGCAATAATTGTAAGATCACATTCTAAATATGACTACAACAGAAGGATAGGAGCTGTGCGTACCTCTTTAGGTAAAATATAATGTACAGATGAAGATTTTATAACCTCTACTGAGGGGGGGGGGGGGGGGGGGGCAGGGTTAATTCTATATCTGGGGGAATTATGGTCATTTAGCACTTGCAGGTTATGTAACAATCTATTTACCAATTGTAACGAATTACTACCTTCATAACTTGTGTGTTAAACAACACGGAACCCTGTTTGGGCTAACTACAGAATGCACAGGGTACCAGACGAGCAGCTTCCTCACCGACTGGTCTCATCCGCAACACCACACTCAGGCCAACACCAACAAAGTTTAGATTTCACATCCACTTCTATAGTAGAGGACCTCTTGTTATGTGGGGTGAGTATTTCATACATCTAGCCTTAATAGGCCACGCAGTGCGACTTGCCTGGCGTGAGTGAGCCGCCAGGTCCCATGCTGCTCTGCTTGCGTCGGGTGCCTTATTTGGCCGAAAAGGCTTCTAAGTGGCAAAGCTCTACGACTAGGACACGCCAGCAGGTTGCGCTGATTGATTTGATATGAGACACCTCTATATCCGTGTACACCATAGTCTGTATATGAACCGGAACTTTGAATGAAAAAAGCTGCGGCCGCTACATTATAGCACTTTGTATACAGATTCAGCGACTCAGTCGCACACAGATATAAAAGGGTCGCTGGGGCATCCTAGTTGCATTGTGACAGACGCATTTTCGGCAAAATAAAAAAAAAATAAAAAGGTCACAAAAAGTTCTAGCATAGTCTCACAGGACCAGACGCGCCGAGAGGGGCTATTTAGCGTGACTGCAGCAAAGATGTATAAGGACACGTGTATAGGTGCAAGAATTACCTTTGGTACATAAGTAATACTTCTATAGCGAAAGCCCACCAAAGCAGAGTATTAATATAAAACCAGCACTTACTCTTACTCTCTCCATATTGGTACTGAACGGATACAGCAGCTCAAATAAAATCAGCCCCAGTGAGAAGATGTCCACTTTGTGCGAGTAGCTTTGGCCGTACATCTAGAAATAAAAGACGTTCCGCTAAATCACATTACGTTATCACATAGCCTGTGTGTTACTGTATCCAAATAGCCAACCGCTTACACACTCTCCTACATATACCAACCCAACGCACCTGTTCTGGGCTCATGTACAGCTTAGTTCCCACTTGCCCGGTATGTCGGGCATACGCTGGCATCGGCGTCAAAGCAGCTTCTTCATCTTCTTCTTGGTCCATCTCCGTAACTAACCCGAAGTCTCCCACTTTTACTATATCATCTATTGTAAAAAATATATTGGAAGGCTGAAAAGAAAAAACGGGAAGAGGATAAATGAAACCATGGAAGGCAAGATGGATGCATGTATCCGATTACTCTGCAATGGGCGTGCGCCTAAATGAGATCCTTTATTTCATAGGCCGAATACTTGTGCCGCAGTGATATTAGCGGAACGTATTCAGCCTATGTCTAGAAGGGATAGGTAGTCTAAATGACCTTTAATAAGCTCTTGTACAATCCGCAAATAAAAAAAAAATAGAGTGTTATGGTAGACTTACCTAGATAATTCCTTTTCTTCGAGGTCCACACGGATACCACGGGGAAGATTATGGCTCTACGACCAGGCAGCAAACAGGGTATTCTGGGAGCCAGAGCTTTATCTGAGTCCTCCCTCCATATATATACCCCACCCCTAGCCATAGGAGTTCAGTTTAGTTAACAAGCCTAAAGGCAGGAGAAGGAAAAAGTAGAAGGAAGAACAATCGTACACCAGAAACACTTACAGAAGAGGAGGGAATCTGACGAAAAAAAATCACCCAATGAAGCCAGGGGCATCAGGGTGGGTGCCCTGTGGACCTCAAAGAAAAGGCGTTATCTAGACAAGTTTTCCATAACTCTACATTTCTTCTTCGGGGTCCATAGGAATCCACAGAGATACCATGGGGATGTCCTAAAGCAGTTCCCCTAGGGTGGGTGATGCTCCTGAGCAGAAAGGAGAACTCGTCGCCCAAAGGGAATATCCTGGGAGGCAAAAGTATCAAAGGCATAAAACCTAAGAAAAAAGTGTGGACAGAAGACCACGTGGCAGCCTTGCACAACTGTTCAGCAAAGGCACCACGACTGAATTCCCACAATGGCCCTACAGACAGACAGAGAGCAGAATGTGCTGTCACTGTGCTTGGGACAGGGAGAGTAGCCTGTGTGTACACCTGAGAGCTAGTCATACGTAGCCATCTCGCCAGTGAGTCTGTTTATTAGCTGCCCATGCTAGTTTGTGAAAACCATATAATACAAAAAGAGAATCTAATTTTCTAACACAGTTTGTCCGCTCCACATAAATATGGAGAGCTCGAACTACATCCAGGGAGGCTTCACCTACAGAAAGATCTGGAGCCTGAAAGCCGGTCAACAATTTCTTCATTTACATGGAAATGGGACACTACCTTAGGAAGGTAACCCTCCCTTGTACGAAGAACATCTTTATCCTGCTGAAAAATAAAAAATGGGAAGCAACAAGAGAGCGCTGCCAAATCCAGGACTCTACGAGCAGAAGAGACAGCGAGGAGAAAAAAAAAAAAAAAAAATTGTCTTTGCTGTCAACCACTTCAAATCTAGAGTCTAAAAAGTTCAAATAGGGGAAAGCTTGTAACACTTTAAGAACCAAAGACAAAGCCCACGGTGCTACTGGTGGAACAAAAGGATGCTGAACTCACAGGACTCCTTGGAATAAATTTTTTTTTCTATCATCTGGTAATGAAGCAATCTTCTTCTGAAACCAGACTGACCATGCATAAACCTGCACTCTCAAAGTGGCCAGACGGAGACCATTGTCTAACCCTGCCTGCAGAAAAGCCAGTATCCTGGGAATCCTGAATACCTTAGGATCATATGCCTTATGGGAACACTATTGACCAAAAGAATGCCAAACTCCGTAATTCATGCGGGCAAGAAGCAGACTTCCGTGCTCTAAGCATTGTTTGAATTACAGAACTGGAAAACCCTTTCGATTTTAAGATGGAAGATTCAAGAGCCACGTCGTGAAAGCCAGATGGGGCAAGTCCGGATGTCGGCAGGGACCCTGCATTAGCAGATCTTGCCACAGAGGAAGAGGATACGGATTGTCCACCGACAGATTCTGTATGTCGGTGAACCAATGACTTCTGGGCCAAGCCGGAGCCACCAGTATTGCTGTTGCGCCTTCCTGCTTGAATTTCCTGAGAACTCTTGGGAGCAGGGAAATTGGAGGAAAGAGATACGCCAACTTGAAGTCCCATCTTACTGCCAGTGTGTCCGCAAAGGCTGCTGATGGGTCCCTGGACTCGTACTTAGGGACCTTGTGGTTGTGGCATGATGCCATGAGATTCATCTACGTTAGACCCCATTTGTTTACCAGGAGCCGAAACACTCCCGGATGGGAGAGACCACTCTCCGGCATGTATGTCCTGGCGACCTAGGAAGTCTGCTTCCCAATTGAGTGCTCCCGCTAAGAATATTGCAGAAGTGGCCAGAAGATGACGTTCTGCCCAAATGAGAACCTTTGCCACTTAACTTGGAGCCTCCCTGATGATTGAGGTAGGCCACTGTGCTGGACTGGATCTAGACCGGTCTGCCCTGATCAGTGCTCTGTATACTGCTCGCAGTTCCAGAATGTGTATTGGCAGATGGCTTTCTTGATTTGTCCATCTTCCCCAAAACAGAGGTCCTTTGTTTAGACGATCCTTTCTCAGCCACCACAGGAGGGAGTGAAGAACCTCTGGAGTGAGAAGGATCCTCTGGGACCTTATAAGATAATGCTGTTCGTTCCTCTTGGAGAGAATCAATCTTTGTAGAGGCCTGGAATGTGAATGGGCATATTCCACAAGGTTGAAGGTGGATACCACGGACCCCAGGACCTGTATTGCTGAGTGAATGGATACCCTCTGATTTCGGAGCAATGTGCGCACCCACAATTGTAGACCCGAAAACCTGTCCACTGGTAGAAAGATCCTTTGTGCCAGGGATTCCAGCAGCGCCCCCAGATGTACCATCTTGTTGGAGAAAGGGAAAATCTTTTCCCAATTGAATATCGAGCCCTGCTCCTATAGACAGGCAGTGGTCAGCTGGAGATAAGGTTGTAAAACCTCCGTAGACTGTCAATATCAGGAGGTCACCCAAGTATGGCAGTATCCTGACTCCTCCTGAAATGAGCAGTTATGACCGCTATTATCTTGGCAAACACCCGAGGGGCTGTGGACAGACCAAAGGACAATGGTAATGTTACTGACGAACAGCAAAACTCAGAAACCCTAGGTGGATAATGCAATAGGTACATGCAGATATGCCTCCTGTATGTCCAGGGAATCCCCAATTTCCATTGCCAGCATATTTGACCATAGGGTCTCCACACAGAACTTTGGCACATGAAAGAACCTGTTCAGAGATTTCAGATTCAGAATAGACCAAATTTAGCTTCTGAATCAAGAACAAATCTGAGTAAAAACTCCTTCCTTGTTAGCTAAAGGAACGAGGAGTTTGTGCAAACAACCTTCTGGGGAGTAAGAATCCCCAGTAGGGAGAGGGATTTCCCACCTAATGCACTCTCCCTGTGGGGGAGAGTGAAAAGACACTGGTCTTTTTGGAATCTAGAACAGTCTACCTGAAATGTTCCATGCTTCCACCATAAGATCAGTGAGCTGTTCAGGATTGAGGGAATCCAGCCTACAATCACCTTCTGGTGCTGAACACCAGGTTTATTTAGGTTTTAGGAACCGGTACTTCATCTTCCATAATGAGAATTGAATTAACCGCCCCTGCTAGAGAGGAACATCCACTTTATTGGCAGATGCTCCTCCTCTCAGAGATAGGCCCAGAGGGAGACAACTGTGTATCCTCTGCCTCCTCAAATGATATATCAGAATGTGAAAGCAGGGTGGACTGAAAGGATGGTGCAGTCCATCTATATGCTTAGACGGCTGATGCCTTATTCACCTGTAACATCTGCAGATGGGTAGACGCTAAAAAACAGACTCTGAACTGAGTGGACATAACCCTCCATCCAGAGACGATGTATGAGAAGAGGAAACGTAGCAGGTTGTAATCACTGTGGGTAATCCCAAGTGGGAGGCAGTGTGGGGCATAATACGCTGTCCACTAACTGTGTCATAACCTGAGACCAAGAGGACATTCAAGGTGCCCCCTGAACAGGTGCTGGCGAGGTGGACTGTTGTGGTGTATAACAATCAAACCACAGTCCATCCTGTATGAAATCCTGAGAGGCCACTGCACAGGATTTACATGAAACCAGCACAGGGACAACAGTCTCATGTTTACCCTTGTCCCGAGACATGGGAAATACAAGCAAGTAACCTACAACCAGTGTAGGGTTAACAATGTAGCGTTCCCACCGGCTGTTTTAGAGGGCAAGAAGCACCCTGCCCTCAGAGCCTGCGGATGCCATCTTCACCCGCGGGTTGCAGTGTCCCGCGGGTGGGGAAATGTGCGGTGACCCGGTCACCGCCGGTGAATAGACACTGGGCGCATGCGCCCGACATCTCTTCTCCCTGTCAGCAGCGCTTGGGGACTGCCCGACCTGTCCGTAAGTGCCGGGCTCGACCCCACGAGTGACGAAAAGGGTGGCGAGTCTTATAGACATGCCCCTTCAATGGCCACGCCCCTTTCCGGGTGCATGCGGAAGTGCCTGCCGCCAGATCTAGAGTGAACACTAACAATGCAATGTGACCCTTTTCACAGATCAAAATAAATGTGAAGTACTGTCTAACCCCTAAACACCAGATAGTTGGGGGTTAGGAAAAACAAAAAGAAAACAATTTTATTTTTTTTTATTCCAGCAGAGTTAGCACAAGTCATATAAAATGCATATAATATATTTGCAAAAGGGCATTCAAAGCAACTACCTAAACACATAAGTTTGGTAGGATCTTGCAAATGGGCACTAAATCGCGATCGCATTGGTAGGATATAAGTGTAATGCATACAAACATATTTACAAGTCGGCACCGAATCAACTTATACAAAAAACACAAAAGTTGGTAGGATTCCAGTGCTATATACCTGGTCCTACGAGAAAGGCATACTCCGAGAGAGCCCAAATCCCCCCTCAGCACACATTTCCATGATCAATTGCAGCTGAGGGTCTCCAACTAATTAGGAGAGAGGGGGATGGCAGCTCAGTCTTCACAAGTGTGGACCGTATTCAATTAGCGGCGGAAACGGACGTTTTTCATCAAAAAAAGGTGAAATTTTCACCAAAAAACAGGAAAAAAAACTGGAGAAATGTTTTCTCCATCCCAGACTAGGAGAAAAAAAAAAAATGCAAAATCCCTATTTTTTGGCAAAAAATGTGGGGATTTCAAAACCCTTTGGGACACCCCCCCTAATGATAAATTACCGGAAGAAAAATTAGTAAATTGCATACTTTGGCGAAAATCGTCCGTGCAAATTTGGAGCGGAAAAATAAATAAATCGTTGAATGCCTTTTCCAGCATGATGGAGCACCTTGCCATAAGACAAAAGGGATAACTAAATGGCTCAGGGAACAACACATCGATCCATGGCCACGAAACTCCCCAGACATTAATCCCATTGAGAACTTGTGGTCAATCCTCAAGAGGTGAGTGGACAAACAAAATCCCACCACAAATTCTGACAAACTCCAAGCATTGATTAGGCAAGAATGGGCGTGCCTAACCCTTACCTCCTCCCAGGGGTGCCTAACCCCCCCCCCCTTCCCCTAGCCTAAACCTAAGTCCCCCTGGGAACCCTGAATCTAAGCCGCGCGGCTATCCACGCTCAGCGTCGCTTCGATCGGGATGCCGCGCTCCCGGCGTATATGTCTAATGACAGGCATCGGCATATTGACGCCTGTCTTTAGACCCTTGCCGGGATATGACATTTGGGAGTAGGTCTGCCGGCTTCCCGACTGCATACCAATGTGACTGCCTTCACAAATATATTAATGAATGGATGAAGGAGAGAAAACAGTGAGTTATAATTGACAGACAGAAAATAAAGACTTAGGGCCTGATTCAGAGTTGGGAATAGAGAGAGATATCTCTCTCAACTGATCATCTTGGTGAAACCATGCTGCACTGCAGGTGGGGCAGATTTATAATGTGCAGAGAGATTTAGATTTGGGAGGAGTGTTTCCAAACTGTCATATAAATTGTAGAGTAATAATAAAGCTGTGCAGTATTTATGGGCTACATGCAAAAGCAGCCAGTATTTACCCCGCATGTAAAAAAATGTATGTATTTACACCCCTTGCATTGCAACATGGTTTGCCCAGGTTCACAGTTCAGAGAGATATCTCACTCTATTCCCAACTCTGAATCAGGCCAAGTGTCAATACAGCAGCTAGCAAACAGTCACATACAATGTATTAGTAATGTAATTACCATCGGCTCTAAACCAACTATAGCAACGCAAAGGAATGGTAGGACATACAGCACCGTATCTTAACCAAGGGAGAGGTATACAGGGAGACTGACTCAGACCTTCCTGAGACCAATAGCTACAGGGTGCATTGAGCGTGAGCGTCTCATACACGTGGAGGGTAGGCGGAACAACCCAGACACCCGAAACCCTTCGTAGGGACTGTGTCTGGGTCGGGAGAGGGGCTTCCGGGGGAGCGTCTACCTCCCCTTAGCAGCATTAACCAGCCGGGTACGCTGGCCTCGTGGCAGCAGATAGCGTCTGCTGCCGATCCCCGGCGTCAGACTATAAGGTCCCGGCTGGTGTAGTAAGGATGCGGACAATCCCTGGTCCTTACAGCAGCGGCTTCTGGTACACGTCTGACACCAGAAGCAAGGACTGCCGTGCGCGATTCCCCGTAAGCGAGGAATCGCCTTACCTGATATCTCCGAGCATCCGGTGCAGTCCAGGTTGCAGCATCGCTGCTAGCTAAGCTCAGCCACGACCTGCCGATATCACCAGCACAATTACCGATGTTGAGGCCCGGCGGAGGTAGATGGAGTCGCAGTACATGAGTCTTATTACAGACGCTTGGTACTGCCAACTCAAAAAATGTAAAATACAATAAATACATAAAATAAGAGCTTAGGACTGCCTGAGCAGTCCCCTGTTACAAAGGTACGTCTGAATCCTGCCGCACCAGACAACAAACTGAAGTCCTATGGCTAGGGGCGGGGTATATATGGAGGAGGACCCAGGGCATTCTGGGAGCCAGAGCTTTAGCTGTTTGGTGCCTGGTCTTCCAACCATAGTATTCCCCATGGTATCTCAGTGGATCCCTATGGACCCCGAAGACGAAATAGTACATCTTGCTTTTAACAGTGGACTGTGGCCCTGATTCAGAGACGGACGCTCTGAAAGAGCGCTCGTTCTGAATCTGGGCGTTTTTTTGTGCGGCCTCCTGGCCGCTCGCATAGCTGTGGGTGACCACCCACAGCTATAGCGAGCGGCCAGGATGATGGTCGCGATGGTCAAGACCATCGGGCTTGCGACGAGACCCTTGTGGTAGGGTCTCGTGGCCACAAGCCCCAGAGAGCTTCTGGCTCTAATAGAGCCGGAAGCTATCTCACTGACATCACTGGTGATGTCAGTGGGGCCGCCCACAAACGGCAGGCGTTCGTTTGGGAATGCCTCCGTTTGTGAAGCCATCCCCCCGTCCACGGTTTCAAAATGGGGCGACCTGTCAAACTACATCGACAGCCGCCCCTTTTGTAGTGAGATTTTGTCTCTCGCTCCAGAGGGCTTGCGCACGTGCAGAGCACACCATCGATCCGCTCGCGAGCGCTGAAGCGCTTGCGAGCGGGCCTGAATCAGGCCCTGTGTGTGTCGCCATGTCCAATATTATGAAAAGAAGATGGCAGTTGCCCGATGCTGGTATAGGGCTTCATCAGGAGACCGGGAAGGAGCAGGAAAGCAGATATGGCCACTTCCCATTGCATAGCAGATTGAACCATATCAATGTGATCTGTTACTGCAGTGTGTAGCTCGGGGGTTCCCAAACTTAACACTAACAGTTCAGGTTTTAAGGATACACATGCTTGTGCATAGATGGTTAAATCAAACTGACTGAGGTAGTTATTAAGTCACCTGTGCTTAAGTATGGATATCCTGAAAACCTGGACTGTTAGGGTGCCTGGAGGACAGAGTTTGGGAACCACTGGTGTAGCTACAGATATGCCCAGCTAGAGTGTGTTGCCGATGGCATAGCGAATCACGCCATGCATAGCGCGAGATGCACTGCGAGCGTGCGCCTCCATAGGAATGAATGATGCGATCGCAGTGCGCACCGTGGCGTAACTTGGCGTTGGGAGCCGCATGGCTCGCGCATGTTTGCGGTGCGATCAGCCACAATGAACCTGGACGCATCTGTAGTACAGCTGGAGAGCCACAGAAAATTATATATATATATATATATATATATATATATATATATATATATATACACATATACACTCATACATACATCTTATTCTATTCTCTAGAAAAAGGAGGCTAGCAGTAATTCCCATCCACGTCTCCTGTGTATAGGAATATATATATACACACACACATATACACACAGGTTGAGTCTCCCATATCCAAAGTGCTTGGGACCAGGAATATTTTGGATATCGGAATATTTCATATTTTGGAATATTTGCATATCATTGGGACCCAAATCTAAACACAGAATGCATTTATGTGTTATATACACCTTATACACACAGCCTGCAGGTCATTTTACACAATATTTTCAATAATTTTGTGGCTCAAACAAAGTTTGTGTACATAAACAAATTTCATGTATGTTTCATATACACAAAGCCTGAGGGTAAATTTTCTACAAGATTTTATAATTTTGTGCTTTAAACAAAGTTGTGTAAATTAAACCATCAAAAAAGAAAAGGTTTTACTATCTCAGTCATGATAAAAAAATTAAAATCCGTATTTCGGCATATCTGGATATGGGAAACGCAACAAATATATATACATACATACATATACACACACACATACATACACACTGTATATTGCAATAAGCGGCAATGGACAACGGCCATTGAGTGTTCTGTAAATATTTGTACAATCTAATTAAAAAACATCCTAATAAGTGTCCCGGCAGGTAGTTCAAAGTACACTGGGGGCGATACAATTCAACGCGAGCTCCCGGAGCTATTCAATTCAGTCACGCCCCCGGCACGCCCACCAAAGGGGGCGTGCTGTCAATCAACATCGACAGCACGCCTCCTTTGGTGCGAGACCCGGAGCGACGGAGAGCCCGTCGCTATCCGGGTCTCGCGCATGCGCACGACGGAGCTCCATCCGTCGTGCGCATGCGCAGTGGGGCAACATCGACCCGCTTGCGAGCGTCCTTTGCTCGCGAGCGGGTCTGAATGACCCCCCAAGTACTATACTTTGGAATTTGTATAAAGTAGCATATTAAGCATAACGATGTGGGACAATATTCCCACGTACTATATACAAGTGACTCAAATCCTGCATATTAGGATTAATATCCACTTTATAAATATTCCTTGCAACAAAAATACTAATCCTAGGTACAGCACTTTGGACCCGATTCAGGTTAGCACCAATGGTGGGTAAACTGCACATGTGCAGAATGAGCCCTGCGTTCAGTTTCTGACAGCCGCAGCCCAATTGACAGGATGGGGCTGTTTGGTGGCGACTGGGGGTGCAGAGGCCAGTCTCTGCCTCGGAGGACGCAGATTTCCTCACCTCGCAAGCAGAAGGCTAACAGTCTGAGCAAGCTTCCGCTTACCGAGATGGCCGATGCTAAAAACATTGCGTCCAAATGTTGCGATGTCGATCGGAAGCTTCGTTTTCGGATGCAGCACTCTGATCGGAGATGCCTGCTGGAGGAGTCTTTTTTTCCCTCAGGCGCCTTCTTCAGTCATTAGCATATTAGATGTACGTAACTGCACAGTCGCTTCCCTGCGGCTGTGTCATACCTTACATATATCGGAGTCGCTAATATAGCTAAGTACTTCGGATTAGTATAGCACAAAAAGACGCACATTCAAGAAGAATGCACATGGCACGGCTACGTCCGTGGCGCGCCAAATGGGGATATTTGAGGAGAAGTGCTTGTGGACACACCTGCAGGATAAGATTTTAACCAAGCAAGATGTTTACTACATGACGGCATCAGAATGTGCGGGCACCTTACAGCTCTGCTGGTAATACAAGGGTACTGCCTAAGAGCACAGGGGGCTGTGCCTTAATTGTTTTGCTTTGAATGTCTCTACATGTGTGGGCTAAGAGTTGGTTCTCCGGCTCTGCCAGTGAGATGGTCCTAACTGTGACCAAGACATTTACATACCCTTCCAACAATATTATCAGTGAACAATCCGTCCCGTGAAAACCACAAGTACGCACCTTCAGATCTCTGTGCATCAGCCCTTTGCTGTGCAAAAACTGAACCGCTTCTGCGATCTGCAGAAATATATGGAGGCTTTCCGTGCGCGGCCTGTCCTCCAGAGTGTAACGCGCCTCCATCCAGTCTTTCAGGTTCTCCTTGCGGCACAGCTGCATCTGAATATAGAGGTACACCTTAGGAGAGCTGGGATTCAGCTTCTCTGGAGTATTTTTGGTTAGGTCCAAGTGTAAGGTCTTTGGTCTCGGAGGAGAAATGGACAAAGTACTTGCAGAAGTGGGTTTACTGTCACTGGAGTCCTTGGTTCCAGAGTCTCTTTGAGAAAACTCACTTGTTGTAACGACAACAGAAACGTCTGTTCGGTTGTCTACATTGGATGCGTTGTCGCAACCAGAGTCTTCGAAGACGATGGATGAGGAGGTTCTCTCATGTAACCCAATATCCATGCGTCGGTGGCTGCAATGTCCGTTGTGAGTCCCCACATCCTTGTCACCCATCATACTGTGCTCCAAATCACAGTCTGTAAGGAAACTGTGCTGCAGGTTTACAATGGAGTCTTCCGATTGGTTGTAGTCCCCATCAGTAGTAAAGTGGAAAGGAGAGTGGTGCCTTCGTGGTATTTCCGAACCCACCGCAACAAACGCAGTGGACAGTGAGCTCAGACTCTCCGATGAAGGGGTGATGACTTCCACCTGCTCTTTCATGGAGTACGGGTCTGCACTCCGAACCTTCACAGAGAGCCCATCCGCAGGAGTTGGGGAGCTGAATGGCCAATCCGTACTGGAACAAAAAATAAATATAGGTCAAAATAAATCCTTCCTATAGCAGTCTACATATTATCCATTATGGCAAATGTGCTGATACACAGACTTAAAACGTGCTCTTACATTCAGACAAAATGATGCAGGAAATTCACTTTACAACCCATTCGTATGACGTTTGATCATTCACAGAAATGTAATGATTTATGGATTTATTTTTTTTATCCTCGTGAAAACAAACAGTATTCTCTGAGTATCTGAATGGGTACAGTAGCAGAGCCTATACCTTCCATCTTTTAACCACAGTTCATCCATCTGTTCTTGCCATAACTCGGGAGGTTCTTCACGCCACGCATTGAAATAGCGCACGATTCCGGGATGCTCCAGTTTGGCGAGAGCCTTTACCTCCCTCATTACCTTCTCTCTGGCCAGTTTCCTGGAAACAGTTCGGAATAGGTCAGATATAATGAGTTCTGAGAATGGCACAACACACATTCATGAATAAATGTAATACAAGACGGGAGGACTCCCCTGCTAAGCTGCCGCACACAAGCTGTTCATGGCGTTTCCCAGATTTGCAGAATGAATATCTAATTTGACTATACATTAAAGAGCAAGTTCCAGCCATCTGGTCTGCTCCATTGCAGCCAGTTAATGCAGACAGGAGAGAACCGGACAGGGTGATAGCGGTCATCTTCAGACTGCACTTACAAAGATACCACACACTGGTTTGATTCATTTCAATCAGATTGATAAATAAGCAATGTGTTAGGGGCTTACACCATTACTGTGCAATCTGAGTGCTGACACATTGAAAGGATGAGCCTTATGGTCATGTAGTGGCCCCTAAAAGTAACGCGTTCAGTTACCTGTTCGGAAGGCGGATTCTCTTGATCGCATAATTGCAGTCATCTACTTTATTTCTTGCTTCGAATACCACTCCGAAACCCCCACGTCCTAAACACCGAATGGGTTCAAAGTCTGTGAGATACCTATAATGGGGGAGTGAGGCAGATTGGAACACAACTGCATTGAACGTCACATTTTAGTGCCCCAATCAAGAAGCTGATTTGCAAAATTACCATTCTTAGTGGTCTCCTAAAATAGCCTGTGGAACGCCCATGGAGTCAATGTGCTAAAGCCACTTGAGCGCAAATATGTATTAACAGACGCGCTACTATACATTATATGGATATTAAAAGTTGGCAAGACATGCTGGGGACCATATAAAAAGCACAAGTGCACAGGCTGTCTACATAGTGTAATTGCTGGTTATTAGATGGAGGTGATAGAATCCCATCCAATAACTGGAATTTACAGGAGATGGTAAATTATTCCCTAAAATACACAAGTTTGCAAAAGGTATGAAGTCGCCATCCCAGCGCACACAATGCTGGCGCTCAGGATCCCGACAACAGTCAGAACCCTGGCTCCAGAATTCCGACAACTACGATTCTGACGGCGAGTATTAGGGTTAGGTTTAGGCTGCGGGAAAGGAGAGTTAGTAGAAGGGTTACATAACCGCATGCTTCGGGATTTCCAACCTTCAGAATTACGCTACCAGGATTCTCACCGCCGGCAATATCAGCGCCGGGATCACGCACCTAACCAATTTGCTAAATATTTCTTTCACTATATATTATACAATAGAAGTCACAAATGCCCATGTGCTTTCATAATAATAACGTAAGTGTTATATGTTAATAGGTAGTTGTGATTTTGTTTGTATTTATCATTTAGGCATAGGAGAGAAATTGGAGACATGTGCCAGTTGCCTGAATGTCCTGATATTAGTACATACAGAAGTATCACTGGAACAATAAGCTCATACCGTGATACATATCCACAGCCGCTGTAGTCCCCCCTGTTCTCGCTGGTTTCTGCGCTCGTCAGTTCGTATTTATGGTCCGTCTGACACTGGGTCTCAGACTCTTTTCTCTTCTGAATGTACATTAAAAACAAACAATGCAGAAATAAACTTACACTGAGCACCACCACGTCCGGCTGTTTTATACACATGCAATACAAACGCTTTCACAGCCAAGTGTTTTACTCTGACGGAAACAGTGCTGTTTAGATAATTCCAGGCTTATTACAGTTCAATATGAATAATATTGCATGCTTCTATATGGCAAATTAGGTTTCCCCCATATTTACAAAGCTCTGAGTTTTTCGCAGTTTACAGGATTGTACTAGATAACAACTTAACCACCATTGGACGGCATATCAGTAACCGAATGTAAGCACTATTTGTGGTAGGATAAAAAAAAAAAAAGATTTCTTGGGTAACTGAGTGATTGGGCCAAGAAATGTCACTAGGCTAAACCTAGCTGCAGTGCAAGGCGATTGTAGGGACGCAGTGGTCACAACAGGGATCCCTAATCAGTTACTTATTAACACGGACTTATATAGTGGCAGCATATATTTAAACTAATAAAGACATACAGAAGGTTACGGGATTCTAGGGCGAGAGACTTCTTACACACCCTGGCCAAGTGCGGATTAGCCTGGAACAGCCTGCGCACAACATAGGTGGTGGCGGTGATACACAGCAGGATGGTGCCGACAATCTCCTTCCACCAGGGCAGAAGCACAACGGGATCTTTCTTGCGAGTGTTCTTGTAATTGGGGTTTTCTAATATTCCCACGGTGATCTGAGTTCCACGCGTGTTGCGCTCTCTCTTGTAGTATGGAAGGTAATAGCCATTGTCTGGGGAGAAGGGGATTAGAGAAACACATTATGGAAGTCGGGCAAGGTCGGGCAAGGTTTTCTCATGTATCCACAGGGGTGTCAGACAGATGAGATCAATGGATGAATCTCAAAACCAAAACAGTTTAAAAGTATTTGGCCTCCAAGTAAAAAAAAAAAATAAGTAAAAAAGTATGGGTTCTTGGGTTAACCTGAAACACATTAAGGGGTAAGTAAATATTTGGCGTAAGGAGAAGGATAAAAATGTTGATAAGCCCTGTGCTAAGCCTCAGGACGCACATCACAGCCTCTGCGTTCCTAGGAGGGTGGCACAAGGATGACACAACCAGCTCCTGGTTAATGCAGAGCCCTGAGACCACCTTCAGTTACAAGGAAGGGACCATACTACCATCCAAGCACATGGGGATAAGGGGTCCAAGCGCAACATCTTACAAAAGGTGCTCCTCACATGGTATTCTGGGCTCTAAAGCTCCATGGGGAACCGAAGCAAGAAACAATGGCAGACTACTTGGAAATGAGGGCTAACTGATTATATTGCAGGGACATGCACCCTACGAAAAGCTCGGAGGTGGCAGAAGGGCAGCCAGGGAAGGTGGGTAACCTACAGGTTCAACACTGTTCCTAACTACGCACCAGCAAGGTGAAGGAGTTTTGGCTCTTAACACATGGCCTCAGACTTAATGACCAGGATCATGCTGGAACACCATAGTGCTCTTCTGCCACATTCCAAACATAATATATGTTACTATTAGCATTAAGATATAAGTGTCCACCACATATGAGCACTGGAAATAAAATCAAACTAAAAAAGTAGACAGGAGATCAGGGACTGGGAGGAATTAGAGAGGGGAGGGGCCATCATTTCTTCCAATGCCCTGCAACATGCTAGATACCACACACACAACTGGACAGGGAGGCGTTACAGAGAGGGGAGGGACCATAATATATCCCAGTGCCCTGCCAAATGCGGAATACCACACACAACTGGACAGGGGCAGAAGGGACTGGGAGGAGTTACAGAGAGAGGGGAGGGGCCACCATTTCTTCCAGTGCAACTGATTGCTGCATCTCAAAGGATTCTCCTAACTGAGAATTACACCGACAGACAGTATGGCATGGATGGTGCACAAGGACGATGGTCAGTGTACAGGGTGTCCCACAGCAAGGTATGTACCCATAGTCAGAGCTGGCGGACGCTGGGCATGACGTGCACCCTGGCCGACAGCTGCAACAATGTGCTGTGGAGGTCCTTGCTTTCCAAGTCGGAGGTCTCCTCCTGTCTTTGCTAGAAAACGAGGCAGAACATCAGGAGAACTGAGCGATTGATCAATGTTTTATTGCTATGGCTGATGGCTTCAGCACTAGAAGAACTTAGAAAAAAATAAAAATAAAAAAAATCTCATGCAACACATTCAAGGTATAGCTGCAGCTTCCAAAAACACAATTGGATCCAGGGCCCCTCCAACGTGTGGTATCACCAGCCCACAGCAGGACAGTCCTGAATTCTGGTGGCAGTGCTGTGACTGCTGAATAGGCCAAGACGCTGCTTCCCCACCGAGTTAAGGGAACAACCAGCCCTGAATCTATGTAGCATAACCAGTTTGTAGCCGGCACCCGGAGAGTCTAGAACCTGTTGCGGTTGCAGTCATAACTTCCTCAGCTGTTACATTTTATAAAAAGCTAACTGCAGAGCTAAAAATGCAGAGGTTTCCCCTGTATGAGCCAAACACTTACCATACGGATACTGCAGCACAGACAGGGCACCGTTGCTGTATTCTTCATGGGAAAACTTGTCATTACTGAGACACTTATCAAACTCATCTGAGCCAACCAACACCGGAGTCCTGGAGGGAGAGTCTGCGGGTGGAGAACAGAGTTAGGTTTGTATAAGTCATTACAGTTACACCACGCAGAGCCGGGCCATTTTATTATTTAGCCAAAGTAGTATCAGGTGCGGAGTAATTACACAAAACTGAGAACACAATGTCACGGAATTGCTAAAAAAAGATAAATAAAAAACCCTTTACAGGTTAGAACTTTAGATTTTTGACCACAATCAGATATTTTGATTGAGCAGTGAGAGATGGGTTAGACTGAACACAGGGAGTGGAATTCACAAGATCACTACAATGATTTTCCATTGACCGAAATTAAAAATGCTTCTTTTAAATAGCCAGCCCAGCCCCCCACCCCCACCCTCCCAGATACAGTCACGCTCTTAAGAATTGTGTTCGCCAGACATATAACACAAAGAACTTACAACCACAAAGGAACGCATCTTTAATGAGAACTTCGGCATGTATTTGTTAAGAGTGGTTATAGCTAAATAAGTCTTATTTATGTTTATAATCATATTTGGATGTACATTATTAAATGAAGCATGTGCTTACGAATTAAAGGCTTCCATTTGATCCTTGGCAGAGTAATGATGCCTTGGCCATCCTTCATGGTGTCCAACGCATTTGGGTTAACTGGGAATTTCTCGGACGGTCGCACTGATGCTTGCAGATACAGCTGCCCCCGGAACATTCCTAGGGTGTAAATAGAATAAAACAAGGTGTCACTCACATAAATCAGTCTCCAAACCGCTATTGGATATCAATGAAGATGAAACCGACACAAAAAGTTATTATATTTAAAATAAAAAAAATGTTATTCTATATTGTTGTAATTTCGAAAGATACAATTAGTAATGTAACTAGATTAACACACACAATTTCTGTGCAATTAACAGGGACTAAATGGAGAGATTAGACAACCACTAACTCCGCCCCCTCCGCTCTAATTCAGCTGCAGAGGGGCGGGGCTACACTCGCTCATGCTCTTTGCCTCATTAAAATTTGCTGCATCAGCTTAGATTTGACTCCCATAAATAACAGAAAGGACACTACAATAGCTGTTAGAAACGCAGCAATCGCCGTGCTACCATGTCTAAAATTTCTTCTTACAGGACATGCAAATTGGGGAACTTCGTATTCACAGAGGAGCATTATAACCAGTGTAAGGTAAATTCATTAGCTAGTGGAATAGGTGCGTGATCACCAGCACTGAGAGGTTATTCAGTTTAAAAGACAGGACAATAGAGTAGATGATCTTTACAAATACATTAATCATACCAAATTAATTTTGTGTGTATTTTTCTGATCAAATGAAAAAAAAAAAAAAAAACCACACGACAACTTCTACCCCTTTCACACAGAAAAGCAATTACCCGGGTCAAGCATTTGGACTTGGTAATTTGCAGATCAACACTGGTCCCATTTCTGTGTGAAGGGGTCAAACCGGGTCGAACTCCAGGGAATAGAGACCCAGGATAACCCTTTCACACAGAAGAAATACCCGGGATGATCAGCAAATTACTGGGTCCAAATGCTTGACCCAGGAATTTGCTTTTCTGTGAGAAAGGGGGTACAGAGTGGGATCGTCAAAAGAACCTGTGCATCAAATGCCAGATGAAAAGCTAGGCTTTTGACCATTTTCTGTGTGAAAGTGCAATTAATAAGCTAAACAGAAAATTAGAAGAAAGCTAAAAACAAATCCACAGGGGTGTAGCTATAATAGGTGCAGGGTGTGCGGGGAACACAGGCCCCTAGGTCCAGGGGAGCCCCGCACCGCACACCCTGCACCCATAATAATAAATACTTACCTCTCCGGAGTCCCACGTCGGCACGGGCGTCCGCTCTGTAAAACGACTGGAAAATGGCAGTGGGGGACACTTTCCCGGTGACCTGTGCATACACTACAGACTCTGGGCACACTCTAGTGCCCAGAGTCTATAACTCCGGCGCTGACCGCGCACAGCTCAGTGCGCTGCCAGCCGAAGAGGAGGGGGCCCATGTCGGAGACTGCACACGGGCGCCCTACTTTCTAGAAACGCCCCTGCGAAGCCACATTGAGGTTACTACTGACAAACAGTCCTCATCTACAGCGTCCAGCAGTTTGCAGAGTGGACTGAGCTCACCTCACTACTCCCCGACATATTATACTGTACAGGGGACATTAACCTGCTCTTTACTCTATCAGGACCGACACACATACTAATGCTTGGGAAAAAGGGACCTCAACACATAATCACATAGAATCTCACATACCCAGGTAGAAACTGGACTCTGTCGCTCCTCTAGCAGCCTCCACAATGTCCTCATCATCCTCCAATATCTCATCACTTGACGTATAACTTGTGTCATCAAAGAGACTTATCGGAATGACCTTCCCATCTCTGACTAGCCAGGCGGAAGCTATCGGAGTGCAGAACTAGGACAAAGCAGAACAATGGTGACACTCCAGCGAGAAACCATCCTCAACACGCAAAGTTATGCAGCTATGAGAATAAAAACACATACTATGCGGCAAATAAAATAAGCATAGCATCTCTGACTAGAACAGCTTTCAACTCTAACAAAACAATGTAACTTATAGATAGAAAGAAAAGTTACAGATAGGATTTCACATGCAGTCAGCGACACTTCATACCTGGTGTTCCCACTCCAGGTGTCCAAGCTGCCGGTTAAAGGCCATGACTTTCCAATCCGCCACAGAGACCTTAATAAACGCGTCCTTCGTCCCGGCTTCCTGCTCGTCAATGTCAGAAATTATTCTGGACTCGTCTGTGCCAGCGCTGGATTCAATGTGACCTTCAATGAAACCCACGCGTGGCTCAACGTCCGGGATGTAGCGCAGCTCAAAGTGCCCAACGCTGAAGTTCCACCTGTGGAATAAGAGAAGTCACATATGTGAATATATTTTCCGTAGCACCACATTACACTGCGCAAGCATTACAGGTATGCACAGAGACACGATTGTTTGGCTACTCCGTTAGAAAAGTTTTATTTATAAGCAAGTATTAGTCACCCAACCTACTCCTACTACACCAGGTCAACCCACAGCTCTATTATAGATCATAGAGGCAAAGTTTGCTATCCTGTTGATCAGTTCGAGAAAATAAGAATTATAGATTCCTGTCCATTTAATCTTCTAGCTGAATGGCATCACAGTGTTAGCCAGGAGACAGAGGTGGAGGTGATGGCATTGGGTACATCCCCTGGTTTCGCAGTGACTGACCAGAGGCCAATTCACCCTCTTCTACAAGGATCTAAGAATACAGTACAAAGGGCCTGATTCAGAGCCACTCGTAAGCGGCCGCTCGTTCGCTCCGAGCGATGTTTGCTCAACTGCGCATGCGTACGGATCATTCGTTATACGCATGCGCGAACCAGTCAGTGCGGCCGAAATTCATGTGCTCGCAAAATAGCGAATGCCTGATAATTTGAGTGACAGAAAGAGGCGTATGTGGGTGGTTACAGGGGAAGGTGCTTGAAAACGGGGAGTGGAGATCCGATCGCAGGCGTGCTTAAAGGTCAAAATGGGCGTTTTATGGGTGTGCATAATTAAAACAGCAGCGTCATTGTGCAAGTCACTGGGTTATTTTATAGCCAGAACTGCTCGCAAAATTGTGGTAGCAAAGACCAACCACAAGAATAGTGAGCAGCTCATACCCTGGTCGATGTACTCGATTAATCTAATAAATAGCGGACATGACGTAGGATGCGAGCGGCCAGGGGGCGTAGTTTCCCAAAAAACGACCGCAAGTTTTGTTTCGCTCGTTCAGACCTAGAGGCGTGAACAGACCGCAATTAGTGAACGGTTCATTTGAATAGCCACCCCTTTTTTATGAACGAACGACCGCAAATAGCGACCGGCTCTGAATCAGGCCCAAAGTCTTTCCATTTGCTCGGATGTCTGTAGGGACTATTGAGAAGAAGATGTTGCACCATCCTTGTGTTGCATTCACAAGACAAAATACTAGGCCAAGGCAAGGCCTAAACCACGGAATGCTTGTTAGACAGATGGCAAACACCTTCTCCCGGAAAAACATGCACTATATAATGCTATTACACGGATATATGGATTTAGTCACACACTAGGTTACTCCTTTTAAGGCAAGGGATGCAACTGGAGATAAAACAGCGATCCATTACTTTTGCAGATAAAGATTTAAGCCACTGATTTAGAGGAGGGGGTGACCTGATACATTATGGTCTATATTGTCAATTTACACCAATAGGAGAAAAAAAAAAAAGGGGGAGCACTTTGAGTGGTTAGAACAAGATTTTTAGACTATTATTCAGCCTATTTAAGCAGAATTATAGCAATGCTGCTGCTCGGCTCATCTTAACGCTCAAAACGCTCTGCATCTGCCTCCCCTCTCCTGCAAGCGCTCCACTGGCTCCCCTTCCCTTTTAGAACCCAATTTAAGGTTCTCACACTCACTTACAAAGCCCTCACCCAATCTTCCCCCATATACATCTCTGATCTCATCTCCCTCCACTCTCCTGCCTGCCCTCTTCGTCCAACAAATGCCGCCTCTCATGCCAACTGATTACTTCCTCCCACTCCCGCCTCCAAGATATTGCCCGCGCTGCTCCCCACCTTTGGAACTCTCTCCCACTCCCCATCAGACTCTCCACCTCTCTACAATCCTTCAAACGGGCTCTCAAGACCCACTACTTCATCAAAGCCTTCCAGCTCTCATCATAACTCCCTGCTACATACTCCTTCCTCTCTGCCTACCCCATCTGTGTCACCCCTGTTTGTCGGTCCCTCCCCCTTAGAATGTAAGCTCCTATGAGCAGGGCCCTCTATCCTCTTGTGCTTCTCCTTACTCTACCTTCATCTACTTCTTACTCTCTACCAGGACACCTAACACTTGGTAGCTTTGCATTGTTGCTTTTCTGGGTGTTATGGTCGCGAATGTAGCAATGTATATTATCCATGTCCTGTAATGTATTGTATTGTATTGCACTGTAAATCAACCTGTTTATGTACTTTGTAAGGTGCCGATCATATTATTATTATTAATAATAATTAAAAAAAATAAATAAATACTTAAAAATTTTACAGGAAGAATTGGTTTCTTTGGAGCGAGTCACTTCAAATACCTAAGAATATAACAGATGATGAGGTGGAACAGGGACTTATTACTATTAAAACAGAGATGGAACAGACTACAGGATTTAAGTAGAGAAACAAATGGATGACACTGTACTGTATTCCGCCCTCCCCGACATCTACAGGTCATAAACAGATGTATGCATGTGCAATCCATCATACATTTATAGATGCTGATTAAGCTCAGGAAATGACCTCTGACTGCCTAACTTCACAAAGGAAGGTCATGGAATCTGATCTTACTATCTACACTCATCCTTCCACCTTCAGACAGTATAACTAATAATTCTGGACTAAAAAACTAGCATCAAACAAGATTCTCCACCCACAACATCAATATCTGACGTCCGAGAAACACTTACTTCTCGCTGCCACTGCGAGGACCCACGGCGCGCACGGTTTTCTGCTTTCGATGCAATAGGAGAATATCATCCTGCTCACCCTCCTCTTCGTTCCACCGACGGCAACCCATAGCCGAACACACGTACTTTACCTACAGCATGGGCACAGAGCATGGTTACATATTCTACATAGTCTCTTTAAAAAAAGTCAATCGTTATACAGGAGTACACTGCGTCACCTGGATTTGCATTTTATTTGAAAACGCAAACAAAATAAAGCCCTCTCCAGTTAGCCAGCTGCAAGGTTCCTGCGAGTGAGCACATAGTACATGGGGTGAGTGCCCCACACATGGAAGCCCCACAGTTATGCTAGTTAGGGGAGAGAAGCCATTTTAAATTAAAGCCCATATGACAAAGAACGGCATCAAAAAAGAAAAAAGTAAGATCATACCATGACCCGTATTCTCACAACAGAACACAGATGATAGGACAGCGGTTATCGGCAGCTAACTGTGCATACAAACTGGCCCAATATTGCAGCCCTGATACAGCAATGACTTTCACAAACAAATCGAATCTTTTATTACACACTTTGTTAGGTAACAAACCGCACAACTACAGGTAAACACTGTAATCCCATTTTTATATCCCTATATTGTAAGCAAGTATTAAGGGGATGTAGTCGGCATCCAGGCGGCCGGGATGCCAACGGTCCTGATACGGGCGCCAGAAATCCCAAGAGGTCAGGATACCGACACCACTATCCCGACCGTCAGTATCACAAAAGGTAAGTATTGGGGTGCACGGGGAGGACAGCGTTACCTAGCAGGGTTAGGCACTAGGGGGAGGGTTAGGTACTAGAGGGGGGTTAGGATTAGGCACCAAGAAGAGTGGGTTAGGGTAGGGGGTAACAAATAAAAAACAACTTACCATTCACTCCAACACATGTCGGGATTCTGACTAGTGGCACACTGACAGCCGGGATTTCATACCCAACCCATAGTAAGTGCTGAAAGTGCAAATACATTACAATCCCTTCACCTTCTCAAGGAGACCTATTTTTAGGGTTGGGTATGGCATCCCGACAGTCAGAAACCTGACAGATTTTTGTAAGTATTATAACCCTAACCCTCCCCTACCACAGCCCAACCCTAACCCTCCCCTGCCGCAGCCCAACCCTAACCCTCCCCTGCCGCAGCCCAACCCTAACCCTCCCCTGCCGCAGCCCAACCCTAACCCTCCCCTGCCGCAGCCCAACCCTAACCCTCCCCTGCCGCAGCCCAACCCTAACCCTCCCCTGCCGCAGTCCAACCCTAACCCTCCCCTGCCGCAGTCCAACCCTAACCCTCCCCTGCCGCAGTCCAACCCTAACCCTCCCCTGCCGCAGTCCAACCCTAACCATCCCACAGGATTCAATCCTCCCTCCACCCCAGTAATTTGTAGCTCAGTGGGGCCAAGTCTAAATAGGTCAGAGCAGCAGCAACCACTATTCTAGCCTTCATTAGAGAGACAGCATGAAATTACCTTTAGGCTACGGTTCATGTAAAAGGGATTCACGGTACTTTGGGGCCACGGGAATATCTTGCTCTGTGGGAACCTGTAGTAAACTCACCTTGCCAGAGGTGGCACTGAGACCATAGGTTGTAAGGGACTTTCCGCCGACTAATACGACGTCATCGCCAAACTTATATGACGACTCCAGGAGAGACTCCACCGTAAAAGGCACGGCCTCCATGCTCTCTCTGTCCCGATCCCACTGAAAGAGATCTCCGTCCAAAGAAGGGATTATCATTTTATTGCCAAACACCTAAGGAGAGAGAAAAAAAAAAAAAAAAAAGACAGTGTCATAGACTGTACTGTATACCCGTATCGTATCAAGTAATCAATCTTACAGTGTACTCTTACACCACTCACAATCGCCTTCAGTGACAACACAACAAGCCGGCGAGTCTAGAGGCTCGGTGGCCGACCTGCTCCCCCACGCTGGTGGCCAAAATGACACAAAGTTACAAGCCAAGCAGCCACATCTCTTCTGAGTATCAGTATAATGACCAATCGGATAATGATCCCATTTGTCTAGGTCACTCCAGCTGCTGTGAAACCACACATCCCAGCATGCCTTGCCACAGTTAAACAGGAGCCAGCAGCAAAACTGTATCTGGGCCTGCTGGGATGTGTAGTTCACCAGCAGCTGGAGTGTCAAAGTTGCCTACCCCCTGGTCTAGCCAATATTACAGCATGTGGCCAACTAGAGGGAAAAGCTACCTATAATAGTAAATGACCATATGGAATTTGTCCCCAGAATTTGGGACACTTCTAACAACTAAAAAGTTTCCTGAAGGAGAAGCAAATCGTTTCCTTTGGTTCTCAGGACAAACTGGTCTCTACAAAGCTGCATTCTAGTTTATGCTGAGGCCATAAGGAGAGATGTGCAGCTATGGAGCTTATAAAGCAATAAACAAGGGGTTTGTGATTCAGAAATCATTACTTGGAGCACTCAGCACATGCACACAAGCCCCAATTGTCCCTGAACTGCAGATTCATCCGATTAACCCTTAAGGCTGCATCCAGAGATTTTTTTTGGTCTCAGGAGATTATATAACCTAGTGCAGGAATATACAGCAGCGTTATAATTAGATTTACATAATTTATCACACTCCTTTTACAGGAGGCCAGCAGTGGAGAAAGGAAACAGTCTGTGCAGACGTGACCTATAAAACCGATACCTAGACAAAAATGTTAAAATGACAGTTCCCAATAAGGGTTTTGCTGAATGTGTTAGAATTAAAGTACAATATTTTCTAATTTTCCTCAGAGAGCAACAACATTCATGGAGGCCACCACGGTTGTTAAATGAAGCTGGGACAAATCTAAGTCATTTTTCTGCAAGCAGTGACACTTAAAAAAATAAAATAAATACATTTATAATTATGTTTCAGCGTTCGACGAGCAATATAGAAATAATCAATTGCAAATGTAGCTTGCTGCTTGCTAAGTCACTGAAGAAAATGTTCTGTGTAAGAATGATACCCAGATGCCCTCACACACTGTCATTACATGTATGAATATTTATGAATGGGACCACTGAGCCACCGTGATGCTCGGTGCAGGGGGGAGAGCAGAGACACTGCAGGTGATGGATGACATCAGTCCCCTCTGTAACACCATTACCTCACCTCCTAATCGGTGAGTCACACAATGTGGGTCATGCAGCCGATTACCAGCTCTGAGACAGGAGTGTAGGCACACATTGCTGCAGTCTCAGGGTCACACCGCCATACAGCAGTAATTAAGCTGCTTGACAGACAGATATAAACATGACACATTCCCATCAATAGGAAAACAACAAGGTCTAAGGGGATAGCTATAGCTAATCCTAATCTGTCCCATCAATCAGGTGACTAAGCATGAACCAATGCACTCTCAGATCCACACGTGCTCAGAATGAGGAGTGACTTTCCCATAGGACCGGATACTGTCACCAGCACAGGCATACAGCAGACTGGTACTGTATATAGTACAGGCCTGCACAAATACATCTAAATGTTAGCAGCCAGCAAGACATTACACAATGTGCAAGCTGCACAAATATTATTAAGGAGTGGAGCTGTGCACACACCAGCATCATATCTAAGGGCTCAATCCTACTAGGTGCAAGTGTCCACATTTGTTTGAATAAATGCAGATACATTGCACGAATTCATGCACCCGAGAAAGGAGAGAAACAACTAGAAAGGTCTACGCTGTAGTCACTGAGGGTGCACAATCTTTCTATACAATGCGACCTGGGAGAAGTGCATGAAAAAGTGGAAAAAACACCCAGGACAACAAATACAGTGACAGCTGAGATAGCTGGACATAGAGACAACTGAGACAGCAGGACATAGACAACTGAGATAGCATGACTATACAGGAGGCTGTTAGTGACAAGTGAGATAGCAGGACCATATAGGAGGCTGTTAAGGTGCATACACACTAGACGATATGCTCCCTGAGCGATATCGTCTAGTGTGTCCCCGGCAGGCTGTGCTCAATGTCGTTCATGACATTGAGCACAGCCGCTGAACGATATCATTAGCGATATCGTTCAGCGCCGGGCTCTCTCACCCATTCCCTGACATGCAGCAACCTGACGAGGTCGTCAGGTTGGCCTGCATGTCAGCCCGATGAACGAGGATGACGAACGACCCGCGGGAACGCGCGTCGTCGTCATCGTTCATCTTTTTTGTGTTAAACATGGACGATAAAGTGGACGACTGAACGATAACGATATCGTTATCGTTCAGTCGTCCACTTTAATCGCCCAGTGTGTACGCACCATTAGTGACAACTGAGATAGCAGGACCATATAATAGGCTGTTAGTGACAAGTGAGATAGCAGGACCATATAATAGGCTGTTAGTGACAACTGAGATAGCAGGACCATATAATAGGCTGTTAGTGACAACTGAGATAGCAGGACCATATAGGAGGCTGACAATGGCTATAAAGAAAGGAGGTTTAAAAAAAAAAAAAAAAAAAAAGGGTCAACTGGCTGATTTTGCACTTTTTATTAATGTTGGAGAATACACAGCAAGCCAGCATTTTCAGCCAATGAAAGTCCTTCCAGCATTTTGGTGTACAGAAAATTTTTTATTTAGTCATTTTTCAGTGGTTCTATAAAATTTGTAAAAATTTGGAATAAACACTTACCTCTCATGTGCAAGTTCAAAAACCTCTGTCCCACATCATTTGCACCTCACCCTCCCTGTCCCACATCATTGACACCTCACCCTACCTGTCCCACATCATTTACACCTCACCCTACCTGTCCCACATCATTTACACCTCCACATACCTGTCCCACATCATTTACACCTCCACACACCTGTCCCACATCATTTACACCTCCACACACCTGTCCCACATCATTTACACCTCCATATACCTGTCCCACATCATTTAACCCATTACTGAGTCTTTATTGGCCATATTATGCTGTTTAAACCCCTTCAAGTGCACGATTATTCATTGGGAGGGCTGTACCAAAGGTCCTGCACTGTGACCTGACATTTTTACCTTGAAATAAAGATTTTTCCTATTTTTTCTCCTGCTCAGGGAGGGGGGGGGGGGGGGGCGGTGTGCAAAAAAAGGGAGGAAATTTCCATTCAAAAAAAAAATCAATGGGGACAACGCAATTAAGCCCGCTGTTGATCGTGCCGGGAAGTTGGTCCCAGAGCCATTCAATTAAGCGTGCAGTTTAGTCTGAAAATTTACGTTGGAGAATGCAGACTCTCACGACTTAACCTGGGTGTTTAATCGCGACAACAGTCATTCTCCGACTAAAGTGCTGGCCTCGAGGCTGTTGGCGCCATGCTACACCAGAAAACGGCCTTGTGGCCAGCACTTTAGTCGGATTTCTCATCGCACCCTCAGGAAGGTGCGAGAAGAAATCCTTTCGTTTCCATAACAGCGCGCTGAATTGAATCGCCCTCAACGTAAGTTTAGAATTTGATTGCAAAGTTAATTTGCAGTACGAGTTTGCTGTGGCTCGCAGGACACAACTCGCACCTAATTGGACTGAGCACTAAGAATGAAGGCAATGTTTTTATGGAATTATACAGTCCATCCATAGAAGGCTGCATCAAGCGTAGTAAACAATACAGTGGGCACCCCAAGAACGTATGACAGACTATTCCCTAATTATATTGGCAGTTGCCACTATATAAAATGATCTACCAGCCAGTGCTGCCACACAAAAGGATTACATACCAACCTGTGTCCTGATTGCACCAATTTGTACGTGAGCGTGGGCTCCCTGATAAAATTACCCAAGTGCACCCCACAATGAACCACTGGCTTGTACAACACCACAAAAATTAAGGCTACAGATAAGACCCCCAGGCTGGGCCCTCGCTGAAAATTCCCAGCCCCACGACAACCACCTGCCAAGAACCATAAGTATAGGGTCTCAGAACCCAACTCTTCCAGAGCTCAGCTTTACCGAATGCCATTACTGCATCCAGAGACAACTTCTTGTCATATAGCCCAAGTTAATGCACCATTGGGCACAATTGCTATTAGCACAGGTCAGAGTGTTATGTAAACAGGCAAAGCTAAAGGCTGGGATGCAGGACAATGGTTTCCAGCAGGGACACCAATGCCCTGACTCCAGACAACTCCAAGACCAGTCACTGACCATTTCATTAAAACTTTACTTTGCTTTTCTCAGTGCTGTCAAAAGCATAGAAGCGTGAGAGATGCACAGACTACCAAAGACGTTTGCATGGAATATAAAAGCTGCCTGTCTGACGCGTCCATCTATCCGCACCAGGGGTATTCAACTTGCTTCCATAACACTACACACATGCCAGCATGCTCTGTCACAGTTTAGCTATTACAGCAAACTGAAACTAACAGGGCATGCTGGGATATGTAGTTCCAGGGCAGCCAGAGGGCTACAGGCCTTACACTGATGAGCCAGAAGCATTACACTGATATGTCAGAACCCAGCAGCACTTGCATATAAAAGCCACGCTTATTTTTCACTCGTGTTTACCCTACTTTCGAGTATGTAAGTAAAAGTGGATTACCTATAATAGTGAACCCTTGCTATGCTCATCAGTTATTAGAAAGTGAACCATCAATAGCCTGGTTCAAGGCTATTGATGGTTCCTGGAGTGAACTATATTATCTTACACGCAGACAGATTACGGGGATGTTACGATGTAACTGTTTAAGTGTCACATAGTTTATCTCTTCTCAGAGTGTATCAGATACATTTTGTTTCGTTTTGTATCTTTTTTTTCAGTCTCGTTCTTTATCAGTGTGGTTATAGTTATCATATTGGCTGTCATGAGATCCAGCTTTGATAGCAGTGAGTTAATGTATGCGGCAAGTGTTTTTCGCAGTTATTATTGCACTTATAATTAGGTTCTCTCTTTACCCATACAGTGTATTTGCATTTTTTTATTTTTCATTTATATTTTCACAAACGCATATATTTTCCTCTAAATAAATTTTTTGTGTGGGACGATATAGGGTTTGTTCAATTGATTGATATGTTATCTATTACCAATATCATACGATTAATGGAGTGGATGGTTAATTAATGCTAATTGTCAGTTGCAGCTAATATTGAGCGCAAATAATAATTGTTTTTTGACATCCTCCTATGAAATCTGTGTTTTACCTAGTAATCGAACCTCTAATAACCATATGTCATAAGGTAAAATTGATGTTTTTTGATTTGTGTTTATTTGTTATGTTTAGTGATGTATTTAGTTGAATATATTGAGTATGTTGGGTGATGGGTGTTCACTTAATTGATGTCATTCAACTTCCTGAACGGAAGTTGTGCTGGCGTGGTGTTAAGCATAAAGATATGTCTCTTTCTTGTATCTTTTGTATCCTGACGAAAGAACTCAAGTAAAGTGTTCTGAAATGTTGATATTACTTTTGGGGTCCATTGCATTCCTTTAAGACGCCAGAGTGCCGCCTTGTTTGTCATTATATATATATAAAACTTATCGTTCTGCTACAATCAACTAATTTTCATTGAAGCTTGGACATATACAACCTGATCTAGCATTCCCGCTAGGATGTTGTAGAGGAGCGCCGCATCCTGCCTGATTTCAAAAGGACAAAATGTGCCCTTTTGGCGACGCCCCGCTAAAACATGCCGGGTGCCATCCCCACCCACTGGCTGCAATGTCCCGTGGGTGGGAAAAATTGCGGTGCAGCGGTCACCGCCGGTAAATACATGCCGTGCGCACTTCATCTATTCACAAAGAAAGGAACGCTTGGGGGCAACCCAGCATGTCCATAAGTGCCCGGCATGCCCCCAAGAGTGATGAAAAGTGGGCGCGTCTTAATGACACGCCCTCTTTTCTCATGGCCATGACCCCTTTTCAGACGGACGCGCTACAGTCATAGTTGCCAAGTCCGCTGATAACAAGCGGAATTGGGCTTGTTTTTTGTCCCAGTTGCTTGTATTTATTAGGTAGCTTGTTTTTGGGCTTGATAGCCAGGTCCCACTACTAAGGTGAGCAAATGTTATATAGCTCCTTCACCAATCCATTTATGTTTAACTGTCTGTCTGTCTGTCTGTCTGTATATCTCTCTGTATATGTAGTTATATAGATTTGGTTATAGTTCTATAGATCGTTTAAACCAAATCTATATAAGTGACATTTTCCCATATGTCGGTTATTTTGTTTTGCCGTGTTTGTTTAAATGACTCTTTTGTCCTGTACTTTACCGCGCACAGAGGTCCTGATTCACCAGTGCACACTAGTTATTGGGAATCTGTGCAGGACCCATTCTGTGCATGTGCAGGACGGGTCCTGCTATATCGCACAGGCACCTGTATACATTTACCTGATTGACAGGCAGAGGAGTTTACAGGGCGGAGACGGCCTAGGTTCCTGGAAAAGGGGGCATATGTAGCCCCCGTTTTCCGGGAGTGGCAAGGCTAGGATCTGCATCCATGGATGCAGACTTCTTGGCCTTGCAGGATGACAGAACACGGCTAGCTTCAGCTACCGCAGCCTGACCTGCAACCATCGCAATCGATGGTTGCAATGGTGATACCAGACTGCAACCTCGGTCGCAGCCTGGGATCGCAGATGCAGCAAGGAGATTTCAGACACCTTCTGCTGCATTTGCATTTTAGCAAGGACAGAATTACAAAGCTGATTGTGTGCAGCTCTGCAATTCCGTCCTATGCCAAATCAGGCCCCGAGTGGCAGATACGGAGAGTAGAGCAGTGAAGTGTTCGTTTAACTCTTTCCATGCTGACCAAAGTCAGGGTTTCTATTCTATCCCTTTAATCAGGGACACGTGAATTGCACAGGTTCTCAGGTGGGTTGAAACCAGTGGAAATGCAGGTTTTGAAGTCAGCCAGGCACAGAAACTGTATTTCATATGTTTCCCCTGATTAAAATGCTATTATAGCAACCCTAACACAAGCGTATACTATAGACATATGCTGTGAGCGTGTACAAACCTCTGGTTTACTCAGGCTGGATGAGACAAGAAACCCCGAGCCCACGTCGAGATCCCACTGCTTCCTGCCATGGTTCTCCGCATCCAGGGCTGCAATGCGTCCGTCCAGTGTACTGATGATCACCAACGACCTGGTGAGAAGGAAGACACAGGGTTATCACAGCCATCTATCAGGGTCTTGTCAAACACTAAAAAAACCATATAGACAAAACAGCAGCAAATCTCAGCAGAGAAAAGGGCAATTCACTTAGGTGTGACGGCCATGATCTCAGCGTGGGAAGAGCCTGTATAACACTTGCTTGTATAGGAAGACGTACTAGTAGCAGGTAGAGGCTGGCTATATCGCCATTTTATAGGTACTTGGTAGGACCTCACCTTGTGTGCCGCGTATGGTTATGGAGACCATATCCCCCAAAATAATTAATAACATTGAAAAAGGGTCAGAGGTAATATGATAAAGATCATAGTATTAATAGAGTGCAGGATAAATGTAATACGTAAAGTACCCATGGAACACAGACATTGCAGGGAGACTATAACAGAGGAGGATAGATCCATGGAGTAGTCCACCAGCCGGGGTTGCAGGAACTCATACAGTAAAAGAATTTAATGGAGCATGGGGAAAACACTCAAGGTACTATTAAAAATAAAATATAATATATATATATATATATATATATATATATATATATATATATACACACACACACACACACAAAAGCGAACTACGATCTGGGGAAAATATATAGGATATTTTTTTTTAAACTACTTCCCAAGCCTATGAGAGAGATATATATATATATACATAAACCAGGGGTGACCATCGTAATTCTGAATCGTATAGATGTTACCCAGGAAGCGCTTCTGCGGAGCGTCGGTCCCTCTGATGCCAGTCATGTGCAAGACAGAAGCTCAGCATGGACCGCGGCATATTATCAGCCATGGCACAAGTATCAGTTGTACACCGACCAGTTATCCAAACTGCGATATGTCTGTAGCATGCCAACACTGAAATCCTGGATCATCTGAGTCACTAACAGTGTGTTTTCCTATCCCTGCTGTACAACATGACAGCCCTAAACCGCTGATAACAAATGTTTGGTCTGACAAGTGCTAATGCCGGTGTTTAGCTGCCTGCACTTCCTAAGATAGAAGGTAAACAGATTACGCCTAGACCATGTCAAGGTAACAGTTTAATAAGGATACGAATATAAGCCAGATTAGCCTCCGGAAAAAGCTTGGCTATCCTGTGCTGCTTCAGCTGTTGTAGAACTGTAAGTTCCAGCATGGTCTGTAAGTCAGGAAAGGGATAGCTGGCACTTGTAGTTCCACTAAAATCAGGACTTGCAAAGTACACAGCACTGGACAAATGCTCGTCAATTAGGTCAAAAAGCACTAAGGAATTCTCACACTAGCTTATGAGAGCACAGAACCAGGGAGTGTCATGAAGACATCAGCGACTCTGGAAATCCCCATGCAGGGAGAGCCCAGCTGCACCCACACGTGGTTGGTTCTTACAATACAAAAAAAACCAAACACACTGTTTTCAGCATAAATCCTTCCATACTAATCATGCTGCATTGCCTGCGGGGTCTGAACGCTCCCCCCGTCCAGCAGGTGACCAGCTTCCAGTATTTCACCCTCTGCTCTTTCTAGCACACAGGTTCTCAAACTCGGTCCTCAGGACCCTAAACAGTGCATGTTTTCCAGGTCTCCTCACAGAATCACAAGTCAAATAATTAGCTCCACCTGTGAATCTTTTAAAATGTGTCAGTGAGTAATGACTACACCTGTGCACCAGCTGGGTGACCTGCAAAACGTGACCTGTGTGGGGTCCTGAGGACAGTTTGAGAACCACTGTTGTAGCATATCAAACATATTCATTGCATCCAATGCAATGACAAGAGCAGAAGTAAACAGATAAAATAAGAACCTATTAGAAGACTTGCAGATATTGCTATGCACATAGAGGTTCTTAAAAGCCAGTGTAAAGTAGCTATACAAGAAACAGTTCACTTCATCCAATGCATAAATCTTAGCCAAAGCTACAATGTCCATAATTGCATATCCAGTCATGTGCAACCAGCACTATGCAATAGAACACACTGCCAACATGACACTAGAAGCATTCTACATTCTCATGTATTTAATGTTGGAAGCCGGTTATTAGACAACACCACCAGAACAGAAGAAATAGCATACACAGGAACCAGAGAAGGAAACGGTTGTAGGGTCCTAGAAGACACAAACAATACTTGTGAAACATCCCGGACATGTCATAGTATAGGCTAAACTCCCCCCTCCCCAATAACCATGACTGGTCTATTAGCAGAGTCTTCTCCTTACTTCCTACCTGCTTGTACCTTCCCATATTGCACCAAAGAAGTTCATCCCATGCAAGTCACTAACTTAGGACTATTATGCAAATTGCACCATCATGAAACTCCTCAGCCCGCATGGAGAGAATGTCAGTATACGGTTATAAAATGTATTTATTTATTACCAGTTATTTATATAGCGCACACACATTCCCACTTAGCAGGGCATATTTAGCCACTCACATCAGTCCCTGTCCCAGTGGAGCTTACAGTCTATGTTCCCTACCACGTGCTCACAGACACACTAGGGTTAATTTTTGTTGGGAGCCAATTATCCTACCAGTATATTTTTGGAGAGTGGGAAGAAACCGGAGTACCCGGAGGAAACCCACCAAAGTACAGGGAGAATATACAAAGTCAGTTAGGGCCGTGGTGGGAATCGAACCCACGATCTGAGTGCCATTACACCGTCTGTGCTGCCCCAAGTCAATAAGTGAAAGCCATCAGTCACTTTCCAAGCTATGAATAATGATTACCACAATCTGAAAGGCTATCAGTGCTACTTTACCAGCACTGTATTAAAATGGCATTTGATCATTTTCACATGTATAGTGATGTCACGCAGGAAAACAAAACCAATAGGACTGCTACAGTACCACCTACACTCCTACAGTGTACAAGTCCGTATTCTAATTACAGTTTTATTCCAGGCCTGTACGCACCTTCTCTCACCAAAGTCTTGCTGCCTCACCTTTAGGTTACATGTCAGAAACATACATTAGTCACTATCTGCATTACCAGTTATTAAAGGGACGGAAAATAGCCATAATTTCTACAGTGTCTAAAACCAGCATTATTATTAAGCAACAAACTGAACATAGAGCCGTCGTCCTGCATAATACAGAAAAGAAACCTACAATGGAGAAACAGAGCCAAGACACTGCAGACACGTTAATATTATTTTGCTCAAGCTTAGGACACCTTAATATAACTGCAGCTCTGCGCTTTCCTTAAGCTGTTGCTAGCACAAGAGCCAGGAGGAGAACCAGCAAAGACGTGACAATTCCCAACTGAAGCTTCCTCGCTGACATTCAACTCTAATTGCTCCCACAGGTCAGAGATAGAAGGAGAGAGAGAGAGCCAGGATGGCGCACAGCATCCAAACCAAACGCACTCATAACGTAAACTATTATTAGTCTCAAGAACGGCAGGCACAAAACAGAGAGCGACACAACGAGTTTAACAAAAAGCGTGAATCCGTTGCATTTTAATAAGCGTACAAGTTACCTGCAGGCGTTTTGTAATTTGGCATACAGGTAGCAATCACATGCTGCAACAATAAAGCATGCTTCTGTTTACCAATGGGGCTGGTTCGTGTGCACAGGAAGGATTAATAGAGGATTCAGCTGCGACATAAACATACTTTACAAAACATAAAACATGAAAGTACGGAACACAAGGCGCCATAACCTTATGATGGTGATTTTGCTACCTGACGCTCAGCACTGTGACCATATAGGGGTCTATTTACTAAGCTGTGTTAGGAGATAAACGGAATGGAGATAAGGTACCAGCCAATCAGCTCCTAACTGCCATTTTTCAAACACAGCCTGTGACATGGCAGTTAGGAGGCGATTGTTCGGTACCTTATCACTGTTCACTTTATCTCCTAACAAAGCTTAGTAAATAGACCCCATAATCTGTAAAGCAGCTCAATTTGCTTCAGTTAAGACACAAAGTTGTCATGAGAAACACATAGGGAAAGAGAAGAAAATAGACAAACAACTGGTAGATATATTTTGCATGTATTTAGCCCTAGTTCAAATAAATATAAGAGTATTTAATAGCAGACCAGTGCATACTTAGCGTTCCCGCTAGGCTGTTTTAGCGGGGCGCGGAGCCCTGCCCTCCTTCTGGAGGGCAAAAAGCGCCCTGCCCTCACAGCCTGCGGGTGCTGTCTTCACCCACAGGACGCTGTGTCCCGCGGGTGGAGAAATGTGCGGTGACCCGGTCACCGCTGGAGAATAGACGCCGGGCGCATGCGCCCGGCATCTATTCTCCCCCTCTGCAGCACTTGGGGGCTACCCGGCGTGTCCGTAAGTGCAGGGCACGCCCCCAAGTATGACGAAAATGGGACCCGTCTTATAGACACGCCCCCTTTTCATGACACGCCCCCTTTTTGGACGCGCGCGCGTACTAGCTTGCCCTCTCTAGCTCCGGCGCCCTGCCTGCCGCCAGAGCTAGAGTGAACACTACATACTGTAGGTCATTGGAAAAGCTATGACATCTGGGAACAACTTGAAGTGAATGGCATTTTGGATGTAAAAAGTAAAACAAGGTTCTTGTTACCAATGATTGTGGATGGTGGGCGCAAATCCTCAGTATGTGGCTCACACTTTAGATTAATACCACTTTCAGACAGAAAATGGCAAAAAAAAAACCAACTGATTTTTCCCGACTTTTGCATAGCGGGTTGTTTTGCCATCCTCTGTCTGTACCCCCCTTCAGACAGAAGAGCAAATTACCGGGTCAAAAATGTCAACCCGGTAATTTGCTGATTTACACGGGTATTTCTTCTGTCTGAAAAGGTCAACCCGGGACTAAATTCCCGTGTCTCCGATCCTGGTAAATTCCTGGGTCGAAGCTCCCGGGAATTTAGACCTGGGATGACCCTTTCAGACAGAAAAAGGTCCCGTGTAAATCACCGGGAAATGTTTAACCCGGTAATTTGGATTTCTGTCTGTAAGGGGTATTAGGTGCCAAGTTCGTCTCTCCATGAGAGAGAATGAAAAGCTTAGAACAGCCCAACTCATTACAAGCAATACACAGAGACCAACTAGCAGGATGAAGAGACTGTTGCATGTCCAGACACATAAAGGTGCAGACATTTACAAGCTGTACATTACAACCTCAGGTGAATTTATACATTTGATTTACAAAGGAATAAGAAAGCAGTAACCACATAACTGATCATGCCACATTACTACAGTGCAGGGCAAGCCATAACATACATGGTCATCCACAGGTGTAGCACATGCATTTCGTACAGGTTATGAAAGTCAGTGGAACAACCAATCACCATCTCTCATTACCTCACCTGGGACTGGTGAAAGCATGTATGTATTTATGTATGTATAGTATACATGCATGCAGCGTCGGACTGGGCCATAAAGGGCCCACCGGGGGGGGGAGGGGGGATGAAGTAACTGGGGACCATGCTTAAGGGCTGTGGTCATCCACCAGAGGAGTTTGTCTTGCCACCACAGTTGTTTGGCTAACCATTGGGTAAATATTGGTGTAGGTTCTACAGAAACAAAGCAAGAACTGATGTTTATCAGTGGTCCTGCTCTACAAGGTAACTCACCCTATAATAACTATGTACAATTCAGTGCACAGTCTGGAACATGACCCCCCTAGAGGAGGGAGTGGAGACCTCTAGCAGTGGGGCCCACTGAGGATTTCCCCTTTACCCACTGTGGGCCAGTCCAACCTTGTACGTAATTAGTGTAATAGGCAACATAATTTGGTTATACCAAACCCAAAGATTGTAGGATGCAATTTATTAAAGAGGATGCCACTTTAGTAGTCCCCAAATTGTAGGCAAACATCAACGGACCCTAACTGCAAGATGTAATCCCAGCTCTGGAAGATCAGCCACTAACTTCCCATATACGTACAGCACTCATTACAAGTTTCACTTCTGTATTAAATAACAAGGTTATGGGCCGAATTGAATTGCTGGCGAAAAGTCCAGGGGGTAAATTTACTAAAGTGAGAGTTTTTAGAAGCGAATTTTAAAAGTGATGTTGCCCATAGCAACCAATCAGATTCTACTTAACATTTAACCAGCACCTTCTAGAAGATGATAGCTAGAATCTGATTGGTTGCTATGGGCAACATCACTTTTAAAACTCACTTCTAAAAACTCTCACTTTAGTAAATTTACCCCCTGGACTTTTCGCATGGTGCACTTTCTGCCAACATCGCTGGTTTTGCATCCGGAAAAGTATTGCGCTCGTCCCCGCTTTTCACCCTATTCAATTGCAAAGGACGCGAAAACGCTTCCCGGCGAAACTCAAAGGCGAAAAGTGCTGTCAGATTTGGCGAAATCAGCCTGACACTCCCCAAAAGATGCACTGACATGGGGGATCACTATGGATACCCCCGAATAGCCCTTACGAAGGTATATGGGGTGCTGCAATGCTTTCAATTGCTGCTATTTAGCGTCTTTGCACAAGTGGTGAAGAATAGCATTTAGGGGTTTTTTTAGGCTAAAACAAGTAGTTCCTGCAAATTTGGGGTACATGAAAATGGGTGCAAGCATTGTTAAAATTCGCTAAAGTAATGTTTTAAAAAACGTTAAAAAAAAAACACCCTCAGCAAACACCTGTAAACAAAAACACCTAGGGCATACTTTGGGGACCCCCCCGGAGTTTATTTCGCTAGTTTTTAAGTTTGTCCCACAACTCTGGGGGGGGGGGGGGGGGATCTAAAGTATTTTTTTTTTTTTTTTTACTTTTTTGGACGCAGTTTACCTTTGGGGGACCACCCCATGCCTGCTGGTGTGTTCCAGCAACTTTGCACCCAAAACCCCAATTCTGACACTTTTTTGCCTCCATTCAGAGGCAAATCTTTTTTCGCTGGCTACAAGGCGCAGACTTTTTGCAATGGCGAAAGGTCTTTGGAATTGAATACGGGGATAAGTTCTTGTCTGTGAAGTGACATCACCGGCAAAACTTTTTTGCAGAGAAGGGCTTTTCGCCGCCAATTGAATACGGCACTGTGTTGCATAAAATATTTTTTAGCGCAATGCAAGCTGTGTTTTCTGAGCCCTTCCAATGGTGAAAATGGCATAGCAAGGAGCAGCTGGAGAGAGGTGCCCCACTTGACATGGCAGGGGAGATGGTGAGTGGTGCCCAGTCTGACATTGCAATGGGTGGGAGAAGAAAGATGGAAAACCTGGCACTGAAAGAGGGGAAGGTGAGGGGTGAAAAACCTCTGACATTGCAAGAAGGGAAAAATGTAGTAGTGGTGCACAGCCTGGCATCAGAGACAGCGTGTGAATTGAGCAGTGCACAGCTTGGCATCACAAAGGGTGAGTGGTGCATAGCCTGCCACTGCAGTGGGATAAGAGTAGTGCTACCCAGCTTGGCATTGCATAGGGTGAGGGGTGCACAACCTGGCATCATATGGTTGTGAGTGGAGCACAGCCTGGCATTGCAGGAGGATGGAGTGGTGCCCTGCCTGTGGCACAGCAGGGGTGGCACAGCCTGGCATTGGGGGAAGGGGTTAGGGGAGTGATTGTTTTTAGGAAAGTTTAGCATAACGATACTCTAGAAATAATTTCATAGGAGATTCAACTGCGACATAAACATACTTTCCAAAACATAAATGACAGTACGGAACACAGGTCACCGTAACTGTACGATGGCAATTTTGCTACCTAACGCTCAGCACTGTGACAATCTGTAAAGTAACTGCATTTGCTTCAGTTAGACAGACACAAAAAGTTGTCACTAACAGGGGGGGGCGGGCAGAGCCATAACTAGACTTTTTGGTGCCCTGTGCCAGAGAGAGGATTGCGCCAGCCCCCATTTTTTAAATAGGGACATTAGATAGTGCATCTGGGGAAGGGTGCACTATCTAATGTGGAAGAGATAGGGGAGGCCAGGAAATGCTGGGAATAAAAGAAGAGGAAGCTACAAGTGAGAATGAGAATAAACAGGAAAATTGACAGGCCCAAACAGTATCCCCTGCCCGTGCTAAGGCACTGGTCGCACTACCCTAATTACGGCCCTGGGGGGTGTGACAGCCTGTCACTGGCAGGAGAATAACTGGTACCCTGGCTGGCATGTGAGTGGTGCATCATCTGGGGATAAGGGTTGTGTGTGTGGAATGATGTCTGGCATTGCAGGGGGTGTGTGTGTGGTGTTAGTGTTGCATTGTCACTCATTGCGGGGGAGAAGGGATTGGTGCACTGGCCAGCATTGAGGTGTGGAATGATGCACTGTCTGGCATTGCAGGGGGTGGTACACAGCCTGGCATTGCAATGGGGGGGGAGGGAGTGGTAAACAGCCTGGCACTGGTGCACTTTCTGACACTGCAGGGGAAGGGGTGGGGTAAGTGGTACACTGCCTGGCATTACATGGGGGGAGGGTCGTTGGTGGTGCACTATCTGGCATTGCAGTGGGGAAGGGGTGGGTGGTAGACGGCCTGGCATCGCGGGGGGGAAAGTGGTGCACTCTGGCATTGCAGGGAATAGGGGGGGGGGGGTAGGGGGTACGCAGCCTGGCATTGCAGGGAATAGGGGGGGGGGTAGGGGGTACGCAGCCTGGCATTGCAGAGGGAAGTGAGTGGTACCCAGCTGGTACAGATGTATGCACGTTGCGGCGGTGAGCGGCATCTATCCGGGACAGCTCAGTCACCTGGGTTTCGGCTCCTCCCGGCCACTCTCCTCCTGCTCAGCCCCAGACTCATCATCCTCCACGATCACATCCCCCGCCGGAAAGGCCGCAGCGGCCCCGATTCCTGGGGTTAAGCTGAGGCTGCTGCTGCCGCCGCCGTCGTTCTGCTCCTCCCATGGGTAACCAGCCTCCGTCCCCGGGGATCCCTGCTCCACCAGCCCGGACGCCGCAGCCTTTATCAGCAGCACAGCTGCCAGGGAGAGGCCGAGCCGCCACCCGCACAGGCCCCGGGCTCCCATAGCCAAGCGACCATCTGAGCCCAGCACCGACCGTCTCTATCTCATCACACTTCCCCCAGCGCCGCCATGACACTATTACACCGAGAGCCGCTGCCCCCCGAACGTGCCCACAGGCTGCGCCAATCACACTGCGGGGAGACTGCAGCTCCCACGGCTATTAGCCGCCGCCACTGCTAATCACTTCCCTACTGCCCCGCCTACTAACAAACCCCGTCAGCTGCCATTGGAGAGTGGGCAAAGCGCTGTCAGCAGGCCGCACAGCCTGCTGGGATACACCGTGCGTGTCTGCCTCCCGACAGCTGCGGGCTGCGTCTCTGAGCCAATCACATCTCTCCCTCTGCTGCTCTCTGTTTACCATGGGGCTCTATTTTTTTTATTCCCCCGTCAGTGTCACGGGACAGCCAATGAGCTCGACTTTTGACTTCGGTTAAGCCGATTGGCTGGCGGGATTAGTGAGTAGTTCGCCTTCTATTGGCTACTAATAACGTCAACACATGTTAGAGGCGGGTCTGTGAGGTGGGCGAGGGACGTGATTGGCTAATGGCGGCAGTAGATACGTGGCCGGTTTTGAGTGTCCCCGCTGCCGCCTCCTCTGATGTGGAAGCCCCAGGGCTGGGGAGGAGCTCTTGCTAGGATCACATGGAGCTACAGTGTGACCAAAATAAACAGACGTCATCATTAATTACCCCAGATACTATACACTTAAAAGGGGATATGTTTCAAACCTTCTAAAGAGAGGACAAATTAAGTTCATCGTGTATAATTATTTTTAGAATGTAAGCTCTTACGAGCAGGGCCCCCTACCCTTTTGTGCTTCTCCCTACTTTAGTTTCATCTGATTCTTATGGTGAATACACACGGTCAGATTTTTCTTCAGTTCTGAACGATAATGATTTAAAAAATCTTTAATATCTGAAGGAAAATCTGACATGTCTGAACGATGCGCGTTCCCGATGGTCATAACGATATCTGACATCTGATGTGTTTGCAGTCAGTTTTGGACGATTTCAGTCATTTTAATGCATTATGGTGCATACGCACTTAACGATTTTTGAACGATTTAACTATAACGACGTCGTTATCGTTCAATCGTTGAAAAAATCGTTCAGTTTTTTTTGTACTACAAACGATTTTTGCATATTCCCTTACTGAAAATCATTGAGTTGGTCAGTCTGACTGAACTACAAACGGGAACCCGTATGAACGATAATCGTTCATCGTTTTAACTCAGAAAGTGAACAATTTTTTCAACGAATAAACGATATCATTATCGATAACCGTTCAAAAAAATTGTGTGTGTATGCACCTTTACTCACCACTAGGGCACCTAATACTTGGTTTCTTTGCTCTGTTGCTTATTTGGGTGTTATGGTCGCTAATGTAGCAATATATATTATCCATGTCCTAGTCCTGTAGTGTATTGTTCTGTAAGTCGCTTGTCTACAACTTGTTTATGTACTTTGTAAGGCGCTGCAGAACATTTTTGGCACCATATAAATGATAATATTGACACCTAAGAATGGGCCAAAATGCTCGTGCAGATTTGATGATTTTGTGGCTCACCGGGGTGTAATCTTGTACCCATATCATCTTTCGCTCTCTGGTCTCAGTTGATTTTGGTCGAAGTAAATCCATTCGTGACTGCGCCAGAACTCTTATATGTTGCCTCTCGAGAATTTTCGGGTGATACCCTAGGTTCAAGAATTTCACAGACATGTCGTCTATCTGTTTAACGCCATCAGTCTGATTACTGCAAATAACGAATATTCTCCGAAACTGAGAATATGGCAGCCCACATTTAGGTGTAGGGAGGTGATGACTTCCTGCTTGTAACAGGGTATTCCTGTGTCTTTTTAAAGAGACTGAGGTCTGGAATTCATGGTGTTGGATAGTCACGTCAACTTCAAGGTAGTGTACTGCTGAAAAAACGACATTGACATGTGAATTTGATGTTTTGATCCGCCTCATTAATGAGTGAAAAAGTAGATTTGAACAGATCCTCCCCTCTAAATGGGGAAAAGTCTGTACATGCATAAACTGTTTGTTCCCCCTCGCCCTGAAGTTATTTTGAGACTACATAGAGTTTACAGAGATTTACTGAATCAATATTTCTATAGATAACACCTGCTATAAACTTAATACAGCAGAAATTGCCCAACAGTGATTTTGCTATGGCCAATAAGTACATTCTCTTTTAGGAAGGAGGGTAGGGCTATAACTACACACAGCCCCCCCGCACAGCTGCGATTGCGCAGGCAGTTCAACTGCGATAGAATTCTAATACATTGCGATCGCTATGACGTTGCAGCACTGTACAAGGACGCCCACTTTACCTTACACACATCCGCAATGTTTAGCAAGACTGTGAAACCATCGGTAGCATCGAGTACCATCGCAGCCTCACACACACTTGCACAAGCCCCAACCTTACTCAGAATTTGCTAACCTCATCGCACGCTATGAGTCCCCAGGCTGCGTAAGGCATCGCAGTGACTAATTTATGCACGCCTCTGCAACGGCATTGAAACGCACTGGCATGCCTGCGTTTCGCCGACCACCCCCTTCACCACCCACAAACGGCAATACCTGTCAATCACTCTGCGATGGGTCTGCATAGTCACTGTAACCGCAAACCTGATCGCAGTGGAATGTTTACACACGCGCACTGCAATGCATGCGCAGTATGCAACAATCGGCTGATTGCGTGCGTATTAGCAACTGTGATCCTTAATGAATCAGGCCCACAGCATACTTGCCAACTCTCCTTGATTGTCAGGGAGACTCCCTGATATAATCTCCCTGACTCCCTGATATAATCTCCCTGAAGAGTCTAGGGGGTAAATTTACTAAAGTGAGAGTTTTTAGAAGTGAGTTTTAGAAGAGATGTTGCCCATAGCAACCAGTCAGATTCTAGCTGTTATCTTCTAGATGGTGCTAGTTAAATGTTAAGTAGAATCTGATTGGTTGCTATGGGCAACATCTCTTCTAAAACTGATTTCTAAAAACTCTCACTTTATTAATTTTACCCCTAGCAATCTCCCTGATTGCACCTTACCCCGTTATGTAGCTGTTATATATTTAAAATAAAAAAAACAGATATATATACATGCAAATGGGATCATTAGTATCATTTCCCTGGGTATAAGGCACAATGGCCCTCATTCAGAGCCGCTCGTTAACAACAGTACGCTCGTTCCGAGCGATGTTTGCACATCTGCGCATGCGTACGCTTTTTAGTACGCATGCGCGAACCAGTCAGTGCGGCCGAAAATCCTTTGTACGCTATATAGCGAGTGCCTGCTATTTTGAGTGACAGAATGAGGCGTATGTGGGTGGTAACAGGGGAAGGTGCTTGAAAATGGGGAGTGGAGATCCGAACGCAGGCGTGCTTAAAGGTCAAAACGGGCGTTTTATGGGTGTGTATATTTAAAACAGCAGCGTCATTGACCACGTCACTGGGTTATTTTATAGCCAGAACTGCACGCAAATTTGTGGTAGCAAACACCAACCACAAGAATAGCGAGCAGTTCATACGCTGGTCGATGTACTCGATTAATCTAATAAATAGCGGACATGACGTAGGATGCGTGCGGCCAGGGGGCGTTTTTAACAAATAAACGAGCGTATGTTTTGCTCGTTCGTTCAGACTTAGAGGTGTGAACACACTGCAATGTGCGTACGGATCATTTAAATAGCCACCCCTTGATTTTAAACGAACGACCGCAAATAGCGTGCGGCTCTGAATGAGGGCCAATGATCCCTATGGCTACATGTATTTTCTGAAAAGTATCAGAGTGTTTTCATCAACAAATAGATCTTACTAACAGCTTTGGGGCTCGTTTACATTTAAATGTACATACATTTTACAACACCCCTCTCAGATGTATAGTACTTTACCGCCTGCTCATAAGTGTAGTGATCACAATCTCCCTGAGATGCTTTTCCCCTCTTGCCTCATGGAATACCTGGCAATCACAGATAATGATCCCCCTGTCTCTTTGTTGGGGGTCCCAAAGTCCACACAGCACCTTCATTTTCATTGTTGCACATTCCTTTTCGTTTTAATTCCTATATATTGTCATCTATTTTATAACATTTACTTGCTGAATTGTCTGTATTCCGTTCGCCATATATTTGGTACAGTATGTGTATATGCTATTTGTTTTGTACCAATTTCATACTAGATTCCTACCTGTTACATATACTCTGATATTGTGCAATGTTTGAATTATTGTCTCGCTCTACTTCAGATTCATTACAAATATATTGAAAAAATAAACTCTGTTATTAGGCTTATAAAGCTGTCACCCTCCCAAGTCTGCATTAACTCTCCACACTAGTGGCGGGCTGGGCCGGGGGGCAGGGTGCCATGTGCCCCCCGGACCGCAGCGCCATGCGGGCCACCGACAGTCTGTGTTTCTGTGACATACCTGCACCGCGCGTGTAGCGCTGAGCGGACAGAGGGCCTGATTCAGACCCACTCGCGAGCGGCTGTCCGCTCGCAAGTGGGTCGATGTTCTGGACTGAGAATGCGCACGACGGAGGGAGCTCCGTCGTGCGCATGCGCCAGACGCGACGAGCGAAGGAAAGTCCTTCGCTCGTTGTGTCTGATCAAAGGGGGCGTGCTGTCAATGTTGATTGACAGCACGCCCCCTTTGGTAGGCGTGCCGGGGGCGTGCCTCCCTGACGGGGGCGTTCCCACGGGAACGCCTCCCATCAGAAGCCGGCCCACTGACATCACTAGTGATGTCAGTGGGAGTGATTTTGGCTCTGATAGAGCCAAAATCACTCCAGAGCTTGCGGTTGAAAACCTCAACCGCAGGCTCCGGCTCGCTGTTTCGATGGTCGCGATGGTCAAGACCATCGCGGCCATCAAACAGCACGCTCGTATAGCCTGTGGGTGGTGACCCACAGCTATACGAGCGTCCAGGAGGACGCTCCATTTTCATGGAGGCCGGCCCTCATTCAGAGCGTGCGCTCTGGTCAGAGCGTACGGCTCTGAATGAGGGCCAGAGTTTGGTCAGCGCTACACAGTGACTGACAAACACAGCTGCCAGCGCCGGCAGCTGTGTGTTTGTTTTGAGTGGCAGCCAATGAGAGTCTGTCAGACACTCACTGACTGCTGCAGCGCCCACTGCAGGAGCCGCTCCATCTTCCGGCTCCTGCAGTGGGTAATGGGAGAGATTTCATGACGTCTCTCCCATAATGCAGAGCGGCCCGGCCCGGGAGGACGAACGGAGGAGCGGATGGCGGCGGCGGGAGCGGGAATTCAGGTAAGTGTTTTTTTATTACGTGTGTCTACCGCACTACAAGGGGGAGATCACTACTGGGGGCACTACAAGGGGGGTGGGGGCTACTACTGGGGGAACTACAAGAGGGAGAGCACTACTGGCGGCACTACAAGGGGGGGACTACTACTGGGGGAACTACAAGAGGAGCACTACTGGCGGCACTACAAGGGGGGGGACTACTACTGGGGGCACTACAAGGGGGAGAGCACTACTGGCAGCACTACAAGGGGGGGACTACTATTGGGGGAACTACAAGAGGGAGAGCACTACTGGGGGCACTACAAGGGGGAGAGCACTACTGGCGGCACTACAAGGGGGGGTACTACTACTGGGGGAACTACAAGGGGGAGAGCACTACTGGCGGCACTACAAGGGGGGGACTACTATTGGGGGAACTACAAGGGGGAGAGCACTACTGGCGGTACTACAAGGGGGGGACTACTACTGGGGGAACTACAAGGGGGAGAGCACTACTGGGGGCACTACAAGGGGGGGACTACTACTGGGGGCACTACAAGGGGGAGAGCACTACAAGGGGGGACTACTGGGGGAACTTCAAGGGGGAGAGCACTACTGGCGGCACTAAAAGGGGGGGACTACTACTGGGGGAACTACAAGGGGGAGAGCACTACTGGGGGCACTACAAGGGGGGGACTACTACTGGGGGAACTACAAGGGGGAGAGCACTACTGGGGGCACTACAGGGGGGGGACTACTGGGGGAACTACAAGGGGGAGAGCACTACTGGCGGCACTACAAGGGGGAGACTACTACTGGGGGAACTACAAGGGGGAGAGCACTAATGGGGGCACTACAAGGGGGGTACTACTGGGGGCACTACAAGGGGGGGACTACTACTGGGGGCACTACAAGGGGGAGAGCACTACTGGCGGCACTACAAGGGGGGGACTACAAGGGGGAGAGCACTACTGGTGGCACTACAAGGGGGGGACTACTACTGGGGGAACTACAAGGGTGAGAGCACTACTGGGAGCACTACAAGGGGGGGACTACGACTGGGGGCACTACAAGGGGGAGAGCACTACTGGCGGCACTACTGGCGGCACTACAAGGGGGAGCGCACTACTGGGGGAACTACAAGGGGGAGAGCACTACTGGTGGCACTACAAGGGGTGGACTACTACTGGGGGAACTACAAGGGGGAGAGCACTACTGGCGGCACTACAAGGGGGAGAGCACTACTGGGGGCACTGCAAGGGGGGGAGGACTACTACTGGGGGCACTACAAGGGGGGGACTACTACTGGGGGAACTACAAGGGGGAGAGCACTACTGGGGGCACTACAAGGGGGGAGGACTACTACTGGGGGCACTTCAAGGGGGAGAGCACTACTGGGGGCACTACAAGGGGGAGAGCACTACTGGCGGCACTACAAGGGGGGGACTACAAGGGGGAGAGCACTACTGGCGGCACTCACTACAAGGGGGTACTACTACTGGGGGAACTACAAGGGGGAGAGCACTACTGGGGGCACTACAAGGGAGGGACTACTACTGGGGGCACTACAAGGGGGAGAGCACTACTGGCGGCACTACAAGGGGGGGACTACTACTGGGGGAACTACAAGGGGGAGAGCACTACTGGCGGCACTACATGGGGGGGACTACTACTGGGGGAACTACAAGGGGGAGAGCACTACTGGGGGCACTACAAGGGGGGGACTACTACTGGGGGAACTACAAGGGGGAGAGCACTACAAGGGGGGGACTACTACTGGTGGCGCTACAAGGGGGAGAGCACTACTGGGGGCACTACAAGGGGGAGAGCACTACTGGGGGCACTACAAGGGGGAGACCACTACTGGGGGCACTACAAGGGGGGGACTACTACTGGGGGCACTGAATAGGGTGTACCACTACTGGGGGCACTATATAAGGGGCTTACTACTGGGGGCACAAGGGGCATTGCACAGGGGGGACCACTACTGGGGGCACTGCATAAGGGACACTGCATAGGGGATCACTACTGGGGGCACTACTGGTGGCCTGCATAAAGGGGTCCTCTCCTGGGGCACAGGGGGCACTGCATATGGGCACCACTACAGGGGCCTGCCCCTAATCTTTATTTTTACTTTACATTAATTCCATATGGACCTGCCTCCTCCCTGGAACACTTCGGGGGGGCGCCGTAGCACGCACGTGCTCCGGGCACCCTGGCTACATGCTACTCCTCTGCCGGGGCCACTTGCATGCATTTGCCCCCCAGGCTAAAAGTTGCCAGCCAGCCCCTGCTCCACACCTTAAGCATTTGTGGGAGATATATAATGTCTTAGGTTACCCATAACCAGGGGCGTCTTTAGAGATGAGGAGGCCTGTGTGCATCGGCTGTCACGGGCCTCCTCCTCTCACTCCATGGTCGGCAGCCAACTGACACGGCTGGCCGGCCACCGCAGAATCAATAGGGTCTATTGCACATGCACAGATCGCCGGAGAAATAGCACGGCCATACAGTACCTATAACAGATGTAATGAAGGGAGCTTAGAGATTCACTACACCTGACAATTATACCTTGAAAATACAGAGCTAAGGAACTACAGTACATGTAACAAGAAGAACGTGTGCCTCAGTCAAGAATGAGAAGACACTTTTTTCTTTTTTAGAAAAGTCTTATTTTTTGTCTCATTTGAAGCATTTTTCCTCATCCATTAGAGGCTGTTGGTGAAGTAATTAGCAGCAGATGCCGCAGAGGTAAGGCACGTGGCAGAGGCGAGGCACGCGGCAGAGGCGAGGCACGCGGCAGAGGCGAGGCACGCGGCAGAAGTGAGGCATGTGGCCACTTATTGCAGAGCTTCACTGGCCAGTTGCTCCTTACAGCAGACATGTTCAAAATATATTGTTACCCTCCTGTCACGTTTGACTTCGGGAAATCCCCTACTGAGGGGGTGAAAGCTGAGGTCCCGGGTTGAGGGAGAAATCTGAGGTGTGCGGCCCGTAAATACGATCTCCTCATCCACGAATATCAGATGTTGGCGAGACCTGACCAAAGCTGCGGAGTCTAACCTGCTGGGATGTGTTCACCAGTGACCCCCTCCAAGCGGGATATGGGTTTAGGCTGCACCCAGCAGGCATGTCATGGCCCTTTGGTCAGGTATCCGATACCCACGGGAATAGAGAGACTACAACGATGGCCCTAAAAATATACTTCAGGAAGAAGTACAGCTGCACAAGGAGTTTATATTTGTAATGCCCGCAGGTAAAGGGTATTTGACGCACTGCTGCACCGAGAGGTGGCACTTGTAACTGCATGCAGGCAAGATGTTCGGACGCACTGTTGCACAAGGAGATGGCACTAGATTATGGCGATGCCCTGCGGTGGCTCGGCTGCGCCGATTTAGGGGTGTACTGTGCTCTGGATTTGAACCCTAGTATGTTAGGGACCTACCCTACAGAGGTTACCTGGATATGGTGGGTAGGCCCATAACCTTGGTCATGATTATGCTAAAAACCTCTATTGATTGCAAAATTTTATTGCATAAAGTATTTATATATAATCAGTAATTTGGAGTTGTGCACTTGTGATTTGTCTGTTTCTGTGCCTGCAATAAGTCTCAACAGGTCGCGCCTCTCATTATATATATTCAGGGTGTGCAGTCCAGGAATTTTTCCTATATACACGATAAGGGAACCTGGAACAAGGTAACGACAAGTATACACAAGGTAGCGATAATGTTGCACAGTCAACTTCATGCTGTCCGGAAGGCTGGTTAAATACCCTGAAGTAGCAGATCATTGGTGGACAGCGTCAGCTGACAACCACCATGCTACCACTGGGAATAGGGTAGTCAGGTGATGAGGACTGTCATGGCTGCGTCCATGATGGCAACAGCAGCAACCAAGTCACAGCACAGCTCATGGATGTCCACATGGCCCCTAGGCATAATGCTCAGCGCACCACTCACTGCCGCACCTGACGTTTGACCACACGAGGGATCAGGGGAAGCCAGGTTTGGGGTGAGTAATGGCCCATCCTAGGCCGTAACCTGACACCTCCTAAGCAGCTGCCATTCTTTCCGGTAGGGGTTGGAGTTGGGGGGGTAATGGCACTTAGGCCCTCATTCAGAGGTGGTCGCAAGAGGGCGGCCGTTTTTTTTTTTAGCGCGGCCTCCTGGTCGCTAGCTAAGCTGTGGGTTACCACCCACAGCTTAGCGACCGACCAGGGTGATGGTCGCGATGGTCAAGACCATTGCGACCATCGGGGCTTGCGACGAGACCCTAAGGTTGGGTCTCGGCAACCGCAAGCCCCAGGGAACTTCCTGCTCTGATCGAGCAGGAAGCTCTCCATTGACATCACTGCTGATGTCAGTGCGGCCACCCACAACACAGCAAGTGTTCCGTTAGGAATGCCTCCATTTGTGTAAGAGCCTACAAAACGGGCCAAGCTGTTGATCAACATCGACAGCCGTCCCTTTTGTAGTGAGCTCCGGAGCGAGAGAGTTTCTCTCTCACTCCGGGGCTTGCGCACGCGCAGTGCGGCCACTGCGTGTGCGCCGGACCAAAACATCGACCCGGTTGCGAGCGCACAGCGCTTGCGACTGGGTCTGAATGAGGTCCTTAGTCCCTATGGCTCAGGCTCACATGGTGGTGTTAAGGTGGAGTTAAGGGGTAGAAGTAGGGAGTAGTGGTGGTGGTGGGGTGTAGAGGAGGGTGGCAGTGGAGTTAATGGTTGTAGTGTGGGGGGTGATGGTGGTGTTGGGTTGTGAAGGTGGTGTTGGTATATGTGGGGGTAAAGGCTTGGCCTCTTCCATTCCAGTGCATACCTTTCAACATTTGGGAGTAGGGAGTCAGTTGTATGTCACACTGGGGTTGTGACCAAGCTTCACAACACCATTGTGCATCACTTTAGGGGCATGGTCACGCATCATGCCCCTGTTGCCCATCACGCTGGGGTTGGTTGGGAGGCATGCAAATGGAGGAGGCTGAGCGTTTATCCCTGCAATAACCACCACGTTTACTACCCCTCCACGATCACCCCCACCACTAACCCTAGTTCCACCCTCCCCAAGACACCACCACCCCTACCTTTCACTTCCACCTTGTTAAAAAACCCAACCACCATATGAGCTTGAGAGGGAACTGAGGGGTAGGGATGGTGGTGGCATGGTGTGTTGAGAAGGGTGGAAGTGGAGTTAGTGTGGGGTGTGATGGTGGTAATAGGTTGTGAAGGTGGTGTTGGTTTATGTGGGGGTAAAGGCTTGAGCTCATTCCATACCTTTCAACATTTGGGAGTAGAGAGTCGGTTGTATATCACACTTAGGGTGTGACCGCGTCACATCCCCATTGCACATTGCACTTTGGGGACATGGTCACGCATCATGCCACCGTTGCCCGTCACACTGTGGGTGTGCCCATGTGTCACACTCTCATTGAGTATCACTTTTGGGGTATAGTCATTCGTGACTATGCCACCGTTACCCATAACGCTGGGTTTAATTGGGAGGTATGCAAATGAAGGAGGCCAAACGTTTTCCTCTGCAAATACCACCATGCTCACTACCCCCTCCACGATCACCCCCCACCCTACCACCACTTACCCTAGTTCCAACCTCCCCAAGACACCACCACCCCTACCTCTCACTTCCACCCTCTTAAATATTACACTTTCACAAAAAATCAAGTTAACTTAATAACTCCAACACCGGGCGCTCTCCTAATTAAACAAAGTACAACAGTGATATTATAAATATCTATGTAAATAAAAATGCTGCTCCCCAGTGGATACTTTTATAGTAACCAAAATATAAAGTAAACAAATAAAAACAAGATAAATCACTCCACTTAAGGGTGCGCGTTGCCGCTGGTGAACCAGGACACAGATATAAAACAAATAGTCATTTAATTCACACTAAAAGGGAGGGATACATTGTTACTACTCTAGGAAAATTGGCCTCCTGTGATGGACCAGACTCTGCTGGCTGGGATACTGGCAGCAGAAACTGAGGAGGTTTCAGACAGCTTTTCCTCAAAGAAGAATACAATTATAGCCAAACTTGATGAAAAAGAATACGAGGCTTTATTGAGTAACACAGAAATGATTGGAGCGATGAGTAGCAGAACTAAAGTCCAGAAAGAAAGAATGACTTCAGCACATAAATCCTGAGAATCTGTAACTAGAAGGTGATACTGTAATTGGAGTAGAATGACTGATATCGATGCACGAACACAGCGACAAGCAGAACACTAGTCAGACAACACTGAATTATCCTCAGCTAGACGGGTGAAGGAATATTCATCAGGATATACCCAGCTAGACGTGACGGAGATCCTTGGTCAATGATACTGAGGTGTATCCATATAGACTGTGCGGTAATGCTGGCTTGCAGTGAGTGTATCTTCTTGAGTACACAAAAGTGCATCATAACTCCTGGTGCGGCACACCGAGATGCGTCCCTGGATATTTATAGAGTACACAGCTGTGCGTCTTAGGTGCTCCGGGATAATACACAAAGTAGCGTCATTGGTGCTCAAAGGACAATACACGGAGATGCGTAGGAAGTCCAAGACTTGAAAGTAACAGGAGCCAAATACTATGACTTGAAGAGACGACGTACAGGCACTGAATGAGCATACATGAAGAGTTTATATAGGCAGTGCCTGTAGCTGATTGGTGACTGATTCCCAGCTGACCTGAGAACCCGATCTGACTGGAAGATCCTGAATCACATGACTGAAGCCAGATGGCTGCACCCATGAACCGGAGTCCCGCTGATAGTATTGGAGGATGACGCGTCACTGCACGAGAAACATCAGTCAGCAGAGAAGAGAAGATCTGAGATGAAGGGACCTGCGCTCAGTGCCCGTGAACCAGAGACCGGAGGTACATAACGCAACTGACCGGGCTTTGCATCGGGACCTGGCTGGTCACATTCCTGACATACATAAACCTTCAATTAAAATTGTGTGCACATAAATAAATACAACATTAGTAATATAAAATCCACAATTTGTAATCCTCCTCCTAAATTTCGGCGAGATAAACGGTGATAAGGTCCCAGCCAATCAGCTCCTAACTGCCATTTTTCAAGCACAGCCTGCGAGATGGCAGTTAGGAGCTGATTGGCTGGTACCTTATTACTCTCCTCTTTATCTCCTAACACAGCTTAGTAAATAGACCCCACTGTGTTTAGTGATCTTAACACTCGTCCTAAATTGTAGATGTAATTAACGGGACGTACTCACAACAGTCACGGACAGTCCTCCTGGCCGGCGTCTGTAACGATGACTGGTGTAGTCCAAGCAGCTCGTTCACTGCCTCAGTCCTGCTTAATCCCGCTCATACTCAAACATCCAAATAGAGGATTAAGAATAATCCACATATAGTCCCAATATTCTTGAATTTGACGCGTTTCTCCGTTTTAGTATGGTAAAGTTTTTTCAGAAGGTGAGTAAAGAAGGGGACTTAATTTCAACATTATTAACCTCCTTTAGCCAATATGCCACTGTTGGCAATAAACTAATTAAATGAATACAAAATTATAAAACCCCTGTGTCTTGGATCACCATATAATTATTTATTAAAATTTATATATGTACTCTATAAAACATCAATCAAGAGTGTTAATCATTCATTCTATACTCATAGAAAGTACACAGGGACACCCTCCTTCCCTTACACACATCAGTAACACAAGACTGAAACCATCGGTAACATCGAGAACAATCGTAGCCTCACGCACACTTGCACAAGCTCTGACCTTACTCAGGAATTGCTAACCTCATCGCACGCACTTAGCACTTGAGCTGCGTATGTATGGATTATGTATGCACGCCCCTGTATAGGCGTTCGAAAGCACTGGCACGTCTGTGTTTCTATGGCAAATATCCTTAATCAGAGAGCAATGGTATGTATAATGATCCAAAAAACTATTGTTAGGATCTTATCACAGTCATATTTCCTAAACAGTATTTATAGGTGAACAGAAACACATTGGCCCTCATTCAGAGCCGCTCGTAAGCGGCAGTACGCTTGTTCCGAGCGATATTTGCACATCTGCGCATGCGTACGGTTTTTAGTACGCATGCGCGAACCAGTCAGTGCGGCCGAAAATCATTTGTTCGCTATATAGCGAGTGCCTGCTAATTTGAGTGACAGAATGAGGCGTATGTGGTTGGTAACAGGGGAAGGTGCTTGAAAAGGGGGAGTGGAGATCAGAACGCAGGCGTGCTTAAAGGTCAAAGCGGGCGTTTAATGGGTGTGCATAATTAATACAGCAGCGTCATTGACCACGTTACTGGGTTATTTTATAGTCAGAACTGCTCGCAAAATTGTGGTTGAAAAAACCAACCACAAGAATAGCGAGCAGTTCATACGCTGTTCGATGTACTCGATTAATCTAATAAATAGCGGACATGACGTATGATGCAAGCGGCCAGGGGGCTTATTTATCAAATAAACGAGCATATGTTGTGCTCGCTCGTTCAGACATGGAGGCGGCAACAGACCGCAAAGAGCGAACGGTTCATTTGAATAGCCACCCTCTTTTTATGAACGAGCGAGCGCTAATTGCGAGGGCCATAGTTATTATTAGTTGTTCTTGAATAGAAAATAAAAGACACATTATAGAGTCTAAAAACAAAATAAATAATCAAGCACTGTCAAGAGTGGTTTAACCAAGCAGTTGCTGAAGGAGATAGTAAGTCTCCTATATAGTAAATGGATAAGATAAAAGGAAAGCAGCGCTTCAATTAAAATTTAAGACCATTTAATCTGACTAATTAATGTCAAATACATACATCAAACAAATCATTAAAACATATAATGAAAACTGGATATAAAAAACTTTTGAGTGCGATGAAATACACAGATTTCAATTTCAGGCATGCATGTCAAAGTTCAAGCTCCTGATAATAGAAAAACCCTTTTGTGGCACACTAGGAAATTAGGAATAAACTGGATGAAGTTCAATAATGATTTAGATTGGCAATTACAAATGGATAGATATTACCAGTTTCAATGTTCTCCAATCAAAATAAAAGTCTATAGGTCTAATGACTGGCAATGACCCATATAGTGGAGTCTTCTTTAAATCCGTGGGAAATGCTGGTATCCTGCAGAGACGTGTAGATCTCCTACAGCACAGGTTCTCAAACTCGGTCCTCAGGACCCCAAACAGTGCATGTTTTCCATGTCTCCTCACAGAATTACAAGTGAGATAATTAGATCCACCTGTGGATCTTTTAAAATGTGTCAGTGAGTAATGAATACGCCTGTGCACCTGCTGGGTGACCTGGAAAAAGTGAACTGTGTGGGCTCCTGAGGACCGAGTTTGAGAACCACTGTCCTACACCAATTCAGCTGTCATTCCCAATGAAGGGGGGAGGCAACTGCAGTTAAATCCCAAGCAGATAAATGGCTGTCCAAATCCGGACCAGTGACTGTTGTCACATATAGTTTTGTCCCTGCCACCGATGATGACTCCACAGAGCTTCAACCAAGAAATGTATGTGCCAATTAAGGGTATACACCAACGCGTTTCCCTGCCGGATTGGCAGCTTTTTCAAGGTGACTGCATATACCTAAACAGAGCTCTTAAATAGTATTCATTCATCCACAATAAAATATATCCAGCTGTGTTCAGTTAATCAATTAAAAATTAACAATTCATACAAAACCCATGTTCCAACATAATCTGTATTTAAAAAAATCAGTAACAATTAGAAAAACACACTATATCTTAATAGTCATAAGGAGGCAAACCTACAACCTTGGCAATATACATTAAAAAGGAATAAAGATAAGTAAATGATCAGATGGGACATGTGTATTCAATTAGGGAAATCTGTTAGTCTCAAATTTAAGGAAGTAATTAAAGGGTACTTACATATTTTGACATGCTATCCATTGTTGTTCAGTGTGTTTTCCCTATTTGCATATGTGCACCTACGTGCATTTAGTTTGGGTCTATATGGTGCATTTATTATATGCCATTACCACCAGTATTAGGGTATTAGATTAGTATGGCTCTAGATTCATCCCGTACATGGGTTGGCGTGTGTCTCCCTGGCTACCCAATAAGAGTCAAGTGTTAAACGTCCTGTGACACGCAGCGCAACTTAAACGCCACGTTCCAAGGCGGTCCCATGTGACTTACGTCCGGATCACATGACTTTCTATCGGTCCGTGTCGGTTGTTGCCATGGTGACAGACTTGGAGTTAACGGAAGCACTTTTAAAAGTTTTTTTGTCATACATAGTTATTATATTAATATGTTTGGACTTGATTGAAGGTCTAGTATGTTATCTAAGTAATTCCCCTAGATCTAGGGTTCTCAAACTCGGTCCTCAGGACCCCACACAGTTCATGTTTTGCAGGCCACCCAGCAGGTGCACAGGTGTAGTCATTACTCACTGACACATTTTAAATTGCCTACAGGTGGAGCTAATTATTTCACTTGATTCAGTGTGGAGACATGGAAAACATGCACTGTTTGGGGTCCTGAGGACCGAGTTTGAGAACCTGTGCCCCCTAGATGTCCTATTATTGACATCACTTGGTAGACACCAGGAAACAAACAGGTTATATGTGAGCAGATGAAATTTGAGACTGACAGATTTCCCTAATTGAATACACATGTCCCATCTGATCATTTACTTATCTTTATTCCTTTTTAATGTATATTGCCAAGGTTGTAGGTTTACCTCCTTATGACTATTAAGATATAGTGTGTTTTTCTAATTGTTACTGATTTTTTTAAATACAAATTATGTTGGAACATGGGTTTTGTATGAATTGTTAATTTTTTATTGATTAACTGAACACAGCTGGATATATTTTATTGTGGATGAATGAACACTATTTGAGAGCTCTGTTTAGGTATATGCAGTCACCTTGAAAAAGCTGCCAATCCGGCAGGGAAACGCGTTGGTGTATACCCTTAATTGGAACATACATTTCTTGGTTGAAGCTCTGTGGAGTCATCATCGGTGGCAGGGACAAAACTATATGTGACAACAGTCACTGGTCCGGATTTGGACAGCCATTTATCTGCTTGGGATTTAACTGCAGTTGCCTCTCCCCTTCATTGGGGATGACAGCTGAATTGATGTTGGAGATCTACACGTCTCTGCAAGATACCAGCATTTCCCACGGATTTAAAGAAGACTCCACTATATGGGTCCTTGCCAGTCATTAGACCTATAGACTTTTATTTTGATTGGAGAACATTGAAACTGGTAATATCTATCCATTTGCAATTGCAAATCTAATCCATTATTGAACTTCATCCAGTTTTATTCCTAGTGTGCCTGAAATTTAAATCTGTGTATTTCATCGCACTCAAAAGTTTTTTATATCCAGTTTTCATGTTATGTTTTAATGATTTGTTTGATGTATGTATTTGACATTAGTCAGATTAAATGGTCTTAAATTTTAATTGAAGCGCTGCTTACATTATAGAGTCTACACAATCCAACAGACAATCAGCATTACTAAAACCCCAGCCAAACACAGCAGCCAATCAGAGTGCGCTGATTGCGGGTCCTGGCCGCGGAGGCGGAGCTCAGGGGAGATTGACAGGCGGCAGGGGCTACTGTGCTGATATACATAGCAGCAGATGGCCCAGCAAATTAAAATTGTGGTGGGCGGCTGGTTCCTCCCCAGGGCACCACGCACTATGGGCCTGATTCAGACCCGCTCGCAAGCAGGTCGATGGCCGGGCAGTGCGCACGCGCGAGTGAGAAATCACTCGCTCCGGCACTCGCATCGAAAAGGGCCGACTGCCGATGTTGATCGACAGCTCGCTCCATTTGGTAGGCGGGTGGGGGGGGGTGGCTGGCCAAACAGGGGCGTTCCCGAAGGAATGCCTGCCGTTTGGGGGCGGCCCCACTGACATCACGACATCACGAAGCTCACTGGGGCTTGCGGCAGACAAGACCCTACCACAAGGGTGTCGTCACAAACCCCAATGGTCGCGACCATAACCTGGCCGCTCGCTAAAGCTGTGGGTGGTCACCCACAGCTTAGCGAGCGGCCAGGAGGCCGAACTGCAAAAAAAAAAATGCCCTTCAGACCTGCGAGCTGCTTTAGGCAGCGAGCAGGTCTGAATCAGGGCCTATATGCGGTGTCACTGGCCGCACTACCCTAGTTACAGCTGAGGTATGAAGATATTTGTATTGCTTGGGACAGAGAAAGTACATTCACATTTGGAGGGGACTTTTCACATTCCACGAATACTGTGTCTTCATTTGGAAAAAGGTATTCCCATTGACACAGTAGTTTTCATCTGGTTTTGGGCCTGATTTAGAGATGTACGTTAATTTGAACATACATCTCCCATGTTAAGGGGTCTGTGCCTGCTCAGGATTCATTCTGCGCATGTGTAGAACAGGTCCTGTGATCTCGCTCGCAGATCCCCCCAAGCTGCAGTATGATTTACATGCTTCTGTGTTTGGGGGGCAGAGCGGGGGCATGTCTGGTCTCCGTTCCCGGAATGGGGGAATGTCACCCCCATTTTCCGGGAGGGACGTGGCCATGGTCTGAGTTGGTGAATGCGGATTCCTTGCCTTTGAAGGGACTAGAACCATGCCAGGCTGCAGGCAACTTCAGCTCCTACAGCCTGATCAAAGGAACAACCATTGTGACCATCGGTCGCAGTGCTGGGATCGCAAATGCAGCAGGGAGGTGTCTGATACCTCCTTTTGCACCTGAGATGGACAGAACTGCACAGCGGCTCTGTGTGCGGCTCCGCAAATCCGTCCATCTCTGCACCAGGCTCTTTGCATGAGACTTACCTGAGCGCCAGACCTGCTATCTTTGTCTTTTATTATTGGAGGGATCAATCCAGCCCTGCTATACTTACTCCATACATGCCGACTTTCTGTGAGCCCCTATCGGGAGGGGGCTGCCGGGTCGGTGAAACAGGGATGGTGGAGGCGGCTGAAGTGGGTGGAGCAGGGGCGTGTCCACATGATCGCGTCATCACGGCCCTGCCCCCGCTTTATAATGCCAATATTACCAGCATTACAAAGCAGGGGCAGGGCTACGATGACCCGATTCAGGGCCTGATTCAGAGCCGGACGCTATTTGCGGACGCTCGCTCAGAAAAAGGGGCTGGCTATTTAAATGAAGTGCTCGCTCTTTGCGGTCTGTTGACGCCTCTATGTCTGAACGAGCGAACAAAACATGCGGCCGCTATTTTGAAAAAAACGTCCCCTGGCCGCTCGCATCATACGTCATCTCCAGGATTTATTAGATTAATCGAGTACATCGAACGGCGTATGAACTGCTCGCTATTCTTGTGGTAGCATTTTCCTACCGCAATCATGCGAGCAGTTCTGGTTAAAAGACACCCAAGTGACGTGGTCGATGACGCTGCTTTGTTAATTATGCACTCCCATTAAACGCCCGTTTTGACCGTTTGGCACGCCTGCGTTCGGATCTCCACCCCCCGTTTTCAAGCACCTTCCCCTGTTACCACCCACAAACGCCTCATCCTGTCACTCAAATTAGCAGGCACTCGCTATTTTGCGAGCACACGAACTTCGACCGCACTGACTGGTTCGCGCATGCGTATTACGATCCGTACGCACGCGCAGATGTGCGAACATCGCTCGGAACGAACAAAGCGGTCGCTTACGAGCGGGTCTGAATCAGGATCTCAGCGCGAATCGCGTCATCGCCCCTCCGAACAGCCCTCTTTCATGAGCGGTCGCAGGGGGGTTGGCGGACTATGAGAGGGACTTGCCTCCTCTTGCGGGGTGTATGACTTACTCCCAATGGTTCTCCTCTCCTATTTGGTCTGTCACAGCGGTGGGTGTCATTGGGGGGTGGGGGGGCTTTCACTACACATGACGGAGACAGGACTGTCGCTAATTATATTCTATGTATTTGTTATATGTTTGCCAGCAGATTTCCACCGTAAATTTCTGAAGCTTAACCCTTTCTGGATTGCCAAATGAAAGTTTAAAAATGTCCGACATCAGAGACGCATGTCATCTATTGGTGTGACATCACAGAGCAGAATCATTAGGAGCGGAATCGCAGCTGTCCCCCAACTACGTGCACATATGAAGCATCAGGCGCGGTTCAGGCAAGCATCGACTCCTTGAGGTAGTCTATGGTCACGCAGAATGGGCGCCGTAACTGAGGATGCCGGAGCCCTGCTTCCTGCATACGGGATCGCAGACGCAGGATGTGACGCCACTGACACAGTCGAGACAATGCTGACACTTCCTGTTGCCTCCCTCAAACTTTCCCTACCTGTCAATCACACTGTGAATAAAGACTCGCAGCATGCGACTATGGTAATGTACCTTCATGCATGCTCAGTGCGACTCATCGCTTCATTTGTGAAAACATCGGCACTGAGTACGATTCTGAAATAAGCCCATAATGCGCATCTTTAGTTTTATATAGTTAAAAGCACCTTGAGTGTTAAGGTGCATACACACGGTACGATCTGTACCACCAACGACTTGAAAGATATCTTTTAGTGAGTCAACCTGCCACATCTCTGCACAGGGAAAATTTACGATATCGTCCAAGTTGGCCTGCATGCATGGATGATGAAAGATATCTTTATTGTCCATGCAGGAACGCGCATCGTTGGTCATTGGTCGATCGTTCACTGCCTATAAATGAACGATGTGAACAATATATCGTTCAACTATATAGTTATCGTTCATATCGTTCAAGAAAATCGTCCCGTGTGTATGCAGCATTACAGGTGAAAAGTGCAATATAAATATCATTATTTATTATTGTTATTATCATTATTATTATGTAATCATCTCACACCTGTAAAAAATAAATAACATTAAATCTGTTTATTTTATCACAATTATTATAAAAAAAAAATTCTTGACAGTTTTGCAACACACAATTTGTATCTACTATGTCATTTGTGTACGGGCCATAACAAATATTGGCCCTCATTCAGAGGCGGTCGCAAGAAGCGATCGCTCGCTCTGAATGAGGGCGGCCGATTTACTTTTCTAGTGCGGCCTCCAGGTTACCACCCACAGCTTTAGCGACCGACCAGGTTGATGGTCGCGATGGTCAAGACCACTGCGACCATCGGGGCTGGCAACGAGACCCTAAGGTTGGGTCTCGGCAACCGCAAGCCCCAGGGAGCTTCCTGCTCTGATCGAGCAGGAAGCTCCCCACTGACATCACTGCTGATGTCAGTGCGGCCGCCCACAAAACGGCAGGCGTTAAGGAACGCCTCCATTTGTGAAACCACCCCCCGCAATGCCTACAAAACGGGGCGAGCTGTCGATCAACATCAACAGCCGCCCCTTTTGTAGTGAGCTCCGAAGCGAGAGCATTTCTGTCTCGCTCCGGGGCTTGCATACGCGCAGTGCAGCCACTGCACGTGCGCAAGTTCTAAACATGGACCCGGTTGCGAGCGCTCTGCGCTTGCGACCGGGTCTGAATGAGGGCCATTATGTGGGCAATGCAATTATGAACTTACAGACGGAGGGCCTGATTCAGCAAGGATCACAGTTGCTAATACGCACGCAGTCGGACGATTACTTTGCAGTGCGCGAACCAGACGCTGTGATCGCAGTGGCGACACAGAGCTATCGCAGAGTGATTGACAGGAAGTGTGGTTTGTGGGTGGTGACGGGGGGGTGGTCAGGTGAACGCAGGCGTGCCAGTGCATTTCAACAGCGTTGCATGGGCGTGCATAAAATAGCCACTGCGATACCTGACGTAGCCTGAGATCCATTAGCGTGCGCTGTAGTCATCAGTTCCTGAGTGAGGTCTGACCTGCCTTAACTGTTTGTATGGGTCCCGATGTTACTCGATGTTAACGATTATTTCGCTATGTTGCCATAGTAAACGGATGTGAGTAAGGGGAAGTGGGCGTCCTTATGTTAGGCTGCGATTGCATTGCGAATGCACACATTTACATATCACCGCTGATATTAGCAACTGCGTTGCATGCGTATAAGTAGAATAGCGATCCTTGCGGAGAGCGACACATTGAGACACAGGGCCTGATTCAGACCCGGACGCTATGCTGTGCTCGCTCGCATTGAGCGATTTTTCGCAATCTGCGCATGCATATGAGTCGCAATGCGCGTGCGTATTGCGATGGGAAAGTGCTCACCCGGAGCCCGCAGTCGGGGCGCTATTTTGAGTGACAGATAGTGCCGTTTGTGGATGGTAATGGGAAGGTGCTTGTAAACAGGGGTGTCGATGTAAGAACGCAGGCATGCCCGACCGTCACAGCGGCGTTTAATGGGTGTGCATAATTAGCAAAGTAGCGTCATTACACACGTGACTGGGTTGTATTTTGGCCAGAACTGCTCACAATGTTGTGGTGGGAAAAGGCTGCCACAAGCCCTGCGAGCAGCTCCGATGGCTCTCGATGTCCCCGATAAATCCTACAACTGCCGGAGATGACGTGTGTTGTGAATGTCAAAGGGGTGTCTTTATACAGGTATGAGCGCATAGTGCGGCCGCTCGCTATTACTTAGTGGGCGGCTTTACGCGACACAGTGCGAGCACATGATTTAAATAGCCGCTTTAGCCAGCGAGCGGCCGTAAATAGCGTCTGGGTCTGAATCAGGCCCACTGTTACAAAACTGAAGATTTCATTGTTTCAAATATCCCAGTCTCATTTCTGCATGTACAGTATACAGTGCTGTATTGGAGATAGTGTGTGACTGGGATTAGAGAACTGTTCCTATAAGATTCATCTTGATATTTTTTATTATTTTTCTATTGTTGCAACAATATGGTTTTTCATCTAGGTTCCTAGTATATGAGTGATTTGTTACTCTAGTTCTACAAGTCCAATGTCCATTGTTATTACTGAATTCCTTCTTTTTTAAATGTTTATATATTTATGTCTTTTTATCATGTCGTAATTAAAGGGTGAATTTTAATATCAAAGTGTCTGATAATTGTTTATAAAGTATACAAACATGCACCAGTGCAGTTAATACTTTTTTTTATGTCATTTATTAAGGAAACACGGAAACTCTTTACTACAGTATAATCCTATGGCTACAATTATATATAATGGGAAAATCTATACCGTTCAGGTTACTACATTATGTATTGATGTAGGAATAATTTGCATAGTAAAGCAAGTCTTTGATGGGGACTAGGAAGCTGCCACTGAATGGCTGAGAATGAGGTAATACTCTAATTTACAAAAGATCAAGGGGGGGGGTCAGATTCTCCTGTCTCTGTGGTGTCTAAGCGTCTTCTGAAACCATCCTGTCACGTGGGTTAGATATCCGATGATCTCATCCTGCACATTCTCTGGGGATGATTTATATTTAAACATCTTTATAGCTTTCAGTTATCAGTGATGTAACTTCACTACCGGGGGTTTTCATTCATAAAAAAAAAAAATACCTTTGAGCCATAACCATTGGCGCCAAAGTGAAATTATTCGCTTCCTCCGGCTTCTCAGAATCATATTACATCTGCTGTGATACTGTATTGCTGTGGGCAGGCTGGCTTGGTGCAATGCGCTCTCATAAAGGTGTGCAAATGATGCTAGAACACAATAATATCGTTATAAATTAAAACAAACATTCAATGAAACAAATCAATAGTATAGTAAAATAGTTTATAACCTAGTTATATCATATATTGTACAGTCCAAAGGCTTTTGTTAAAATGGTTTTACTGACATACACATTCTGCCAACCTGCGCCTTGTCGCCGTATAATAACATGAGGCCAGACCCTGAAACGCCAACTTTGCATATCTGAGCAAGGCTCAACTGCGCTGGGGTGGTACCAATCTCTCCTCCATCGGCGCACCATCAGCCTTATAATATTTAATAATTGTGGCGGCGGTGCTGCAAAAGAGAACGCAGCAGCATCCCTAAACACGCCCATGACACTCCCATAACACGCTCATGACACTCCCATAAAACGCTTATGACACGCCCATGACACTCCCATAACACGCTCATGACACTCCCATAACACGCTCATGACATGCCCATAACATGCCCATGACACTCCCATAACACGCCCATGACACGCTCATGACACTCCCATAACACGCTCATGACACTCCCATAACACGCTTATGACATGCCCATAACATGCCCATGACACTCCCATAACACGCTCATGACACTCCCATAACACGCTTATAACATGCCCATGACACTCCCATAACACGCTCATGATACTCCCTTAACACGCCCATGACACTCCCATAACACACCGATGACACTCCCATAACAAGCACATGACACTCCCATAACACGCCCCTGACACGCTCATGACGCTCCCATAACACGCTCATGACACTCCCATAACACACCCATGACATAATGACACTCCCATAACATGCCCATAACACCCTCATGACACTCCCATAACACACATATGACACTCCCATAACACGCCCCTGACACTCGCCCCCGACACTCCCACATTGTGGCGCCCGGCATCCCTTCGATCGGGATGCCGGGCGCCGGTCTCCCGACATTGGTGAAATGAGCGGCGTCTACATCTAGACGCCGGGCATTTCACTCTCACCGGGATAAGACAGTCGGGAAGCCGGCTGTCTCTATAATGTCAGCCGGCTTCCCGATTGCATCCCGAAAAACCTGCACTTTAGTAACTATGGGCCTGATTTAGACCCGGTCGCTAGATGCGGTCGCTCACTCCCAGCGTATGCAAAGTCAGCTAAGTGACGGCAAGGCGGGCGATCGCACTGCAAGGCATAAGCACGCCCACTATGTCTTGGCGTGCAATCACTTTGTCTATGCAGACGCCCATCAGCCAGTCTTAAGACGCCCACTTGCGCACGTCATCTCCAGGAAGTGTACGAACAATCGGAACCAGCGAGAGCCATCGGAGCTGCACGTAGCGCTTGAGGTAGACCTTAGCCCGCCACAAGCAATGCAGGCTGAAAAACAACCAAGTGACGTGTACAATGACAACTCCTTGCTAATTATGCACACCCATAAAACTCTGTTTTGACGGCCAGACACGCCTGCGTTCACACATCCACTCCCCCCATTCACAAGCACCTTCCCCTGTTACCACCCACAAACGGCATTATCTGTCACTCAAAATAGCGTCCAGTCTGTGTACTACGAGTGCACAATTCCCGTCCGCAGTGACTGGTTCGTGCATGCGTACTTTGCCGCATATGCAAACGTGCGATAATCGCCCATAGCGAGCGTCTGCAGCTTAGCTAAAGGGTCTGCATCAGGCCCTATACCCCTTAGAGTCTGTGCACAAGTTTCACCCCTTCCACTCTGCGCAGAACTAGCCCACTTTTTGTCTACAAAGGGTATCTGTCTGCGTAATGTTGTAGCTCCAGTCTCTCTTTTCCTTCACTGCTGCACAGACTTTAGTGACAATACCTATGGCCCAATTACTATACTGTTCGGCCACTCAGGAATCAGTGACTTTAGATCTTGTGTATTATCAGAATGCAGACAAGCTGCACATATTGGGCCTCATTCAGACCCACTCGCGAGCGGCTGTCCACTCGCAAGTGGGTCGATGGTGTGCACTGCGCATGCGCACGACGGAGGGAGCTCCGTCGTGCGCATGCGCGAGACGCGACGAGCGAAGGACTTTCCTTCGCTCGTTGTGTCTGATCAAAGGGGGCGTGCTGTCGATGTTGATTGACAGCACGCCCCCTTTGGTGGTCGTGCCGGGGGCGTGCATGCCAGACGGAGGCGTTCCCAAGGGAACGCCTACCGTCAGAAGCCGGCCCCACTGACATCACTAGTGATGTCAGTGGGAGTGATTTTGGCTCTGATAGAGCCAAAATCACTCCTGGCCCTGCAGTTGAAAAACTCAACCGCAGGCTTCTGCTCGCAGTGGCGATGGTCGCGATGGTCAAGACCATCGCGACCATCATACTGCACGCTCGTATATGCTGTGGGTGGTGACCCACAGCTATACGATCGTCCAGGAGGACGCTCCATATTTATGGAGGTGGGCCCTGATTCAGCGCGAGCGCTCTGGTCAGAGCGTCCGGCTCTGAATCAGGGCCATTGCTCACTGACTTACAGTATATACCAATGGTTCCCAAACTGTGTGCTGCCGCACCCTGGGGTGCCTCGGGACACTTGCAGAGGTGCCTCAGGTTGGTGGCCCAGCACCAACTCAAATTCTTTATGGTCAATGTAATCTAAATATGTGCACAAAAAAAAAGCACAAACTTGTCCAACACTATATAACCAATCCTAAGGATGACAGATAAGCACAGTTTACTTCAATGTACTACTTCACTACATTTTTTTCTGAATTTCTGAATAACAAACTTTTGGCTTAGGGGTGCCATGAAAACAATGCTGATACTCTAGGGCACCGTGATTCAAAAAGTTTGGGAACCACTGGTATATACTTATTATTAATATGTATGGATTGTAAAGAGATAATTGAAGTAATTGTTTTCTCGAGATCCAGGAATACATTCCGGTGTAATATTATTCTTTGTGACGCTGACGTACTGGCTTTCACAAGCCCCAGAGACAGTCAATATCCCAATCACTTGATCATTCATTTCCTGAGGTGAATAGGCTGTACTAAGTGCTTGGATCATTTCCACCAAGGATTGCAGAGGGTTGGATGAGGTGGTAATCGAACATTGTGTTTTCTTGTAGAACAGGAAGACTTGACGTGATGAACATCAATCTCCATCGTCACATCAATGAATCTCAGATGTCGCAGTCTTGCGTAGGATTAAGCTATGTCCGCGGTTACAAATGACCGGGAAAATACAGTTTTCATTTACCCCAATCATATAACCAGCGCTATGACTGTATTGATCATGGTCCACAACACAGACAAACGACAGGATGACAAGCAGTAACCTCACTGGGGCAGGTCCATGGCATATTGCTGTACAAGTCAGGAGTTTGGGCATGAGCTAATATTTATTAAATCAATATTAAATCAATAGTACTAAGTCAGCTTTATTGTGTGTCACTATCTAATGTCATATATATTATACTCCATTCATAGATGACAGAAAAGTGATTAAAAAGTAGTCCATTATTAATTAGAAGTGATCCTAGGAGCTCCTCAGACTTACCGTTCACTATCAAGGACAAAATTTTTTATATCAAAATGTATGTAATAAATAATTGCCATGTAATATTTCTCTAGATAAACCCAGTATTGCTTACATGTATATTTATTATATTTATGTACATTACCAGTGGTTTATCTGATGTTCCTTTAGTTTTATAAAATCACTAATACATGGGATCAGTAGCACAACAAAGAAAACAGTACACAATTGTATGGCACACAGAAACTATATCTTGCTTGAAGTGAAGGACAGTGCATGGTTCAATAAAATTGGGAAGCAGTCGGGAAGCCGGCGGACACAACGCCGACTGCCGGCTTCCCGACTGCTTAATCCCGGCAAGGGTTAAATGACAGGCGTCGAAATCCCGACGCCTGTCATTTTACCTACGCCGGGCGTGTTTACTAGATGCAAGCTTTGCTGATATTGTTGAATACTCCTATTCATATAGCCTGATAGCAGAGCCAGACAGGAAAAAATGGCCAACACTTCTCCTCAATTGTCAGTATTATATCCAATGGTGCTGGATCTGTGCTTAGCAGTTGTATTTCAAACACATGGGCTCAGTAACGCGTTTCTCCGCCTCCAACTGGTATCAGCGGCTTCCTCAGTCTGAACAATGGGCCTGATTCAGACCCACTCGCGAGTGGCTGTCCGCTTGCAAGTGGGTCGATGGTGTGCACTGAGCATGCGCACGACGGAGGGAGCTCCGTCGTGCGCATGCGCGAGATGCGACGAGCGAAGGACTTTCCTTCGCTCGTTGTGTCTGATCAAAGAGGGCGTGCTGTCGATGTTGATTGACAGCGCGCCCCCTTTTTGGGCGTGCCTCCCAGACGGGGGCGTTCCCAAGGGAACGCCTACCGTCAGAAGCCGGCCCACTGACATCACTAGTGACGTCAGTGGGAGTGATTTTGGCTCTGATAGAGCCAAAATCACTCCAGGGCTTGTGGTCGAAAATCCCGACCACAGGCTTCTGGTCGCACTGGCGATGGTCCCCATCATCCTGCACGCTCGTATGAGCTGTTGGTGGTGACCCACAGCTATACGAGCGTCCAGGAGGACGCTCCATTTTTATGGAGGATGGCCCTCATTCAGAGCGAGCGCTCTGCTCAGAGCGTCCGGCTCTGAATGAGGGCCAATATCAGCAATGCAGGACCTAATGCTTGCATTTATTAAACACTCCTGACTGAGGGCCTGATTCAAGACGGATGCTCTTGACCAGAGCGCTCGCTCTGAATCAGGGCCCTCCTCCATTAAAATGGAGCATCCTCCTGGACGCTCATATAGCTGTGGGTCACCACCCACAGCATATACGAGCGTCCAAAAAGATGGTCGCGATGGTCTTGATCATCGCGACCATCGGACTTGCGACGGAAACCCTGCGGTAGGGTTTCCCAGCCACAAGCCCTGGAGTGATTTTGGCTCTATCAGAGCCAAAATCACTCCCACTGACATCACTAGTGATGTCAGTGGGGCCGGCTTCAGACGGTATGGGAACGCCCATGGGAACGCCTCCATCTGGCAGGCACGCCCACCAAAGGGGGCGTGCTGTCAGTCACCATCGACAGCGCGCCCCCTTTGGTGCGAGACCCGGAGCGACAGCTTGGCTGTCGCAGTCCGGGTCTCGCGCATGCGCACGACGGAGCAGCCTCCGTCGTGCGCATACGCAGTGGGGAACATTGACCCACTTGCGAGCGTACTGCCGCTTGCGAGTGGGTCTGAATGACCCCCTGAGTCTGCCCAGAATCCGGAACAAGGACATGGTATACTGAAAATTCAGCATTCGGTTGCTGGATCACATATTTTATATATGTTTCATAATAAGAGGACTTGTCACAGAGAATACTCACCTGAGGAAAATATCAATTACATCATAAGGGAATTCCCATCTACCCACTATAAGGGTGATGTAAGTGATCTTTTTGTACATTGTACAGTTGATAAGGAGTTACTAACTCTACTAACAATACTCACAAAAAATTACTCCTAAACTGGATGACAGGAGCATACTAATATATAAAAAAGAATTCTTCCTACTAACACTATATATAAAATATAACACAGGTTCTCAAACTCGGTCCTCAGGACCCCAAACAGTGCATGTTTTCCAGGTCTCCTCACAGAATCACAAGTGAACTAATTAGCTCCACTTGTGGATCTTTTAAAGTGTGTCAGTGACTAATGAATACTGGGTGACCTGGAAAATGTGGGGTCCTGAGGACCGAGTTTGAGAACCCCAGAAATATAAGAAAAATTTAAGGACTAATTATTCCTATATGATGTGCAATATATTTAGCCACTAAAAATCCTTAGAAATGTTCTCAGTATTATAATTGAAGTTTTGTATTCCATTATATGTGATTACTAATTATGTACTAAATTGTGTATATGTTATTATGCAATATTTTTTATGTTGGATATTATGAGTATATATATATATATATATATATATATATATATATATATATATTTTTTTTTTTTACTTCTAAATAAATTGATTAACTATCATTCCTGTTAGATGCACAGCGCCCTCTTCATTTTTTGAAGGGTCACATCTTCATAAAATTTGTAATTCTGTCTTGATTGAGGGTCGACAATACCTTTAGAGTGTAGCAGTACAGCTAACATTTTTGTCACTGGTGAGACCCGCGCCCATTTCTCTTTGTTTTTATATGTGTATAAGGGGCACTAATGTTGGCATTGTGTATTAGGGGCACTAATGTGGGCATTGTGTAAAAGGGGCACTACTGTGTGTCATGACATGAATAAGGGACACTACTATGTGGTGTAATGTAACTCAGGGGCACTATGTATGGTGTAATGTGAATAAGATGGTGCCACTGTGTGGCATAATTTTAATTGGGGATACTATTGAGTGACCACGCCCCTTTCTTTTGAGACCTTGCCTATTTTTGTGGCGCACCTACAGCTTGCACTGTCTCTTTATTGAAAAAAAAATTAGGGATGGCGCAAATGTATATATTTAGTCTGCAGGGGGGCGCCGAGGACAGTGTGGGGGGGGGTGAGTTCCACTACGTCTCTAGGACCACTTTAAGTACTGGACCAGAGTGAATACCAGCGACCAGTATATCGGACGACAATGAGTGCAGATCACTATAAAATGCAGACCCTCAATTATCAGAACCTACAGCAAATCAGGCTGAGGTTACCTATTTTTGCAGCTGGCACGCCAGAATACAGGCAGTTGGTACTCCAGAAATATACAGTATATCCTATGTCTTTCATTCTCTCTCTCTCTGTAACTATAAATATATATATATATATATATATATATATAAATAAATACAATTCTAAATGATACATAGGGCCGTACTCAATTGCCGGCGAAAAGTCCCGGACTTTTCGCATGGTGTACTTTCCGTCGTCATCGCTAGTTTTGCCTCCGGAAAAGTATCGCGCTCGTCACTGCTTTTTGACCTATTCAATTGCATAGGACGCGAGAACGCTTCCCGGCGGCACTCAAATAGGCAAAAAGTGCTGTCAGATTTGGGGAAATCAGCCTGACACCCCCCAAAAGAAGCACTGACAGGGGGGAGCACTATGGATACCCCAAATAGCCCTGCTGAAGGTATTTGGGGTGCTTAAATGCTCTGAATTGGTGCTATTTAGCGTCTTTGCATAAGTGGTGAGGAATAGCATTTAGCAGGTTTTGGGGTACATGAAAATGGGTGCAAGCATGGTTAAAATGTGCTAAAGTAATATTTAAATAATACATAAAAAACGCACCTTCAGCAAACACCTGCAATCTAAAAAACACCCGGGGCATACTTGTGGGACCCCCTGAGTCTATTTAGCTAGTTTTTAAGTTTGTCCCCCAACTTAGAACTTTTTCGCCCACAAAACGAAAGTACTTTTTGGGGTGTTCTAAAGTGTTTTTTCTACTTTTTTTTTAATGTCATTTACCTTTGGGGGACTGTCCCAAGGCTGCAGGGGTGTTGCCGCAACTTTGCACCCCAAATTCTGCACTTTTTTCCGCCTCCTTTCAGAGGCGAATCTTTTCCACTGGTTACAAGGCGCAGACTTTTTGTACCGGCAAAAAGTCTTTGGAATTGAATACGGGGAAAAGTTCTCGCCTGGCGAAATGACATCAACGGCGAGAACATTTTTTGCCGAGAAGGGCTTTTTGCTGGCAATTGAATACGGCCCATAGCCTTTAATGTATAAAGCAAACTTTTCAGAGGAGAATTTTTAGATTATAGAATATAAATTACTGAGTTCTAGTTGGTGAAAAGTTCAACCTATGAAAGAGTAGTGCTCAAAATCCTCATATAGTCCCTTTGCTTATGATGTCTCTGATTGGTTAATAGTTATTTGTATATTTTTTCTAGAATGTTGAATCCAGAGAGGTCATACGGTGTTCTAAAATTACAAGTATAGTAAAGTTTCGGAACGCTGTGGAGAGAGCAGCGCGGTTCCGCTAATTTTACATATTATTGTGTTTTTTGTGCAATAATTAACCTTTAGGGTTTACTCCTCGCTCTAAAAACTTCCAGTGCTGTTCATGTGATTTTTATTAGTTAATGTGATGATTAAAGTCAATGCTTTGGGATATACTAAATAGAACACATCACAGATCCCCTGTCCTTGAGATGTACCCTCTATTGCAGCTGGGTAAACAGCTTTGGGGCCTGATTCAGAGCCGTTCGCTATTTGTGGTCGTTCGTTCAAAAACAAGGGGTGGCTATTCAAATGATCCGTTCGCAAATTGCAGTCTGTTCCCACCTCTAAGTCTGAACGAGCGAGCAAAACATACGCTCGTTTTTTTGATAAAAACGCCCCCTGGCCGCACGCACCATACGTCATGTCCGCTATTTATTAGATTAATCGAGTACATCGTACAGCGTATGAACTGCTCGCTATTCTTGTGGTTGGTGTTTTCAACCGCTATTTTGCGAGCAGTTCCGACTATAAAACAACCAAGTGACGTGGTCAATGACGCTGCTGTATTAATTATGCACACCCATAAAACGCCCGTTTTGACCTTTAAGCACGCCTGCGTTCGGATCTCCACTCCCCGTTTTCAAGCACCTTCCCCTGTTACCACCCACATACGCCTCCTCCTGTCACTCAAAATAGCAGGCATTCGCTATTTAGCGAACAAACGATTTTCGGCCGCACTGACTGGTTCGCGCATGCGTATTACGATCCGTACGCATGCTCAGTTGGGCAAACATCGCTCGGAACGAACGAGCGGCCACTTACGAGCGGCTCTGAATCAGGCCCTTACATCCAAAGGTAATTGAGCCACAAAGCGGTTAGTAAGATCTACTTGTTGATGAAAACACACTGATACTTTTCAAAAAATGCATGTAGCCACAGGGACCAAAGTGCCTTATAACCAATGCAGGGAAATGATACTAATAATTTGAATGTATATATTTGGCTTTTTATTTTTAATATACCATAATTGAGTTAAGGTACAATTAGGGAGATTCCCGGACTCTTCAGTGTCAGGGAGATTGCTGCTACAATCAGGGAGGGTTGGCAAGTATGAAATATGACTGATTCAGTCAGTCTTCTCCTCCCTATGGCTATAGTGCCATGTACAGTGGTCTCTGGGCACTAAGGAGCTCATTTACACACGCCCGCTAGATGCGATCGCTCGTACCCAGCGTATGCAAATTTCGGCAAAGTGACTGCATGGCAGGCGATCGCTCAGAAAGGCATAAGCACTCCCACTTTGTGTTGGCGAGCGATTACTTTGTGTCTTTAGATGCCCATTAGCGTCTGTAGAGACACCCACTAGCGCACGTCATCTCCTGGAAGTGTATTAAAACATTGGTACATCGTGGACCATCGGAAGGGCTCGCAGCGCTTGTGGTTGCCTTAACTTACCGCAAGCACTGCGAGGATTTCAATGTAAAAAACAGACAGGTGACGTGTACTATGCTCCTGACTGATAATTATGCACGCCTCTGAAACGGCGTTGTCACACTCAGGCACGCCTGCATTCGCACCTTCACACCCCCGTTATTAGTGTCCTTCCCCTGTAACACCCACAAACGGCCTCTCCTGTCACTCATTACACTGGGCTGTCTTTGCTGGGCGAGCGAGCAGATCCCGATCGCTATTAGTACGCGCATGCCCACTGCGATGCATACGCAGATTAGCGGACATTGGTAGCAGCGAGCAAACCCCTGCTAGCGACCGGGTCTGAATCAGGTCCTAAGTCCCCCCTAAACCCTACCAATATTCATTTAATGGGACAGCCCAAATATTTGGGTAACCAACACGATGGAGTTTATTTATTTTGGGGTGTGTGACATCATCAAATAATGGCAGGATCTTTTGGTGGACTGGATATGGCTCGGTGGAACAGTGATGATGAGCCAGTGTATCAGGATTACCTGGCATAGAATTAGGAAGGTACGAGAATATTAGTTTTAACAGCGATAAAGGACCAATGTAAATTGATCCATTTTATACCAGTTCAAAGGATGATTCTGTTCCCTAATGAAGCAACCGGAAGCAGTGGTCTAGGGACAGAAAGATCAAAGGGAGTATTGAAATAATATGAGATATGGTAAGAACTTACTTTTGTTATCTCTATTTCTACGAAGTCCATAGGGTTCCACAGGATACCTTGGGTATAGGTGTGACGTCAGTCATCGGGCACCATAGAGTTAAGCTTTCAGCCTCCCAGGATGCACTAGGGTCCCCCTCCTATACCCCGCCCCCGAGCCAAGGCACCTCAGTTAGTTACCAAGCCATATGCCGGAGGAGGAGAAGGAAGAAAGAGAAAGAAGATCTGGATACACACAAGAATCACACTCTCACCAGAGGGAGACGGAAAAACCGGTGACCAGAGCAAAGCCCATCTGCAGCACAGGTGCGACAGGGCGGGAGTCCTGTGGAACCCTATGGACTTCGTAGAAATAGAGATAACAAGGGTAAGTTCTTACCATATCTCATATTTTCTACTTCAGGGTCCATAGGGTATCCACAGGATACCTTGGGGATGTCCCAAAGCAGTATCCTTTAAGGGTGGGGACGCTCCTGTGCTGAAAGGAGAATCTGCCGCCCGAAGGAAGCATCCTGAGAGGCGAAGGTGTCAAACCTGTAATACCTCACGAAGGTATGGACAGAGGACCCCGTAGCAGCCTTGCAGATCTGGACTGCAGAGGCACCACGTTGAGCTGCCCACGAAGGACCCACAGACCTAGTGGAATGAGCCTTCAGAGAAGGAGGAACCGGCAGACCTTCATGAAGATAAGCTTCAGAAATAGCCATACGGATCCAGGCTGCCAAAGTTTGCTTTGAAGCAGGCCAACCCTTTTTACGGAAGCCATAGAGGACAAACAAGGCGTCCGACATCCTAAACGAAGAAGTGCGGTCAACATAAGTCCTTAAGGCCCGCACAACATCCAAAGTGGCCTCACCCACTGAAAGACCAGGTGAGTTAAAGGCCGGAACAACTATTTCCTCGTTAACATGAAACTGGGAAACAACTTTGGGAAGAAATTCAGGCCGAGTGCGGAGCACTGCCCTGTTCCCATGAAAAATCAAGAAAGGGGGTCTACAAGAAAGAGCCCCTAAATCAGAAACACGTCTGGCCGAAGCTATGGCCAGAAGGAAAACAGTCTTAGCTGTTAGCCATTTAAGATCCACTGAGCCCAGTGGTTCAAACGGCGGTCCCTGGAGAGCCCTCAGGACCACAGCCAAATCCCAAGGCGCCACAGGTGGAACAAAGGGCGGCTGAATGCGGAGAACACCTTGCATAAAGGTGCGTACATCCGGGATTGTAGCAATCCTACAGTGAAACCAGACAGACAGGGCCGAAACCTGTACCTTCAAAGAAGCAAGGCGAAGCCCATGATCTAGTCCCACTTGTAGGAAGGCAAGTATCCTAGACAGACGAAACTCCAGCGGTGCATAATCTCTCGGTCGACACCATTGGAAGAACGTATGCCACACCCGATGGTATATCCTCGCGGACGACGGTTTCCGAGCTCGCAACATGGTACGCACCACAGAGCTGGAAAACCCCCTGGACCTCAACATGGCTGTCTCAACAGCCACGCCGTCAAAGACAGCCGAGCCAGGTCCGGGTGAAGACAAGGACCCTGCGACAGAAGGTCCGGTCGTAGCGGCAACCGCAGAGGACTGTCCACGGACAGACCCTGAAGGTCTGAGAACCAGTGCCGTCTGGGCCACGTGGGAGCTATCAACAGGAGCGTCCCTCCTTCCTGTTTGAATTTCCGGATTACCCGTGGAAGAAGGGAAACCGGAGGAAACAGGTATGCGAACCGGAACATCCACCGGACGGACAGAGCATCCACCAGAGACGCCTCTTCGTCTCTTGTGCAAGACCCGTACACCGGCAACTTGTTGTTGTGCCGGGACGCCATGAGGTCGATCTCTGGAAGACCCCACCTGTCCACCAGCAGTTGAAAAACGTCCGGGTACAGGCACCATTCCCCCGGATGAACGTCCTGGCGACTTAGAAAGTCCGCCTCCCAATTTAGCACTCCTGGGATGAAGACCGCTGATATGGCCGGAAGATTGCGCTCCGCCCATACCAGGATCCGAGACACCTCTACGAGAGCCGCCCGACTTCGGGTTCCTCCTTCCCTGTTTATGTAGGCCACGGTGGTAGCGTTGTCCGACTGGACCTGCACCAGACGACCCTGGAGAACCCGATGTGCCTGCTGGAGAGCATTGAAGACCGCACGGAGTTCCAAGATATTTATTGGAAGCTCCGCTTCTGTCGGCATCCACCTGCCCTGGAACAAGTGTGGACCCGAAACTGCTCCCCAGCCCCGAAGACTGGCGTCCGTTGTCAACAGGACCCAATTTGGTACCCAGAACGGACGTCCCTTGCTGAGATGGGTCATCTGCAACCACCAGGCAAGGGACAGGCGAACCTCCGGGGTGAGCACTATCGTCTGGGACTTTAGAGACTGAGGCAGCCCGTTCCACTTGGACAGGATCAGGTGCTGCAGAGGTCTGGAGTGAAACTGGGCATATTCCAACATGTCGAACACCGACACCATGGAGCCCAGTAACCTCATCGCCGAGTGCAGAGACACCCGGCGGCTGTGCAGACAACTGCGCACCATCGACTGTAAAGCAGAGATCTTTTCCTCCGTCACAAAGATCCTTTGCTGTCCCGAGTCTAATAAGGCTCCGAGGTGCAGAATCCGCCGAGACGGGATTAGAGTGGACTTCTGCCAGTTGATTAACCAGCCGTGCCGTTGCAGCAGCGCAATGGTCAGGTCCAAGTGGCGTAGAAGGAGCTCTGGAGATCCTGCCACTAATAACAGGTCGTCCAAGTACGGCAACATGCGGACTCCCTGCAGCCGCAGAGAAGCCACCATGACCGCCATCACCTTGGTGAACACACGCGGTGCTGTCGCCAGGCCAAAAGGTAACGCCCGAAACTGAAAGTGGTCGCTGCGGATTGCAAACCTGAGGAACTGTTGATGGCGCAAAAGAATAGGGACATGCAGGTAAGCGTCCTGTATGTCCAATGACACCATGTAGTCCCCAGGTTCCAGCGCCAGAATGATGGACCGTAGGGTCTCCATCCGAAACTTCGGCACCCGCAAAGACTTGTTGAGAGCTTTGAGGCTGAGAATCAGACGATACGACCCATTGGGTTTCTGCACCAAAAAAAGATTTGAATAGAAACCCTGGCCCCTCTGGGAGAATGGAACAGGCACTATAACTTCAGCCTGGAGCATAGTGTGCAAGACCTTCCGCAGCTCCGTGGCCTTGTACCGGTCTGATGGTAGACCCGTGGTGAAGAATCGAGCCGGGGGTCTGTGCCGGAAAGAGAGGGCGTACCCGTGGGAGACCACCTCAAGAACCCAAGTGTCTGTCGTGGTGACCGACCAACACCTGGCGAACTGCAGCAGGCGGCCTCCCACTTTGGGATCCCCCAACGGGAGGCCCGGACCGTCAGGCCACAGGCTTGTCATCAGGCTTAGGGGCCGGACGTCTGGTACTCCATGCCTGCTTCCGGGGCTTGGCCGATTTTTTGGGACCAGCCTGTCGGGGAAAAGACTTTGGTTTGGGCCTGCCCTGGGCCCTATAAGACCGAAAGGACGATGGTCCTGAACCAGAAGGAGCCGCGGCCGACGGGAGACATGCCGATTTGGCTGCCGCCAGCGTGGCCACAATCTTGTCCAGATCTGGACCGAAGAGAACTTCTCCGTTAAAGGGCAACGCCTCCAAACCCTTTTTGGAGTCAGCGTCCGCCTTCCAGGATCGCAACCACAAGGTGCGACGAGCAGCCACCGCTGCTGAAGAAATTCGAGACACCAGTGTACTAATGTCTAAGGCCACCTCGTTGATATATGTGGCCGAATCACGGAGATTACCAATCAACTCCGTTTGTTCGGCCAGACAGTCGGAATCAAAGGACGCCTCCAATGAATCCACCCAGTGCTCCTTCGCTCTGGCAACCCAGCAAATGGCCATAGCCGGCCGCGCTGCCCCCCCCCGCGAGGGAATAAGCTGACTTCAGGCAGATCTCCACCTTGTGGTCCGTAGCATCCTTAAGGGAGGACATGGATGGCATCGGCAATGTGGCACTACGGACAAGACGTGTCACATGAGAATCCACCTGTGGAGGGGATTCCCACTTAGCAAAATAATTATCCGCCAACTGATAAGCCACCGCCAGGCGCCTCTGCGGCTGGTATCTCTTGCCAGGCTGTTTCCACGCCTCCTCTAAATGGTCCATTAACTGACCCGAAAGAGGAAAGACTGTGGCGTCACCCTTCACATCCTTAAAAAAGGCATACTTGGATTTAGCAGCTGGGGGAACTTCGTCCTCAATCACCAAGGCTGTGCGGACTGCCCGAATAAGTCCAGGAATATATACCTTGGACCTAGCGTCAGCGTCCTTAGTATGGAGAGGTTCCTGATCGTAAGGATCCAGAATCTCCCCATCATCAGACGTCCCTTCGTCATCCTCATAAGGAGCCGACAGAGACGCCACCGGCCGTTTATGTGGCCGCATCACAGTCTCCCCCTGCAACACATCCGACAAGTGCTGTACAGAACTCGTCAGGGAGTTAACCCACGCCGGCTCCTGAGAAACCGGGAGAGGGGAAATAGGGAGACTGCGGGGTACCACCAATTGTCTTGGGAAACCCTGCATGGGTGACGACACCACTGACTGCTGGGACAAACCCATCTGTGTAAACGCGGGCTGCGGAGCTAACTGGCCCACTAAGGTTGTAAGCGCCTGAGCGAAACAAGCCCAGGGCGGCTCCTGTACCGGTGCTGTAACTGTAATAGGCCGCGCCATTGACAAACACTGCCGGCAGAGGCCCTCCGCGCTACCCTCCCCCTCCGCTAACGGTACTTTACACGTAGTACACTGTAGCCGGAGAGGAAAATCACTTTCAGACATGATGGTACGTGACCCCTCTCACCAATTGTATTTTAAAGAGGTGAGAGACCACCCTGCAGCACCGCACCGCAAGGGCTTAGCAGAAAGAACAGGGACAGAAATAAAGCTGACAGTCTTGAGAAGAAAAGTTACAGGCAGCAGCGCTAGCACAGTCACATACAATGCAAAGAAAATCAATTCCTAACCAGCGCTGATCACTCAACTACGCAGACACAGGGTCTGGTAGGACACAGCGCTGCATACACAGACCTGACCACAGCGGAGGAGAGGTATGCGGGGGGACCCAGACCAAGATGCTTTCTTCCAGGGTTCCAGCAGCGTTCACCATGCGTTCAAGGAAGATGGCCGCCGAGGAGCAGAGAGGAGGCTGGCCTGGGGGAGGAGCGCTGACACAGGGCCAGTCAGCACAGTGCAGAGAGGGCTGTGTGCAGCGGGGGAGGCGCCGGCTGTGCGACAGGGAAGGCGTGCTCCCCTGGCATGCATTTAACCCCCGGGACGCTGCAGCGCTACCGCTCTGCTGCGGTCCGCTGTCCCAGGGGGGTAGTGGAAGCGCAGGTTCTTACCTGGCTCCACGCTGCAGCCAGTCCCCAGGGAGCCCCCTGCCTGGGGACTCTGGACCATGTAACAGCGGGGACCCACCGCGGGACCCCGCTGCTTACCTTGCTGTCCCCCTTGAATCCGGCCATGGTCCGGAACATCTGGGGTCACCGCTAGCTGTGACCCCAGATGCTCACCAGCATCCCCGGATCAGTACCGGCGTTCTGGTACCAGCGGGGGTGTAGGGAAGACAGCATGGACGTCAGGACTGACTGTCCATGCTGTACATCCAGATGTGCAGCCACAGCTGCATACAGGAAAGCTTCAGGGGCTCTTCTTAGCCCCCACTCCAACAGGTGCACCCGACTCCGGCCAGGCATCAAACTAAACTGAGGTGCCTTGGCTCGGGGGCGGGGTATAGGAGGGGGACCCTAGTGCATCCTGGGAGGCTGAAAGCTTAACTCTGTGGTGCCCGATGACTGACGTCACACCTATACCCAAGGTATCCTGTGGATACCCTATGGACCCTGAAGTAGAAAATGGCAATTTACTGACACAAGTATATCAATTATAATCTTTGCAGTTGCCACTTCGAAGAGCGGATTGTTGAGAAACATGCCTGGCATCAGCAACCCATAGGATGGGTCAACCACGTCCCTCTAAATTGTATTGGATAAAAGGGACAGGGAGTGCTGATCTGCAGTATGGAATATTTGTGAAGGAGCTGAAGATGGTCTGTGGCTGGGGAAGAGCATCCCAGCAGAGGCTCTGCTGAAATCACCATAAAGTGACAGCTATAGATAGCGACAACATGTACTGTATGCTTGCCACTGGCACACATGCAATATTGTGTTTAGTGGTTTACTGTCCCTTTAACACGATATCTAGTGAATGTCTGTATCAATATATGTGATATATAGGGGCATATTTATTAAAAGAAATTTACAGGATATCCCCGAAACAACGATTTTCGTCAGGTACCCACAAATGTTAAGGATCCCCAGGATTTAACATGGAGGGACCACAGACGATATCTCCAATACCTGCCACGGCCCCTCAAGATGGCGTTAGCTGCTGTCAGCCTATAGTAGCCTATGGGATTCTATAGCGCAGATTCTTTCGGAAATGGATCCCTCTCCGTCAGCCCCCGAATGTTGCATACGCTGGACATCGGCCACAAATGCGCAGTAGCTGCGGGTAACCTGAAGCAGAGGACAACCAAGCTCATCTCCCGGCAAGGGCAAAATGCTGAATTCGGGTAAAAATTTACATCTAGGCAATGATTTATCACAGCCACATAAAAAGTGAAGATTGTGATAAATCAGTCACATAATGTTTTGCATTTAGTTTTCTCAGCATTATATTCCAGGGCTACTATGGTAAATGGATAAAATAGGACTATTCCCGAAGTACAATGGGCCATAGGAATTACCTTGTGCCTTGTCCTAATCCTAAACACAATGTCTAATATTCCGCAGCATCCTCAGGATCTGAACCTGCGCTGAACACCCAGGCCGGCAATGATGTAAGCGAGAAGCTGTACATTCCCACTAATCTGCAACGGTTAAGTTTAGACTTGCGTGCTGCAAGGGACCTCTGACGTCACACCCACATGACCCTTGATCAAAGGGGGAGGGGCAAGGATCAGAACAGGGGGGGCCAAAACTGGCTGCTCGCCATGCTTCAGGCACGGAGGCTCGCCACAAAAATATATTCCCCCTCTATGATCACGTGGGTGGTGACACTGGAGCAGTCCGGCTCTTCAGCAGTGATCACGTGGTTGCGACATCAGAGAGGTCCCTTCAACTAGGATCTAGCAGCAACCAATCTGCTACCTGCTAGGCATTCTTGATTGCAGATTCCCATTATACAGTTTCCCTTTAAGGATTTAGAGTTGATACTGCTCTCTAGTAGGCAAGTTATGAAGCACACTCAATGCATGTTTTCTACTCAGTTTCTATAGTTTGTACATACATAAAGTGTAGTGCGATTCAAGAGCATAAACAGTGTACCGACTCCTTTTTGCATTTCCTTCATCAGATGTATGAAAAAGTGACTGCATGTTATCTGTACTCTTATCTTGGAGTTATGTGCAGTGCACTCATTGTCCACAGTATACTGGCTAAAATAATACATTTTATGTGTACCGTATATACTCGAGTATAAGCCGAGTTTTTCAGCACATTTTTTGTGCTGAAAAAGTACCCCCTCGGCTTATACTCGAGTGAAGTGTAGCGCTGACCGGACGGAGTTCGGTCAGCGCTACACAGCACAAACACACAGCCGCCGGAGCCGGCAGCTGTGTGTTTGCTGTAATCAGCAGCCGCTGAGAGTCTGTCAGACTCTCATCGGCTGCTGCTGCCCCCACTGCGGGAGCCATCTTCCGGCTCCCGCAGTGGGTAATGGGAGAGACGTCATGAGTAATGATGTCTCTCCCATGCAAAGCGGCCGGAGGAGCTGTTAGCGGCGGGACCAGGAGCGGGGGTTTCAGGTGATTTTTATTTTTTATTCCGTCTCTCTCTACTGAGGGGGGGGGAAGACTACTGGGGGCACTACCAGGGGGCGATTACTACAGGGGGCACTAAAAGGGGTTATTACCACTGGGGGAACTACCAGGGGGGGATTACTATAGGGGGCACTAAAAGGGGGGATTACCACTGGGGGCACAACCAGGAGGGATTACTACTGGGGGCACAACCAGGGGGAATTACTACTGGGGGCACAACCAGGGGGAATTACTACTGGGGGCACTACCAGCTGCTGCCATTTCCCACCCTAGGCTTATACTCGAGTCAATAAGTTTTCCCAGTTTTTTGTGGTAAAAGTAGGTACCTCGGCTTATATTCGGGTCGACTTATACTCATATATTTATCCAGACAGTCATTATTTGAGGACACTGTCCTGTAGTCCCGATTGGGACAGCTTTAATCTGTGGGTCAATAAAATGGGACATATACTGCATCTTGTGCACTGTGAAAGGGTGTGGGTACACCAATAAATCAGTGTTTGGTAAGAAGTATGAGGCAGCCTAAAGCCCCAAAAGCATTAGGCAGGCCACAAGGGTTGTGTCTATGACGGCACTGTGATGTATCCATGTCCACACTGGTCTACTCTTCTGGAATATCTGTGAGACTCCCAAATCAAGGGTACTTCTGCCAGCTACTGGGAAAGTGGGAGCAATCGTCCTGCACCCCACCACTTCAAGTATTCACCAATGAGGTTAACCACAAATGGCACAATCAATGGTTAAATCCATCGATGGCTATCCCTTATGCTGGGTACACACTAGACTTGCAAACGATGCAACGGTCGTCTAGATTTCCCTGGAACTCCCGGACAAACGATATAGTGCAATCTTGCAAATGATATAACGTGCATCGTCCGGGACTTCCAAAATCGTTAGATTGTTAACGATATATATTGCTTTCCAAACACCTGATAACCATCTTAAGGATTTCTGACCAAATTTAAATGGGGGCTGTACTATCTACAGGGTATATAAAGCAGGCGCCATTTTAGCTCTGTGCAGTTCTGCTCTATGACTAGCGAGGCTTGGTGTATACCTGCTAAATGCTGTACATTGCTTTATTGTTTTGCCTGGTTTAACAAAGTTGTTCTATATTATCTCTTGTGATGTATACTTTTCACTATGGAGTTATGGCATCATATGCTGTGGCTGTGGTGTTAGCTGATAGGGAGGGCCCAGAACAGGCTGAGACCATGCTGGAGAAAGGAGTGGCCGCTGCTGATGGAGATTCAGGAGAACAATCCAGATGACTACCACAACTTCCTGTACATGGATGACGCCACCTTCCAGGAGATGCTGTGTCTGGTGACTCCCTACATCCGGAGGCAGAATACCACGTTGCGGAGGGTCATCCCTGCTGAGGAGGGGCTGACTGCTACCCTGAGGTACCTGCCTACAGGAAGATCCCTGGCTGGCCTGAAGTTTGGCTCCCTCATCTCCTCAAGCTTTAGATGCCTCAACATGCCAGAGACATCTAAAGCCATCATTACTGTCCTGAGGTAGCAGTACTAGAAGGTAAGAAAAAACACCACTTATTTCTTGTGCGAGAAACTGTGCCCCGTGTAAAAGAAGATGGCTGCATATTTTTTTTTTCATTTTTAAAAAAGGTATAAAATGCAAAGTAACATATAAGTAAAATTTTACAAATTTGCACATTTAATGGTAACCTGTATGTGCATAACGATTAATATAAACTAACTTATAAACTACTACCAAAACATTATCAACATGTTTTAGCATACCCAATAGCTTTGGTGGCTCTGATATACAGTATGTTGCTGCAATCTGCCCTTACGACACGGGTTTATTGACCTAGACAAAACGAGCGGCGTATATCACAGCGCACCAAAGTTATTGGGAATGACAAAGCTCGTTGATAATTGGGGTACATATTTATAGATCACATAAACTAAAGATTATACAAAACGGAGGGTCCTCCTCTGCATTAATGCAGTACAGATGCCACTTGAAGATGTGGATAGGTGGGTGGGGGGGCGGAGGGATTGATGGGGTGGGAACTCTCATTCTAGCAATTGGGCTCACAAACGAATGTGTGCGGTGTTAATTGGCCAAGTTTGCCCCGTATTATGAGATCATAGGTGAGGCGTTCAAATTGGAGCTGTTGATCCGGAGCCATTTGGCGCATGGAACTCGCCAAATGAGAGGCTAACAGATCAAACTTATCCGGGGGGCTTTGGAGCACTTTTTGGGCATTTTCAATAAATTGCTCTAGAGTGCTTCCATGTGGCCTTAACTGTGGTGCAATTCGCCGTTGTTTTTTGGTGGGTGGTGTCATGGCTCGCGAGGAACTTTTCCCCTCAATTTCACCGATGCCGGATATTCCCTGGGTCACGCCAATCTCCAGGTCAGAGGTTAAAGTCTGTAAAAAATAAATAAATAAATAAATACAGTTATGCATAAACGTCATGTATTTACATTTTTTTATGTTTTATTTCTAGTTCCCTACAACCGTGGAGGAACGGAAAAGCATTGCTGAGGAATTTGAACGACGGTGGAACTTTCCTAACTGCGAGGGAGCTATAGATGGCAAGCATGTGCGCACAACCCCACCTGCCAAAACCGTATCGTATTACTTTAATTACAAAGGATGCTGCAGCATTGTTCTGATGGCCGTGGTCAATGCGAACTACGAATTTCTATTTGCGGACGTTGGAAAGAATGGTCGTGCTTCAGATGGTGGGTCCTTCAAACAAATGGCTTTCTCCGATAAGCTCATCTCCAAAACCCTCAATTTACCGTCGGTTTAGGGAACGAAGCATGGGCTTAATTTTGTGTTCGTGTCGCACTAGACGAGCGCATTATGAAGCTATATGCGCAAAAGGAACTGACCAAGGAGAAGCGCATCAACAACTACAGGCTTTCCAGGGCACGCTATATTGTGGAGAACGCGTTTGGCATCCTCAGCAATCGTTTCCGCATCTTCCACACAGCCATCAACCCGCGTGTGGACAAGATCGACTGGATCAGCTTGGCGTGCGGTGTCCTGCCTAATTTTCTTAGGCAGAAGACCATCCAACAAAGTAGAACAAGCACAGCAATGCCGGATGACCCAGACCAGCCAGAGGACCTTGATCGGTGGTCTTCTGTAGCACCATCAGGGGTTTTACAAACAGGCACAGCACTCGCAAAACAGGTCAGGCCGGAACACCCGATATCTATTTTAGTGGAGTTGGGGGCGGTCCCATGGCAGGACAACTGCATAGAATAAACTATAGAGGAGAAATTTGAACTTTATGATGGACTATAGAACATTTGGCCTGGTGTCTTTGCACTGTGTCTCCACCTACCAAATCAACGCTGGACGTTTCACCAAACTCTTCCGCCTCTTCTCCAAGGTGAGAATCCAAAGAACTCCGAGATGGGCGCTGAGGATCCTGGTCCAAGGTGGCCATAGCCATATCTGCAAAAGTTTGTTTTTACAAAAAATAAAGACTATGTATACAGGATCCCATTGCCAAACACATTGAAAAATAAAGTGATAGATCAAAAACAATAAATGTATGACTACTAATCACTGGCTGGGGGGGGCAGATTTCTAGACATTTAGGGGCCCATTTATCATTGCATATTTTGCGGCTTAATCCCTGAAAACACTCGGGGGGTTAACAGCAAATATTACGTTACCCCTAGATGTATGAAGGAGAGACCTCCTGCCATCCCTCCATTCCCGCTGGCAGCAGCAGTATAGCCCATAGGTGTCTATGGGGGATGAGATGCTGCCAGATTTACCGCATTCCGGTTATTGGCCCCCGCAGTTAACGCCATCTGAGGATGGCGTTAGTCACAGTAGCCTATGCATCGCACAATTGGCTGGAACATGCTTATCAGCCCTGGGAGCACTCCGGGTACATCGCAGGGACTGGCTCCTATCGGAAGCCCCACTCCCTGCATGTGCCGGATGGTACATTCAGGTGACATGATGGCATTTTGCAATGCGATCATGGGTGGTAACGTCATGCCCAGTTCACATTGCAAATACCATCATTAATAAATGGGCCCAATCAACGGGAGCCTTTAAACATACCTGTACATACACACACATAGTGCGCGCACACTTCACGATTTGTCGTTCCCATGCGTCGGAATCGGCCAAAAAATATGTCTAGTGTGTACGGGGCTTAACTTTAAAGGTGGGAGGGTAGGGGAGCTTGGCGACACGATAGTAATGTGTCATGGCGAACACACTGCCATGAATCGCGATTCAGGGCGCCATGCTCTCACCTCTCCCACCCGGATATCACGCAGCACTCCTCCGATCCCGTGGAGTGGCTGCTTCAGGCAAGCTGGACTGCCTCAGGTCACATTCCCTTCCCCTGAAAACCCCCCCTGCACTCAGCACCCATTCATCACTGAGCCACACTACATCCCCATCTGCACGGCCAGATCGGGACAGAGCCCCCCCATCAGGGCAGCCTAAAGCTGGGAAGTGCAGAGTTGATATTACAGTGGGTGAGTGACTGGTGAAACGAAGGTGGGCCAAATAAATCCTTTCGGTTAACCAGCAGAACAGGGTTGTTGTGTTGCACAGTTAGAAAAGATTAGTCACCTATGCGCACAGGATAACAGATATCAACAAAGGGAATATTGCTTGAATGTTAATATAAATCAGTGTCCCATAGAGAAGGTGTTCAGTCTTGTGGTATAAACAATAAATGTTCCTGTACAAAAATAGAGGGTATCCGACAAGTATTCACAACGGCTTGTTCACAATGATCTTCAAACTCCCATAACACATCCGTTCATATGAAAAGAGAGAGAAGAAGGTGTGGGTGTAAGCAGAATACACCTAAATCGCTCAGATAACACTTCCTGGGAACAGGAGTCAGTGGAAGTAAACAACCTGCGGTGCCTCTGGATAGTCCCCACTTCCTGAATCCAAGCCTTCTAATAAAACACCTTCTGGATAATGCACTACGATGGTTCTTCTCTCTCTCTTTTCATATGAACGGATGTGTTATGGGAGTTTGAAGATCATTGTGAACAAGCCGTTGTGAATACTTGTCGGATACCCTCCATTTTTGTACAGGAACATTTATTGTTTATACCACAAGACTGAACACCTTCTCTTTGGGACACTGATTTATATTAACATTCAAGCAATATTCCCTTTGTTGATATTTGTTATCCTGTGTGCAAAGGTGACTAATCTTTTCTAACTGTATATATATTTTTTGGGGGTACATTTATAGGGATTACCCCTTGACACCCATTGCTGCATTTTCATGACGCGCGGGTTCTCATATTTCTTTTTTCCTTTGTTGTGCTGTATCAAACCTTCTAGAGAGGATAAATTGCCCATAGCAATCAATCAGCTTCATACTGTCATTTATCTATTATTATATATCAGATTCTAGTACATGCTATAAAATGACAATCTGATTGGTTAGTTTGGGTAACTTCTCCACGTGTCCTCCCTAGAAGGTTTGATACATATCCCCCTTAGAATAATAAGTTTACAACTATAATAACAAAAATAGTACATTAGGACAAACCTCAGTTACTTGCTGGGTAGCTGGAATCTTTCCACAGCTGAACTGTAATACTGTATAGCAGGGCAAGCAATCTGTGCCTGTGCAAGGGTGTGCTGGGACTTGTAGTCCTACACAGGGATGCCAAGAGAAATCTTGGGCACTGGTACAGCAACTTCCTGCCCCCCCCTCCCCCTGGAAGGGGTGTGGCCCTAGCTTGTTGGGGGACATGGCTGCACCTCTTTTGGGGGCATGGCTAGCAAGTGAAGAACCCCCACTCTCTTAGGAGCATGACATATTTCCCAGGAGCTAGGATAAAAGTATTCATTATTAGGATAGTGGGACAGTCCTTAGTGTGCTCTGCTTCATGCCATTCCTTCAACAGGTTTAAATTCATTTTAGAGTAGAAAATTCTCTTCGAGCACCCCAGATATTTCCCAGTGCTTTTTAAGACACAAAAAAATGTTTAAGAGCTGCTTTTTGCACACAAATAATGATTTTAAGAGTGTCCCCAATGTTTTTTTTTGGACACAAAAACATTTTTTTAACAGCAGCCCAGATACTGCACCAGTTGATGTTTATACACAATTTATTTTTTTCCTTAACAGCATTCAGATGCCCAATTGTTTCTTAGAGCTGTATTCAATATGAGCCGAGCCGCAATACTTTTTCGCGGCCCGGACTTTCCGCCTGTTTGGCAGGCGGAAAAGTATCGAGCGCGTGCCTGCTTTACCCCGTATTCAATATGAAAGTACGCAAAAACTGCACCCGGCGAAACGGAAACAGGCGCAAAGTGCTGTCAGGTTTGGGGAAATCAGTCTGACACCCCCCAAAAGATGCTCTGACATGGGGATTCACTATGATACCCCCCGATTTAGCTTGCTGAAGGTATTTGGAGTTTTTAAACGGGCTCAATAGCTGCTAAATAGCGTTTTTCTATATATGGTGCAGAATAGTATTCTGGAGGTGTTTTTTCCGAAAATAACTATTCCCAGCAAATTTGGGGTACTTGAAAATGGGGGTCAGCATATTTAAAAGTTGCTAAAGTGAAGTTGAAAAAATCGTGAAAAATCCACCTTCCGCAAGCACCTGCCATAAAAAAAAAAACACCTGGGGCATACTCGGGGACCCCCCCAGAGCCAAGTTCGCTAGTTTTTAACTTTGTACCCACATTTTTTTTAAACCCCCTTTTTCAAAGTCATTTTTTGGGGGGGGTCCTTAAGTGTTTATTTTTTTATTTTTTGACACAGTTCACCTTTGGGGGACTGTCTGAAGGCTGCAGGGAGGTTCCCGCAACGTTGCACCCCAGAACCCCAATTCTGCACTTTTTTCCACCTGCTATTCATAGGCGAAACTTTAAATTGAATACAGGGTAAGACCAAAACAGGCGAAAATGACGTCACCCACGAAAAAGTTTCGCCAAAAACGGCTTTTCGCTCCAAATTGAATACGGGCCCAAGACACAAAACATTTATTAAGCGCTAATTAGATACTGCCCACTTGTTTTTTGGACACAAATATTTTTTCTTAACAGCACCCAGATACTGCGCCACTTGCTGGTCACACATATGGCTCAGTAACACACAACACGTGGCGGCTGAAACGCAGCGAGTGGACGCAGGACGTCTGTTCACTCTCTTCACCAACACCCACACGCCCTCTCTTTTACACTGGTGGAGGGATATGGTCTGCCCTCCAATCGGACGCCTTCCGGGAACTATGACGAGGTCACTGACACGCGGCCAATAAGTTGTGCTGATGTTCTATATGAAATTTCAGTGCAGCGTGACGTTTGGGTGTTTCAAAGTGCCGGGCAGTAGGGGGAATTATGGGTGGGGAGAACAGTGATTGATATATATATATATATATATATATATACATACATACACACACACACTGTAAATATATCAGTGTTGGGTGTATGGTAATCAGCATGCACACACTATGGGGATGTGTGTGTAGATAGATAGATAGATATAAACAGACGTGTGTGTGTGTGTGTGTATATAATAAATATATATATATATATATATATATATACACACATACATATATATATATATTTACTTAGAATGTATCAGCACGCAGTGACTTTGTTACTCACTCTTCCTTGTATTGCTCCAACGAGCCTTCAGTCCTTCACTGAACTGAACCACAGGAAAGAACAGGCCGACCTGTATGGGCATAGAACCGCACTTCCGCCCTCACTCTACGTCACTTCCAGGTACAGATACTAGAAGGGGACCCGATAATGAGCAATGTCAGGTCACGTGTGTCTGTCTCTTGAATGCGCCCATCCCATACTGTTGTCTAACCCCGCCCAGTAGTGACGTTCCAGTGCCCCGGTGCATTACTGGGAAGGGACCATGTTGTATGCAGTGTGATCACATTGGGAGAGGCTCAGGATCCATCACAGTGAGTCGGGCGGGGATTTCTCTGTGTACTCTGGTTTTCTCTTCTCTATATATAATCTTACTGTGTAACCTCATACATTGCATTCTCATGTGTCCTATTACAGCATACATGTAACATACACGTGTTGCATGGATTTTCCCCTGTCATACAGTTCTTGTAGATCAATGTAGCTAAATATTGCAGGAGAGAGCTCGTTGTGCTGTATATTCATTCATATTCTCAATTAATGTGGCAGCACGGTTGATTAGTGGTTAGCTTGTCTCACAGCGCTGGTGATATGTGTTCAGTTCCCTGTCAGGACCCTATCTGTGTAATGTTTGTATGTATCCCCTGTGTTTGAGTGAGTTTCATCTGGGTACTCAATTTTTTTCCCACTCAAGACATGCTGGCAGGCTACCTGACTGCTAACAATAACATTAGTGTGTCCATGTGATAGGGACTGAAGTGAATGACTATTCTCTGTAAAGTGCTGCGGAATATGTATGCGGTATATGAATCAGAATAACTGTTAGTAGTAAATATGTTAATAATATGTATTCACTGGAATTTCTCTTCCACAAGTCTAGAAACTCTGTGGATCTATTCTTGTTATGGATTGCTGCTCTGATATATACACCGATCTAAAAGAGAGCACAGTCCTGTTCTCATAATTCTCTCTGTGCCTGATTCATTACGTAACGCAACTGTGAATGCAATAGCAATTACGCATGCAGTCTCACTACGATAGCATAGCGATCGCGATGTATTAGCATACTGACGAAAACTTTACCTTGCACAGCCGTAATGTTTAGCAAGACTGCAAAACCATCGAGTACCATCATTGATTGGTTGGAATGAAAATCTGGTAAGGTACAGGAGTAAATGATGATTAGCAATTTGCTCCTAAATGCCAGAAAACAGATGAAAATGGTCGTTCAGACAAGTTTGTTAAATGTTGTTTGAACAAATAGTTTGGATCAAAGTTTTTTGTCCATTTTCCGGTGTTTGGGAGCAAATTGCTGATTGTATACCTTACCAGATTTTCATTCCAACCAATCAACTTGTTGGCTGGTTGGACAGATAATCTTTAGATGTGTGGCCAGCTTTAGTCCTCCCAGACTTTCCTGTGTTCTGTGAACCAGACCCAGTCCTGTGTCTCTCCCACACTTCCGCCTGACAAAGTTCATGATACAACTTACTCACGCTCATAGAAGAACCCAGAATTCTCTGGAATGATGATGTCTCGTCGGCTCATTATTTCATGTGCCTGTGGTTACCATGGTAGTTTGATGATACTTTGCCAACTGTGAATCGTTAATTAATTTGCATCCAAAACTTAACAACAACTTAATGCCTACCCTCCAACATGACCCATTCCATTAGATACAAAACACTCTGCACAAAAAACTCTGCTCTTGGACTTCCCACCTAAGGTATGATTGCAGTCACCTCTGTTGAACTAGGTAATTGATGACAGGTGTTTCAGCACAGGTGTCTGCAATCATCAATTAAGAGGGAAGTCCAGGAGCGGAGCATTTTGTACCTAATGGAACGGGTCATGTTGGATGGTCTGTTAATGGGCACGATTCTATTCTATGCGATGTGAATAGCGCCGGGAGATAGCACCCGGAGCTATTCAATTGTGCGCTGTGTTTAGTCGGAGAATGCCCGTTCTCGCGACTAAACACCCTGTTTAATGGCGCGGTAATGGGCATTCCCCGACCTAACTTCCCGCCGCGATGCTGTTTTCCCGGCGCTAAGGGCAGAAAACAGCCTCACGCCGGGATTTTTGTCGGATTTCTGCTCTCATCCTCGGGGGGGGGGATGCGAGAATAAATCCTAGTCGGACTTGGCAGCGCGGTGTATTGAATAGCTCCGGGAGCTCACTCCCGGCGCTATTTTACATCGCATAGAATAGAATCGTGCCCTTCTTCATTTTTTTTTTTTTTTTTTTTGTACCAGTAGCAGCATTAGACAAAAGAAAAATAATATATTTTTATAGGGGACTGCAGCGTTAGTGTTTTTAATGTAAAATATTGAACCTTATGGGGTACAAGGTTACGTAGGGTTTGGCATGGTGCGACTCCACAGGATGGTGCAATGTTCTATGTACCATGATACCCTGAAATGCATGAAGGAGCACACGGCTTAATTAAATGGACCCAACGTGTCTAGAAAAGAACATTTGCACTTCTCCACTAAAGTGAAACAGGAAGGCCCAAAAATGGGACCACAGTTTGTGGAGTGACTTTCAACACATTAAGACATGTATAACGTTTGTACTATCTGCCCCTTAATCTAATTTTAGTCATCTCAACCAAAAAATATTATTATTTTTTTTTTAGCACTGTTGCACAAAACTGTCATCTGGTCCACTTTCTCTGCAATTAGCAAGGAACACCCTCACGCCGGTCAGGTTTTTCTAGCAGCAGGTGGATATGTAGGCGCATCTGTGCGGCAGCGCCACCTATTATTATTTTACCTGCACTTGGTAAATGAGGCCAAGAGCTATACTGCCCATGTATTGCAGCTGAAGTGGATATGTAATGTAGCTTTTGCTTTCCGTGTATAGTTCCTATATAATTTTATCTATCGCCCATGGCTGTAACTAATTTTGGGCAATGACCGACCACATCCTCTTTACTGTTGCTAGAGGTTGGGTAAGATTTGGGGGATGCGGCAATATTTAGACCTTAAACCCGTCTTCTTTGTGATATAAAGTTCTGTGACTGTCAGTTTGGAAACAAAAGAACATTTAAATCCTTTTTTTTTTTTTTTGTGTGTGTTTATAATACATTTGTGTATATGTTCATGCATCAGACACTAGGGGCTCAATCCTATTGTACACGATGTATTCGCGGGTGCAAATAATCACGCTTGACGGCAGCCTGGATTTGCCTAAAGTGCTCGCAGCCCCACAGGGCTCGGAGCGTGTCCCGCGAAGGGTGCGAGGTGCTGACGGCAACTCACACCCTTCTCGTGGAATAGGATTAACCCCTAAGGGGGAACTAAATTGTTTTTTGGATGCCCGTTAGTAATGGGCGCCCAACGGAGGTATTCAATTGTTGGTCCGATCGGGCATGAATGCCCCAGTTGTTGCGCCCAAATGCATTGGGTTTATTTGTGTAAAGCAGCTAGACTCGTCTAAAGTACTGTGTAGGGTGCCCAAACGGCCAGCTTTTTCTAGATTTTCTGCTCGCCACCTCAGGGCGGTACGAGCAGAAATGTGGACACTCGCGTCCCCCGATCGGAGCAACAGCTCTTTTGGGCGCCCATTGTTGAAAAACCAATTGAATTCCCTGCTAAGTGCTGTGCAATTGCCAGTGTCTGTTTGTATCGTATAAGTCTTTGCCAAAGACAGTGTGCTCTGTGTTGTGTAAATTTTATAAATGGTAACAACACTGATACAGATTGTTTGCCGGGGAATTAGTGTTCAGGGTCCTGGCAGGTGCAGCCTATAAATAACATCACCTTGTCTGCTTGTTGCATCCATTAAACTTTTATACCAAAGGGAACCTGTGTCGTTCTTAACATCTTCCTCTAATGCAGCAAGACCATGGAGGTTTCAGCGAGTGGTGGAAAGAGCAAGATTACCGATATTGGATAACGGGATGAAGAGGAAATATTTTCAGGGCATCTCTTGCTGTGTAGAAGAACCAAATGCCGTTTCCCCTCTACAAAGCCTCTTGATCATCTTTGCACCACCTCAGAGCTTGTGAAGATTAGGTCATGTTCCAGTAGAAGTTTGCATTGTGTTTTAGGATTATTTTATTTTTTTTGGGGGGGGGGGGGATCAGGGTTAAGTGTGGATTGGGGATATGACCGTCTAGTTCTGCACTTATGTCTGTACTAAATCTCTGAGCCATTTGGACCTTGGTATGAGCTTTATTGTAGACCTGTGGTTGGTAGAGGTCTAATACTAATTATCCGGTTTGATTCAGAGTTATCCATCCCCAGATTGAATTATATTTCAGTACCTGCAACTAGAACATGCACTTTGACATCTTAGGGGGAGATTCAATTCTTCTGCGGGAATTTAGCTCCTGTGCTAAGTGCCCTGAGCAATTCAAGTTACTAGCCACGGCCTGAAAGCTGCATCGCAACCACGCACTTAGCCGCAAGCTGACTCACCCTGGGAATTATCGCGGAAAAAAAGTGGCCATCACAGGAAGTAGTTGGATAGCTCCCGGGATCTAAATTGCCGTATAGGATTTAAAATCTCTCTTACTGTATATCCCTGATGGGTATCTTAGTTTTCCTTTCCCATCTGGCAGAGACCGTTGCTCAGTAATTTTTATATTATTTTGTTGCAGCCAGAAAACTTGCTTCATCCAAAATATATAGGATGGATTGGTGGAAATGATCCAGGGTGGTAACTCATGGCCCAATACTAGAGCCCTAAAATCTAAAAGCTCGGTCTTCTCATTTGTCAAGATAAATCCATAAATGTATATGACAGAAGGCAGCTGGTTCCCACCGTATTACACGTATCGTTGTCCTTGTTGGTGCGGATTCCAAGTCTTATTTGTTACCTATTGTAGTCCTTCCCCAAAGTTTCGAGTTTTTAGGACGACTTGATGGAGGACGTTCTAGGGTTATCAATTTCTGGCAGTCCCTGTAACTTTCTACCAAGTACAACGTTTCCGGAATTTTGGAAAGTACCAAAAAAAAAAAATAATAAAAAAAAATGTCAATTTAATAAATCTCTCAGCCCAAATCTCCGTACTATCCAAATCCCTCAGGCTATACTCTGCACGGCTAGATGTTGTCTCCGTAGTAAAAATGCCTCCTCTCTCCCCACGCACTCGTGCGCCATTTATCTTAATCTGTGCAACACTGACATATGGTGATGGAAATAATTTATTCTGTATTCCATAACAGAGCCCGCAAATTACCTTAATCTAGGGTCCCTGCTCTACTGTATTTCTATAGCAGACAGCAATCTTACTCCTCCTTCCCCCCACACTACTGAGTCTATACATTATCATCACTTTGCTTATCTCTCAATAACCAAAATCCAAATGATTGTATAAAGACTAGACCTAATAATGTATAAACGTCTAGCAGTGGCCTCCGGGGGCTCCTTTGCTTGGGGTTATCTTTGTAGAAGCCCTCCATCCCTCCACTTTCTTCCTCATTTATTATTTCCTTCCCTGTGTTACCTTTATAGATATTACTGTACAGATGTATGCATTGCGTTGCTGTAAATGAACTGCGAACGCGCATGCTGTGAGGATTCACAGGAACAGACCATTATGGGGGTGTTTACAGGGAATTCCGGGCAAAACGCAGCCGTCCCAGGGTCGTTTCCTGGGCGTGCATTAGCCAGCGTCTGCGATCATAATGCAGGCAGGGCGCCGGACCTAGGGCAAGGGCGCTTCTGTGCACGCCTGACAAGGGGGCGTGGCCAATGAAAAGGGGGCGTGTCTGCGTCCCCCTTTTCGTTACTCTTGGGCGTTCTCGACACTTACGGACATGCGGGGCAGACCCCCAAGCGCTGTGGTCACTGTGAATGGATGCCAGGTGCATGTGCCCGGCATCTATTCACCGGCTGTGACCGCTGTTCTGCCGTTTTTGCCTACCCGCGGGACACTGCGGCCCATGCGTGTAGGACAGAACTCGCAGGCTGTTTCAGCGGGGCATCGCGCTGGAGGGCAGGGTGCTTTCTGCCCTTCAGAAATAGGGCAGGGCGCTTTCTGCCCTTCAGAAATAGGGCAGGGCGGGGCGACCCGCTGAAACAGCCTAGCAGGAACGCTAGATCAAGCACAGAACAAACCTCCAGCGTCTCTCGATCACTACAGCTATTAGACTTACACGAGCTGTCGAAGTCTTGAAGATCTGTGCACAATGCTGCGTTTGTGTACGTAGCTGCGGGCAACTACGAGGGCTCCAGTGAGCATCTCTGTACAAAACCTGCCGCCTGTTGCATTAGCATATATTTGCTACTGCGATCCGTGAGAGTATGCAGTGGCGTATGCCATTACCGTTGTCACTATTATGTACTGTACCTAACAAAAAAGAAAACTTTTTTTTTTTTTACAATTTTGGGGTTTAGTAGTCCTTTAAAATTGAATATAGCTCTCTACTGCTCCAAGTTGTCCACGATTTCCAACCGCACAGTGCTCGTTCCTGGTCCAGCTCTCTCTATACCCCTGTGCAGGCTGGAGGAAGAGCACAGCAAGCACACAAACTGCTCCTGATACTATGTAGCAAAATACCATAAACCCTCATCACAGGTCCACTCTAAATTATAATTATTATTATTATGTGTTCTGCAGCGCCTTACAAAGTACATAAACAAATAGATTGATTTACAGTGACTTACAATACAATACAATACATTACAGGACATGGATAATATATATTGCTACATTCGTGACCATAACACCCAGATAAGCAACAATGCAAAGCAACCAAGTGTTAGGTGCCCTGGTAGAGAGTAAGAAGTAGATGAAGGTAGAGTAAGGAGAAGCACAAGAGGGTAGGGGGCCCTGCTCATAGGAGCTTACATTCTAAAGGGGAGGGACAGACAAACAGGTGTGACACAGGTGGGGTAGGCAGGGAGGAAGGAGCATGTAGCAGCAAGTTAAGATGAGAGCTGGAAGGCTTTGATGAAGTAGTGGGTCTTGAGAGCCCGTTTGAAGGATTGAAGAGAGGTGGAGAGTCTGATGGGGAGTGGGAGAGAGTTCCAAAGGTGGGGAGCAGCGCGGGCAAAATCTTGGAGGCAGGAGTGGGAGGAAGTAATCAATTGGCATGAAAGGCGGTGTGCATTTGTTGAACGAAGAGGGTGGACAGGGGAGTGAAGGGAGATGAGGTTAGAAATGTAAATGGGAGAGGAATGGGTGAGGGCTTTGTAAGTGAGTGTGAGAACCTTAAATTGGGTTCTAAAAGGGAATGGGAGCCAGTGGAGAGCTTATATCAGAGGGGAGGCAGATGAGCCAAGCAGCAGCATTGAGGATGGACTGGAGAGGGGAGAGAAGGGATTTGGGGAGGCCAGATAGGAGGAGGTTACAGTAGTCCAATCTGGAGATGACCACTGAGTGTATGAGGGTTTTAGTGGCATCCTGGGTGAGAAAGGGTCTAATCTTGGAAATATTTTTAAGATGAAAACGACAGGACTGTGAGATATTCTGGATATGTGGTCTGAAGGAGATGGAGAAGTCCAGGATAACTCCAAGACAGCGCACTTTGGGGTTAGAGGAGATAGTTGTGCCATTAATTGATAAAGAAATGGGGGGAAGTGTGGTTATGTAGGGGGGAGGGAAGATGATTAGCTCAGTCTTAGACATATTAAGTGTAAGAAATCGCTGGGACATCCAGGAAGAGATGGCAGAGAGGCAGTTGGAGACGAGAGAGGGGGAGAGGTCAGGGGAGGAAAGGTAGATCTGAGTATCATCAGCATAGAGATGATATTGTAGGTCAAAAGAGCTGATGAGTTCACCTAGTGAGGACGTATAGAGGGAGAATAGTAGAGGTCCAAGAACAGAACCTTTTGGAACACCTACTGCAAGAGGCTTTGGGGGAGAAGAGGAGTCATGAGAGGAGACAAGATATGCCCTCTCTAGCTCCGGCGCCCTGCCGGAGCTACTGGGAACACTAGAGAAGGAGCGGTCAGAGAAGTAGGAGAATAGCCAGGAGAGGGCAGTGTCACGTACACCAAGGTAGTGAAGGATTTGCAGAAGGAGAGGGTGGTCCACAGTGTCGAAAGCAGCAGAGAGCTCAAGGAGAATGAGTAGAGAGTAGTGGCCTTTGGATTTGGCAGCAAGGAGGTCATTGCTGACTTTTGTGAGGGCAGTTTCAGTGGAGTGGAGAGAACGGAAGCCAGATTGAAAAGGGTCAAGGAGAGAGTGAGCAGAAAGAAAGGTTGTAAGGCAGTTATAAACAACACGCTCAAGGAGCTTGGAGGCAAAAGGGAGGAGAGAGATAGGACGGTAGTTGGAGAGAGTGTTAGAATCAAGGGTAGGTTTTTATTTAGTATGGGGGCGACGGCATGTTCGAATGCAGACGGGAGTGCCTGATAGGGAGAGATTAAGGAGGTGGGCAAGATGGGAGCAGGCAGAAGGAGAGAGGTAGCGGGGCGACGTGAAGGGATAGGGTCAAGGGGGGAGATGGAAGGGGGAGGACTGGATGAGGGACATGGCTTCCTCTCCAGATACAGGGGAGAAGAAAGTTAGAGTAGGTAAAATGGATGGGGTGGGGTGATCTGGGAAGAGAGGAGGTGGATAGCAGGGGGACTGGTGGGATGTGATGTCCTGATGTATGGAGTAAATTTTACATGTAAAGTAGGTAGCAAAGTCAAGGGCAGAGCGAGGAGGGGGTGGGCGGAGGAGGGAATTGAAGGTGGTGAAGAGACGTTGGGGATTTGAGGACTGATGCCACTAATTCCCGACATATAAATACAAATAATAGTCTAAGCGACCTAGGCCATGGGGCTGCAGCCCAGTCCACGCTCAGGTGCACCACTCCAACAAATTTACAAATAGAAATGTAAGCGGTCCAAAAAGGCGCTGTCCCCAGTCAGAAACGTCCTGTCTTATTCTGCCGGAGAAAAATATGACACATGATTATGCTTCAGTATGTAACGACTACCATCACTTTTTGACAATGGCTAATCTGATAACTCATACAAGCACCTATTGATAAAGCCCTTATATATTAGGGCGAAACGCGCCAGTGGACCCCCCTTTTACAGCACTTTGATCTGAGTTAAAGACACTGGAGTGTCGTGCCGAATACCGGTTGGACGCTAAGCGGCTAAACTGAGCTGGAACACACGGGAGCCAAACATGACTGCTGGAGCTGGGTAACCCGAATCGGGCTACTTCCCAGAGCAACCCCGTTGCTCAGGTACACCTAGTGCAGTCAAAGCTTGTGACACCAATTAAGCTTTACAAACATTACCTCACGTTTTTTCCTATTTGGGACTGTTAAATCTTACGTGATCCTGACAGAGCATTCTGCACAGAATATTCTATTTATACACATGCAAGTGGAATTCTACTTAACCATCAGTGAACATTAGATAAAAAAAATTTTGTTCCGTCAATAGGTGCTTGTATGGGACTATTCTAGTCAATGTGTTGAATGTTGAAATTATACAGATCGTTTTATCCAATTCATGATCTAAGAATTCTAGTTATTCCTAATAATATATATTGAAGTGTATTGTTATATATTAGTATTTTATTCTTATATGTGGTTAAATTATTATTGGGAAACCTGACTGCTATATAATTTTTCTGCCATTTCACAACTTGGTTCTAATATATAAGTGCAGTCCCATTCCTAGTATATAGTTTGTCTCTCTCTCTCTCTCTCTCTCTCTCTCTCTCTGTCTCTCTGTCTCTCTGTCTCTTTCTCTCTCTCTCTGTCTCTCTCTCTGTCTCTCTCTCTCTCTCTCTCTCATTATAGTTTTTTTTTTTCTTTTAGATTTGGTTATACAATAAAATAACTATAAAGATTCTTAAAAGTTAGATTACTACCGAAGTCATTTGTTTTTGTGCCTACGTGATCTGATAACTCGCCTAACTGTGGTGAGATGTGTTCCCATAAAGCAGAGATGGGGAACCTCAGGCCCAGGGGCTGTATAAGGCCCGTGGAATCATTTGGTCTGGCCCTCAGAGTTTTTTCCCACTAGCCTCATTTGGCTATCAGGGTGCCTAGAATGGCGCACAGCAGCCAGAGTCTATGCAGCAGTGCCGCCTGGAGAGTCTTTAGGACGCTTCACAGGGTTACACTGCTGCCCTTACAGCATTGCTGTAATCACTGGCGATTGTGGTATACGCCCCGTGTGACATCACATGAAGGGGGCGTGGCCTGCACCGGGCCCGCAGATGTTATATACAGTATATCAAAATGACCCTCGGCAGAGAAAGGTTCCCCACCCCTGCCATAAAGGTATCCTTTTAAGTACTCCCACACACTTGTTTAAACGGTCATAAACCAATGCTTGTTCCCTTCTGGGAATAGACTCAGCTGGGACCAGGTATTGACGTTCCCCAAAAGGTTTCTTTATGCCACCGAATGTTTGTGGTGTTCACTTCATGTAGGCAGGAAAAGCCGTAAGTTGAGCAGGATACTTTCCATAAAGTAAATTATTTCCAAGTAGATAAAAAGGTAAAAAAAGTTCACTTAAAAACAGAAGATAGTCCCTTAATCGGGGCCCTCAGTATCATATGGACATCCCTGGAATAAACAAGCACCTCACCCGGAATGAAATGGGGTATATTGGTACATCAGATGGAACAAGATGTATAGGTAGTTCCACAGCAGCTGACAGTCTTCCTTTACCACCAACGCGTTTCTGACTATTCTGGTCCTTCCTCATATCAATGCTCAGGTCTGGACCATGAAAGTGCTACCCTGACATTTTCCTGCCGCTCTGTTTCAAAGATTTGTTGTATTACCTGTCCCCTCCACTAGATGGCTGCAGTTCCTTCCACATCTTTATTGCAGATCTGATACAGGTCAGACACCTGAGTTTCTGTGACATCACTGGACCCGCCACCCGTGTGTCTGATTCTGCCAACCCACAGACCGCATTTCTGCAGATCAAGGCAGCCAAGCTGTCAGTGACTTGGCTAGGGAAGCTCCTCCCTCCTAACATGTCTGCCTGCTGACACAGAGCAGGGGGGAAATATTAATTTCATTATAATGACTGTTATTATCTCAGGTATATTATACAGATCAAGATCAGTCAGTATGACATCGGACATATATAGATTAGTGGCTTTAATTGCTCTTTATGTCAACCTCCCCCCCTTCCCTACACACACTCGCACACACTCGAAATGCATGAATATTGGATGAAAATGCAGGTTATAAACACTGAAGTGTAATGCAGTGTGTATCTCAGCATGCCTGATGTATAACTGGGTGGGTACAGACAACAGGATGCAGATGACAGTACAGATCTCTTATGCAGTGAATGTAGATCCGTGCTGACACAGGAGCTGTGCCCTATGTGGGAGGATTGCTGTTGATGTAAAGGATAAGTCAGTTATACATGCTTGGTCACATGCCAGCCTCCTGCATAGAGGACAGAGCCTGGCTCAGTAACTCGCTGCGGGCACCCATTACTATGTTCTGTTTCCTGGGCAGGTCGGATCGCAGTGAGGACTCTGTATGATACAGCGGAGGCTGCTTACTACAATCGGCAGGATGACAGAAGAGGCTAAGAGGCTGGCAGGCTGCGCGGCTGTGGACAATCATGTCAAGGTATGGGAAGTACCAAAATGGTTTCGTCCCTCCTCCGATCCGTATCTGTGGAAGCATTAGCTTCTTTGCGTTACCAGCTGTACCAGAGCTGATGCTGAATATTACCGGTGTTATAGTCAGGAGTAATCTGTGAGCCCTATTCACTTCCATTTACAGGGACTCTAAGGGGCCTATCCATTAGCAGATACAATTAACCATTGTACGATTATATCATTCAATCGTTCATTATATCTGCTAATGGATAGGCCCTGAACGATGACGGATGCGCACTCCCGCGCCCGATAGCTCGCATCTATCATCTCTCCAACATGTTGGTTAATTATCGGCTATAGCTGTACGATATTAGCAATATCGCGCAGTTTATATGCGGCGAACGACAAAAGATATTAGCAGCAGCTACAGAGCGCTGCCGAGAAAATAATCCACTCCCTGAGTGATGTCATGCGATATCGTTCATCGTTTGCCAAAATCTATCATGTACATGATATCGTTCAGCACAGCCACCGGAATTTTTCAAGGGATATCTTTTGCCTTTCATCGCTCAGAAATACATCTGCTAATGGATAGGCCCCTAACCCTGTTCTTCTTTTCCCCTGTTGTATTTGCTGACTCTATGTAGTAAGGGATGACTATATAAAAATGCTTTAAAGTTCCATTGTCTGCTCTCTCTTCCCCATAATCACTTTATTTCCTCCACAGAGATGTCAATGGTCAATCCAATAGAGGTGTGATAATCCCTCACAATACATCAATTGTTTTGCCCCAATGTTTTAACCTTCCAGTCCGGTTATAAATTTGTTGATAAAATACAATAAACATCACTTCAATTTTTTTTTGTTAGCTAGTTTGAATACAGATGTTTTTTGTTCAGCCCGTGGTGGGTTACTAAAACATAAGTGTGCTCCCCTCCCCCCCCCCCCCCCCCACCACTACCACCACCACCACCACTCATGGCCCTAGATCCTCATGTGCACAGAACCCTACTGAGGTTAGGTGTGTGTATGTGGGTAAGTCGCTGTACGGCTGGGTTTTACATCTTACAAGGTCAAATCCACTCTGATCAGATTTACACCAGTTCAGATTGGACTTCACACTGACCATTGGTTGTCTCATTTGGCTTATGGGGCACATACATCAGCAATCAATGGGGGCAATTCTGCGTTTTGCATACGATTGTGTAAATCCGCAATATTTTGGGGTTCACTGATGAATCGGGTTGTTCAGCATGTTTGGTTTCACCGGCCAATCGGAGCTGTAGTTTGCTAGTTTATGGTAATAATAAGCCGATTTGCAGACCGTTTACTAGTGTTACATGGGCCACATTACATAATAAAACTTGTTCATCAATCAGTAACTTCAGAAATGTATTTATAGTTTTGCATAAAATTACTGAGAACCTTTTTATCCATCGTATTCCTGTACATTAGGATCTGCTCCCTCTTTCCAAACTCTTTTGGATCCCAGGCTTTCAGACTACATGTGTACTTCTATATAGACGAGGCCAGCCTCTATTGTGTTCTGGCTGCATGCAGAGTGTACCTAGGGAGTGACTGAGATTATATAACATTCCTACATTATACCTGCCTCTGTTACCTGGCTGAGGGCGAGTTCTTGTCTTTGTACTCTTATATTTTGTAGGAGGGGGAAAATGTTTCCCCAGGGGGAGGAGAATTTTATCTTATGCACATCAGACTTTTAACGGACATTGTATGTAACCCCTCTGCGACATTTTTCAACGTATAGGTGCTTGATTCAGAGATGTACGCTAATGCCGCTGCTGCTTTGTCTGTGTACGCAGATTCTATGAAAAAATAAGCAAATGTCACAGACGCAGGGAGATATGAGACGCCCACTGGCAGCTTTGCACAGCCAAGCATCTGCGTATTAAGACCGCTTCGGTCGCAGATCATATGATTGTCGCAGTCCTGGGACTCCGGAGCCATTTTTCTTGCATAGGGAATCGCAGGTTGACTCCCCCGAAACGGTTGCCACACGCCTGCGGTCTCTAACGCCACTCACCGTTACCTTCCCCCCCCAAAGCTCCCTGACTGTCAGCCACACTGCGAGTAAAGAGTCGCTGTGTACGACTACGGTAATGTACCTTTACCCATGAGGAATGCGACTTGGATGCATGCACGGTTTAATCATTGCTCAAATTTGTAAACCTCGCCATTGCGTTCAACTCTGAATCCGGCCTATAGAGGTTTTCATTGTTCAGTTAATTTATACAACGAGGAACCCAGAAACATTCCCAATATATGGAAACATATCCCGGTCTGATGGAGTTTAGCTGTGACTATTAGTACCTGACTGATTTATTTTCTTGCCCCCTATAGGTGCTAAAAACATTTAAATTGTCCTCTGTATGGTTACAGATAGACAGCATAGCGTATGCTTAGCGCTAGTACTCTATGGGGTCTATTTACTAAGCTGTGTTAGGTGATAAGATACCAGCCAATTAGCTCCAAACTGCCATGTCACAGGCTGTGTTTGAAAAATGGCAGTTAGGAGCTGATTGGCTGGTACATTATCTCCGTTCACTTTATCTCCTAACACAGCTTAGTAAATAGACCCCTATGTAGGTAAAAGTGATTGGACACTGACAGCAGCAAGTAGATCATCAAGATGTTATTGAAGTCAGTCCTTTGTAATTCCAGCATGTGCAGTGATTACCGCAGACACCCTTCTTGGCAAACCCCCCCCCATATCCTACAAGTTTTGCCTGTCCCTCTCCTACGTCATTTGTAGCAGAAATGTGACATTGGCTTCTGTGCGCTAATAATTGTATCCGCTCCTAATGCCGTCCCATGGGCAGCGTCCTGTGTCTGTCTGTGCTGCCAGCGTGACGGTAACGTTTAGTGATCCCCGCGTGTGTCTCTCTCTCTGCAGAATAATCAGGTGCTCGGCATTGGAAGCGGATCTACCATTGTCCACGCTGTGAATCGATTAGGTACAGTATTAAAGTATTCTCACAGTGTCTCTTCTTCATATCAAAGACTCACTACAGCTATGTTTTTGTGTTTTTAATTTTTTTCCTTTTCCCTTTCTATATGTACAATGGAGTTACTGTATAGTAATATGCTGAATACACAGCTGATGTTATTATTTTATGTCATGTAATAAAATAACTTATTGTGTAACCAGTGAGTTTCTGATGCTCCAGTTCAGCGTTTATGATAATGAGGACTCATGCTTCTCGTGCTGTCATTTTGTTATGGATATCAGGATTTCTCGGTCTACAGCCTTGTGTGATTTATACAGATGCGTTCCTGTACATCTAGCCTGAATACTCCATGTGGTGCAAGGTGTCTGTCGCGAGTGAGACGCCAAGCCCTGCAAAACTTTGCTAGCTTTGGGCGGCTTTTTCACCCGAAAATACGTCTTAGTCACAATGCGATGCGACTGGGACACTTCAGCACTGTGCTGATTAATTTGATATGCGACACTTGTACATCCCCTCACTCTCTCTCATGATAATAACATAAATGAGACTAATACCCCTTTTACACCAATCTAAAAATCCCTGGGTGATGCGCATCAACCCGGGTTTTTTGTCTGTGTAAATGGATACAACCGGGTCCAGGGACCCAGAGATCCAACTCTGGTACTTTGCATGGTTGGCCATGGGTCGTTCCCGTGGCACCCTGCAGTGTAAACGTCCGATTGGCTGGCTTCAGTGGCGCTTGGAGATGACATCATCTCCAAGCGTCCACTGCAACTCCGGAAAAGCCGGGTCACTGCAGACCCGGCTCTGGTGTGAGCGGCGCCGACTTGAGAATATCCTGGGTCGGCGCCGCAGTATGAAAGTGGTTAGTTCCAACCCCCGGGTCAGACCTGGAACTTTGGAATAAAAGAGGTATAACTGAGCAAAATTTCAGGTCAACACATTAAGTGGGCAACCCGAAGTCTACACTGGACTTTCTAGGGCTGTTTTGTATTCATTATAACGTGCATATTTAGTGTCTACTAGTGCAGGTGCTTTCCTCCCTCTACCCCCATTTACAGGGGTGTTTTCAAAGATCTGACCCCTAAAATTCACTCAACAGACATTTCATGAATGAGCCTTAGGGGTCGATACAATTGGCTGGAAATTACTTGTGGCCATAAATAAGTGCTGCTACATGCTGCACTTACGGTACTTCCAGACTTGAAGATTTTTGCTCACAGCCCCTTAGGGCTGCGAGCAAAAATGTGTGAGTCAGTACCCTGAGGGGCGCAAGTTGTGGTGCCAGCAACCAATAGATCCTCCGTGAATTTCCCGCAAGTTGTATTAAATTAAGGAATCTTCAACCACCTGTTACAATAAAAAAAAACCTCTCTCCTATCCTATTTCCTAATATGTCAGAAAGGGGAGAGGTGCCTCTAACTACAGGATGCCGTAGCAGAATTAGAAGGGTCCTACTAGGGTGTAACCATCACATTTATTCAAACTTAGGAGCATATGCTCCATTTAATGTGCTTTACTGCACTTCTGAGGGAAATGAGATGCCCTCATTCTGGGCTAGCACCCTACCTTATTGGTTTAAAAGCATGTAGTATGGTAATGTATATGCACACTGTATTAGGCACAATTCTAGGTAAGTCCTAAAAGTTATATACTGTAGTGCAATTTTGGTTCATTTTTGGGGCGTGGGTCCCCCTGGATTGCATTGGCTGGTTTGTCTCAGGGCACTGCATTATAACACATTTTCCATTATAACACATTTTAACCCTTCACTGTGTGTTTAATATATATGTACTTCACCTTTTTTTATTTTCATTCCTTATATGCAGCTGTAGCTGCTCTTAACTATCTCTTTACACTGCACTTTTCTTACTATGCTAGTGCCCTGGGGCAGCTTGGCTGGGGCATTTTTTGGGGGGTCCTGCACTCTGGATTTGAACCTTGGTATGTTAGGGACCTACCCGAAAGAGGTTACCTGGATATTGGTGGGTAGGCCCATAAGCTTGGCCATGATTATGCTAAAAACCTCTATTGATTGCAAAATGTTATTGCATTTATATATATATTATTAATAATTTGGAGCTGTGCACCTGAGATTTGTCTGTTTCTTTCCCTGAAATTCACTCAACAGACATTTCATGAATGAGCCTTAGGGGTCGATACAATTGGCTGGAAATTACTTGTGGCCATAAATAAGTGCTGCTACATGCTGCACTTACGGTACTTCCAGACTTGAAGATTTTTGCTCACAGCCCCTTAGGGCTGCGAGCAAAAATGTGCGAGTCAGTACCCTGAGGGGCGCAAGTTGTGGTGCCAGCAACCAATAGATCCTCCGTGAATTTCCCGCAAGTTGTATTAAATTAAGGAATCTTCAACCACCTGTTACAATAAAAAAAAACCTCTCTCCTATCCTATTTCCTAATATGTCAGAAAGGGGAGAGGTGCCTCTAACTACAGGATGCCGTAGCAGAATTAGAAGGGTGCTACTAGGGTATAACCATCACATTTATTCAAACTTAGGAACTGACCAAGTGCACCATAGTGCCCCCGTTCTGTTCTGTCTCTGTAGTTCTGCGATCTCACACAAGTGTGCCACTGTTCTGTTCTGTCGCTGTAGTTCTGCGATCTCACACAAGTGCGCCATAGTGCCCCCGTTCTGTTCTCTCTGTAGCTCTGCGATCTCACACAAGTGCGCCATAGTGCCCCCGTTCTGTTCTCTCTGTAGTTCTGCGATATCACACAAGTGCGCCATAGTGCCCCCGGTCTGTTCTGTCTCTGTAGTTCTGCGATCTCACACAAGTGCGCCATAGTGCCCCCGTTCTGTTCTGTCTCTGTAGTTCTGCGATCTCACACAAGTGCGCCATAGTGCCCCCGTTTTGTTCTGTCGCTGTAATTCTGCAATCTCACACAAGCGTTACGTCCCTCTCACAATGCGCCTTCTGCATTTTCAGGTTTTGCCTTTTATGTTCTTTATTTGTTTTTTACATTTGCGTTTGGAGCCGGGGCTCCTCCAGGAGGCAGGAGGGTGTGGGGGGCTCTCAGGGGCCCCTTTTCACAGGGCAGCAGGATCTGCGCTTACTGGTGAAAGCTGCAGTTATAGACCCAGTATTATAGGCTACAACAAAACCTGCTGCAGCCTGTGTCAGTACAGATAGATAGATTTAGCTACTTACCCCATTGCAGTTGGGCTGTGTTATGTGTTCATGTTAGTGTATATACATTTGTTTTCTTTGTTCCCCTCTCAGCTGAACGGGTAAAGAATGAGAACCTCCGCGTGCTGTGTGTCCCCACCTCTTTCCAGGTAAGAGTCACTTTTCTTCTGTAATTGGATTATAATCCCATCTCCTCAGATGTATATATTATAGCTACGTTCCTAGGTACGGGGGGACGTGTTTTTCATTTGCTGTCTTTCCCCATGTAACGCTTGGGCTCCAGTAGTAACACAGGGGGGCTATTTAATTAGTGTCTCGGCCGCCATGCTAGACCCTCTCGCACCATAGAGATACACAGGAAAATGACAAATGTCGAGCTCGCCTTAATGGGCAGCTGTGCATCGCAGGGTGTTCGGTGACACGTCGCCACTAATAGCGTCAGCCCCTTTAAAGTTGAAAGGACAATTCGCTTCCCACATGTAAATGTTCCTATACGAAGCACGGAGGTAACATACGTGGTCAGAGTGGTTTGTGGAGCGGGATCTCTCTATTACACTGTAGACAGATGAAGCTCCTCCCACGTCCTGCAGGCAGTGTCCTGATGGGGTCTCATGCATTGCCTAGAACAGGCCTGGCCAACCTCTGGCTCTCCAGCTGTTGTGAAACTACAAGTCCCAGCATGCCTTGCCAGAGTTTTAGCATTCCCTAATAGCAAAACTGTGGCAAGGCATGCTGGGACTTGTAGTTTCACAACAGCTGGAGACCTAAATCTATTGATCCGTAAAGTTAATTTCAGCAATTAAAGTAGGCAGAATTCAACATTTTTATCTAAAGAAGCTACAGAAGGGGTAGAGAGCCCGGTGGACATGTAGTATGAGCACATTAGTTATTCTTGTATATTACACGTCCAAGCACATTCACATGCTATCAATGTGGGCCCAGCCCTGTGTCAATTCAAATGCATAAAAGAGCTTCAGTTTCATATTCTCTAATTAGCCAATGGAGGACAGAGGATAGAAGTTATATTTTAGGTTTAGGGGCCTTTTAAATTAAGATTTAATTTGTGTACCAATTAGTTTCTACTCATGAGAGGTGCGTTCGCCGGGAATACCAGGGTGTTTAGGAGTTAGCAGTTGTTATGTGCGACTCAAGGACAGAACCCAATGTTTTTGATAAATATATATTTTTTTCCTGGAATACCTCAGACTATGTAGTACCATAATGACACCTCAGGCAAACGGGAGATTCAAGGCCGTTGACTCTTTCCGGAATAAAGGGTTCTCATTTGCAGCTGTCAGAATCCTGGGCGGCTCATGTTTTGAGGACTAATTCATTTCCATGTTTGGGTTTGGTCAGATACTGTGGGCCTGGCTCAGATGCATTTGCATCCGGCATCAGCGGCTTATTTACTAGGTTGTGCCAATACGAGTATCCGTGCATCCGCCTTTGTCTGAGTTGCACTGCCCACTGTTTTTTTTTCTGTCCGCAGCTGAAACGGTTGTCATTAGTAACACGCTGTGTGCAAAAGATCTGTCTGAAACTGGTGTCTGGATCCGGATGCCTCAAACAAGCGCGGAAGTCGCGCTACAGTCCCACGACACTTCCACAAGACACTGCTGTTCCGTGCATCCCAATAGTCGCCGCCCAGAAATGCCTAACTCACATTATGCTCCATCCGATCGGGATACAACTTTGATGGAGCTAATTTGGACACGTCGTGCAGCAAATGTGCAGTCTCCATGTCCGGCTTTAGAATCATGCGCAATTGGCGTACAATTGCGAGATGTTTCCGTTTCTGCGCATATGTCCAAGTCAGGATCAGCGCCTTCTCTCAACACTACACAAGCGCTCTATAAACCTATACATACGCCATTTTGAAATAACTAGAGCTGCTCTAAACGAAGCGCAGTTCAAATAATTCTGTACCTTGTATCTTCATTGTATCATGGGGGAAGGGGACAGATGTGTATTGTGTGGATTACAACACATACATAACAGTGAAGGCAGCGATTTGTGTGCTGAGCCAATACACCTGCCCCAGTGGGGGTACTAGCTCCTAGTCACCTAGGTTAAATATTGTCACATCCCACTAAATGACTATATGTGGTCTGGAGCCCCCTGTACCTGAGATTAGGTGATAGACATAAGTTCTTTTTCTAGAATAAAGAATTTGGGGTCATTTTACGGCTTATTCCCTACCAATAATTGTTTCTTCTGCTGGGAAATGCAGCAAAAACCAGAATCCTTTTATACATATTGAATTTTTTATTTAGGTTTCTTGTTAATGCCTTTTAATCCCAATGGGTTACAATTGCAGTTTATCAGCACCGGAAAGCTACTTTTTAATTTGAAAGTACAAATATTGGATGCGGGTAAAAAAATGGGCTTACAAATAAAGCCGGGATGTTATTTAGCTTGTGCTCTCAATCCTACATGATCTTTGCTGAAAGTTCCCTTTTAAAAATAATACCGTGCAGCTATTTCCGTGAAGTGGTCAGGCCTTCTCTCTTCTCCACAGGCCCGGCAGCTGATCCTGCAGAATGGACTCACTCTGACTGACTTGGAGAGGCATCCTGAGGTAAGGACGGGGCTCCCAGCATAATGGTCGTCTTTCCTTCAGTGCTTTACTTATACTACTACTCATTTTGTGGACCAGAGAGAAAACTAGGCCTTTTCTGCCCAAGTGCGGGAAATAGTTACAGTTCCTGCCTGGAAACCGGATGCTGAACTGCTACAAAGTGCCAGCAACATACTTCAATATGATAGTGGTCTTTCACTAAATCTTTTTGATAAATCGTATAAAGCTCAGGTGGGACTTGTCTGTGCCCGTGCTTGCAGCATGTTAAATAAAAACTGTAACAATCAGGCATTTTTTGCTACATTTTCTGGAATCTTTCTCTTTCCTCTATCTCCTCTTTTCTCTCTCCCCCCCCCCCCCCCCCCCCCTATGGTTATATTAGTGATAGGATGTGCTATAGGTACATGTCTGACCTCACTAAGGTCTCCACCTTCTCAGGATTTAAATCTCTGATCTTCGTTTTGTGTTCAACAAATGTACATTTTATTTTACGGCTTTGCCTTACCCACGTACCCATAGCCCCAGAGGTATGGTAAGCACTTAATGACTTTTATATTAGTATAAAAAAAAATCCCTTCTTACTGGCCCCTTCGCCCTGTCCCAAGTTGATATAGAACTGATTGTTTCATCACATCAAGTCACTGCGACTTTGCAGCTCCACGAGCTGGAGAAATACTTTTCTTTCTATGTCCCTTTTTTTTTTTTTTCTTTTTGTAAACTGGCAAAGCTGACCGTGAACTTATATCTTTATTTTCCTGATCCATGCCTCTATTAGTGTGACACGGAGCTGAATTAAGTAGTTTAGATATAATATGAAATGGCCACCGGGTGGCACTGTTGTACATGTCAGTAAGAAATGTACACGAGATCTATATTTTTTCAGTTTAGATGCTGATGTAGCTCCATGGAATAATATGACAACTACAGATACAATAATGTATAATCTCCTCTATATAATGTAGTAGGAATGCATTAATGCAAGTTATTGCCTCTAGAGGGCAACGGGTTACTGTAATATCTCACTATTTCCTGTAAGTGCTGTGTGAACCCACAAAGGACTGTATTCCACTACTAGGGCACAGTTATTGGCATTGTAAGAATATGCTGCCGACCCTAAACGCACACGTTCCAGTCACTAACATGTGATGTCTACTGAGCGTAGTTATGCCGTAATGCACTTTGTAAAACCGCTTTCCTAGAGAGTAGGAATGATTGGTAACAATTGCCCCAAACCCACACATAATGAGCTGGTCAATGCTGGAATCCATAGACTATAACCGCACAGTGTCCCATGGGGCAGATGGTATTGGAAATGACAGAATTACCAGCCTGACTGTATCCAACATTTCTGTAAGGTTACGGCCAGCCTGCCCGTTTCATTCATTTAGCGGCAATAATTGAAAAGGCAAAACCAAGTTTAAATGATTGCCACTGAAGGGGGCCGTCTCACCGGAATTGCACTGATGCCTACATCTCGCAGGCTATTACATTTCCCCCATCTTTCTGGCTCAGAGCAGCGGCAGACGGTGTCATCGTACAGAGGAGTATAATTTGGTGACCGTAGACTTATGCTGGTAATTATCTGTATATAGCTGCCCCTGCATGGTTATATTTACCCCCTGTGTCCTCTGCACGCAGCTCGATGTCTCCATTGATGGAGCAGATGAAGTGGATTCTGACCTCAACCTCATCAAAGGTGGCGGGTAAAGTACAGTCTCACATACTACTGGCGGAAGCTCCTTTATTGGTAATGTAATTGTTCTGCAGTGGACTTTTAGGAGGAAGGTATGAGCGAGGGGGATTACATTATATGTACAGAGATGGAGAGGGTGTGACAGATGCCAATAGACCATTCATTTGCGCCACACACACACACACACACACACACACACACACACACACACACTCACACTCTCTCTCCCTATCTCATGAGAATGGCTGACTGAGGCTATGCTGCTGCGACCACTTTAGCGTCCTTTGCTGTAGCCCCGTCTGCGCCTTTATGCTAATGCAGGAAATGGCTCCTCCCCTGCCGTACAAGCCTGCGTCTGATTGTACAAGGGCTGGAGCGCCCACTTTGTGCTTCTATACATGCACCAGTCCCGCTTGGTACCATCATATGCCCCATGGAAATGTGCACCTGCCCCATGCTAGGTACAGATCCCCCCCCTCCGAGTACGGCCTGCAGTGTGATTGAGGGCCTGATTCAGAGATTGAGACAAATCCCGTTGTGACTGCGATTCCGTGCACAGCAGACTTGCAAAGATATGCAGACGACTGAGCTGGTGCCTTGTGCACGGAGACGCCCACCTCCGGCATCTCACAACTGCGGCTTACACACAAAAGCAGAAACATCGGTCGCACATTGAAACTTGTGAGTAAGCCTGTGCTGTCTCAGACAGAGCGGGTCTCCTAACACGCCGGGGCCTCTCCAGGCAGAGGCTCACCAGGGCACATCCCGAAAACGGGCCTGACACGCCTACGTTATTCTAGCTATCGGACAATACATCACCCTACATCTGAATAGCCACCTCCCCTTCTCTGCCTAATGCATGTCTGAGTCCCTGTGTCCCAGTCACTACTGCGCTTCTGTGCGCACACGCTGTGGGTTACATGCGCTGTGCGACTTTTTAGCTACTCAGACTCGTGCGCGGTTGAAAAATATCAGCCGTTTGCAAGACCATAGGCACTGCGTGCAACTCCAAATCCTGCCCATAATGTTTAGTGGCACCAAAGGGTTAACAATTGGCAGAATGCTTTCAGCCGTGACCATGAAATGGTGGAGAGAGCGACGGGGTGCCACCAACGGGCAGACTTTAGCTTCTGATTAAGCTTTGCCCTATATGATCTGCGTTCTGTTACACCCATAAAGCCTGATTCTGTACTGCGACTGCATCTCCCAATATTTACCCCACTGCAAGTGCCGCAGCCGACACGGGCAACCCTGAGTCAGACGCGTCTCATTAAAGGACCCTCGCCTATAGGAGAAACGTACTATGGACATGTAGTTGGCGGAGGGCAGGGGAGGTTCTGTCACACAGATGTGTACTCCATGCATAGGACTTACTGTGGCTGGAGACGCCTGGAATTGTGGCTGCTTTGTGTGGGGAGAAAGAACAGACTGTAGCAAATACGAGCGGTACCTACAGCACCATCTGCTGGTCAAGAGGGGGATAGTAGCCTTTCTGATGGTGACAGCGTACATACAAAGAATTGCTGCCTGTAGGTGCAGGGTTGGACTGGCCCACAGGGGTACAGGGGAAATCCCCGGTGGGCCCTACTGCTGAGGACCCGCCCCTTTTTCTAGGAGTCTGGTTCCAGACTCTGCATATGTTATATTCTACTGCATTCCCAGGATTATGGTGTATTCACAACAATACATTGTAGCTATCAAACTGGTAAATTTCATACATGCACTATCAGCATTTACTATATATATATATATATATGTATGTGTGTATATATATTATATTAGGCCCAGACCGTGCACTCTCTAATGGTTGCCCAAGCCTCTGTGGTGGTTAGCCACACTCCCTCTGGAGACTCCTTAAGCATGGGCCCCTGCCACTGCATTCCCCTGGTAGGCCCTCCATGCCCCAGTCCAACACTGTGTAGGTGTGATGGGCAGGAACCAGTCCACCGAGATTAATTTCCTTTTTACAAACTTCATCTTTATAAACCACAATAGACCCAAAGTCAGTTCCTGCTCCCTTACAGAGCAACTTTTATTAGTCGGATTAAAAATGACAGATTTGAAATTTTATCGGCATGAAATGAACTATAAGCTACAAAAAGAAATAGAAAGTGATTGTAAATTGCTGTGTACTGCATATGTAACTACAATATAATTTATTAGCCTTACTTGCTAAATATTACTAATCTCTCTCCTTGTGATTTTACTCACCCCTCCTTTGATTGTGTCTATGGGGAAGTGCTCCCTCTAGTGGTTACATTGTTTCACACTGATTTACTCCATCTGTCCATAAAGGTCAAACTAGATGCCATGCACATATATCGGGGTCTATTCAATTACCCTTGCATTTACTGTACCCCCGAACTCAAAGGTTTTTTGTTTGCAGCCCTATAGGGGCAAGAACTGACGGCAAGTTAAGTTGCCGTTGGCATTGTTTCCGTGCCGTTACTGTGGAAACGGCAACCCACCCCCCTCGCAGCTAATTGAATTGATCTCATAAGCTGCATACACACACAACAATTTGTAAATGAACGATTTTAGTAAACGATTTTTGTTCATTTTTTCAAGGGAAAAATTTACGAAAATCGTTTACTAAAATTGTTCATTTACTAAATGTAATGAACGATTTTTTTTGAACTACAAGCGATTTTTGCATATTCCCTTAATGAAAATCGTTGTTGGTCAGTCTGACTGAACTACAAGCGTGAACGCGCATGAACGATAATCGTTTTAACATAGAAAGGGAACAATTTTTTCACCGATTGAATGATAAACGATATCGTTAACGGTAATCGTTCAAAAAATCATTGTGTGTGTGTGTATGCACCTCTAGTGTTATCACCTGGGTCACAAACTATACGACTAATCCACAAATATATATATATATATATATATATATATACGGTAATATGAATTTTACACAATCAGAACAGTCTATCCGCACAGTACGGTAAATGCACCAATGCTGAGTATAGTGTGTATCGATATGTGTATGAGTTCAGCAGTAGTGCCCCCACACAAGGCGACTATCCATTTATAGTTCAGCCAATATTTGGGATGGAGGAATGAAAATATAGCAGTGATTAGTTAAGGTTCTGTGCACGATATTCTCTGCTCTGTGTTTGCAGCTGATATTATGGCGATCGTCGCTCATTATGTTACTATAACTATTTCACGTGTGCTCACTGCTCTCCAGGGTAACTGGGTTTTATATTATTATACGTTTTAACTGTTTGTTTCCTTTTTTCAGGGGATGTTTAACCCAGGAAAAAATTGTTGCTGGTTGTGCCAAGTCCTTTATTGTAATCGCAGATTATAGGTAAGCGGATCATTGGGATGGGGGAACAATTGTTGTCCCACTACCAACATGTTCTATTGGAGCTCAGGTCAAATGTTAAGTATATTATTATTATGATTCCATATTAGATCACTATTTACTCACCGGTACATTGGATATATAAAGTATTCCTGTTTTTATATATTACCAGTTATTTATATAGCGCAGACATATTCCGCAGCGCTTTATAACTCGTTTCTTTTCTTAAGAGCATATTGCTCTCATATAGTGGTCTGTGGGCCTGATTCAGGAAGGATCGCAATTGCAAAGACGCACGCAATCGGTCGATTAATTCGCATTGTGCATTTGTATGCATTGCAGTGTGCATGCACGAACTAGCAATTGCGATTGGAACTGTAATAGCAGCGGCTACGCAGACCCTGAGCACAGTGACTGACAGGAGGTGTCATTTGTGGGTGGTGACGGGGGTGTGGTCGGGCTAACGCAGGCGTGTCAGTGCGTTGGGACAGCGTTGCAGGGGCGTGCATAAATTATCCACTATGATACCATACGCAGCTGGAGGCCTCATAGCGTGCGCTGAAGTTACCAATTCCTGAGTGAGGTCTTACCTGCCTTACCGGGCGTATGGGTCCGATGTTACCAATTATTTTGCTATGTTGCCCAAGTATACGGATGTGTGTAAGGGGAAGTTGGCGTCCTTATGGTAAGCTGTGATCGCAATCCGATTGCAAACATTTGCATATCACCGCTGATATTAGTAACTGCTTCATTCTCACCCTTCATTCTTGGAACAGCACATTAATAAGCTGTCATACACAGCACATACTATACATCTTATTCTAATTGTTTTACAGCATCTGTTAAAGTGTGAACTGAGAATGTGGGATGTGAGATTAGCAACTATAACTACCTCATGGAAAAAGCTCTACAATAAAATATATCAATATGCAGAGGGCCTGATTCACTCACAGATTGCAACTGCGATTACACACGCAATCGGCCGATTGTTGCGTTATGCGTATGTATCACAGTGCGCGTACGCGAACTAGCCACTGCGATCAGGGCTGCGATCGCAGAGACTACGCAAACCCCATCGCAGAGTGATGGACAGGAAGTGACCATTTGGGGGAGGGGTGAAACGCAGGCGTGCCAGTGCGTTGGAACGCAGTTTCAGGGGCGTGCATAAATTAGCCACTGTGATGCCGTACGCCTCATAGTGTGCGATGAGGTTAGCAATTCCAGAGTAAGGTCAGAGCTTGTGCAAGTGTGCGTGAGGCTGCGATGGTGCTCGATTGTACCGATGGTTTTGCAGTCTTTCTAAACATTACGGATGTGTATAAGGTAAGGTGGGCGTCCCTGTGTAGTGCTGCGACTCCATAGCGATAGCATGGATTAGCATATCATTAGCATAATATCTGCTTCACACTCCATAATTAAAAACAAAACCCTGCCACCACCAAGATGGACTCCAAGAACGGACAGTTTACTTTTTTTAATCCTTCTAATTGTGAAGGATTATGGGATTACAAGGAGCGCACTTGATATAAAAGTAAAGGTTACTTAAGCAACGGGTTAAACAGCTCCACCTCTTCGTACATCATAAATGATTAATAAAAGACTAAAACCAATATGACTTTAGCCACTAGATGGCAGTAACATCACATTTAACGCTTGTAAGTAAGAAAAACACAATGCAGCCTGGCGTTTCCCTTCTGGCAAGAGGAAGGACCAATCATCTGTTACTTACTCAGGCACATGTGCTCCTGCATTGCTTATAGATGAATATATGCCTTTATTTCCATGTGTGCATCTTATGGTGAGCTGACCCCCCCTATGTGTACTAAGGGTTTGCTGCTAGTCCTTGTCGTCGTCTGTGCACTATTTGCCGCTAAAGACATGTCTGAAAACAGGTGTAGTTACTTTTACACCCAGCTCCGCATAGCGTGCAGTCCCGTCAGCCTGTCCCTGACAATACTTTGCCTATGTGAGAGCCCCCGTTACAGCCCAGTTACGCTTCTGCAGTAAGTGGAAATGTGACTGTAATGCGCAGGACTCTGTATTGCCTGTTGTCATTTCCGGTGCTTATACAATGCGAATACATGCACGATACCCCCCGCCACCAGCCAATTAAAGTAAGCCACCTGCAGCTGTATTGCTATTGCTGATAGTTAAATTATTACATTATGTGGTTAAAATGAACAGAACCCTTATTTTAAATCTTAAAGAACAGCAAAGTAACAAATCTGTCTATATACCTATAAAGCTACTGTAATATATCAAAATAAAAGACACTACTGACGCGCTTAGCAAGTCTTCAGGTACTATGACTTATTAACTGCCCAGTTTAGTAAATGCACTGTAATCCAAACCTTTCCCTGCATACGTATAGAATTCTATAAACCACAATTGTTCAGCATGTGCATTATCGGAGAACACGAAGACAGAACTTTATTAAATGGAAATTTAATTTGGCCTGGACCTAAAACCCTTATTTATTAATATTACATTTGGTAATGGTGTTCCTTTTAAAACTTAAAGGGGCACTAAATGTTTTAAGGTTTAGTTACTAATGTTTTGCAAATAAACAGATGTCCGGTTTCATTGTTTGACAATGTGATGGTTGGTATGGGTTCCAGCATAGAGCCGTTACCGAGCCTCATCCTTATTTACCTTTATGTTTATGTATTCACAGGTCTACACTAGTATTCATGTATGTCATGTGTACACGGATAATGTATGTCATGTGTACACGGATCATGTATGTAATCTGTACACGGATCATGTATGTCATGTGTACACGGATCATGTATGTAATCTGTACACCTTATTGGTTCTAAATAGGAAGAATTCCAAGAATTTTGGTGACCAGTGGAAAAAGGGAATTCCTATAGAAGTCTTACCCATGGCCTATGTTCCTGTGACCAGAGTGATACAGAAACGGTTTGGGGGTGCGGCGGAGCTGAGGATGGCTGTTAGTAAAGCGGTAAGTTACCACAGGTATCGCAGGAATACTTTAATGAATGGGATCAAGAAAAGGGGAAACATTAGCTCTTTACGTGTAGTCGCTATTATGGCGGATCAGCACTTGCTCTCTATGAGGAGGAACCAGTTTCATTTGTAGGTGAAACATATCCACCACTGTTATCTATGCTGCTAACACCCCTGCGTTACTAGGTAAGTAGGATATATTTTAACACTTCAAGCGATTGTACATTTACTATAAGGCTTATAAGGCTTGCTTGTCCCTATCTGTGTGCCCGCTCATGTTTCCTGTGGTCATAGATCCCCCTCTGGTCTTTCACCCAGCACTGAATTCTGCTGGGGTGGAAAGCAAGCTAGCCAGCATCAGACTGTCCGGATGCATGGGGTTATCATTTGGTTTTATAGGCCCTATGAACCAAAAGTGCAGCCTGTGTCATCCATGGTCCATACGGCATGGGAACTTGGTATCATTATACTGACTTTGTCGTTTTCCTGGTGTGTATATCACTAATTTGACACCAGGGCATTCATGGGGCAAACAGTCTCTTCGTGGCTCTACGACCTGTAAGAATATACAAGGGCTATTCAACGGGTAGCACGCCGGCTGCTGTGGAACTACATATCCCAGCATGCTCTGTCGCAGTTTTGTTATTGAGGCATGCTAAAACTGAGGCAGGGCATGCTGGGATGTGTAGTTCCACAGAAGTTGGAGGACGGCATGTTGAATACCCAATATATATACCCTAGAACATGTATTATTTATCCCTGCTATTTCCTATCATACAGTGGCCGAAACTAACTGCATATTGATTTTTAGCCCCTTATAAGGTCTGTCCCGCTGCTGATTTCTTCCCCCTCCCTCTATGGTAGACTCGGCCGGGTTTTCATTGGCCGCCGTGCTGAAGTAACATGACCAAACCTGAAGAGAACACTGCAGCTGGTCACTAGTGAAGCAAATTCCTTCTGTTCAGATGGTCAGGGCCGTAAGGAGGGCACCGCGGCCGATGCAGTCGCACAGAGTGGGATGCTGTGTAGCCCCCAGCACTTGCTCGCCGGCTCCCGCACAGTGTGGGCAGAGACATCTTGACGGCTCCCACAGTGCTGTGTGATCTATACTGTCCGAGGATGCTCCAAGCGGCACCTTAGTTACCGATGAAGTGGCCCCCGCCCATCCAACCCCTGGGCCGCAGGGAAAGGACGGTATGGGCGACGCTCAGGGGGCTGGGCTGCTGCACGGGACCCTCTGTTACGGGGCTGTACATACGTGCCTGCTCTTCTGGGATGTCTGGGATACTCACAAATTTTGGGGGAGCTCTCCCTGACTCCCAGGAGGGCAGGAAATACTCACACATCCCTCCCACTTCACTAGGTAAGTGGGCGGAGCTGGGGCTTGATGACCTGATTCGCTAGGAATTGCATCATTGTCCTGCCCCCCACATTATCCTGACATTTTGCGGCGTTAAGCTGCACGCGTGATGGTGGCGTGGTCATGCCGACATGAGCATTATCCCCGGGCTCCCCTAAAAGTCAGAAAATATGGTCCCAAGATTATGGGGGAGATTTATCAAACCTTCTAAAGAGGGTCAGGTAGAGGTGTTACCCATAGCAATCAATAAGCTTCAAGCTGTCATTATGTAGAATGTACTTGATAAATGAGAGCTATAATCTGATTGGTTGTTATGGAAAACTTCTCTATTTGTCCTCTTAAAATGGTTTGATCGATCTCCCCCTATATGTCCTGTCACCGGAAGTATGTAACGAGTGGTGCAAATGTCCATACGCCCTCTGTCTACATTGGCAGACCCCTGGCTATTCTTTAAAAATAATTATTCATGTTTATCAGTTTTTCTACTATATTCTCTCATTTGTGTGTCTGTGTGTGGTTATTGTTTATTGTTCCTTATTGCAGGGCCCAGTGGTGACAGATAACGGGAATTTTTTACTTGACTGGAAGTTTGAGAAAGTTCATGACTGGAAAGATATTAATACAGCCATCAAAATGATTCCAGGTAATGCCAGCCTATAAGCAATCTCTGTCTTGTATTTCCCATCTATGTCCAGCAGGTGGAAGCAATGAACCATCAGTGAGGAGGTTTTGGTAGTTTTGTGGAGAGCAGCTTTCACTAAAGCCGCCGCCGGCAGCGGTCGTTTTCGCTTGTGTTTGGAACGTGAACTGAACGCTGCTTACTTGTCTTTTGTGTAATTATGTGCCACAGTCTAATATTGAACTTATAAAGGGCCTGACTCACAGCCACAGGCAATGCTGTTGTTCACGTAGTGGAGCAATGTTTGGCTACTGTGCATGCAAAAGGGCGTCGTTGTGCCCTTGTGCACGTGCAGTAGCTTTACGATGTGCTTAAACAAGAATGTGTTCATTGCTCACATCTGTCCCAGCCCTCAGTGCAACTTGGTCACAATCGTCTGGTGAGGGATAACTTCATCTGTGGCCGCACAAACCTTGGCAGAAGCCGGCTACGTTTTAGTCCATGGGGGGAACCAGAGCATCTGGAGGAACCTCGCACAAACACATTGGGAAATATGCAAATTTAAGAGTATAGAGGCCATAAGAATGGAGGCCATGGTCCCTGTGAGGCATTAGTACTGCCATTTGTACCCTCGTGGCCAGGTTAAGGTTGAAGGAGGCCCAGGGCAACTAACTTCTGGGGGTCCTTACTGATAAAACTGTCAATATTAAATAATCGTCATGTTATTAAAAAAGTATAACGTGTCAGTATTCTCAGCACCACAAATCTGTTGAACACACGGCAGTGCCCACAGTTCACATTATGAATCACAGAACCCACAGTTCACATTATGCCACAGTGCCCCCACACACTAATGTAGCTAAATGTAGGGGCTCCCGGCCGCCCTTTTCCTAATACAGCACTGCTGCCCCTAGGTTTATGTCATCTAGTGACAAATATATATAGCTGAAGATCGCAGAAGACAATAACAAAACAAATTGTCTGATTATAATGAAACGCGTGGGGTCGCTGTTCTTTTCTACGCACTTTATTTGTTCTTCCCCATGGCATGTTAGTCCCACGACCCAAATCGCGGGTGTCATCGTCATTTATGCTCCTCTATGGGGAAGTACTAGTCCTATTTAAGGCTGCAGCTGTTGGGACCATGACAGATGTTGCTTCCGATGGACGGGGCCGGCTGGATTTCTGTTTTTCTTGCTGGACTTGGGTCACCAGAGTAGAGCACCTAGTATTGCGTCTGCATGCACAAATGCGCTTTCATGTTACGTCTTCAATGGGAGAAGATCACACATATAAGGGTATATGTATCAAGCAGTGAAAAGCTTGGTGATATGGACCAGTGGTGAAGTTGCCCATAGCAACCTATCAGCTCCTGCCTATTATTGTATAGACTGTACTTGATAAATGCTACTTCAAAGCTGATTGGTTGCTATGGGCAACTTCTCCATTGGTTCTATTCTCCAGGCTTTTCACTGCTTGATACATAAACCCCCCAGGGAGGTATTTACCCCATGTATTGTGTAGCTGCAGAACAAAAGGACTCTGATTTGTATACGGCCTCGTGGTGTCGGTGATCTGGCTGTATGCACGCTTTGCTGCAGATAACAGACCATGTATACATATAGGGCCTGATTCAGAGCCGGTCGCTATTTGCGCTCGTTCGTTCCAAAAAAAGGGGTGGCTATTTCTGTTCACGCCTCTATGTCTGAACGAGCGAACAAAACTTGCGGTCGTTTTTTGGATAACTACGCCCCCTGGCCGCTCGCATCCTACGTCATGTCCGCTATTTATTAGATTAATCGAGTACATCGACCAGGGTATGAACTGCTCGCTATTCTTGTGGTTGGTTTTTCCTACCACAAATTTGCAAGCAGTTCTGACTATAAAATAACCCAGTGACTTGGTCAGTGACGCTGCTGTATTAATTATGCACACACATAAAACGCCCGTTTTGACCTTTAAGCACGCCTGCGTTCTGATTTCCACTCCCCGTTTTCAAGCACCTTCCCCTGTTACCACCCACATACGCCTCCTTCTGTCACTCATATTAGCAGGCATTCGCTATTTAGCGAACACACGATTTTCGGCCGCACTGACTGGTTCGCGCATGCGTATTACGATTCGTACGCATGCGCAGTTGGGCAAACATCGCTCGGAACGAACGAGCGGCCGCTTACGAGCGGCTCTGAATCAGGCCCGGTAGTGATCGCAAACAGTAGCTGCATACACACGTAACTATTTTATTAACCAACGATTTACGTTCAGATTTTCCCTTGAAAAAGTGAACGAAAATAGTTTACAAAAATCGTTGGTCACTTAATTAATGAACAATTTTGTGAACGATTTTCAGGAACGATGAACGATTTTTTTAATCATGCATACAGTGAATGGACATCGTTCATCGTTCATTCGGTCCAACATGAACGATTTTCTGAACGAAAATAGTTATGTTGGACAGTCAGAATGGACGCTAAACTACAAACTGGAGCGCTCGCTTGAACGATTATAGTTTTTTTTTTTTTTTTATAACTATGTCGTTATAGTTAAATCGTTAAAAAAATCGTTACGTGAATACGCACCTTAAAGGAGCGTACACACTAGACGATATGCTCCCTGAGCGATATCGTCTACTGTGTCCCTGGCAGGGTGTGCTCAATGTCGTTCATGATATTGAGCACAGCCGCTGAACGATATCATTAACGATATCGTTCAGCGCCGGGCTCTCTCCCCCCTTCCCCAGCATGCAGCAACCTGACAATATCGTCATGCATGTTTGCCCGATGAACGATAAAGACAAACGACCTGCGGGAACGCGCATCGTTCGTTGTTCATCGTTCTCGTTCATCATTTAGGTAAAAAAATGGATGATAAAGTGAACGATAACGATATCGTTATCGTTCAGTAGTCCACTTTAATCGCCCAGTGTGTACGCACCTTTAGAGATTTGTTTTCAATGTGCAGTTTGTATGTGCTCTCTGTGTTTCCATGGGTCTCCTTCGGGTACTGAAGTTTCTTCCTACAGGCCAAAAGCATACTGGTAGCTTAATTGATAACAGACATGGTTATCGGGCAATCCAATTAGTCGGTGTTTGCGCTGGTGCAAATTCTTGTCTTGCAGTTATCACGTTTCTGTTTTTGGGACCCTGGAACAGGTGATAAGTTGTGGAAAACTCCTATTTTTGGCTAAAAATGTCAGGACATGGTGCTGAACCACTGCGACACCCTCCTTAATGACTATTTAGGTAAAAATATTTTTTTAATTAGCTTAATTTGGTCAATAATTACATATTTTTGGGGGTGAAGAAAAAGTAAAAAGCGAAGAAAGTTTTCAACAGCGAAAAGTTTTTCACATCTAATTGGATTTCCCTCTTATTATTCTCAGTACAGTGCTGTATTAAACATTGGCACTATATAAACTATAATAAATATGTGCTAGCAAATCATGTAAGTGCCAGATTCCCAGGGATAACATATACACCGTCCAGTCCTCACTACACAAACCCTTGGTTCCTTCCCTGTGTTTGAGTACAGCGGATTGGCCTTTCACCTGGAAAGTGTCCAGCAGACATTCTTCCCAAAAGAAGATTGAAACGGAGGACTATTAAAAATTTCCTCCTGTGTGTGGGTTTTATTTGACCATTGTCTGTCTGTCCATTTGTGCTTTGACTTTTGTTCCAAAAGCTCCTAGAATTTTTTAAAACCACCTCGAATTCGAGGACCTGCTCTGCTCCCTGTATATAATGCTGAATATATACACAATGGTTGGAACCACTTCTTATAAAATGGCTTCAAATTTTATTTCAAAGTTCAGTGCAGTTGATTCAGACATCCTAAAGGTGGCAGGGAAAACCGCGTCTTACATAAGGCAAAATAGAACAATAGCATTAACTGGTTACGCGTTTCACTGGTCGCTGAAGAAGTGATATTGACTCTTACTATTGGAATAACGTGCACCAAAAGAGAGCCTTCCCTATTCCAAAGTCACTATGAGGTGTTCTGGAACCCTCTCCTTCCTTTAAAAAGACAGCAGCTACTACCAAACTCCTTCAATGAGAGGGTGCAGATCCTTTTCCTCATCTCTCTGTCAATTTGTACCAGGCAAAATCCTGTAACGTATATCACATTATCTGTATGTATGTATGCATTTGGAGTATTTTGAACTGGGGCTTTGAGTAGAATGTCCTCTAGGAAGTCATTTATTTGGGTGTGAGATGTGCCAGTCAGACAACCAAACTCTTGGAGAACGTTCTTCAGTGTGGACAATGCTTTTCCTTGTACTGTGGATGTATTGCCCCATTGTATGGAATCTCTGGCTTGGAAAGTAGAGACCATGACTTGCCTGGATGTTCCTCTCCTGGCAAGCCTGTCCCTCTGACCTCTGTACAACATTATCTTACTTCATTTTTTTACTTTATAAAAAGTATCTGAGGTTATCGATGGCTCCATTGTTCACCTGAAGGTTTCTGCATGGAGAACACCCTACATTTCCTGGTAGATTGGGACCCTTCTACAAACTCATTGTCTTCTAGGTCCTGTGTGATTCCCCTGAGGGCCCTTCCTATTGTTTCAGACCACAAAATGTCTGCCTCCATTGTGGTTATAAAGGGATATATAGAGTGCAGCTCTTGACCAGAATTAGTTAGATAAATCCAAATACAACATTAATTTATAACATGGACATAAATATCATGTAAAGGCAATGCACATTTAAAGACCAGTACAATATAATCACAATATACAATCAATATGTTAATAACTACTTCTCAGCATATGTGCATGGAATCAACAAGATATGAGTATATGACGCTAAACTTTCATCAGATGATCCACCTATTCGTGCTAGAATCGCGCTGAGTCACACAGGTATTAATCAGACTTTTCTGTTGTCAGAGACTCATAAGTTCCATATGGAGAGACAGTAACATTTGTAAATTGCAACAATGTATTTCAGAATGGTATTTGGTCAGAGGGCGAATCTAGGGCACTTTTCAGTATAGAAGGGATAGTCCCGTGTCCTTTCATTTGTTAATTAGTATCACTCCAATAATGTTCTAGACCAATATGCAATTTCCAAAGAAATTACATTGACTACTAGTGCTCCATGATAGATCAGAACTTATCTGTATTATCGAACAGCCGGGGTACTAGAAAGATGCAGTGTCTTGTAATTCACACTAAAAGTAGCAATGTCCCGTCAGTGGTAATGTTCCGTCAATAGCACTTACATCGCTTTTGGGCACTCTCGTTGTTCCCTGCTGTGGAGCTGGACTACTAGTGAGCCCCAGTTGCAGCTATCCAGGGTTGTCAGCGGACGTGCTTGTAGAAGTGGAGGTCTCCGTATAGACGACAGCGGTCAGACAAATTAACTGGCGGGTATATTCCTAATGCTCGTACGGTAATAGGACGTAGCAGCAATGTCTTGACGCGTTTCTCCATGTGTGATCTGTCCCGGTTTCATTAGAAGGCAAGGTTCTAGCATGAATAGGTGGATCTTCTGATGAAAGCTTAGAGTCATATACTCATACAGGTTGAATCTCCCATATCCAAATATTCCGAAATACGGAATATTTTTAGCATGACTGAGATAAACCTTTGCTTTCTGATGGTTCAATGTACACAAACTTTGTTTAAAGCACAATTTTTTAAAAATACAGTATAAAATAACCTTAAGACTGTGTGTATAAGGTGTATATGAAACATAAATGAATTTCATGTATGTACACAAACTTTTTGTTGATGCACAAAATTATTAAAAATATTGTATAAAATGACCTGCAGGTTTTGTGTATAAGGTGTACATAGAACATAATGCATTCTGTGTTTAGATTTGGGTCCCATTCCCAAGATATTTCATTATGGTATACAAATATTCCAAAATACGGAATATTCCGATATCCAAAATACCCCTGGTCCCAAGCATTTTGGATATGGGAGACTCAACCTGTATCTTGTTGATTCTATGCACCTATGCTGAGAAGTTGTTATTAACATATTGATTGTATATTGTAATTATAGTGCACTGGTCTTTTAATGTGTATCGCCTTTACATGATATTTATGTACATAAACGTTATATTTTCAATTCATCTAACTAATTCTGGTCAAGCGCTGCCCTCTGCGTGTTCTAAGGAATGATGTATCATCTACTGTAAAATAGAAGGGATATTCGGTAATGGATAGAAATTCCTCAATCTTCTACAAAGTTTGTGTGTGTGTGTGTGTGTGTGTGTGTGTGTGTAAAGTCCTCAGTCCAGTCTTGGTACACGTCTGCAGTCAGCACTGAGCTCCTCATAGCTGTGACTGTATCACCAGGCCAGGTGCAGCTCACAAGATGGCTGCTTCCGCTGTGTCCTCCACCCTAACGAAACTGCCTCTCTCTAGTTTCTCTGACTAATTCCCATAGCACCGTTACATGTACAGCTCATGGAAACGGTTGTGAAAGCTGTGAACAGGAATCTGTATCTGTCTGAGCAAAATGAGCCGTACTGGGCAGCGATTATAGGGAAAATGCAACCTAATTATGTAGTTAGTAGGTTTACCTCATGACTCTCCCTTAGGGTGCAAGGCACAATTTAGTCTCCACAGGCAACTTTGATTTACTGCATGTTTGCGAATTGTACTATAGGATGATCAAGATAAATGAGAAAATGTCACTTGAATAAAAGTGGTCTCTAACCTAAGAATACTCTTATTTATGTTATGTGCATAAGGAGCTTACAGAGGTTTTAGGGCACATTCATACAGTGTATCTGTATAGTTCTGGGATGGTAGTTGCTCGAATACGCTGTGTACTGTACCTATATTGGGCAAATGTATCCACCATCTCTCTGCAGTAGGGCTTATCGCCTGATTTGCCCGGTGTGCGGGCACCTTGCACTGGACTAATGAAAGCTGATTCTGATTGGTGGTTGTTTTGCAATAAGGCAATGCCTGTATGGTTGGTGCCCACTACAGAAGATCTTCTCCCTGCCAGCCTGCCTTTGACAACCTGGAGAGGGCGCCCTCTTTCACTAGCCATGGGGCTGCCTGCATAGAGACGTTGTTCTGTCCAATCAGCAACTATAATACAAAATGACGCAGTACTATTTTGTATTTGAACTTCTACAAATTTTAAAGACTGAGGCAAGAAGCATTTGCAGTCTGTGACCTCTGGCATTAAACCTCCACCAGTAGTTCTAGTTATGAGTGAGGGGTATTGATAGTGGGTGAGGGTGAGGGGTATTGGTTAAAAATTACATTTTATGGTTACGTGGTTGTCCTTAAAGTAAAAATGTAACTTAAAACCTCTAACACATTTCGAGTGACTGTACCAATTTTCCAAATATTTTACCATGTTGGGCTTGGTGTAGTGGATCTTGGCATTTCCTGGCAATACAAGGGGGGTTGTATTATTATTATTATTAAATGTTTTTTTTTTTTTTTTTAAAAAAGCTTGTAATGGGTGGCCATGTGCATCAGTGTTCTATAGTAAAGTCACACACCTGGGGAGCTGCAAGTGCAGATAATATGGTACATTTTAGCCAGTGTGCTATGTGTTTCTGCCGGGATGTAGTCACCAGTATCCCGACCGTCTGCATCCTGAAGGTAAGTATCGGGGTGGCTAGGGTTAGGCACTAGGGGGAGGGTTAGGGTAAGGCACTGGGGAAGGAGTGTTAGGTTTGGGGTTGCGGTAAGGGGAAGTTAGGTTTAGGCACTAGGGAGGGAGGTTAGGTTTAGGCACCGGGAATGGGGAGGTGAGGTGAGGGGAGGTTATGCCTAGGCACTGGGGGGGGGGGAGGTTAGGCCTAGGCATCGGGGATGGTTAGGGTAGGGGTTAGGAAAACACTTACCGTTAGTTCCTATGGGTGTCGGGATTCTGGCTGTCGGGATGCCACTTTCGGTATTCTGACCAGCGGCATCTCGACAGCCGGGATTTCATACCCAACCCGTTTCTGCCATATAAGCCAAGTTATGGCCGTTAGGCTTGCCTGTACTTTCCAATGTGTTCTTGAAAAGTAAAGCTACTAATTTCTGGTGACTCCCTTACAGGTGTGGTGGACACCGGGCTCTTTATTAACATGGCCGAGCGAGTCTACTTTGGCATGGAGGACGGGACCGTGTCTGTTCGTGACAAGCCTGTGCATTAGTTCCAGCTCAGATGTGCCTAGTGCTAGTCAGTCATATCTGTGCCAAGTACATGTTTGTGTGCCATACCCAGTCTTTGCCATTATTTTTGTTATTGAACTTTACTGTTTTATATTGCGCCGTTGCCATTTTTTTTTTGTTCTGGTACGTGTCATTGTGGTACATTTAAAATATTCCTATATATAAGGGTTTTAGGTGTTTCCATTCTAGATCTTTACCTTAGGCAGTTATGTTAAAAAGCACCTGAGGAGAACACAGCAGTGGCAGCCATTTTTTTTTTTTAATGAGGCTGCAGCCTATGAATCCGATGGGAGCCAGGACTTCCTATGGACCGTAAAATGATTTGTGTGTGATTAAATGCTGTACTGCTAAGTGGCGTTATGTTCCCTACATGAACGTCACTGATGCTGTATTATATTCCAATGGGTAACCAGCAGTAATCATCCACTGAATATAGACTGATAAAGCTAATTTCTTTTGTTTATACTGGGTTTTTGTTTTTATTACATTTTGCTTCAGTGCCGTACAATTTTGTTACTACTATTGGGTAGTTTACTACTAATAGGCAGTTTAATTTACATGACTAAAAAGTGCTTATGTTGCCTACACAATAAAACGGGGAAAGCAGCCATTTTGTGTCTTTAATATTCAAGAAAATCCAGTCACTATGAACCGGTGACATCACTGAGGCAAGAGTACTGGTCCCTCCATGAACTGATTTGGGTTCAGTGATGTCACGGGTCCATAGTAAAAAAAATAAACAAAATAAGATGCATTGTTACTAGATTAAGGCCAAAAAATGGCTGACGCCACCGTGTGCGGTTGTCATATATTTAATGACATTGAGCAATTTGGCAGCACATGTGCAACTTTTATGCCAGGAGGAGTCTTGTGTTACAGTTGTATGTGTTTGTAATGCATCTGTTTTAAAAAAGTTCAACTATTCAGTTACTCCAGTATAAAGGAAAGAATTGAAAAAAGAAATAGCCACTGTTTTTGGATGCTCCAGGGAATCACAGGTGACGTGCTGGTTGGATCCACATGTATTTTAGGTTCTGGATTCCTTTAACACATACTGTATACATCACTTATGTAACCTTTTTCAGTTTCTTATGCCTTCATTTTCATCGTTTAGGAGGACATGTTTGACCAGATGTACTGTATATTGTTACCTTACTGTACTATTTTTAGTTACAATATTTACTAAATATTGGTATGGTATATTGGTGATTTCAACCTTCTCGTGTGTACAATGTAATGCGTTGAATATATGTTGCTGCTATATGTTGCCCTGCTGTACTGTGGTACTGGAAATCCTATGTCGCCTCAGGAATACCACTACTTGTCCCTCTTTTTTGGATTTAGATTAGATGGCACAGGTCTGGATACATTTCTATCAATGCAATTTAAGATGTAATGCAATATTGTACAATAAAAGCCTTAATTCTTAAATCTTCTGTTTCATATGTATTGTCTGTGAAGGAATGTGTTGTTATTACCCCATCAGTGCTAAGTATGAGTTTGTCTCATCCTCGGAATATAGGCTTGAAGGCACCTACTCCCTGGGGACAAGATGACTTCAGTAAACCTCTAGGGTTGATGCAACACCACCACACATTGTTATATAGAGTCTGGGAATTGAGGAAGGGGAGGAGAGGGTGAATCTCCCACATCTTTGAATCTAGAGACTTGGGGGTACCTTTTGTTTGAAAGAGGGGTGTCCATTTTGTTTTTGTTTGCTCAGTGTGGTCACCAGGCAATAACTCCCTATACTACATAATTCATAAGGAAGGGCTGGGGAAAGATCTTCCTCACTTGTTAAAACCATACAATATCTTCCTCACTTGTTAAAACCATACAATATCTTCCTCACTTGTTATAACTATACCGTATCACCCTCACTTGTTATAACTATATCACCCTCACTTGTTATAACTATATCACCCTCACTTGTTATAACCATACCATATCACCCTCACTTGTTACAACCATACCATATCACCCTCACTTGTTACAACCATACCGTATCACCCTCACTTGTTATAACCATACCGTATCGCCCTCACTTATTATAACCATACCGTATCGCCCTCACTTGTTATAACCATACCGTATCGCCCTCACTTGTTATAACCATACCGTATCACCCTCACTTGTTATAACCATATCGCCCTCGCTTGTTTTAACCATGCCATATCGCCCTCACTTGTTATAACCATACCATATCACCCTCACTTGTTATAGCCATGCCATATCACCCTCACAACAGAAGTAATAGAAGAGCCAGGGAATGGGGTGGGGCACTTAACATACCCAATCTCCCCCATCCTAGCCCCTACACACTCAGGGATGCCCCTATTTGAAAATATGAGTCTCCTCTTTCAAGTGATGTGCCTCCTTTTATGTGATGTGCCTCCTTTAGTAGTTATTGTCTGATGACCACCAGACTATTATACCCTATACAGTAAAACGTATTAAGTCCAGAGATTGATGTATTCTGAAGCCCAAACCTCACCCATCCTGGCTTCAATAAACTCTGGTGTGCCCTGATCTGTTGCAGTGAGTTGCCTAGTTTTCAATGTTATTCGTACACATTTTACACGTATCTTTAACAGTATCAAAAGATGATGGATTTTCTTTTAGTTCACGTTCTTGACGTTCCCATCATTTAAAAAAATGAAAAAACAAAAAAAAATCCTTTTTGTGGCCCTCTTAGGTACATTGTCTTTGCCATGTGAGGAGACATAAACACACTAATGGCATTTGCTGAAAATTTTCAGAAAACAAGGTGAGATTTGTAAAATGTTACCGATATTAATAATCCAATAGCCTCAGCGCAGGGTAAAAAAAAGTGTCAGTCCTGAAGGGGTTAAAGCAAAAATCCTCAATCCTATACCGGTCTTCTATCCATATTACCTGAAAATGTGTATTGTTTGGTACAATTTTAGGCATTAAGCTCACGTTGCAATCTATATTTGCTAGCCCAGCGTTTCCTCTATACAACCCCTGACCATCCCCCTCTTTGCTAAATAGTTTAGCAGTGCTCCTCGCAGTGACTGTAGGGAAAGCAGGCTTTTCTGTTTCCTTTCTTTCTGACCTTCAGAACTTACTGGATTGCTGTTACTATACGGGTACTTACCTATCTCTAACAGATCAGTTTTGGGGGATTTCAGTAATCGTGCAAAGGTGTATTTGTCATTGGGCCTGATTCGGAGACTGGCAACATCGCAGCCTTGCAATTCCATCCCTCTAAAATGCAAATACAGAAGGAGGTGTCAGACACTTCCTTGCTGCATCTGCGTGATCACAGCGCTGCTTACCGCAGACTCGCTGGGTCCTGGTGGATCACAAGGCCAGGAAGTCTGCATCCATGGACGCAGACCCTGGCCTCGTGTCTCCCGGAAACCGGGGACGACACGTTTCCGAGAACGTTGGCCAGGAATGCCCCCTACTCCGCATCCCAAACGCAGCAGCCTGTCAATCATGCTGAGGTTGGGAGGCTCTGCGAGCAAAGTCGCGGCTGGTGGGCTGCACATGCTCCGTACACCACCAGCATATGTGCAGTCCTGCCACCATCGGAGATGTGCGCTAACCATCAAGTAAGCATACAGCTCTAAATCAGGCCCATTGTATCCTGGGTCAGTAATTGTCACATGACTTGTTTTGGGAAGATGAAGAGCTGTGACAGTATTGTCTCCGGGTACAATACATTGAGTAGTCCACAGGGGCCATGCACCAAAGTGGGACTTGGTTTGCCAGACTCTACAGATATCCAGTCAGGACCATCTAACATTCCCCTGCCGGGCTTAAAATCTGTGGTTGATACAGCAGGAATCCTGAGTGAATGGATGGATGGGGCACACGCAATCGACTCCAAGATTAGTATAATTGGTAATTTCATCATTAAGAGTGAACAATTTTTTTTCTTCTTTTGTGTATTATCTGGCTTTTTAGCCATGTTTCTGTGCATGTGGCCAATGAAAATAAAGATGCAGTTTTCTTTTCATTGCATACTATAAAACTGCATCTGTCCTGAATGAGCGATTATAGCCTATGCTTGGATAGACTTATACCCCTCTCACACTGCCAGCAAATAACCTGGGTTATTGCACATGATTGCGCAGCAACCTGGGTTACTGTGCAGTGTGAAATGGGCCAGTTAAAATAACCCAGGTCAAGCGACCCGGCATTTCAACTCAGGTAGCGAGTTCAACCCGGCGTGTCCCGTGTGAACAGGTAACCCGGGTCCAGGCGACACGGGTCCCGTTCACTACATAGGGGGCGCTGGTGCTTGGAGATGGGGCAGCACAGATGGTGTAATGGTTAGTGTTACTGCCTCACATGACTGAGGTCATGGGTTCGATTCCCACCACGACCCTAACTGTGCGGAGTTTGTATATTCTCCCTGTGCTTGCGTGGGTTTCCTCCGGGTGCTCCGGTTTCCTCCCACACTCCAAAAATATATACTGGTAGGTTAATTGGCTCCAAACATAAAAATTAACCCTAGTGTGTATGTGAGCATGTGATGGGGAATATAGAGTGTAAGCTCCACTGGGGCAGAGACTGATGCGAATGGCCAAGTATTCTCTGTAAAGTGCTGCGGAATATGTGTGCACTATATAAATAACTGGTAATAATAATAATAATCTCTCTCCACGCTTTGATAAATCTCCCCCTTAAGTTATTAAACAGCACTATACATTGTTCTTATTAGAAGCAATCTATAAATAACACACTTGGGATGTACTAAGCTCTGAAAAGTGATAAACCAGCAGCCAATCAGCTCCCAACTGTCATGTCACAGGCTGTGTTTGAAAAATGACAGTTGGGAGCTGATTGGCTGGTGGTTTTATCACTCTAGAGTTTATCACTTTTCAGCGCGTATGTTCACATGCTCTATCAGTTTTTATCATTGGCATCTTAGTGATGCGTGTCTTAATAAGTATCAGGTATCCTTCGTATTAGATAATAGAGTAAACCATTAAGATTAAACTGTGCATGTGTTTGCTGAGGATCAGATGCATCATATAATAATTGCACTGTTCAAATAAACTGCTGATCAGGATAGAACCAGCTTATAATATATGACTTTATTTTGTGCCCTGATGAGATTGAACAGAACTGGTATAAGTTATCTCCCTATAATGGCCTACTGCGCTATAACCGTACGTTTTACAAATGGTGATCGCTGCCTCTCCCATACTCACCTTTTTGACGGCTGCTACTTATGTACTAAGTGAACTAATGGGGGGTAGCAGCCCCTTTTGTTCTGTTATTGCATTAGGACATGTATGATTGCGATATAGGGACACATGTCTATATTATGGAATTATAAACCCATAGAAATCACCATCTGTAAACCTTCCGGCTATCACAATGCGCAGTAACCAGTTTTCAGCTTTTAGTGTGTGATTCAGAGGCGGACGCTAAGGGTACCGCTGATCCGCCTTCGTACGCAGCGGCAAGTGGCGTCTTGTGTTAGTGGATGTCCACTGCCGGCTTCTGTGATCCGCTGGCTGCCTCGAAGACACAGCACCAGATCTTCTGCATGGCCATCGGACATTTGAGTAACCCTCCTCCAAAACCACACTGCCGGGGCCAGTGAAACTGCACCGAAGGATGCAGCCACCGGCTTCAGCTCACTCAGAAAATGGGCCAGACGCGCCCTCCCTTTTCTGGGTCACTCCCCATCTCTGCCCACACACACTGGTAGGATGTCACCCAAGCTGCTGCATACAGGGTACTGCGGCCGATTTGTAGGAGCAGATCTTTAGCGAGAACGTCGAAGTTCTATAAATCTCTGGATCAGTGTCTCTCTTGCATAGGATCAATTAGATGTATTGGCTATTATAATTCATGATCCATTCATATTAATAAACAGTAACTAAAATGTTACTTTCTTGAATATAGAATCACATTAAGAAGTTGTTTATAAATTGATGTTCCATTCTACCTTTTGGTGCTATATAATTGGTTTCCTTGCATGATGTATGGGGAGCGTTCAGCCGACCATCTGATTACACACCTGCTGGTTTCACTTCTCTCATGCAAATCTTACATGGGCAGGGAACCAAGTGTGATCTCCCCGCAAATGTGCTCAGTTACTGTGTTCTACAGAAAATGGCATTGCAGGCTTAAAAAAATCGGATGCATGACCCAAAGTATTGTATTGTATGTCTATATATCCATATGGTCACTATGTCCCCTACTGTACTGTACCCTGTCTGACCTGCATCCATGGGCTGTACCTTTCTCACATCTGAAGATTACTGTTTGGTCATCTTCTTGTTACAATTACATCTTATATCCTCACAGTACCCGGCTTTATCCTACTACAGTACCCTCACAATACCCGGCTTCATACTACATCTTACATTCTCACAGTACCCAGCTTTTTAAACTACATCTTATAGCCTCACAGTACCCGGCTTTATACTACTACATCTTAGATTCTCACAGTACCCGGCTTCATACATCTTACATTCTCACATTACCTGGCTTCATACAGCTTACATCCTCACAGTACCCGGCTCCATATATCTTACATCCTCACAGTACCCGGCTTCATACATCTTACATCCTCACAGTACCCGGCTTCATACATCTTACAGTACATCCTCACAGTACCCGGCTCCATACAGCTTACATCCTCACAGTACCCGGCTCCATATATCTTACATCCTCACAGTACCCGGCTTCATACTACATCTTACATCCTCACAGTACCCGGCTTCATACATCTTACAGTACATCCTCACAGTACCCGGCTTCATACAGCTTTCATCCTCACAGTACCCGGCTTCATACATGTTACATTCTCACAGTACCTGGCTTCATACATCTTACAGTACATCCTCACAGTACCCGGCTTCATACATCTTACATCCTCACAGTACTCGGCTTCATACATCTTACATCCTCACAGTACTCGGCTTCATACATCTTACATCCTCACAGTACTCTGCTTCATACATCGTACATCCTCACAGTACCCGGCTTCATACAGCTTACAGTACATCCTCACAGTACCCTGCTTCATACATCTTACAGTACATCCTCACAGTACCCTGCTTCATACATCTTACAGTACATCCTCACAGTACCCGGCTTCATACATCTTACAGTACATCCTCACAGTACCCGGCTTCATACATCTTACATTCTCACAGTACCTGGCTTCATACATCTTACATTCTCACAGTACCTGGCTTCATACATCTTACAGTACATCCTCACAGTACTCGGCTTCATACAGCTTACATACTCCCAGTACCCGGCTCCATATATCTTACATCCTCACAGTACCCGGCTCCATATATCTTACATCCTCACAGTACCTGGCTCCATACATCTTACATCCTCACAGTACCCGGCTCCATACATCTTACATCCTCACAGTACCCGGCTTCATACATCTTACAGTACATCCTCACAGTACTCGGCTTCATACAGCTTACAGTACATCCTCACAGTACCCAGCTTCATACAGCTTACAGTACATCCTCACAGCACCCTGCTTCATACATCTAACAGTACATCCTCACAGTACCCTGCTTCATACATCTTACAGTACATCCTCACAGTACCCGGCTTCATACATCTTACAGTACATCCTCACAGTACCCGGCTTCATACATGTTACATTCTCACAGTACCTGGCTTCATACATCTTACAGTACATCCTCACAGTACTCTGCTTCATACAGCTTACATCCTCATAGTACTCGGCTTCATACAGCTTATATCCTCATAGTACTCGGCTTCATACAGCTTACATCCTCATAGTACTCGGCTTCATACATCTTACATACTCACAGTACCCGGCTCCATACATCTTACATCCTCACAGTACCTGGCTCCATATATCTTACATCCTCACAGTACCCGGCTCCATATATCTTACATCCTCACAGTACCCGGCTTCATACATCTTACAGTACATCCTCACAGTACTCGGCTTCATACAGCTTACATCCTCATAGTACTCGGCTTCATACAGCTTATATCCTCATAGTACTCGGCTTCATACAGCTTACATCCTCATAGTACTCGGCTTCATACATCTTACATACTCACAGTACCCGGCTCCATACATCTTACATCCTCACAGTACCCGGCTCCATATATCTTACATCCTCACAGTACCCGGCTCCATATATCTTACATCCTCACAGTACCCGGCTTCATACATCTTACAGTACATCCTCACAGTACTCGGCTTCATACAGCTTACATCCTCATAGTACTCGGCTTCATACATCTTACAGTACATCCTCACAGTACCCGGCTTCATACATGTTACAGTACATCCTCACAGTACCCTGCTTCATACATGTTACAGTACATCCTCACAGTACCCTGCTTCATACATCTTACAGTACATCCTCACAGTACCCTGCTTCATACATCTTACAGTACATACTCACAGTACCCGGCTCCATACATCTTACATCCTCACAGTACCCGGCTCCATATATCTTACATCCTCACAGTACCCGGCTTCATACATCTTACAGTACATCCTCACAGTACTCGGCTTCATACAGCTTACATCCTTATAGTACTCGGCTTCATACATCTTACAGTACATCCTCACAGTACTCGGCTTCATACAGCTTACATCCTCACAGTACCCGGCTTCATACATGTTACATTCTCACAGTACCTGGCTTCATACATCTTACAGTACATCCTCACAGTACTCGGCTTCATACAGCTTACATACTCCCAGTACCCGGCTCCATATATCTTACATCCTCACAGTACCCGGCTCCATATATCTTACATACTCACAGTACCCGGCTCCATACATCTTACATTCTCACAGTACCCGGCTTCATACAGCTTACCTCCTCACAGTACTCGGCTTCATACATCTTACATCCTCACAGTACTCGGCTTCATACAGCTTACATCCTCACAGTACTCGGCTTCATACATCTTACATCCTCACAGTACTCGGCTTCATACAGCTTACATCCTCTCATTACCCGGCTTCATACATCTTACCTCCTCACAGTACCCGGCTCCATACATCTTACATTCTCACAGTACCCGGCTTCATACATCTAACCTCCTCACAGTACCCGGCTCCATACATCTTACATTCTCACAGTACCCGGCTTCATACAGCTTACCTCCTCACAGTACTCGGCTTCATACATCTTACATCCTCACAGTACTCGGCTTCATACAGCTTACATCCTCACAGTACTCTGCTTCATACAGCTTACATCCTCACAGTACTCTGCTTCATACATCTTACATCCTCATAGTACTTGGCTTCATACAGCTTACATCCTCACAGTACTCTGCTTCATACAGCTTATATCCTCATAGTACCCGGCTTCATACATCTTACATCCTCACAGTACTCGGCTTCATACAGCTTACATCCTCACAGTACTCGGCTTCATACAGCTTACATCCTCACAGTACTCGGCTTCATACATCTTACATCCTCACAGTACCCGGCTTCATACAGCTTACAGTACATCCTCATAGTACTCTGCTTCATACATCTTATATTCTCACAGTACCCGGCTCCATACATCTTATATTCTCACAGTACCCAGCTTTATACTACATCTTACATCCTCACAGTATTCTGATCAGAAATGATCTGTATGGCGTTTGTATATTTAGGTTATTCCAGATACATTGAAGGTGAAAAAATTTGTGAAGTCAGAATGGAAACTGAACAGCTTAAATCCCTCTCTCAGCCATTGCATAGATCACATATGGGCCTGTTATTTGTTCATGAAATATGTCATAATACCAGTGACCCCTATTTCCCTAAAACTTTTCCTAATTTGAGAGCAGAGTGTTCGTGCACTATGCGCGCTATGCCCCAGCGTAATTACATCACATTACAGCGCATTAGACAGGCCAGAGAGCAGCAATGTAAATGTTCTCATTCAGGCTGAGGCAGGGAGTCGGGTTTGATATTGCTCCATGCGAATAGGTTTGGATAAGTTTCCAATAGGAGACTACTTAAATTGATGAGCAGGTGTCATGGGGTGCACAGAATTTGGAAGTAAGAGATGACCTACTAATGTCATACACCGGTCTCTGTAACATCCGCTCTAAGGGTTATTAGATTTGTTGCATTACTCTGAATTTTGCAGTAGAGCTGATCTTTCGCTGTATCGATTTTATTTTGTTGCTAATTGTTAACAATGGTCAATAGATTTACTTGATGTTGGCAAGTGTAAGATAACCTGGCATGAGTATGCGATGGCGCAGAACTTCATCTTTTTCCATTGTACTGGAGCAGAGGACTTGGTACAGATAGTTATCATCTCCAAAATGGACTTCATGTCCTCCATGGTTAAAAATGGTGCTTTGGAATTGTGGACGCATGTTGTGTGAGTCTAAAGGCAATAGCTGATCTGTGTACTGAACTCAATACCCCGGTGGTTCCCAAACTGGGTGCCGTGGGGCACTTGCAGGGGGTGCCATGGGTTTGTGGTTCAGTACCAAATAAAATCATTTTTGGTCAGTGGGATTGGCAAAACCACTTGTGGTGGCTGCCAATCATAAAATATGTGGACAAAGGGAAGCACAACCCTTCCCACCACACCATAACAACCAAAGGAGGACAGACCAGCACCATTTACTTCGTGTAATCATTTTAGCTGAGTTTCTCAATTAGAAACTTTTGGCCTAGGGGCGCCGTGGAAAAAAAAATGTTGATACTCTACTCTAGGACGTTGCGATTTGGAACCACTGCAATACTCTATAAGCTGTACTAAGAGGTATCCATGTGTGGCAAGGCATGATGGGACTTGTAATCCCTCAACATCTTGTAAGTTGTTTTCCTCTGGAAAGCTTGAATCCTTTGTCCATTGTTTTGTAAAAGAATGCCTGAAAGAAATACGTCACATTGTTAATAATTATTATCATTATTAATGACTGTTTATATTATTAAGGGATATATCTATTTTTTTTTTAAGTTGAATAAAATCATATTTAGATATAGAATTATAGACTACAGTGACCACCAGAGCCTGTGGTCTGCATGGTACAGTAGCCACTAGAGAGGCTAGGGTATAAATTGTATAGTAATAAAGTATGGAAATAGAAGCGCTTGTAAATGATCTGTTATATAGTATTAAATGATAAATGATTAATGAATGAATGATTAAATAATAACTGAGGACCAATGTTAAATAACATACACCAACAATCAACATGTATAGACAGACACTGATGTTTAAAAAGCTCTCTTGTGAAAATTTATGGTGTTAACAGGATGGCATCCCCGATAAAGCAGCACGCTGGAATAGCTAGCAAACGCTAACCCTACCTTTCCCTATGTTGCCGCACTTCGTGATTCTCAGCCCTGTATCCTCTTCTGGCTCTCACTTCAGACCTTTAGTCAGTGAGCCGTTCGGTGGGTCCCGCTTCAGCCGTGTCCGGCGCTAATCCGGTGCTGTACGAGCGCTCTCCGGCTGAGTGCAGCTCGTGCTCTGGAATTGCGCCCGCCGGAGAGGCTCGTACAGCAGCGGGATGTTGGTGTATGTTATTTAACATTGGTCCTCAGTTATTATTTAATCATTCATTATTAATCGTTTATCATTTAATACTATATAACAGATCATTTACAAGCGCTTCTATTTCCATACTTTATTGCTTTATGTAGCCAGTTTACTGACTACATTAATAGGAAGCTGCTACATTTGGGAGCGCTAGATATTGTTTTTCTTATAAATTGTATAGTAGCTGCCAGTGACTGGGTTCTTTATTGTACGGTAGCAGTCTGTATGGTACAGTTGCCAACAGAGATGCAAGAATATGTGGTGTAGTAGCCAAAACAGGGATTTGTACTGTACAATAGTCTTCTAAAATGTTTTGCCTGTATTGTATATAAGAACCCAGGAGATTACAGCCTGTATTGTATAGCAGCACTAGGAGATTACATCTTGTATTCTATAGTGGTACTAGCAGATTACAGCCTGTATTGTATAGCAGCACTAGGAGATTGCAGCCTGTTTTGTATAGCAGCACTAGGAGATTATATCCTGTACTGTACAGTAGCACTAGGAGATTACAGCCTGTATTGTATTTTAGCACTGGCAGATTACAGCCTGTATTGTACAATAACACTAGGAGATTACATCAGGAATTGTACAGTAGCACTAGGAGATTACAGCCTGTATTGTACAGTAGCACTAGGAGATTAGTCTGTATTTTAGCGGTGGGAGATTATAGCCTGTATTGTACAGTAGCACTAGGAGATTAGTCTGTATTTTAGCACTAGGAGATTACAGCCTGTATTGTACAGTAGCACTAGGAGATTAGTCTGTATTGTACAGTAGCACAAGAAGATTGCAGCCTGTATTGTACAGTAGCACTAGGAGATTACAGTCTATTTTAGCACTGGGAGATTAGAGCCTGTATTGTACCGTAGCACTAGGAGATTAGTCTGTATTGTACAGTAGCACAAGAAGATTGCAGCCTGTATTGTATAGTACACTAGGAGATTTCAGCCTGTATTGTATTTTAGCACTGGGAGATTATAGCCTGTATAGTACAGTTGCACTAGGAGATTATACCCTGTATTGTACAGTAGCACAAGGAGATTGCAGCCTGTTTTGTTTAGTATACTAGGAGATTACAGCCTGTATTGTATAGCAGTCACTAGAATGATAGCTATACATTATATTGTTTGCTAGAATGCTAAGTGTATTGTATAATGGTCACTAGAAACTGCCCTTTACTTTATATTGGTCACAAGCATGTTCCCTGTACATTGTAGTGGTCACTGGTATCCTCTTTGTATTGTATAGTTGTCACTAGAATGCTCTCTGTATTGTATTTTGGTCGCTAGAATGCTCTCTGTGTTGTACAGTGGTCATTCGCATGAGTGTATTGCTGTATATAGCTGTCACTAGAATGCATAGTATAGTATATAAATGAGGTTATGATATATGGCAGTGGTTCTCAAGTTTTCCCAACAGGTCATGTTTTAAGGATTCATGTCTGTGGAAGCAGATGGGGGGTAGTTACTGACCCAGCAAAATAGTTTAACTCTGTGCATGATTAAAGAAATCCACAAAACATGACCTGATGGTGGTACCGTACTTCAGTACAAGAGTTGAGATCCCCTGACATCTGGTATTCTAGCACTATAGAATAACTTACTTTTATAGATTATTTTGTAGATTTCATTGCCTATTTAAATACTTGCTCATGAAAACTAATTTAGTTTTAGCGTACATCGTGCACAAAAGTCTCATTGTTTTCCCTGCTGACGGTTGATATCTCTACCTGTTACTGCTAAAGTTTTTATTTTTTATTAACCCCAGTTTAACAGCGACCGTTGAATGCAATCTTGATTTGCAGATATGTACATACGTTGGTGTCCTCTATGTGCTCCATAGGTGTCTGGCATCACTGCAATCATACATTGCAGATGTACAAGGCCTGTTCCTTATCATACTGTAACATGACTATAACACATGTTACACATTGATCTGCAGTCACGTACCTAGGGTTACATGTCCAGCAGCTATGAATAAATGAAACTGTACCGTGCAGCTGTTGCCTCCTTCCTCCTGGGATCACCCAGCCTCCCCCCCTGAGGGTTATCAGACCTGCAGTTACTCGTTACCCCCCAGCTCACCTAACACCTAGTTGCACCTTCTCTCTCTCTCTCACTCTCCATTGAACTGTGACATATAGGAGACGCTTTGGGCTGTGCAGACTTTCATGGATCAGCTCTTTCAGCCGTTTACGCTCCTTTATACTGTTGGTGGACAAAATGTCAAACTATTAATATGTTAATTAAATTGTAGAATTATTAAAATAAAATCTGTTTCCATCTCCTTCAACTGCAGTAAATTGGGTTGCAATAAATCCTGGATTTGTTTCAATGTAAAAGTTTACAAATCAGTGATGCTCCCTCAAAAATTATTTATTTACATTTAATAAATGTGTCGACCATTTTTCTGTCAACCATTAGTGTGTTGACCGTCTGAACTTGTTGACCTTTTAAACCCTGTCAATCTTCTGCACTGTCGACGATTTGTCAGTCCACCTTTTTGTCCCTGTCGACCTATTGCATGTTGACCATCCGGTGTCGACCTTTACATTGTCGATCTTCCATCCAATACCCAAGCAGACAGGTTAGTGGGCCCGGCTCACAAGCTTACAGTCTCTAATTCCATCACATGTAATATTATCTATACTATAACTCCTCCTAGGTGATGTCTGCATCATTGCCTGGTGGTCTCGTCCTGACTGCCTGTAAAAAAGAGAAATCAATGGATGCCTCCAAGTAGCCACAAACATCACCATCATACACTAACGCAGAGGTTCCAAAACTTGGGGCCTGATTCAGCAAGGATGGCAACTGCGATTACGCACGCAATCGGGCGATTGTTGAGTTCTGTGTATGCTTCGCGGGGCCTGTGCGGGAACTACTGTGACAGGGACTGCGATCGCATAGACTACGCAAACCCATCGCAGAGTGAATGACAAGAAGTGCCATTTGTGGGTGGTGACCGGGGGGGGGGGGGTCGTCGTTACAGGGGCGGGATTACACCCGCTCAGCTGCAGGTGGAGATGAGGACGTGTAAGACTCAGTCTACCCGTAACTGCCCAAAGTTTACGCATTCTTGGTACGGAGCGTGCCCAGTGCACAAGATCCCACCATAAAACGGACGTACGCGCAACTCTGAAGCAGCCCCTTTTTGTGCAACGTTATTCTCCTAAAATATCAGCCAGACAAGATCAGGATAACATTAACTGATACAGTTTTGAGAAGTGTCCCTTTATGGGCTTTCCTTTCTTATCGTATCCTGCTGAACGACCTACCTCCAAGCTTAGGGTCTGATTCGGAGACTGGACGCAATGCCGATATTTTCGCAGAACGAGTGATTGTACTGCGCATGTGGGAACTCCGCACTCCGCACGTGCAGTCATTACTCTCGATACACAGGAAGCACTCGCAAAATGAGTGACAGCTAGTCAGCGTCTGGAGGTGATAAGGGGGAGGGGGTAGAAAAACGTAGGCATGCCTGACCATTTAATCGCCCTTTCGTGAGCGTGCTCCTGAGCAGCGTGAGACCTCTCTGTGTGTCAGGAGAGCTGCAGTGTTTGCGGCCGGTCAGACTTGCCCTACATGCTGCGTGATTCCCCAATGTGCGTCGATAGAACCGATGTTTGCGCTGTTGTAGGTCGTTGGGTGGATATGAGAAGACAGCAGTGGGCGTCCCTATGCTCGGCTATGCTGTGGAAGGCATTAGCATATTTTCGCGGCTGCGATTTCATTAGCGTCCATCTCATGAAACATGTCTTTGTGTCTGATATCCACAATTCATATTCTACTTTGCATACACTGCTGCTAGGTAATGTATAAATAAATAAAATAATTAATTTGAAAACTAATGCTTTATGGATTTTATTGTAATATAATATAAGAAGCATAATAAAATAGGTTTTCGTAATAGCGTTTGTTTTATGTTTAGATTGTTTTTATATATTTATTTTAGAATTAAGAACTTTTACATTTAAACACGCAACAATTATTTTGTTTTGTATTAAAATCAGAGATCTCTTTTAGCAATATTCAGGGAACCCCCAACTGTCCCCCCCCCCCCTCCCCCGCATCTGCAGAATAATTACAGTACTTCGGGCTGTTGGTACACGTGTGGCAGTTACTGGATCTGAATACTAAAAATAGAAAGCAGGTGCTCAAAAGTTTGCTGAATAATCGGCTCTTTTTATTAATTTTTGAGCGTTCATATATTTTTTTTCTTTTTGCCCCCAAAGAGTGTTATCTGTGCAACAGAAACTTGTATATTCCACATTTAATTCTAATTTCTAACCTACAGTAGCCTTGTGTTCTAAACATTGTTATATTATTAAAGTTGGTAAAGGTCATTAAGAAAGCGCAAAAGCGGTTTTCTGGCTATATTTGCAAACATTATTATTATTATTATTTTTTATTTATATTTTTTCCAGGAAAGCGCATGAATTGATGGCCTGTGATGTTAGTGTCTGCAGGGGTGCAAAAATCCCCTTCTAACAGGAGCAGCTGTGTGGCTCATGAGTGCACTTTGTTGAGGGAACACTAGTTGTACAGTATAAATGCTCCTAGTTATACTACCACAGGCAAAAACTACATTGTATATTGCTGGACAACATTATTTCTGTGGGATCAAGGAGTGAAGAGACCTTTTGGTGGGGTCCCTAGCCTTGCAGGGGCCACACAGACTTTTATTCCAGACAAAAGATTTGAATTTAAAGTGTACTCGGAAGCTCAGACGGTCATACTAGCTTTTTATTTGGTGTTGGCACGCATTTAAAATAGCGACGTCTTTTATGAGAAAATGTGTAATTGTCACCCACAATACTGTAAAAGTGGCCACAGATTTGTTCTACAAGGGAAGTGTCAAACAATAGCATATGGGCGTGCACCTATGGATGTGCTTGGTAGACAATTAACCATTTATGCACAAAAAGATAATCTATGATATCCTGGGCGGGATACTGCTGTTCAGAATACCGACAGCGGCATCCTGACAGCCAGGATCCCGACACCCATAGAACCTAACGGTGAGTACTTTTCTATCCCCTACCCTAACTCTAACCCACACTACTCGGTGCCTAAACCTAACCCCTCCTTCCCAGTGCCTAAACATAAACTCCCCCTACCCGCACCCTAAACCTAACACCCCCTCCCCGGTGCCTAACCCTAACCCTCCCCCTAGTGCCTAACCCTAACCCCGCTAGCTACCTCCCCCTGCACCCCAATACTTACCTTCGGGATGCCGACCTGGTGCCGGGATCCCTTTACACATGTGTATGTTCATAAATTGCATTCATGAAATTCTGAAAAGAAAAAAACGTGGTTCAATGCGCTCTTAAACAAAAAGCTAAATTGGAAGTGGCTACTTATGTAGTGACTTTAATTCCTAGGTGCTGCTTCAAATGTTAGTGACTTCCCTGTGCCACTATATGTTTAAATGGTAGTTGTGATGCATACGAGGCGCAAAATAGGAATTAATAATTTTAATGATTTAGGATATTATAAAAGGTAAAAAAGTATATCAATGCACATGTTAATAACAATAAAAGAACAGTAAAAAATTATTCCATAAATATTCTAATATATGATCACTTCAGCTTAGTCCTAGGTACATTGGATCATAACAAAATATGGTAATGTGTGATTGAAATAAAACATATAGGCGTCTCAGGAAGAAAGGCAGTTCAGTGTATTCCAAATGATGGCATCAATGTGTAAACAGCAACATCACACATAATAATCCCTTTGAGTTGTTTAAAGTTTGCAGAATTGGTTAAAAAGCTGTTTGAGTACCATCAGTCATTAAAATTCACCATAGCAGGTGAATGGGTGGATGTTGAAAAATGCAGGTTTCCCAAATTGGATACAGTCAGGGATTACAGTCTCCAATCTTTACTTTAAACTCTCTACGTTGTCTGGAATTTAAAGTGAGACTTTCCAGATTGTCTGCATAAATGGGGTGGTGCGCGCACCTCCTACCTTTGTGCTGATATCTGTGGGATGTGCTGTTGCCTCCGTCTGGTTGCTCGCCGGGTCCTGATGACAGAGTTGGAGACCCGTTCTCAGTGGCTCCCGCGATGCAGCAGCCAGACCGCAAGTGTCAATGGCCGCTGAAGGTGAGGGAGAGCCGGCGGTGAGTGTGCACGCCTGTGTCACCGTCGGATCCCTTCTTCCGGGTAGCGCTCCTTCCAGGGGGCATGGCCAATGTGTTTCGCCCGTCCAATCGAATGCGGGCTTCGTCAGGGTCTCCTGTGTATAGTTCAGCTGCTGCTGTATATACATCCATATTTAGAAACTTTTGTATATGTTGATCATATCTTTTAATTGCAGTCATTTCAATAAAAAAATTGTTAATAGATTACAAATTTTGTTGAATCAATTCAGAAAGCAAAATAAGTATGAAATGGAGCCATACAATTCTCTTTATTATTATTAATATTTGTAATAGTAGTAGTATTATCCTCATCCATCTGTCTCAAAAAGAACAAATTGCTTAATTACGCCAGGAATTCAGATCTGCATCCTACTATAATATAGCTTCATTACCATGACCCACCATACCTATATATAGAACAATACACTTAAAATTCCACCAACTTCTTCCATTTTATTATTTTGTTGTATTAGTTTATTTACTCTAAACCAGGGATAGCCAACCTCGGTCCTCAAGAGCTACTAACAGTTCACGTTGTTCAGACCACCTAACTGGTGCACAGGTGTATTCATTACTCACTAACACATTTGAAAAGATCCACAGGTGGAACTAATTGTGATTCTGTGAGGAGACCTAGAAAACATGCACTGTTGGTAGCTCTTGTGGACCGGGGTTGGCTACCCCTGCTCTAAACCATAGGTTCCCAAACGCAGTCCTCGAGGCACCCCAACACTTCAGGTTTTAGAGATATCTATGGTTAAGCACGGGTGGTTAAATGAAATTGACTGAGGTATTAAATCACCTGTGGTCATTCATGGATATGCTTATACCCTGGACTGTTCGGGTGCCTTGAGGACTGAGTTTGGGAACATCTGCTCTAAACCCATATTTTATTCTCTTAGAAATAACACGTTTCTTTTGAGTATAGGCTGATACAATGGGGTATATTTTTCAAACGTGGCCGTAACCTGGTGGTAAAACAGTGGTAAATATACTTCATATTCTATGAAAAATGTAAACCATTTTTTTTTGCTCCAAAAAGGAAAAAAAAATAGTTTAAGGATTGGGTTAAAAAAAAAACTAAATAAAATATTGCGATGAAATGCTAAGGTCTGATATACAGGTTGAGTCTCCCATATCCAAATATTCCGAAATACGGAATATTTTTAGCATGACTGAGAAAGTGAAACCTTTGCTTTCTGATGGTTCAATGTACACAAACTTTGTTTAAAGCACAAATTATTAAAAATATAGTATAAAATAACCTTCAGGCTGTGTGTATAAGGTGTATATGAAACAAATGAATTTCATGTATGTACACAAAAATTTTTTGATGCACAAAATTATTAAAAATATTGTATAGAATTACCAGCAGGCTGTGTGTATAAGGTGTATATAAAACATAAATGCATTCTGTGTTTAGATTTGAGATATTTCATTATTTTATGTAAATATTTCAAAATACGGAATATTCCGATAACCAAAATACCCCTGGTCCCAAGCATTTTGGATATGGGAGACTCAACCTGTATTACTTATTGTACTCAAGTAAAATACAACGGGGGATATGTAGTGGAGTGTGATTTTTGGTGGCGAGTTCAAACACTCTGCAAATTGCTGGCATTGCAGACCTCCAAATCGCTTGATGTGATACCCAGAAGTTTGAAGGCTTATAGGGGTATTCAATTTGGAGCGAAAAGTACGTTTTTGCGAAGTTTTCGCTCGGATGACGTCATTTTCGCCGCTTTTACTTTTACACCGTATTCAATTTGAAAACTTTTCGCCGGTGCGAAAAGTATATTGCATTCGACCATGCGAAAAAGTATCACCAAGGAATGGGTGGCGAAAAAAAGTGCAGAATTGGGGTTTTGGGGTGCAACATTTCGGAAACAACCCTGCACCCTTCCGACAGTCCCCCAAAGGTAAACTGTGTCAATTTTTTTTGAAAAAAGACCTTAGAACACCCCAAAACAAGCACTTTCATTTTGGGGGCGATAAAAAAAAAATGGGGGTACAAAGTTAAAAACTAGCAAACTAGAATCTAGGGGGGTCCCCAAGTATGGCCCAAGTGTTTTTTTCATTGCAGGTGCTTGCGACAGGTATATTTTTCACATTTTTTAAAACTTCACTTTAGCAACTTTTAAATATGCTCACCCCCATTTTCAAGCTCCCCAAATTTGCTGGGACTAGTTATTTTCAGCAAAAAAAACTTCTAAATACTATTCTTCACCACCTTCCTAAATCCCCAAAATAGCAGCTATTGAACCCATTTAAAGACCCCAAAAACCTTCAGAAGGGCTAATCGGGAGTATCCAGAGTGATCCCCCATGTCAAAGCAACTTTTTGGGGGTGTTAGGGTCTTTTTCCTGAAAATCAGCGAAGTTATCGCTGATTTCAGTTTCGCCGGGTGCCGTTTTCGACGATTTCAAATGTAATACGGGTATATCGGGAGTGCGCACGATACTTTTTCGACGAAAAAAACCTCCGATGTGCGGCGAAAGCTTCGCTGGCGAGGTTAACGTTTCAAATTGAATACCCCTCTTAAAATTCTAATTGCCAGCGTTTTGCGATGATTTTGAAAAGTCAAACTCACCGATTATTTAGCACAAGTCCACCAGAAAATAACTCTGATTGTGATTGCTATCTCTCTGGCCAGAACCTAATAACTATTGCCTCTTTAATACATAAATTCAACATATGTATTAAAGTGACAATATTTAATAATTAAGGGATTAAAATTATGAATAAATATATACATTGGGTCACAGTTTATTTTAATAATTTATTATTTGAGGCATTTTAATATTAAATAAAATAAGAATGCAATTTTATTAAAAGAACAATATAATATGACATAAATGTTAAGCATACAATATTATTAATACATTAGCAGATGGAGCCAATAATATTTTTTGTTAGGGTTATATATTAATTATGGAAGAAAACGTATGCTAACACTTGCAGTGCGCCACAAATGTGCAATGTAATTAGTTATTCCATTACTAATTAATTAATATGGATCTATTGAACAAAAAAAAATATTGCCACTGTTTGTTAACTTAGTTGCTTAATATTTATTTACTATTATTAATTTATTAAAAATGGTATTCATATTTTATTGTTTAATATTAAATTGTCCCAATAAAATATGTATTCATTAATTTAAATCTATTTATTCATTGTTTTGGCCTTTTAATTATTTATTATTGTCACTTTAATACATATGTTGAATATGACTCATTATAAGGTCCTGGGTGAATAGAGGAGATTGACGGAATTGCAGAGACGCACACAAGCGGCTGTGCATTTTCGTCTATCTAGAATGCAAATGTAGCTGGAGGTGTCTGTAGGAAACTGACACCTCCTTGTTGCATCTGCGATCCCAGCACTGCGACCGAGATCGCAGCTTAATGGTCACGATGGCTGTTCCTCTGCGCAGGCTGCGCCCGCAGACCCCTGGGAGGAGGGGGGGGTTGCGAGCAAGATTGCAGGACCTGTTCTGCACCTGCGCAGATCCCAAAATATTGGAGATGTGCGCTAACCATCGGGTTGGTGTACATCTCTGAATCAGGCCCAATGTGTTTTCCGATTGCATCCAGTTTGGGCACCTCTATTGTTTGACCACTTTTTTGCAGCATATGCCATGATGATTTGTAATTTCCTAGTTTTTTAGTTCTGATGATTTGGATTCAGAACACTGAACAAACTGGGAAGGTGAGCTGTGTTTATGAAAATGACGATTTTCTGATGGGTTGTAACTTGCCCCCTAAAAATCACACAAAAGTGGAGGAAGGAAAAGGGTGTACGGCTGTGAGAGGAAATAATAGCGTATCTGGGTGAAAATAAACTAATCTTTTTTTTTCTGAATAAACTTTATTCTGCAAAAACTTCCCGATGGCGAAAATCTGGGTGATAAAAATTCACATTCCATTTCCATTATAACTTTATTTGATACATTTTCACCAGTGTGCTGTATGATGCAGTATTTATTATACTGTACAGTATAATTCTGCTATTGTCTGTCTAGTGCAGGCTCGGTAGAGAGCTGTAGGAAAGTCTGCCCCCTCCCTCCCCTCACAGCTCTCACTGGCTGCCAGACAGGACACAGACCAGTCGTCGCCCCCTCTAGCAAAAAAGAGCTGGGCCCCCCTTACGCAGATTTCACCAGAGGAGAAGGCCCCAATGCCACTCATATGCCGAGTAACAAAACATCCTGGCTCCACTGGCAGAGACAGCTCAGGTTCACTGACACATGGACTGTGTGGTAGAGCAGAGGCATGATTTCACTGATTCTCTATGTATATAGGTCCAATGCTCAGTGCTACTTTTCCTTATACTGTGTGTATGTCCAGCTGCTCAGTACTGATCACTTCATACTGTATATACTGTATGTCAAGCTTCTCAGTACTGCTCACTTCATACTGTATATACTGTATGTCCAGCTGCTCCCCTTACACTATATAAATGTGCAACTGCTTAGTGCTATTCTCCTTACTGTGTATGTAGGAGCAACTGGTCAGTGCTACTCCCCCATTTATACTGTAATAGTAAAGGGAACCAGCATACACCGCCTCTGTCTGCCAGCTACACTGCCCCTTGTTCTGTACCACCCTATCCCCTATATGCCCACTGCTCCGCCCCCACTCTGTACCACCCCACCCCCTCTGTCGGCTGATCTGTCCTGGCCCTTTCCCTGATCTATACCGCCCCACTCCCTTCCCACTCTGACCACTGTTCCATCTGGCCCTCTCCCTCCCACAGCTATACTTACCTTCACGGCGGGTCCTCTCCTGCTATGGTCTGTCCATTCGCCCTAGCAGTGGGAGCCTTTGGAGGGATGGAGAACGCCCCAGCTGCCCCTGCACATGCATGTCGGACTTTGGACAGACCTTAGCAGAATGTTATATAAATGTTTGTCCAGCTGCTTAGTGTCCGTGTGATGAGGAATATAGATTATAAATCCAATGGTGCAGGTACTGATGCATATTACTAAAGTGCTGCGTAATATGTGCACACTATATAAATAACTTAATAATTACCTGATTCCAGCTGCAATATTATAGCATGTGACACCAGCATTACAGCTCGCAATGGGAAATTACCCTAGGGCAATATGTGAGACTATTACATTATATTGTAACGTGGGTTCCAGACAACGTTTCTACAATCACAATAACAACATCAGATTGTTGACATGTTCTGATTGCCAACATGTTTAAAATGTCGTCAGATAACGTTAACATCCACAATGTCAAAGTCATCATAATGTCGATCTGTTCAAAATGTCGACAATGTGACTGTCGACTGGAACAATGTGGAGTTAAGGTTAGGGTTAGTTGTAACCTATACAACTACTGTCAACATACTACATGTCAAAATATCACACCCAACCCCCACAACGCTACCTCCTGTCACTCTGCGCTACCTCTGGGCTCTGCAAAAATGCATGTCAGCAGGAAGCAAAGGATCAAACGTAAGATGTAAAGCAGCAATTTATGACAATGCAAAACGGGGTATGGTACAAAATGTCGACATGGTCTGGATGTGAACAATTGGCATGTCGACATAGTGTGTTCAAGTGATTGTAGTCCTAACACTAGCCCTAACCACAGCCTAACACTGAAATCACCTGTTGACATTCTGAATGTTGATATAATGACCAGGTTGGTTTTGCCTTGTAACAAATCGCCTCCTTCAGGAGTCAGGGTATCAAGTGGTGATAAACCCTTTTTATTCTGCTTTTTGATGAATAAAGGGGTTATTACAGCTTCTCCGCATGTATTAAAAGCAGTGGCGTCACTAGGAGGGTGCAGCCCGACCCGGGTGTCACCCTTCAAGAGGGTGACACCAAATAGAGCCGCACTCAAACCCACTCCCCATCCACTGATAGACATGTCTGCACCCCCCTTCCCCGGCACCAAGCGCTGCGGCAGCAATCACCACCGCACCCCTGTCGACTCCATGAGCTGAAGTCTGGCCAGACTCACTGACAATCCAGCCCACACTGGCCCTGCACACCGCCACCGCCGTGGGTCCGTACATACTTTGTGGCGTTGGACGCCGGCCGCGGTATTTAGTATGTATTTACAGACTTGTTTGCCATATACCATACTTGCCTACCTTTTGCTTCTCCCTGGGAGAAGCTTGGGGAGGAGAAACAGGTTGGTTGAGACGGGGGCAGTGCCTGACGGGTCGCGTCATTACGGCCTGCCCCTTCACGGCAAATTGCAGCAATTTGCTCATATTTAAATAAGGGGCGGGGCTCAATGACGCGATTCATGGAGATCGCCACGGAAATTCTCCCATTCTGCCCACTTCACTAGGAAGTGGGCAGAATGCGGGAGAAGTGCCTATCCTTCTGGGGGTGCGGGGGTTACCCGAAAAATCAGGAGCCTCCCACGAAAAACCGGTAGTGTAGGCATGTATGTCATATATACTATACTGTCTGCCTTTTTTTTTTTTTCTGAAGTAAAAGTGGATTGTATTGAAATTACCATTTGTTTGTAACAAACAAATAGTTCATTTCATTATTAATCCAGTATTATTTCAGATATGCGGGGTCACGCATATCGGGCATACACACTGCCCGATATGCGCTGTGGTGAACGATATGTTGGTCCAGTATGCTGGATCGGATGACATATGGTCCAGTGTATACCCAGCTTAAGGCAATAAAAAATAATGATAATTGAATTTGGGGCGCATAATCTAATGAAAAAGTTGATTTGGGTGTAATTTGAGGCCATATATTTTTTTATAACCCCAGAAATTACATGTAATTATTGGCAGAAGCAAGCTAATGGTAAACTTTCAAATGTCTAAGTTATCATTATGGTGGGGGGGGAGGGGGGGGCGGGGGCGGGGTGATTGGCAAGGGGTTCTGAAGCAAGTACTGACATTTTTACCTTGGAATAAAAATTTTCCATACCTTTTCACACCCTCAGTTGGGTGCACACAAAGAAAACATGAATTTATTTTGAAAGAAGAAAGGCACATTTGGAATTGGATCGCTAATGCAATTCGCAGTGCAAATTTTCAGTGAAAACAGCTCGAACAAGTCAACTTGCACCTAATTGGATTGGCCCCAATGATATCAGGGAGAGTTAGTTAACGGCTAACCCATTTGAACAACCTCTCCTTGTATAACGCCAGCAACTACATCAAATATTACTCAGCTGGTCTTATAGTATTTTCAACCAGCAATGTCCATGTTATGCACTGGTGAGGCCAGATGCTGCCACTGAGAAAGCCAACGGACAGATCTCTCGCAGAGCAATAAAGGTTCAAGGGGCTGTCACTAGCTGTATAGCTGGAGTTCCTGTTTATATACTCTGGTGACCTTAGTGTCTTGTATTCAGAAAGCACTAAGGCCCTAAATTCAGAGGTGCACGCAGGTTCATGCGCAGCTGTGATTTCATTGTCAATCTAATTATTAAAATATAATGGCTCAGCTGCCATCTTGTGCAGAGAGACGCCCACTGCTGGCATCTCTTATAGATGCTCACATACATAAGTGGGAACATTAGGTGCACATTGCTCAGACCTCTGGGGGGATGACACCATGAGCTACCACACTAGGTGACACCAACCCTAGTGACACCTCTGATTAAGTGGCTCCTTTGTTTTCTCCTAATAACACCAGTGGGCAGAATGGGAAGCATTTCCGCGGCGATTGTGTGCCTCCGTGTAGGGGGCGGGCCTTAATGACGATTCTTCATGAATTGCGTCACTTGGACCCGCCCCCTAGTTAAATTCAAGCCAAACGTGGCAATTTACAGCGAGGGGTGTGTCTTAATTATGCAAAACATCAGGCCCCGCCCCCCGTCGCCACCCTCCTGCTTCTCTTACCCAGGCTTCTCCCGGGAAGAGAAAAACAATAGTAGGCAAGTACTGTATGTGTTCCGTAAAATGTTGCACATGTGTGATAGGGCCGCTTAGTCGCCATTATGTATAGTGGCTATGTAATGCAGAGGAACAGAGGTCCCTGGAAGGGTTAATATACGTAAGACATCTCAGGGGACTCTCTTTTTATTACATTACATTGCTAATACATTACACTGCAATAGATGCAGGATGTCTCTTAGCACTGAGAAAAGGGAAATCTTGATACATTTCACCCTAAATCTTCCTGAAAAAAAGCTAAAGTTTTGGCACTTTGTAACTCTCACACATTTGGCCCATAGTGTGACTCATCAATCCCTGAGATGCATAGTTGCTGACACTGTGAATGGAGTTGCTGATGGAGGAGCTGGCCATACACCTGCACGATTTCGGGCTGATTGCCCGATTTTCGATGAATCATAAGATTGCTCTTGTGAAAATTGTGTATTATTTTAGTAAGATCCGATGCGGGCTCCCGCAGCTCCTGTAATCGGATCTTATGATCAGATATGCAGCACATATATGTTCCATCGTATCGTGTGCAGGTCGTGCCGTTTATTTTGTTCATGCGATCCATCGTGCGGCAATTCAAGTCATTTCAATGACTGTTTCCCTGATGAGCCTGTGAGACACAGGATCGATCTTACAACAGATCCTGTGCTAAGAAAAACAACAACCATGCTGCCGGGACTGCCAGGGAGCACCGGGGAATCACAGGGAAATCGTATGATGAATCGGATCTTGTGCTGGTCGTGTAGGTATATGGCCAGCATAACTCTCCTGCCTCTACTCCACAAACACTCTCAGCTGCTACTCTACTAATTCATACCTCCCACAAACTGTCCTGCCTTTGGTGGAACAGACCCAATTTGAGGGGCTTGTCTCGCTGTCGTGTTGTTAGTTGTATTTTGTGTAACTGGAAGGAAGTTTGCTGTACGAGATGCCAGCACTCGGGATCCCAACGGTCATAATCCCGACAGGGTTAGGATACTGACACCTGTCGGTCCCTACCTCTCCCTCCACCGATGCCTAACCACCCCCCCCAGTGCCTAAAAGTAACTTCCTCCTCCCGGCACTCTAAACCTAACCCTCCCTCTAGTGCATAACCCTAGTCCTAAACCTGCACCTAACCCCGCTACTGTCCTTCGGGATCCCGGCGGTCGGGATGCTGGCGTAGGTATTCTGACAAGTGTTGGGACTCCGGCATAGGCATTCTGAATGCTGGAAATCCTGCAGTCGTGATTATGACCCCATCCCATTTTGGGTACCTGTGACTGTTGAAGAGAGAACTCAGCACACCTCCAGGGGTGTGGACAGGGCCGAATTAAGGTCCTTGGGGGCCACCAGGCAACAAACATGTGGGTGCCCAGATAACTAAAAGTTAAATATATATATTGTGATAGAAGCACTGGAACAGTTTTGAATGGCTTCTATGTGTGTCCTAGATTCCTTTCCTATGTGTTTTAGCCCCCAGGAGAAGTCTGTTTTACAAACAGGTTTGAGTGTCGGCTTTGGTGAAAAGCCGGAATGGGTCCTGGGGGTGTGGATGTGAGGAGAGGGAGGGCTCCATCCACAGGCCACTCCAGGTGTTGGGCCTTTCAGCCTGGTAGCAGGCTCATTAGGGCTTGCACCTGGAAAGGGCTGATATAAACTGGGTATAGTTGTGGCTAAGTGTCTCATACCTGGGAGAGCAGGCCCGCAGGTTAGCTTGCTCTGAGACACTCCTTTCTACAAACCAGAAGGTACTGTGGACATGAACTTATTTTTGTATTCTGTTAGTGAGGGAACTTACTGTCTAGTTAGAGCCTGGACGGGTTAGGATTCTCTTTGTGTTTTGTTTTATTTATGTGTCCAGTACAATAAAGACTGGCTCCGACCAGCTTGCACGAGAACCCCGGAATTGTGTCCTGTGTCTTCGGCTGCTGTGTGTGTAAAGAGGGAGTCCATCTATCCCGACTGTGTCACAATATATATATATATATATATATATACATAGATAGATATAGACACACACATACACCGGGCTACCTGCCTGGTGTGTGTGTGTCTGTATATATATATATATTGTGTGTGTGTGTATATATATATATATATATATATATATATATATATCAGCATACAGCAGCATTACATGCAAGAAATAATGAACCAGGCTTGTCCTTTCTTGCAAGGAATGCCGCCATATGCTGGTTTTGGATACATACATATACAATATATATATATATACACCGTGTGGGCACAGCCTCCACATTGTGGACACTCACCTCTTTTACGCCATGGCCACACAAATTTCGGCTCCATGTTCCGATTTAGAAGCTAATATTGTGATTGCATGAAGAAGCACCAGTGATTGATGGTCGCACTGCGCTTCTTGGTGATAGGAGGTACTGGGGAGGGAAGAGGTAAATGTGAAGGCAGGTGAGGCGGTAAGAACCTTGTCTGTGTTGCCTTATGATTTAGGTAGAAGGAACAAGGTTGATGATCCTTATCTACACTACCAATGACACCGACATATGCCACGATAATCCTAGCCTTTGTCTATCCATGGCTTCAAAGGACTAACAGAACATTAGAATGAATAGGGGAATCATCTAATTGACTTGAAATAGACAAATATAAAGTGCATTATTTTAACTATATTCAATTTACTGTCCTGTTATTGTGTTACTGTGTTAGTTATACAGTAGTTATTAGATTTTAGTCTGCTATTTGTTGTGAGTTTTTCCGTCTTTGGGAGTTTAGGTATATAACGTCTTGTTCCAATATATTAAATGTATTTCTTAAAGAATTACGTTAAACATTCTTTATGCCATGTTTCTAGTCATATTATGGGCATATAAAAAGTCTTGGCCTGTTGTCATTTACAAGCTGTAGGGAACTGATATAGGAGCACATTCGGCTCATTCGCCAACAGCTGGACAGGCATTAATAATACGTTTCATGAGATTAATGATTAATTATGTCCAGGTTTAGACTTAGAGATTTAGCATGTTCACGCTTCGTTTCCCCCACCTGCGGCCTCACCGATTTCAGTTCCTCTGAAATAGAGAACCGAAGATGCTGCAGAAATCTCAGTATCTGAGCAAGATGTGAAATGTGGAAACTTTTTTTTTTTTTTTTTTAACTGTGAATCTGAAACTTTGATCTGCACAATAGTGTCCAATGTAAGTCTCATATTGGGTTTGACTTACACAGACGTGTCATAAGAATCCACATGTATGTCTACGCAACTGCCTAAAGGAGAAAAAAATAAAAGTGCACATTTTTTATATAAAATGAAATGTATTCATTGAAAGAAATAATATATCCCCTATTAAATAATATAAGGATAAAATATTATTTTTATATTGCCTGGGGTTCCGTGACGGGTATAAAAACATTATTCCTGCATACCACACTCTAATATAATAAAAATAAATAATTAAAATACTTCTTCAGTGATTTCTAATATATATTTGTATATATATATATACATTAATATTATATGGGAATGTATACATGTACGTGTGTGTGTGTATATATATATATATATATATATATGTGTGTGTGTGTGTGTATATATATATATATATATATATATATATACATATATGTCGTATTTAAGAAAATTCGGCAGTAATAAAAAAAAATATTAGAAGTACCTAGGTGCCCTCAAATTGTCATGACAATGCAAACACATGATTTATTATATACAGTAAAATTATGTAGTTATTATAAAAATCATCTTAGAGTGCCAAATTGGTTATTTTTATATAACTTTTGGGGCATTTTATATATAGGAAGAAAGGGAGAATATATGTACACATATGATATCATCTATATGGACTGCTCTGAACTCTCACTTGGATTTACTACATTCAGTGTCTTGTTGGAGAAATCTATTGTGTTGTATAAGCTGATTTTTACTGTATGTACATGTATGTTTTACCTTTTACCAAATAAAATTTTAAAACTGTTACACTGTTGGTCCTCTTATCTATTTGGACGTGTATCTGAGAAGTCTTAGATACCTCAATTTCCAATGAAGAATGTTCCTTCACCACTTGAATAAATCACAGCCACAATAATTTTTTTCATAAAGATCATAACAAAAATGTCCATATGTAGTTTGCTTCAAACAAGGAACTGAAATATAAGAGACATCTTTTGTAGAAACATGAGTATAAAATAAACATTATAAACATCTTTATTATAGATCATTAACTAATAATAATAATAATAATAAATATATATTTTTTGTCTTTTTAAAGTGGACTTTGCTATCTTGTCTTTTTTCTAAATGTTTCTGTACGGCAGAATACATGAAAGCAAATATATTATTAGATAAAAACCTAAAATTCTAAAAAAAGCTAATTTAACTTGATTATAACTTAGATACTGTTTGGTTAACCTCAATTTAACAATTTCTTTTCAAGTAATCAGTAATAAAAATATTTTGTATATATTCTAGATCTGTTAAATACTAAACATTTTTTTGAATATGAACAAATAAATATTTATATTAAAATACATATTTATAATAAATGTAATGTCTACTTACTTCTCAAGTCCATCTCACTTTATATCCCAAACTAGAGCACAATAACTTTTCTCAGTTACTTACCTTTACATATACTCACCAATGACCATGTTGTACACTATATGTCACAAGCGTGGAATTTAGGAGCTGTGTTCCCGGACTGGGCCTTGGATCTGTATTGCTTGGCGCAGACGCTCGCTGGAGGAGACTTGGCTTAATGAAGTTTCTCCGCATGAGAGGGTGCAGCGAACTGACAGGAGTTTGAGGAATGCGGCAGTAACGTGGTAGCTAGGAAGCTACGTGGAGCGGCTGGATAGCCGTGGGTAGACGTTGGTAGCTGAGTGGCTACATGGAGCGGCTGGAAAGCCGAGGGTAGACGTTGGTAGCTGAGTGGCTACGTGGAGCAGCTGGATAGCCATGGGTAGACGTTGGTAGCTGAGTGGCTACGTGGAGCGGCTGGATAGCCGTGGGTAGACGTTGGTAGCTGAGTGACTACGTGGAGCGGCTGGATAGCCGTGGGTAGACGTTGGTAGCTGAGTGACTACGTGGAGCGGCTGGATAGCCGTGGGTAGACGTTGGTAGCTGAGTGACTACGTGGAGTGGCTGGATAGCCGTGGGTAGACGTTGGTAGCTGAGTGACAACGTGGAGCGGCTGGATAGCCGTGGGTAGACGTTGGTAGCTGAGTGGCTACGTGGAGCGGCTGGATAGCCGTGGGTAGACGTTGGTAGCTGAGTGACTACGTGGAGCGGCTGGATAGCCGTGGGTAGACGTTGGTAGCTGAGTGACTACGTGGAGCGGTTGGATAGCCTTGGGTAGACGTTGGTAGCTGAGTGACTACGTGGAGCGGCTTGATAGCCGTGGGTAGACGTTGGTAGCTGAGTGACTACGTGGAGCGGCTGGATAGCCGTGGGTAGACGTTGGTAGGTGAGTGGCTACGTGGAGCGGCTGGATAGCCGTGGGTAGACGTTGGTAGCTGAGTGGCCACGTGGAGCGGCTGGATAGCCGTGGGTAGACGTTGGTAGCTGAGTGGCTACGTGGAGCGGCTGGATAGCCGTGGGTAGACGTTTGTAGCTGAGTGGCTACGTGGAGCGGCTGGATAGCCGTGGGTAGACGTTGGTAGCTGAGTGGCTACGTGGAGCGGCTGGAGCACAGTGGGAAGGCTTGCTTAGTTAAACTAAGAAACTAGTTGCACTGGCAACTTGTGTGAGCATTGGGGATCCTTTTGTAGTGGACACTGGGAGCTGACAGGCTGAGAGAGAAGGAGAAGGCTCCTCATTGGTGGTAGTGGGGTCACATGGGCAATCCAAGATGGCCACGCCCATGGACCGGAGGACAGCGCTTCCTGGAGGTAGTCAGCGGGGACCAGTGGTCAGCAGGAGCCGGCGTGGGAGCAGCACAGCAGCGGGACCCTCCAGAGGACAACAGCGGAGACTGCCTTGAGAGATGAGGAAGGAGTGTACAGCGCGGGAGCCGGAAGACAGCGCGGGTCAGCGCCCGCACAGGTAAGCGACGGGGTCTGATTCTGGGGTCTCCAGGCCGGCGTGTGACAGTACCCCCTTCTTCAAGAGTGGCCACCGGACACTTCCTTGGTTTATGAGGAAATTTCATATGGAACGCTTTGACCAGACGGGGTGCATGGACATCGGAGGCATTTATCCAGATTCGTTCCTCCGGACCATAATTCTTCCAGTCGATGAGGTATTGAAGACGGTTGTATCGACAATGGGAATCTAAGATTCTGTCAACTCCTCTCCCTGCTGTGTTTGAACACTAGAAGCTTTAGGCAGGACCTTCTGAAATCGGTTTAAGACTAGTGGTTTTAAAAGAGAAATATGGAAAGAACTTGGAATGCAAAGAAATGGAGGAAGCTTTAACTTGTAAGCCACAGGATTCAAGACTTTGATGATTGGGAATGGACCAATGAATCGCGGAGCAAATTTCATCGAGGGTACTCGGAGTCTTAGGTTTCGGGTAGAGAGCCAGACCATATCCCCAGGTTGGAAATTTGGAACCGCTCGTCTTTGGCGGTCAGCAAATCTCTTGTACCGGGCTGACGTTTTAGTCAGAGAGGAACGAGCCTTTTCCCAGATGTTGGAGAACCGTTGAAGGGACATTTTGGCCGCAGGCACATCTCATGTTGGAAGAAGAGGGAAATCTGGCACTCGAGGATGTTGACCAAAAACTGTAAAAAAAGGAGTTGAGCTGGTGGACGTGTGGTAATGATTATTGTGAGCAAATTCGGCCCAAGGAAGAAGTTCAATCCAGTCATCTTGGGAGGATAAGACAAAAGAGCGCAGGAACTGTTCCAGGTCTTGATTGACCCTTTCGGTCTGACCGTTGGTCTGGGGATGATAAGCGGTAGAAAATTTGAGTTTTACTTGAAGGGCTGAGCAGAGTGACCTCCAGAACTTCGCTACGAACTGTACTCCCCTGTCGGAGATGATCTCTTGAGGAAGGTCGTGGAGCTTGAAGATCTCTTTTATAAAGCTCTGGGCGAGTAGAGGTGCAGACGGAAACCCAGTAAGTGGTACGAAATGAGCCATTTTAGAAAAACGATCCACGATAACCCAAATTGTGTTGTGGCCCCGAGATGGAGGAAGATCAGAGATGAAATCCATAGATAGGTGAGTCCATGGCTTAAATGGAATTGCAAGAGGCTGGAGTTGACCGTGTGGAACCCGCCAAGGTATCTTGTGTTGGGCACATTTGATGCATGAAGACACATGAGACCTGACGTCCTTTTTCATCGAAGACCACCAATAGGACCGCTGGATGAATTCTAGGGTTTTATCCATACCCAAGTGACCAGAGAACCGGGAAGCATGAGCGCAATGCAGTAACCTCTTGCGGAGTTCCGGAGCGACGAAAGTCTTCCCAACCGGGGGTATAGAAGATAATTGGGTAGAGGCGAAGAAAGCTGAATTCAAGATTGGTTGGGGCTGTTCCATGGGTAGATCAGGGTCGCTCGTCATGGAACGGGAGAGTGCGTCGGCTTTGAGGTTTTGTGAACCAGGGCGATAGGAGACTTTGAAGTTAAATCTGGAGAAAACATTGCCCACCGGGCTTGATGAGGGTTCAAGCAATTTGCAGATTTAAGATAAAGGAGGTTCTTATGGTCAGTAAAAATGGTAATGGGGTAATGAGCTCCTTCTAGAAGATATCGCCATTCTTCGAGGGCTAGTTTCATGGCGAGTAACTCTTGATCTCCTATGGTGTAGTTCTTTTCTGCAGGCAAAAATTTCCAGGAAAAGAAACCACAGGGATGAAGTTTTTCATCTTTAAATCGCTGGGAGAGCACTGCACCGACACCTTCAGAGGATGCGTCCACCTCCAGGATAAAGGGCCGGGTGGAGTCTGGTTGCTTTAAGATGGGAGTGGAGATGAAGGCTTGCTTAAGAAGTTGAAATGCAGAGGTAGCTTCGACGGGCCATATAGTTGGATCTGCTCCCTTGCGGGTGAGGGCTGTAATCGGAGCTACCAGAGTCGAGAAACCTTTTACAAACTTGCGATAATAGTTGGCAAATCCTAGGAATCTTTGTATGGATTTTAAGGAAGAAGGAAGAGACCAATCAAGAATGGCTTGTAGTTTTGACGAATCCATTTGAAGGCCTGTTCCGGAGATGATGTATCCCAGGAATGGTACACTAGAGACCTCAAACAGACACTTCTCTAATTTGCAAAACAGTTGATTGGACCGCATCCTCAGAAGGACTTGTTTGACCTGGTCTCAATGAGTTTGGAGGTCTTGAGAAAAAATCAAAATGTCGTCCAAGTAAACGACCACACACTTGTACAAAAGGTCCCGGAAGATTCCATTGACGAAAAACTGGAAGACGGCCGGAGCATTACAGAGGCTGAAGGGCATAACGAGATACTCGTAGTGCCCATCCCTGGTGTTGAAGGTCGTTTTCCATTCATCGCTTGGACGGATACGAATTAAATTATAGGCTCCTCTTAGGTCGAGTTTGGTAAAAAGTGTGGCTCCCTTGACTCTATCAAATAACTCTGTAATGAGAGGAAGAGGGTAGCGATTCTTAATAGTTATTTCATTAAGACCCCGGTAGTCAATACACGGGCGCAAGCCACCATCTTTCTTTTTTACGAAGAAAAATCCAGCCCCTGCTGGAGACGTGGAAGGTCGAATGAAGCCTTTACTTAAGTTTTCCTTAATGTACTCCGACATGGCCTGAGTCTCAGGGAGAGATAGAGGGTAGGTTCGGCCTCTAGGAGGATTCTTCCCGGGAATCAGATCTATGGGACAGTCCCAATCACGATGGGGAGGTAACAGGTCTGCGCTCTGTTTGCTAAAGACGTCCTGAAACCCATCGTAGGCTTTGGGCAGGTCTGTAGAATCCCTGTATGACGGAAGATCTGACAGGTATTACCCGCTGAAGGCAGCCTTTGAAGCAATTGGAACCCCAGGAGGTTATTTGCATGGTGGTCCAATCGATTTGCGGTGAATGTCTCTGTAGCCAGGGTAATCCGAGGACTAAAGAATGAGAGGCTTTGGGAATCACTAGGAAGGATAGTTGTTCGGAATGGAGCACCCCAATGGTAAGTTTAAGTGGTGTTGTACGATGGGTGATGGTTCCACTAGAAATACGACTACCATCTATGGCGGTTAAAGTGATGACTCGAGGCAACGCTTCCATGGGGATTTGATGTTTCTGGACAAAGTCAGTAGTGACAAAGTTCTCTGCCGCTCCGGAATCCAGGAGAGCTAATACAGCTTTGGAACCTCGAGGACACTTTAAATGAGCCTGGATGGTGGAATCAGACTTCCTTTGTGATTCAATGGCAACTTCTAACTTAACCTCTCTTTCATAAGTTAGGAGGAGGCGTTTCCCAGACGAATGGGACAAGTTTTAACTAAATGTTGAGGAGATCCGCAGTACATACAGAGGTTCTACCTCTGCCTTTTCTGCCATTCCCCAGCCGATAAATGAGAGCGGTTGACCTGCATGGGTTCTTCGCCCAGAGGACGAGAGGGTAAGCAGGAAACTGGACGTGGCCTTCCACGATCAAATCTGCCTCTTTCCATGGCACGCTCCCTGTGACGGAGATCCACCTTGTTGCAGAGAGAGATTAACCCATCCAAACTGGTTGGAAGGTGACGGGAAGCGATGTCATCTTTGAGCCTTTCAGAAAGGCCACTCCAGAAGGCAGCGATGAGGGCATCCTCATTCCAATTGAGTTCTGAAGCCAGAGTCTGGAACTGAACTACGTATTGGCCGACGGTCCTGCTGCCCTGACGGAGGCGTAGAATATCAGCTGATGCGGAAGTGGTTCTTCCGGGTTCATCAAAGATTTTGCGAAATGTGGCAACAAATTCGGGGTAGTTGGAGAGCAGGGGATCCGACTTCTCCCAAAGGGGCGAGACCCAATCGAGTGCTTGGCCAGAGAGTAGAGAGATGATATATGCCACCCTGGTTCTGGCCGTCGGAAAGTTGGCGGATTGTAGCTCGAATTGGATTTCGCATTGGTTTAAAAAAAACCTGCATAATTTGGGGTTGCCATCGAACTTGCTCGGAGGGGAGAGCTGAAGACGAGCAGGAGGTAGAATCGGAGGAGCAGGTGACACCACAGGAGGAGAGGCGGCTTGGGAGCCAGCGGGAGCAGGATGAGCCAGTAAGGACTGAATATTGTCCAGGCGTGACGACATATCCTGGATAAATTGGATCAACTGGGCCTGAGAGGTCTCCTGTCTTCCAGACGGGATAGTACATCCTGCGAGGCCTCTACCCCAGATCCTTGACCACTTGCCGAGTCCATCTGGCCAGTGCAAACTGTCACAAGCGTGGAATTTAGGAGCTGTGTTCCCGGACTGGGCCTTGGATCTGTATTGCTTGGCGCAGACGCTCGCTGGAGGAGACTTGGCTTAATGAAGTTTCTCCGCATGAGAGGGTGCAGCGAACTGACAGGAGTTTGAGGAATGCGGCAGTAACGTGGTAGCTAGGAAGCTACGTGGAGCGGCTGGATAGCCGTGGGTAGACGTTGGTAGCTGAGTGGCTACGTGGAGCAGCTGGATAGCCGTGGGTAGACGTTGGTAGCTGAGTGGCTACGTGGAGCGGCTGGATAGCCGAGGGTAGACGTTGGTAGCTGAGTGGCTACGTGGAATGGCTGGATAGCCGTGGGTAGACGTTGGTAGCTGAGTGGCTACGTGGAGTGACTGGATAGCCGTGGGTAGACGTTGGTAGCTGAGTGACTACGTGGAGCGGCTGGATAGCCGTGGGTAGACGTTGGTAGCTGAGTGACTATGTGGAGCGGCTGGATAGCCGTGGGTAGACGTTGGTAGCTGAGTGACTACGTGGAGCGGCTGGGTAGACGTTGGTAACTAAGTGACTACGTGGACCGGCTGGATAGCCGTGGGTAGACGTTGGTAGCTGAGTGGCTACGTGGAGCGGCTGGATAGCCGTGGGTAGACGTTGGTAGCTGAGTGGCTACGTGGAGCGGCTGGATAGCCGTGGGTAGACGTTGGTAGCTGAGTGACTACGTGGAGCGGCTGGATAGCCGTGGGTAGACGTTGGTAGCTGAGTGGCTACGTGGAGCGGCTGGATAGCCGAGGGTAGACGTTGGTAGCTGAGTGGCTACGTGGAATGGCTGGATAGCCGTGGGTAGACGTTGGTAGCTGAGTGGCTACGTGGAGTGACTGGATAGCCGTGGGTAGACGTTGGTAGCTGAGTGACTACGTGGAGCGGCTGGATAGCCGTGGGTAGACGTTGGTAGCTGAGTGACTACGTGGAGCGGCTGGATAGCCGTGGGTAGACGTTGGTAGCTGAGTGACTACGTGGAGCGGCTGGGTAGACGTTGGTAACTAAGTGACTACGTGGACCGGCTGGATAGCCGTGGGTAGACGTTGGTAGCTGAGTGGCTACGTGGAGCGGCTGGATAGCCGTGGGTAGACGTTGGTAGCTGAGTGGCTACGTGGAGCGGCTGGATAGCCGTGGGTAGACGTTGGTAGCTGAGTGACTACGTGGAGCGGCTGGATAGCCGTGGGTAGACGTTGGTAGCTGAGTGACTACGTGGAGCGGCTGGGTAGACGTTGGTAACTAAGTGACTACGTGGACCGGCTGGATAGCCGTGGGTAGACGTTGGTAGCTGAGTGGCTACGTGGAGCGGCTGGATAGCCGTGGGTAGACGTTGGTAGCTGAGTGGCTACGTGGAGCGGCTGGATAGCCGTGGGTAGACGTTGGTAGCTGAGTGACTACGTGGAGCGGCTGGATAGCCGTGGGTAGACGTTGGTAGCTGAGTGGCTACGTGGAGTGGCTGGATAGCCGTGGGTAGACGTTGGTAGCTGAGTGGCTACGTGGAGCGGCTGGATAGCCGTGGGTAGACGTTGGTAGCTGAGTGGCTACGTGGAGCGGCTGGAGCGCAGTGGGAAGGCTTGCTTAGTTAAACTAAGAAACTAGTTGCACTGGCAACTTGTGTGAGCATTGGGGATCCTTTTGTAGTGGACACTGGGAGCTGACAGGCTGAGAGAGAAGGAGAAGCCTCCTCATTGGTGGTAGTGGGGTCACATGGGCAATCCAAGATGGCCGCGCCCATGAACCGGAGGACAGCGCTTCCTGGAGGTAGTCAGCGGGGACCAGCGGTCAGCAGGAGCCGGCGTGGGAGCAGCACAGCAGCGGGACCCTCCAGAGGACAACAGCGGAGACTGCCTTGAGAGATGAGGAAGGAGCGTACAGCGCGGGAGCCGGAAGACAGTGCGGGTCAGCGCCCGCACAGGTAAGCGACGGGGTCTGATTCTGGGGTCTCCAGGCCGGCGTGTGACACTATATTCTTGACAGCATTGTTACTTACTACTTTTGTAAAATGGCAACATTTCAAATTCCATACATTATTTGTTACATAAATAAATATATATGTATATACATATTACATATAGGCACACAGTATATATTTATATATATATATATATATATATATATATATGTATATATAGAGAGAGAGATACAGAATATATGGAATCGGTATGAAATACTGGCAGCTGAATAGCCATCGGTTCTCATACCGATGCTGGAATCCCGAAGGTTCAATATCCCGATCAGGACTCATAAGTAGGCTAACCTTCCCCTGTGGTGCCTAACCTTAAAACTCCCGGAGTGGTGCGTAACCCTAAGACACCCCGGGGATGCCTAAACCCATCCCCCCTCCTCGCACCCTAAACCTAACCCTTCCTTGGGTTTTCCTAACCGTAACCTCCCCCCGGGGGCGCCTAACTCTAACCCCACCCCCCCGTAGCATACCCCTAACTATCCCAAGGGGGTGCCTAAACCCCCCTGCGGCTAACGCTACCCATTACCTGCTTACCCTTGTTCGGGATGCCGGCTGTCGGGATTTCACCGTGGGGCTATCTTTAGTCCCAAATCGGGATTCCACTGTCGGGATTACTAGTATTTGTATATATACATATATATGTAGTAGTCAGATAGTCCAGCACTCCTATATACAGAAAAACATAGCCCGGTGCCTCCACAATGCGATCATGCCTACATACAATTCCAGAAGTGCGGCACTCACAGCATATATGAGAATACTAGCACACACACTAGGTGTCTTCAACGTTTCAATCTGGATTGATCTTCGTCAGGAAGTAACGTTGAAGACACCTTGTGTGAGTGTGCTAGTATTCTTCTCATATATGCTTTGAGTGCCGCACTTCTGGAATTGTACATATGTATGTATGGAGCGGTGAATGCAGTGTAACAATAATTTATATATATATAATTGTTACACTGCATTCACCGCTCCTAGATCTTGGGTGCATGTGCATGTGACCACCATATACATCAGACACTCCGAGCTGTATTCTCTACACTTAATAAACAGGGAATCTTTTCAATTGTTACAACATTTATTAAGATGACCAACTGCGCCAAAGTCCTCCCATCCTACGCTATCACTCAAAATTGTAAACATGCCAAGACTTTGGCGTAGTGTTGCATCTTGTATCGCGTCTCTTGTGGTCACTTGAAGTCATAAAATAAAAAGATTTAATATACAAAAAAAAAAAAATATTGGAAAAGGAAAAACGATAAATTATTGGTTAAATTATAATTACAATGATGTCTTGTGAAATGAAAGGAAACAAATATTTCTGGCAGAGTATCGCTTTGTCATAGCAGCCTGCGAGAGAAGCCCGAGGTAAAGCACCCATAATGCACTACTTTCTGTAGTGCAGGTCAAACGATTTTGGTTGTACACACTAATAGATATCTATGATAGATATTTCAGTGAAGCTATCTTTTTACAGGCAAATCTTTACAAAATTGTCCAAGTTGGCCTGCATGCATGGAAGACCATAGATATCATTATCGTTCATGCGGGAACGCGCATCGTTGGTCGTTGTCAGGTTGGTGACTGCAAAAAAGTGAACGATAATGATATGAACGATATCATTCAAATAGCTCATAAAAGTCGTACCGTGTGTACGCGCCATTAGAGAATGAGTAAGTATAGACTGAGTGCATTAAGGGTGTGTTCACATAATTGCGACTTATGGTGCATAACTGCATACACACGGTCAGATCTGTCAGATGAACGATGATCAATGAACGATTTTTACCAACAATGTGAACGATTTTAAAATGAATGAAATCGACCAAATCTGACTGCAAACACATCAGATGTCAGATATCATTATCTGACATGCGGGAACGCGCATCGTTCATCGTTGCAGGCTCACATGTCAGATTTTCTGTCAGATATGAACGATTTTTAAAATAGTTATCATTCAGATCTGACACAAAATCTGACCGTGTGTATGCACTATTAGCTAGACCAATAAAACAGTTGCATGTGCGCCTGTTGGGGGCATGTATCTTGCTGCTACTCAGCTCCTGGTGCGAAATATGCACTGTTGATGGCGACTTTCTGCAGCGACTTCTGATTGGTTGAATGTGTCCTGGAACTAGTGGTGGCTCCAAAGGTGAGGCTGCAGCACAGTCCAAAATTTAAACAGGAGCCACACCAACTGCCACCCTAAACATTACCGGCCAGGACTCACTGGCAGTTGGTGTGACTCCCTGTTTGAGTTTTGAACTGGGCTGCAGAGTCGCCATTGCCTGGTACCGGTCTATAATACTACATATATTGTTAGCGTGGTTGCTGCTGTCACTGCATACTGTCTAATAGTTATTTGCATTTGATCTATGGCAGGACAGGAGATTATTTATCATTTTTATTGTGTAATTACATCTGCATTTAAGGGAGATGTATCAGGCCTTTGAGAGAGATAAAGTGCAGAAGTTACCCAAAAGAAACCAATCAGCATCTAACTGTCATTTCAAAGGCTGTGCTAGATAAATGTCAGAAGATGATTGGTTGCTTTGTTTTGTGCAACTTCACCACTTATCTCCCTCCGAGTCTTGATACATCTCCCCCTTTTGTCTTTTACATGGTATTTTAATAGTGATTATAGTATTAGTGACAATGTCCAGGCACGTAGGGCCTGATTAAGAGATGAAGCTATAAGCAAAGCACCTGCGTCTTTGGATACAGCTGCTGTGCAAAAATATATGAAAGCAGCAGGAGGCGTCTGTGGTAGTAAGGCGCCTTCTGCAATCCGCTGCTGCATCCAAGGTCGCGGCCATCGGATCACTTGCGTTAACTTTAACCATCTGAGTAACCCTTTGCAGAGGCGTATTTAGAGAGAAGGGGGCCGTGTTCACTCACCATCTGGGGCCCCCTCCTCTCTCTACGGCGGCCGCGGCGTACTGGCTTTTTCAGTAGACTGTGGGCACTAGACTGTGCCTGGAGTCTACTGTGCCTGCGCAGAACGCCAGGAAAGTGGCACTGCGGCCATTTTCCAGGCGTTCTGTGTAGCGCCTCCCCAGCAAACGTGGGACTTCGGAGACTTAAGTGTTAGGAAGTATGGGTGCAGGGTGTGCGGTGTGGGCCCCCCTGGACTCATACAAGAATCGTGTCATTTGGCTCCGTCCCCTATTTAAATCTGCGTGAATCGTGGCAATTTACCATGAGGGGTGGGGCTTATTGACCGTCATGTCCCGCCCCGCCATTGCAACCCAGCTGTTTTTTCTCCTCGAGCTTCTCCTGGGGAAGAGAAAAAAATAGTCGGCAAGTACGCCCTGCACCCGTTATAGATACGCCACTGACCCTAAGGTTACTCAGGATGGCCGGTGTTTTCACACTGCCGGGGCCATGAAATCTGCGTGGGAAGACGCAAAGCTAGTCATGCCTGAAAAATTGGGGTGGCGCCCCAGTTTTGTAAAACGCTCGCAGACGCCGCCCCCCACCCCGGCTGGTGCAGGTCAATCATGCTGCGGCTGAGGGGGCACTGTGAGCAATCTCGCAGAAGGAGATCTGTATATGCGCAGTACATAATCTGCGCATGTGCAGGTCAACAACATCGACGCTGAGCCTAAAACATCAGTTTTACATACAACTCTGGGTCAGTGTCACAGCGCGCCGGCTCCTACTTACCGGGTCCAGTGGTAACGGTACAGTGAAATAACCTACTCGCTGACCAGAGGTCTCTCTCCCCGGCTGCTGTTTTAGCGTGGCTTTAGCTCCTGGCGGCTGCAGCTCACATAGGGACACATGCGCCCAGCTTTGTTTAAAATGTAAAGGGTCAGGCACACCAAATGTGACGTCATGTTTGGCGCCAAAATGTGACCTCCCGAATTAAGGAAATCTCTGGGCACTATTCAGTGTCAGAGTATCAGGCTCACAACCTGATCTCCAGCGTCTGTTCCTGTTTGAATTCCCGGCATATTTACTATACCCGTGCTCTAATCTGGTCCGTCTGATGATTCTACTGGCCTGTTCCCTTGGTACTGCTTCCAGTGCTTCCTGGTTCCGACTTTGGCTTTCTTCTTAAATGATTGTACTAGTCCCCTGGTAACGCATTGCCGACTGTTACTGACGACCACTCTTCCCAAGTGAAGCTGGCGTCAGGGTGGCTAATGTATAGCAGGAGGCAGTTCCATGATAATGCAATCGTGCTGTCATCTCCACTGCCCTGTGCACAACCCACTTGGCCACGCCATGCCCCCTACATCACCGCAAGAAAGTCAAAGTGGATAAAATAAAGTGGAAGATTGTGTAATGAATACATTATGCCATGTTGGCAGTATGTCATAAATCAGTGCATAGAACCTGTACAGTATATGCAGGTAAAATCACACTCATAAGCAGAATTAGTTGATGGAGATAGGGATGTGTAGGCTTGGATTAGTTTGGATTTTCCCACCACATTCTGATTTTTCCATTAAAAAAAATCGGGTCTCAGAAAGAGGGCAAAACGTCATCTTTCATGGACAAACATTATCATTCCTGGACAAAAGTCCATGAAAGATGACGTTTTGCCTATTTCTGAGACCTGATTTTTGGCGGGAAAAATCCAAATTTGGCGGGAAAATCTGAACTAATCCGAGCCTGCACATCCCTAGATGGAATCAGTATAGCTAAGAAACAGCTATCACTGGTGCTCAGGTAACTGTCCTATAAGATATGTCGTAAACCCCCCCCCAGCAAAATAGAAAACCCACTGTATTTCTAAAACATTTACCCATAATGTTTATTAATAAATTTAATACAATTAAAAATTCTGAGAAATCATTTTTGCAGACTGAATGCATTACTGAGACATTCTCATAAACACTGTAGATGTTTAACACAGGTTTAGGTAGAATTTGTACTTTTGTTATAAAAACAGCAAGTTAACAAATCTGCTTGAAGAAAACATGTTATATAAAGCACAATTTGCATATACAGCTGTAACACAGAACATCGCAATACAGGACAACAATAATAAGTAAAAAATGTACGATGTCAAAGATGAATTAAAGTCAGACTGTACCCCAAATTTATTTATCTAGTTATCTGTTACCCCAATAAGCAGATTGGTAGCATTACAGGTACCCACGCAGTATTAGGGGACTAGCATTAGTCCTGTAAAAGAGATTTGACAACACAGATAGATTTAATAAAAAAAACCAAAAACAGATTCTGAGTAGAACGCTGGAGCTTTTGGATCGCGTTTACAAACTGCACTGGACATAAGTTGGGGTTGTACTTATTTCCTATGGCACTGTGATGTGATTGTTGCTTTGCTCAAAGTGCATCTAAAAATGCTCTCCTCTGGTAAATTGCAACTGATAGGTGCAAAGTACCATGGCCATACCACGTGTGGAGTGACCGGTGCCACCGCAAAGAGGATAGTACTGTTGTTGCACCAATGGCGAGAGCTGCCTGGGTCATGTTTAGAACATGACTGGCTTCTTACTTCCTGTTCCCGGTCTCCTCTTCTGTGATGTCATTGCGGACGGCACTAAATACTAGAGATGAGTGGTTTGGTCTTGCTGAAAACCGAACACACTCGAACTTTGGGTTTCCGAGTCCCCGCTCGGGTCTGCTGTGAGTTCGGAACGGAAAAACCGAATCTGACCCAAAACACTTGAGCTTGTTGCCAAAACTATAAGCAAAACATGGGGATCCGCGCACACATCTCTACTAAATAAATAATGTTAAAAGTAGACGATAACTAATCTATGTGAGATCAGAGGTCACTCAAGAATGGAGATTTTTTGAAAATCATCAGTGCCTCTTTCCATACAGCAAGGGACACAGCTAAAAATGCTCTAACCACTTTTATCTCATATATCATTATTCCTGCACCACCATAAGAAAATCTAATTTTTGCAGAAAACTGGCATATGATTTTTAATGGGGGTTGGGGAGCTGTCTTTTTTAGGACTTTACTAACTACTTTTATTAATCAGAATTTTTATGATTGGTCCTGGTCTGTGAGCAGTGCCATCCTTCTTAAATGAATACCATTATATGCGATGAAAATATATATTACAATCCAAACTGTATGAATGGAAAATATAACACTTAGCAAATTCTTAAAGAATGTTGTCCTAGCAGCAAGAAGTCTCTCTGCTGACCAGGTGAAGATGCTGAGAGGAAAGGTGATCAGAGGTGACACAGGCATCCAAGAAGGCCTAGGTTATTGGAAATAGTAAGGGCCAGCAAAAGAATTCTCGGGGCCCGGTGCACTAAGGTTTTTATTGGGGGGCACCATTCACTCTTCCCCCCCCCTGCGTGTCTCCAGCCCAGTCTGACTCTCATCTTTTCCTATTAGTGGTGCAACTTGATTGCGCCGCAACACAAATCAACTGTTTTGCACTGACCACTCGGTCTGTCCTCTCTCTCATGCCTGTGCTATGCAGTATTCACTGCAGCAGCACAGGCTGGTCAGGTGGGATGTAGCTGTCAGGTATTAGGCTGGATTCTGACTGGCCGGGGCCCATCAAAGTCTCAGGGTCCACTATAGGTGTGGTGCTAGTACCCCTCTTTTCCTTGGGCTAACTCTACCTATTTGCAGTGGTGTCACTAGGAGGATGTGTGGTGGGAGTGTGAATCGCACCAGGTGACATCAACCGAAGGGTGACACCAGCACCCGGCTCTCGTCACTGAGGATTAGCGCACAGCCCGGATCATGGTCTTAGTCTCCTGGTGCTGTTGTGCCCCGACCCCAGCTGGCTCCTGATGTTAGAGGCGGCTTCTTGCATGTATGGCTCCACCACTGTGGTCAAGCCCACCAACATACAGAGTACACTGGTGCATCACAACTCAAAGCATACCCTGGTCAGTGAAGACAGGAGGAGTCCACATCAAGAGCTGCACAGCAGCACTTAAGGTAAGTTAACCCGCTATATGACATTGCATGGAGAAGTGACAGTGTTCAATTTATTTCTTCTCTATTTCTCCTAATTGCATTACTTCATGTGATTTGGTCTGGAAGCCTATCCATCCAATATTTATGTATGACATATAGAGACCTACTACCAAGTACCTTACTATTTGAATGAGACTCTGGTCATACTGCAGGTGCAGATTATAACTCTTGATTACTGGTATATACTAGGGGTGAGCGGGTTCGGATTTCTGAAATCCGAGCCCCCCCGATCCGAGTCCGATCCGAGTCAGGCTCGACTTTTCCCGCCTGACTCGGATCTGAAATCGAGGCAAAACGTCATCATCCCGCCTTCCGAGTCTCGCGGGTTTTGGATCCTATATAAGGTACCCGCGTCGGCGCCATTTTCTCACTCGGCTGTGGACAGTGAAGAGGGAGGGTGGGAGTTAGGGCTGTGTAGTGTAGTGTAGTGCTGCTGTTGTCCACTACTTCAAAGTCCATAGGGGCTGGCTGTGTTGTGCTGTGCTGCTGTTGTTAATAGGGGCTGTGTCCACTACTTCAAAGTCCATAGGGGCTGGCTGGACTGTGTTGTGCAGTCAGTTCTCCATAGGGGCTGTGTCCACTCCAAAGTCCTGTGCAGTGTCCCAGTCCTAAAGGGGTGCTGTAGTGTTGTCCAGGGGGTGCTCTGTCCATCAGGGGTGCTCCCCCCAAGTGCTAAAAAAATAATATATTTTCTGTGTTTGTGAATTGTGTGCGCAGTAGCTGCACGTGCATCAACAAAGTAGTGCCAAGCGTGCGCCTGTGTCATAAGTAAAGGGCCGGCTGGCTTGACCGTTAAAGGGTGCTGTAACCCCCAAAGTACACTCCAGTCCAAACCAAAAAAAAATAATTTTCTGTGTTTGTGAATTGTGTGCGCAGTAGCCGCACGTGCATCAACAAAGTAGTGCCAAGCGTGCACCTGTGTCATAAGTAAAGGGCCGGCTGGCTTGACCGTTAAAGGGTGCTGTAACCCCCGAAAGTACACTCCAGTCCAAACCAAAAAAAAAATAATTTTCTGTGTTTGTGAATTGTGTGCGCAGTAGCCGCACGTGCATCAACAAAGTAGTGTCAAGCGTGCGCCTGTGTCATAAGTAAAGGGCCGGCTGGCTTGACTTTTAAGGGTGCTGTAACCCCCGAAAGTACACTCCAGTCCAAACCAAAAAAAAAATTATTTTCTGTTTTTATGTGTGCTTTAGCCGCACGTATATATCAATATAACATAAATGGAGGACCAAACTTTCTCCGATAAAAATAAATAGAGAAAGATCAAGAACCACTTCCTCCTAGTGCTGTTGCTGCTGCTGGGAGTTGTTCATCATCCCAGAGAGGAAGTAGGAACATCACTACTTTTACTAAACAATTGACCCTCCAACAGTCCCTAGCGATGAGGATGAAGTACGACAGCAGTCATCCTGAAGCAAAACGTATAACTGAGGCCTTGACTGCTATGTTGGTGTTAGACGTGCGTCCGGTATCCGCCATTAGTGCAGTGGGATTTAGACAATTGATGGAGGTAGTGTGTCCCCGGTTCCAAATCCCGTCTAGATTCCACCTGCATCCTCAAAGCAGCAGCGACAAGCGTGCGTCTGTCTGTTAAAGGGTGGTGACATCCTCAAAGTGTGCTACACAAACAATAAAAATATTCTTCTTTTTTTTCTGTCTTTGTGTATTGTGTGGGCTGTAGCTGCACTTGCATCCTCAAAGCAGCAGCAACAAGCGTGCGTCTGTCTGTTAAAGGGTGGTGACACCCTCAAAGTGTGCTACACAAACAATAAAAATATTCTTCTTTTTTTTTCTGTCTTTGTGAAATGTGTGGGCTGTAGCCGCACCTGCATCCTTAAAGCAGCAGCGACAAGCGTGCGTCTGTCTGTTAAAGGGTGGTCACACCCTCAAAGTGTGCTACACAAACAATACAAATATTGTTCTTTTTTTTTCTGCCTTTGTGAATTGTGTGGGCTGTAGCCGCACTTGCATCCTCAAAGCAGCAGCGACAAGCGTGCGTCTGTCTGTTAAAGGGTGGTGTAACTCTCAAAGTGCTCCAAAAAATAAAAAACTATTTTTTTAATGTGTTTGTGACCTGTGTGCGATGTAGCCGCACTTGCATCCTCAAAGCAGCAGCGACAAGCGTGCATCTGTCTGTTAAAGGGTGGTGACACCCTCAAAGTGTGCTACACAAACAATAAAAATATTGTTCTTTTTTTTTCTGTCTTTGTGAATTGTGTGGGCTGTAGCTGCACTTGCATCCTCAAAGCAGCAGCGACAAGCGTGCGTCTGTCTGTTAAAGGGTGGTGACACCCTCAAAGTGTGTTACACAAACAATAAAAATATTGTTCTTTTTTTTCTGTCTTTGTGAATTGTGTGGGCTGTAGCCGCACTTGCATCCTCAAAGCAGCAGCGACAAGCGTGCGTCTGTCTGTTAAAGGGTGGTGTAACTCTCAAAGTGCTCCAAAAAATAAAAAACTATTTTTTTAATGTGTTTGTGACTTGTGTGCGATGTAGCCGCACTTGCATCCTCAAAGCAGCAGCGACAAGCGTGCGTCTGTCTGTTAAAGGGTGGTGACACCCTCAAAGTGTGCTACACAAACAATAAAAATATTCTTCTTTTTTTTTCTGTCTTTGTGAATTGTGTGGGCTGTAGCTGCACTTGCATCCTCAAAGCAGCAGCGACAAGCGTGCGTCTGTCTGTTAAAGGATTACATCGGTGACAGCATCCAAGTAGGCATGTCAGACAGTCCGTACCTGTACTGGCAGGAAAAAGAAGCAATTTGGAGGTCCCTGTACAAACTGGCTCTATTTTACCTGAGTTGCCCCCCCTCCAGTGTGTACTCCGAAAGAGTGTTTAGTGCAGCCGGGAACCTTGTCAGCGAAAGGCGTAGGAGGTTGCTTCCACAAAATGTGGAGAAGATGATGTTCATAAAATGAATTATCAACTCTTCCAGGGAGACCAGCCTCCAGAACTTACAGAGGGACCTGTGGTTGTGGATTCCAGCGGGGACGAATTAATACTCTGTGAGGATGAGGATGTACACAACACTGAAGAGGGTGAGGAATCGGTGGATGAGGAGGATGAGGACGACATCTTGCCTCCATAGAGCCAGTTTGTGTAGGGACAGATTAATTGCCAGCTTGTTTTGTGGGGGCCCAAACGAACCAATCATTTCAGCCACAGTCATGTGGCAGACCCTGGCGCTGAAATGTTTGGTTTGTTAAAGTGTGCATGTCCTGTTTATACAACATAAGGGTGGGTGGGAGGGCCCAAGGACAATTCCATCTTGCACCTCTTTTTTTTCTTTGCATTATGTATAGTTTGTGGCCTAGTTTTTCAAACTGCCATCCTGTCTGCCACTGCAGTGCCACTCCTAGATGGACCACGTGTTTGTGCCGCCCACTCGTATCTCTTAGCATAGTCATCCAGCTACCTCGATGCAACCTTTTGGACATAAAAACACTATTGTGAGGTGTGAGGTGTTCAGAATAGACTGGAAATGAGTGGAAATTAAGGTTATTGAGGTTAATAATAGCATAGGAGCAGAAAAACCCACAAATTCTGTGATTTTAGCTGTTTTTATGCTTTTTTTCAAAAAAATACAGATCCAAAACACAAAACCCAGAACCCAAAACACGGAAGGGTGGTTTTGGCAAAACCAATCCAGATCCAAAACACGAAGAAAGATCCAGATCCAAAAACAAAACACAAAACACGAAAAGTGGCCGGTGCACACCCCTAGTATATACCAGTTCTTTTGTAGGATCCACTTCCTTTAGATATACTGAAGCTATTATCTGTGATTTTTTTCATAGTATTTATAGTGAATATGACACTTTGATGTTCTTTTTTAAAATATTTAATTGTATATGTATATATATATTTTTTTGTTTTATTTTGACCGGTCAAATTGATATATTGTTTCTAAATTATTTTTATTTTTAACCATATTTTTCATTCATTCCAATTAGCTCAGAATTAAATTGGAAGTCTGTATTGCACCTGTTTTACAGGTGCTTAGTTGGGTGTGCTTTTCTGCTGCTGTATTTAAAATTCATTCATTCATTCATATATATATATATATATATATATAAATATATATATATATATATATATTATATTCATTATATATATTATATATATTTCTAGCGCTTGGGGTATTTTTCTCTTTTTTTGTACAGTGTGAAGAAGGGGGTTGATTTGTGAGCAGGTTTAAAAAGATCGAGGGGTCAATTTTATTGGTGGGGGCCCCCGCAAATTAGTTGCCCTGGGCCTAACCGGAGTGATGAAAACAGGGTGCTTGCCGCAACTCCACAAACATTCCCCATGAGGACACGCTCCCTTTTTGGGGGTCCTGATTTTAAGATCACAGATGTTAGGAGGTATAGTAACGGAAGGAGGTCCGTGGGGGTTGACACTATGAGTTACCGCACTGGGTGACCCTAGTGACACCACTGCCTATTTGTTGAGGGTTGTGCACTCTGGCCACTAGGCCCATTGAAAATTAGTACCACTGTGTACATACATCCAAACCATCTCAATTTGGCGCTTTGTGGGCACTGTCCCGCTGTCCCACCTGCGGGCTGCAGGTTCCCACGTGGGAAATAGGTTAGGAGGTCACACTCTCTCTAACCTGCTGCTCTGCATGGCCGAATAGAGAAAGGCTAAGGCAAACCAGCTTCTCAAGAAGCACTGGGTATACGCCTCCAGTGTGACATGCAATGGTGGTGTGATGCATGACCACGCCCACAATGTGGCACACAATGGGAATGTAACTCACCACCATGCCCCCTTTACTGCATGTGCACAAAATCCTGACTCCCTTCTCAGAAATGTTGCGAAGACCTATTAGGAGGCCCAGCTGCCATCGTGGTGCAGTTACTAGACCTACTGTACATCATCCACATGTCACCAATGGAAGTTACACTGTGATCGGCCCATAGTGCACATGAGGCACTGGTGCACTGCAGGAGGCTTTGCCACAGTCTGTGTGGATTAGCAATGGGCCCTACTACCCACAGACACCAATGAGGTAATTATTGGATGCAGAGGCCTTAGATCATGTGTCACACATCCCATGCCTCTTTTCACTCCAATGAGTGCAGATTTGTGCCAAACCAGGCATATGTGATAGTATAGAAAAGTTAGAGGAATTGTTTGTCTTTAGGTCCATAAGAATTATTTGCCACCAATAAATCCTCCCTGCTCCCTTGCAAATAGGTTCCCCAGCAGTTAGCTGTTGATGTGATTTCCTGTTCTGCACTGGTTATAGATTGTCTTACTCTGTTGTTGTGTCTGATTAGTATACTGCATTGTATTGTATATCTTTTCCCTATCATTGTTTAGAATTGCCAAAAAAAGTATGGGGGGTTTCTGCACCGGACTAAATAGGTCAATATAGTAGTAAACCAACATATATAATAAATGTATGACGAAGTGTCTAAACATCCATTATAGTTAGCGGAGCTCCCAGGAGTAGAATACAAAGTACTCAAATAGCAGTACACCAACAGGAATTCAAACGGGAACCTCAAACCTAGTATGTCTTCTGTGATCCAATATTACCACTCTATGAAGTTTTTGTCCAAATCCATTCAGTGGCAGGCTCAGAACAGGCTCACCGGGTCAAAGTTCTGCCCAGCTTACACCAATAGGAGGTCCAACCAGGACCCTAAGCCCCCTAAAACCTGGCCAGGAACCAACTAGACCACCTCACGTTTGCTTTCATCCCAATCAGTGCAGGGGTGTCCGATTGCATAACACTCATTATTGTGCCCCTCTCCAGCCCTTCAATAGACAAGCTGCCTTCTGGTACAGACATATATTTCACATTTTGACTCATCAGTCCAGAGCACCTGCTGCCATTTCTCTGCACCCCAGTTCCTATGTTTTTGTGCATAGTTGAGTCACTTGGCCTTGTTTCCATGTTAAAGATATGGCTTTTGGCCACAATTCTTCCATGAAGACCACTTCTGGCCATACTTCTCCGAACAGTAGATGGGTGTACCTGGGTCCCACTGGTTTCTGCAAGTTTTGAGCCAAAAGGCTGGAGAGCGGTACAATAATGAGTGTCTGCAGGTGACAGTAAAGCATGGTGGAGGTTCCTTGCAAGTTTGTGGCTGCATTTCAGCAAATGGAGTTGGGGATTTGACCAGGATTAATAGTGTCCTCAATGCTGAGAAATACAGCCAGGTACTTATCAATCATGCAATACCATCAGGGAGGTGTCTGATTGGCTCCAAATTTATTCTGCAGCAGGACAACAACCCCAAACATACAGCCAATGTCATTAAGAACTATCTTCAGTGTAAAGATGAACAAAGAGTCCTGGAATTGATTATATGGCCCCCACAGAGTCCTGATCTCAACATCATTGAGTCTGTCTGGGATTACATAAAGAGACAAAAGGATTTGAGCAAGCCTGCATCCACAAATCTGGGGTTAGTTTTCCAAGATGTTTGGAACAACCTCCCTGCCGAGTTCCTGTAAAAACTGTGTGCAAGTGTACCTAGAAGAATTAAAGACTTGATGGAGCTTTGAAGGCAAATGTTGGTCACACCAAATATTGATTTGATATAGATTTCTCTTATGTTTATTCACTTTGCATTTTGTCAATTGATAAAAATAAACCATTAACACTTCTAAAGGGGGTTCTCCAAATACCAGCATGCATTGGAGGCTTGCTGGTATTTGTGGTTCTACAAATAAAGACAATATTAACCCTTTATTTTACACAAAACACTAACGCTATCAACCTCGCACCCACCGCTCTAGGGTGACGGGGATAGCCCTGGGCTATCAGTCTAGGCCTGGGGTGCCCTGGAGAGGGGAACCCCTTTATTGGGGGGGTCCCCAACTCCCCAGGGATCCCCGGCCTGGCTGACCAGCGGTCAGGGGTAATGCTTTGGCTAGGGAAACCGGTGAAAGGTTTTCCCTGGCTGTGGCATTATCCCCCCACTAGAAGAGTTCGGTGCTGGTTTTGGAACTTTCAGGGGACCCCTACTCATTTTGTCCCCTGATTTTCTAGAACCAGGACCAGCTCAAAGCCCAGTGCTGGTTCTTAATATACAGGGGCCCCCTATACATTTTGGCCCCTGTATTTTAAGAACCAGGACAGGCTTTATAATGACTGGGGCTGGTTATGCTTTTGGGGAGGGGGTGCACATAATTTTTTTTGAAAAACACACACAGAAGCCATCACGGATCTCACTGATCTGTGATGGCTTCTCTAAAACTCGCACCTTTTAATGCTACTCACATTAAAAGGTGTCAGTTTACATAGTCCTAAACTCGGATATGTAGTAGCCTCGAGCTGAAAAGTTTGCAGGCTATTGAATTTGCGAGTTTCAGTACAAACTTGCACTTTTTAAAAGTGTGAGAAAGTGCGAGTTTGTACTGTTAATAAAACTGACTACCTATTACAGTTGGCCTTCAATATGTCAGCACGTGTCTTAACTACTGATGAGATCACCGTCCTTAACAAAGGTTTATCCTTTGTTCCAACTTGTTTCCCTGATACGTTTCAAAACAAAATTTACCTATTTAAGTTTGATCGTATACTTAAAGGATTAAAGGAACACTGCGACCCTGAGACCACATCTGTCATGACTGTACCAGTGCGTAAAAAATCTACATTTATCCGCCATTCTTCAAATGTGAGCATCAAGTGTTTCACCAACCATATGAATAATGTTATCTCTAAATACGATCCATCAGAGCAGGTAACTCAACAGAATTTAACATACAATGAAATACAAGCCCTACATCAGCTTGGTAACTACAGAGACATTGCCATCCACCCCGCCGATAAAGGTGGGGGGATTGTGGTGCAGGACCTGTCATCATACAAGTCTGAGATATACCGACAACTATCAGACGATTCAGTTTACGAGCTGATGGAGGAGGACCCGACTAGCAGATTCAAATCAGAACTGTTTGAAATATTGGAACAAGCAGCGGATAATAAGGACATTACCGCCAATACCAGAGATGCTTTGAAGCATGAGTCCCCAAAAGTACCGGTATTGTATACCATCCCTAAACTTCATAAGGATGCCAACTGCCCTCCGGGCAGACCTATAATCGCTGCCAGAGATTCGTTATACTACGGGATTTTGCAATTCCTAGATTTTTATCTACAGCCGCTACTCATCACAAAACCAACATTCCTCAAAGACACAACATCGTTCAGCCTCAGACTACAGAATCTGTCACCATTACCGTTCCATAATCTGATGTGTACCATTGACGTTTGTAGCCTTTATATGAGTATCCCACACAGATAGGGTATAGAAGCCACCCATGGATTGATTATGGATCATGAGCAATATACAGGTCCGGGATGCAGATTTTTTCACACTATTACTGGAACACACGCTGACAAGAAATTACTTCTTATTTGATAGCAAAATATACATTCAATGCTCAGGGTGTGCCATGGGCTCGTGAGTGGCACAAAGTTTTGCTAATATATATATGTTCCGTGTAGAAGAAGATTTCTTCTTTTCAGATACCAACATTTCTAAATATATTGTTGGATATTCTCGATACATTGACGATATTTTCTTACTATGGTCAGGCCCCCAGGATACATTCATTCAGCTAATTACAGATGTGAATAATAAAGAACTTCCCATTAAATTAACTTATGAATAATTTGGTTCATTTTCTGGATGCTACCAATCAAAATTAACTTAACGAACTAGACACCACAATGTTTTTAAACCCAGTGACCGGAACACCATATTGCAAGTGTGTAGTCACCATCTGCCATTGTTGAAATGGGGGCTACCATTTTCGCAATTTTTGTGAATTTGGATTATGTGTAGTGACCGAGGTGATGCGGTCACTCAGATTGATAACATGTCTCACAAATTTCTAAAGCATGGATACCATTACAGCACCCTGAATAAAGCTAAGGAAAAAGTGCTATCACTGTCCAGAACACAAGCTCTTACACTAGGAGAACCGAAGTCTAATACCAACAAAGTAGTTTGGACTCAACAGTACACTACGGCAAGTGCACAATTCATGCGTACTGCAAGAGACATTTGGCCAGTAATTGCAAGTGATCCGAAACTGCCTGCCTTACAAGGATCTGCCATCTTACCGTCTTTTAGGAGAGGTAGAAACATTAAAGATACAGTGGTGCACAATGACGTTAGCCACCATGCTTAACCTCAAACCACAATTTTTTTGACTCGCCAAGCTGGGAATTACATATGTATAGGGTGTATTACCTGCAGTTTTTTAGAAACAGGCAACAAATTTTTCCATCCTAGATCAGGTAAAAATTTCTTGATCAAATATCCTCTCTCATGCTCCAGCCACTATGTAGTGTAATTCATCAGGTGCCCATGTGGCATGTTCTATGTTGGCAAAACCTCTAGGCAGATGAAAGAGAGAATGGACATTCACTGTTTGAACATTCAGGCTGCCATCGACGGAATTGGCTCTGATTAACCTGTGGCCACTCATTTTAGAGACCATCAGAACAGTGTTTCCAGCAACAAATACAAAATGATTGATTGGGTTCCCCCCAATTGAAGAGGGGGTGACAGAGATCGGATGCTTCTACAGAAAGAAGCCTACATGATCCACACACTGCAAAGAGTACACCCTTGGGGCCTGAAAGAAATGTTGTCCTTGAGTTGCTTCCTATAGCATTTCTATATTGCCTGTTTATTATACCGTCAAGTGATCATTTTCCAGGTCCTTAATTTAGTTTTTTTTTTGGGGGGAGGGGGACCTCTTGTTCCTGTTTCTAGCCTCTACCCGGGCCTGGATTACATTATATATTATATTTTATATTTCATTATTTATTCCATTATTATAGTCCCCGGTTTAGATTATAGCACATTATCATATTAGCTTGGTTGGCTTTCTTTTCAGTCGCATTAGATACTGCGATCATCTGATACCTTAGAGGGTTCTGTATTCCATGTCAGACCCTCTGTCTGTAGATTCAATGCCATTTACTTGTTATAGTCTTTTATCTAATTTGTTTATGACATAGATTTAGGTCAGATTGTCAGTCCTTAGCTCATATGTTGCTTTATGCTGTTACTTGCTTGAGCCATTCTATAGCTTCCCTGCATCACATTTATGCTAGCTTTTGTGACAGTCTTTGTAATTTACAGTTTCCCTGCTTCCCTGTATCGGATTGGGATTGTTTACATTTTTTCACTCAGTTCCCTTGGTGATGGTGTACGTCACTACCACGCCCCCTACTGAGTCACCGACCGCCGACGTGCCAGCGTAGAATGAGCACTTGGGTTTATTGACACAGGCATGTACTATGTATATATATATATATATATATATATATACTCCAAAAGAGAAGACAGGCACTCAAGACACATCATAAATGCAAAAAGCAAGGTGTATTGAAAACAACGTTTCGGGGCACCAGCCCCTTCGTCAGGACACGCTGTAAAGACAGGACACTTTACAGTGTGTCCTGACGAAGGGGCTGGTGCCCTGAAACGTTGTTTTCAATACACCTTGCTTTTTGCATTTATGATGTGTCTTGAGTGCCTATCTTCTCTTTTGGAGTATATGTTTGTTATCATCTGATATGGACACCAAGGCCAGCTGTGACTGCATAGATTTTGAGTGCCGGCAGATCTTGGGACTGTATATATATATATATATATATGTATTGTATTATTATTCATAAAGTCTTGATTAAAAAGCTAGGAGCTCTGAAACGTTAACTTCAATTACTGAGGTTTGTCTTTTTCAACTGGTCTGATATATCTAACCAATCGGATACATACAGAGCAATCTGATACAGATTGATCTGATACACGTTACCTATCTGATATATCCAACCAAACTGGTGTATCCATTAGATCTGATACACTCAAACCAACTAATACATTCATTAGATCTGATACATCCAACCTATCTATCATATCTACAGTACCCTATCTGATATATCCACCCGGTCTGATATTTCTAACCAATCTGATACATTCAACTGATCTGATACATCCAACCCAGGTGACACAGACCCTATGTTATGTGAGAACGCCAAATCACGCCATATATTCAGATGTGTCCTCACTTAACTATCCTTCTGGCCGGACATACAGTACACATGGCTTTTGTTGTGATACCTTATCAGATATGTCCAGCATATCACAAGCTACACAAAAGGGTTCTACCCCTTGTGTAATTTCATGTCACTTTAACGAAGTTATGTCTAAAAATAAGAATAGGTAAGTGAGGACACATCTGTGTGTCAGCATTTTGATATGTGTACACATATGTAAGTCTATACTGTTATGGCATGTAGGTGCTCATAGCAATCTCTGGTTTTACATTTAATTGGCTTTCTGCTTGGTATCTATGGTTTTGTTATGCCACAGGCATAACTCTTTAGGGTATAGTCCTGCAACAGCCTTGGGGACGGGTATTTCTTGGATGCGGCCGTGAAGTAGCTTTGAGAGCTAAAGTAACTTGGCTTGATGGGCCTGTGAGCCGTAAGATGAGAAGTGGCCTATGGGCCGTGCAGCAGCCTTGAGGGCTGGTATGTGTTGGCTAGCTGTGGCTGGTGGGCCGTAGGATATGAAGGGCCCTTTGAGCCGTGCAGCAGCCTTGAGGGCAGATATGTCTTGGCTTGCTGTGGCCAGTGGGCCGAAGGATATGAAGTGGCCTTTGGGCCGTGCAGCAGCCTTGAGGGCTGTTATGTCTTGGCTAGCTGTGGCCGATGGGCCATAGAATATGAAGCGATCTTTGGGCCATGCAGCAGCCTTGAGGGCAGATATGTCTTGGCTTGCTGTGGCCGGTGGGCCTTAGGATGTGATGCAGCCTTTGGGCCGTACAGCAGCCTTGAGGGCAGATATGTCTTGGCTTGCTGTGGCCGGTGGCCCTAGCATGTGAAGCAGCCTTTGGGCCATGCAGCAGCCTTGAGGGCTGGAATAACTTGGCACAATGTGGCAGATGAAGACAAGTGTTGTGATGAAGACCTGGCATTGGTACGCAAGATTGTGTACTGAGGACGCTGTAGTGCAGCCTGTTCCACCGGGTTGACACAAGCAGCTGATGCTGTATTGCAGCCTGTGCCACCGGGTTGACACAAGCAGCTGATGCTGTATTGCAGCCTGTGCCACCGGGTTGACACAAGCAGCTGACGCTGTAGTGTGGCCTGAGCCACCGGGTTGACACAAGCAGCTGATGATGTAAAGCGACCTGTGCCGTGGACTTGAAACACAAGCAGCTGACGCTGTAGTGTGGCCTGTGCTGCCGGGTTGACACAAGCACCGCACGCTGGGCTGCATACTCTGGACACTGAGTACTGCCCGTGCCGCCCGGATCACACGAACGGCAGAGGACAGATATGTGGACTGGCATGCGAGCAGCCTTTGCACCAGCAGGATATAGATGCAGGAGCTAATCCAAACAATTCCAGAATGATGGACAGGAGGTAGGCGGAGATTCAGCGAACGCTCGCCAGGCGTTCGCCTAGCACAGTATTCGCAGTACGGCAGCTTGTGACAGGTTTTAGTTAAATAGTCAGCTGCAATCAATGGTTTTCATTCGATACTTATCAAATCTAAAGTCTTGGATGCAAACTTTTAACAAAATAGTATGAATAATAAAACCTGAGAACAGCTGATTTAATTCTATAGATTGCTTGGTTTCATTAATTATTTATGCTTTAGGGCAATAGGACAGTTGTTTTTAAGAGTTTAAAAAATATTTCCAGTTGGTGTTTTGGAGACTTTTTATTTGCACTTGATTGCCACTGTGATTGTTGAACTGACAGTCATACAGATGTGTCCTTACACATCTTTGCTGCAGTCGCACCAAAAAGCCCCTCTTGGCATGCCAGGTTCCGTGAGACTCTGCTCAGTGTCACTTGTGGATAGTAGATATGCTATAGGTGTTTATTTTATATGCTAGGGTGCAATTGGGCAGCTGAGGTGGTTGGCATGATTGTGTTGGTTGCTTTGTGCCTGTTTCAAGTGTATTCAGAGAGACACCCACTGTCTGATACTTCCTTTTGGTCCATGCTGTCCTAAAGACTATCACCAGGTATTCAAAATTATTAAGACTGGCTTTGACGATCATGTAACAATGGGGTTACTTACTATGCTTAGCCACCAATTCCCTACAAGTATTGGGTGATATCTAAATATTGATGTTGTCCTAAAGGGGGAGGGGGTAACAATTATTTATTCTACCTTATTTTTATACTTATTGTTCCATAATTTTAAACTTGGTAACAATGCCCCTTTGTTCCTTAATAATGGAAAGGCAGCATTTTTTTTTATTATCAATATGTAAAATTGGTAGCTAATGTTACCAGCTAAGAGCCCTCTCTGCATTTTTTTATATATATATATATATATATATATTCACTTTGAGATATCCCCGATATACAGAAAAGAAATAGGCAAGATGGATGCCTAGACTGCTTGACATCCTTTCTAGGATTGGAGCTGCCTCTACAAAGAAAAAAATGTGATCCTTGCATACTGTAGGAGCCATTCATCCTGTTTTCCAGGAATGAGAGGTTAGTGATATCACAAAGTACCTGAAGATGCTCTACTGTGCTTAACCTGGTCCTTAAAGCTACCAACCTTAAGTTTACTAAAATTTATAATGGTAATCCACCCCTATTTGGAGGGTTAATAAATACACCGGTAAACAAATATCTTTAAATAAATTGGCCTTTATTATTTTACTGACCATTATGATGGGTTAAAGAACCACCGTTAAATGGCTAAATTAATCCTTACAGGGAATGATATTCAACTATGTGACACTGGCATTTTAGGCTCTGCTCTCAGGAAAGTCTGTTTCATTTGTTAGTGCTCCGAAGGGTGAAATGCCCATTTAAGAATAAGAAAATCATACTTATAGAAGTATATATATTACAAATATTGATCAATTAGGACAATGTTGTATTGATGCTGAATATAACCTTGGGCACATTTTTTTTCTTAATCTTATTATAATAGCATCTCCTAAAAGTTAGCTTTCATGTACAAAATGAAAGTTTTGCTTGTACAATTTTTTTTTTATATATTGAACAAAAGAATCAATATTAAAGGCATAAAAAGAAACATTGGCCAACAAAATAAGTGGCGTGGTAATGATATATAGAAAGTTACACTCTAGGCTCTTTATGCATATGGTCTATACTTGTGACAATTAAATCTTATTAAGATTTAATACCCAATAAACAAGTTAGTTACCTTTTTTTTTTTTTAATAGAAATCCTAATGTTTTAACCTGCATTTACATTTTACGCTAATCATAAACCTGGGACTCTTGACTTGCTGCAGCTTCTCCCCAATGTCAATGACATTTTAAGCCAAGGGAGAGAGAGGAGACAGATTCAGCAGCATTAATCTGGTTTAGGAAGATGAGCCGAGGGATGGAAATGGGCTTACCAATGTACGTTCCTGTATTTTCTTTAATTGTTGTCTTATTTAGAAGACTCTACCAATTAGAAAACAAATGTGTTTATATATTGCCATGATTGATCCACGTTACCAATGTTAAATTTACCCAAAACAATAAGCCTTCCATTTTACCGCCAAAAATATTTTATGAACAACAAAGACGTATGTGAAGCAGAATATTTTTTTTTTATTTATTTTCCTGACATATAGATAAAAGCATTTATTTTTCCATTGAAGTGCTACGTAGCTTTACAAAAGAGAACACTGTGTTTCTCATGTCCAAGCATGAGGCAAAAACACGTAGTAAGTTGTAAATCATCATACAGCATGGAAAGATTTAAATAGAAAAAAGGGGGTAAAAAGTCTCCTAGGCTTTGGATGAGGGACTTTAGAACTTGCTGGACCCTTTTTACGCGGAACATTCTGACCGCTTGAATTCTGCAATCACCGGTGATGATTGTGTAGAATGTGTGACCGAACACAAGTAAGAATCTTTATTTTGAAATTCCTGAGCGCTGAGATTGAGTGTACTGCTCATGCTGTAAGTGTTGTCGCTGTCTCGTATCTTCTCGCTGTCTTTTACTCCACTGCTTATGACAGCGTTGTCCGCTTTCCATTCCACTTTGGCATCTCCTGGATAGTATTTTTCGACTAGGCAGACAATACTTGCAGCTCCAGTTTTAATCTCTTCTTGAGATGGAGGGTAGATGGATACAGAAGGTTTGGAGTTTTCACCTCCTGCAATGAAAGAGTGGAAGTTGTTGAGTAAAGATATTGACAAATGCAATACTTTTTTATTTTGGGTGCATATGAGAGATTTCAAAACCAAAGTATGAGTAGTATATTTGTCAAATTATTTATTTTAATTACATATATTTACAGGTACATACCCTTTGCATATAATTAAATCATCAATGCACTTTTTGTTCAAGCACAAGATCATTATATTTAAGTTATTGTGAGAGGAAGCCTAAGTGATGCCTTTTTGTACTGTAAAGCGGTTAAAGTCAAAAGTTTCCATAAATCCGAACTTAACCCAACAGGGATTGAAAACTTTGGTGAATGGTGCTTACCACTGTACAGCACTTTCAAAGGATCTAGGTTAATATATTTTACTCTATAAATATTGTGCTTATTTTATAAAAGGTTTAGATTAAATAAGGTCAAAAGTACAGATACATCCAGCTATCTGTAACAAGTGTTTCTTTCTGGTTATTTTTCCTTGTTTTAAATCGTTCATCAAAGGTGTGTTTTGGTGATCCATTTGCAGTACTCCTAGTTTCTGTCACATTTGTAGCTTCCTATGATTCCTCTGCTCTTTTTTAAATTTCAATTTAGAAATGCATTTATTAAAAAATATTTGTATGCCTACAGGAAATTTAAAGAGCAGTAAGGATGTTTTGCTAAACTATTACAGCATTTATATAAACATGCTATGTGTGACCCTTCTGATAACAAATTGACCAGTAGAGTCATTCAGGTAATAAGTGTAATTTAAGTAGATATTTAACCTAATGTGAGTAAATACTGCTATTACGATTAAGTCGCAAAATCTAGTTTTAACAATCTTTATGACTAACAGTAAATTTTAAAATGTTTTCATCTTTGTTAGTTACATATGTTTATTACAAAATTACTTGTAAGAAAGTTTCCTCTTGAGCAGACTTTCCTTTGCTGCAATCAATTGTCTGTGATCAAGAGGTAAATTTACTGTCCATGGATTTGTCAAAGATACAGATGAGTTTTAGCAAATTTTATAATACAAACATCCATTCTAAGTTCAAAAACCTTTATCATTATTGTAATTTTATAGAGCCAATACATACACTTACATCACATAAAATTAGAGCACATAATTCTTATGATGTACAATAAATATTAATATTGCATTTATTTTTTCTCTAAATATAAAAAGTGACTAAATAAATTCTACAGTATGTGTGTGTGTATATATATATATATATATATATATATATATATATCCACTAAAAACGGCAGCACTCCACGGATTTCCAAACTACTTTTCAAGTCTTAAATATCGTGCAACATTTCAGATTCTGAAATGTTGCACGATATTTAAGACTTGAAAAATCATTTGGAAATCCATGCCGTTTTTAGTAGATTATAATTAAACCGCCTCCCTCAGCCTCCTGTCTGTGGCTTTAACACCCCAGTGGCTGCTGTATTTAAAGGCAGTGCCAGTCTCGATAACTGCAATATATATATATATATATATATATATATAAGCAGCGACATGGGCGGCACTCTGGTCAATAAATTCCTCCACACACGGCAGTAATGCCGTGTGTGGAGGAATTTATTGACCGGAGTACCGCCCATTTCGCTGCTTATATTGTACCTGTGTTACCGGGTTACTTGGGAAGGCACCTGGCATTGAGATTTACTAGTTAAGGAGTGCTGTCCATTCCTGGAATTATATATATATATATATATATATATATATATTCTCCCTTTCTGTTAGATACCCATGTATGGTATAGCTGATGTTCTCATTGTTTGGTACAGTTGGTAATTTATTTGGAGTTTCTGAAGCATCATTTGGATTTTCTACATTGTCTGGATGGAGAAAACTACTGTGTGATCATATAAGATGAATTTTACTCTATGTGCATGCATTTATTACCTTTTACCAAATAAATATTTCAAGAACATATTACACTATGTTTGTCGTTTTATCTATTTGGACATGTATCTGAAAATTATTAGACTCCAACTTCCAATGAAGAATGTTCCTAAAATAAAACATTTTATTAACAATAATAAATTAATATTTTTTAAGTATAGAAGTGGTCTTTAGTTTGATATGTATGTGTATATATATATATATATATATATATTTAAAATTTGATATATATATATATATATATATATATATATATATATATATAGTGGGTGTATTCTGCACTCTCATCTTTGTTTGTCCCAGCTACTGGAGTGCTCATCAGGGATTTCCAAGGAACGTCCCACATACATGTTGCACTCTACTTCTGTAGAAAGAAGGCACTCGATACATTGTTTGAAGTATCTGAAATGTTTATTTTGAAGTTTTTTAACATGCCAGCTTGCGGCTTGATGGCATGTTAAAAATCATCAAAATAAAAATGTAAAATACTTCAAACAATCTGTAAAGTGCCTTATTTCTACAGAAATAAAGTGCAACACACACACACACACACACACACACACACACACACACACACATATATATATATATATATATACACATGAAACCTACAAACCTAAAAAATACATTTAACTTCATTAAGGCTTAGATACAGTTTGAGTAACCTTTGTTTAACAATGTCTTTTTAAATAATCAGTAAGAAAAACTTTATTTATTGTAAGTGATAAATCTATTGAATATAAAAAAACACAAATTTATAATAAATGTAATGTCTACTTACTTCTCAAGACCATTTTATTTTACTGTATATCCCAAATTGGACCACAATAACTTTTCTTAGTTACTTCCCTTTACAAATACTCACTTATGACACTGTTGTTAGTAAGTTATTGACAACATTATTATTACGTTTTGTAATATGGCAACATTTATTGAAATTTTCATATATTTTTTCCTATAAAATATGTATTTTTGTAGTATTTGCACATTTTCTTCTACTTATATATAAAATTGTGTGTGTGCAGATTGCCTATATTATTTTGTGGTTGATATAAACTGAGCAGAATCTGTAAACATTTTTGTTATATTTTTAAAGAATAACAATTATAGCGTAATACTCATGTATTGGATAAATACAATTGAAACCAAAGTATTTTAGGCTTTGATAAGTATTAACCCTGATGCTGTTATTATTCCAAAATAAAAATGTGGTTCATTTGCACTATAACTAAAAATAAAAAACATAACTGGTTTGTTAAATACAACATTTCTAGAGTGTTTTTTGTTTGCCAAAGTTGACCATTGTACCTACTTCCCTTATCTTTCTTAGATGCAGTGTAAATTGCTACTAAATGAAATCTTGCATGTGGAATACCTACATATAACATACATAAATTGACAAAACAATTATGAAATGATATGTACTTACCACAGTACATACTTCATTAATACTCATGCAAAAACTTTTACTGAAGTTAATTCACTATTATATTGTTTTGCTATAATTTAACAGGAGGACATTTAAACCTTAAAACAATTCCAAGGGTAAGGTTAAAAAAACTAAATGAGATATTGCTAAAAGACATGTATGCATAGAGAGAACATAAAATGAGATGGACAGTTTTGTAATTGTATCATGTCACTATAGTGCCATGTAGACATGTAATGTACATAACATGAGAAAAACAATTATGAATTATTATGTACTTACGTTTAATCTCTACAATGGTTTTCTGGCCAAAAGTGTACCACAGTACCTACTTCCCCCATACTTGTAGTACAAAAACCTTTACTCAGGTAACCTAATTACCATGGAATTTTACTACTCTATTGGCCCTTGGTCAATAATTTAATTTATATTTGTTTTTTTAAAGGCAATATACAAATATATAGTAAATTAATGTTGCAAAGCGGCTTGAATAGATATAAACTGCATAACATGAGAAAATCAACTATGGAATTTTGTCTACTAATGTTTTTATATCTATTTAGACTTTTTTTTTCACCAATAATTAATCATAATCCCTACTTGCCTATAAGCATTGTACAACAACCTATATGACTAAAGCACTGTGCCTTGCAGTCTAATAAAATAATAGCTGAAATAAATATATTTGAATTGTCTCTTATAGATTTATTTGTATTAGACTATGTGTCATGATCTTTTATAATATACTAATGGATATGTTTTTTATGTTCTTATTTTTCATTACTAGTCATTTCATTTTTGTTTTGTTTTTTGCAAAATTTGGGCCATATTAGCTGCCTCCCTACTAACAGCATAGAAAAACTTACAGGTCAGTAAGTAAAAAGATCACATTCTACTGCAAAAAACTGATGGAAGTGACATATACATGTTTAATAAGTGCACATTAAAAATACAATTTGTATGATAAGCACATTGTGAATTAGTATGTACTTACGTTTAATCTCTACTGTGGTTTTTTTTCCAAAAGTGAACCACAGTACCTACTTTATACTAATCGTGCAAAAACCTTTTCTGCAGTGAATTAAGTACTGTATTATATTCTCTTGCTTTGATTTAATGGTAGAAAATTTATTCTAAAAACAATTCTTAGGGCAATGTAACAAAAATGCTAAATGAGATGATGACAAGTTTCAAATACAGTATAAATGAAGAGAACTATAATGAGAAATACAATTACGTAATAGTATCATGCCTCTATAGTGTCATGTACACATATAAAGTACATATAATAAGAGAAACAATATGAATTAGTATGTACTTACGTTTAATCTCTACAATGGTTTTCTGGCCAAAAGTGAACCACAGTACCTACTTCCCCTATACTCATAGTACAAAAACCTATACTGAGGTAACCTTAGTGCTCTACAATCCTGGTCAATAATCTAGTATATAGTTTGTTTTTAATGGCAACATAAAAATAAACAGTAAATGAGATGTTGCAAAGCGGCTTGTATAGATGTAAGGTATATAACATAAGAAAACAATTATGGAATTTTGTGTACTAATGTTTTAATATCTACACTGATTCTTTTCACCAAAAAAAAGCCACAATACATACTTGCCTATAAGCACTGTAAAACAGCCTATATGAATAAAGCACTGTGCCTTGCAGTCTAATTAAATAAATAAAATAAAATATTTCATAGAGTTATTTTTATTAGACAATAAGTGTCATGATCTTTTATAATAAACTGATAGCTGGATATTTTTTAATGTTCTTATGTTTCATTTATACAGTTATTTCTTTCTTTCTTTTTTGCCAAATTTGAGCGTTATTAGCTGCCTCCCTGCTAACACAACATACAAAAACCTACAAGACAGTAAGTAAATAAATTTCACATTCTACTGACAAAAGCTGATGGAAGGATTTAAAGTGACATATACATGTAAAATAAATACACATTAAAAATACAATTTGTATGATAAGCACATTACGAATTAGTATGAACTTACATTTAATCTCTACTGTGGTTTTCTTGCAAAAGTTCCCCACAGTACCTACTTTTACTATACTCAATTTACAAAAACCTTTTCTGCACTGAATTATTATATTCTCTTGCTATGATTTAAGGGTAGGAAATGAATTCTAAAAACAATTAGGGCAATGCAAAAAAAATGCTAAATGAGATGTTGACAAGTATAAAGTATAAATGAAGAGAACATATAATGAGAAATACAATTATGTAATAGTAACATGTCACTATAGTGCCATGTACACATAAAAAGTATGTATAATAGAGAAACAATTATGAATAAGTATATACTTACGTTTAATCTCTACAATGGTTTTCTGCCCAAAAGTGTATCACAGTACCTACTTCCCCTATACTCGTAGTACAAAAACCTTTACTCAGGTAAACTAAGCACAGTATCATGGTCTCTTACTATCATCTATTGGAAGACAATTTAATATAGATTTTTCTTCTAATGGCAGTGTGAAAAAATGCTAAATAAGATTTTGCAAAAGCAGCTTGTATACATGAGATGTACATAATAAATTGAAAAAAAATATATGAAAGAGTATGTACTAATGTTAAATATCTACAGTGATTCTTTTCACCAAAAATTAACCACAATACATATACATACTTGCCTATAAGCACTGTACAATAGCCTATATGAATAAAGCACTGTGCCTTGCAGTCTAATTAAATAATAACTAAAATAAATTATTTCCATTGTCTCTTATAGAGTTTTTTTTATTAGATCATAAGTATCATGATCTTTTATAATAAACTGACGGATTTTTTTTATGTTCTTGTTTCATTACTACAGTTACTTCTTTCTTTCTTTTTTTGCCAAATTTGAGCCATATTAGCTGCCTCCCTACTAACACAACATACAAAAACCTACAAGGAAGTAAGTAAATAATTTTCACATTCTACTGCCAAAAGCTGATGGAAGGATTTAAAGTGACATATACATGTAAAATAAATACACATTAAAAATACAATTTGTATGATAAGCACATTGCAAATTAGTATGTACTTACCTATAATCTCAACTGTGGTTTTCTTGTAAAAGTGACCCACAGTACCTACTTTTACTATACTCAATGTACAAAAACCTTTTATGTACTGAATCATTATATTCTCTTTCTACGATTTAAGGGTAGAAATTGTATTCTAAAAACAGTTAAAGCAATGTAAAAAAAAAGGTAAATGAGATGTTGACAAGTTTAAAGTATAAATGAAGAGAACATATAATGAGAAATCCAATTATGTAATAGTATCATGTCACAATAGTGCCATGTACACATAGAAAGTACGTATTATAGTGAAACAATTATGAATAAATATATACTTACGTTTAATCTCTACAATAGTTTTCTGCCCAAAAGTGTATCACAGTACCTACTTCCCCTATACTCGTTGTACAAAAACCTTTACTCAGGTAAACTAAGTACAGTATCATGGTCTCTTACTATCATCTATTGAAAGACAATTTAATATACTTTTTTCTTCTAATGGCAATATGAAAAAATGCTAAATAAGATTTTGCAAAAGCAGCTTGTATACATGTGTTATACATAATAAGTTGAAAAAAAAATTATGTTAGAGTATGTACTAATGTTAAATATCTCTGGTGTTTTTTTCACCAATATATGAACCACACTAATACTTGCATATAAGTATTAGGCAATTACTTATATGAAGAAAACATTGTGCATTGTACTCTTGTAAGCTACTGAAATATATTTGCATTATCTCATAGATTTATTATATATAAGTGTCATGTAATCTCATGATAAACTGAAATTTTTGATTGTAACTTTTTTCTTATGATTAAGTACAAATTGCTAAATTAAATCTTGTATTTGGCAAGCATACATATAAAACACATTAAATGTGAAAAACATTTTTTTTAAATAGTATGTACTTAAGTTTAATCTCTACGATGGTTTTGTGCCCAAAAGTGTACCACAGTGCCTACTTCCCCTATACGCGCTGTACAAAAACCTTTACTGAAGTGAGTTAAGAATCATATTATCTTGGTATGAATTAAAGGAAGGGCATTTAATTGAAAAAAAATTCTAAAGGTAATGTAAATAAAGTTAAATGAGATGTTGCTAAGGCGAGCTCAGGGAGGACAGAAACCTCCCGTGGAGTAGAAGGGCTACACATATAAAGTATGAAAAATAATTATGAAATAAAATGCCCTTCCTTTTAGTCTCTATGGTGTTTTTTTAGCCGACTACAGTAGTAAGCCACACTAGATATTTCATCAATACTCATTGTACAAAAGCATTCCCTACTTAAATCAATGTGTTAGCTCCTGTTATCAGTTGATGTCTACTAAAATCATTTTGTTTTTCTTGGGAGATTTTTAGAAATTGTCATCAAAAATGTTTTTGCAAATACTACTAAGATTCATTCAAAATAGTAATAAAGAAAAATTATGTTGTTAAGTTGTACTATGCTGTTCATAACTACTTATTTCCAAACTTCACAGACAATTGTAAGGGTAACTAAAATATTCTATAATTCCAGATATATTCTTTATGTTCTTGAAACACTGTCAGTTTTATAAGCAATACAGGCATTTTTTTTTAAATCAATAATTCAAAATCAAACAAGAAAACGTACAAATTTGACAAAAACAAGCACTGGGTAAGAAGAGGTAAATGAACATGTCAGAACACATAAAACTTACATTTGAACCTTTACTTACGTTTAATTTCCACTTTGGTTCCACCACCGAAAGTCCACCACAGTGATACATCTGCAATATCTGGCTGTACAAAAACCATCTCTACAAGGGGAAGATCAGGTATGTGTTGTGTAGCAGTATTATTTCCTTTTTTAGCTAAAACCAGAATGTTTCAAAATCAGTCACCTGAAGAGAAGAAAAAATGCAAATGATTTATCAGACTAAATATTCTGTGTATTAGTTATACTGTATGGAGAGGGTTTCATGTGAGATTTTGTTTTTAAAATTAGGACAATTAGATGTTGTGCACATCATACTGTACATGTACAGTACATATTAAAGACACATAAAAGATGTTTACACAACAATTTCTGACTTTTAAGTGCCGCAAATGTTCTCAAACTAAAATAATTTGGGTTCTACTTCTCTTAACAAATATCACATATATGGATGTACAGCTTAATTCCTGGAACCCATGTCAAAATTTTATTTATGGATTTATTTGGAGGAAGCAAGTGTCCCATAAATATTTCTCCATCACCTCCGTTATCTCTCTGCTCTTCCATGTCGACACAGGGGCTGGTGGCTGTGCAGTGAATCACTGGTCTTTCAGATAGATCGTTTGTCTGGTATTGTGGATGCAGAACCATTCCTAGGCCCCCACTCACAGCCATGCCTCATAGTCATTACATCATGGATTTTCATTTTGGGGAAGTCAGGGTCTTCAAGAAGATGTATCTCATTGTCCAAAATAAAGTAAAGTATTCTATATTACTTAGGACTTCTTCAAACATGCTTAGGAAAATACAACTTGGATGTTTCTTTTGTTAACTTTCCAAACGCACTCCTTACTTTCAATGTTTACTCTTTCCACATTCTTCTTTGGAATGTTTTGCTCCTTTTTAAAAAAAAAAAATATCCTGGATTTGTGCAAGTGCTGCTAGCTTTCCAGTAAAGTGCTTGGATCTTTAGGCCTACATTGCAGCATTCGCATGACCAAGGAGATTGCAGAGGAAGAGTGGAACGACTGAGAAATGTCCTTGGTTAGTACAGATTAGGTGAAATTGCTCACATATATTTGCATGCAAGTGAATAGAGGGGATTTAATTTTGCTGCAAGTCTGCCCAATAACTCTCGGAATGGAATGGTCGAGTACCCAGCCATGTATCTTGTGCTTCCTGGTGGCCAGCTGTGTATCATCTGGATCTGTTCCTGCATCCCCTTCTGTGTCGTCCTGGCCCTCTATTCCCTCAATCGCATTTGAGGCATGCACCACTTAAAATTTGGGCAGTCCTATGTATGTGTGAGAACAGATACAGCAATGGCTATTTAATATAGTGTCGAAGTGAAGAACTCTCTGGAGCTTGGTTCTTAATTTAATGGTGGTGGTGCACTAATAAATTAAAGGTGGGGTGTGGGCTAATCATTTAATGTTCAGTGCTACTAATTGATTGACAAAGCTATTTATTTGATGGTGGGGTGATGGGACTATTAAATTAATGTTTGGATGGTTTGGGGAGATATTATTTGGGATCTATATATAAATATATATATATATATCAGTGGAGTCACTAGGGGGGTGCAGACTGCACCTGGATACACCATCTGAGGAGGTGACATCAAAATGCACTCACTAGGACCTAGATCTTGGCGGCAGTGGGTGTGACCTAGTGACTAGATCACACCCAGCAGACCCAGCCAGGATATAAATCCGATCCAGACTCCTCTTTTCTTTTCCCAGAATGCTGGCCATGATAACGTCATGCCACATGACATCGCCCCGTTGGGCATAGCCTGGCATTCTAAGAGGAGCACAGTGAGAGAGAGGAGCCGTGCGCCTCAGCGTCCTCTGGTGTCAGCCACTATGGTTGAAACAATTGTTAAAATTAGCTTATTAAGTTTGTAATCTGAAAGCAGCCCTGCCAAGGCGCTGGCCAGTGGGAGATCATAGTGCCGGTCTGTCTACTGTGCCACAGACTTCACAGTCTTGCCAGGCTGCACCTAATTGCCCTGGCCCCTTTTTGTAAGGTATTTATTTGAATTTGAAGTATTATAGAGCAATTTTAACCCAGACTTATTTACAGTCTAATAAAACCAATACTTAAAGTTCATAGCTGTTTATGACACTAGTATTGCCATTACATTTAGTGATATATACGGGAATTACAATGTATGAGTAACATTAGTACAAAAAACATTACGAAGGACTCTGTATCGTCTGATATGGGAGGAGGTTTATGGGGGGTGACACCATCAGTTATCACACTGGGTGACACAAACCCTAGTGACTCTTGATATAAATATAGGTATTTATTTATTCTGACTGCAGCCTTGCCATGAATATGCTCAGTGTGCCCTGACCTGTTCACACTGTTGGAATGCAAAAGAAACGGTAACCTGCTGAGAAGTCGTGAGTGCCTCACCTTTGTGTTTTTAGCTCTTTTGCTCTTGCCAGTCACCGGTTATGCCCAAGAACAAACACTTGCACTGGGGCGCACCTACGGGTTTTAACCCCTTTCTAGTTTAACTGCAACTCACAATGTTTGGACTGTCCCGGAGACCTCCCTCAGCCACTACCTTATCCAGGGGCAAATTAGGGATTTCCATATATGTGTATGGGATGTGATCAATATCCCGACTGTGGGGATTTTGGCAGTCAGAATGCCGGCGCCAGAATCCCGACCGCCGGAATCCCGAAGGTAATTAGCGGAGTTAGAGGGAAGGTTAGCGTTAGTGATTAGGCAGTAGGGGGAGGGTTAGGGTTAGGCAATAAGGGGGTGTTAGTTTAGGGTGCGGGGATGGGGAGGTTAGGTTTAGGCACTAGGGGGGAAGCTTAGGTTCAGGCACTGGGGAAGGAGGGTTAGGGTAGGGAGAGGGGGAGGGTTAGGATACCTACCGATATGAGTCTGTATCCTAACCCTGTCGGGATGCTAGTGTCAGGATTCTGACCGCCGGGATCCAAAGCGCTGGCATCCCGTACCCATCCCATGTGTATATACTGTTACACACACATTTATAGCACACTTTCTGTACACTTACTTTCAGAACACTCCAAGGAAGGGATTTGAGCACCAAACACCCTACATACACATACACTTGTGAGCCATCATTAATAGTGTGATTTATGTGCACCTTGTCAATCAGCTACAGTCACGTTTACGCTCAGAAGATCTTCCACAAATGGTTTTGAAGTTGGGGTGCTTGGATTGGGACTGGTGGTGAGGGGCCTGGATATATGTCTTCCTCATCCATGAATACCAGATGTTGGCTAGACCTGACCAAAGGCGCGGAGTCTAACCTACTGGAAGGTGTTCACCAGTGACCCCTCCAATTGGGATATGGGTTTAAGCTGCACCCAGCAGGCAGGTCACTGCCCTTTGGTCAGGTATCCAGTACAAGTGGGAAATGGAAGAACACAAACATAGGGGAAGCACAGGAAAATGGCACTAGGAGTCAATACTTGGGTGACGTACTGAGTACACACACTGTTGATCCAGACGCAGGACTGGTACAGGAGAATGGCACTAGGAGACAGTACTCAGGTGAAGTACTGAGTACACACTCTGTTGATCCAGATGCAGGACTGGTACAGGAGAATGGCACTAGGAGACAGTACTTGGGTGACACACTGAGTACACACACTGTTGATCCAGACGCAGGAGTGGTACAGGAGAATGGCACTAGGAGACAGTACTTGGGTGACACACTGAGTACACACACTGTTAATCCAGACGCAGGAGTGGTACAGGAGAATGGCACTAGGAGACAGTACTCGGGTGCCGTACTGAGTACACACACTGTTGATCCAAACGCAGCACTGGCACAGGAGAATGGCACACACAGTAGAATAACACTTGGAATAATACACTAGAAGAAAGGAGCGTGGACCCTGGAACGCTGCAACAGCAAGTAATCACTGGAAGTAGCAAAGTTGTACAGGCAACTTCCTATTGCCCGGAGCCCGTCTAAATACCCTAAGGTAGCAATCCATTGGAGGATGGTGTCAGCTGACAGCAACCACTGCTACCATTGGGTAAAGGGCTAATAAGGTGACTGTCATGGCTGTGTCCATGATGGTAACTGCAGGAACCAAATCATGGAGCAATACATGGATGTCCTAGCAGACCCCAGGAATAATCCTCAGCGCGTCACTCGCCGCCGCACCTGGCGTCTGACTGCTCGGGAGGTCAGGGGAAGCCGGCGCTGAGGTGAGTAAGGACCCATCCTAGGCCGCAACCTGACAGCTACATTCCCTTGAATTTAAAACACACATTGATCACCCTAGTTATTCTAAGCATATAAAGCAGGTTGTAATTCTTATTTTGAAACCATTGCAGCTAAGAATATCTGTGTAGTCTGCAGTCACACACTCATATAGATCTGCTTAGCTGCACTGTTTTTAAACTGACAATTACAACCAGCTTCATATACTTAGAATTATTGGTATGAAACACCTCTGCATATGCATAAGACCCCTAGACCCCCGCACTTACCTTAGAAAGCCCTGCAGTGGGGTGGGGGGTAATACCGGCATTGTATAGTGGGGGCGGGGACAAAATGACACAAAAGTGTGGCCCCGCCCCCACTCCGCCCACAAATACATGTCATCTGGTCGGCCCCACCTCCTGGCGATGGCCACGATCCCCTGTCATGCCGATCTGGCTGCTCCCTCCTGGAAGCCTGCTTATACAATACAAAGGTGATAGCAGGATATAGGCTGGAGTAGATACAGATACATTAAAGGGTCAGGGTAATTGCAGAACCAGGACCAGCATCAACAGGGTTAATTGCAGGACAGATTGTCTGGATAGCAAACAGGTGACTTTAGCAGGCAGCAACAAGACTTGCAGGTGTAACAGCAACACAGAATCCAACAACACAGCATATATACTGAATGGCAGAGGCACCATAGCTCAAGGTTGGTAATTAGCAAAATAGCATTCACTGAGGCCTAGTACTTGCAAGGATAAACAGCATGTATATATATATATATATATATATATTAGGGATGAGCGGGTTCGGTTCCCTGAGAACCGAACCCACCCGAACTTCGGGGATCCGGGGCGATCCGAGCCCAAGCTCGGATCTCCCTGTCTGCCCCGGATCCCTCTCCCGAGGCAAAACCTCGAGATCTGCTGTCGGATCTCGAGGTTTTGCCTCGAGCGGCCATTTTAAAAAAAATGCCTTTGCCTTTAATGGGCAAAGTGCTGATTGGCTGACAGAGCCGTCTGTCACGGCTCTCAGCCAATCAGCATTATGGTGCTCATTTGCATGTAGCACGGACTCGTGAGATCCGTGCTACATGCATCTGTGTGATTGACAGTGACACAGAGCACAGATGGGTCAGTGAGACCCGTCTGTGCTGCTGTGTATTTCAATGACACAGATGCACGCACGGACCAGGAGATCCGTGCTACTTGCATCTGTGTCATTGACACAGAGCACTAACGGGTCCGTGAGACCCGTCTGTGCTGCTGTGGTACAAAAAAAAAAAAAAAACTTGTGTAAAAAGAGAAAAAAATGGCGTGCCCCCCCCCAAAAAAGAGCAACCAGCCCCGGGCATTAGTGACCCAGTGCTGGGTGTGCTTAAATACAGGGGACAAACGACATAGGGGTCCCCTGTACTTAAACACAACCGGCACTGGGCTAGTCAGAACCAGAGCTGGTTGCCAAAATACGGGGGACAAACGACGTAGGGGTCCCCCGTATTCTGCGCAACCAGCTCTGGGCTCTGATCCGGTCCTGGTTCTGGAAATACAGGGGAAAAAAATGAGTAGGGTTCCCCTGTATGTTCCAGAACCAGCACTGGACTTTTTCTAGCGGGGGGCTGATGCCACAGCCAGGGGAGCCCTTTCACCGGGCCCCCCAGCCGCAGCATCAGCCCTGACCGCTAGTCAGCCCAGGCCGGGGATCCCTGGAGAGCTGGGGACCCCCCCAATAAAGGGGTCACCCTCTCCAGGGCTCCCCAGGCCCATGCTGATAGCCCGGGGCTATCCCCGCCACCCCTGGTGGCGGTGGGTGGCGGGTTGATTGTGTGGTGTGGTGTAAATAAAGAATATCAAACATTGTCTTTACAAGTAGAACTGCAAGTCCCAGCAAGCCTGCCCCGCATGCTGGTACTTGGAGAACCACAAGTACCAGCATGCAGGGCATTAAGGGCCCACTAGTACCTGTAGTTCACCTGTAAAAAAATGTTTAAAAAAAACACAGGACACACACACCGTGACAGTATAAGTTTATTAAACATACATACACACACACACACACACACACACACACATGTACACATACTCACCTATGTAACCCTGTAGCATCGGTCCACTTGTCCGGTAAAGTATCCATAGGGGACCTGTGAAAAAAAACATACTCACCATCTCCTATGCGAGGTTCTGTCCTCTTCGTTCCAAAGTAGGCATCCCCGGACTTGGCAAAAAAAAAAAAAACGAAAACGCGATCCACGAACTTAGTACCGTTCTATAGAACGGTACTTCCCGAATGAGAGCTTAGCGGCGGGGTATCACCATGGAAACCCCGCTGCTAAGCGTTCATTGGCTGAGAGAGGCCATCTCCCGTCTCTCTCAGCCAATGAACGGCTCCCTCCATTGTAGTCAATGCTGGGAGCCGCAAGGTTATTAAAGTTTACCCTGCGGTTCCCACCATTGACTACAATGGAGGGAGCCGTTCATTGGCTGAGAGACGGGAGATGACCTCTCTCAGCCAATGAACGCTTAGCAGCGGGGTTTCCATGGTGATACCCCGCCGCTAAGCTCTCATTCGGGAAGTACCGTTCTATAGAACGGTACTAAGTTCGTGGATCGCGTTTTCGTTTTTTTTTTTGCCAAGTCCGGGGATGCCTACTTTGGAACGAAGAGGACAGAACCTCGCATAGGAGATGGTGAGTATGTTTTTTTTCACAGGTCCCCTAGGGATACTTTACCGGACAAGTGGACCGATGCTACAGGTTACATAGGTGAGTATGTGTACATGTGTGTGTGTGTATGTATGTTTAATAAACTTATACTGTCACGGTGTGTGTGTCCTGTGTTTTTTGAAACATTTTTTTTACAGGTGAACTACAGGTACTAGTGGGCCCTTAATGCCCTGCATGCTGGTACTTGTGGTTCTCCAAGTACCAGCATGCGGGGCAGGCTAGCTGGGACTTGCAGTTCTACTTGTAAAGACAATGTTTGATATTCTTTATTTACACCACACCACACAATCAACCCGCCACCCACCGCCACCAGGGGTGGCGGGGATAGCCCCGGGCTATCAGCCTGGGCCTGGGGTGCCCTGGAGAGGGTGACCCCTTTATTGGGGGGGTCCCCAGCTCTCCAGGGATCCCCGGCCTGGGCTGACTAGCGGTCAGGGTTGATGCTGCGGCTGGGGGGCCCGGTGAAAGGGCTCCCCTGGCTGTGGCATCAGCCCCCCGCTAGAAAAAGTCCAGTGCTGGTTCTGGAACATACAGGGGAACCCTACTCATTTTTTGTCCCCTATATTTCCAGAACCAGGACCGGATCAGAGCCCAGAGCTGGTTGCGCAGAATACAGGGGACCCCTACGTCGTTTGTCCCCCGTATTTTGGCAACCAGCGCTGGTTCTGACTAGCCCGGTGCTGGTTGTGCTTAAGTACAGGGGACCCCTACGTCGTTTGTTCCCTGTATTTAAGCACACCCAGCACTGGGTTACTAATGCCCGGGGCTGGTTGCTCTTTTTTGGGGGGGTGCACGCCATTTTTTTCTTTTTTTACACAGGTTTTTTTTTTTTTTTTTACCACAGCAGCACAGACGGGTCTCACGGACCTGTCATTGCTCTGTGCCAATCACACAGATGCATGTAGCACGGATCTCCCGGGTTCGTGCTACATGCAAATGGGCACCATAACGCTGATTGGCTTCCTGTCTGCCACTGCAGTGCCACTCCTAGATGGGCCACGTGTTTGTGCCGCCCCCTTGTGTCGCTTAGCATAGTCATCCAGCTTCCTCGGTACAACCTTTTGGCCTAAAAACAATATTGTGAGGTGTGAGGTGTTCAGAATAGAGTGGAAATGAGTGGAAATTAATGTTATTGGGGTTATTAATAGCGTAGGAACAAAAAAAGGCCCATTTATGTGATTTTAGCGTTTTTTTTTATTTTTTAAGAAAAAATCCAGATCCAAAACACAAAACCCAGAACCCAAAACACGGAAGGGTGGTTTTGGCAAAACCAATCCAGATCCAAAACACGAAGAAAGATCCAGATCCAAAACCAAAACACAAAACACGAAAAGTGTCCGGTGCACACCCCTAATATATATATACACTTGTGCAAGGCAGATATTAGTATTAGCAGAAACACAACAGAAGAGATCTTGGGTCTGATTCAGACCCACTCGCAAGCGGCTGTCCGCTCGCAAGTGGGTCGATGTTGTGCACTGCGCATGCGCACGACGGCGGGAGCTCCGTCGTGCGCATGCTCCAGACGCGACGAGCGAAGGACTTTCCTTCGCTCGTTGTGTCTGATCAAAGGGGGCGTGCTGTCGATGTTGATTGACAGCACGCCCCCTTTGGTGGGCGTGCCGGGGGCGTGCCTCCCTGACGGGGGTGTTCCCAAGGGAACGCCTACCGTCAGAAGCCGGCACACTGACATCAGTAGTGATGTCAGTGGGAGTGATTTTGGCTCTGATAGAGCCAAAATCACTCCGGGCCTTGCGGTTGAAAAACTCAACCGCAGGCTCCGGCTCGCAGTTTCGATGGTCGCGATGGTCACGACTATCGCGGCCATCAAACTGCACGCTCGTATAGACTGTGGGTGGTGACCCACAGCTATACGAGCGTCCAGGAGGACGCTCCAGAATTATGGAGGGCGGCCCTCATTCAGAGCGTGCGCTCTGCTCAGAGCGTACGGCTCTGAATGAGGGCCCATATTCTCTGTGTGAGCATATGTACATATAACTTGCAGTTGGAATACAGCATAGACTGAGTTGAGTTCACGGTGTAGGTTTGGTGGTACTTGTAGTTGGTAGGAACAATAATTAAAGTTCCACAAGAACGTAGTAAACTGGAAGCAGACATGACTGGGCAAAGCAGAGCAGGAGACCAGAACAACAATACACATGGAACGGACCAGGCAGCAACACTGAGGTATAAGCTATCACTGGCATGGGACTCCAGCACTGCCTGGGTAATAAGAATATGAACCAATCGCCAGCTGAGAAGAGGACCAGCCCCTCTGATGCTAAGCAATAGCAGCTGCACGAAGGCATGTACAGCCAGGCCCTGGCTGTCAAGTTAATTCAGACGCAGAGCTCAGCAACCGGCGGGACCAGCAGCCCATGCGGCAGTGTGACGCGGTATCCTGGTTGCCCAGCAACAGCTGGAACCTGCTGAAGTGATTCGAAATGCTGGCGACTCATAACAATTACCAGTGATGATATGAGTGATATCGGGTTGAGTGTCAACACTTGCCCAAAAGCATTCTGATAATGGCTATTATCATAACTTCTGCCTCCTTTCTCATCTTTGGCTGATATACTCTTGGTCAATTCTGTGCTTTTATTGATGGGAATGGCAATAGGTTTACTTTACAACTATATTTTCAATATATGTCTGTGGGTTGATGGATATGGTACCTTTTCTTAGGTCTTGCTTAATCAGGCCTAACGAATAATGCGCTGGACCATAGGCAGTTTAAGAGAGGAGGGGGCCTGTGTGCAAGCTCTGATCGGGCCCCCTCCTTTCTGACAGTGCAGTAGACTCTGGCATTGTGCATACCTAGGTCTCCGGGCACATGGCACACGTGCCGTGTTTCCTGCCGCTGTGCCCATTTTCCCGGTGAGTTCTGCAGCCAGCACCAAGCCTACAGAGGGGTAAGTATATTTATAGGTTGTGGCTAGATCCATATGGGGTGTGAAGTGTGTGGACCTGTGTGCACCGCACACCTTGCACCCATTATAGACTGGCCCCTGCGCTGGACCTATGCCTTCCATTTTAAACTTCAAAATAAGTAACTCCTTTAATTCTCTGATATCTTCTTGGCCTGTCAATAGTAGGTTGTCAACAATGAAACGTTTCCTCTGCATATACTTATAGTAGAGATAGTGGTCTGTTTTTGAATGGTTGAAACCACTTTGATGTAATACGGCGTCTAATTTTATGTACCAACATTGGCCATGCTTCATCAGGCCATAAGTGTATTTTTTAGAAGCCAAACTTCTCCTTCCTTGAACATCCTGTCATTACAGTGTTCTGGCAGTTCCATGTAAATTCCCTCCATCAGATTAGCATTCAGGAATGCTGAATTGAAATCCAGTTGGTACAGTTTTATATCATGCAATGCTGATATAGCCATTACCAGTCACTAGGTACTGTATTTTGCCACCAGAGAATAGGTCTCACCGTAATCAATTCCTGATTTCTGGGTATAACCTTGGAAACAAATCAAGCCTTGTACCGTGCAATGCTTCAATCTTCTTTCATTTTCCTACAGAACACACATTTCCGTTAAACTGCCTTGCGATGACTTGGTCTCTGAACTATAGTCCACGTATTGTTTTCATCAAGAAATTTAATCTCTTTGTATATCATTGACTTCTATTCAGACCAGTCGACAATTGACTGTGCTTCTTGACTATGTAGAGGCACACTGAATGCAATGTTTGCAAATTCTTCATCATACCTATTAGTTGGTTTGTCAATATTTGATCTTGCAGAAGACCTTGCCTGTGGTTGAACTTGCACGCTGATAGTCTCTGACTCCATATCCAGTGACACATACTTGCTCTGCATATCAGCTGCTATTTTTTCTTCAATGTGTGTTGTTTCTTTAAAGATAACAAATCTGGACTAACAATTTTTTTGGTATTTGGATTCCATAATCTGTAACCATTCCTCTCATGGGAATAGCTAAGCATGGTGCACTTTACTGACTTTGAAATCCAGCTTTCATCTCCTTTGGTATATGTACACAGGTCATACTTCCAAAAGTTCTGACATATCTTACACTTAGTTTTCTCTTTGAAATTGCTTCAATAGGTGTTATGTCCTTATGGGCAACTATAGGAGAATGGTTCTTGAAATAAACTGATGATCTATTTGTGAGGGATGGGTGAGCTGCCTAATGGATCTCAGTGCAATTCACTTATCACTCACTGCCAGTGACATCAGCTCTACTGTGCCTATCTTTTCGGCACAGCAGAGCATTAGAAGGGGGGAGGGATCTCCCATCTGCTGAACAAAGACTAAAAAACTGAACTCCTATCCAAGGGAGTAACTACCGTAAGTGCATGGGGTGCAGTTGCTATGAGGACCACAGTTGTGGGGGTACCTATCTTCCTTAATATGCCACTATAGAGTCAGTAAATCCTTAGGTTATTCTCAGAGGATATCCCCCTATCTATTGCAGTTATGCTCAGCTTGCTACTTACTGTAATATGGTCTATTATTATTTAGAGAACATGACTATATATAATTATACATATATTATTTATTTTGAGAAAACCCTTGTAAGTTAGGTAATAAAGCCATATTTTGGTGTTCTAAATGATATGTATTAGAGAGGTAAATTTATACACTCCTCAAAATAAACTTTTATTTTACTGTACCTTGGCAATTCCAAATTGGAATAGAAGTATCCTGTATACACACTGAGCAGTGTCTGGTGTCAGTCAGGGGGATAGTTATTATTATTATTACAAAATGACCATAGCATTTTACTTTAAGAAGAAAGCTTATATTATTTACCGCCTATTACATTTAGGTCGCGAGAAAAAAAAAAGATTGCAACCAAAGATAAAACAATAACATATAGCGACTTTCATTATTAACGGACATGTGTGTTTACGTAGAATGTTATTTATAGGCATATATTACATTAATATTAAGTTAGCATTGCAGTTAGTAGCTGTGAGTAACAATATAGTTAACTGCACATACAGTGGTCTACCGGGAAACAGTAGGGAAGCCGATGGACGGAATCCCGTCCGCCGGCTTCCCGACTGTATAATCCCGGCAAGGGTTAAATGACAAGGGTCAAAATCCCGACGCCTGTCATTTTCCCTATGCCGGGAGCCCAACACCCGGCATCCCGATCGAATTTAAGCCGGGTGTCGGGCGCGGACAGCCGCGGGGGGGAGGAGGGTTAGGTTCAGGGTTCCCGGGGGGACTTAGGGTTAGGCACCCCCCTGGAAGGTTAGGTTTAGGCTAGGGGAAGGGGGGGGTTAGGGTTAGGCACCCCCCTGGGGGATTTAGGTTTAGGCGGCGGGGAAGGGGTGGTTAGGTTTAGGCACTTAGAGAGGGATTAGGGTTAGGCACTTAGGGGGGAGGTTAGGGTTAGGCACCCCTAAGGGAAGGTTAGGGTTAGGGGGTAGAATAGGTTAGTGAGTACTTACCTTTCAACGATCGGGATATTCTGTGATGCCGGGATGCCGCTGTCAGGATTTGAACTGCCGGCCATGCGGAATCCGGTCTACCATGCATTCAAAATATAGGCATGGTGACATGTTGCATGTCGGTATTGACCATATAAAAATATAGACAAAGTGTTGACATTGACACATGCTTGCCGACATTCTGGCTGTCTCCTCCGGAAGGGGTCAGCCAGGGGATTAGCGCTACCGTGCTTGTCATTTATTTAGCACTACTAAACAGGGGATTAGCGCTACTGTTGTTGTAATTAATTTAGTGCTACTATGACGGGCATAAGTGGGTGCAGCAATCACAGCAGTGGCAATTAATCTATACTACTGTGGAACTACTCATGCCAGCATGCCCTGTCAAAGTTTTAGCAGGCCCTAACAACAGCACTATTGTGGTGGGATTTAGTTGCAATTACGGCCACAGCAATTAGTGTATGCTGCTGTGGAACTACACATGCCAGCATGCCCTGTTCCAACACTTTCATTGCAATTAGCATATGATTAGTGGTATTATCTGAGTTGCTAATTGTAATCAGTCTGACATGACAGACTCACTCTTTACTGGTCACCACTTGTTCTTATTTTAGCTTATGTCGACATAACTGTGTGTACAGTGTGGTTGTCGACCACCTGGTCCGTCTATATTTTAAATGTCAACATTTTAATTTGTCTACATTTTAACTGTTGACAGCCCTGCCGACATTTCAAACTATGGCCAGTATTCAATTCGCAGCGAAAAGCCGAGATCCGACTTTTTGCTAGTCGGAAACTTATCTCCGTATTCGATTCCAAATACTTTTCGCGTACTCGGAAAGTCAATGCAATGTAATAGACGAAAAAGATTCGCCTCTGAATAGCAGGAGAAATGAAGTGCATTTTTTTTATTTTGGGGTGCAAAGGTGGGGCAACCACTCAGAACCCTTGGAACAGCCCCCCCAATGGATAACTGCATAAAAAAATCCCACCCAAAAAGTGAGGAAGCTTCCCAAAAATACTTTGAATTTGGGTGCGAAAAAGTACAAATGCGAAAAAAGTACAAAGTGGGGGTACAAACATAAAAGCTAGCGAAATAGACTTTTGGGGGGTCTGCAAGTAGGGGTGAGGTGTTTTTTTGACTGCAGGTACTTGCTGCAGGTGCGTTTTTTAAAACTTCACTTTAGCGACTTTAAAATATGCTAGCACCCATTTTCATGTACCTAAATGTGACAGGAATACTTATTTTCACCACAAAAATACTGCTTAATGTCATTCTTCACCACTTGTGCAAAGACGCTAATTAGAATAAATTGACACAATTTAAGTAACCCAAATAGCTTTATTAGGGCTATTCAGGCACATCTACATAGATCCCCAATGTTAGTGCATCTTTTTGGGGGTATCAGGCTGATATCCCCAATTCTGTTCACATTCACGTTTGCACATCTTTTGGAATTTAATACGGCGAACAGCGGGGGCGCACACGAAAAGTTTTTGCTGCCAAAACATGTGATGTTGGCGAAAAGTACGGCATGCAAAACTTTTCCGCGGGTGTGAAACTATTTGAATACGGCCCTTGAATGTATAAATGATGTACCTGTCGACATTTTGACTGTCTAAGCTTTGACTGCAGGTTGACATTTTGGTTGTCTAAATATTGTGTCTGTACATTATGGTGTCTGTGGGTCTGATCCAGAGATTGACCATATAGTAATGCAGCAGGAGGCACCTGTAGGAAACGTCACTTCCTGCCAGCATCTACGATCTGAGGGCCTGATTCAGCTTCGGACGGAATAGCAAAGCTGCTCGCACGTAGAGATCCTGGCCTCTTCCCACCTCCCCAATAGTGGCGACACCCCTCCGTTTCAGGAAACAAAGGCCATCGCCACCCCCTCCCCACCCACAAATGGCAGCAGACTGTTAATCACTGACAGCCTGCTGCCAGTCTCCGTGCGGGACCGCAGACCCGTCCCGCACATGCGCCTGCGCAGATTCCCAAACATCGGGGATCTGTGTTCAGCTGAATTAGCCCCTGAGTGCTGTGTCCAAAGATGCAACATCGAATCACCATCGCGACCGCTGGTCACAATTGCCGCAGTCATCGCCCAGCTTAAGTTTACTTAGAATGGGCGACGGAACTGCTCAGCCGGCGTCAGGAAGTCTTTGTTTGAAAAAAGTAGAGTCTGGCCCCGTCACTCCCAGAAAACGGGGACGACATGCACCCGTTTCCGGGAACGCAGGCCGGCTCCACCCACTGTACTCTCCCAAACGGATTGACAGGCTGCGGCTTTGGGGAACTGCGAGAGACCTCACAGTAGAAGACCGGCACATGTGCCGTACAGATCCTGTGCATGCGCCGACCTTCTAACATCGGAGATGTACGTAAACCATCGGGTCTGTGGTACATATCTGAATGAGGCTCCATGTTTTAAATGTCTGTATTTTGACTAAGAAATGTACCCAACCCAAGTAGAATACTGTAGGTGCGCTGCACTAGCAAGTAACAAATGAACAAGTGATACAGGGTCAAATACAATAGGTGCATTGCATTAACAAGTAATGGCAGAGTACACATATAACACAGTGTCCAAAGGTTAAAAAAAAGTGAACAGCAGATAGGTAGCAGTGGACCAATAGTAAAGTCACAAGAAACTAAAGCTTACTCACCTCCTCTCTCTCCCAAAACAGAACAAATAATGAAATGGTAAAGGGGGATCTTCAACACCATCTGTAGCCAATACCATGAGGTGCTGTGAAGACACTGATGTATTTGGGTTCTTATAGCAGGTGCTAGGGCGGTGTCTACAGAACTCTCCCATGTTGCAAGGAAGCTTTTGATTTTCTTTTCTTTCTCTAGTAATGCAACCTCCACCAACTCCATCCTAAATTGATTTTAAAAATAGGGGTATGGCCTAGGAGACAACTGGAGCAGACCTGAGCTAAGCTCCTTCAGCCATCTGAAGTTGGGGAGTAAATTACTGGTGGTACCTGGCAGAGCATCATTCTCCCTCAGATGGAACCCGAAGATCCAGAGACCCCCTGCTTACTCTATCACCTGCTCGTGGCTTCTCACCACCATCTTGTCTTGTCAGCATTGCGGTGGTAACACCTGGTGCCCCTCAGTTGTTTCAGCAACAATTTACATCAGGACCCTGGAGGTGCCATCCAGAGAACCTCTGAATGGTCAGAGGTGAATCCCGGTGGAGGGTGGGGAGCACCCTGTCAGTCAGTCAAGCTGTAATTGCTGGCCTTCCCAAAGACCTCTGGGGCCTCTCTTTACATAAATGTTTTGAGGTGGGTGCCTGGTGGCTTTCCAACAGTGTAAGCTCGCTGATAATCCCCTACTCACTTTCACTTTTATAGAGCTACCTCCCACTTTTATTATGTTGTGCCAGTATATGGTGATACTAGAGTATCATTGTTGGTGTTGGAGATCCCTCTTGTGGACAGTCAACATAATTACATTTAAAAGTTTTTTTTCCCATTTATCATAGTTAGGGCTCCTGAAGTAATTTACTGTCACACAGTACTCTGGCTACAATTATTAGTTTATCTCCCTTCTTATATTTGTGGATGCACCCTTCTGCTCCACCCGTTTCGAGAGCGGATGATGGTCGCTAAGTCATGATTTAGACGTGCTGAGGGAAAACTGAGATGTGACATTTAACTTGTACTGCACCTATAACTGTGTTCATAAATTCTATGTGGAATTCTCTTCACTGGTTGCCTTATGACGAGACGACGCTCCTCCGAAAAACCTGCAGCTGCTCCTGCAAAGGCTTCCCTGACGGAATGGGATTGAAATGCCGCCGGTTCAAATCCCGACAGCGGCTGCCCGACAGGATGAAGATCCCGACAGAGGCAGGTAAGTGCTCTAACCTCCCCTGTCCCCCCCTAACCCTCCCTTAGTGGTGCCTAATCCTAACCTCCCCCTGCGGGTGCCTAACCCTAAACCCCCCTTACCGCTCCCTAAACCTAACCCTCCCGGGGAGGGGGTGCCTAACCCTAACATCTTCCTGGGGGAGCCTAACCCCAACCCTCGCCTCTAAGGGTGCCTAAAACTAACCTCCCCCCTGACACTAACCCCGCTAAATGCCCTAAACGTAACCCTCCCCCCACGGCTAACAGGACGCGCGGCTCGTACTTACCTCGTTCGGGCATGCGTCCTCCAGGAATCCGGCGTCGGGGTTATGATAGGCGGCAGTATTTCAACGCCTATCACAAATCCTTTGCCGGTGATAGATCGGAACCAATCTATTGTAATTAATCACCAGCCCAAGTTCATTAGTGTATGTCAGACTCTTGCATTACTGAGATCTCAGGAGACAAAATCCACACACAGTTAGTTTGGTGTTCAAGATTCGTCTAACTGTATTACGGTAAAGCATAAAACTTTATAGGCGTATCTACAAAGAGGGTGATCTCAAAATGTGACATGCAGAATTACAGAAAATACAGGCATTCATTGTTCTAGGTTAGTAGTTGCAGTACATAAGTTTATCCTTGTGTCTCATTATCCCTTATTTTAGAATACATACATGGGAGCCAAGGCTACATTGTCTACTCATATCTATTTAGCTATACTGCTGATTAACTGCACATTGCAAGACTTGGCCTTGAGGGCTAGTAAGAAAATCCTGCTCAACAGTTTTTATTAAAGCTTATGAATACTTCTTCTAAAAGACACACCATCCTGTTACAAAATAGTCTTATGTGGATAGCTTAACAACAGATTTATCACCGGCATTCAGCAGTTGGGACTGTACATAGCTACATCCCTCCCTGACTGCTGCTTGCGCTTTTCAGAGCCACCCTCTCCTCTGCAGTTGCTCTGCCAGATTGTGGGTCTCCACAAATGGCATAGGGCAGTTATGATAGCTGCTCTACCCCAGAGCCCTGTTCTCTTCACTTACCATTAACTTCCCAAGCTGGGAACTTTGAGGTTAGCAAAATCTTAACCCACCTGCGATCTCAACAGATATTCAAAAGGACCTTCCTAGAAAAAAGGATACAGGACACAGTTAAGACTTGCACAGAATCCATCCAATCAGATCTTACGCAGGTGGCAGATCATGTGGAGTCATTAGAGGAACATAAGGAAAGGAATGATGCCAAACTTGCTGGTCTTGAAGCTGTCTTCCAAGGACAGTCCTGTTTGCTGATTGATATGCCATGGCGGATTGATGAAATGGATAATAGGGGATGCCGAAATAATTTGAGAGTCTGGGGCGTGCCGGAAGATGTCTTACAGCAGGGCATGGTCGAACAATATACTGGGGAGGGGATCCAAACCCTATGATCCAGTTTGATCGTGCACATAGGGCTCTACGCCCCAAAGGTATGACCTCAGAACAACCCCGGGTCATTATATGTCATCTTCATTATTATACAGTAAAGGAAGAGATCTTGAAAAAGGCCCATCGGGCTCCGGACCTGTCCTGGAACATGTTGCAGCAACGCCTAATGCTTTGCATGCTCACTGAGGAAGTAAGGAAACAGGACATTAAATACCGCTGGGGTTTCCCTCTAAGTATCCAGGTCATACATCAGGAAGTTCTCTAGAAGCTCAAGGCTTTTGAGTATGTACCACAATTTTGTTCCTCTTTGGGGTTACCTTTCTTGTCGCTACCAAATTTACTTGACCCTTCTGAACCCCCAAGCTTGTCTTAGCCACGTAGAGATTTGGCAGTTGCTGAAGCTGCATCAGTGACTTGAAATGGAACTTTGTACCCATTACATGTATTTTATAGCATTGTTCGCTGTAACTTTGGTCTTGTTGTGCTTTTTTTATATTTGTATTTGTGCATTTTTTTTTTTTTGAGCTAGTTTTACTGTACTCTTTCCACTATTGGCCTTTTGATCTTCCATTTCCCTGGTATAGGCATTGCAGATTTTTATAGTTTTGTCCCATGTCTCGTTGGGACTGTTACTTGGTGTCACATACACTACTACCCTCCAATTCCCCCCATCTCTTCTGGTCATACATTGTCCGTGGATCCGCTAGGGGTTTCCGCGGCGTCACACAGAGATCGTTCTCTCAACATGTTGATTTCTTTTTTTGAGTTTTACTTTTCATACAAATTGTGATGCAAAGTTCTATATATGTGTTTTTGTGTTTAATGTTGATGTTCCTCTGTTTGTCGCTTTTTTTGTCTTTTTGTATTTCCTCTTTCTCTTTTTTTTATTCCTTTACAGGCACACATCCCTAATTATCATTAAAGGCACCATCGTGGTAGTCTTACCTTGGTCATCGAAGCTACGGGTTCGTACACTAAGGGGTCAGACCAATTAGTTGTGAATTGCGAGAAGCAAGTTTGTTTCATGAAACTCGCAGACTTCGCATGAATGCGTGTACCCGATAATTTTCCAATCCAATTAAAAATGCCTATTCGTGGTACTTGATGTGAGAGAAGTACATGAAAAAGTGGAGAGATTATCCTGGACCCCTGACAAATTAATAATTTAATTAGCAGGACCATATAGAAGGCTGTTTGTGGGCATAAGGAAAGCACTGAAGGTTTCAAAATGTGTCAGATGGCTGATTTGTGCTTTGTTTTTTTTTTAAATGCAAAAAAATAATAAAACGCAAACTCTTTTAATTTAATTTCAAATATCAATATAGAAAGAACAATGCAAAACAAAAATAGGAAAAAAAGGTGATTTTGGGATACTTTGAGGGCACTTTGAATTAAAAAAAAAAAAACTATAAAAAAATAATTATTTTTCAATTAAAAAAATACTGTAATTAAATGTGGGGTGTCTAAGCTAATGAAAAAGTTATATTTTGGGTAAATTGAGGCCATGTTTTTTAACCCCCCAAAATGTCATGTTATTATTATTATTATTAGCATGGTGTTATTATTAGACTAATCAAGCTAATTTGAATCTTCCAATTGACTAATTAGTCATTGAAAGGGGGGGGGTCCAAGGGTTTAAACACGTTCTGACATTTTAACCTTAAAATAAAGATTTTCCCTTTAATCTCTCACCCTCAGGGAAGTGCAAATAGAAAAAATTCTAATTCACTCTGGATGGTTCAGTGCGAGTTGCTAATTGGATTGCAAAATGAACTCGCCATGGGAATTCACATAGAAAACAGCAACTCACAATTTGCATCTAATTAGATTGACCCCTAATACTATCTTTAACTATCTTTATTCTCTAATAATGTGAAGGGTCTCAATATCTCGGAGAAGTGGTCTCACTTACTACCAGGGCCGGACTGACCATCGGGCACTTCTGGCAAATGCCAGAAGGGCCGATGACTGCGTGGGCCGGTCTGTCCGTCTACAATACATGAATACTATTGAAATTGTCTTTCTCAAAATGGCGACCGCCTCAGAGGAGACAATCGTGGCACATAGTAATTTGAGAGCTTAATTTGGGTGTAGTAGGTATTACCGATTGAAAACCCAACAGCGGCAGCCTGGCAAGGGTGAAAATTCCGATCGTCAAAAGGTAAGTATTGCTAACCTAATTCTACACCCTAACACTCCGTTAGGGGTGCCTAACCCTAACCTCCCCCCCTAGTGTCTAACCCTAAACTCCCCTGAAGTGCCTAATTCTAACCACCTCTTCCCCGCAGCCTAAACCTAAGTCTCCTGGGGGGGGGCCTAACCCTAACCTCCCCCCCGGGTGTGCCTAACCCTAACCCCCCCTTCCCCTAGCCTAAACCTAACCCTCCCGGGGGAGTGCCTAACCCTTAGTCCCCCCAAAACCTAACCCTCCCCCCGCAGCTGTCCACGCCCGGCAATCCTTCGTTCGGTATGCCAGGCGTCAGGGATTAGAGAGTCGGGAAGCCGACGGTCGACATTCAGACCATCGGTTTCCTGACTACATCCCCTTAATTTCCCTTGTTTTGCTAGCGGACACTAGAGGACCAGATATACTTCTAGTAACAGAGAGCAGGTGATTCGGCAAGAGCCCCGGGAAGACCTGCCTCCCCTACCTCTATCTGGCTGGGATTCTACAAGCTGCTGGTGGCTGGGCAGGATAGAGGGCCATGCTTGTAAAGGTGCTGAGCATAAAGCAGCTGCTGATGGGACTTAAGATAAGCTTAGGTACTGTTCCTTATGCTTATTTATATATCCACAACATGTTCTATTGGATTGCTGCAACAGCCCTCTCTGAGAGTTGTTTACTGTGTGACTTGGACACATTACATCTAATGTGAACTATAAATACACATATTTTTACACATTTTCTGCCCACTTTTGGTTAAAAACTGAGGTCTCTAACTATTTATTTTTAAATAGAACTTCTTGATTTATGGAACATTTTACAAACTTTTTTTTTGTTAAAAACTGAGGACTCTTTTTTATTATATATATATATTGTGATAGGATCACTGGTAAAGTGGTCTGTGACAGGGACATTTATCCCAGATTCCTGTGCTATGTGTTTAAATCCCCAGGAGAAAGTCTGCAGTGTAGCAGGCTTGAGTCTCGGCTTTTTGAAAAGCCGGTTTGGGACCTGGGGGTTGTGGGTGAGAGGAGAGGGAGGGCTCCACCCACGGCCACTCCAGGTTTTGGTTCTCGCAGCCTGGTAACAGGCTTGTTAGGATTTCCACCTGAGAGTGGCCAATATAAGCCTAGTGTGTTGAGGGCTGATTGTCTCACCTGGGAGAGCAGACAGGGAGTTTGCTCAGAGACACTTGAAAACCTAACTGTGAGTGTTGTGCTGTGCCTTGGTTGCTGGTGAGGGCATTAGGCCCTGCCAGGTTCTGGTAGTGAGGGAACTACCTGTGAAGTTAGTGCCCCGACAGGGCTAGGATTTATGTTTATGTTTTCTTTATGTTATTTCTGACATTGTACAATAAAGACTGGCGCCGACCAGCTTGTACTTGCATCCAGACTGGTGTGCTGCTTCCCTGCTGCTGTGAGTGTGTGTAAGAAAGGAGTCCTTCTACCCAGGAGAGGGACCCCCTAACCTGACTGTGTCACAATATATATATATATATATATATATATATATAACTTCTTGATTTATGGAACATTTTACAAAGATTAACTTTCATCCAATGGTTAATAGCCAGTTTGACTGTTTTGAAAGAGCATTTATCAGCTGTGCAAAGCAATTTTAAGTATGTGTTGCAATAAAGTATTTGTTAGATCTTTTTTATGATATAATTATTGCTCAATTGATATTGGGGCAGCACCTAACGTGCCGCTATAATGCTTCCTGCTTCGCCTCTTTACCAAGTTGAAGCAGGAAGCACTAACGTATTAACTTCAGCCAGACCGGGGTCTCTCTGTCTCCCGTTCTTGAACAGCTTATAGAGCCATGTGTGTGTATCCGGAATCAAACAACAGCCCAGTGGAATAAGGTGAATGACTTGCCGTATCACCTCCGTATAAGTCCAGAAAGTTCTCCAGTACTCCAGTACACTTGGGGGTGCTGATATTCAGGGGTCGCTGACGCGTTTCACCCCTTCACATAGAGGCTTTATCAAAGAGACAGAGAGAGTTTCAAAAATGCCTTCCCTTAACTTTGTGCGTGACCTACACCAATATAGTGCTTGCTTTACTTAACACAACCAACCAAATACCAAGGGCAGTATTCAATTATTATAGCGTGCCCAAACTCCCATCTAAAGTGACAGGAGATCGTGGGGCGCTATTCAATTGTTGCTGTTTTTCATGCTGATCGGACCAAAGTGAACTGGATTAGCTGCGTAAAACCGCTATCCCCGACCAAAGTGCTGGGCTCAATCGAGGAAAGTGACGTTTGGGTGCCCAAACATGTCACTTTCGCCCATTTCAGCTTGCACCACCCTGGGGCTGTGAGCTGAAATGGTGCGCCGGCAGCTGATCGCGCCTGACAGGAGAAACAATGGAATAGCTCCTTTAGGGCACGTTCAGGGGCGCAACAATTGAATACCACCGCAAATGTTTAAATATGGCACATGTTTAAATCCCCTGCAAGTTGTGCTCTTTTGTGTGTATTTTAATACAGAGAATGATGTACACTTTTATGTTCTAGTATTAATTACATTTGTAAGAGCATAGACCAGATGTGGGAGGAGTCAGAAATAGTAAGGGGAGTAGACAATGCCAGATGCTGACACCCAAGTGGGCCTGTGTGCTTTTAAATGTCAGGGCCTATTTATAGTCCTAGTCCGGCCCTGCCAGTGAGTGTATGAGGGTTTTAGCAGAATCCAGGGTGAGAAAGGGTCTGATCTCGGAAATATTTTTGAGATGGAAATGACATGACTGCGAGAGGTTCTGGATATGTGGTTTGAAGGAGAGGGAGGAGTAAAGGATAACTCCAAGACAGTGCACTTTTGGACTAGAGGAGATAGTTGTGCCATCAATTGATAAAGAAATAGTGGAAGTGAGGTTATGTGGGAGGGTGGGAAGATGACCAGCTCAGTCTTAGACATATTAAGTTTAAGACATCCAGGGAGATATAGCATAGAGACAGTTGGAGATACGAGTCAGTAGAGAGGGGGAAACATAAGGTGAGGAAAGGTAGATCTGAGTATCATCAGCATAGAGATGTTAATGGAGGTCAAAAGAGCTGATGAGTTCACCAAGAGAGGACGTATAGAGGGACAATAGGAGGGGTCCAAGAATAGAACCTTGGGGAACACCTACTGTAAGAGACTGTGGGGAGAGGAGTCATGAGAGGAGACAGAAAAGGTTTGGTCAGAGAGGTAGAAGGATAGCCAGGAGAGGGCAGTGTCACGTAGACCAAAGCAGTGAAGGATTTGCAGGAGGAGAGGGTGGTCCACAGTGTAGAAAGCAGCAGAGAGGTCAAGGAGAATGAGCAGAGAGTAGTGGCCCTTGAATTTGGCAGCAAGGAGGTCACTGCTGACTTTCGTGAGTGCAGTTTCAGTGGAGTGGAGAGAACGGAAGCCAGACTGGAAAGGGTCAAGTAGGGAGTGGGAGGAAAGAAAGGCAGTAAGGCGGTTAATAAATTGTATTATAATTCTTGCATATAATGGCAGCAGAGTTCATACAATATGTTCTCATGCAAGAATGTCTATGTATTGGTTGATGGATACAGTTTGTGTCAGTTAAGTGGTAATACTTTTAGCAATGCCCAGGTTATTATAGATCAGTCAATACTGAGGTGGTTACACAGTGTAAGTCAGTGTCTCTCAATAGTGGTAACACTAATCATACATACCATAGAATTTCCATCTAATTTCCATACACAGTCTTTGGGGTATGTCCTGTCACATCTCGCCTGTCACTCTCTATATATATCTCATTGTACAGGAGACGTCTTATAGTGTCTATCTGACAGCCCAGATACAGCAAGATGGTGTCTCACAGTTACCTGCTGGCTGTGATAGTCATTTATATTCAGGGTAAGAGATTGGGGACATTACATGATGCTGTGAAGGGGAATCAATACATGTAACATAAATAATCAGAGCAGGATTTATATGACTATATACAGACATGTATCAGTAATGACTATGTCTCCTCTAATCCTCAGGGTCCTGTGGGCAGATTGTGATGACTCAGACCCCAGGTTATATCTCTGTGTCACCAGGAGGAGTAGTCACCATCTCATGTACAGCTAGTGCTAATATATATAATAACATAGCCTGGTACCAACAGAAATCAGGACAACCTCCAAAGCTTCTTATCTATGCTGCAAGCAGCCGATATACAGGCGTCCCAGACAGGTTCAGTGGATCAGGATCTGGAACTGCATTCACACTAACAATTAGTGGAGTGAGTGCAGAAGATGAGGCAGAGTATTCCTGTCAGCAGTATCAGAGTTGGCCTCTCACACAGTGATACAGAGCTGTACAAAAACCTCCTTCCTCTTTCTGTAAGAAATGTGTCTCAAACATGGAGATCAATCCATCTCTTACCAACAATATAATGTGTAACCAGATAGTAGTATATTTGATATGAGCAGGGCCGAAACTAGGATAGCCGTCACCTGGTGCAAGGCAGCAATTTTGCGCCCCCTCCCTTCCTGTACCTGGATTTTGTCCTTGCTCCTCCATAAGGCAGTGCACTACTCAGACGTCCCTGGTATAGTGACTTACATTATTCCAGACACCATAATGCCCATTACACATTATGCCACACACTGTAATGCCTATTACCAAAGTGCCACTTACAAATTTGCCCAACACCATTTTATATCCCACAGTAAGGCTTCTAATTACTTTAAAATTACCTGCTCGTTGCCAGGGGTTACATGCTCCTTGCCATTGGGTTTCATGCTCGTTGCCATGGGGGTTTCATGCTCGTCGGGATTTATGCTCGTTGCCAGGGGTGCCATGCTCGTTGCCAGGGGTTACATGCTTGTTGCCATGGGGTTACATGCTTGTTGCCATGGGGTTACATGCTCATTGCCATGGGGTTTTATGCTCTTTGCTATGGGGTTTTCATGCTCGTTGCTAGGGATTTTCATGCTCGTTGCCAGGGGATTTATGCTCATTACCAGGGGTGCCATGCTCGTTGCCAGGGGTTTCATGCTCGTTTCCAGTGGGGTTTATGCTTGTTTCCAGGGGGTTTATGCTCATTGCCAGGGGATTTCATGGGAGAAGATGCAGCTTTCAGTATCTTCTCCCGGCAGCGCCAGCGTTCCCGGCACTTCCGGGAACGCTGTGTGCATTGCGCTCTGCTAACAGACACTAGAGGTCCAGGACCTCTAGCATCTGTCTCTTCCTTGGCGGCAGCCATTTCTGGAAGGCCATTTTCAGCAGAGTCCATGCGGACGGCTAGTCCGCATGGAATCTGCTAAAAACAGCCATCCAAAAATGGCCGTCGCCAAGGAGGAGACAGACACTAGAGGTCCAGTAAGGACCTCTAGCATTTGTCTCCTCTTTGGCGGCGGCCATTTTCAGATGGCCGCCGGATGGCTGAGTAAGATTTTTCACCCCCCCCCCCCGCAATCCCCACCCGGTGCACGTGCACCTCTAGCCCCCCCTTGTTGCGGCCCTGATATGAGACAGTGAGAAGTGGGCCCTTTCCCCAATATAGTACGTGTAATTATGTCATAGTTGCCTACTTTTTGTTGTCCGCTGGCTACATTGGGCAGCGGAGCCAGGCTGTTATGTCATTAGGTCCTAAATGCAGTGAATCACAGATCTGTGAGAAAGGAGCCGGTCTAAAATGTCACCCACCCCATCCATACGATCCAGCGATTCTCAGTATTATCTCCCCATCTTTACCAATTCTCTAAGATGCAGGAGTTCTATTCACTCTTCCCAGGAGTGCAGGGGACTACTCTAAAAATGTGAGCACCTGCACCTTCCAAGAGAGTAGGTAAGTATAGTGTCATTATTATATAAATCCTCTAGGGGGAGCTGTAGAAACATGGGAATATCTCATATGTGAGGCATAAATAACTCCTAACTAGAGATGTGCGCCAACCCCGTGTTTTGGTTTTGGGTCTGTATCTCCCCTGGTTTTGGGTCTGTATCTCGCCTGGTTTTGGATTTGGATCTTTTTCCTTGGTGTTTTTGTTTTTAGGTTTTGGTTTTGGATCTGTATTTTTTCCAAAAAAATTATATCAACAGCTAAAACCACATAATTTGGGCCTATTTGTGTTCCTACAGTATTATTAACCTTAATAACAATCATTTTCAGGCATTTCTAGGCATTTTTAACCATCTCACAGCTCACAATATTGATTTCACTATTTTTCACCAATATAGGAAAAAGGCTGCAGCGAGCTGGCTGGCTAAAGTAGGCAACAGAGCAGCGGCACAAACACACAGCAGTTTAAAAAAATATAAGACTTCTATGAAACATTGCCACACAGCAGTGGCAGACAGGATGGCAGTTTAGTAAACTATAATAATGGCCGTCGGCAATGCCCTAAATTGTACAAAATGTAAGATGGAATTGTCCCTCCCACCCACACTTATGTGGGATATTAAAAAGAACATGCACAGTTTAACAAACCAAGCACTTTAGCCACTAGGACTGACACTTTCGTGGCTGAACTCCTTGGTTTGTTTGTGCCCCCACAAAACATTTTTTGGAAGAAATACCTTCAATTAGTGGTGGAGATTGCATGTGCTAGTCCAAACTGCTGGTAGTTGATACTGGACTGCTTGTTATTAATTTACAAATTATTATAATTTTGTTAAGCAAATTTCATGAACTTGCTGCAAATGACGTAACAGGGAGGAGGTGCCTAGATGGATAACGTCCCTTCCTCTGCTAACTTCGGCTTTACAAATGGTACAGATGCCTTCACAACTGTTGTCAGAATTTAGATTAAAATAATTCCACACCCAAGACGTGGCTTTTCTGGCTTTCTTTTTATCATGAGCAAGAACTGCTGCCACTGGTGGCTGATTTACACAAACAACATCCTCATCATCAACATCCTCATTAACGTCATATAGGACACAAATTTCCCCCTCATCCTCCTTTTGCACTTCCTCCACACTATCATCCTCATTTTTTATTATTTCACCATCTAATACTTGCACAGCCGTCATGGCGTCAGTGATCCACTGTGAAACTGGGTGACAGCTGTTTTACTTACTTCCTCTATCAAAGGACTGTTTAATGTTTTTTAAAATTACTACTAGTAGTAGTCTTCTTGGTCCCTTTCTGGGATGAAGATCCACCCCCAGCAGCAGCAACATGCGTAGCACTCAAGATTCCTTCTGAGGAATCACGGTTAGGAGAGGAGTCAGTCATACTTATGAAATTGGATGCAGGGCTACTTCTGATCATGAATGAGAATGTTGATGATGATGCAGGTGTTGGAGATTGCAGGCGCTTGGTCCAGATAGAAGCAAGCAGCTAGGTGACATTGGACTGATTGTTATTCAGTTTATTGTCCCCAAAGTTTTAGAATTTGTAATACCCTTTCCAATTTGATGAATGCGCTGCAAGTGACATAACTGTGAGGAGGTTCCAAGATGGTTAAGGTCCTTACCTCTACTCACTGTTACTTGGCATTGGTTACAAATGGCTTGGCAAAGGTTGTCCGGATTTGGGTGGAAATAATTCCACACAATTGTAGTGGATTATTTGGTCCTTTGCCCAGGCATGGCAGCAATGGGATTTTTCCCACCATGGGCAACAACTATTGACTGATTTACAGTTTTTACACAAACATCCTTGCCATCAACATCCTCATCATCATCCTTGTTGTTATCGCCAACTACATAAATATCCTCCTCATCCTCCTCGAGCAAATCCACAGAAGCATCCTCGATTTCTACGTAGCATGTTGACTTGTGCTGCTCATCCCCACATTTGCAGAGGGCACACAAATGGTGAAAGGAGGATCCAAAAGGTCAGGCTCACACATGGCACTCTCCTCAGGGATTTGTGATTTTTCGGAGCACACAGTTGGTTCCGGTGTCTTACTCGTCTTAACAATTTACATTTTTTTGGTACCTCTCCTACAAGCAGAGGGGCTTAAATCATCACTAGAACTACAAGTCATAAATAATGAAGGCCAAGGCCTTATCCTTTATTTGAGACTTTGTGTAGTGAATGGCATATTGACAATTTTTTGTTTCTCTAAAGCTGACTTAGCTTTACATTTTTTTTTGCTTTAACAGAGTAAAAGTAGATTTTTTTAGCCTGTCTTTTTGGCCTGACTTAAGCCCTGGTGCATCGGCCTTCATAGATGATGTTGACGACCTTGCATCGTCATCATGACTGCTGCCGGCAGCTACAGGACTGGTATGTGGATCCTGCTCTCCAGTCATGTGACTGTCCTCCATACTCACTGCGGTCTTACAGCAGTGTCACCAAGCAATTATAGCGCAGCTAAGTTGGGGCTAACGCACACAAACACTCACACAATTTTTTTTTTCACACTGGGGGTGAAGGACACCCCTGAAAGAGGCAACAGACCCTTGACAGACAGCAGTACAGCACCCCTGCATACCTACATTGATGACAGGTGTGGCTAACATGCACACAGAAAAAAAAATGTTTTTTTTTTCCACAATGGGGGTGGGTGAAGAGCACCCCTTATGGACAGAGCACCCCCTGGACAACACAGCAGAACAGCCAGCCCATATGGACAACAGCCAGCCCCTATGGACTACAGCCAGCCAGCCCTTATGGACAGGACAATAGACAACCAGCCCCATATATGGACAACAGACAGCCAGCTCCTATGGATGAACAGGACAACCTCAGTCACAACAACAACCAGCCAGCCCCTATATGGACAACAGCCAGCCCCCATGGACATTAAGCAACACAACTAGACCCTATGCAAGCAGCACAGCTCCCAGCTCCTTCCCTCTTCACTCTCCACAGCCGGAATGAAAAATGGTGATCGCAGGACCCTTATAGAATCCAAAATCCGCGAGAATCCAACAGGAATGATGACGTTTTGCCTCGTTTTCAGCTCTCAGTCAGGCGGGAAAACCAGAGTCAACTCGAATCTTACTCAGATCACTTCTCAGATTTGCAAACTGATATGATGCTATCACGGCTGGTACAAGTGAGAGAACATTGGGCATGGACTTGTCCACTATCATGAGCAAAGGGTTACTTTTCTTTCTTTTTCTAATTTAGACCCAGTAATATTAGGAATGTAGTTCAAAGTGTTTGCGCACTTTGCACCAGATGCACAGGGACGGAGAAGGCCAGTGCAGACGGATTGATCTGTCCTCTGATGGAGCATCCTTTGATTAATATGGGCTTTTCTGGCTGGTAAGTGAGCAGCTACCATACAGTCACACAGAACTGTTCAGTCTCATAGGAGTCTCATAGGAGTCTTGGGAGTTACTTGGGCTGACTTCCATGATCGAGTGTAACATGTCAATGGTGATGGGGCACCCGTTTCAGATGGATCTGTTGCACCCAGCATGGGGTTGGTGATAGTCCAGATATTAATGACTATGGCTGTAGCTGCAGATGGAACGACAATGGGTCCGATTCAGACCCATTCGCTAGGCTGCGATAGATCGCAGCCAGGCGATTGTTGCAAACTGCGCATGCGTATAAGTCACAGTTCACGTGCGTGAACCAGTCACTGCGATCGGGAATCGTGCGCTCGTAGCACAAAGACTGATCACTACATTTAGTGACAGACAGTGCCATTTGTGGGTGGTAACAGGGGAAGGTCCTGGAAAACGGGGGAGTGGATGAACAAACGCATGCATGTCTGACCGTCAAAACCGCGTTCTTTGGGTGTGCATAATTAGCATGGAAGAGTCATTGTACACGTCACCAGGTTGTATTTCACACTGCAGTGATCGCAGTGCTTGCGTCGGGGTAGGGTCTAACTCGATGGCTGCGAGCAGCTCCGATGGCTCTCGATGTTACTGAATAATCATACACTTCCTGGAGATGGCGTGTGCTATTAATGAAAAGTGGGTGTCATTACACCGGCGTGCCATCACTCTACCGTCTCTCTTTAAGACATAAAGGGCATCCTTAAGCCTGGCCGTGCAATCGTGGAATTTGCATACCCAGCCCCTGACGGCTGCGAGCGATCGCAGCCTAGTGAACGGGTCTGAATCGCCCCCAGTGGGCGGAATGGCATTTCACATGCAAGCCCAGGAAGTTTGACATACAGTATTCTCCAGTATACGAAGTGGGAATTTTGAAGTGGGGGTATGGGGATTCAGAGTGCGTGCCTCTGGGGTGCGTGGAAAAAAATGGGCGTGGTCACGCATCTCAGAGCGTGGCTACGCGTCATGAGGGGTGTGGCCACTCAAAACGGGGTTGTCATGCATCCATCTCTCATTCTTTCCTTTCAACTCTCAAGCTTTGCACCTCTTACTCCCTCCTTCCATTTCTCACTCTTTGTACCTCTCACTTCCAGTTCTTTGTAACCTCCTGCATCTCTCACTCCGTTTTCTTTTCTCATCCCCTGTACCTCTTACTCCCTCCTTCCATTTCTCACTCTTTGTACCTCTCACTTCCAGTTCTTTGTAACCTCCTGCATCTCTCACTCCGTTTTCTTTTCTCATCCCCTGTACCTCTTACTCTCTCCTTCCCTCTCTAACTCCCTATAGACTCTCACTGAATGCTATATACATTTTATACACCGCTCATAGATAGTACATATGCATCATACTCATTACCTGATTCACTGCAGCATGCCTGGAACAAAAACACACATAAGGGCTTATGTAATCAGTTGTGATCTTTTAAAAGCAAAACTACCTTGGTTTTGCCTGTAAAATAATTGACACTTAAAAAAATACGGGAAGATCCGCATAAATCCCCGCAGCAACTGTAGATCATAAACCTATTACATAAGCCCTATTGGCTTCGCATATAAAACACACACACACATTGGCACCGATAAGAAATTAAAAAATAATCCATAGGGCCCCACCCAATACGGGAATAAGGAAAGACATAGGCCTCCATAGTAAATATATAAATCACATAAACTTTACATGAAGTTAAAAAAAAAAACACACACATTCACGCGCACACACATTGGCAACCATAAGGAAAAAACAAACACATAAGGGAAAAAAACAAGCACATAGGCCCCCTGCAGAAAATATTTAAATCAGTTAAGCGTTGCATGGACAAAAAACACACACATTGGCACCCACAGCGAAAAACCGAACACATAGGCCACACAGAAAATTTATAAAATCACATAAGCTTTGCATAAAAAATAAACTCATAGGCCCCCGCAGCAGAAAATAACTAAATCACATAAGCCTTGCATGAAAGAAAAAAAAAACCACACACACACATTGGCACCGGAAAAGAAATCACTCTCATACAGGGGAATTCTATTGTTCTGGATGTTGCCTATGCCAATTGAATTGAAGGATCAATTCAAATGCTACACCTTTGGGTACGCATTACTGTGGGTGACACATTGCTTTGCACAGCTTCCTGATGGGGCGCGAATAACTGCGAAAAGTCTGGTTTGATACCATAAGTTTAGACCGGTTTAGCCGCAATGCATGGCTAAACCCAGTGCTTCTGGGTGCTTCAAAAGTAATGGATTGCCGAATAAATAGTATTGATCCGTTGGACTCCCATTACTTTAAACATCACCCAGAGGAATTTAATTTCCCCCCTAGGATTTGAGTTTCTGGAGCTATTCAATTGTCTCCCCCGTGCCCAGCACTTAGTTGGGAGATGCCGGTTAGTGCACCCTATGCCAAGTGTTTAGGCGTGCTAACCAGCATTTTCCAACTAAAGCACCTCGCTAAACTGAAAAACAGCATCACGGATGTCACTTTAGTTAGATTTCTGCTCGCACCCTCAGGAGGGTGCAAGCATAAATCCTTTAGTCAGACTTAAGCTGGGTATACATTAGACGATATATGTACCCAACGATGTGACTGGTAACCCCCCTACTGAGACGGGCCGACATATTGGGCGTCCAGGACACCTTAGACGTTCCAGTGCCCGACTACCCGATATGTCGGCCCCTGCCATATCCTGCTGCATAGGGTTGTCAGCTGCTTCATCAGGTTAAGCTGCATGTAGAGATGACCCGATGATGCGGCTAACGACTAAACAGGAGAACGCAATGGCCGACATAGTGGGTACACATTAGACGATTTTGAACAATTTGTCGTTCTGATCCATCGGAATTGCCCAAATCGTTCAAAATATCATCTGTGTACCCGTCTTCACAGTGCAGTCAATTGAATAGCTCCAGGAACCCGTACCCGGCGCTATTCAACATTGTACTAAATTGAAATGCCCCTAATAGCACCAATAGGAAAATAAAGAAATACCTAGGCTACAGGAAAAAAACACACACACATTAGCACCATTAGGAAAATGTTGTGAGGTACACAGTGGTGGGGAGGCACACAGAGGAGGTGGGGTACACAGTGGTGGGGAGAAACACAGAGGAGATTGGGTACACAGGGGTGGGGATGCACACAGTGGAGGTGGGGTACAAAGGGGTGGGAATGCACACAGAGGAGGTGGGGTACACAGGGGTGGGAATGCACACAGAGGAGGTGGGGTACACAGGGGTGAGGAGGCACACAGTGGAGGTGGTGTACACAAGGGTGAGGTGGCACACAGTGGAGGTGGGGTATACAGGGGTGGGGAGGCACACAGTGGAGGTGGGGTACACAGGGGTGAGGAGGCACAAAGTGGAGGTGGGGTACACAGGGGTGAGGTGGCACACAGTGGAGGTGGGGTACACAGGGGTGGGGATGCACACAGTGGAGGTGGGGTACACAGGGGTGGGGATGCACACAGTGGAGGGAATGCACACAGAGGAGATTGGGTACACAGGGGTGGAGAGGCACACAAGCAAGCCAAAATGCTGGACAGGGAAAGGCACGCGGCACGCGAATGGGCGGTCGGGGTTTTGGAGGCACAAGCCACTAGACAGCAGCCACAACAGCGCTGGGGAGGAGGACTCCAGAGACCTTCCGGTGGGGAACGAATGGGAGGGCAGCAGCACACTGACACAGTCCACCCATTTTCAGTGAGCCTAGCGGGAGAAGACATGTAGCTTTCCTGCGCAGTCCTCTGGCATATAAACTAGAAAAAAAAAAAAGGTTTATGGCTTGAAGTGGCGGTATTCCATACCGCCACTATTCTCCCATTAGTATAAGGAGTTTAGTAGGTTGAGCGGCTGCATGGAAAAGTGACTGTGAAACAGGCCCAGTATATATAATGTAAAGGCATTTCCTGCCAGCATCTGGGACTTGTAGGTACACAATGGCTGGAGAGCCCCTGGATTGCTATTTCTAACCTACCTCTTTGTCCAGCATCTATTTCTTTACAATAGTAATATAGAAATAGTGGCTGCTCAGATCAGCTTAATTGTCCTTCACAGGTGCTTACAAAGGGAGGGGTTTATTCTAGACTATAATATATATATATGATCCCCAGCACACTGATAAATACCCGCTATAAGATTTGAATACAACATGGTAAAGGAGATCTTTGTTGAATTCATTTGCAGCAGTAGCAGTAGTAGTAGTAGTAGTAGGAGCTCGTAGTTGTTGCTACAGTGGGTCCACGGCTGCCGGCTATACAAGTGGCTGCACGTGAGATGGATCCTTTGCTCCTGCTGACTGCTGCACGGTCGGACCGGGGCTCCTGGCTGGGACACATGATCGTGGCTACATTATACACAGGCTGCCATCCGCTACTTACGGGTTCAAGTTCTTACTCCCACTAACGGACTTTGGAGCAGCGCTTCAACTGGGACACCCGTTATTTATCCATCATTATTACTATTTATTATTTTTGTATCTGAACCTGGGGACACCCAGCTCATTTCAATATTCAGATGGAGTAAACTGGATTAATTGCTTTACATATATATCTTTTAACTACGGTTCTAGCAAAAAGAGGATTTAATTTATCCTGCGTTACTTATTACATGTAGACGTGGGTCCTGTCCTAATGTGAACACAGCAACTGATTCAGCATGGAACGCAGCCACGAATTTGCACGCACCCGGTCAATTGTTTTGCACTGTACGAGTCGCAGTGCGCATGTGTGAACCGTCCACTGCAATCGGGTAGCAATCGCAGTGAGCACGCAGTCTCATCGCACTTTGACAGGAACTGAAAACTTGGGGCTGGTGTAGGGGGGTGGTCAGTGAACGCCATTTTAGGGGGCGTGCATAATTAAGCCCCTGCGATGGTATACGCAGCCAGAGCTCTAGATGCATCATATGGGTTTGATGGTTCTCAATGTTACCGATGTTTTCTCAGTCTTGAGCGGTATTGCGGATGTGAGTAAGGAGAAGTAGGTGGCATTATATATTGCTGGGCATCAGCTTATTGTGCTGCAGTGGCAACGCGATAGCCGGGCAGCACAGACGGTGTAATGGTTAGTATTACTGCCTCACATCACTGAGGTTGTGGGTTTGATTCCCACCATGGCCCTAACTGTGTGGAGTTTGTATATTCTCCCTGTGCTTGCGTGGGTTTCCCCAGGGTGCTCCGGTTTCATCCCACAGTCCAAAAATATACTGGTAGGTTAATTGACTTCCAACAAAAATTACCCTCGTGTGTAAGTGTGTGCATGAGGGAATATAGGCCCTCATTCAGAGCCGTACACTCTGAGCAGAGCGCACGCTCTGAATGAGGGCCGGGCTCCATTTTCATGGAGCGTCCTCCTGGACGCTCGTATAGCTGTGGGTCACCACCCACAGGCTATACGAGCATGCATTGTGATGGTCGCGATGGTCGAGACCATCGCGACCATCGAATTTGCGAGCCGGAGCCTGCGGTTGAGGTTTTCAACCGCAAGCTCCGGAGTGATTTTGGCTCTATCAGAGCCAAAATCACTCCCACTGACATCACTAGTGATATCAGTGGGCCGGCTTCTGACGGGAGGCGTTCCCTTAGGAACGCCCCCATCAGGGAGGCACGCCCCCGGCACGCCCACCAAAGGGGGCGTGCTGTCAATCAACATTGACAGCACGCCCCCTTTGATCGGACACAACGAGCGAAGGACTTTCCTTCGCTCGTCGCGTCTGGCGCATGCGCACGACGGAGCTCCCTCCGTCGTGCGCATGCTCAGTGCACACCATCGACCCACTTGCGAGCGGACAGCCGCTCGCGAGTGGGTCTGAATCAGGCCCATAAAGTGTAAGCTCCACTGGGGCTGGGACTGATGTGAATGGACAAATATTCTCTGTAAAGCGCTGCTGAATATGTGTGCGCTACATAAATAACTGGTAATAATAAATATATTCATTAGCCTATTTTCGCAGCGGCCGAGTGCGTGCATGTGCAAGCTTGCGATCCGTGCTGAATGAGGCCCACAGTGACTCAATACTTATTATTTGAATACCCGCTCCCCTCTCCAACTGCAATTCGATTTAATCTTTTATCAAGCTCCTTATACATTTATGATTTATTTTGATTTAATTTTATTTACTTTCATACTAGCTCTCATGTTCACAAAGATGGTTTTATTGTATTCAATCCATATGTATATTTTTTTATGTGCTTACATGATTTTTCAGAATTGATGTTCATTATTATTATTATTATTATTATTATTATTATTATTATTATCATTTATGTATATGGCGCCCCAAGTGTTCCACAGCACCTTACAAAGTACATAAACAAATAGGTGACCAGTGACTTACAGTACAATACAGGACCAGGACATGGATAATATACATTGCTACATTAGCTACCATAACACCCAGATAAGTAGCAGAGCATAAGCAACCAAGTGTTAGGTGCCCTAGTGAGGAGTAAGGAATAGATGAAAGTGAAGTAAGTAGAAGCACAAGAGGGTAGAGGGCCCTGCTCATAAGAGCTTACATTCTAAAGGGGAGGGGCAGACAAACAGGCGTGACACAGATGGGGTAGACAGGGAGGAAAGAATATGTAGAAGCAATTTAGGATGAGAGGTGGAAGGCTATGATGAAGTAGTGGGTTTTGAGAGCCCGTTTGAAGGATTGTAGAGATGTGGAGAGTCTAATGGGGAGAGGAAGAGAGTTCCAAAGGTGGAGAGCAGAATGGGCAAGGAGGCAGGAGTGGGAGGAAGTAATCAATTGGCAGGGGAGGCGGCGTGCATTTGTTCAATGAAAAGGGTGGACAGGAGAGTGAAGGGAGATGAGGTCAGAGATGTAAATGGGAGAGGATTGGGTGAGGGAAAGTGTGATAACCTTGAATTGGGTTCTAAAAGGGAAGGGGAGCCAGTGGAGGGCTTATAGGAGAGGGGAGGCAGATGTACAAAGTTTGGAGAGGAAGATAAGCTGTGCAGCAGCATTGAGGACAGACTGGAGAGGAGAGAGATGGGAGTTGGGAAGGTCAGATAGGAGGAGGTTACAGTAGTCCAATCTGGAGATGACCAGTGAGTGTATGAGGGTTTTAGTAGCATCCTGGGTGAGAAAGGTCTGATCTTGGATATATTTTTGAGATGGAAATGACAGGACTGCGAGAGGTTCTGGATATGTGGTTTGAAGGAGAGGGAGGAGTCCAGGATAACTCCAAGACAGCGCACTTTGGGGCTAGAGGAGATAGTTGTGCCATCAATTGTTAAAGAAATAGTGGAAAGTGGATGTTGGAGGGTGGGAAAATGATCAGCTCAGTCTTAGACATATTAAGTTTAAGAAATCACTGGGACATCCAGGAAGAAATAGGAGAGAGACAGTTGGAGATACGAGTGAAGAGTGAGGGGGAGAGGTCAGGGGAGGAAAGGTAGATCTGAGTATCATCAGCATAGAGATGATAGTGGAGTTCAAAAGAGCTGATGAGTTCACCTACGGAGGACGTATAGAGGGAGAATAGGAGAGGTCTAAGAACAGAACCTTAGAGAACACCTACTGTAAGAGGCTGTGTGGTGGAGACAGGAGTCATGAGAGGAGACAGAGAAGGATTGGTCAGAGAGGTAGGAGGACAGCCAGGAGAGGGCAGTGCCATGTAGACCAAGGCAGTGAAGAATTTGCAGGAGGAGAGGGTGGTCCACAGTGTTGAAAGCAGCAGAGAGGTCAAGGAGAATGAGCAGAGAGTATTGGTCCTTGGATTTGGAAGCAAGGAGGTCACTGCTGACTTTTGTGAGGGCAGTTTCAATGGAGTGGAGAGAACGGAAGCCAGACTGAAAAGGGTCAAGGAGGGAGTAGGAGGAAAGAAAGGCGGTAAGGCGGTTAATAAATTGTATTTTCTATTTTTCTTGTTTCTATACATTTGAGTCATACTGTATGCAGTGAGAGAACAACGCAGTCTTGTTTATTGTACCAAAACACTGGGATCCACATAAAGCTCTAATTTTAACATGATTATTTCATGGGGCTGATACAGAGCCACACGCAATCCACATACAATGCCAATGTCCACGTAGTTGAGTGATTTTTTGCAACTGCGCATGCGTGAAAATTTCAAAAGACCTATACAGTGCATGCGTTACACAGAGAGTGCGCACAAAGGTGCTCTGGTCAACGAGACAGACAGTATCAGAAATGTTATGGAAAAGTGATGGGTTTTCCTGGGCGGTGACTGGGGAGGTGCAGGCAAAAATGGTTCACAGGTGCACAGCCACAGGCATGGGAGGCCACAGTCAGATGGGGACACTGCACATGCCATAGAGCTGGTGCAAATTCTGATGGTGCGACCGACGATGGACCATAAGGAAGCACCGATCAGTATTACAGTGGGCACAGATGCCAAAGTTTGGCGTCCCAGTCCTTGCACATGAAGCCACACAGATGTACACGAGGGAAGGGGTTTGTAGCGGCATTTACATACAGTTGCAGATGGGTGGCTGCCAATAGGCACTGCTGTGAGCGTCTTGGAATCAGGCCTCTATCCAGGTATAGCAATGAAATGAATGAAAAATTATTTTACTGACCCTCGAGTTCCTGGCGGTCAGGATGCCGTCGCTGGTATTCTGACAAGTGTCGGGATTCCCACGTCAGTATTCTGAACGCTGGAATCCCCGCATTTTTTTGGAAAGAAACTATTATCTTGTGCAAACATTAAAGCTGTATACACACACAATGATTTTTTGAGCGATTATCATTAAACGCTCTCGTTTAACGATAATCGTTTGAAAAAATCGTTCACTTCTGAGTCAAACAATGAACGATTATCGTTCATGCGCGTTCACGTTTGTAGTTTGTAGTTCAGTCAGACTTGTCAACTGAACGATTTTCAGTAAGGGAATATGCAAAAATCTTTGTAGTTCAAAAAAATCATTCATTACATCGTTCATAAAATCGTTGGTAACAAAATCTTTGTGTGTGTATGCAGCTTAAGACTGATCATAAGCAAGTTTTTGTAATTAGTACTGTGAGAATTCAGGGCTGGATTCTTATAGAGGTGGCTATCTTATTACTAAAGTAACATTCTATCTATTGTAACTTTAGAATCCTAGTTTTGGTCAATACTAGATAACAGAGAACTTCCTGTAAACAACAAAAAGATCTATTGTCTACACTTGCAAGTAGCTCAAAGAAAACCCTGTTTTTATTAGCATACAGTAACTATTCTGAATTGAATTCCCAATCTCAATATTCACTGTAAACACAGACACCTGGTTTCCCTGGAATGCACAATGACTAAAAACTGCATACACTTACAATATAATACATTCCAAAATCATGAATAACCACCTAAATATATGAATAATTTTGCTTAACAACACACAACTTTTTTCTTTAAACCAATGTGTTTACACTAATCTCACCAATTCCAGCCATGGCTGAAATTACTTTGGGTTCATCATCTTCTTTAGAAACTTTACCTAAAATAAATAATTTTACACAGGATAAGAATTAAATTTTTTTTTTTAATGTTTTGGTATTGGTGGTATTTTCACCTCTAACCGCTTAGGGCGATAGAAGTGTGCCTGCGCTATCTTGCATTGCGTGCACGCTACCTTAAACATATGTTCCCCTTGTGCTGCCACAACTTTAAACAGTCATTGTATTTTACTCGTTTCTTCAGTGATTTGACTAAGCATATGCTATTTCTTACATTATTTAGTACCTCCACATCGAAACTGCCAATTTTAGGGAAAGATTTTACAAATCCTTTGGTCATCTTCACCCATTCATCACAGTACACAGTAGCATACGCACTATACTTCGTATACATTATGTACTTTGCTGACCCTGTCGGCCCTTCCATGAGCAGCACATCGTCAACCATTACTAGCATTTGCTTAGCCCCCATTCCGGAAAATGCTTAGCAACTTCTCACTAGAGGATTTTGACTGGTGAATGATTTCTAAGAGCTATGTTCATGCACTCCTTCCCGTTATGCACAGCTGGCCCGCTAAGCGTTTCCGTCAGCTTACACAACGAGGAACAGAATAATGCCTATTGCAATCTACCCTGCTTGCAGCGAATTTATACCTAAGCTTCGTCTGCTCGTTTCCTACTTTGAGTTACTCTCCCCTGGTAGAATTTAAGTGTTCCAATAACACTTACCCTTGCCAGTGATTTCCTCCCAACAACTACCCAAGTCACAATCACAGTTTACGCAACTGTGCGATCTGATCGCATTGCCCCAGAGAAGCAAACTGATCAATGGGCTTTGCGATTACTATTGGGTGTTGGACCGAAAAACTACCGATGGTTTTTCATACCACAATATACCTGCTATGTATACTGGCCCAGTAGCAGTTTGCCTCGTCAGACACCTACCGAGTTTCCCCTGTCTCATTTCAACAGTAACCTTTTCACATCACAAACACACGTTCACTTTCATATCCACCTTTCGTGTTCTGCGCAGAAAAACTTTTACCCAACTCTGGCAGTGCAATTTAGAGGTTTTACCAAGTAATCGCTACGCATATAACAAGACTGTCTATCAAAACAATTGTTTAAACACGTGGTAGCAGTACAGGAAATATGTATACGCTATTGGGGAATCGCACTTTAGCGCCAAAAGTAACAATAAAAGAAACAAACTTTCCTCTCTTGTCCCCAGATCCCTAATCAGCGCTCCTTAAAATCACACAATAACGGTCATCAGTTTCACAACAGTGAATGGTAACAGGCTTTGAACACAGGGCATTCTTACCTGCTTATGGCGCCTTTCACCCTTTGTTGACGAACTGAGATCCGTACGCAATCGTGATATCAACTGCGAGCCCCCATCTATGAATACCCCTTAATCGCTAAAGTGAAATAATTGCTTTCCAGTCTAATCGTGTGGTTCCAAAGCACAAAAAGTTATATTATTGCAAGAAAAAAAAGTACACGCTTTGATTTAAGCAATTAGCCCAAAAAGCAAGTAAATCAGTGGTCGAAGTGGGAATTTTGAAGTGGGGGTATGGGCATACAGTGTATATGTACGCTGAAGATGCAAGTAAAAAATCGGTGTGGCCAATGAATCGCAGGGGCGTGGCTGTGTCAATAGGGGTGTGGCCTCTCAAAACAAGGGCGTCATGTGAAAGGTCTAAGTTTGGATGAAAAAACGGCAGTTTGGATGCTGATACACTGGATTTGGACAGGTTTCGCCGATATGCGTGGCTACCCTATACCCAGTGCTTCTGGGTGCTTCAAAAGTAATGGATGTCCAAATAAATATAATTATCCGTTGGACGTCCATTACTTTAAACATCTCTCAGTGGAATTTAATTTTCCTCATATGTTTTGCAAGAAGAATAAAAAAAAATAAAAAAAGACAAGTTTTGTATAAAAAAAAATGCACACACAGTGGCACTCATAAGGATAAACCAAACACAGGGCCTGATTCAGAGCTGGACGCTCTTACAGAGCGCTCGCTCTGAGTCAGTGCCCTTCCTCTCTTTTTTTAGAGCGGCCTCCTGGCCGCTCGCATAGCTGTGGGTGACCACCCACAGCTATAGCGAGCGGCCAAAAAGATGGTCGCGATGGTCAAGACTATTGGGCTTGCGACGAGACCCTTGTGGTAGGGTCTTGTTGCCGCAAGACCTGGAGTGCTTTTGGCTCTATCAGAGCCAAAAGCACTCCCACTGATATCATTTGTGATGTCAGTGGGGCCGGCCCCAGACGGTAGGCGTTCCCATGGGAACGCCTCTGTCTGGGCAGCAACGCCCCTGGCACGCCCACCAAAGGGGGTGTGCTGTCACTCAACATCGACAGCATGCCCCCTTTGTAGCGAGACCTATAGCGACGGCTTGCGAGCGGGTCTGAATCAGGCCCATAGTCCCCTGCTGTAGAAAATAAATAAATCACATACAATAAGCTTTGCATGAAAGAAAAAAAAAACACATTGGGCACGATTCTATTCATTCAACGCGAAGTGAATAGCGCCAGGAATCAGCTCCCAGAGCTATTCAATTCATATACGCTGCTAAGCTCGACCAGGATATGCGAGCAGAAATCCAACAAAAGTCCAGGCGCGATGCTGCTTTCTGCCCTTAGCGCCGGGAAAACACCATCGCACCGGGAAGTTTAGTCGGAGAATGCCCGTTCTCGCACCTAAACACCCTGTTTAAGGAGCGAGAACGAGTCTTCCCCGACCTAACTTCTCTCAGAATTTAATAGCTCCGGGAGCTCATTCCTTGCGCTTTTCTCTCCGCGTTTAATCGACTTGTGCCCATTGGCACCCATAGGACAAGAAAAACCAGACACATAGGCTCCCACAGTAAATAAATCACATAAAGCTTTGCATGAGAAAAAAAAAACACATTGGCACACACAGGAAAAACAACAAACACATAGGCCCCTGCCGTAGAAAAAAAATTCATCACTTAAGCTTAGACTGGAAAAAAAAATAAAAAATGGTACACATAGGAAAAAAAACATAGATAGGTATTCAATTAGCCAGAGGGTTTCATCCATGACTAATTGCCGGCCAAAATCCCCGCGGCGCAGGGAAAGCTATTCAACTAAATAGCCTTTTTCCAGCGCCATAAAATCGGGACTCACGCACGGAAACACACTGATTCCACGTAAACTGCAGAATCAATTAGTTTTTTTCCCCACGTGCGAGCCCGATTTGGTGGTTTTTACGCACATTTTACCTCGCACCTCCATGAGGCCCGTATTCAATTAGCGGCGATGTTAGTGCCTTAAGCCAGTTGTTTAGGCTCACTAACTGGCAGGCATTTTCAAACTAAAGTGCCTGTTGCAATGCTGTCAGCGGCTCACTAAGCTGAAAAACAGCATCGTGGGCGGCACTTTAGTTGGGTTTCTGCTCTCACCCTCAGGAGAGTGTAAGCATAAATCCTTTAGTTTGGTTTAAATTAAAAGTGTGTTCAATAGAATAGCTCTGGGACCAAATTCCTGGCCCTATTCAAGATCACATTTAACTGAATTGCCACCAATAGGGAAAAAAAAAAATACATAGGATGCGGGAAAAAAAAAAAACCATACACATATTGGAAAAGGTTGTGGGACACACAGGGGCGGTGAGGCACACAGGGGTGGTGAGGCACACAGGGGCGGTGAGGCACACAGGGGTAATGCGGCACAGGATACGATTAATATTCCAGCAAAGGGGATGCCGGCGCTTAGAATACCGGCTTCAGAATCCCGACACCTGTCAGGATCCCGACGCCAGCATTCCGAAGAAAAGTAGCGGGGTAAGGGGGAGGGTTAGGCACTAAGGGGTGGGTTAGGTTTAGAGTATGGGAAGGTTAGGTTTAGGCCTTGGGGAAGGAGGGTTAGGAAGAGGGGAAGGGATTTTGGTGTCAGGACTTTGAGCGCCGGGATCCCAAACGCTGGCATCCTGTACCCAACCCTGAGGAAAACGGGCAGCGAGGCACACAGCAGGGGGTAGTCAGACACCCATCCACACTATTGAAATCCTGTATTACTCACCGGTTGCTGCTGTCATAGAGCTGAGGAGGAGGCTGGCTGAGGAATCCATCCAGAAGAGTGAAGCAGGGAGAAGTGCAGTGGCACCAACAGCTGTACTGGTAACCTTACAATCCCCCTCACCGCAGAATCCAATATTAGGGGCTGTGACTCCTGTTTGACCTGACTGTCAAAGAAACCGGTGGGGGATACGCACACACAGACCCGTGCCGGGGTCGTGGCCTAATTGCGGGAGGCATGGCCCCGCCCCCCTAGGCTTAAGAAATAATAACTAAATAATTTTTCACCTGTGAGCTGGGGAGGGGGGTGCTGGGTGCCCTTCAGCCCCGCGGCAAGCCATGGGAGGGCGTGATCAATGTCATCACTCCCCCCCACAGCCATAGGAGACTGCCGCGGGGGGGCTATAGTCTCCTGTCTCCTATGCAGCTGGGCTGCAGTGAGTTAAGAGGGTGGGTGGGCCAATGCCGGTCTCTGCACAGGCAGTGTGTAATGCTGCTGCAGAGACCTTCCAGCGGGGGAAAGCTTCTGGCAACGCGGGAGGGCAGCTGGGCGGCAGAAGTACACCCGGGCAAGTGGGTGGGGGTTTAGCACTAGGAGGACGGCTCCCAGCATGCAGGTCACGGGCTGCACCCAAACACGCTAGGCTCCAGAACAGAATCTTCCGGCGGGGGACGAACGGCTCGCGGCGCGGATGGGCGGAGATAGGCGCGAGGATGGGCGGGCAGCAGCTTGGTGACTGACAGCCCAGGGTTTTTACTGAGCCAGCCGCATAAATACACACGGCAGCTGGCTTAGGGGGTTGTCCTAGCGGTTGGAGACCCGCGCAGCCCTCTGTCCTGTAAAAATAATCTTAATCACTTGAAGTGCCGGTATGCCATACCGTTGCATACCGGCACACTTCGAGCACTGAAGTAAATACAAAGGTACAAACCAATACATACATGTGCGCACTGGATCCAGTATCCAGCTATCACTCCTGACGTCTGTGGTCACTTGGGCATGACTGAATACTAGCTAAAGTACACAAGCTACATACCTTACAAGTTTCAACAATAATAATAGAGACAAGCAAACAGGTTTTCATTGGTTCTTGCTTCCGGTCTGTCTGGTACGATGCAGGTCATAGGTCAGTTCATACGGTGTCATCAGGGGTATGGATCAGCCTCCCAACAGTCTTTGTGTGTCTATTCCCGCCGAAGAACAGGTTTAAGCTGACTACAACACTGCATACAAAGATTTACATTCTAACTAATAACTCCCTATAATCCATAACTAGCGAACGCAAGATGCGAATCCTTTGCTGATAGAATCAGAAACCTGCAAATAAACATGGATTTAGAATGGTACCAAACATGACATGTCTACTATATTCTGAACCTTAGATATCATTTACATTACATTTTACATCACATTTATTTAGCTAACAAAACCTCTAATATTAAACATAATGCAAGGGAACCTTTTTATAAGTGCGTGCATGTGTGTGAGATAATTGTGTAAATTCGCTAGTATGCGTTGTGCGTATGAGTATGTGTGCAATGCAAATATGCGTTGTGTGTCTATGTATGTATTTGCTAATGTGCGTTGTGCGTATCCGCACTATCATGCAGTAGCATTCCAGATTCCCGCTATCAGGAGTCGCACAATAGCGTCGATAGATATTACTTTGTAAGATTGGTCTCAGCCAATCATCTGACTTCGACATTTCTTATGTCCCTATTTGAAAAATAATGAAGGGGGGTGGCACCAATGCCCTTTCTGGCACAGGGCACCAAAAGATCTAGTTACGGCTCTGGGTGAGAGCCCCTGCAAGCTCTGAACTGAACACCCCTCAGCTTTTGCAAGGATCTGTACAAAGCATCACTATTGAATATACCGGGACTAATAAAACAAACAAAAAACAATTACTCCCTCGATGAATTATATTCACCAACACTTTCCAGTTAAACATTAAGTGCTCATATATAATCACATTGTGCGATATACGTTATAGAAATTGATTCTATTATACTGTATGCAAACATTATTATATATAATTGATTATTTTTATTCTATATTACCATTTTAATGTCATGTTAAACCAGGCTTGCCTACCCTCCCTTTTTGGTCGGGAGCCTCCCAAATATCGGGTGCCGCTCCTGACCCCCAAGAAAGGCAGGCAAGCCTCCCGGCTGCCGCCTGGCCCCAGGACTAGTACTAGAAACCCCCACAGTGGGGGGGCCGATGATGCAATTTGCGCTGAATTGCGTAATCGTGGCTCCGCCTCCTGCTTCACAGTGCCTTTATTTTCGGCATTGTGAAGAGGGGGTGGGGCCACAATGATGATTGTGTGGTCACGCCCCTGGCCCCACCCACAAAATGGTGTCATAGACCAGCCACGCCCCCCGCTGTATGCAGGCATTCAGCTCCCTTCTGGAAGGAGGGAGCTGAATGTCGGCACGTATGTGTTAAACCTCTTTAATTTTACTATAAAATAGGTATTTTTCTCATTGTCCCTGTTACTGTACATCACACTTTTGGATCATATTGTGACTGTCATGTTTTTAGTATTCGGTAGATCTGGCCCGGGACCTTTGGGTAGGACTGAAGTGCACAGGAAATGTGGAGGCTTGATGATACTCTGACTCATGAGTTTACACAGACGCATAGGCACACTAGTCACTGACTATTGGCCTCATATCAACGAGTTTTATAATTCACAATGAGTGATAAAACCCGCTGCATATGATAAATCGTGCTCCGGCCAGTCAGCATTTTTCAAACAGATGACAGCAGGGAGCTGATTGGCTGGAGCACTATTATCATACGCAACAAGTTTTATCAATCATGAATGATAAAACTTGTTGATAAATGAGGCCCATAGGAACCACGGACTGGTGATGTGCTGGATACAGTACTGGAAATGGATTGAAGGGTCTAGATCCTCCATACTACGTGCACAAGGGTGACCTTCCGAACTCAGAACAATACATTACTGGCCGAGCAGTCTTCAGAACCGGAGTCTTATGTAATCAGGGTAGAGCTTGAGGAAGCTAAAACCCTAACACTGCTCTGATGCAGTACTGGAACCCAGTAAGGAACTGAGGGCCTGATTCAGAGCCGGACGCTCTGAACGTGCGCCTGCTCTGAATCAGGGCGTGTTTTTTTTATTTGCGAAGTGACCTTTTGGACGCTCGCATAGCTGTGGGTTACCACCCACAGCTTATGCGAGCGTCCATGATGATGGTCGCGATCGTCAAGACCATCACGACCATCGGGCTTGCGACGAGACCCTTGCAGTAGGGTCTCGTTGACCGCAAGCCCTGGAGTGATTTTGGCTCTATCAGAGCCAAAATCACTCCCACTGACATCACTAGTGATATCAGTGTGGCTGGACCCAGACAGTAGGCGTTCCCATGGGAACGCCTCCGTCTGGGCAGCCACGCCCCCGGCACGCCCTCCAAAGGGGGCGTGCTGTCAATCACCATCGACAGCATGCCCCCTTTGGTGCGAGATCCATAACGACGGCTACCCCGTTGTTATTCGGGTCACGCGCATGCGCAAGACGGAGGCGCCTCCGTCGTGCGCATGTGCATTTGGGCACCATCAACCCGCTTGCGAGCGCTCAGCACTCGCGAGCGGGTCTGAATGAGACCCTGAGAGTCATACAGCGTACTGTGCACCTCAGTGTACAAACCGTATACTGCACACTGAACCCTAGCCCTGGAACCTGCACTGTACTCAGAAGCAGCCCAAGCTAACAGCACACAGGACAGGGAAATCAATTCAAGGTCAGCAAAATAGTATAGCCAATTAACCTGAAGTGAACCACAGAGTGTGGATTTAATAGAGTACAGGTAACTAGCATGCACTGTCCCAATGGTAGCAGCCAGTGGCACTAATGTAGAGCAGGATCCATGGAGGTGATACAAGCGATGATAGATAGCAGCAGATGGGATGAGTCACAGATGCACACACCAGCTGGGTAACAGAGCAGTAGTAGGGCAAGCCATTTTCCCGGTGTTTCATGCATGTGCAGTGGGGAAATCCTCTGGTAAAATGGCGGCCATACCATCTTCCCGATGACCTGCGCATGTGTAGTAGACTAGAACCCAGATTCTACTACTGCAGTCAGGGCCTGATTCAGACCCGGACGCTATTTGCAGACGCTCGTTCTTAAAAATGGGCGGGATATTTAAATTGAGCGCCTGCTCTTTGCAGTGTGTTGACGCCTCTATGTCTGAGCGAGCGTCTGAAATATGCGCTCGCTATTTTGTAAAGACGCCCCTTTGCCGTTCGCATCACATGTCATCTCCGTTATTTATTAGATTAATCGGGAACATCGAAAGGCATCTGAACTGCTCGCAGTGCTTGTGGTAGGATTTACTTCCCGTTATCACTGCGAGCAGTTCAGGCTAAAAGACAACCAAATGACGTGGTTGATGATGCTCCTTTACTAATTATGCACTCCCATTAAATGCCGTTTTGACCGTTAGGCACGCCTGCGTTCGGATCTCCACTCCCCCGTTTTCAAGCACCTTCCCCTGTTACCACCCACAAACGCCTCATTCTATCAATCAAATTAGCAGCCCCTCATTGTTTTACGAGTGCACGATTTCCGACCGCAATGACTGGTTTGCGCATGTGCATTGCGAACCATATGCATGCACACATCGCTCAGAGAGAACGAGCGGCCGCTTACGAGCGGCTCTGAATCAGGCACTCAGTCCGCTGCCGGCCACCAGGGAGAGAGAGGAGGGGGCCTGGATGGGGAATGCACACAGTGCCCCTCCTCTCTTAATACACAACTGGAGAGAGACCTGGGAGTATATTTATTAAAAGTCAATTTTGGCATATTTTAAGTCGGCTTTGTGTTGCAGGGCCTAAATCACACATTCACTTAGAGATGATTTTTAAGAAATATGTGCTCAAACCCTTATAGTCCTATGTGTGGTGCATAAATAACGGATAGTGATACTATGGTAGACTATTAATCACTTTTATTAATGTGGTGATTCTAGCAAATGTTACTTAAGCAATTCTTACATATAGTGGTGGCAGAGTTCATGTCTATGTATTGGTTGATGGATACAGTTTGTGTCAGTTAAGTGGTAATATTTTTAGCAATGCCCAGCTTATTATAGATCAGTCAATACTGAAGTCAGTGTCTCTCAATAGAGTGGTAACACTAATCATACATATCATAGAATTTCCCTCTTATTTCCATACACAGTCTCTGGGGTATTTCCTGTCACATCTCACCTGTCACTCTCTATATATATCTCATTGTACAGGAGACGTCTTATAGTGTCTATCTGACAGCGCAGATACAGCAAGATGGTGTCTCACAGTTACCTGCTGGCTGTGATAGTCATTTATATTCAGGGTGAGAGATTGGGGACATTACATGATGCTGTGTAGGGGAATCTATACATGTAACATAAATAATCAGAGCAGGATTTATATGACTATATACAGACATGTATCAGTAATGACTGTGTCTCCTCTAATCCTCAGGGTCCTGTGGGCAGATTGTGATGACTCAGACCCCAGGTTATATCTCTGTGTCACCAGGAGGTACAGTCACCATCTCATGTACAGCCAGTACTGGTATAGCCAGCTACTTAGCCTGGTACCAACAGAAATCAGGACAACCTCCAAAGCCTCTTATCTATGCTACAAGCAGCCGATATACAGGAGTCCCAGCCCGGTTCAGTGGATCTGGATCTGGAACTGCATTTACACTAACAATTAGTGGAGTGAGTGCAGAAGATGAGGCAGAGTATTACTGTCAGCAGGGTTATCAGAACCCTCTCACACAGTGATACAGAGCTGTACAAAAACCTCCTTCCTCTTTCTGTAAGAAATGTGTCTCAAACACGATTAATCCATCTCTTACTAACAATATAATGTGTAACCACATAGTAGCATATTTGATATGAGACAGTGAGAAGTGGGACTTTGCTCGGACATATTATGGATGCGGCCCGTATTAGGGAATTAGCTAGACGTAAGCCTGAGGCGCGGACTCTAATGTACCAGTGGTATTCACCAGGGACCCTCGCGAGAAGGTATGGACTTGGCTGCGTCCGACACACAGGTCACGGCCCTCAGGTTAGGTTCCCCTATACAGGTACTGGTGGACACTGGATGAAGTGCAGGAGAATAAACGTAGTCAACAGGCTGGGTCAATACCAATAGATGAGACAGTACCAAGAAGCAGACGTAAGCGGGTCACAGGGAGTAGCCGAGGTCAGAGCCAGATATCGGATGTAGTACAAAAGGGTTAGGCAAATTCAGAGTCACAAGCAAGCCAAGGTCAAGATCAGGATAATAGGTAATGACAGGAATGCTGGAGTATGGTAATGGAGCCTATACTCTGGTACCTGTGTGCTGCCAGAGACTCCCTCTTATAGGCAGGACTTGATATCCCGCACCAAACGTGATTAGCGTTTGGCGCACCTGTCCCTTTAAATCTAGAACAGGATGGCGCACGCGCTCCAAGGAGAGCTGCAGCCGCCTGTTCGGGGCATTTCTGCCTGACATTTTTAATGTTATAGTTTATTAAACTGCTATCCTGTCTGTCACTGCTGTGTGGATAATGTTTCATAGATATCCTATATTTTTAAACTGCCGTGCTTTGCGCCTTTGCTATGATGCTTACTTATTTTTTTGTTTCATACTGTATTTATTTTAACTAAAATCACAAATAGGTATACTGGCAAAATACCCTTATGCCATTTTTCAATCTTGATTTGTACGTACGACCGAGAAGCTCCACTGGGGCAAGGACTGATGTGAATGAGTAAAATATTTTTTGTAAATGCATCCCCTCCTTCCTCATAAATTTGCATCAGATTCAAAACATTTAACTACATTTTCTACTAATCAACCCTTCCTTTCCCTGCCTTCAACTACATACATACTCCAACTCCCTCAGGCCTCTTGAATAATAAAACAATTTATTTCTTGATGTGCCATGTTGAAAGTTGAACTGCCACAGCTGCTGCAATCTTTGACATGCAGTTGCTGAATGCCAAAAATGTCCAGAAATGTTTATGGCCACAGACAACATTTCCTGCATGCCCCTTTAAGTTTTAAAAATATTCTGAACCACCAAGTTGATTTTGTGAGCAAAACAGTGGACATATTGTTCACCCATGCTCTCCCCTTCTCCCTCATAAATTTGCTTTGGAATAAAAAAATAAAATTAAATTTACTTTGAATCAACCCTTCCTTTCCCTGCCTTTAACTACATACATACTCCATCTCCCTCAGGCATTTTGATTAATGAAAACATATGTTTCCTTACGGGGCGGATTGGGATTGAAAACCAGCCCGGGAAATTTCTGAAAGCAGCCCTAATGGGGGTGGGTTTGTAGATGAGAGGGGGGGACTGTGGGGAGGGGGGCGGTACACTCCTCACCAGGCCCTGATTCTCAGTCGGAGGCATTCGATGACTTCCTTATGTCTATTGCTGAAGTTGAATTTGGGACTTTAAGATAATGAAGCTACAAAGCCCTTCCCTAGTGTACATCCGTGCACCTGTTTGTGTGAAGACTGGGATGCCCACTTTCAAAGTGCACAGATGATGCAATCATGCTTTGTGTATCTTAATACACCACCCTCAGTCACACCATTGAATCTTGCACAAGCCCTATGCTAGAAAAGTTTAAAAAGCTGGCATAACAGGGACAAACAAGCCTGTTAGTAGAAAGCATGCCCAGATGATATAGGAAACTGGTTCCTGGTTTGAAAACTGAGCTTTCTACTAACTGGCTTGTTTGCCCCTGATATGCCAGTTTTTAACCTTTCTGATGTACGTTTGATGATTCCTAAGTAAACCATTGTGCATTTAACATACTACACTATCTGTGTCCCATTTCTTTTTGTATTTGAGATTTAAGACGGAGTGCATTTCACATGCAAGGAGTTAAATTAAACACCCGAGCCAGTTAATGTCTGACTACGGGCTATGGAGGGTTGATGTTTTCATTAGTAGGCAGTGTTATTGGATGGGTGAGCAGGTCAGCCTATAGGAGGGATGCTAGGGGGTGGGGTGTCAGTGACATTTCAGGGAGATTGCTGTAGCAGCCATTTTAGGACATCTTCCTTTCAGATTGTTCCCCGCCTTCTCTCCCTGTTTTTTATGTTTATTATTGGTGTCAGCTTTGGCGTTGGTGGGAAAGAATGGTAGCAGTCACCATCTGTCTATGGAGCTTCAGGTGCTCTCCAACACATGGCTTAGGCTGATTCTTCCTTATTGGGGTCAGCGGTACCAACGCTCCAGGTGAGCTCATGTTGTGTCATTGGGGAGGGAGGTGGATACCTTGTGCGTGGTAATGGGCTGGCTGGTCGCCTCCCAGTTGATTATCAAAGTTCTGAGAAGCCCTATAGTCGCACAGCATGGCCACTGTACCTAAGATACAGGTGCCATGTTCTTTGTGTATGGAATCGCAGGGTGAGACACCCCCCCAAAACAGCCGTGACATGCGTGTTTACTGCCACTGCCTGTTATCTCCCCCAAAAGGCCTCTCAAACACTTTTCAATTAAGTCCTCACTACAACTGTTGTCGCTAATGAATTGCTGCCCATGTGCAGTATGACTGTGACCCTTGCCCTGTGTCACTTCTGTGTGATGCAGTCAGAACAGCAGTGCCGGCTGCACCTTACCTTCAGTGTTGCTGCTGGAGCCTTAAGAAGTGACTCATGGAGCTCAGCAAAGGCCCATGGGAGGAGCTGCTGGTGCTAGGCATGCGCAGCAGCTCCCGCTCGGCCATATCACTCGTACTATACAATGAGCTGGAACTAGCGACTGATGGGTCCAGGAGCAAAAATATGCTTGGTCCCCTCTCCCCTGTGCAAAAGACACTTAGGGCCTGTAATGCACGCAAATTTCTTTGCGATTGAGAATATGTACGCAGCCGATCTGTAACAGCAATGGGGATTTGTATTTGTCTCTAAGATGCCTGGGGGCTTTACAGCTCACCACCCCAATTACCTCCCACAAACACTTCCTGTTTGTAAATCATTTTGCATCTAAGGGCCGTATTCAATTAACCACGAAAAGTGCAGTTTGGAGAAAAGTTTTCTCCGATTTGCACTTCGCCTGTTTTCAAAGTATGTCCATATTCAATTCCCCGGAGTTTTTCACCTAGGCGAAATCTCCATAGGCAAAAACAGGCAAAAATGTTTCTCCAGCAAGAGGCAGGAGAAAAGAAGTGCAAAATACATATATTGGGGTAGAAATGTGGGGACTTGGGGCCTGATTCAGAGCCGCCCTAATCTGATTCATAGCCGCTCGCTCTGAATTTTTTTTTTTGGAGCGGCTTCTTGGCCACTCGCATAGCTGTGGGTGACTACCCATGATGAAGGTCGCGATGGTCAAGACCATTGCGACCATTGGGCTTGCGACGAGACCCTTGTGGTAGGGTCTCATGGCCGCAAGCCCCAGAGAGATTTCGGCTCTAACAGAGCCGGAATCTTTCCACTGACATCACTTGTGATGTCAGTGGGGCCGGCCCCAAACCGCAGGCGTTCTCATGGGGACGCCTCCGTTTGGGCAGCCATCCCCCTGGCTTGCCCACCAAAGGGGGCGAGCTGTCACTCAACATCGACAGCTCGCCCCCTTTGGTGCAACACCTGGAGCGACAGATTGCCCGTCGCTAGCCGGGTCTCGAGCATGCGCACGACGGAGCCGGCTCCATCGTGCGCATGCGCTGTGGGCCACCATCGACCCGGTTGCGAGCGCTCAGCGCTCGCAACCGGGTCTGAATCAGGACCTTGGTTCAGAACCCTTTGGACACCCCCCAAATTACTAATAGGGCAAAACATTTTACTTAATTCACACCGAAAAAGACATGTCATTTTTGGGGCAAAAATGAAAAAAGTGTTGGAAAATGGAAAAAAAAAAAGTGGGGGACCTGGTACTTTGGGGGGGGGGGGGGCTATATGGTTGGAACAGGGGTTTTAGGGATTGCACAAGGCTGCAGCATGTATGTTTTTGAGATTTTTTTAAATCTTCATTTTAGAGACATCAAAATATACTAGTACCCATTTTCAGGTACCCCAAATTTAACCTTGATACTTATTTTTCAGAAAAAAACATTGCTTTCTATCATTTTTCCACACATATGCAAATATGCATATAACAGCCCATTGCACCAAAATAAGATCACTAAGGGCTCTATTTATTAACACTATTTTTACTCAAATAAAGTGAAAAAGGGTGTTTTCACACCCTTTTCACATTATTTTAGTATCACCTATAGTTATTACAGGGCACTTGGAGTAGAATTCGTAAAATTCTACTCCAACCCCTAAGTATCACTTATTTTTAGTAAAGCAGATCGCATTTCCCATAATTGTAATGGGAAATGTGATCTGGCCAAAGTTACTAAAAATAAATGTGAAAAAAATACCGGGGAAAGCCCTGTGATAATAACGCCACCTGGAAGTGGCGTTATCCAGGGTCTCCCCCGGTTACCGGCCTCCTGCCTTGCTGTAATGGGGAGAGCAGAGCCGGGAGTCGATCCCTGTAATCAGCTGTGTGGTCTAAACAGACCGCAAGCTGATTACTGTAAAAAAAAGTAATAAAAAAATAGTAAAAAAAAAAAATTACTTACCTGACTCCAGGGACTGGTGATCAGGCCTCCGGTGATGACTCCCCTATGGTCAGCTGGTCTCCCATAGTACACTGCTGCCCGGTCATCAGGTGATCGGGCCCCAGTGCAGTATGGGAGATCACACCTGACCGGAGGAATGGAGACCATCACCGGAGGCCCGGAGCATGCAGGTAAGTGTAAGTAAGGGAGAAGGGGTTCACGGGGGGTAGGGGGGTCCGCGATCGCGGAGGCGGGGCTTAGCACCGGGGGGTGGGGCTTAGCGCCGGAGGGGGGTAGCAGCGGCGACTGATCAGCGCATGTGCGGGCACTTAATCACGGTATTTTTTGTGATCGCAGGTAAGCCGGGTGTCGGAAGCGGATAGCCACGGTGGGGGGAGGGTTAGGGACTCCCGGGGGGACTTAGGGTTAGGCACCCCCACAGGAGGGTTAGGCTAGGGGAGGGGGGGTTAGGGTCAGGCACCCTCAGGGGGGTGGTTAGGATTAGGCAACCCCCCCGGGAGTGTTAGGTTTAGGGTGCGGTGAGGGGGGTTAGGTTTAGGCACACTTGGGGGGAAGTTATACACAACCTCCCACCCCCATATCACCCCCAGTACACACAGCACACATATTATAGTCCAGTATACACAGCCCCTTCCCATATCTCCCCCAGTACACACAACACCCAATATTACAGTCCAGCATACACAGACCCCCATAATACCCCCAGTACACACAGCACCCAATATTGCAGTCCAATATACACAGCCCCCCTCCCCCATATCACACCACAGTACACACAGCACCCAATATTGCAGTTCAGTATACACAGCCCCCCTCCCCATACTACCCCCCAGCACAGAGCATCCACATGTTACAGCCCAGTAAACACAATCCCCCCAAAAAACACCACCTAGTACACATAGCACCTCTATATTACACTCCAGTATTCTCAGCTGCCCTCCCCATATTACTCCAAAGTACACACAGCACCCCAATGGTACCTGGTTTTCTTGCTTCTGACTGTAAATAGCAGCTGCAGGGAGCCAGGACAGTGTGATGAGGAACCGGGGAGGCAGCACAGGCAGTCCAGTGACTCAGATGAGGAGCAGGAAGAGGCGGGGCCAGCCCCTGTGCATGTGAAGGTGCCATGACGTGACTGCAGTCAGTGTGTTATTTGCTAGTTTATGGGTGGAAGTGTGGCACGGCTGTCAGCAGTTAAGCTGCACCACTGATTATTCTGCCCCTGCCTACAATGAGTTTCTGCACATGCTGCCCGATAGCAGATATTTTCCGATCATGATAAGTGTGAATGGACCCGCGGAACGGCAAGGGGTTAGGAGGGGAAGGAGAGAGAGAGGGAGGTGGGAATGGGACCAGCTCAGCTCTGAGTCTCACCGGCTCAGCCCTGACTGGCACAGCGGGAAATGTCCCGCCTTCCCGGTGGCCCAATCCGCCCCTGTTTCCTTATGTGCCATGTTGGGGTTGAACTGCCATGTGTTTGTGCCGTCCACTGCCTCTGCTTAGCTTGGTAAGCCAGTTAGCTTGGTGCAGCTTTTAGGCCTAAACTGGATGAAAATAGTATTGTGAGCTGTGAGGTGATCAAAATTGACTGGAAATTAGTGGAAATTAATGCTATTAAGATTAATAATGCTGATGGAACAAAAAAAAAGCCAAACGTGTCATTTTATCAATTTTTATCAATTTTTTTAAAGAAAATACAGATCCAAAACCATAACCAAAACCAAAATACGCAAAGGCAGTTTTGCAAAACCAAATCCAGATCCAAAACCTTGAAGGAGATACAGATTCAAAACCAAAACATGGGGTCAGCGCACATCCCTAGTAAGTATAGTGCAATTATCATATAAATCCTCCAGGGAGAGCTGTAGAAACATGGGAACATCTCATATGTGATGCATAAACATCTCAAAGCTTCTCCTAACAGTTTCAGCATACAATCAGCCACAAGGACTGATATAAAGACATAGAGGGCAATTCATGTCAATGAAAGTTTGCCGTAATCATGAATTTACTGTCACTTTGGTCGGTGATATAAACTACAATTTTTTTCTCGCCAATGTACATCTTCAGTCAGCAATGTACAGCTTTTTGGGCTGATTCAGAGATATACCAAACCTTAGGGCACCATTAGGCTTAGGACACCATTTTGGTGTCGACTTTTTGACCATGTCGATGTTCATTCATGTCGACCTTTTATGTATCGACCTTTTGTAACTGTAGACCGTTTGTACCTGTTGACCTATTGCCTGTCTACCAGTTGGTGTCTACCTAATCACTGTCAAACTTTTACTGTAGATCTATTGTAACTTGGATTGCAGATGCCATGGATCCCCAGATCACATCTTTTTTGCAAAAGATGTTTGCTTGATGGGATACCAGAGGATCAGGTAGTATCAACTGTCCTCTTTGGCTATTTATTCCTCATTTGGGGTGTGATGTACAAAGCTTTGAATCCGCAATGCAGTACATCCCACCTCTCATTGGGTACATACCGCAGTTGATTACAGCAGTATGCACCTAGAACATCGCAGATGCCAGCTCTCCCGATAAGAGCTGTCCTTTGCGATGCCCCCAGATAGAGGGACTTACAGGTTTAATACTCAGAAGTCCCACTGGTGTCGTTCTGTGCATGCGCAGAAGGACACGATCCATGGGGGCTGCTAGGAGGGATCTGATTGGATCCCTCACAGGGAATTACACATCAGGATGAGGCACCAGAATGTCCCATACATATGGTGTATGCAGTAAAACACTGGAAAAATTCATTTTTCCAGTTTTATCGCAGTTTCCCCTTTAGTACATCCCCCCTTGAACTTAAATAGGATGACCTGGAACCCTGTGTGCTAACAAATTAAGCAATGCCTGAATTGTGCAAAATGCTCTGTGTTCTGCATTTTTTTTCCTTGGGTACTTTCCAGCCAACATTTTCTCACATATTGTTACAGGTCCATACAGCAATAAGGAAACACATTCTGGAATTTATCAAGTTCCCATACAGTGAGTATGATCAGTGGTTTGTTAAGTGATTTCTATGCTATAGTGCAAATGCCTAATGTTCTGGGTGCTATTTGTTAGTGATGGAGCACACTCCTCTCTATCTCCTGCTCCTGAATTGAAACCAAGCATCTACCTCTACCAAGTTGGCTGTCACAGGGCGGGATGTACTAAAGTATAAAATAAGGTAAAAATTTAGTAAACCCCCATTTTGGCTGCAATTCCATTTGTATCAAGCTCCGGAATGTAATACTCTAGATGGCATTACCCAATAGAAGCCTATGGGCTTCTTTCTGCAATTCCCCCTGAGAGGAATTAAATGGAATCCCTCCCAGCACCCACTGCGGCATGTGCAGAAGGACGCCAAAGGAACTTCTGGATCATAAACCCGGAGGTTCCTCTATCACAAAGGATAGCTCTTATTGGAAGAGCTATCCTTTGCAATCTTCTAGGTACATACTGGCGATATTATATATATATATATATATATATATATATATATTGTTGCAAATATATTCAACAAAGATCTCTGAATTTCTATTACAATGTAGTATTCAATATTTTTTTGGGTTATTTGCAGTGTGCTGAGTAACCTAGAGTAACCCCCCCCTTTACAAGCACCTGTGAAAAACTATTAAGTTGATAATGAGCAACCACCGTCTTGTATTGCTGTACTGAGAGACATGGATGGGACTAGAATTGAGATGGTATGCTGGTTCCTGTAGTGCTATTTGAAGTTCTCTGGGATACCTTAAGGTGAATTGGCTCTCAACATAAACATATATATATGTACGTGCTGTTATCATGTGACAATATAGTATGCAACTATATGACCCAGAGTGGGTGCTATTATCATGTAGCATTAGGGATGCTGGTACAGAGATGCCTTGAAGTGGCCCGCTGCTTTACCATATATTTACAAATATATGCAAAAATGATCATGTAGTATTCAAGTTTTTTCTATTTTTTCTTTTCAGTGTGCTACATTTTGTCTCATCCTCCAACTTTTCTAGCTGCTTTTTCAGTAGTTTACTTAAGGGAATTACCTGACTTAGGCTGTAGGTGTAACTCACTTAATTGGTTACAATTCCAAATGGTTTTAGTATTTTGTATAAAACAGAGAGTATTTTCCACTGTGCTGGACTAAGGTATAATGGCCCCCTTCTCCCAGTGCATATGTCATGGCTTGTGTACACTTGGATGGTTTGTTGCTGCATCTCCAGTTGCTAAGCATATAAGGGTGGAATTCTACCTGGTTACTACCTCTTGCTTCAGTTGGTGGCATGGCAAATGGAACTGTTGTTGCAGCTGCTGCAATCTTCAACATGCGGTTACTGAATACCGAAAATGTTCACAAATTTTAGGGCCACAGAAAGAATGTCCTGCACGCACCTGTCATTTTTTTAAATCATTTTGAACCACAAAGTTTATTGTGTGTGCAAAACATGGTATGTGTTCAAAATCAACCAGTTGTAATATTCATACAATTACTTGTGTTATTGGATATTGCAAATTCAAAGAAAGTCTTAGTGGGTTAACCCTTTTTGCTATCACATTGCCTAGTTCTTTTTTAGCAGATTGAGCCAGTATGCCTCTTAGTGAAGCCGATGATACAGACATGTGTTTTTCACATTCAAGCACATAGATTTACTAAGAATTATGTTTGTCTGTCTGTTTTGATTGGAAGGTGATTTTTATCATCTTATGTTGTGTGCAAGGTCAGTCATATTTGCCTGACCTTGCACACAGGCTGTCCTTCCCCCCCAAAAGCATAACAAGCCCTGGACATCTGAGCCCCTCCTGGTACAGGAAAATTGGGGTGTAAACTTGTATGGGGTGCCCCCAATTTTTCTATAACCAGCACCGGGCTGATCTAGCTGGGGTGGTATTGCCGAAGCAGGGGTGGAACACAGCATTGGGTGGTCATGCCAAAGTATTCACCAACCCTAAGCTAGTCAGCTCAGGGCTGGCAATCCTCGGAAAGTGGGGACCTCAAAAATAAAATGAGGTACTTCTACCTGAGAATCAACATGCCCTGTACTGAAAGCCTTGTGCTCTTTCCTGCACCTATGGTGGTGGTGGTGGGTGCAGGGGTAATGGGTTACAGATAGAAATAATATTTTTCTTTACAGTGTAACTACAGGTCCCAGCAAGTTTGCCCTTTGGTATTCTAGGGCATGAAGCATCAGTAGGAGGCCCACCTCTCGCAAAGGAAGGCCATGGTCTGAGCCTTTCCTTCCCACTGCATGCGGTGTATGGCAAGTTGCCAATTTTACATTTTTATGTGGTAAATTTTCCCTTTATTATTAGAGATTATTATTTATTTTCTTTAAAATCGTGAGATGTTGCTTAGATTTTAGGTGCCCTTTCATTAAACTTCTTTCCCCTTGACCACGTTTAGTAGTTATTGAAGCACTTTGACTGGCAGCAGCCAAGATGCAGTATCTGTCAATGGTTGCAGCATCGACCATCTGAGAAAGCCAAAAGTTACTTACCTGCTTAGCCAAGGCCAGGATGTCTGCATCTGCATCTTCCAATGCAGACCCTGGCCTTGGCAAGCCCAGAAAATGGGGGCGTGTCAACTCCATTTCGGGAATGCAGGCGGTGCCAATCCCAGTGCCACTCCCACAATCAGGGATCTGAATAAGGGGATCTGAAAGCCCACCCATGTCTGAGAAGACCGCCCATGTAGTACAACTCCTCCTTTATCTTGAACAAAGAAAATGTAGTGGTGCTTAGAGCATTATAAATAACACATATCAGTTAATAAACTCAAAAAATGGATTTATTAAAATAAGAAGTAATAATAATGAACAAAACTACACAGTAAAATGAATTGCTCCCGGGAGAATAAATCTTCAAATCACATTACTAGCATTGAAACTTTGGAGCAGATGGAATGTTTAGACATAAGTTAAAACGAATGTCAATCTTAATCCTCAATACACATTGCTCAAGTAAAATTACAATAATAAACACACCTTAAAACCACAGACTCAAATACTAACTTGAAGTTCAAACCTCCTTATGTAGAAAAAGGAGAATTATTGGTAACAGCGCTTGGAGCCAGCAAAGTCACAGTTCTGCCATCCTAGTGTCCGTAAGAGACATAATATAATTAAAGCTGGTTGTATTTTAGGAGCAGTTACTTTTAAAACTCACTAAATAGAGTCCTCTCCACTTTAGACCCGCTAGTGGATGGTTAACAGTAGCTCAGTTGTTAAGCTGCTGACGGGATTAATCCATGTCGGGCTATGAGAGGAGAATGTGGGAAGCCGGTTCCAATAGTCACTCTGGTGTAGGACCACTAATATTCCCAGTGAGTCGGATTGTACAGGAACTTGGAAGAAAGGATCTCCATGCAGTTGTAGAAATGTAGCTCCACATGTAAGCAAATGGATCCACAATATTTGATATGTTTTAATTGAGTAATTGTAATACTATCTCACTGGTAATGGGTAATCAAAATATAATTATGGTGTGTAATAATAGTAGGCACATGGCACATTGTATTACTGTATATCTTGTACATTTCTAAATAATTTCCTAGAAGTATGGGAATGTTATAATTTGTTCAACTGGGGCAGGCCTGGCGACAGGGGGACACATAGGGGACACTTGTACCTGGCCCCAAGACTCCGAGGAGCTCCGTTCATCTGTGCCCCCATCCCTTACCTCTACCGCAGGCCTGCTGCTTTAAGTGGTTACATGTTTAAATAAGCCTGGGGCTTGCGGCCCACGCAGAGCAGAGTAGCTGGGTCCGACGGGTGGAGCAGACCGGCGCAGCACATGTAACGTCATAACATCACGCCACTGGAACAAAGAGGAGCCAGAACTGGGGCTGGGTCTGAGCTGACCACCTGGGAAGAAGAGCAGCATAGCAGGACAGGCAGCCGCTGCAGGTAAGTGTTGGCTGGGCTAGAGAAAGATGGGTGGGTGGTGGAGGTATGCAGATGATGGGGGGAGATGGAGCTGAGGGAATTAGGCAGAAACACGTGGAGACTGGGCTGGGTGATGATTAAGCTGAAGGGCAGGGGATGATTAAACTGAGAGACTGAGGGGCTGGGGGATAATTAAGCTAAGAGGTGGAGAGGCTGTGGGATGATTAAGCTGAGAGACTGGGGGATGATTAAGATGAGAGATGGAGGGGCTGGAGGATGATTAAGCTGAGAGATGAAGGGTCTGGTGGATGATTAAGTTGAGGGGCTGGGGGATGATTAAGCTAAGAGATGGAGGGGCTGGAGAATGATTAAGCTGAGAGACTGAGGGGCTGGGGGATGATTAAGCTGAGAGACTGGGGGATGATTAAGCTGAGAGATGGAGGGGCTGGAGAATGATTAACCTGGGAGTCTGAGGGGCTGGGTGATGATTAAACTGAGAGACAGTTGGGCTGGGGGATGATTAGCAGTGGGGAGATGAGTGGATGGCTGGAGATGGAGAGACACGGGGATGAGGCTGGAGACAGGGATGGTGCTGTAGTGACACTGACTGGGATGAGGCTGGTGCAACACAAGCGAGGATAAGGCTGAGAGACACAGGGGATGAGCCAATGGCTGACCTGCATATACGTACTGGGAGTACCGAATGGACAGGGATGTATTTGCTGATGTGATCACATCCCTTCCTCCTCAGGACCTCTTAGTGCGACTGCTTATGCGTGTTCTACTTACCACACATGCACAGACGCTCTGCGCCAGGGAGGTAACCTATGGCCCCTCTCTCTGAAATTTCAGTAATATGTAATGTGACACAGTCGGGATAGGGGTCTCTCTCCTGGGGTAGATGGACTCCCTCTTTACACACACAGCAGCCATAGAAACAGGATACAAGTCTGGGGTTCTCGTACAAACTGGTCGGAGCCAGTCTTTATTATGCCATATGAATATAAACATAAACAAAACATAAACATAAGTCCTAGCCTGGCTGGGCACTAGCTACACAGCAGATTCCCTCTCTATAATAATGGTAGGGTCTATTGCCCTCACCATCAACAAAACACGTGCACAGTACTTACATGGATTATCACCAAGTGTCTCTGAACAGGCTAGTCTGCCTGCTCTCCCAGGTGTGAGATACTCAGCCACAAACAAACCATGCTTATATTAGCCATTTCCAGCTGCAAGCCCTAATGAGCCTGTTACCAGGTTGAAAAGCCCAAAACCTGGAGTGGCCTGTTGATGGAGCTCTCCCTCTCCTCACATCCACACCCCCAGGACCCAAACCAGCTTTTCCAAAAGCCGATACTCTGGTCTGCTTACAAAACAGACTTCTCCTGGGGTTTTTTAGAACACATAGGCCAAAAACCTAGGACAAATGTACCTGCCATTGACCACTTTACCAGTGCTTCAATCACAGTAGCATATAGGCTGTGATGACCAATGCTTAACAGCTCTCAGACACTGCAGCTCAGGGGAGCAGACACGCCTGCATGTAGCTGATAATAATAAGCCCCTTGAAAACATTTTAAAGGGAGAAAACTACAAATAATCATATTATGAGCATGGTTCAGACATTACTATAAGGTCTCAAACTGCTGGTGAACAGAGAAAAATGACTTTTTAAAAATGCCATTCTGGTGGGAAAAGGCTAGTAAATGCTAAAAAAAAAAAAGTATCCAATGGCATATAAGAGGTAATAGAGGTAAGAGCCTCATACAGGCTGAATGCCATTGGAGTTTCAGGCTAGAAACTTTAGCGCCCAGAGGCCCTGATTCAGAGCCGGAAGCTCTGACAGAGCCTCCTGGCTGCTCGTATAGCTGTGGGTGACCACCCACAGCTATAGCGAGCGGCCAGGAATATGGTCGCGATGGTCAAGTGGGCAAAAAATTTGTAAAAATATGTGTATTTATAGTTCACATTAGATGTAATGTGTCCAAGTCACACAGTAAACAACTCTCAGAGAGGGCTGTTGCAGCAATCCAATAGAACATGTTGTGGATATATAAGTAAGCATAAGGAACAGTACCTTAGCTTATCTTAAATCCCATCAGCAGCTGCTTTATGCTCAGCACCTTTACAAGCATGGCCCTCTATCCTGCCCAGCCACCAGCAGCTTGTAGAATCCCAGCCAGATAGAGGTAGGGGAGGCAGGTCTTCCCGGGCTCTTGCCGAGTCAGCTGCTCCCTGTTACTAGAGGTACATCTGGTCCTCTAGTGTTCGCTGGCAGAACATGGGAAATTAAGGGGATGTAGTCAGGAAGCGTCTAAATGTCGACCGTCGGCTTCCCAACTCTCTAATACCGGTGTGGTACTAATGACAGGCATAGAAAACTCAATGCCTGTCATTATCCACATGCCGGGAGCCCGACGCCTGGAATACTGAATGAAGGATTGCCGGGCGCCGGGTGTGGACAGCTGCGGGGGGAAGGATAGGTTTTAGGGCTCCCGGGGGGACTCAGGGTTAAGCACCCCCCCGGGAGGGTTAAGTTTAGGCTATGGGAAGGGGGGGTAAGGGTTAGGCACACCCGGGGGGGAGGTTAGGGTTAGGCCCCCCCAGGAGACTTAGGTTTAGGCTGCGGGGAAGGGGTGGTTAGAATTAGGCACTTCAGGAGGGTTTAGGGTTAGGCACTAGGGGGGGGGTTAGGGTTAGGCACCCCTAAGGGAGGGTTAGGGTGTAGAATTAGGTTAGCAATACTTACCTTTTGACGATCGGAATTTTCACCCTTGCCGGGCTGCCGCTGTTGGGATTTCAACTGGTAATACCTACTACACCCAAATTAAGCTCTCAAATTACTATGTGCCATGATTGTCTCCTCTGAGGCAGTGGTCATTTTGGGAGAGACAATTTCAATAGTATTCATGTATTGTAGACGGACAAACCGGCCCACGCAGTCATCGGCCCTTCTGGCATTTGCCAGAAGTGCCCGATGGTCAGTCCGGCCCTGCTCACTGGTCATCTCCAGATTGGACTACTGTAACCTCCTCTTAACTGGCCTCCCCAACTCCCATCTCTCTCCTCTCCAGTCTGTCCTCAATGCTACTGCTCGGCTCATCTTCCTCTCCAAATGCTCTACATCTACCTCCCCTCTCCTACAAGCCCTGGCTCCCCTTCCCTTTCAGAACCCAATTCAAGGTTATCACGCTCGCCCTCACCCAATCCTCTTCCATTTACATCTCTGACCTCATCTCCCTTCACACTCCTGTCCACCCTTTTCATTCAACAAATGCATGCCGCCTCTCAGGCCAACTGATTACTTCCTCCCATTCCCACCTCCAAGATTTTGCCCGCGCTGCACCTTACCTTTAGAACTCTCTTCCTCTCCCCATCAGACTCTCCACCTCTCTACAATCCTTCAAACAGGCTCTCAAGACCCAATACTTCAATAAAGCCTTCCAGCTATCATACTAACCCGCTACTCCATGCTCCCTCCTCCATGTCTACCCCATCTGTGTCACACCTGTTTCTCTGCCCCTCCCCTTTGAAATGTAAGCTCTCATGAGCAGGGCCCTCTCCCCTCTTGTGCTTCTCCTTACTTCACTTTCATCTCTTCCTTACTCCCCAATAGGGCACCTAACTCTTGGTTGCTTATGGTCTGCTACTTATCTGGGTGTTATGGTCGCTGATGTAGCAATGTATATTATCTATGTCCTTGTCCTGTACTGTATTGTGCTGTAAGTCACTCGTCACCTATTTGTTTATGTACTTTGTAAGGTGCTGCGGAACACTTGGGGCGCCATATACATAAATAATAATAATAATAATATTAATTAAGAACATCAATTCTGAAAATCATGTAAGCACACAATAAATATACATATGGATTCAATACAATAAAACCATCTTAGTGAACAGGGGAGCTAGCATGAAAGTAAATAAAATCAAATCAAATAAATAATAAATGTATAAGGAGCTTGATAAAAGTTTATTGACTGATTAAATAAAATTGCAGTTGGAGAGGGGAGTGGGTGTTCAGTAATAAGTATTGAGTCACTGTGGGCCTTATTCAGCACGGATCGCAAGCTTGCACACACATGCACCCGGCCGCTGCAAAAATATTTTTTATGAATGCAATCGTGATGCCGCCACAGCATGATAAGCCGACGCCCAGCACTACATAATGCCGCCCACTTCTCGTTAGTCACATCCGCAATACCCATACGCACAATTGTGGCTGACCTGACCCTCACTCACAAACTGCTAAACTTTCTGTGTGCATCTAGAGCTCTGGCTGCATATACCGTCGCAGGGGATTAATTATGCATGCCCCTGTAACGGTGTTCAAGCGCACTGGCACACCTGCGTTTCACTGACCACCCCCCGTCACCAGCCTCAAGTGGTCACTTCCTGTAGTCAATGTGCGATGAGACTGCGTGCTCACTGCAATCGCTACCCGATTGCATCGGTCATTTCGCGTATGCGCACTGCGACTCGTATGCATGCACAGTGCAAAACAACTGACCGGGTGCGTGCAAATTCATGGCTGCGTTCCTTGCTGAATCGAGCCCTTGGTTCACAGTAGGATAGGACCCACGTCTACATGTAATAAGTAACACTGGCTAAATTCAATCCTCTTTTTGGTACAACCGTAGTTAAAAGATATATATGTAAAGCAATTAATCCGCTATACTCAGTATGAATATTGAAATGAGCTGGGTGTCCCCGGGTTCAGATAAAAAAAAAAATAATGATGGATAAATACCGGGTGTCCCAGTTGAAGCGCTGCCCCAAAGTCCGTTCTCTGGTTAGTGGGAGTAAGAACCTGGACCCGTAAGTAGTGGATGGCAGCCTGTGTATAATGTAGCCATGATCATGTGTCCCAGCCAGGAGCCCTGGTCCGACCGTGCAGCAATCAGCAGGAGCAAAGGATCCATCTCACGTGCAGCCACTTGTATAGCCGGTGGCCGTGGACCCACTGTAGCAACAACTACGAGCTCCTACTACTACTACTGCTACTGCTGCTGCTGCAAATGAATTCAACAAAGATCTCCTTTACCATGTAGTATTCAAATCTTATAGCGGGTATTTATCAGTGTGCTGGGGGAACATATATATATATTATAGTCTAGAATAAACCCCTCCCTTTGTAAGCACCTGTGAAGGACAATTAAGCTGATCTGAGCAGCCACTATTTCTATATTACTATTGTAAAGAAATAGATGCTGGACAAAGAGGTAGGTTAGAAATAGCAATCCAGGGGCTCTCCAGCCATTGTGTACCTACAAGTCCCAGATGCTGGCAGGACATGCCTTTACATTATATATACTGGGCCTGTTTCACAGTCACTTTTCCATGCAGCCGCTCAACCTACTAAACTCCTTATGCTAATGGGAGAATACTGTATGCCAAACTTCCTGGGCTTGCATGTGAAATGCCATTCCGCCCATTGGGGGTGATTCAGACCTGTTCACTAGGCTGAGATCGATCGCAGCTGACAGGGGCCAGGTATGCAAATTCCACGATTGCACGGCCAGGCTTAAGGATGCCCTTTATATCATAAAGAGAGATGAGAGAGCGCTGGCACGCCGCTGTAATGACGCCCACTTTTCATTCTTAGCACACGCCATCTCCAGGAAGTGTATGATTATTCAGTAACTTCGAGAGCCATCGGAGCTGCTCGCAGCCCTCGCGTTAGACCCTACCCCGACGCATTGCAGTGTGAAATAAAACCTGGTGACGTGTACAATGATGCTTCCATGCTAATTATACACGCCCAAAGAACGCGGTTTTGACGGTCAGACATGCCTGCGTTTGTTCATCCACTCCACCGTTTTCCAGGACCTTCCCCTGTTACCATCCACAAATGGCACTGTCTGTCACTCAAAGTAGTGATCAGTCTTTGTGCTACGAGTGCACGATTCCCGATCGCAGTGACTGGTTCACGAACGCGCACTGTGACTTATACGCATGCGCAGTTTGTAACAATCACCCGGCTGCGATCTATCGCAGCCTAGTGAACGGGTCTGAATTGGGTCCATTGTCCTTCCATATGCAGCTACAGCCATAGTCATTAATATCTGGACTATCACCAACCCCATTCCGGGTGCAAAAGATAAATCTGAAACGGGTGCCCCATCACCATCGACATATAACAATTGATCATGGAAGTCAGCCCAAGTAACTCCCAAGACTCCTATGAGACTGAACAGTTCTGTGTGACTGTATGGTAGCTGCTCACTTACCGGCCAGAAAAGCCCATTTCAATCAAAGGATGCTCCATCAGAGGACAGATCAATCCGCCTGCACTGGCCTTCTCCGTCCCTGTGCCTCCGGTGCAAAGTGTGCAAACACTTATGAACTACTTTCCTAATATTACTGGGTCTAAATTAGAAAAAGAAAGAAAAGTAACCCTTTGCTCATGGTAGTGGACAAGTCCATGCCCAATGTTCTCTCACTTGTTCCAGCCGTGATAGCATCATATCAGTTTGCAAATCTGAGAAGTGATCTGAGTAAGATTCGAGTTGACTCTGGTTTTCCCGCCTGACTCAGATCTGAAAACGAGGCAAAATGTCATCATCCTTGTCGGATTCTTGCGGGTTTGGGATTCTATAAAGGTCCTGCGATCACCAGTTTTCATTCCGGCTGTGGAGAGTGAAGAGGGAAGGAGCTGGGAGCTGTGCTGCTTGCATAGGGTCTAGTTGTGTTGCTTAATGTCCATGGGGGCTGGCTGTTGTCCATATAGGGGCTGGCTGGTTGTTGTTGTGACTGAGGTTGTCCTGTTCATCCGTAGGAGCTGGCTGTCTGTTGTCCATATATGGGGCTGGTTGTCTATTGTCCTATCCATAAGGGCTGGCTGGCTGTATTCCATAGGGGCTGGCTGTTGTCCATATATGGGGCTGGTTGGCTGTTGTTGTGACTGAGGTTGTCTTGTCCATCCATAGGGGCTGGCTGTCTGTTGTCCATATATGGGGCTGGCTGGCTATTGTCCTGTCCATAAGGGCTGGCTGGCTGTAGTCCATAGGGACTGGCTGTAGTCCATAGGGACTGGCTGTTCTGCTGTGTTGTCCAGGGGGTGATCTGTCCATAAGGGGTGCTCTTCACCCACCCCCAGTGTGAAAAAAAAAAATTTTTTTTTCTGTGTGCATGTTAGCTACACCTGTCATCAACGTAGGTGCGCAGTGGTGCTGTACTGCTGTCTGTCAAGGGTCTGTTGCCTCTTTCAGGGGTGTCCTTCACCCCCAGTGTGAAAAAAAAAAAATTCTGTGTGTGTTTTGTGTGCGTTAGCCCCAACTTAGCTGCGCTATAATTGCTTGGTGACACTGCTGTAAGACCGCAGTGAGTATGGAGGACAGTCACATGACTGGAGAGCAGGATCCACATACCAGTCTTGTAGCTGCTGGCAGCAGTCATGATGATGATGCAAGGCCGTCAACATCATCTATGAAGGCCGATGCACCAGGGCTTAAGTCAGGCCAAAAAGTCAGGCTAAAAAAAATCTACTTTTACTCTGTTAAAGCAAAAAAAAATGTAAAGCTAAGTCAGCTTTAGAGAAACAAAAAATTGTCAATATGCCATTCACTACACAAAGTGTCAAACCACATATCCAGAACCTCTCGCAGTCCTGTCATTTCCATCTCAAAAGTATTTCCAAAATCAGACCCTTTCTCACCCCGGATTCTACTAAAACCCTCAAACACTCACTGGCAGGGCCGGACTGGTACTAAAAATAGGCACTGGCATTTTAAAGGACACAGGCCCACCTGGTGTCAGCCTCTATCTCCTGGCATAGTCTCCTCCCCTTACTATTCCTGACTCCTCCCACATCTTGTCTATGCTCTTACACATATAATTAATACTAGAACATAAAAGTGTACATAATTCTCTGTATTAAAATACACACAAAAGAGCACTTCTTGCAGGGGATTTAAATATGTGCCATATTTAAACATTTGGGGCGGTATTCAATTGTTGTGCCTCTGAATGCGCCCTCCAGGAGCTATTCAATTGTTTCTTCTGCCAGGCACGATCAGCTGCCGGCGCACCATTTCCGCTCACAGCCCCAGGGTAGTGTGAGCTGAAATGGGCGAGAGTGACATGTTTGGGCGCCCAAACATCACTTTCCGTGATCATGCCCAGCACTTTGGTCGGGGGTAGCGGTTATACGCGGCTAAACCCGACCACTTTGGGCCTATCAGCATGGAAAACAGCAAAAATTGAATAGAGCCCCATGATCTCCCATCATTTTAGACGGGAGATCGGGCGCGCTATAACAATTTGGTTGGTTGTGTTAGGTAAAGCAAGCACTATATTGGTGTAGGTCATGCACAAAGTTATTAGTCATTTTTTAAACTCTCTCTGTCTCTTTGATAAAGCCTCTCTGTGAAGGGGTGAAACGCATCAGGGGACCCCTGAATATCAGCACCCCCAAGTGTACTGGAGTACTGGAGCACATTCTGGACTTATACGGAGGTGATACAGCAAGTCATTCACCTTATCCCACTGGGCTGTTGTTTGATTCCGGATACACACACACGGCTCTATCAGCTGTTCAAGAACGGGAGACAGAGAGACCCAGCTCCGGCCCATGTAAATACATCTTATCATTAGTGCTTCCTGCTTCACCTTGGTAAAGAGGCGAAGCAGGAAGCATTATAGCGGCATGTTAAGTGCTGCCCCAATATCAGATGAGCAATAAAAAAGATCATAAAAAAGATCTAACAAATACTTTATTTCAACACATACTTAAAATTGCTTTGCACAGCGGATAAATGCTCTTTTAAAATAGTCAAACTAGCTATTAACCATTGGATGAAAGTTAATGTTTGTAAAATGATCCATAAATCAAGAAGTTCTATATAAAAATAAATAGAGACCTCAGTTTTTAACAAAAAGTGGGAAAAAAATGTGTAAAACTATGTGTATTTATAGTTCACATTAGATGTAATGTGTCCAAGTCACACAGTAAACAACTCTCAGAGAGGGCTGTTGCAGCAATCCAATAGAACATGTTGTGGATATATATATATATATATATATAAGCATAAGGAACAGTAGCTTAGCTTATCCTAAGTCGCATCAGCAGCTGCTTTATGCTCAGCACCTTTACAAGCATGTAGAATCCCAGCCAGATAGAGATAGGGAGGCAGGTCTTCCCGGGGCTCTTGCCGAACTAGCTGCTCCCTGTTACTAGAGGTATATCTGGTCCTCTAGTGTCCGCTAGCAAAACAAGGGAAATTAAGGGGATGTAGTCAGAAAGTCGACGGTCTAAGGGCCTGATTCAGAGAATTTCACTTGCTCTGGGGCTTGCTACAAAACGGGGCGGCTGTCAATGTAGATCGACAGCTTGCCCTGTTTTGTAGGCATGGAGGGGGGTGTCTGGACAAACGGAGGTGTTCCCCAAGGAACGCCTGCCATTTGTGGGTGGCAATACTGATATCATTTGTGATGTCAGTAGTGAACTTCCTGCTCTCTTAGAGCAGGAAGTTCACTCGGGCTTGGGGGAACTGAGACCCTACCACAAGGGTCTCGTCGCAAGCCCGATGGTCGCGATAATCGCGACCGTCACCAGGCTGCTCGCAAAAGCTGTGGGTGGTCTGGAGGTGGATTTTTTTTTTTTTAATTCCACCCTGATTCAAAGCGAGCGTTCGCAAATAGTGAGAGCCTCTGAATCAGGTCTCCTGAGCGCCCGAGTCTCTAATCCCGGCATGGCACTAATGACAGGCATCGAAAACACGACACCTGTCATTATCCATATGCCGGGAGCCCGAAGACCGGCACACTGAACGAAGGTAAGCCGGGCGCCGGGCGGGTACAGAGGCGCCGGGGGGAGGGTTAGTTTTTAAGGCTCCCAGGGGACTTAGGTTTAGGCACTTTCCCGGGAGGGTTATGTTTAGGCTAGGGGAAGGGGGGGTTAGGGTTAGGCACCCCAAGGGGGAGGTTAGGGTTAGGCATCCCCCCGAGAGGCTGCAGGGAAGGGGATGGTTAGATTTAGGCACTTCAGGGGGGTTTTAGACTTAGGCACTTGGGGGGCAGGTTAGGGTTAGGCACCCCTAAGGAAGGGTTTGGGTTAGGGGGCAGAATTAGGTTACCAATAATTACCTTTTGACAATCGGAATTTTCAACCTTGCCGGGCTGCCGCTGTCGGGATTTGAACTAGTAATACCTACTACACCCAAATTAAGCTCTCAAATTACTATGTGACACGATTGTCTCCTCTGAGGCAGTGGCCATTTTGGGAGAGACAATTTCAATAGTATCCATGTATTGTAGACCAGCTAACGCAGCCATTGGCCCTTCTGGCATTTACCAGATGTGCCCGATGGTCAGTCCGGCCCTGCTCAATGGTCATCTCCAGATTGGACTACTGTAACCTCCTCTTAGCTAGCCTCCCCAACTCCCATCTCTCTCCTCTCCAGTCTGTCCTCAATGCTACTGCTCGGCTCATCTTCCTCTCCAAATGCTCTACATCTACCTCCCCTCTCCTACAAGCCTTACACTGCCCCCCCTTCCCTTTCAGAACCCAATTCAAGGTTATCATGCTCGCCCTCACACAATCCTCTCCCATTTACATCTCACTTCACACTCCTGTCTGCCCTTTTAATTCAACAAAGGCACGATGCCTCTCATGCCAACTAATTACTTCATCCCACTCCCACCTCCAAGATTTTGCCCGCGCTGCACCTTACCTTTGGAACTCTCTTCCTCTCCCCATCAGACTCTCCACCTCTCTACAATCCTTCAAACGAGCTCTCAAGACCCACTACTTCATCAAAGCCTTCCAGCTATCATACTAACCTGCTACTCCATGCTCCCTCCTCCATGTCTACCCCATCTGTGTCACACCTGTTTCCCTGTTTCTCTGCCCCTCCCCTTTTGAATGTAAGCTCTCATGAGCAGGGCCCTCTCCCCTCTTGTGCTTCTCCTTACTTCACTTTCATCTATTCCTTAGTCCCCACTAGGGCACCTAACACTTGGTTGCTTATGGTCTGCTACCTATCTGGGTGTTAAGGTCGCTGATGTAGCAATGTATATTATCCATGTCCTTGTCCTGTATTGTATTGTACTGTAAGTCATTGGTCACCTATTTGTTTATGTACTTTGTAAGGTGCTGCGGAACACTTGTGGCACCATATACATAATAATAACAATAATAATAATAATAATATTAATAAGAACATCAATTCTGAAAAATCATGTAAGCACACAATAAGTATACATATGGATTCAATACAATAAAACCATCTTAGTGAACAGGGGAACTAGCATGAAAGTAAATCAAATCAAATCAAATAAATAATAAAAGTATAAGGAGCTTGATAAAAGTTTATTGACTGATTAAATAAAATTGCAGTTGGAGAGGGGAGAGGGTGTTCAGTAGGGATGAGCGGGTTCAGTTCCCTGAGAACCGAACCCACCCGAACTTCAGGGATCCGGGGCGATCCGAGCCCAAGCTCGGTTCTCCATGTCTGCCCCGGATCCCTCTCCCGAGGCAAAACCTCGAGATCTGCTGTCGGATCTCGAGGTTTTGCCTCGAGCGGCCATTTAAAAAAAATGCCTTTGCCTTTAATGAGCAAAGTGCTGATTGGCTGACAGAGCCGTCTGTCACGGCTCTCAGCCAATCAGCATTATGGTGCTCATTTGCATGTAGCACGGACTCGTGAGATCCGTGCTACATGCATCTGTGTGATTGACAGTGACACAGAGCACAGATGGGTCAGTGAGACCCGTCTGTGCTGCTGTGTATTTCAATGACACAGATGCACGCACGGACCAGGAGATCCGTGCTACTTGCATCTGTGTCATTGACACAGAGCACTGACGGGTCCGTGAGACCCGCCTGTGCTGCTGTGGTAAAAAAAAAAAAAAAAACCTGTGTAAAAAAAGAAAAAAATGGCGTGCACCCCCCCAAAAAAGAGCAACCAGCCCCGGGCATTAGTGACCCAGTGCTGGGTGTGCTTAAATTCAGGGGACAAATGACGTAGTGGTCCCCTGTACTTAAGCACAACCAGCACCGGGCTAGTCAGAACCAGCACTAGTTGCCAAAATATGCGGGACAAACGACGTAGGGGTCCCCCGTATTCTGCGCAACCAGCTCTGGGCTCTGATCCGGTCCTGGTTCTGGAAATACAGGGGAAAAAAATTAGTAGGGTTCCCCTGTATGTTCCAGAACCAGCACTGGACTTTTTCTAGCGGGGGACTGATGCCACAGCCAGGGGAGCCCTTTCACCGGGCCCCCCAGCCATAGCATAAGCCCTGACCGCTAGTCAGCCCAGGCTGGGGATCCCTGGAGAGCTGGGGACCCCCCCAATAAAGGGGTCACCCTCTCCAGGGCACCCCAGGCCCAGACTGATAGCCCGGGGCTATCCCCGCCGGTGGGTGGCGGGTTGATAGTGTGGTGTGGTGTAAATAAAGAATATCAAACATTGTCTTTACAAGTAGAATTGCAAGTCCCAGCAAGCCTGCCCCGCATACTGGTACTTGGAGAACCACAAGTACCAGCATGCATGGCATTAAGGGCCCACTAGTACCTGTAGTTCACCTGTAAAAACATGTTTAAAAAAAACACAAGACACACACACCGTACAGTATAAGTTTATTAAACATACATCCACACACACACACACACACACACATGTACACATACTCACCTATGTAACCCTGTAGCATCGGTCCACTTGTCCGGTAAAGTATCCATAGGGGACCTGTGAAAAAAGAACATACTCACCATCTCCTATGCGAGGTTCTGTCCTCTTCGTTCCAAAGTAGGCATCCCCGGACTTGGCAAAAAAAAAAAATGCTCACTGCTCACTGCTATCGCTACCCGATTACATCGGTCATTTTGCGTATGCGCACTGCGACTCGTATGCATGCACAGTGCAAAACAACTGACCTGGTGCATGCAAATTCATGGCTGCGTTCCTTGCTGAATCAGGCACTGTGTTCACAGTAGGATAGGACCCACGTCTACATGTAATAAGTAACACAGGCTAAATTCAATCCTCTTTTTGGTATAACCGTAGTTAAAAGATATATATGTAAAGCAATTAATCCGCTATACTCAGTATGAATATTGAAATGAGCTGGGGTCCCCGGGTTCAGATAAAAAAAATAAAATAATGATGGATAAATACCGGGTGCCAAGGACAAGATACAACATGGAAGAAAAATAAAAAACAAAACAGAAATGTCCCTTGGTTGGCGCACTAACAAAAAATGTGATAAAATTTAACTTTTATTAAACAATATTAAAATTGTATATATAATAATCTCTCCAGTGAAATATAAAAAATGAAAAAACGTCTCAGTGTGTTAATTATTGAAATGAATAGTGTTATTGGTACACCTGCGCGTGTAATGGTGACACAATAATGGATATTAATAAATAGAAAATCTCTCACAAATAAGTCATAGAATATATGCAAATCCAAAAATAGCAAATAAAAAAATGCATTTAATTGGGACCAATTATATGTAGCATGCTATAACATCCCTAAAAGTGGGATAATTTTCTGCAATGTCCACTGCATGTCAGAATTGCCATGATATGCATGTGAGAAGTGGCTGCAATATACTCATATACCTAGATTGCCACCTATAACTGAAATGCACATAAAATCTAATACATTTAAACACAGGTTAACTTAACTGCTGCAAAGCCAACAAATAACTTATAACATCTAGGGGTCTGGAATTATATTCCGTATAGACCGACTAATATACTTGTAATCAGTCAATTGGCTCAATAAATATAGATTTCATATCACAAATGTCATGTAGGAGTAGGAGATTGATATCCTATATTATCACCTTATCCCCTTATATTATCCTACCATGTTATTGGACATTAATAGCTATTTATTAGGCTGCAGGTGAACATGCACATGTGCTGTCTGCAGTGTATTCAGCAAATCTCTGGGAAGAAAGCCAAATCTTCAGATATACAATGTTGCAGTGTCACAGTGTATTATTATAATGTTAGCAGCACATGCAGCCATTTAAAGCATAGCCATTTAAATTTTTTTAACAGCACACATGATGTGTATAAATGATTTTAAACTTGCTGCTGTTCATGCAGCAATAAATAAATAGGATCTAACATGAATAGCTGGTAACTTAGTGAGTCTAGCAACAGCTCTAATGAGTCACATGGTATACACTGTCTGAGCCTTACACTAGCTCACTAATAATGATTGAATTCAGAAATAGAAAAAATAATACAGACACATTGGAGTATTTTAAACCATGATACCATTTTAAAACCTTTTATTAGTGAAAGACCACAATTCACATATAGAAAAGCCCGAAATATTAAAGACAGTTTGGTAAAAAGTGCTGTTGCTATCCCTACTCCATTATCTATAAATAAATCTAAAGGTTTCTTTAGATGTGGGACATGCAGTATGTGTAAAGTCTGTAAGAGCCCCATCTCAAGGATAACAGAATACAAATCAACTCAAACAAATAAAATTTATGATATAGATGATTTTATTACATGCCACACAAAATATTGCATTTACCTTCTTGAGTGTTCCTGTGGTAGCCAGTATATTGGCAAAACAAGCAGACAGCTAAAAGAGCGTTTAGCGGAGCATGTAAGAAATATCAAGAGGGGTTTAGAAACCCATAATGTTTCTTTGCACTTTAAAACCAAACATCAATGCGATATTAAGCATTTGACATCTTTTTGTGGCATTAAAGTAGCAAAATCTGATTGGAGAACTAACAATAGAGATGAGGTTCTTGCCAAAATGGAAATGAAAACAATTTACCTGCTAAAATCTTTAATACCAAGGGGATTAAATGTTGATTTCGAGATGAAGTGGTTTTTATAGTTTTAAATATGTTCTAATTACCTTGTTTAGTTTATCTTCACTAATTATTTCTTTCTTTATATGTATTTTTATGTGTATCGGGGATGCTGGGAGAATTTCCATGGAACCGCACATAAGGAATTTTGGTTGGCATGACAACCGCTTATGTTTACCAGCTGGCGATTGCATACATTTGAAGCACCGGAAGTAGGTCCTGGTCAGTTGTACTGCTACAACCACACCGACTGTTTCTTGCGGGCGGAACTCTTGAGCTAATCTGATGTTCCCCGAAGATCAGACCACATTGAGGAACCTCCTCACAGTTATGTCACTTGCAGGTCATTCATCAAATTGGAAAGGGTATTTCAAATTTTAAAACTTTGGGGATAATAAACCGAACAACAATCAGTCCAATGTCACCTAGCTGCTCCCTTCTATCTGGACCAAGCGCCTGCAATCTCCAACACCTGCATCATCATCAACATTCTCATTCGTGATCGGAAGTATCCCTGCATCCAATTTTATAAGCATGACTGACTCCTCTCCTAACCGTGATTCCTCAGAAGGATCCTTGAATGCTACGCATGTTGCTGCTGCTGGGGGTCTATCTTCATCCCAGAAAGGGACCAAGAAGACTACTCCTAGTAGTAATTTAAAAAAAATGTTACTATTAAACAGTCCTTTGATAGAGGAAGTAAGTATAACAGCTGTCACCCAGTTTCACAGCGGATCACTGACGCCATGATGGCTGTGCTAGTATTAGATGGTGAAATAATAAAGAATGAGGATGATAGTGTGGAGGCAGTGCAAAAGGAGGATGAGGGGGATATTTGTGTCCTATCTGACGTTAATGAGGATGTTGATGATGAGGATGTTGTTTGTGTAAATCAGCCACCAGTGGCAGCAGTTCTTTCTCATGATAAAAAGAAAGCCAGAAAAGCCACATCTTGGGTGTGGAATTATTTTAATCTAAATTCTGACAACAGTTGTGAAGGCATCTGTTCCATTTGTAAAGCCGAAGTTAGCAGAGGAAGGGACTGTTAACCATCTAGGCACCTCCTCCCTATTACGTCATTTGCAGCAAGTTCATGCAATTTGTTTAACAAAATTATAATAATTTGTAAATTAATAACAAGCAGTCCAGTATCAGCTATCAGCAGTTTGGACCAGCACATGCAATCTCCACCACTAATTGAAGGTATTTCTTCCAAAAAATGTTTTGTGGGGGCCCAAACAAACCAAGGAGTTCAGCCACGAAAGTGTCAGTCCTAGTCCCTAAAGTGCTTGGTTTGTTAAACTGTGCATATCCTTTTTAATAACCCACATAAGTGTGGGTGGGAGGGACAATTCCATCCTACATTTTGCACAATTTGGGGCATTGCCAACTGACATTATTATAGTTTATTAAACTGCCATCCTGTCTGCCACTGCTGTGTGGCAATGTTTCATAGAAGTCCTATATTTTTTAAACTGCCGTGCATTTGTGCCGCTGCTCTGTTGCTTACTTTAGCCAGCCAGCTCACTGTAGCCTTTAACCTATATTGGTGAAAAATAGTGAAATCAATATTGTGAGCTGTGAGATGGTTAAAAATGGTTGGAAATGCCTGAAAATGATTGTTATTAAGGTTAATAATATTGTAGGAACACAAATAGGCCCAAATTATGTGGTTTTAGCTGTTGATATAATTTTTTTGGAAAAAATACAGATCCAAAACCAAAACCTTAAAACAAAACACAAAGGAAAAAGATTCAAATCCAAAACCAGGGAAGATACAGATCCAAAACCAAAACATGGGGGTGGGCGCACATCTCTAGTTAGGAGAAGCTTTGAATTGTTTATTCCTCACATATGAGATGTTCCCATGTTTCTACAGCTCCCCCTGGAGGATTTATATAATAATGACACTATACTTACCTACTCTCTTGGAAGGTGCAGGTGGCTCATTTTTTAGAGTAGTCCCCTGCACTCCCGGGAAGAGTGAATAGAACTCCTGCATCTTAGTGAAATGGTAAAGATGGGGAGATAATACTGAGACTCGCTGGATCGTATGGATGGGGTGGGTGACCAGCTCCTTCCTCACAGATCTGTGATTCACTGTATTTTGAGGCAGGACCTAATGACATAACAGCCTGGCTCCACTGCCCAAAGTAGCCAGCTGACAACAAAAAGTAGGCAACTATGACATAATTACACGTACTATATTGGGGAAAGGGCCCACTTCTCACTGTCTCATATCAAATATACTACTATCTGGTTACACATTATATTGTTGGTAAGAGATGGATTGATCTCCATGTTAGAGGAAGGAGGTTTTTGTACAGCTCTGTATCACTGTGTGATAGCGGTATAACCCTGCTGACAGTAATACTCTGCCTCATCTTCTGCACTCACTCCACTAATTGTTAGTGTGAATGCAGTTCCAGATCCTGATCCACTGAACCGGGCTGGGACTCCTGTATATCGGCTGGTTGCATAATAGATAATAAGCTTTGGAGGTTGTCCTGATTTCTGTTGGTACCAGGCTAGTGCGCTGCCTATACCAGTACTGGCTGTACATGAGAAGGTGGCTGTACCTCCTGGTGACACAGAGATATAACCTGGGGTCTGAGTCATCACAATCTCCCCACAGGACCCTGAGGATTAGAGGAGACACAGTCATTACTGATACATGTCTGTATATAGTCATATAAATCCTGCTCTGATTATTTATGTTACATGTATAGATTCCCCTACACAGCACCATGTAATGTCCCCAATCTCTCACCCTGAATATAAATGACTATCACAGCCAGCAGGTAACTGTGAGACACCATCCTGCTGTATCTGGGCTGTCAGATAGACACTATAAGACGTCTCCTGTACAATGAGATATATATAGAGAGTGACAGGTGAGATGTGACAGGAAATACCCCAGAGACTGTGTATGGAAATGAGATGGAAATTCTATGGTATGTATGATCAGTGTTACCACTCTATTGAGAGACACTGACTTACACTGTGTAACCAGCACAGTATTGACTGAACTATAATAAGCTGGGTATTGCTAAAAGTATTACCACTTAACTGACACAAACTGTATCCATCAACCAATACATAGGGCTCTATTTATTAACATTATTTTTACTAAAATAAAGTGAAAAAGGGTGTTTTCACACCCTTTTCACATTATTTTAGTTTCACCTGTAGTTATTACAGGGCAATTGGAGTAGAATTAGTAAAATTCTACTCCAACCCCCAGTATCACTTATTTTTAGTAAAGCAGATCACATTTCCCATAATTGTAATGGGAAATGTGATCTGGCCAAAGTTACTAAAAATAAATTGTAAAAAAATACCGGGGGAAGCCCTGTGATAATAACGCCACCTGGAGGTGGCGTTATCCAGGGTCTCCCCCGGTTACCGGGCTCCCACTCTGCTCTAACGGGGATCAGCTATGTGGTCTAAGCAGACCGCAAGCTGATTGCTGTAAAAAAAAGAAAAAAAAATTAAACATTTTTTTTTTACTTACCTGAATCCAGGGACCGGTGATCGGGGCTCCGGTGATGGCTCCTCTCTGGTCAGCTGGTCTCCCACAGTGCACTGCTGCACGGTCATCAGGTGATCAGCAGGGGTGCCGAGAGGGGGGGGGAGCAGGTTCAAATTACCCGGGCCCAGGCTTGCTGGAGGGGCCCGGCGGGGGCCCTGGTCCGGCACTGCCCCCCCCTCCCTCCTACATCACAGCAGCCCAGCACATGCTGCTGTGTGCTGGGCTGCAGTGGGAGACTGCTCGCAGCAGCTGGAGCAGTCTCCTATGCCTATGGGGGGAGTGATCATGCTGATCGTGACCCCCATTGGCTGTGCGCCAGGCTGAGGGGCATACAGTGCCCCCCTCCCAGTGAAGCGGCGCTGCTAAAATGTTTTTCTTTTATTCTGTGTGTTTTCCTAAGGGGGCAGTGTCACGTAGACCAAAGGAGTGAAGGATTTGCAGGAGGAGAGGGTGGTCCACAGTGTAGAAAGCAGCACAGAGGTCAAGGAGAATGAGAAGAGAGTATTGGCCCTTGGATTTGGCAGCAAGGAGGTCACTGCTGACTTTTGTAAGGGCAGTTTCAGTGGAGTGGAGAGAACGGAAGCCAGACTGGAAAGGGTCAAGGAGGGAGTGGGAGGAAAGAAAGACAGTAAGGCGGTTAATAAATTGTATTATAACTCTTGCATATATTGGCAGCAGAGTTCATACAATGGGCTCTATTTACTACAATCCGCATACTGAATGCGGATTGTAGTGTGATATTACCGAGTGAATTCGCATTGCGAATTCAGGCAATATCACAGGGATTTACTATAAATCCCTTGCAGGGACAGAGCTTGCAATAAAGCTCTGTCCCTGCGGATCCCATCCGCACTCTAGTCGCGGTATTTTTGGAAAAAATACAGCGACTAAGAGCCCGCGCATGCGCCGACCCACCGTCGCTGCTACCCCCCCGCCGATGCTAAGCCCCGCCCCCCGGCGCTAAGCCCCGCCCCCGTGATCGCAGACCCCCGCTACCCCCCCCCCCCTTCATTACACTTACCTGCATCCTCCTGGCCTCCGGTGATCTTCTCTGGGCTTCCCGATCAGGTGATCTCCCATACTGCACTGGGGCCCGATCACCTGATGACCGGGCCCCAGTGTACTATGGGAGACCAGCTGACCTGAGAGGAGCCATCACTGGAGCACCGATCACCGGTCCCTGGATTCAGGTAAGTAAAAAAAAAATGTTTAATTTTTTTTTTCTTTTTTTTACAGCAATCAGCTTGCGGTCTGCTTAGACCACACAGCTGATTACTGGTACCCGGCTCCCGCCTCTGCTCTCCCCGTTAGAGCAGAGTGGGAGCCCGGTAACCGGGGGAGACCCTGGATAACGCCACCTCCAGGTGGCGTACTATCACAGGGCTTCCCCCGGTATTTTTTTACAATTTATTTTTAGTAACTTTGGCCAGATCACATTTCCCATTACAATTATGGGAAATGCGATCTGCTTTACTAAAAATAAGTGATACTGGGGGTTGGAGTAGAATATTACCTGTAATAACTACAGATGAAACTAAAATAATGTGAAAAGGGTGTAAAAACACCCTTTTTCACTTTATTTTAGTAAAAATAATGTTAATAAATAGAGCCCTAAGACTGAGCTGATCATCTTCCCACCCTCCCACATAACTTCACTTCCACTTATCAATTGATGGCACAACTATCTCCTCTAGCCCCAAAGTGCACTGTCTTGGAGTTATCCTGTACTCCTCCCTCTCCTTCAAACCACATATCCAGAACCTCTCGCAGTCCTGTCATTTCCATCTCAAAAATATTTCCGAGATCAGACCCTTTCTCACCCTGGATTCTACTAAAACCCTCATACACTCACTGGCAGGGCTGGACTGGGACTAAAAATATGCCCTGGCATTTTAAAGCACAGGCCCACCTGGGTCAGCCTCTATCTCCTGGAATATAGGGGTATTCAATATGGAGCGAAAACTCAGTTTTTGCGATGTTTTTGCACCAATGACGTCATTTTCGGAGGTTTTGGTTTTACACTGTATTCAATTTCAAAGACTTTTCGCAGGTTCGAAAAGTGTTTGAAAAAAAAACGGGGATAACTTTTCACCACTGAATAGGTGGCGAAAAAAAGTGCAGAATTGGGGTTTAGGGGTGCAGGCTTAAAAAAAATAGCCTGCACCCCTGGGAATTACATTTTAAAAATAACTGTGTCAAAAAAAGTTTTAAAACAAAAATAGGGACACCCCAAAAAATTAGGGTGAAAAAAAAAAAAATGTGGAAAAAAGTGTTTAAAAATAGGTAAATAGGTTCAGGGCTATTCTGTAAGTATGCGGCAGGTGTTTTCTAGAATAGGCTATTAGTGGCAGGTGCATAGTTGCAGAATTTTTTAGAACTTACTTTATGGATATAAAAATATGCTAGTACCCATTTTCATGTACCCCAAATTTGATGGGACCACTTAAGAAAATGAAAAAAAAAACCTAAGTGCTTTTCTGCAACACTTCTTCAATGTCGGGAAAAAACACCTGCTGCGGCTATTTGAATCCCTGACTTTCATTTGGAGGCTAAAATGGGGGTACCCATAGTGATCCCCCATGTTTTTACAACTTTAGGGGGGTCCTACAATTTATTCCAGGAAAATTTCATTTTTTTACGCACATCCCACTTCGCAGCTTCTCGTTTTCGTAGGTTTTATAATGAATACGGGGATAAAGCGGTTGTGCGCCCGATACTTTATCCCAGGAAAATCTCCGATGTGGAGCGAAAAGTCCAGCACGGACTTTTGGCTCCCATATTGAATACCCCTCATAGTCTCCTCCCCTTACTATTCCTGACTCCTCCCACATCTTGTATATGCTCTTACACATATAATTAATAGTAGAACATAAAAGTGTACATCATTCTCTGTATTAAAATACACACAAAAGAGCACAACTTGCAGGGGATTTAGGGGGTCATTCAGACCCGCTAGCGAGTGGCAGTATGCTCGCAAGCGGGTCGATGTTCCCCACTGCTCATGCGCACGATGGAGGGAGCTCCGTCGTGCGCATGCGCGAGACCCGACGAGCGACGGGCTTTCCATCGCTCCGGGTCTTGCACCAAAGGGCGCGTGCTGTCGATGTGGAGCCGGCCCCACTGACATCACTAGTGATGTCAGTGGGAGTGATGTTGGCTCTGATAGAGCCAAAATCACTCCAGGGCTTGTGGCAGGGAGACGCTACCGCAGGGTCTCCGTCACAAGTCCGATAGTCGCGATGGTCAAGACCATCGCGACCATCTTTTTGGACCTCGTATATGCTGTGGGTGGTGACCCACAGCTATACGAGCGTCCAGGAGGACGCTCCATTTTCATGGAGGAGGGCCCTGATCAGAGCGTTCAGCTCTGAATTAGGCCCTTAAACATGTGCCATATTTAAACATTTGGGGCGGTATTCAATTGTTGTGCCCCTGAATGCGCCCTCCAGGAGCTATTCAATTGTGTCTCCTATCAGGCGCGAACAGTTGCCGGTGCACCATTTCAATGGGCGAAAGTGACATGTTTGGGCGCCCAGACATCACTTTCTGTGATCGTGCCCAGCACTTTGGTCGGGGGTAGCGGTTTTACGTGGCTAAACCCGACCACTTTGGGCCTATCAGCACGAAAAACAGCAACAATTGAATAGAGCCCCATGATCTCCCATCATTTTAGACGGGAGATCAGGCGCGCTATAACAATTTGGTTGGTTGTGTTAAGTAAAGGAAGCACTATATTGGTGTAGGTCATGCACAAAGTTATTAGGCATTTTTGAAACTCTCTCTGTCTCTTTGATAAAGCCTCTCTGTGAAGGAGTGAAATGTATCAGGGGACCCCTGAATATCAGCACCCCCAAGTGTACTGGAGAACTTTCTGGACTTATACGGAGGTCATACGGCAAGTCATTCACCTTATCCCACTGGGCTGTTGTTTGATTCCGGATACACACACGCGGCTCTATCAGCTGTTCAAGAACGGGAGACAGAGAGACCCAGCTCTGGCCAATGTTAATACATCTTATCGTTAGTGCTTCCTGCTTCACCTTGGTAAAGAGGCGAAGCAGGAAGCGTTACAGCGGCACGTTAAGTGGTGCCCCGATATCATTTCAGCAATAACTATATAAAAAAAAAATCTAACAAATACTTTATTACAAAACATACTTAAAATTGCTTTGCACAGCTGATAAATGCTCTTTTAAAACTGTCAAACTGGCTATTAACCATTGGATGAAAGTTAATGTTTGTAAAATGTTCCATAAATCAAGAAGTTCTATATAAAAATAAATAGAGACCTCAGTTTTTAACAAAAAGTGGGCAAAAAATGTGTAAAAATATGTGTATTTATAGTTCACATTAGATGTAATTTGTGCAAGTGACACAGTAAACAACTCTCAGAGAGGGCTGTTGCAGCAATCCAATAGAACATGTTGTGGATATATATATAAGCATAAGGAACAGTGGGTCTCATTCAGACCCGCTCGTGAGTGCAGGACGCTCGTAAGCGGGTCGATGTTACCCAACTGCGCATGCGCACGACTGAGGCTTATCCGTCGTGCGAATGCGCGAGACCCGGCGAGCGACGGGGAAGCCGTCGCTCGGGGTCTCGCTACAAAGGGGGCGTGCTGTCGATGGTGAGTGACAGCACGCCCCCTTTGGTGGGTGTGCCGGGGCATGGCTGCCCAGACGGAGGCGTTCCCAAGGGAACGCCTACCGTCTGGGTCCGGCCCCACTGACATCACTAGTGATGTCAGTGGGGGTGATTTTGGCTCTGATAGAGCCAAAATCACTCCAGGGCTTGCGGCAGCGAGACCCTACCGCAGGGTCTCATCGCAAGCCCGATGGTCGCGATGGTCTTGACCATCGCGACCATCATCATGGACGCTCGCATAAGCTGTGGGTGGTAACCCACAGCTATGCGAGATTCCAAAAGGTAGCTCCAAATTTAACTAGGACGGCCCTGATTCAGAGCAAGCGCTCTGGTCAGCCAGCTCTGAATCAGGGCCAGTACCTTAGCTTATATTAAGTCCCATCAGCAGCTGCTTTATGCTCAGCACCTTTACAAGCATGGTCCTCTATCCTGCCCAGCCACCAGCAGCTTGTAGAATCCCAGCCAGATAAAGGTAGGGGCAGAGCCGGCCCTAGCCAATTCGGTGCCCTAGGCAAAATTTTGGCTGATGCCCCCTAGCATGTATTAATATATATATATATATATATATATATATATATATATATATAAAATAAAAGGCCGGCACCCCACCTTGCAGTTCCACCAGCCCCATTCCCCCAGACCTAGTGTGTGTCTCAGCCCCATTTCCCCAGACCTAGTGTGTGTCTCAGCCCCATTCCCTTAGACCCAGTGTGTCTCTTGGCACCATTCCCCCACTGTGTCAGCCTCATTCTCCCACCAGCCCCAGGGTGTGTCAGCATCATTCTCCCCTCCAGCATGTTTCCCAGTCCCAGTGTGTCAGCCTCTTTCCCCCCCACCCCCAGCGTGTCAGCCTCTTTCTCCCCCCCAAGCCCCAGAGTGTGTCTCAGCCTTCTCCCCCCCAAGCCCCAGAGTGTGTCTCAGCCTTCTCCCCCCAGCCCCAGTGTGTCTCAGCCTTCTCCCCCCAGCCCCAGTGCGTGTCTCAGCCTTCCCCCCAGCCCCAGTGCATGTCTCAGCCTTCTCCCCCACCCCAGCCCCAGTGCGTGCCTCAGCCTTCTCCCCCCACCCCAGCCCCAGTGCGTGTCTCAGCCTCCCCCCCAGCCCCAGTGCATGTCTCAGCCTTCTCCCCCCAGCTCCAGTGCGTGTCTCAGCCGCGGGTGGGTGGGTTAGGTTTTAAGGCTCCCAGGGGACTTAGGTTTAGGCACCCCCCTGGGAGGGTTATGTTTAGGCTAGGGGAAGGGGGGGTTAGGGTTAGGCACCCCAAGGGGGAGGTTAGGAATAGGCATCCCCCCGAGAGACTGCAGGGAAGAGGGGGGTTAAATTTAGGCACTTCAGGGGGGCTTTAGACTTATGCACTTGGGGGGCAGGTTAGGGTTAGGCACCCCTAAGGAAGGGTTTGGGTTAGGGGGTAGAATTAGGTTAGCAATAATTACCTTTTGACGATCAGAATTTTCAACCTTGCCGGGCTGCCGTTGTCGGGATTTGAACCAGTAATACCTACTACACCCAAATTAAGTTCTCAAATGACTATGTGACACGATTGTCTAGTCTGAAGCGGTGGCCATTTTGGGAGAGACAATTTCAATAGTATCCATGTATTGTAGACCGGCCCACGCAGCCATCGGCCCTTCTGGCATTTGCCAGATGTGCCCGATGGTCAGTCCGGCCCTGCTCAATGGTCATCTCCAGATTGGGCTACTGTAACCTCCTCTTAGCTAGCCTTCCCAACTCCCATCTCTCTCCTCTCCAGTCTATCCTCAATGTTACTGCTCGGCTCATCTTCCTCTCCAAATGCTCTACATCTACCTCCCCTCTCCTACAAGCCCTGGCTCCCCTTCCCTTTCAGAACCCAATTCAAGGTTATCACGCTCGCCCTCACACAATCCTCTCCCATTTACATTTCTGACCCCATCTTCCTTCACACTCCTGTCCGCCCTTCTCATTCAACAAAGGCACGATGCCTCTCATGCCAACTGATTACTTGCCCATTGCCGTTTGCCCATGCTGCTCCCCTCCTTTAGAACTCTCTTCCTCTCCCCATTAGACTCTCCACCTCTCTACAATCCTTCAAATGGGCTCTCAAGACCCACTACTTCATCAAAGCCTTCCAGCTATCATACTAACCCGTTACTCCATGCTCCCTCCTCCCTATCTACCACATCTGTGTCACACCTGTTTCTCTGCCCCTCCCCTTTGGAATGTAAGCTCTCATGAGCAGGGCCCTCTCCCCTATTGTGCTTCTCCTTACTTCACTTTCATCTATTCCTTACTCCCCACTAGGGCACCTAACTCTTGGTTGCTTATGGTCTGCTACCTATCTGGGTATTATGGTCGCTGATGTCCTTGTCCTGTACTGTATTGTACTGTAAGTCACTGATCACCTATTTGTTTATGTACTTTGTAAGGTGCTGCGGAACACTTGTGGCGCCATATACATAAATAATAATGATAATAATAATAATAATATTAATTAAGAACATCAATTCTGAAAATCATGTAAGCACAAAATAAATTTACATAGGGATTCAATACAATAAAAACATCTTAGTGAACAAGTTAATAAAATCAAATCAAATAATTATTAAATGTTTAAGGAGCTTGATAAAAGTTTATTGACTGATTAAATAAAATTGCAGTTGGAGAGGAGAGTGGGTGTTCAGTTTAAGTATTGAGTCACTGTGGGCCTTATTCAGCACGGATCGCAAGCTTTCACACGCGCGCACCAGGCCGCTGCAAAAATATGCTAATGAATGCAATTGCGATGCCGCCCACTTCTTTTTATTCACATCCGCAATACCCATACGCACAATTGTGGTTGACCTGACCCTCACTCACAAACTGCTAAACTTTCTGTGTGCATCTAGAGCTCTGGCTGCATATACCATCGCAGGGGATTAATTATGCATGCCCCTGTAACGGCGTTCAAATGCACTGGCACACCTGCATTTCACTGACCACCCCCCGTCACCAGCTCCAAGTGTTCACTTCCTGTCAATCAATGTGCGATGAGACTGCGTGCTCACTGCATTCGCTACCCGATTGCATCGGTCATTTCGCGTATGCGCACTGCGACTCCTATGCATGCACAGTGCAAAACAACTGACCGGGTGCGTGCAAATTCATGGCTGCGTTCCTTGCTGAATCAGGCCCTGTGTTCACAGTAGGATAGGACCCACGTCTACATTTAATAAGTAACACTGGCTAAATTCAATCCTCTTTTTGCTACAACCGTAGTTAAAAGATATATATGTAAAGCAAGCAATCCGGTATACTCAGTATGAATATTGAAATGAGCTGGGTATCCCCGGGTTCAGATACAAAAAAAAAATAATGATGGATAAATACCGGGTGTCCCAGTTGAAGCGCTGCTCCAAAGTCCGTTCTCTGGTTAGTGGGAGTAAGAACCTGGACCCGTAAGTAGCGGATGGCAGCCTGTGTATAATGTAGCCATGATCATGTGTCCCAGCCAAGAGCCCTGGTCCGACCGTGCAGCAATCAGCAGGAGCAAAGGATCCATCTCACGTGCAGCCACTTGTATAGCCGGTGGCCGTGGACCCACTGTAGCAACAACTACGAGCTCCTACTACTACTGCTACTACTGCTACTACTGCTACTGCTACTGCTGCAAATAAATTCAACAAAGATCTCCTTTACCATGTAGTATTCAAATCTTATAGCGGGTATTTTTCAGTGTGCTGGGGGATCATATATATATTTTTCTATAGTCTAGAATAAACCCCTCCCTTTGTAAGCACCTGTGAAGGACAATTAAGCTGATCTGAGCAGCCACTATTTCTATATTACTATTGTAAAGAAATAGATGCTGGACAAAGAGGTAGGTTAGAAATAGCAATCCAGGGGCTCTCCAGCCATTGTGTACCTACAAGTCCCAGATGCTGGCAGGACATGCCTTTACATTATATATACTGGGCCTGTTTCACAGTCACTTTTCCATGCAGCCACTCAACCTACTAAACTCCTTATACTAATGGGAGAATACTATATGCCAAACTTCCTGGGCTTGCATGTGAAAGGCCATTCCGCCCATTGGGCCTCATGCAGACCCACTCGCAAGCGGCTGTCCGCTCGCAAGTGGGTCGATGGTGTGCACTGCGCATGCGCCAGACGCGACGAGCGAAGGACTTTCCTTTGCTCGTTGTGTCTGATCAAAGGGGGCGTGCAGTCGATGTTGATTGACAGCACGCCCCCTTTGGTGGGCGTGCCGGGGGCGTGCCACCCAGACGGAGGCGTTCCCAAGGGAACGCCTACCGTCAGAAGCCGGCCCCACTGAAATCACTAGTGATGTCAGTGGGAGTGATTTTGGCTCTGATAGAGCCAAAATCACTCCAGGGCTTGTGGTCGAAAACCCCGACCACAGGCTTCTGGTCGCACTGGCGATGGTCGCGATGGTCAAGACCATCGCGACCATCATCCTGCATGCTCGTATGTGCTGTGGGTGGTGACCCACAGCTATACGAGCGTCCAGGAGGACGCTCCATTTTTATGGAGGACGGCCCTCATTCAGAGTGAGCGCTCTGCTCAGAGCGTCCGACTCTGAATGAGGGCCATTGTCTTTCCATCTGCAGCTACAGCCATAGTCATTAGCATCTGGACTATCACCCACCCCATGCCGGGTGCAAAAGATCCATTTGAAATGGGAGCCCCATCACCATCACCATGTTACAATCGATCATGGAAATCAGCCCAAGACACCCCCAAGACTCCTACGAGACTAAACAGTTCTGTGTGACTGTATGGTAGCTGCTCACTTACCGGCCAGAAAAGCCCATTTCAATCAAAGGATGCTCCATCAGAGGACAGATCAATCCACCTGCACTTACATTCTCCGTCCCTATGCATCCACCAGATCTTTCTATGGTGCGTGTGCAAACACTTATGAACAACATTACTAATTTTACTGGGTCTAAATTAGAAAAAGAAAGAAAAGTCACCCTTTGCTCATGGTAGTGGACAAGTCCATGCCCAATGTTCTCTCTCACTTGCACCAGCTGTTGTAACCCTCCTTTTTACCACTAAAGGGTCACCAGGTTACTAACACCTCTATTACTCCTAATGTACCCACCCTTAACCTCTCTCTAAGTGGTGTACCATTATTTTATCAGTGCCTCCACCCAAGTATTGGTTGTTGGTATGGGTCTACTTGGGAAAACCCATAGAATATATATAGGACTTGCCTATGTAAGCCCAAGGATACACTTAAGTATTAATATTACTCCCTATAGTGTAGTGTGTAGAAGGGGCATGTTAGTTGAAAACAATATTATAACACAAAGACATCTGTTCCTTATACTTTTTGGATGCTTGCATCACACCTCCAGGTAAGTAAACACAATTACATATAGATATAACGTTCTTTATATTGACGAAATTCCAAGTAAATAAGAACATACATTCATCTCATTATATGACATAACAGTGTACTGTGTTGTATATTGACATACATATGTTTATCTGAACAATGCAGTAACATCATGCATAAATAATAACAATATATCAATATAGATTTCCTCCTAAATACTAAGTTCTAAAAGTCTGGTTGCAGTTCCTGTGGAACTGACAGGAACCGATTCACTCCCACCTATATTACTCCGCCCCCTTCTGCAACTATCACCAATGTCTGTGAAATGTATATCTGCAGCATGAAGCACCAAAGTCCACTGACATCATAGATATCTTACATGCACAGGGTACATACATTTCCACATATTTACTTATATTTATATCACATCACATCTATCCCTACAGTATATATAACATTTACCTCATAAATGGCATTTTTCTGTAAATAGATGAATGAAAATATATACCTGTTTCAATTGTATATATGAATTATCTCCGTAACCCTAACCAGGGTTACACTGTGATAGCATCATATCAGTTTGCAGATCCGCAAGGGGCCAACTTTCTTATTTTCGAGGAAAGTGTGGGCAGAAACCTACACTTCCGCCCTCACATCACTTGCAGGTACGTCTAGTGAAGGGGATTTATACTCTTCCATCCAGTTATCCCCAGTCACACGTGCTTGCTTCCTGGCGTTGCACCCCAGTGAGGTCACATGCCCACGCCATCCAGGCTTGGAAGTCAACTCCACCTCCCCTGGTTACCTAGGCAACCCCATAAACAACCACAAGCAATAAAAAAACTGAAACACTGCAGCATATGCCTATAATGTAAATATGGTTAAACAAGCAAACATTATAATAGTAACAGCATACTTTCTGTAAAACCCGCTTGGTAAAACAGGTCACATGATCCAAGTGTTATGTAAAGGGCGAGACTAAAGTAAATGGTGATTAATACGAATAAAGGCTAGATCACAAAAAACATTGGAGACCTAATGATTAATTTAGGCCTCTGGGCGTTAAAGTTTCTAGCCTGAAAATCCAATGGCATTCAGCCTGTATGAGGCTCTTACCTCTATTACCTCTTATATGCCGTTGGATACTTTTTTTTTTAGCATTTACTAGTCTTTGCCCACCAGAATGGCATTTTTAGAAAGTTCTTTTTGTCTGCCCACCAGCATAGTTTGAGCCCTTATAGTAATTTCTGAATCATGCTCGTAATATGATTATTTGTAGTTTTCTCCCTTTAAAATGTTTTAAAGGGGCTTATTATTTTCAGCTACATGCAGGCGTGTCCGTTCCCCTGAGCTGGAGTCTAAGAGCTGTTAAGCATTGGTCATTACAGCCTATATGCTACTGTGATTGAAGCACTGGTAAAGTGGTCAATGGCAGGTACATTTGTCCTAGGTTTTTGGCCTATGTGTTCTAAAAAACCCCAGGAGAAGTCTGTTTTGTAAGCAGACCAGAGTATCGGCTTTTGGAAAAGCTGGTTTGGGTCCTGGGGGTGTGGATGTGAGGAGAGGGAGGGCTCCATCCACAGGCCACTCCAGGTTTTGGGCCTTTCAACCTGGTAACAGGCTCATTAGGGCTTGCAGCTGGAAATGGCTAATATAAGCATGGTTTGTTTGTGGCTGAGTGTCTCACACCTGGGAGAGCAGGCAGACTAGCCTGTTCAGAGACACTTGGTGATAATCCTTGTAAGTACTGTGCGCGTGTTTTGTTGATGGTGAGGGCAATAGGACCTACCATTATTATAGAGAGGGAATCTGCTGTGTAGCTAGTGCCCAACCGGGCTAGCACTTATGTTTATGTTTTGTTTATGTTTATATTAATTTGGCACAATAAAGACTGGTGCCGACCAGTTTGTACGAGAACCCCAGACTTGTATCCTGTTTCTACGGCTGCTGTGTGTGTAAAGAGGGAGTCCATCTACCCCAGTAGAGAGACCCCTATCCCAACTGTGTCACATTACATATTACAGAAATTACAGAGAGAGGGGCCATAGGTTACCTCCCTGGCACAGACCGTCTGTGCATGTGTTGTAAGCAGAACATGCATGAGCAGTCGCACTAAGAGGTCCTGAGGAGGAAGGGATGTGATCACATCAGCAAATACATCCCTGTCCCTTTGGTACTCCCAGTACGTATATGCAGGTCAGCCATTGGCTCATCCCCTGTGTCTCACAGCCTTATCCTCACCCTTGTTGCACCAGCCTCATCCCAGCCAGTATCACTACAGCACCATCCCTGTCTCCAGCCTCATCCCCATGTCTCTCCATCTCCAGCCATCCACTCATCTCCCCACTGCTAATCATCCCTCAGCCCAACTGTCTCTCAGCTTAATCATCCCCCAGCCCTTTCGTCTCTCAGCTTAATCATTCCCCAGCCCCTCAGTCTCTCAGTTTAATTATCCCCCAGCCCCTCAGTCTCTCAGTTTAATCATCACCCAGCCCAGTCTCCACGTGTTTCTCCACGTAATTTCCTCAGCTCCATCTCAGCTCAGCTCCATCTCCCCCCATCTCCCCCCATCATCTGCATACCTCCACCACCCACCCATCTTTCTCTAGCCCAGCCCACACTTACCTGCGGCGGCTGCCTGTCCTGCTATGCTGCTCTTCTTCCCAGGTGGTCAGCTCAGACCTGGCCCCAGTTCCAGCTCCTCTTTGTTCCAGTGGCGTGATGTTATGATGTTACGTGTGCTGCGCCGGTCTGCTTCACCCGTCGGACCCAGCTAATCTGCTCTGCGCGGGCCGCGGGCCCCGGGCTTATGTAAACATGTTGCCACTTAAAGCAGCAGGCCAGCGGCAGAGGTAAGGGACAGGGGGACACATGAACGGAGCCCCTCAGAGTCTTGGGGCCCTTTACAAGTGTCCCCTTTGTACCCCTCTGTCGCCGGGCCTGCCCTAGTTGAACAAACTATAACATTCCCATACTTCCAGTAACTTATTTAGAACTGTACAAGATATACAGTAATACAATGTGTCATGTGCCAACTATTATTACATGCCATAATCATAGTTTGATTACCCATTACCAGTGAGATAGTATTATAGTTACTCAATTAAAACATATCAAATATTGTGGATCTATTTGCTTACATGTGGAGCTACATTTCTACAACTGCACGGAGATCCTTTCTTCCAAGTCCCTGTACAATCCGACTCACTGGGGGTATTAGTGGTCCTACACCAGAGTGACTATTGGAACCGGCTTCCCACATCCTCCTCTCATAGCCCAGCACGGCTTACCCCCATCAGCAGCTTAACATCTGAGCTACTGTTAGCCAGCCACTATCGGGGCTAAAGTGGAGAGGACTCTATTTAGTGAGTATTAAAAGTAACTGCTCCTACAAATACAACCAGCTGTAATTATATTATGTCTCTTATGGACACTAGGATGGCAGAACTGTGATTTTGCTGGCTCCAAGCGCTGTTACCAATTATTCTCCTTTTTCTACATAAGGAGGTTTGAACTTCAAGTTAGTGTTTGAGTCTGTGGTTTTAAGGTGTGTTTATTATTATAATTTTACTTAAGCAGCATTGTATTGAGGATTCAGATTGACATTCTGTTTTAACTTATGTCTAAACATTCCATCTGATCCAAAGTTTCAATGCTAGTAATGTGATATGAAGATTTATACTCCCGGGAGCAATTCATTTTACTGTGTACTTTTGTTCATTATTATTACTTCTTATTTTACTAAATCCATTTTTTTAGTTTATTTAAACATTAAATTTTTATTGTTTCAAAATTATAAGGGTAGGATCTGGGATACAGAAATAAAAGGGAAGGGATCAGGGAAACAAATAAAAAAAAAATAAAAACAAAATAGGTACAATATTTGCAGAGGATCTAACAAAAATAACCTGGTAATGTCAATACAGTCCAGAACAGGCAATTATTTTCATCAGTTAATATACAATCACGTTATTTTAAACTAGTAATCACAATTTGCCAACCATTAAAACTAATGAGATATAGACTACAAGCTAAGAAAATGTCTTCCAGAGGGTCGAAGCCCCAAGCGGGGCAAGACAACTCTCCCCAAGACCTCCTTTGTTCCACTCATACTCGGTACTTTGTCTAAAGTTTAATGTTTGGGTCTCCGGGGTTGGGTTTGGCGGACCAATATTCAGACCAATCCAGCCATCGAATTAACGGATTGGATGTTGCTGTGGAGTAGTTTACTCCAGCTGTTTCAAATTCAAAATGAGTTTTTTCTACATCTTCCAGAGTGGGGATTATAGGAGACCTCCAGTTTTGGGCCAACAGTATTTTAGTGGCTATCAGGATGTGACCCATTAAATAACGGTCATTAGAGGTCATATTGTCTTTATATAAATGAAAGATAGCTATAATCGGGTGTGGGGGGATAGTGACCTTTACAATTTTTGATATTAATATAAACACTTCTTTCCATTGTGGAGTGATAAAATGGCATGTCCAAAATATGTGAAGTAAAGAGCCGACATGGCCACAGTTTCACCAACATAGATTGGAGTGGGATGACGAAATAGTATGCATTAGTTTGGGCGTAAAATATTGTCGGTGGAGCAATCGATAGTATTGTTCCATATGCGATATACATTTCGAAACTTTATGACTAGTTTTATACATTAGACGGCAGTCTTCTTCAGAGAAGACACAAGAGAGATCTGTTTCCCATTTCACAATTGTTACAGGTTTGGTGAATTCTGTGGGAGTTATTAATTGAGAGTACCACCATGTGATGGCTCCTTTGTTATTAACTTTATTAAGTTGATTTGTCAAAAGTTTAGGGAGATCTTTGATGACATATGGGGTTGGGATTATACTTTGTAGCCAATGTCTTATTTGTAAATATTTATAAAACTCTCTAAAAGAGGTATGGAATTGTGCATTAATCTGAGTAAATGGTTGAAGGGTGCCGAGTGTAGTAATTTCTTTAAGGGAAAATATACCCTGAGATTTCCAAGTCTCAAAGCTTAAATTTGGTATTAAAGCAGCCAGTCCCTCCAGTGAGAGATTTGTGGAAGGAAGACTTATTTCTGGTGTCGCGTGAACCATTTCTAACCAGGCTTTCCTGGTTGTGGATATCGATGTACATATTGCGATCCATGGGATCCTAACATGAGATGGTAACCAGAGACAATCTGTGAGTGGGATTGGAGAAGCCATATCCCATTCCAGCTGGACCCATGGCATCGCTTTACCCTTTGAAAACCAGGAATTTACTTGTGCTAGTAGGGATGCTATTTGGTATTTGCGAAGATCCAGGAGTCCCATGCCTCCCTCCGTCTTAGGTAGGGACAATATTTTCCTTGCTTGCCTAGGTTTCCTATCCTTCCAAATATAGGAAGTAAAAAGTTTTTGGATTTTAATAAGAATATATGGAGGGATTAATATGGGCAATGTTCGCAAAAAATATAATATCTTTGGAAGTACAACCATTTTTAAGGCAGAGAGTCTGCCCATCCATGATATATTAAACATCATCCAATCCTTAAATATTAACGACAGTTGTCGTATCAATGGTAGATAGTTAGCTGCTATTAGGCTATTAGAAGTGGCCTTTAAATGAATTCCTAAATATTTAATGGAGTGATCCTGCCAGGCATATGTGTAATCCGCTTTAAGGGATGCCAATAAATGTTGTGGGAAATTAATCGGGAGAGCCTCTGTTTTAGAACAGTTTAACTTATAGTAAGAGACCTCAGAGAATTCTCCCAACAGACAATGTAGAGCTGCTAAGGAGTTAATCGGATCTGTTAAAGTCAACAGAATGTCGTCAGCAAACAGGCTCGTTTTGTACATTTTGCCAAAGAGGATAGGGCCTGCGATATTATGGTTCTGTCTGATGGCCTCTGCCAATGGTTCGATCGCCAGAGCAAACACCAGTGGAGACAAGGGACATCCTTGTCTTGTACCATTTGTAATCAAAAATGGGGTGGAAAATATGCCGTTAACAAAAACTCTGGCCGAGGGGGAAGAATATAATGCTAATATTGACGTGAGAAAGCTACCCTTTATTCCAAATTTAACCAATATTGCTTTTAAATATCGCCAATTCAGTCTATCAAACGCTTTTTCTGCGTCTAATTGATAATAATAGGAGAGGTTGGTCAAGACTGGAGAAAGATTCAATAATATTGATCACCTTTCTCGTATTATCAGGTCCCTGCCTCCCTGTCATGAATCCTACCTGATCTTGATGTATTAAAGTCGGTAGCAGTGAATTGAGTCTGTTTGCTAAGAGTTTGGCGAATATTTTAATATCCGTATTGAGCAGAGCGATTGGCCAATAATTAGCCATGGAGGACAAGTTTTTACCTGGTTTGGGGAATGCCACTATCCTTGCCTCTAGCATTTCTCTCGGAAAAGAGCCCCCTGATGAGACATCATTAAACATATGTGCTAGAATGGGAGACAGCGTATCTTGGAAGCATTTAAAAAATTTATTGATATAACCGTCTGGTCCTGGAGCCTTATCCAGAGGAAGGGATTTGATAACTGATAAAATTTCTTCCTCGGATCATGGATCAGCTAATGCAGTCAGAGCGTCAGCGTCCAGGGATGGCAGGTCTACTGTACTAAGGAAGTAATCTATCTGGGTTAGTGAGGGTTGGGGCGTCATAAGGTCGTCTTTCAAATTGTAAAGGGAGGAATAGTACTGCGCAAAGGATTCTGCTATAGCATAGGGATCTGTAATTTTGATACCTTTGATATTGGAAATCATTTGTATGCTTTCTTTGGCTCTCTTCCCCCTTAACTTTCGTGCAAGCATTCGACCTGCCCTGTCTCCCTGAATATAGAACTTTTGACGTAGCTTAGACATTGTTTGATGGACTTTTTTTAGGGCCAAATTGTTCCATTCCGTTCTAGCAGAAAGTAGTTCCCTGTAAATTACGTCATCCTTCGGATTAAGTTTATGTTTAGCATCTAAGATAGCCAGTCTACATTCGATATTAACTTGTTGGAGAATAGATGCCTTATGTAAGCGAGCCGCTGCCTGAATAGCTGAACCCCTAAGCACTGCTTTAAGCGAACACCAGAAAGTAAGCGAGGAAGTGTCCTCTGGTTTGTTGGTTTCCAGGAACAGGGAAAGGGCATCTGATATTAATTGTTTAGAATCCGTATGGGTCAGGAGATAGTTTCCCAAGCGCCAGGGGCCCGGGGGAGACCTCAATCTATTGATATCCCAATCTATGGACATTGCCGCATGGTCCGACCAGGCAACTGGTAGGATGGATGATTGTTTAATATACGGTAAGGACCATTTATCTGCCAATGCCAGATCGATGCGGGAATAGGATTTGTGTACCTGGGAATAATAGGTATAGTCCCTCTCACCCGGATGCCCTGCCCTCCATACGTCATACATCTCGTATTCACTAAGGATTTGTCTGAAACTCTGAGAATGATTTTGAGAAGATTGTGGGTTAATGATCGATTTAGATGAGGATTTATCCCACAGCGGGTCCGGGGCAATGTTAAAGTCTCCCAATACTAGTAAAATCCCTTTTTTATATGTATGAAGTGCTGTGCAAAATTTCCTAATAAAGGATATTTGTTTTGTGTTTGGAGCATATATTGATGCAAGGGTCACTGGAACATTATCTAATTTACCTACAAGAATAAGATAGAGGCCCTCTTTATCCTTTATTTGTTTATCCAATATAAAATTACTTGTGTTAGAAAATAGGATTGCCACTCCAGCTTTTTTGCAAGGACCATTGGAGGTATAGCAAATGGGAAATTTCAAATCGGAGAATTGAGGAGGGGCGGATTGTTGGAAATGAGTCTCTTGCAAAGTGATAATATGAGCCTTACATTTAGCAAAGTATCGCAGTGCGAGTCGTCTTTTATTGGGAGAGTTGAGTCCCTTAACATTAATCGACAATATCTTAACTAGGGGTGTGCACCGGCCACTTTTCGTGTTTTGTGTTTTGGTTTTGGATCTGGATCTTTCTTCGTGTTTTGGATCTGGATTGGTTTTGCCAAAACCACCCTTCCGTGTTTTGGGTTCTGGGTTTTGTGTTTTGGATCTGTATTTTTTTGAAAAAAAGCATAAAAACAGCTAAAATCACAGAATTTGTAGGTTTTTCTGCTCCTATGCTATTATTAACCTCAATAACCTTAATTTCCACTCATTTCCAGTCTATTCTGAATACCTCACACCTCACAATAGTGTTTTTATGTCCAAAAGGTTGCACCGAGGTAGCTGGATGACTATGCTAAGCGACACGAGTGGGCGGCACAAACACGTGACCCATCTAGGCGTGAAACTGCAGTGGCAGACAGGATGGCATTGAAAAACTAGGCCCCAAACTGTACATAATGCAAAGAAAAAAAAGAGGTGCAAGATGGAATTGTCCTTGGGCCCTCCCACCCACCCTTATGTTGTATAAACAGGACATGCACACTTTAACAAAGCAATCATTTCAGCGCCAGGGTCTGCCACACAACTGTGGCTGAAATGATTGGTTCGTTTGGGCCCCCACAAAACAAGCTGGCAATTAATCTGTCCCTGCACAAACTGGCTCTACGGAGGCAAGAAGTCGTCCTCATCCTCCTCATCCACAGATTCCTCACCCTCTTCAGTGTTATGTACATCCTCATCCTCACAGAGTATTAATTCGTCCCTGCTGGAACCACAGGTCCCTCTGTACGTTCTGGAGGCTGGTCTCCCTGGAAGAGTTGATCATTCATTTTATGAACATCATCTTCTCCACATTTTGTGGAAGCAACCTCCTACGCCTTTCGCTAACAAGGTTCCCGGCTGCACTAAACACTCTTTCGGAGTACACACTGGAGGGGGGGCAACTCAGGTAAAATAGAGCCAGTTTGTACAGGGACCTCCAAATTGCTTCTTTTTCCTGCCAGTACAGGTACGGACTGTCTGACATGCCTACTTGGATGCTGTCACCGATGTAATCCTTTAACAGACAGACGCGCGCTTGTCGCTGCTGCTTTGAGGATTCAAGTGCGGCTACAGCCCACACAATTCACAAAGACAGAAAAAAAAAAAGAATATTTTTATTGTTTGTGGAGCACACTTTGAGGGTTACACCACCCTCTAACAGACAGACGCACGCTTGTCGCTGCTGCTTTGAGGATGCAAGTGCGGCTACAGCCCACACAATTCACAAAGACAGAAAAAAGAAGAAGAATATTTTTATTCTTTGTGTAGCACACTTTGAGGGTGTCACCACCCTTTAACAGACAGACGCACGCTTGTCGCTGCTGCTTTAAGGATGCAGGTGCGGCTACAGCCCACACATTTCACAAAGACCGAAAAAAAAAGAACAATATTTTAATTGTTTGTGTAGCACACTTTGAGGGTGTCACCACCCTTTAACAGACAGACGCACGCTTGTCGCTGCTGCTTTAAGGATGCAGGTGCGGCTACAGCCCACACAATTCACAAAGACAGAAAAAAGAATATTTTAATTGTTTGTGTAGCACACTTTGAGGGTGTCACCACCCTTTAACAGACAGACGCACGCTTGTCGCAGCTGCTTTAAGGATGCAGGTGCGGCTACAGCCCACACAATTCACAAAGACAGAAAAAAGAACAATATTTTAATTGTTTGTGTAGCACACTTTGAGGGTGTCACCACCCTTTAACAGACAGACGCACGCTTGTCGCTGCTGCTTTAAGGATGCAGGTGCGGCTACAGCCCACACAATTCACAAAGACAGAAAAAAGAAGAATATTTTTATTGTTTGTGTAGCACACTTTGAGGGTGTCACCACCCTTTAACAGACAGACGCACGCTTGTCGCTGCTGCTTTGAGGATGCAAGTGCGGCTACATCGCACACAAGTCACAAACACATTAAAAAAATAGTTTTTTATTTTTTGGAGCACTTCGTGAGTTACACCACCCTTTAACAGACAGACGCACGCTTGTCGCTGCTGCTTTAAGGATGCAGGTGCGGCTACAGCCCACACAATTCACAAAGACAGAAAAAAGAAGAAGAATATTTTTATTGTTTGTGTAGCACACTTTGAGGGTGTCACCACCCTTTAACAGACAGACGCACGCTTGTCGCTGCTGCTTTGAGGATGCAAGTGCGGCTACAGCCCACACAATTCACAAAGACAGAAAAAAAAAGAACAATATTTTAATTGTTTGTGTAGCACACTTTGAGGGTGTCACCACCCTTTAACAGACAGACGCACGCTTGTCACTGCTGTTTTGAGGATGCAAGTGCGGCTACATCGCACACAAGTCACAAACACATTAAAAAAATAGTTTTTTATTTTTTGGAGCACTTCGTGAGTTACACCACCCTTTAACAGACAGACGCACGCTTGTCGCTGCTGCTTTAAGGATGCAGGTGCGGCTACAGCCCACACAATTCACAAAGACAGAAAAAAGAAGAAGAATATTTTTATTGTTTGTGTAGCACACTTTGAGGGTGTCACCACCCTTTAACAGACAGACGCACGCTTGTCGCTGCTGCTTTGAGGATGCAAGTGTGGCTACATCGCACACAAGTCACAAACACATAAAAAAAATTTTTTTTATTTTTTGGAGCACTTTGAGAGTTACAACACCCTTTAACAGACAGACGCACGCTTGTCGCTGCTGCTTTGAGGATGCAAGTGCGGCTACAGCCCACACAATTCACAAAGACAGAAAAAAAAAGAACAATATTTTAATTGTTTGTGTAGCACACTTTGAGGGTGTCACCACCCTTTAACAGACAGACGCACGCTTGTCGCTGCTGCTTTAAGGATGCAGGTGCGGCTACAGCCCACACATTTAACAAAGACAGAAAAAAAAAGAACAATATTTTAATTGCTTGTGTAGCACACTTTGAGGGTGTCACCACCCTTTAACAGACAGATGCACGCTTGTCGCTGCTGCTTTGAGGATGCAGGTGGAATCTAGACGGGATTTGGAACCGAGGACACACTACCTCCATCAATTGTCTAAATCCCACTGCACTAATGTCGGATACCGGACGCACGTCTAACACCAACATAGCAGTCAAGGCCTCAGTTATACGTTTTGCTTCAGGATGACTGCTGTCGTACTTCATCCTCATCGCTAGGGACTGTTGGAGGGTCAATTGTTTAGTAAAAGTAGTGATGTTCCTACTTCCTCTCTGGGATGATGAACAACTCCCAGCAGCAGCAACAGCACTAGTAGGAAGTGGTTCTTGATCTTTCCCTATTTTATTTTTATCAGAGAAAGTTTGGTCCTCCATTTATGTTATATTGATATATATACGTGCGGCTAAAGCGCACACAAACACAGAAAATATTTTTTTATTTTTGCTGGAGAGTAGTGCACTTTGTGGGTTACACCACCCTTTAAGAAATGAGCCAGCCGGCTCTTTACTTATGGGACACAGGCGCACGCTTGGCGCTGCTCCTTTGTTGATGCACGTGCAGCCACAGTGCACACAAGTCACAAACACAGAAAATATATATTTTTTTGGTTTGGAGTGTACTTTGGGGGCTACAGAACCCTTTAACGGTCAAGCCAGCCGGCCCTTTACTTATGACACAGGCGCACGCTTGGCACTACTTTGTTGATGCACGTGCGGCTACTGCGCACACAATTCACAAACACAGAAAATAATTTTTTTTTTGGTTTGGACTGGAGTGTACTTTCGGGGGTTACAGCACCCTTTAACGGTCAAGCCAGCCGGCCCTTTACTTATGACACAGGCGCACACTTGGCACTACTTTGTTGATGCACGTGCGGCTACTGCGCACACAATTCACAAACACAGAAAATAATTTTTTTTTTGGTTTGGACTGGAGTGTACTTTCGGGGGTTACAGCACCCTTTAACGGTCAAGCCAGCCGGCCCTTTACTTATGACACAGGCGCACACTTGGCACTACTTTGTTGATGCACGTGCGGCTACTGCGCACACAATTCACAAACACAGAAAATAATTTTTTTTCGGTTTGGACTGGAGTGTACTTTGGGGGTTACAGCACCCTTTAACGGTCAAGCCAGCCGGCCCTTTACTTATGACACAGGCGCACGCTTGGCACTACTTTGTTGATGCACGTGCGGCTACTGCGCACACAATTCACAAACACAGAAAATAATTTTTTTTTTGGTTTGGACTGGAGTGTACTTTCGGGGGTTACAGCACCCTTTAACGGTCAAGCCAGCCGGCCCTTTACTTATGACACAGGCGCACGCTTGGCACTACTTTGTTGATGCACGTGCGGCTACTGCGCACACAATTCACAAACACAGAAAATAATTTTTTTTTTGGTTTGGACTGGAGTGTACTTTCGGGGGTTACAGCACCCTTTAACGGTCAAGCCAGCCGGCCCTTTACTTATGACACAGGCGCACGCTTGGCACTACTTTGTTGATGCCCATGCGGCTACTGCGCACACAATTCACAAACACAGAAAATAATTTTTTTTTTGGTTTGGACTGGAGTGTACTTTGGGGGTTACAGCACCCTTTAACGGTCAAGCCAGCGGGCCCTTTACTTATGACACAGGCGCACGCTTGGCACTACTTTGTTGATGCACGTGCGGCTACTGCGCACACAATTCACAAACACAGAAAATAATTTTTTTTTTGGTTTGGACTGGAGTTTACTTTCGGGGGTTACAGCACCCTTAACGGTCAAGCCAGCCGGCCCTTTACTTATGACACAGGCGCACGCTTGGCACTACTTTGTTGATGCACGTGCGGCTACTGCGCACACAATTCACAAACACAGAAAATAATTTTTTTTTTGGTTTGGACTGGAGTGTACTTTCAGGGGTTACAGCACCCTTAACGGTCAAGCCAGCCGGCCCTTTACTTATGACACAGGCGCACGCTTGGCACTACTTTGTTGATGCACGTGCGGCTACTGCGCACACAATTCACAAACACAGAAAATAATTTTTTTTTGGTTTGGACTGGAGTGTACTTTCGGGGGTTACAGCACCCTTTAACGGTCAAGCCAGCCGGCCCTTTACTTATGACACAGGCGCACGCTTGGCACTACTTTGTTGATGCACGTGCGGCTACTGCGCACACAATTCACAAACACAGAAAATATATTATATTTTTAGCACTTGGGGGGAGCACCCCTGATGGACAGAGCACCCCCTGGACAACACTACAGCACCTCTTTAGGACTGGGACACTGCACAGGACTTTGGAGTGGACACAGCCCCTATGGAGAACTGACTGCACAACACAGTCCAGCCAGCCCCTATGGACTTTGAAGTAGTGGACACAGCCCCTATTAACAACAGCAGCACAGCACAACACAGCCAGCCCCTATGGACTTTGAAGTAGTGGACAACAGCAGCACTACACTACACTACACTACACTACACAGCCCTAACTCCCACCCTCCCTCTTCACTGTCCACAGCCGAGTGAGAAAATGGCGCCGATGTGGGTACCTTATATAGGATCCAAAACCCGCGAGACTCGGAAGGCGGGAAGATGACGTTTTGCCTCGATTTCAGAATCCGAGTCAGGCGGGAAAAGTCGAGCCTGACTCGGATCGGACTCGGATCGGGGGGGCTCGGGGGGGTTCGGATTTCAGAAATCTGAACCCGCTCACCCCTAATCTTAACCATCTGGAAATACTACAACACTGCTTAGCATTAATTGTATTGAACCTAAGAGTACCAGAGATTCGAATGGATTGCTGGTTATGTGAAGTACCTGAAAACTAAATATAAAAAAAACCAGAAAACAGAATAATAATAAAAAAAAAGAATAGTTCCATAAAGAAACTATCGGGGACCACCTTCTTAGGTGATACATTGGGGGGTGTGGTCAAAAGAACATTGAACCCCCGTCGCCCGGGGTTAGAACACTTTACAGTAAACTTGAGTATTCTATAAAAGAAAACAGAGAACATATACCGTGGCCTATATCTATCGCTCATACATAAAAAGGTCTCAGACATATACAGAGAAAAAAAGAAAAATAAGCAATAGTCACGCACCCAGTGTTCAAAACTGTGGGGTAATCAATACACGAATTTGACACTCCATTTTGCGGCCTAAACTGAAAGGGCAGCTCTATGCTAAGATTTACTGCCTCTATGCAAATTGCCCTAATTATAAAATGTCATAGCGTAAAACGGAAGACAAAGCGCATCCTACAAAGGATAGTCAGTTAGATATAGCAACACTAGGTGGGTACACCGCTTAAGAAGGATACAGATATTCCGGATACATCTAAGACCACTCTCGGTCCACCTGCAGGTTGCTTGGTAACTTCTGTGTAATGTCCTCTAGATTCCAAGACACTAGAAGCTGGATACCGGCCACTGGATCCGTTACGACTGTGGTAGAGCCATTCCTATTGATTATCAATTTAGTGGGGAAGCCCCACCTATAGTTGATGGAAGCCTTTTGTAGAGCCCTGGTAACTGGTAGAAATGACCTTCTTGATGCTAACGTTGCGGCAGAGAGGTCACCAAAGATTTGGATTTTTCCCATAGCGGAAGCACCTGCTGACCTTGCTGCACGAAGGATTGCCTCTTTAGGATGACAAAAATGTACTCGCGTCAGCACATCCCTAGGAGCATCAGAAGGGGCGTTACAGGCTTTAGGCAGTCTATGGACACGGTCCAGTAGAAAGTCTGATATCTGTGTAGTTGGTAGAAGTTTTGTGAATATATCCGTCACATATGCTGCCAACTCTGAATTCGAAATGGTCTCCGGAATCCCACGAAGCTTGAGATTATTTCGCCTAGACCTATCTTCCAGGTCTGCGGTCTTAATCCTCAGGGATGTGACTTCAGACTGTAACTCTTCATGAATGTTGATCAGTTCATTATGCGATTTGACCACCTCTTCCAGCTTGTTCTCCAAGTGGTCTGTGCGGGACCCCAACTCGTCCACCGAGCGTTGACAAGATGGCAAGGCTGATTTAAATTCCGAAGTAATATCGTCCTTAAATGAAGCCAAGAGCATCTTCATGGAGCCCATTGTGAGAGGGGCATCATCTGCAACTTCCAGTTGTTTGGAGGAAGCTCTCGGGAGGTCATCAGATGGGGTGCCCAATGCAGATGGGTGTTTACTGCTTTTATTAGATGATGGGACTGCTTTATCTGTTTGTGAGGAGGGGGACGCTTTAAAGAACAACTCCTGTGGAACTGTCGAAGGTTTTGGGCGTTTAGGTGGCATCATGAAAGAGCCGGAGGCCCGCTGTTATGTGAAATGAAATATGTGGGCTTATACTATTACTCAATATATAGACGGGCGACGGAGGGTCCAATTAGACTTAGCAGAGATGAGCCAACATTTCGTAACAGCGATGTTTATTACTTGGAAGGAAGTCTATCAGTGTCATAGATGTAGTGCTGGCAGAACTGTACTATCTTTTAGCAGTGTGTCCGGATTCCTGAGCTGTTGGAAATAAAAGCGAAATGCTCCCATATGGCTGTGGGTCCCCTCTCAGCACAGTAATATAGTGTAGTTGTAATACACGGTGTTTGACAAAATGGCGGCCCCCCCCGCGATTCGCGGGTCCGTCTGCGGTTACCTCTGGGGATCCCCTGGTAGTATTATCTATCTCACCTTTGATCTCAGCTTATGGTGAGGGTCTGAGAGGTGCTGATAGATCACAGGTCCGTCTTGCTGCGGCAGAACCTATGAGAGGTATGGCAGCCTCCCGCGATTTCGCGGGTCTGTTCGCGGGGGTTTCAGGAGGTCCCCAGGGAGTGAGACTGATCCCTCTTTATGACCGGGCAGTCCAGGCAAGTCCAGAGGGTGCGTCGGGTTCACGGCTCCGTCCAGCGGCCGCCGCTACAACCCCGCTCCGCGGCGCTCGCAAATTGAGGTCGGGGCTTCTGGAAGTGTGCCAGGCCTCAGCCGCTCTGGGGCCGCAAAACGACCCGAAAGTCCGGGCGGGTGTTCAGCGGGCTACTGATGGGTGCCCTGGGTTGAAAGAACCAGCCCAAGCTGAGGAATCCGGCCCAATTCGGCTGTTTTTTACTGTTGGCCTGAGGAGCTGTGATAAAGCACGTCTGCTCTCAACAGCTAGCTGGCCACGCCCCCCCATTTTTTTAGTTTATTAACTCATATGTGTTATTTATGATGCTCTATGCGCCATTACATTTTCTTTGTTCAAGATAAAGGAGAAGCTGTACTACATGGGCGGTCTTCTCAGACATGGGTCAGATCCCCTTATTCAGATCCCTGCTTGTGGGAGTGGCACTGGGATTGGCACCGGCCTGCATTGTTGACATGCCCCCCATTTTCTGGGCTTGCCAAGGCCAGGGTCTGCATTGGAGGATGAAGATGCAGACATTCTGGCTTTGGCTAAGCAGGTAAGTAGCTTTTGGCTTTCGCAGATGGTCGATGCTGCAACCATTGACAGATACTGCATCTTGGTTGCTGCCAGTCAAAGTGCTTCAATAACTACTAAATGTGGTCAAGGGGAAAGAAGTGTAATGAGATGGCAGCTAAAATCTAAGCAACATCTCACGATTTAAAAAAAAAAAAATCATCTCTACTAATAAAGGGAAAATGTACCACAGAAAAATGTCAAATTGCCAACTCTCCATACACCGCATGCAGTGGGAAGGAAAGGCTCAGACCATGGCTTTCCTTTGCGAGCGGTGGGCCTGCTACTGATGTTTCATGCCCTAGAATACCACAGGGCAAACTTGCTGGGACCAGTAGTCACACTGTAAAGAAAAATATTATTTCTATCTGTAACCCATTACCCCCGCACCCACCACCACCACCATAGGTGCAGGAAAGAGCACAAGGCTTTCAGTACAGGGCATGTTCATTCTCAGGAGGAGGGACCCCTCTTTATTTTTGGGGTCCCCACTTTCCAAGGATTGCCAACCCTGGGCTGACCAGCTTAGGGTTGGTGAATACTTTGGCATGAACACCCCATGCTGTGTTCCACCCCTGCTATGGCATTACCACCCCAGCTAGATCAGCCCGGTGCTGGTTGTAGAAAAATTGGGGGGTACCCCATACAAGTTCCCCCCAATTTTCATGTACCAGGAGGGGCTCAGATGTCCAGGGCTTGTTATGCTTTTGGGGGGGAAGGACAGCCTGCCATTTTTTTTCTTCATTTTAGCTCTTTCTTTATACTACACACAGAATCACTGCACAGGTCACAGTGATTTGTGCAGTGCTCATTTGAGTCTATTTAGTATAGGCAAATATGACTGAACTTGCACACAATATAAGACGATAAGAATCACCTTCCAATCAAAACAGGCAGATAAACATAATTCTTAGTAAATCTATGTGCTCGAATGGGAAAAACACATGTCTGTATCATCGGCTTCACTAAAAGGCATACTGGCTCAATCTGCTAAAAAAGAACTCAGCGATGTGTTAGCAAAAAGGCTTAACCCGCTAAGACTTTCTTCAGGATTTGTAATCTCCAATTACACAAGTAACATTGTACGAATATTACACCTGGTTGATTTGAACATGTACCATGTTTTGCACACACAATAAACTTGTGGTTCAAAATTACCTAAAAAAATGACTGGTGCATGCAGGACATGCTTTCTGTGGCCCTAACATTTTTAGGACATTTTTGGCATTAGGCTGCAACAACAGTTCTATTTGCCATGCCACCAACTGAAGCAAGAGGTAGTAACCAGGTAGAATTCCACCCTTAGTATGCTTAGCAACTGGAGATGCAGCAAAAAACCATCCAAATGTACACAAGACATGACATATGCACTGGGAGAGGGGGGCATTGTCCAGCACAGTGGAAAGTACTCTCTATTTTATACAAAATACTAAAACCATTTGGAATTGTAACCAATTAAGTGAGTTACACTTACAGCCTAAGTCAGGTAATTCCCTTAATTATGTAAAGTTGTGTTTGTTCCGCACAGAAAAATATTAAATTGATCAGTATATACACTTATTATTTACAAACAATCCTCTTAACTTAACTTTATTGACTGTTTTTTTTAATTTTTGTTTTGTATATTTCTTAATCCCTTTAATCTGTATATGTTATTACTGATTAGGAAAACAAAATGGTGCTACCAAATGCATCATTCATATTAATAAATAATTATTTATCATAAGAAGATAAAGAAGAGATGAGATCTGCAGGTGCACTCAGAGGATTGTTTCTTGAAAGTTTATTGACAGATGTCCATATCTATACTTAAAATATAACCTTTATTCTGATATATTTTAAAAAGTTTGCAATTGTTGCAATTGTTGCAAGCTTATGACGCTTAATAATAATGAAGATTCGTGACAAAAAAGTAGGAATGATACTAATGATAGTATAAAAATAAATCACACTGTAAACAAATAAATATTGACACATTTGTTTCATATTACTGAATTGATGAATAAATATATAAAGAAACAAATATACACAATAACAAATAAGACAAGACACAGTGATTATTGTTTTTTAAACATCACTTTATTTTCCTACTTTTTTGTCACGAATCTTCATTATTATTAAGCGTCATAAGCTTGCAACAATTGCAAACTTTTTTAAATATACCAGAATAAAGGTTATATTTTAAGTCAATAAACTTTCAAGAAACAATCCTCTGAGTGCACCTGCAGATCTCATATCTTCTTTTTCTTCTTATGAAAAATTATTTTTTATTAATTCCCTTAATTAAACTACTGAAAAAGCAGCTACAAAATTTGGAGGAGGAGACAAAATGTAGCACACTGAAAAAATAAAAATGGAAAAAACCAGAATACTACATGATCATTTTTGCATATATTTCCAAATATATGGTAAAGCAGCGGGCCACGTCAAGGCATCTCTGTACCAGAATCCCTAATGCTACATGATAATTGCACCCACTCTGGGTCATATAGTTGCATACTACTGTGTTACATGATAATAGCACATACATAGATATATTTATGTTGAGAGCCAATTCACCTTAAGGTATCCCAGAGATCTTCAAATAGCACTACAGGAACTTAATAGTTTTTCACAGGGGAATTGCAGAAAGACGCCCATAGGCTTCTATTGGGTAATGCCAACTAAAGTCTCACATTACAGAGCTTGAAACATATGGAAATGCAGCCAAAATGGGGATTTTCAAAATTTTTACCTCATTTTATCCTTTAGTACATCCCACCCTGTGACAGCCAACGTGGTACAGGTAGATGCTTGGTTTCAATAGAGAAGCAGGAGATAGTGCTGGAGCATACTCCTCTCTAACAAATAGCACCCAGAACATTAGGCATTTGTGCTATAGCATAGAAATCACTTAACAAACCACTGATCATACTCACTGTATGGGAACTTGATAAATTCCAGAATGTGTTTCCTTATTGCTGTAAGGACCTGTAACAACATGTGAGAAAATGTTGGCTGGAAAATTACCCAAGGCCAAAAAATGCAGAATACAGAGCATTTTGCACACTATAGGCACTGCTCAATTTGCTGGCACACAAAGTTCCAGGTCATCCTATTTAAGTTCAAGGGGGGATATACTAAAGGGGAAACTGCGATAAAACTGTAAAAATACAGTTTTTGAGGGTTTTACTGCATACACCATATGTATCAAGCACAAGAATATGGGACATTCTGGTGCCTCATCCTGATGTATAATACCCTGTGAGGGATCCAATCGGATCCCTCCCAGCACCCCCTGTGGATCACGTCCTTCTGCACATGCACAGAAGGATGACAGTGGGACTTCTGAGTATTAAACCTGTACGTCCCTCTATCTGGGGGCATCGCAAAGGACAGCTCTTATCGGGAGAACTGTCATCTGCGATCATAGGCGGGCTGGGCCGGGGGGCAGGGTGCCATGTGCCCCCCGGGCCGCGGGCCGGTGCAGTCTGTGTCACTGTGACAAAGACTGCACCGCGTGTGTAGCGCTGACCGGACGGAGTTCGGTCAGCGCTACTCTGACAAACACACAGCCGCCGGCACCGGCAGCTGTGTGTTTGTTGTAAGCAGCAGCCAATGAGAGTCTGTTAGACTCTCATTAGCTGCTGCTGCTGCGCCCACTGCAGGAGCCGCTCCATCTTCCGGCTCCCGCAGTGGGCAATGGGAGAGATGTCATGATGTCATATGACATCTCTCCCATAATGCAGAGCGGCCCAGCCCGGGAGGACAGACGGAGGAGCAGATGGCGGCGGCGGGAGCGGGGTTTCAGGTAAGTGTTTTTTTTGTTTTGTTTTTTATATTACGTGTGTCTACTGGGGGGGTCTAGCACTACTTGGGGCACTACAAAGGGGGGGACTACTACTACTGGGGCCATTACAAGGGGGGTGGGGGGCTACAACTACTGGGGGCACTACAAGGGGGGGACTACTACTACTGGGGGCACTACAAGTGGGGACTACTAATGGGGGCACTATAAGGGGGAGGGGACTACTACTACTGGGGACTACTACTACTGGGGGCACTATAAGGGGACTACTACTACTACTACTACTGGGGGCACTACAAGGGGGGTGGGGAACTACTACTACTGGTGACTACTACTACTGGGGACACTACAAGGGGGGACTACTACTACAAGGGGGGAGTACTACTGGGGGCACTACAGGGGGGGATTACAACTAATGGGGGCACTACAAAGGGGGGGACTACTACTACTGGGGGCACTGCAAAGGGGGGGACTACTACTACTGGGGGCACTACAAAGGGTGGGGACTACTATTACTGGGGGCACTACAAGGGTGGGACTACTACTGGGGGCACTACTGGAGCCCTGCATAAGGGTGTTCTCTCCTGTGGCACACAGGGGCACTGCATATGGGCACTATGACAGGGGGCTGCCCTAATCTTTATTTTTACCTACATTAATCCCATATGGACCTGCCTCCTCCCTGGAACACTTGAAGGGGGGGCGCCATAGCACGCATATTCTTCGGACACCCTGGCTACACGCTACTCCTCTGCCAGGGCCGCCTGGATGCATTTGCCCCCAGGCTAAAAGTTGCCAGCCAGCCCCTGTCTGCGATTTTCTAGGTACATACTGCTGTAATCAACTGCGGTATGTGCCCAATGAGAGGTGGTATGTACTGCATTGGGGATTCAATGCTTAGTACATCCCATCCCAAATAAGGAATAAATAGCCAAAGAGGACAGTCGATAAAACTGATCCTCTGGTATCCCAACAAGCAAACATCTTTTGCAAAAAAGTTGTGATCTGGGGATTCATGGCATCTGCAATTCTGGTTACAATCAATAAATCTACAGTAAAAAGTTTGACAGTGACTAGGTAGACACCAACTGGTAGACAGGCAATAGGTCAACAGGTACAAATGGTCAACAGTTACAAAAGGTCGATACATAAAAGGTCAACATGGATGAACATCGACATGGTCAAAAGGTTGACACCAAAATGGTGTCCAAAGCCTAAAGGTGTCCTAAGGTTTGGTATATCTCTGAATCATCCCCAAAAGCTGTACATTGCTGACTGAAGATGTACATTGGCGAGAAAAAAATTGTAGTTTATATCGCCGACCAAAGTGACAGTAAATTCATGATTACTGCAAACTTTCATTGACATGAATTGCCCTCTATGTTTGTATATCAATCCTTGTGGCTGATTGTATGCTGAAACTGTAAGGAGAAGCTTGGAGATGTTTATGCATCACATATGAGATGTTCCCATGTTTCTACAGCTCCCCCTGGAGGATTTATATGCTAATTACACTATACTTACTAGGGATGTGCACCGACCCCATGTTTTGGTTTTGAATTTGTTTCTCCTTCAAGGTTTTGGATCTGGATTTTATTTTGCAAAACTGCCCTTGCGTGTTTTGATTTTGGTTATGGTTTTGTATCTGTATTTTCTTTAAAAAATGTATAAAAATTGCTAAAATGACATGTTTTTTTTTTTGTTCCTTCAGCATTATTAATCTTAATAGCATTAATTTCCACTCATTTCAAGTCAATTTTGATCACCTCACAGCTCACAATACTGTTTTCATCCAGTTTAGGCCCAAACGCTGCACCAAGCTAACTGGCTGACTAAGCTAAGCAGCAGCAGTGGGCAGCACAAACATATGGCAGTTCAACCCCAACATGGCACATAAGGAAGCATATGTTTCCATTAATCAAAAGGCCTGAGGGAGATGGAGTATGTATATAGTTAAAGGCAGGGAAAGGAAGGGTTGATTCATAATAAATGCAATTTTATTTTTTTATTCCAAAGCAAATTTATGAGGGAGTAGGGGAGAGCATGGGTGAACAATATGTCCACTGTTTTGCTCAAAAAATCAACTTGGTGGTTCAGAATATTTTTAAAACTTAAAGGGGCATGCAGGAAATGCTGTCTGTGGCCATAAACATTTCTGGACATTTTCAACATTCAACAACTGCATGTCAAAGATTGCATCAACTGTGGCAGTTCAACTTTCAACATGGCACATCAAGAAATAAATGTTTTTATTATTCAAGAGGCCTGAGGGAGTTGGAGTATGTATGTAGTTGAAGGCAGGGAAAGGAAGGGTTGATTAGTAGCAAATGTAATTAAATGTTTTGATTCTGATGCAAATTTATGAGGGAAGAGAGGAGGCATTTACAAAAAATATTTTACTCATTCACACTTGCCCCAGTGGAGCTTCTCGGTCGTACGTACAAATCAAGGTTGAAAAATGGCATAAGGGTATTTTGCCAGTATACCTATTTGTGATTTTAGTTAAAATAAATACAGTATGAAACAAAAAAAAAGTAAGCGTCAGAGCAGCGGCGCAAAAGCACGGCAGTTTACAAATATAGGATATCAATGAAACATTTGCCATACAACAGTGACAGACAGAATGGCAGTTTAATAAACTATAAAATTAAAAATATCAGGCAGAAATGCCCCGTACAGGCGGCTGCAGCTCTCCTAGGAGTGCGTGCGCCGTCCTGTTCTAGATTTAAAGGGCCAGATGCGCCAAATGCTAATCGCGTTTGGTGCAGGATTTCACGTCCTCCCTATAAGAGGGAGTCTCTGGCAGCATACAGGTACCAGAGTATAGGCTCCATTACCATACTCCAGCATTCCTGTCATTACTTATTATCCTGATCTTGACCTTGGCTTGCTTGTGACTCTGAATTTGCCTAACCCTTTTGTACTACATCCGATATCTGGCTCTGACCTCGGCTACTCCCTGTGACCCGCTTACGTCTGCTTCTTGGTACTGTCTCATCTGTTGGTATTGACCCAGCCTGTTGACTACGTTTATTCTCCTGCACTTCATCCAGTGTTCACCAGCACCTCTATAGGGGAACCTAACCTGAGGGCCGCGACCTGTGTGTCGGACGCAGCCAAGTCCATACCTTCTTGCGAGGGTCCCTGGTGAATACCACCGGCACATTAGACTCCATGCCTCAGGCTTAGGTCTAGCCAATTCCCTAATACGGGCCGCATCCATAATATGTCCGAGACTTGTGACAAGGTCCCACTTCTCACTGTCTCATATCAAATATGCTACTATGTGGTTACACATTATATTGTTAGTAAGAGATGGATTAATCATGTTTGAGACACATTTCTTACAAAAAGAGGAAGGAGGTTTTTGTACAGCTCTGTATCACTGTGTGAGAGGGGTATAAGCATACTGCTGACAGGAATACTCTGCCTCATCTTCTGCACTCACTCCACTAATTGTTAGTGTGAATGCAGTTCCAGATACAGATCCACTGAACCTGTCTGGGACTCCTGTATATTGGCTGCTTGCAGCATAGATAAGAAGCTTTGGAGGTTGTCCTGATTTCTGTTGGTACCAGGCTAAGTACCCATATATAGTAGCACTGGCTGTACATGAGATGGTGGCTGTACCTCCTGGTGACACAGAGATATAACCTGGGGTCTGAGTCATCACATACTGCCCACAGGACCCTGAGGATTAGAGGAGACGCAGTCATTACTGATACATGTCTGTATATAGTCATATAAATCCTGCTCTGATTATTTATGTTACATGTATAGATTCCCCTACACAGCACCATGTAATGACCCCAATCTCTCACCCTGAATATAAATGACTATCACAGCCAGCAGGTAACTGTGAGACACCATCTTGCTGTATCTGGGCTGTCAGATAGACACTATAAGATGTCTCCTGTACAATGAGATATATATAGAGAGTGACAGGTGAGATGTGACAGGAAATACCCCAGAGACTGTGTATGGAAATAAGAGGGAAATTCTGTGGTATGTATGATTAGTGTTACCACTCTATTGAGAGACACTGACTTACACTGTGTAACCACCTCAGTATTAACTGATCTATAATAAGCTGGGTATTGCTAAAAATATTACCACTTAACTGACACAAACTGTATCCATCAACCAATACATAAACATGAACTCTGCCACCACTATATGTAAGAATTGCTTAAGTAACATTTGCTAGAATCACCACATTAATAAAAATTATTAATAGTCCACCATAGTATCACGATTCGTTATTTATGCACCACACATAGGACTATAAGGGTTTGAGCACATATTTCTCAAAAAATCATCTCTAAGTGAATGTGTGATTTAGACCCTGCAACAAAAAAACAACTTAGAGTAGACCAAAATTGACCTTTAATAAATATACTCCCAGGTCTCTCTCCAGTTCCTTATTAAGAGAGGAGGGGCACTGTGTGCATTCCCCTTCCAGGCCCCCTCCTCTCTCCATGGTGGCCGGCAGCAGACTGACAGCAGTAGTGGACTCTGGGCTCTAGTCTAGTACGCATGCAGAGGTCATCGGGAAGATGGTATGGCCGCCATCTTCCCTGAGGATTTCCCCACTGCACATGCATGAAACACCGGGAAAATGGCTTGCCCTACTGCTGCTCCGTTACCCAGCTGGTGTGTGCATCTGTGACTCATCCCATCTGCTGCTATCTATCATCGCTTGTATCACCTCCATGGATCCTGCTCTACATTAGTGCCACCGGCTGCTACCATTGGGACAGTGCATGCTAGTTACCTGTACTCTATTGTACTCTCTATTGAGAGCGGCACCCAATATTCGGGAGGCTTCTGACCAAATCAGGAGGGTAGGCAAGCCTAGTTTAACATGACATTAAAATGGTAAAATAGAATAAAAATTATCAATTATATATAATAATGTTTGCATACAGTATAACAGAATCAATTACTATAACACATATCGCGCAAAGTGGTTATATATGAGCACTTAATGTTTAACTGGAAAGTGTTGGTGAATATAGTTCATCGAGGGAGTAATTGTTTTTTGCTTGTTTTATTAGTCCCGGTATATTCAATAGTGATGCTTTGTACAGGTCGCACCACCCTAGTTACGGCCCTGCTCTCACCAATAGTGGTTTTTGAGCCAATGCCTAAGTAGAAGTTAATTGCTGTTTATAGCAGCTGTTTGCTAAGCCGTGGTCTTTTCTGTAAATGCCAATCAAGTTTCCATAGGCTTCTATTGCTGTGGAGATATACTGTAAATGTTTTGGTGAAGCACTCCAGAATTAGAGAAGGTAATACATTTGAAGCAGATTGCATTTCCCATTACTAATATGGGAAATGTGATCTGCATACTAAAAATATGCAGTTTAAAAAAAAAAAAACTACTCCAATTCCCCTTTCATATGTTTAGGTGAAGCTAATAAATAATGTGAAAAGGGTGTGAAAATACCCAGTTTTCACATTATTTTAGTAAAAAGATGCACTGTACAGTCCGCACCTCCGGCACCCCCCATACCTCCCAGTGATAAGCACAGTGAGGGGAGTCGAACCACGGGGATTCAGCCGAGAGGCCACGCCCACTTCCAGCATGACCACGCCCCCATTCTGAGTGGTAACGCCCCTTTTAGGCGGCACATGGCTTCTCCGCGTGCACAGCTTCTCTCCTCCCATCAAGTGACACCGCGGAGAGGGACACCACTGCCCAACAACAGTGTGGTTTCATACCATTCTGTATTTTTAAGGGTATGTCTAGTTCGACCCTGAAAATCCACTGGGAGCATAGAAATATAACTTTCCCAGGACGCAAAGAATTTTTTATTTATCTTAGGTCATCTCTAACCAGTCCATTTGAAAAATATGGTGTAACTTTCTTTTAAACAAATTTAAAGAAGGTGGGAGAGGAAGAATCCATTCTTGCAGAATAGATTTAAGGGCTGCTGCACTAATTTCCAGTAGGAGCTTTTTACAACCTCTGGAAACCATCTGGCTTTCTGGGATCATTCCAAAAATCGCCCACAGTAAACAATTTAATAATTGACTAAATGTTCCACTGAGAAATTTGTAACCTGGAGCCAAAAATGTCTTATTAAAGGAAATGCCCAAAAACAAAGAAAAAGATATGCCTCTGGGAAGCGGACATGCCTGCCACGTATTGCCTCTACACATCCCAGCATGCATTGCCACAGTTTTGCTATTAGGGCATGCTAAAACTGTGGCAGGGCATGCTGGAATTTGTAGTCCACAGCAGCTGGATTGACACCCCTGGCCTATGGGGTGAAAAATAATCTATATGGAATATATTTAAGACCATTTTTTGGTATTGTATTGAGGGAAGTAGATGACATAAAGAGGTTTAGGGGTCTATTTACTAAGCCTGGGATGGAGATAAAGTCCCAACCAAACAATGAAAAATGACAGATAGGACCTGATTGGTTGGAACTTTATCTCCGCTCACTTTATATCCATCCAAGGCTTAGTAAATAGACCCATACATTTTTAAGGAATATGGGGCAACTAAGTGATGGAAAGTCCAGCAGCCACTGCCACACTCTCGACCGAACAATTTTGTGGTCTATTAAGGATCGCAGGAAAGAATATTGTGCAGAAATGGTTTTTCTGGCGGCAGGCAGAGACCCCAACACACAATCCAACATAATCGACCAGTCTAGCTCTAAGAAAAACATCAATTACTGAATTAGCGTAGTGTTGCATCTGAAAGAATGCTAGTGGATAATGTTGAAGGATATGCAGTCAGAAACCCGGTGGTCAAAATGCCGGGAGCGGACAGCCGCGGGGGGAGGGTTAGGTTAGGGGTTCCTGGGGGAAACCAAGGATTAGGCACCCCCCGGGAGGGTTAGGGTTAGGCTAGGGGAAAGGAGGATTAGGGTTAGGCTCCCACGGGGGGAGGATTAGGGTTAGGCACTCCCCCAGGAGTGTTAGGTTTAGGGTGTGGGGAGGGGGAGTTAGGTTTAGGCACTTACGGGGGGGGAGGTTAGGGTTAGGCACTAGGGGGAAGGTTAAGGTTAGGCACCCCAAAGGGAGGATTAGGGTTAGGGAGGGGGAGAGGGGAGGGTTAGGCTTCATACTTACCTCCGTCAGGATCTTCACCCATCAGGCTGCCGGCATCGGGATTTGAGCCGCCGGCCTAACGGCCGCCGATCATTTATACTGATTCCTGTTGAAGGGTAGGAAAGATTTGTGTGGCCTCTGCAAAACATTTTAGTTTTTTAGTAGAAGACTCCACTACTTCACCAATGTTTCTGAGCCCCTCCCGCAACAGAATTGTGAAGGGAAAAGGCACCTCCCCATGTTGAAATGCATCATTACCCAGAAAGGTCAAGAATAAAGATTATTTATTATTATTTACATTTGCTTTGCATCTCAATAAGTATCACAGGTGATATACTGACCATAGCAAAGGGTTTTCCCTGATCTCTTGATCAATCGATGGAGAAAAGTGATCAAGTTACTGTCTGACAAAAACAGAGACATAGGGCCAAATGTAATAGGGTGAGAGTATAGAAAATGTGAGTTTAGCAGTAACCTGTCACATTGGTGGAGTTTTATCTTCAAAATGGGAAAACATCTGGATGAGATTTTAAATCGTGAGAGTTTTTTAAGTCTGAAAAAACATGCAAGTTCACTCTCTTACTTTTTTTTTGGACTCTACTACATTGGCAAAGTTTAAAAAGTGTCAGAAACTCTCACTTTTCTAAACTCTCACCCTATTACATTTGGCCCATAGTGTTTGCATGTGTTTCATTATTGGAAAGCCAATCAAGCAGATGTATTAGCACTGCTGCATGGTTATAAAGTTGAATCTGCAGAACGTTAATGTCCCCATTTAATTTAGGTTGCTGTAATTTTATCAGTGCTATTCTCAGCCTCTTTCCTTTCCATATGAATTTACGGAACAATTTGTTAATTTTAGCCAAGTCAGTATGGCTAATTAACAGAGGTAATGACTGCATAAAATACAGATGTGGGAAAGTTTACATTATTATTAAATTGGCTATGCCAATGTAAAAGAGCACTAAATGATTCCATCCTTCTAATTCAGACGAAATGGCCATAATCACCTCTCCTATGTTTATACCATATACAGTCAGAGCCGTAACTAGACTTTTTGGTGCCCTTTGCCAGAAAGAGCATTGGCGCCCCCACCATTTTTCAAAGGGACATAACGCACCCAAAAAAGGGGAATGGCCTCATGGGGAAGGGCCAGGGAAGAGATAGGGGAGGCCAGGAGATGCTGGGGATGAAATAAGAGGAAGCTGCAAGTGAGAATGATAATAAACAGAAATTTGACAGGCCCAAACAGCGCCCCCTGACCTACGGTGCCCTGTGCCATTGCACCGGCCGCACTATCCTAGTTACGGCCCTGTATACAGTAGTTCCAATGGGTATTTTGGAAGTTTGATACCTAAGCAAACAATGTAGGATTTGACCCACTTGAGCAGGAGTTTTTATCTCAAAGTTGGCTGAGTTACCCCTGGGACCGGGTACATGCCCACTGATTTTTGAAAAATTCACTTTGAATCCTGATACCCTTCCAAAGTCTTGTAACAAGTCTAGGACCTTAGGAAGGGAGGTTCTAGGATTTGTATACCCATAAACACAGATGAAGCTTGTAAAATATGAAGTAAGGGATCGATGGATAAATTAAAAAGGAACGGCAAGAAGGGGCACCTCTGTCCTGTACCGTGCTGCATAACCAATTGCTCTCTTCTCAATCCATTAAACACAAGAGAGATAGAAAGCATTGTGTAAAGTATTGTAGAAGTTTGATAAAATTCTCATCGCACTCTCTGCACTCCAACACTTTAAATAAGTGGGGCCTGGCCACTGTGTCAAAGGCCTTATGGGTGTCGAGACTGAGAAGCATGTGCCTCTCTTTCTCTTCCTAGTGGAGGCTATTGTCACAGCAATGGCCGCACGTATTGCTTTTACCGAGTGGACCCCCTGAACAAAACCCAGTTGATGTGAAGTTAACAATTCTGGGAGGATTTGTTGTAATCTGTTAGTCAGTGTTTTTGAGAAGATTTTGACATCTAGTAGAGTAATTGGTCTATATGAGTCCACTGATAAGGGTTCTTTACCCGGTTTTAGAATAAGCCTATTGCAGTAGTTCCCAAACTGTGCGCCGTAGCACCCTGGGGTGCCTCGGGACACTTGCAGGGGTACCTCAGGTTGGTGGTCCAGTACCAAATCAAATTATCTATGATCAATGTAATGTAAATATGTGAACAAACAGAAGCGCAAACCTGTCCACCAGCACATAACTAAGGATGACAGGTAGCACAATTTACTTCACTACATTTTTTTTCAGAATTTCTTAATAACAAACTTTTGGCTTAGGGGTGCCGTGAAAATAAAGCTGATGCTCTAGGGCGCCATGATTCCTAAAAGTTTGGGAATCACTGGCCTAGTGTATGCTTTGGTAAAAGAGGGATATTCAGGTAGGGATCTATAAATTGTATTGAACAGCCAGGGGATCGAAATGGACCAAGCATTGCTTATTAAAAAGAAAAATTAGATTTGTGGCCTCCATTCCCCCAATATACACAGGACCACAATCAAAAAATTACAACACATTAATAGATTTGAGAGGTAAACAAAGTCATGTGATGCAAAATACTTTTTGATAAATAGAAATAGGCTGGGAACAATATTACATCACACCAGAACAGTACGAGGATTCCTCTCATGTGAAATAGTAACCAAAATAAAGTAGTAATCATAAATAACTTGGGTATCCCAACAAGGGTCAATACAATTTGACATGAACAAATGTTTTTAACAACAGGCCGTAAATAGCTTGTAGATTGGTTGAATGATAAACTACTATGTCTCCATAGAGAGGGAGCAGCAACAAAAGCCCTCTAATGGTTCATCTTGGAGCTACTCCATTTCAGCATGAATGATCAGATATATACCTACTTTTGAAAAAGCTTTTCAGGGAGAATGTGTACTGCTACAACTGAGAGGTGGGTCATAAAACTGACTTTCATCCAAATGTATATGAACTCCAATGCCGTTAGTAAGAACCTCCTGTTGATTAAAACACACTGATACTTTTCAGAAAATGAATTTAATCATAGGAATCATTGGGGTAGATGTATGAAGCCCAGAAGCGGTATCAGCACACGTTATGTGCGCTGATACCGCTTCTCCCCGATGTATTATCGGGGGTCTGGGCAGTAAATGACAGGGGCGCTGTGCGCCCCTGTCATTATCGGCCCTGCTATCTACAAGATAGCAGCGCCGAGCGGCAGGGCCATGTACAAACGGTCATACCGCATGACCGTTTGGCCAGCTGTAGCTGTCGTTATCGACTGCGGTGTGAGCGGCGCCGACTCGGGAATATCCCGAGTCGGCATCGGCTAAATTCTGGGTCTGATCCGGATAGGAACCCTGTTCCAACTCGGGTCAGACCTGGAATTTTGGTGGAAAAGGGGTATAAGTCGTCCAGTTTTTCAGTCATATTTTGGATATTGGAATCGGACATTTTACTGTTAGCTCCTGTCGAAGAGCGTGAATCAAGTCCTTGGCATCACTTGTCCTTTGTTCTAGAGTGTCAATTCTAGACTTGTTGGTATCTATTCTAGCCAGTGATGCATCTAATCTGGCAAAGAGGTCCTCAAATGTCTTATCTAATAGGGGCATTAACATAGTTATAACCTCTTTAGCATTTTCAGCTAAGGTGGGGATTGTAATACCCTTAGAGGTAGTAGGTGAGGAACCCCCCTCTGAGCCAGAGGATGCTGGGGGAGGAGACATCCAGTTAGCAGCCATTGATTTTTGTTGTTGGGGTTTACGATTTTCGATTCTAGTGGATGTGGTTGGAATAGCTGGACAGGGTGGAGTAGATATGTCTAAATATCTGTCCATAGCAGGGACGACCCTGCTAAAGTATGCAATTACCACAAGCAATCAAAAATCAGTAGAGCAGATGTACAATTATACACAGCCTGTTATGGATACATACACCTTGACCCTTTAAGAGAAAAAAAATACTACATTGTATTTAAAGAAAATAAGGGAGAAAGAAAAAGAAAAACTCAAAACTCACAATTATGAGAGTTAACTACAAGTGTAAAAGCAAAAGGCAATAAGTAGTTAAATGAAGCTTTACTTACAAGAGAACTGCAATTATCACCTACCACCACTAGGTGGAGATATTGTATAGCCAGAAAGGCTACAGACAGACAATTGTAATTGGTGCATACACACGGTATGATAAAAATGCACTTTATGAACGATAACGATATTGATCATATTGTTATCGTTCATATAGAGCATTTTTTGTTCCCTTCCATCCCACCAAAGACCTGCATTGCGCAGGCACGTATGGACGATAAAGATATCGTCCATCGCCGTGCATGCAGGCCAACCTAGTCGATATCAACAAGGTTACTATAGGGACCCGCGATCATTGATCGCAGGTCATTGGCCGTCATTGGTGGGTTGATGGTGTGCTGGATGATCGATATCAATCATCCAGCACACGGGGAAGGTGGAGGTTGATCAGTCAGTGATATCGTTATCGCATCTTATGTGTATGCACCTTATGACACAGCTTAATATAAAAACCTAGCATATATAGGGCTCTATTTATTAACATTATTTTTACTAAAATAAAGTGTTTTCACACCCTTTTCACATTATTTTAGTATCACCTAAATTTACTAAAGGGCAATTGGAGTAGAATGTGGAAAATTTTACTCCACACCCTAATTATCACATATTTTAGTAAGCAGATCGCATTTCCCTGAGATTTACTAAAAATAAATTATGATAAAATACCGGGTGGAGCCCTGTGATAATAACGCCACCATGAGGTGGCGTTATCAAGGGTTTCCTCCAGTTCCCTGACTCTTGCTCTGCTTTAACAGGCACAGCAGAGCCGGGAGCCAGATCCCAGTGATCAGCTGTGTGGTCTAAACAGACCACAAGCTGATCACTGCAAAAAAAAAAAAACCTTCCTGAGTCCAGGGCCGGTGATTGGGGCTCTGGTGATGTCCTCCCTCCTGTGGTCCGCTCAGCTGTTCTCCTGGCTCCTGCGCTGTTGCCCTGGTCAACTGCTGCATTAAACAGCTGACCGGTTCATAGTGCAGGATCGGAGACCAGCTGGCCGGAGCCCAGAGGGAGGACATCACCTGAGCAGCAATGATCAGACCGTAGATAAGTAAAAGTAAAGGGGTATCGCGGGGGAGGCCACAAGGGGAGGTCATGGGGTGGGGTTTCTCGTGGCCATGGGGGGGATTGTGTTGTAGCGGCAGCTGGTCGGCGCATGTGCGGCACCTTGTCACTGTATTTTTTCCGAAAAATACAGTGATAAGGCTGCGGTGGGGATTTGCAGGGACAGCGCTTTATTGTAAGGGATTTTTAATAAATCCTCGTGATATTACCTGAATGCGCAATGCGAATTCAGTCAAAAATATCACACTTCAATCTGCATTTAAATGTGGATTGTAGTAAATAGAACCCATAATGTGAACTACTGAACTTTGAGCAACAAGTGGGTAAAAACACTTTCAGTAGTGGTATCACACTTTGTATTGTTTAGTAATACTGTATGTAGATATACATTTTTTTAATTGAAAACAACACCGACAATATAACACAGGAAATGTGCTATATATACAAATGAAAAGGAGACCCCTAAAATTATACATATGGATCTAATATGTAGACTTTGGATGGGAGTGGAAGGCTGAGAACCGTTAGGAGAAGTTCTTGTGGGGGAAACAAGTAGTCATGGGCAAGATACCGGTTGCAATTATTGTGTTAACAGCAAAAGGGTTCTTCTTCAGGGTGCAGCTCACTCAGACACAGCACAGTATGCTATTATTTGGAGAAGTATCCTTGAAATTACACTGTCCCTCTACCTTCATACACAAGTGACAATATAAATGACATACTGCAGTGCAGAAAGATCCTTGTAAATAAAATGCAAGAAGTTTACTTTAATAAACATATAAAACAGCCAGCTTGTTCTTGCAGCACTGGATTGCAGGTGCTACTATAGCATGTCTGACAAACAAACAGTAATGGCTCTAGTTACTACAATCTGCATTTAAATGCAATTATAATACAAGACGGTCCAAGCACTCTACCTCAAAAAGATACTATTAAAACCCGATTTTAGGTGGACGAGAATCACAAATCAAGTACATCCAAAATTCGACGCATATTGATAATAAGTAGAGAGATGTAGTTATTAGTAATAGTCACGTGATTAGGAGGAAGGAAATTTTACTCTAGGAAATCTTGACAATGATGATTCTAATATAAATTCACAGTAAAAGTAAAATAATAATCTGATCCTGAATCCAATGTAAATAAAGGTTTTTTTCAACACTATGTGTCCTTTTAAGTCATTATTCCTTGTAAGGATGTCATAGAAAATATAAGGGGAACACAATCATAGCGTAAAACAATCAAACATTTATTAAAATAAAAACACATAAAAACTGTCTGCGTACCATATAGGTCCTTTTTTGGAAAAGATACAATGAAATGCATATAGGAGAAATTTACATTAGCTCCCCTTACAGAGCTGTACCTTCTCTCCTCTGGGATCAAATAGTTGCTGCCACCAGTAACTCCACCAACGTGTTTCAACCTGTGCTTGGTCTTTATCAAGGTGTGTGTCTATCAGGGAAGGATCAGATCTTTATAGGGATTGTGGTCTCCGCCAACTTTCTATCCATGTGGGGTGGATCTGCGTGTGTTCACACGAAAAGTGCCTTACACATACATAATATGTGGGTCAATGTTTTACTATTAAATCAGAGGTGTACAGTCTCCAGTCATGGTGGCTAATGCCAATGTGTAGCCCGTTTGTTGGGCTTTAATTATCGCTGTGCATTTCACTGTCTGGAATGGCATGGCGTCACTTCCTGTTTCGGGGGCTCAGTCAGTGCCTCTTAGCTTTGTGGATGTCCTGCATTCCAACTAATGGAACGTAAGACAGGGCACACATGACTTCCGGGTTTCCGGAAGTCCAGTGATGGGGTCATAGACTGCACGGCATGTCTCACATGGCTCCCAAACATAATGTCATGGAGGGAGCGGTTGTGTCTAGATATTCTGTGCATTCCACACAGTGGAACGCAAAGTGCAAGCCACGTGACCATAAACTCCAACGTAGGGGTAGGGGATTGGATTTGTGATGTGCATACCAGTGCTATATATCGCTCCCTTATACACAGTTTTGTATAATAGATAAACACAGAATAATAATAATACATAATAAATGTGCTTAATAGCTCATCTGTGCAAATATTGCGTTATATACAGTACAAGAAGAAAAATATTATTCTAAAGTGCCTCCATGCTTTCTAAAGTTGGTATTACACAACATGCATGAAGTATAGCTAAACAGTACACATATGTAGTGCATAAACAGAAATAAATATAAAGTGCCTCTGTGATTTCTAAGATACATAAAAACATCAAAATAAAACCACTTATAAAATCTAACACATAAAATCAGCCATATTGTAAATAATAAGAACTGAATCGGGGTTCTAAAATCATAAAAACCACTTCAATTCAAAATCAGTATTTAATCCCCACGGCTGTAGTGTTTTAAATATCATATATTAATTCCATTTCTGCTTTTGCTAAAAATATTTCAGTTACCATGAAACTTTTTGATGCCTATAATGCTCTTTATATTTTTAATTGAACAATTATGTTTCTCTGCAAAATGACTAGAAAGGAAGTGGTTAGTAAATCCTTTTTTAATATTTCGCAATTGCTCCGTCCATCTGTCTCTGAGTCTCCTTTTGTTTTTTCCAATATATTGGAGGCCGCACAAACACTCAATTAAATAAATACAATAGGTACTATTACAAGTAATGAAATCATAGATTTGAGAAGTTTGTTTAGTGGTATAGGAAGTGAATTCTTCATTTTTTGTCACTTGATTATTATGAGAAATGCACCTGTTACATGAACAAACAGCAGTGGAATCCATTAGTTTTTATTCTACCGGTTTTCTTTTCAGGCCTTGCACATTCTTCATGTTCGGTGCACTTCTATATATGAACCTTGGTTTTTGGGGTACCATATCTGATATCGGATTCTGTCTCAACAAGTGCCAATTTTTTTAAATTATTTGTTCCACCACTTTATATTGATAAATGGGATAATAGGTTTGGCGTCTGTTTTCTCTTTATATTTTAAAAGCTCTTGAGGAATATCACTCATCTGCTGGAAGATTTTGGCAATTTTATTTTCATTATAGCCTTTGTTAGCAAATGTATCTTTTAAAATGTTGACTTGTTGGTTAAAAATCTCTTTATCTGTGCACATTCAGCGTATTCATTGAATTTGTCCCTTTGGTCCATTGTTAAACCATCTGGAGTGGTGATGGCTTCTACGGTCAATATATGAATTGCAGTTGGTGGGTTTGCTGAAATTTCCTGTAGCTAAAACTTCCTTATCTTTATAAATAAGTAGTTCTAAAAAACTGACTTCTTGTTGATTAATATTGTACGATAAAACAATATTAAAAACATTATTATTAAGAGTACCACAAAAAATATCCAAGTCTTCTTTGCTCCCTTCCCAAATACAAAATATGTCATCAATAAAATGAATCCAAAAGGGGGATATGTTTTCTATAGCCATTATTATTCCAAATGATTGAATCCTCCCACCAACCCATAAAAAGATTTGCATAGGAAGGAGCAAAACGTGTGCCCATAGCGGAGCCCTTTTTTGTAAAAAAAATTGTTCATTAAAGTCAATGGATTCCTTAATAAAAGCCAATTTCTCCTCATCAATTTGATAATTTTTTATAAAAGCATAGTCAACAGCGTTTATTCCTAATTGATGTTCAGTAATAGTATGTAGGGATGTGACATCTGCTGCTACTAAAAATGTTGATCTGATACTTTTATCTTTTTGAAGTGTCTGATGGTGTCAATCGTATCTTTAACATAGTTCTTGATTTTGACCACTTCTGGTTGCAATTGATGGTCAATAAAGTGCTATAGATTTGACAAAATTGAATCCATGCTGGCTATTATGGGGCTGCCTGGGGGGTTAAATGAGTTCTTATGTACTTTAGGTAAAAATTGAAATCACAGAAAGAAGAGGATGTTCTTTCATAAGGTACATTTTTTCTAGTGGGGTTATGGTCCCTTTCTCTTCATATTTGTTAATAAGGAAATTTAAGTTTTTTTCTATTCTCTCTGTGGGATTTCCTCTAAGTAAACAATATGTGGTTTTATCACCTAGCTGACAAAGGATTTCTTAATTGTACTTATCTGTGTCCATTATCACAATTGCGTCCCCCCCCCTTTGTCAGCCAGTTTGATAGTGATATTTACATTTTTTTTAAGACTCTTAAGTGCTTGTTTTTCTTATTTCATAATGTTTAGGAAATTAACTCTGTTTAGGTTGAATTTTTTCCACTTCCACACATACGATCTTATTGAAACTTTCTAGAAAGCATCCCCTGCTGAATGTGGGGTTGAATGTGGATTTTGGTTTGAATATTTTTCTTTCTTCATTTTCTGTTATTTTTTTGTCCCAAAAAGTACCTTTTCTGCTTCTTACAAATTTTTGGATATCTACATATGTGTTGAATTTGTTTCATTTATTAGCCAGTACAAATTTTAAACCCTTTTTTAAAATTTTCTCTTCATTTTCATTTAAGGTGTATGTGCTGAGATTGAAGATTTTCATAGAGTCACCTTTTTTTGTACAGTGGATTTTTCATTATAATTTTTTGATAAAGCATTGCTACTTTTTTTCTCATTCATATTTCTATACTTATTAGGTTTGCTATTACTCCTTTTTCCCCTATGTGTTCTTTTAGATTTGGTTATTAAATCCAATTGTTCCTCCTCCATCCTCTCCCTAAAAAAGGTTCTCTCTCAAAGAAATCAAACTGATTAGAGGTAGACACATTGTATACTCCTGAAAGAAAATTATATTTAGTCCTTAAATTTTATATATAATCCCCCCTCTAAGTGCCTACACCTAACCCCCCCTTCTCCACCGCCTAAACCTAAGTCCCCCGAGGGGGTGCCTAATCCTAAGTCCCCCCTGGGGGTGCCTAACCCTCCCTCCCTCTAACCTAACCCTAACCTCCTGGGAGGGTGCCTAATCCTACGTCCCCCCCAGGAACCCTAAACCTAACCCTCCTCCCCCCACGGCTGTCCACAGCGGCGCCCAGCATCACTTTGATCAGGATGCTGGGCGCCGGTCTCCCAGCGTTGGTAAAATGATCAGCGTCTACATCTAGACGCCGGTCATTTCACCCTCGCCGGGATATGACAGTCAGTAAGCCGGCTGTCGGTATAATGTCAGCCAGCTTCCTGATTGCATACCCTACCATTAACCCCTACCTAGACCACCAGGTGTCGAGCACTAGGCCCATGGGGGTAAAGTCAGGCATTAGGACTGTGCCACTTATAGGTGGGCACTAGGCCCGGGCTATATAGGGGGCAGCAGGCACTATAGAGTTTCATTTGACCTGTTAGGAGTGAGTGACCTGGGTGTTAGGCCCAGGTCACTAAATGTGCAAATAGGCATGCCACCCTAACCATAAAAAGTAGCCTGGGCATTAGGCCCAGGCCACTAGGTGAGCTCCACAGTTAGGCAGGCCTGTAGGCCTGAGCCACCAGTAATGTACCCTGGGCATTAGACCCATTTGATTTAAAAGCCCCTCAGTTAGGCAGGCCCTCAGGCCTGAGCCTCCAATACAATGGATCTGGGCACTAGACCCAGATCACTGAAATTGTGCTCACCATTAGGCAGGCCCATAGGCCTGAGACATCATTTTGAAAACGGACTAAGGGCTTTAGGCCCAAGTCCCTTTTGTGCCCTGTAGCAGGCAGGCTTAAAAGCCTGAGGCACCAATAAGATCCTGGGCATTAGACCCAGGGCACTGAGCCCTTGAGAGTAGCACTGAGGTTATTGGTCTGTGGTTATCTTGGAATTGTATAAATCTGTCCTTACTATGTATATGGATTTTTGTGCTGTGCAGGGTAAATTGATGTAGCCCTGTTACCAACTGTTGCATTTGTAGATTGTGTTACACCACACACACAGTTTGTGAGGCCGGTGAGTTAGGGCCAATATTAATGTAGATAAGTGTATTAGTGTGACACACTATTAGAGTAGGAAAGGGCCCTGCATGGTGTATTATTCTCTACCCTACTGGGACCTGTGCGAGCGGGGCAAATCCCAAGAGTACCTCCGGTGAGAACTTCTTTGTCTGTCTGTCTTATACTGTTAGTTTGTTTCTGCCTATCCTTCTTTCTTCAGGGCATACAGTGGACCTTGCACTCCAGTGCAAGGTTGAGTCTTCACCTGGTGCACGAGTACCTTTAGGTGGAACTCGGGATCTGAGGCCAAAAGTGCCAGTGATGATCTTCACTTAAAACCCAAATCTATTTGTAGTGGTCCTTGGTCCAGTAGTGCGTGTCAGTTGACATGAGGAAGGACGGTTCTCACATCATCTCCTTCCTCCTAGGTAGTCGTGTCCGTGTCCAGTTTGGTTTTTCCAGGATCGTCTGTTCAACATACGGCCTGAAGAGAAGGTGTGACACAAGGTAAGATACAAAAGTACACCTGCACGGCAGCAGGCACCACACTGCACCCCTCTTACTTTATAACTAATCATACTTTTAATACATTTGTACTGTAGGATATACATTTTCTTAAATTGAACAAAGTAGATATAAGAACTAATAATAGGTTTCTAGCAAGGTATATTTTTATTATTTATTAAAGTGGATTAGGTTGGATTTAACTTAATTGGTTAACAATCGCTCTTTGCTAATGGTCATCAGAGTAGGATTTCCCTTTCCAGGTGTATGTTCATGGCATTTTTTATTACAGCAGACAATACAGCGGTAATACAGAAAGTAGCGGCTCAAACACTGATGATGTCATAAGGGAACTTTCAAATGTCATGGCCAATCAAAGGGAGGGACAGCCGATAAATTAACTTTGAATTTTAGGTTGATGCCTTGAAAAAGCCTTAGGTGAAACAGCCGTCAGCAGAGCTTTGGCCGATGTCTTTGTTCTAAAATAAGAATATCATCTTAGTATAATCCCATTTAAAAAGCCTCACAGAATAAAGTATGCACCTAACATACTTTAGTTAATATAAGAGCGCTGGTGTCTGTGTGATAGCGATAACCGAGCAGTGTGGTTAACACATTCCGCACGGTCAGCAGAGCTGGGACAAAGATGTGATGAAACACACACTAAAAACACTTGCTTTAGTGGAAAATGAATACTACTCATAGTCTCTATGCATAGATGATGAGATACAGAAACATTTTCTATGTATAATAAATAGAGACCATAATAAAGAAATGCCTATAGATTGTAAGCTTGCGAGCAGGGCCTTCCTACCTATATATCTGTCTGTTATTACCCTGTTTTGTTCTATTAATGTATACAATTGTAAAGCGCAACGGAATGTGCTGCACTATATAAGAAACTGTTAATAAATAAAATAAATAAATAAAATGTCAGTAACTGGTGAATATTTATGGATGACAATTCAAGTATAATGATTACAGATGAGTAGTTTGGTTTTACTCGGATATGTTCGGATCTCAAAAACTGTATCTTATTGGCTATCCGGCTCTCACGTGTTTTGGACAGCCAATAAGATAAATCCGAACTTATCCAATAGTGCGCTAATTTGGCAAAAATAATTGAGTAAAACCGTTCCCGCGCATCTCTAAAAATGATATATATGATGGGATACTGATAAATCTTCAATGCATTATAAACAGGAGACAGGTCTATAAATGACACTACTAACTGTTCAATATTCATAGATGACAAAAGAACTAAACAGACTGAAGGAAAAAGTCAGGGCAACTAGAGATCCACCCAGGGGTGTAACTAGACCTAGGGGGGCCTCATAGCAACATTTTCATGGGCCCCCCAAGTTCCCCCGATGCCACCTGCCCTCCCCCCTTGGTCAGCCACAACTTACCTCACCTCCATGTTCATCTTCCTTCAGCATGTGCTGCGTAGGGAGGGAACATCTCCTCTCCTGGTCAGCTCTGACTGATGCTGGGAGGAGGCATGGCCGTGCTGAGCCTGCTGGGACATCCCTGGATCACAGCCCACCTCCTTCCAGTATCAGTCAGAGAGGAGAGACGTAGGTGACCGGGAAGGCAGATGTGTCTGCGGCCTGTGCCCCATAGCAGCCTTACCCCCTGCACCTACGATAGTTACGCCATGGGTCCACCAGTGTCTGGATTTGTCACTAACTGTACAAGGGATGAGAATTTTCCAGTGAAATATCTGATGTTAAATGACAACAGTTATGAGCAGAGTGACCACTGCACTTAGTAAAGATATTCCACGGATATGGTAAAAGAAGAACATTTAGTGGAGTGACTATAGGAGAACATAAAATATTAATGTGTGTGCAACCTTTTTTGAAATATTGTGTGAAATTATCATAGACTTGACACTTAGTAACTGCACTGCTTCTTTTATATGGAAAGGGACAAAATATACTGAGATACATTTATGGGAAATAAGACTACTGAACAAAAATTACTTTTATTAAAAGAAAGAACAAATCAAGATAGAAGTCACAGCATTGAAGTAAATATTTTATTTCTATGAGCACAATTATCTTATATTTAAAAATATATTAAGATTTCACCTCATTCTTGAGGAGATATCTTTTTAATGCATACTAATTAAGAAATATTCTTTTAAATAACTGTTGGTCCTAGTGCACCCTGATGAATGCTCTTCTTTCTCTGAAGTTTATTATGTTTTTTATACATGTATAATTTCAGTCATTTGATTTTTTTTATTTGATTGTATCTATTTTGTGTGGTTTCTATACAACTGCTGTGGGTTTAGCATCAGTACTTTGTTTAGTTCTACCCTGTGACCTCTGCCCATCGGTAGCTCATCAGAGGAGAGGTCCAGGAGAGAATGATGGAACAGAGGGCCTGATTCAGACCCGCTCGCGAGCTCAGGATGCTCCCGGGCTAAGTGATATACTTATCCAGCAGGCGACGATCGGAATGGCGGGGGTCGGTCTTCCGGCGTCGGGATTAAGATAGGCGTCAGCATTTCAACGCCTATATTACATCCAGTGTCGGGCAGGAAGTGTCGGGATTTGGACCACCGGCATGGCGTCCGCCGGTATATTAACTACATCCCGTTTTATTGTATAGGCAAAGAGTATGATTCAGCCTGTTGGTGACGCAGCACTACTAATACTCAGTCACAGCCATCAGCAATGACAGTGCTATAACAGAGAAGGCCTGTCCTTACATATACAATTATCTCATGTATAAAAGTGGGTTAGTCTTTACCAGATAACTCTTCACAGATTACCAAATGCATCTTTATCCGTTAGAAAAGTCCTTTCTTCCACTGTGTGACAAGTCCAGACATCATAGAATAATTGGTCAAACTATTATCTCCTAAGAGTTATATGTAGAAGCTTTTACAGGATAAACCATGACTTGCTCATGTACCTGGTAACTAGGGGTGTGCACCGGCCACTTTTCGTGTTTTGTGTTTTGGTTTTGGATCTGGATCTTTCTTCGTGTTTTGGATCTGGATTGGTTTTGCCAAAACCACCCTTCCGTGTTTTGGGTTCTGGGTTTTGTGTTTTGGATCTGTATTTTTTTAAAAAAAAGCATAAAAACAGCTAAAATCACAGAATTTGTAGGTTTTTCTGCTCCTATGCTATTATTAACCTCAATAACCTTAATTTCCACTCATTTCCAGTCTATTCTGAACACCTTACACCTCACAATAGTGTTTTTATGTCCAAAACGTTGCACCGAGGTAGCTGGATGACTATGCTAAGCGACACGAGTGGGCGGCACAAACACGTGACCCATCTAGGCGTGAAACTGCAGTGGCAGACAGGATGGCAGTTTGAAAAACTAGGCCCCAAACTGTACATAATGCAAAGAAAAAAAAGAGGTGCAAGATGGAATTGTCCTTGGGCCCTCCCACCCACCCTTATGTTGTATAAACAGGACATGCACACTTTAACAAACCAATCATTTCAGCGCCAGGGTCTGCCACACAACTGTGGCTGAAATGATTGGTTCGTTTGGGCCCCCACAAAACAAGCTGGCAATTAATGTGTCCCTGCACAAACTGGCTCTATGGAGGCAAGATGTCATCCTCATCCTCCTCATCCACCGATTCCTCACCCTCTTCAGTGTGTACATCCTCATACTCACAAAGTATTAACTCGTCCCCACTTGAATCCACCACCACAGGTCCCTCTGTACCTTCTGGAGGCTGGTCTCCCTGGAAGAGCTGATAATTCATTTTGATGAACATCATCTTCTCCACATTCTGTGGAAGCAACCTCCTACGCCTTTCGCTGACAAGGTTCCCGGCTGCACTAAACACTCTTTCGGAGTACACACTGGAGGGGGGGCAACTCAGGTAAAATAGAGCCAGTTTGTACAGGGGCCTCCAAATTGCCTCTTTTTCCTGCCAGTACAGGTATGGACTGTCTGCCATGCCTACTTGGATGCTGTCACCGATGTAATCCTCCACCATTCTGTCAATGGTGACAGTATCATATGCAGTGACAGTAGACATGTCAGAAATTGTTGCCAGGTCCTTCAGTCCGGACCAGATGTCCAAACTTGGTCCTGCCTGCCCTGCATCACCGCCAGCGGGTTGCTTAGGATACCTACGTTTTTTCCTTGCAGCCCCAGTTGCAGGAGAAAATGAAGAAGGAGCCGTTGACGTGTCACGTTCCGCTTCAGCTGACAGTGTGTTCACCAGCAGGTCTTTGCACCTCTGCAGGCTTGTGTCGGCCGGAAAGAGAGACACCACATAGGCTTTAAACCTAGGATCGAGCACGGTGGCCAAAACGTAGTGGTCTGATTTCAACAGATTGACCACCCTGGAATCCTGGCAAAGCGAATGAAGGGCTTCATCCACAAGTCCCACATGCCGAGCGGAATCGCTCCGTCTTAGCTCCTCCTTCACTTTCTCCAGCTGCTTCTGCAAAAGCCTGATGAGGGGAATGACCTGACTCAAGCTGGCAGTGTCTGAACTGACTTCACGTGTGGCAAGTTCGAAGGGCTGGAGAACCTTGCACAACACGGAAATCATTCTCCACTGCGCTTGAGTCAGGTGCATACCCCCTCCTTTGCCTATGTCATAGGTGGATGTATAGGCTTGTATGGCCTTTTGCTGCTCCTCCATCCTCTGAAGCATATAGAGGGTTGAGTTCCACCGCGTCACAACCTCTTGCTTCAGGTGATGGCGGGGCAGGTTCAAGAGTGTTTGCTGGCGCTCCAGTCTTCGGCACGCAGTCGCTGAATGGCGAAAGTGGCCAGAAATTTTTCGGGCCACCCAAAGCGTCTCCTGCACGCCCCTGTCGCTTTTCAGAAAATTCTGCACCACCAAGTTTATTGTGTGAGCAAAACATGGGACGTGCTGGAATTTGCCCAGATGTAATGCCCGCACAATATTGGTGGCGTTGTCAAATATCACAAATCCCCAGGAGAGTCTAAGTGGGGTAAGCCACTGGGCGATGATTTCCCTCAGTTTCTCTAAGAGGTTGTCGGCGGTGTGCCTCTTACTGAAACCGGTGATACACAGCGTAGCCTGCCTTGTAACGAGCTGGCATTTCTGAGATGCTGCTACTGGTGACGCTGCTGCTGTTGCTGCGTAAGGTGATACATCTACCCAGTGGGCTGTCACAGTCATATAGTCCTTAGTCTGCCCTGTTCCACTTGTCCACATGTCCGTGGTTAAGTGGACATTGTGTACAACGGCATTTTTCAGGACACTGAGGACACTTTTTCTGACGTTTCTGTACAGTCTCGGTATCGCCTGCCTAGTGAAGTGGAATCTAGACGGGATTTGGAACCGGGGACACACTACCTCCATCAATTGTCTAAATCCCACTGCACTAATGGCGGATACCGGACGCACGTCTAACACCAACATAGCAGTCAAGGCCTCAGTTATACGTTTTGCTTCAGGATGACTGCTGTCGTACTTCATCCTCCTCGCTAAGGACGTTGGAGGGTCAATTGTTTAGTAAAAGTAGTGGTGTTCCTACTTCCTCTCTGGGATGATGAACGACTCCCAGCAGCAGCAACAGCAGCAGCGGCAGCAGTAGGCGTAGCAATGCAGGATCCTCCGGAGGAATCCCGGATAGGAGAGTCAGTCATGCCAGTGACATGGCCTGCAGGACTACTTCCGATCCTAACTAAGGAGGAAATTGACGAGGAGGGAGTTGACGGTGTGGTTTGCAGGCGCTTGGATACAACAGGACAACGGGATTTAGGTGTCCCTGGACTGCTTACGGTCTTAGCCAAAGTTTCTGAACTTGACAGTAACTTTTTATGAACGCGCTGCAGGTGCCGTATAAGGGAGGATGTTCCTAGGTGGTTGACGTCCCTACCCCTACTTATTTCACCTTTACATATGGTACATATGGCAAGACAGTTGTTGTCCGGATTTGGATAGAAATATTGCCAGACCAAAGAGGTGGAATGTTTGGTCTTCTGCCCAGGCATGACCGTGATGGGCTTTTTCATCCCACGGACAACAACTGTCTCCCCCGGAGCCTGATTTAAACAAACCACATCACCATCAGAATCCTCCTCGCCAACTTCCTCCTCAGCGCCAGCTACACCAGTATCCTCATCCTGTTGTACTTCAACAGTGACATCTTCAATTTGCATATCAGCAAGTGGACTGTGGGTGCTCCTTTCAGCACTTGCAGGGGGCGTGCAAATGGTGGAAAGAGCCACCTCTTCCCGTCCAGTGCTGGGAAGGTCAGGCATCGCAACCACCACCACACTTGGACTCTCCTTGGGGATTTGTGATATCTTCTTAGAAAGCACAGTTCTTCGCTGTGCTTTTGCCAGCTTAACTCTTTTGATTTTTTTAGTGGGAGGAGGGCTTCCATCGTCATGTGAAGCTGAACCACTAGTCATGAACATACTAGGGATCGACCTTAGCCGTTCCTTGCCACTCCGTGTCGTAAATGGCATATTGGCAAGTTTACGTTTCTCTTCAGCTGATTTAAATGTCTTTTTCAAGGTCATTTTCCTGAACTTTGCCATTTGGGATTGTATGTGCCCTCTACTATGACATTGGGCATCGGCCTTGGCAGACGACGTTGATGGCATGTTATCGTCTATGTCATGACTAGTGGCAGCAGCTTCAGCACTAGGAGGAAGTGGTTCTTGATCTTTCTCTATTTTATTTTTATCGGAGAAAGTTTGGTCCTCCATTTATGTTATATCGATTTGATATATACGTGCGGCTAAACACAGAAAATAATTTTTTTTTGGGTTTGGACTGGAGTGTACTTTGTGGGTTACAGCACCCTTTAACGGTCAAGCCAGCCGGCCCTTTACTTATGACACAGGCGCACGCTTGGCACTACTTTGTTGATGCACGTGCGGCTACTGCGCACACAATTCACAAACACAGAAAATAATTTTTTTTTGGTTTGGACTGGAGTGTACTTTTGGGGGTTACAGCACCCTTTAACGGTCAAGCCAGCCGGCCCTTTACTTATGACACAGGCGCACGCTTGGCACTACTTTGTTGATGCACGTGCGGCTACTGCGCACACAATTCACAAACACAGAAAATAATTTTTTTTTTGGTTTGGACTGGAGTGTACTTTCGGGGGTTACAGCACCCTTAACGGTCAAGCCAGCCGGCCCTTTACTTATGACACAGGCGCACGCTTGGCACTACTTTGTTGATGCACGTGCGGCTACTGCGCACACAATTCACAAACACAGAAAATAATTTTTTTGGGGTTTGGACTGGAGTGTACTTTTGGGGGTTACAGCACCCTTTAACGGTCAAGCCAGCTGGCCCTTTACTTATGACACAGGCGCACGCTTGGCACTACTTTGTTGATGCACGTGCGGCTACTGCGCACACAATTCACAAACACAGAAAATAATTTTTTTTTGGTTTGGACTGGAGTGTACTTTCGGGGGTTACAGCACCCTTTAACGGTCAAGCCAGCCGGCCCTTTACTTATGACACAGGCGCACGCTTGGCACTACTTTGTTGATGCACGTGCGGCTACTGCGCACACAATTCACAAACACAGAAAATAATTTTTTTTTTGGTTTGGACTGGAGTGTACTTTGGGGGTTACAGCACCCTTTAACGGTCAAGCCAGCCGGCCCTTTACTTATGACACAGGCGCACGCTTGGCACTACTTTGTTGATGCACGTGCGGCTACTGCGCACACAATTCACAAACACAGAAAATAATTTTTTTTTTGGTTTGGACTGGAGTGTACTTTCGGGGGTTACAGCACCCTTAACGGTCAAGCCAGCCGGCCCTTTACTTATGACACAGGCGCACGCTTGGCACTACTTTGTTGATGCACGTGCGGCTACTGCGCACACAATTCACAAACACAGAAAATAATTTTTTTGGGGTTTGGACTGGAGTGTACTTTTGGGGGTTACAGCACCCTTTAACGGTCAAGCCAGCTGGCCCTTTACTTATGACACAGGCGCACGCTTGGCACTACTTTGTTGATGCACGTGCGGCTACTGCGCACACAATTCACAAACACAGAAAATAATTTTTTTTTGGTTTGGACTGGAGTGTACTTTCGGGGGTTACAGCACCCTTTAACGGTCAAGCCAGCCGGCCCTTTACTTATGACACAGGCGCACGCTTGGCACTACTTTGTTGATGCACGTGCGGCTACTGCGCACACAATTCACAAACACAGAAAATAATTTTTTTTTTGGTTTGGACTGGAGTGTACTTTGGGGGTTACAGCACCCTTTAACGGTCAAGCCAGCCGGCCCTTTACTTATGACACAGGCGCACGCTTGGCACTACTTTGTTGATGCACGTGCGGCTACTGCGCACACAATTCACAAACACAGAAAATAATTTTTTTTTTGGTTTGGACTGGAGTGTACTTTCGGGGGTTACAGCACCCTTAACGGTCAAGCCAGCCGGCCCTTTACTTATGACACAGGTGCACGCTTGGCACTACTTTGTTGATGCACGTGCGGCTACTGCGCACACAATTCACAAACACAGAAAATAATTTTTTTTTTGGTTTGGACTGGAGTGTACTTTCGGGGGTTACAGCACCCTTAACGGTCAAGCCAGCCGGCCCTTTACTTATGACACAGGCGCACGCTTGGCACTACTTTGTTGATGCACGTGCGGCTACTGCGCACACAATTCACAAACACAGAAAATAATTTTTTTTTTGGTTTGGACTGGAGTGTACTTTCGGGGGTTACAGCACCCTTAACGGTCAAGCCAGCCGGCCCTTTACTTATGACACAGGTGCACGCTTGGCACTACTTTGTTGATGCACGTGCGGCTACTGCGCACACAATTCACAAACACAGAAAATAATTTTTTTTTGGTTTGGACTGGAGTGTACTTTCGGGGGTTACAGCACCCTTTAACGGTCAAGCCAGCCGGCCCTTTACTTATGACACAGGCGCACGCTTGGCACTACTTTGTTGATGCACGTGCGGCTACTGCGCACACAATTCACAAACACAGAAAATATATTATATTTTTAGCACTTGGGGGGAGCACCCCTGATGGACAGAGCACCCCCTGGACAACACTACAGCACCTCTTTAGGACTGGGACACTGCACAGGACTTTGGAGTGGACACAGCCCCTATGGAGAACTGACTGCACAACACAGTCCAGCCAGCCCCTATGGACTTTGAAGTAGTGGACACAGCCCCTATTAACAACAGCAGCACAGCACAACACAGCCAGCCCCTATGGACTTTGAAGTAGTGGACAACAGCAGCACTACACTACACTACACAGCCCTAACTCCCACCCTCCCTCTTCACTGTCCACAGCCGAGTGAGAAAATGGCGCCGACGTGGGTACCTTATATAGGATCCAAAACCCGCGAGACTCGGAAGGCGGGAAGATGACGTTTTGCCTCGATTTCAGAATCCGAGTCAGGCGGGAAAAGTCGAGCCTGACTCGGATCGGACTCGGATCGGGGGGGCTCGGGGGGGTTCGGATTTCAGAAATCCGAACCCGCTCACCCCTACTGGTAACCCTGCAATATGTTACAGTGGCTATCTCTGTGATTATCCTTCATTAGGCTACTTGTTCTTCACATTTAACTATCGTATATGTCTAGATATCTCCAAGTCTTTCACAAACATCTGTACCTGTAGTAACATTTGTACTTACTGAACCTTTTACTAAATGCACATACAGTACAAATGATCCTGTAACTTTCCATATACTGTACTGCTGATTTAGCCAGGGGCACAGAAAGGGGGTATAGGGGAGGACTAATTACCCGGGTCTAGGCATCTTGGAGGGGCCCAGGTCAGCTGCTGAGTTAGACAAATGTTCCCGTTTGCAGCAGGCAGTGCCACTTCCCAGCGCCACACATAGTATATTATATTTCTGTTATCTGGAGGGGGCATGGCCATGCCTTCATATTTGACCACACACATTTCAGTACTCGGGCTCCATGACTGTATCACTGACCCTGGACATAGCCAAAAGAAGAGTTAGTATTGGAAATTAAATATCCAGAAACAAAATGGTGCTTTAGTTAGAGAAAACAAAAATATTTCTGTTTTTCACAAAATTTAAATTTAACTCCCTCAGCACTGACTCCACACAATTATATAGCAGTCAGATCATAATGCATTATATCATTAAACATTGGTTATATTAATTCAACATCAGGAAGTTCACTTCCCTCATGTTAACAGAGTTGCTAAGTCCTCAGACAGGGGAAACGTGTAAGAAATGTATTCCTGGTAGTGCAATAAAGGCACTGGAGGGTTCAGTCTGTGACATCAGAACAGGGTTGTGCACCATACAGTGTTGGGCATCAGGATCACAGATGAGTCACAGAGGGGATAATTGAAGCCCATATCTGTCTACAGAGCCTGGCTGAGTACCGCGATCCAGCAGCACCAGTACAGGCATCCACCAGGATTTATCCAAGCTCACAGAGCAGTTGGACCACAGATGCAGTAAGGATGGCAGCCCAGCAAAGCAGTAAGGTGCTTCTCACCACTTTTGGATAGAGGTCCACAGTGCTTGTATGTTGGGTGCCCAGTGGGCAGGATTCCCAGCAGCCGTCTGTGGTCAGGTGCTCCAGTGGAGGTTTCAGGAGCAGAGGGGAGCTGACATGGACCTGCAGCATGCTTCTGGGCTATAACTACGGGTGTGCCAGCTGTGCCATCACCCAGGGTGCAGACACTTGCATTTGGCTTACAGGGTGCCCGGAATGGCACTGTACAGCTGTAGCTCTGTAGTCACCCTGCACACTGTACAGAGTCAAAGGATGCTCCGATCAGTGCTCTTTCTTGGTGCCAGTAGCTCAGACCCATCGGGAGTGATGTCATGATGTTCTGTGGGGGGCAGGGCCAGCAAAGGGTGACACAGAACCCTGCTTTGGTACTGGCAAGCAAAGTCAGGGAGCTGAAGCAGGTATCACCACTGAGTCTCGAGCACATCAGGGACAGCAGAGGTAACCAGGCAGGTTCAGTGGTGTAGGGGAGGGGGACTGCAGAAGCCATGGAAGTAGGTGGCACCAAGGTAGAAGGGGAGCAGCCCGAACAGGTTTTAATGGTGGAAACACTCTGCTGGGGGATGGAGCCAATTTGAAGTGATCGCTCCATCAGTGATAAGCGAGTGATTCCCAGTGTCAGCTGCCTGTAGAGGGTGGAAATAGGTCTGTTCCATGCAGAATAATGAAGATTTGCAGAGTTTAATAAATAACAGATGGAGCAACGCAAAAATACATCCACCATGTTAGGCTAGAATTTTTTTATATTCTTTGTTAATCACCTACAGTAATTCCAGGTGACATCCTGGCATCCAGCAAATCCAGAGCCAATAGATGACTGACAGTCAGGTGTATGAGGTAATCACAGAGGGGAATTAGCTGACCAGAGATAACTGACCTGTTCCTATTCTTCTGTATATGAACTAATTTACACTAATTTTGTAGCCCCTTTCTGTGTACTGTGTTCATGGAAAACCATTTTTCTGTACAGCTCAGCCTGACCCTTTCCACCTTGTGCTAGGACACATCAGGGTACAGGGCTAAACCTAAATGAGTGTAGCCTTCAGGATGGCAGCCAGCATGCAGGGGAGTGTAACACAAGTGCCATTTGTCATCTGATTACCTATTTAGCTCATCCAACAAAGCACCACGGTCTGTGACACCTTAATGAGATGTTTAAAAAAAAAAAAAAAACACAATCATCTGGCAGATACTATTAGCCCTGGGACTTACCATTTGGCTGCAGCTTCAGTTTTCAATTACTTGCCAAGTTCCATGGGTGGTAAGCCAAATTGCATCATCAGCCATCCGGACAGCCCACTTTTCTTGGGAAGTGGACAGGAGTTTGGTACGGGATCCCGGCGGTCGGGATGCCGGTGGACTGCAGCATCCCGACAGTCAGAATCCCAATGCCTGAAGGTAAGTAGCCGATCCCTAACTCTCCCCCCTGCAGCCTAACCCTCACACCCATGCCCTAACCTTCCCCTTACTGCCTAACCCTAACCTCTAACTTGAATACTTACCATCAGGATGCCAGTGGTAGAGATTCTGGCACTGGGACTCCAATTGCTTTCAGGATTATAGGGCTGATATTCTCAGCACCAGCATCCTGGTGACTACATCCCATGGACAAAACCAAGTGGTTGCGGTGCGGATTCAGAAGACTTGGTTGCTCTTGCAGCCAGTAGGGATTACCAACTAAGATTTAGGAGTCTCCCGGCAGTTCGGGGACAGTGGGCATGTATGTGCTGTTTAAATGTATAGGATACATAACTTAAGCCACTGATGAAGTGTGTTTTTTTACTGCCTCTTTGGTGAAGTAATATGCAATCTGGTACAGGAGGGTACAGTTTGCTGGTGATATGGAGCTGATAAAAGGAAGAATAAAAATGAATTTCCTCCCGTCTCAGTGCTCTCTGATGGTGAACTGCCTGAGATTTATATATTTAGTAGATAACATAAATGAGCAGCCAGGTTTGTCATATGGAAACCATATCCAAGATTATTAGTGAGATGGTTTGGAGATGCTGAAAAAGATCTTTCCCTGGCAGGTGGCAGTTTGTATCATTTATATTGTAACCCCAGCTGTATAAACTTGCCTCAGTAATGCAACCTGTCCTCCCTTATGCTCTATACTTCTATGAGAATACTGTATCCCGAGCAGCAAGTGTATACATTGTGTATGACTCCCTATAAGTAATAGGTTTATTGTATCTCTGCTAGAGAGGATGTAGGGTCCTTTCAGTTGGGAACAGCACCTTGGTCGGCTTATAAATCCAATCACAGTGTGCAATTTATGAGGGTTACCTATTTGATCCTCTGGCCATCTCAGGATCTCTCCCGCTGCAGGCAGCAACACTTAGTCTCTCTTTACTGACAGATGGATAAGCAATAGCAGCAGGGACTTCCCCTTCTCTGGTCTCTGACTAATGGTGCATGGACATGGTCAGATATGTCAGATGTATGATTGAATGATTGGACGATTTGCAAACAATCTGGAAATGATCTGCAAACGATCTGCGAATGATTGAACGATTTTAGCCTGTATTAAAATGAATGGAAATTGTACAAAACTGACTACAAACACATCAGATGTCAAGGGGGGTATCCACTTAGCGATTTAACCAAGCGATTGCACAATAATGACGTCATTATCGTGCAATCGCTTGCAAATCGTGCATGCATCGGGCATGTTTTGGTAGGAAGCGACCAGCCATGCGCGTGCCCGCTGTTCACTTCCGACATTGCCTGTACATGCTGGTCAACCTGACGATCTCGTCAGGTTCAGCATGTGCGGGGATGAGGGATGTGCCTGGACTGAACGAGTGAAAATTCAGTCTAGGCAAATCACTAGATATACAAACGAGAGCATGATTGCAATGCTGTAATCGTGCTCTCGTTTGTATATCTATAAGAGGATACCCGCCTTCAGATATCGCTATCTGACAAACGGGAATGCGCATCGTTCATTGTTGCACACGTCAGATTTTTCTTTCAGATATGAACGATTGAACGATTTTTAAAATCATTATCGTTCAGATCTGAAAAAAATCAGACCGTCTGTATGCACAGTATATTGGCTCCATCATTGGATTCAGCACTGGACAGCGGCTGTTGCTGAGGCAGTTCCCTCACTGATTCTGCCTACCGCAAACTGTTTGTGTATAGCCGCACCTCCTGCCTGAGAGCCAGCCACCTCCAGGTCTTGATTGCCACAACTCTCAGAGTTCTGGAGACAGCTATGACTACAAAGCCACTCCCCCCCAGTGCAGACATAGCCTCAGGGGGCTGGCCGCAGCAAGGTGTGACAAGATGCCACTCCCTTGAGGAAGTATCACAGGATGGAGCTGGCAGATCCTCCACAGTCACCAGGATGAACCTAGGGATGGCCATTGGTACCACACTCATTGATGGTTGCCATCGATGGGTGTTTTAGCTGGAACCATTGATGGTTGGAAAGTATGCTATCATCTACCATCAATGTTTCCTACTATTATATAACCGCACATGTGCAGAAGAGGTGTTGCTGGAGAAAGAATCAGCCAGCAAAAGTTTCCTCTGCGCATGTGTGGCATGGCTTCCCTGGCAGCTGGCTCTGGCTGCTGCTGTGTCCAGAGTCTCATTCCTAGATTCACTGGCAAGCACCGCCGGGTCTCCTTAGCCGGCAGTGGGGACCGCATTGCTTTTGTCATCTGCAGATGGTGAAGCGATGCTATGACAAACAACTGAAATCATAGATTTCCGCAATTTGTTAAATCCAGAAAGGAAGTCATAACCTCTTTAGTGAGTGCCCTCAGTCAGTGTGTTAGATGAGTCAGTCACTTCACTGAGCAGGGAGACAGTGCTGACAGCACATGCCCACATAGGAAAGGCAAGACACATGTAGCTGCCGTCCCTGTCTATTAAGATACATACAGTGGGCAGGGCTGGTGAGTGTTAACTGACAGGCAACAGCTCAGCATTTCTGCTGCCCTTGCCAGTGATTCTTGGGTATATGGGCTCGATTCAGACCCGCTCGATAGATGCGTTCGCACGCAGCCATCAGCTGCGAATATTTGCAAAGGCTGCGATCACACGGTAAGATATTATTACCCCCACTATGTTTAGCACGCGAGAGCAGAGCGATCACAACCCAGTCTAATGATGCCCCCTTTCCTTTTGCAGCACACGAAGTGTATGCAATATCAGTAACATCGAGTACCATCAGAGCCGCTCGCAGCTCTTGTGGTTGACCCTACCCCGCCATAAGCACGGCGATCACTGCAATACAACCAGGTGACGTGTACAATGATGCTCCATGTTAATTATGCAAGCCCAAGAAATGGCGTTAGAATGCACAGGCACGCCTGCGTTCACACAGCCACAGCCCGTTTTCATTGTCCTTCCCCTGACACCACCCACAAATGGCTCATCAAGTCACTCGTTCTAGCGAGCTGTCTGAGCTTAATGTGCGATCACTTCCCGATCGCAGTGACTGGCTTGCGCACGTGTATTGCAACTTATACATAGATAGCAAAAATTGGCCAGCTGCGAGCGGGTCTGGCTCGGGCCCTATGTTCTAAGCCGTGGAGAGACAAAGTGGTAGAAGATTAGGGACCTCATTCAGAGTCGGTTGTTGCAGCCGCACGGTCGTACGCCACCGATGTTCGCTAAACTGCACATTCGCAAAATTCGCAATGCGCGTGTGCAAACTAGCTGTTACGATCGGAAATATCTCTCTCCTTCAACTTGGCCAGGTCGTTAGTTTGAGTGACAGGATGAGGCATTTGTGGGTGGTAACAGGGGAAGGTGCTTGTGAACGGGGGAGTGGAGATCCGAACGCAGGTGTGCCAGACTTTGCAAATGGTGTTTTATGGGAGTGCATAATTAACAAAGTAGTATCATAGCACACGTGACATGGGAGGTTATTACACTGACTTAATCGTAGCGCTTAAGAGAGGATATGGTCAACCGTAAGCTCTATGACCAGTTCCGTTGGTTCCCGATGGTCTCGATTAAACCTTTATTTGCCCAGAGATGACGTGTAATGCGTACGAGAAGGGGGCGTATTTTTTGTCTTACGGCCGCATCCTCCCCTTGGTCGGCCAGCTAACGATTCGATCTTAAGGACGCAGCTTGCGAGTGCATTATTTGCATATCAAGCCCCTTTTCCCTTACGACCGTGCGGCCGCAACGACCGACTCTGAATGAAGTTCTAAGTCCCAACAATCAGTTCCTAACTGTCACTTTATAGGCTGTATTTAACAAATGACAGTTAGGAGCTGATTGGTTGGTACTACAGTATATCTCCGTCAACTTTATCTGTCTACAAGGCTTAGTACATTTGTCACTAAACACATTTGAAGAAGAAGACTGTCAGCACTCAGCACACAGCGTGGCAGCACTAATGAGGGTTGTGGGCACCATAAAAACCATCATCATCAACTCCACACCCACCATCAAAGGTGGAAAACCATCTGGTTCTCTGCCATAAATGGTACAGTGGCCATAAACCATCGATGATTTAGAATCCATGATGGCTAATCTTCTCCTTTACCCAATTCTTCACACAGCAGCCGTGCCTCTCCACATCAGGTTCCTCCAACCCCTTGACATAACTGCATAGAGCACAGGCATTCTGGAAAAATCAGGACAGCCTGTCACACATTTAACAGTCCTCCCAATAGTCCATTAAATAAAATATCCCCTGTTCTCTTTGTAGACCCTCTCAACATAAATAACAATTTTCCTCAATATAGCAGACAGTCTATAAGTAGATCATATAGATATTAGAGATGTGCAGTTAGGTTTTCCTGAAAAATTAAACACCCAAACTTAGGCATTTTCACTCTAATTCCCCAGTCCCCAGCTTGGATGACTTTTGGGGTTCCAAGTAGAACCAAGTCCTGGCTCAGGTCTGCTGTATGTCTGGAACTCAGATTTAAAAACTGAATCTTGTTTTTGATTTGCATATAAACAGGTCCATATTACATGATCGAACCAAATCTGAACCGAAACACTTAAGAATGATTTTGCTAAAACCAAAAACAACACCTTAACATTTGAGGGTGTGTTTGACAAAATACGGGGGTCCGCGCACATCTCTCATAGATACATACATTTTGGGCCTGATTCAGACCCATTCGCAAGCGCTATGCGCTTGCAAGTGGGTCGATGGTGGGGCATTGTGCAATTCTCTCACTCTTGGGCTCGCTACAAACGGGGCTGCTGTCGATGTTGATCTACAGCTCGCCCCGTTTTGTAGGCGGGGTGGGGGTGGCTGGACAAACAGAGACATTCCTGAAGGAATACCTGCCATTTGTGGGCGGCCCTACTGACATCATGAGTGATGTCAGTAGTGAGCTTCCGGCTCTATTAGAGCTGGAAGCTCACTGGGGCTTGCAGCAGATGAGACCCTACCACAAGGGTCTCGTCGCAAGCCAAATGGTCGCGACCATCACCTGGCTGCTCGCTAAAGCTGTGGGTGGTCACTCACAGCTTAGCGAGTGACCAGGAGGCAGGGTTTTTTTAAACAAAGCGGCCGCCCTGATTCAGATCGAGCACTCGCTTTTGGCGAGCGGCTCTGAATCGGGCCCCATGTGTATATGCAGTTGCAGATCCTGAAGAAAGTTACAAGGGGGGGGCACCATGATAGGGGAAAGGGGGTGGTTAACGGTCTTAGATACATTCAGCGCACGCTCCAAAAAAGGGGCGTGGCCTCACAAGATATCATGTGTGCTGGCTACAAATGCAGGCTGGTAAAAATGAAAAGAGGAAGAATTAAATTTTTATTAGCAGTGTCTCTTACACACAATTTTAGTAGTATATAACATAATACTACTGTCTGCAGAGCTATTTTTCTAGATAAATATATTCAGGAAGGCATGAGAGGGGGTGGCATAGGCGGGCAGAACCCTAGCAGGTGTGTGGCATCAATGAATGCATAATTTCATGAAAGCAGGATCCACACAAAATTAACACATACCCATATAAGATATATAAGAAAAGTCAGACACATTCTACAAATATAAAAAAGCTATATATATATATAGTCTGTACATTGAAAATGCCAGATTCATACTGTAGTATACAAATTGAAAAAGCTGCATCTATATTAAATATACTGAAAATTGAACCATGTAAAATACATTTAAAAAGAAGGATCCACAGGAAAAGCCCATTCCCCACTGAGGGCCTGATTCAGCAAGGATCACAGTGGCTTATAAGCATGCAATTGTCCGATTGTTGTGTACTGCGCTTGCATCGAGGTCCGTTTGTTGGCGTTGACTGGGGGTTGTTGGGCAAATGCAGGCGTGCCAGTGCATTGGGACAGCACTGCAGGGGCGTGCTTAAATTATCCACTGCGATACCATATGCAGCCTGAGGCCTCATAGCGTGCGCTGAAGTCAGCAATTCCTGAGTGAGGTCTGACCTGCCTTACCTGTGCGTATGGGTCCGATGTTACTGATTTTTACACTATGTTGCCGTAGTATATGGATGTGAGTAAGGGGAAGTGGGCATCCTTATTTTAGGCTGTGATCACAAGGCAAATGCAAACATTTGCATATCAACGCTGAGGATGTAGTTAGCAGACCGACGGCATCCCGATGGTGAGGTCGGAACACTTGCCATTTGGGGGCGGCCCCACTGACATCATCAGTGATGTCAGTGGGGAGCTTCCTGCTCAAACAGAGCAGGAAGCTCCCTGGGGTTTAAGGTTGACGAGACCCTACCTTAAGGTCTCATAGTAAGCCCCGATGGTCGCAATGGTCTTGACCATCGCGACCATCATCCTTAGCAGTTGTTAGAGCTACAGTTGTTAGAGTTACAGCCTAATGACCGCATGGAGGTGGCCGTTCAGGGTGCAAGCGGCCGCCCTGTTTCAGAACAACTGCTTGCATCCTACAATCCCTCTGAATGAGGCCCACAGTCCTTCTGAAAGAAATATATTACATGAAATTAATCAGTAGTAGAGATTTATTTGGGTATCAAAACTGGTAATGCAGAGTGCATTGTAGTAACCACATTTATTAGGTATATACTAATTGCTTACGGCGAAGCTTCACCCTGCTTAGTGAGCAGGATGGTTAATATTATTTTACCCTTAATAAATTAGCTGTAAAAAATACACATCAAGCATAATTGACACAGATTTGGTTTAATAGAGATTTGCCTCACTTCAAGGAATGCACCGTTTAAACCTTTAGTAGGTTGACAGAATCCAGGCAGGTGAATCCCCTTTCACTTCTGCTGTCCGATCACCATACATATAGTAAAGGATGATAGATGAGAGAGTGAAGAGGCCCTACCTGGGGTGAAAGATAGTTGGAAATGCACTTCTGCTGTCATGACAGTAACCACCCATCAGTGCTGGTGTCAGATGACGGGGGAGGTCCCGATGAGAGAGCGCAAACAATGGGGTGTCTAGGAGTATGTGCAGTGGTCTGTATGCAGGTATTGCAGTACTATTTCAATAATATGAGATATGGTAAGAACTTACCCTTGTTATCTCTATTTCTACGAAGTCCATAGGGTTCCACAGGATACCTTGGGGTATAGGTGATGACGTCAGACATCGGGCACCACAGAGTTAAGTTTTCAGCCTCCCAGGATGCACTAGGGTCCGCCTCCTATACTCCGCTCTGAGCCAAGGCAAATCAGTTACGTAACAAGCCATAGGCTGGAGGAGGAGAAGAAAGAGAGAGAAGAACAATCTGGAACACACAAGAATCACATTCTCACCAGAAGGAGACAGAAAAATCGGTGACCAGATCAAGCCCATCTGCAGTACAGGTGTGACATGGTGGGAGTCCTGTGGAACCCTATGGACTTCGTAGAAATAGAGAAAACAAGGGTAAGTTCTTACCATATCTCATATTTTCTACTTCAGGGTCCATAGGATATCCACAGGATACCTTGGGAATGTCCCAAAGCAGTATCCTTTAAGGGTGGGGATGCTCCTGTGCTGAAAAGGAGAATCTGCTGCCCAAAGGAAACATCCTGAGAGGCAAAGGTGTCAAATGCATAATACCTCACAAAAGTATGGCTAGACGACCATGTGGCAGCCTTGCACAGCTGAAAAGCTGAGGCACCACGTCGAGCTGCCCACAAAGAACCCACAGACCTAGGGTAATGAGCCCTAATAGAGGATTGAACAGGAAGGCCTTCATGAATATAAGCTTCCGAAATTGGCATGCGAATCCATCCTGCCAAAGTTTGCTTAGTGGCAGGCCAACCCTTCATACGGAAGCCATAGAGGACAAACAAGGAGTCCAACTTCCTAAAAGAATTGGTGTGGTCAACATAAATTCTTAGAGCCCACACCACATCCAAGGTGGCCTCACCAACCAAGAGGTCTGGTGAATTAAAGGCCGGCACTATGATTTCCTCGTTGATGTGAGAACTAGATACCACCTTCGGGAGGAAACAAGGGTGAGTACGAAGCACTGCCCTGTCCCTGTGAAAAATGAGAAAGGGAGGTCGACATGAGAGAGCCCCCAATTCTGAGACCCTTCTGGCCGAAACAATGGCAAGAAGGATTACAACCTTAGCTATAAGCCATTTAAATCCACTGATCCCAGTGGTTCAAACAGTGGTCCTTGGAGAGGCCTTAGGACCACAGCCAGATCCCAAGGAGCCATTGGTGGAACAAAGGGAGGCTGAATACGAAAGGGAGGCTGCATAAAGGTGCAGACATCAGGAAGAGTAGCAATCCTACGCTAAAACCAGATGGACAGGGCAGAAACCTGCACCTTCAGAGAAGCAAGGTGAAGACTATGATCTAAGCCCGCCTGTAGGTCAGCCAACACTCTGAATATCCGGAACACCTGAGGACCATAGCGTCTAGGATGACACCACTCAAAGAAAGTATGCCATACTCAATGGTAAATTCTTGCAGATGTAGGCTTCCAAGCTCTTAGTATGGTGTTAACTACAGAGCTGGAAAAACCCCTGGACCTTAAGAGGGCTGTCTCAACAGCCACGCCATCAAAGACAGATGACTCAGGTCCGGGTAATGACAAGGACTCTATGACAACAGGTCCAGACATGGAGGCAACAGCATTGGAGTGTCTACGGAGAGACTCCGAAGGTCTGAGTACCAGTGACATCTGGGCCAGGCTGGAGCTATCAACAGGAGCGTGCCGCCTTCTTTCTTGAATTTTTTAACCACTCAAGAAAGAAGGGAGAATGGAGGGAAGAGGTCGCAAACTGGAAGGTCCACCGGACCGACAGAGTGTCTACCAGAAGAGCCTCCGCTTCTCTTGTTCTTGACCCATACACAGGCAGCTTGTTGTTGTGTTGGGAGGCCATGAGGTCTATCTCTGGAAGGCCCCACTTGTCCACCAGGAGTTGAAACACCTCCTGGTGAAGAAACCATTCTCCCAGATATACGTCCTGATGGCTGAGAAAGTCCGCTTCCCAGTTGAGCACTCCCAGGATGAACACAGCTGAGATGGCAGGGAGATTGTCCTCTGCCCATTTCAGGATGCGGGACACCTCTGCCAGCACTGTCCAACTTTGGGTTCCTCCTTGGCGGTTTATGTATGCCACCATGGTGGCGTTGTCCAATTGGACCTGCACAGGTTTTTCATGGAGAACATGTTTTGCTTGCTGGAGAATATTGAATACCATGCAAAGTTCCAAGATGTTTATTGGAAGCGCAGCTTCTGCTGGGTCCACCTGCCCTGGAACAAGTGTGGACCCGTGACTGCTCCCCAGCCTCGAAGACAGGCATACATCATCAAAAGGACCCAGTTTGCCACCCAAAAGGGATGTCCTCTGTTCAGGTGAGTTGTTTGCAACCACCAGGCCAGAGACAGACAAACCTCCGGAGAAAGCACCATGGTCTGTGTCTTTATCCGATGGGGCAACCCATTCCATCTGGAGAGGATCAACTTCTGTAGAGGTCTGGAGTGAAACTGGGCATAATCCACCATGTCGAAGAGTGACACCATGGAGCCCAGTAACCTCATCGCTTAGTGAGTAGACACTCGGCGGCTCTGAAGGCAACTGCGTACCTTTTCCTGTAATGCAGAGATCTTTTCCTCCATCACAAAGATCCTCTGTTGTTGAGAGTCCAACAGGGCCCTGAGATGGAGCATCCTCTATGAAGGAATCAGGGTGGATCTCTTCCAGTTTATTAACCAACCGTGATTCTGCAATACTGAGATGGTCAGTTGCAGATGAAGCTGGAGGACCACTGGAGACCCTGCTATCAACAGGTCATCCAGATAAGGCAACAAACGGACCTCTTGCATCCGCAGGTGGGCTGCATTACTGCTATTACCTTGGTAAAGACATGAGGCGCTGTTGCCAGACCAAAGGGCAGTGCCTGGAACTAAAAATGTTAGTCGAGTGCTGCAAACCTGAGGAATTGCTGATGCATTAAGATAATGGGGACATGCAGGTAAGCGTCCTGAATGTCCAACAACAAAGGGAGGCCCGGTCCGACAGGCCGAAGGCTTAACGTCCAACTTGGGGGCGGAGCATCTTGTACTCCAAGCCTGTTTCTTGGGCTTGGCAGACTTCTTGGGCCTGGCCTGTCTCGGAAAGGACTGTACTTTGGACCTACCCTGGGCCCTGTGGGGCCGAAAGGATGAAGAACCAGACCCTGACGGGACTGTAGTCAATGGCAGACATGCAGACTTAGCTGCTGCCAGAGTGGCCACTATCTTGTCCAGATCAGGGCCAAACAGGACCTGTCCATTAAAAGGCAAGCATTCCAATCCCTTCTTGGAATCTACATCTGCTTTCCAAGAAGGCAACCATAGGGTGCAACGAGTGGCCACAGCTGCCGAGGAGATTCTGGAGGTGAGGAGAACAATATCCAAGGCTGCCTCATTAATGTATGTGGCTGAGTCTCTGAGATTTCCTACTAACTCCGCCTGCTCCGCAGAAGAGTCACCTCCAAACTATCAGCCCAGCGCTCCATGGCTCTGGCCACCCAACACACGGTCATAGCTGGTCTGGACGCCCCTCCAGCAAGGGAATAAATGGATTTTAGGCATATTTCAACCTTGTGGTCCGTAGCATCCTTTAAGGAGGACATGGAGGGCATGGTCAATGTAGCATCCTCACTAGGCGTGTTACATGAGAATCCACTTGTGGAGGAGATTCCCACTTGGAGAAATAGTTATCCACAAAGGGGAATGCAGAAGCCAAACGGTTTTGAGGCTGGTACCATTTACCAGGATTTTTCCACGCCTCCTCTAAATGATCCACTAGCTGACCAGATAGAGGAAATACAGTAGCATCACCCTTAATATCCTTAAAGAAGGCATATTTGGATTTTGCCATGGGGGATCATCATCCTGAATAACCAAGGCCGCATGGACTGCCCGTATAAGGCCAGGTATATAAACCTTAGAATTAGACTCCGCCTCCTTAGTATGGAGGGGCTCCTGGTCAGAAAGGTCAAAAATCTCACCGTCATCAGACGACACATCATCCTCATCATACTGAGCTGTCTGAGATGCTAAAGGACGCTTATGTGGCCGCAATGATGACTCCCCCTGTAAAACGTCCGACAGGTATTGCACCGTATTGGACAAGGAATTCACCCATGCAGGCTTTTGTGAGACCTGGTGGGCGAAAGCGGGAGACACTAGGGTACCATCAGCTGTCTGGGGAACCCATGCATGGGTGATGACACAACTGACTGCTGTGATAACCCCATCTGGGGGAATGCAGGGGGCATCGCTAGCTGGCCCTCAAGGGTTGTAAGTGATTTAGCAAAACAAGCCCAGGGCGGTTCCTGCACAGGTGCAGTGACAGAAATTGGGTGTGATTTAAGATAACACACCCTACATAACCCCTCAGAGTTTCCATCACCCTCCGCTAATGGCACATTACATGTGGTACACTTTAGCTGAAGAGAAAAATCACGTTCACTCTCAGACATGATGAGTGTAAGTGACACACCTCACAGACAAATGCTTGTATAGTGAGGCAATGAACACCCTGCAACACTGCACCGCAAGGGTTTTAGCAGAGGAAGAACAGGGATAGTAAAATGGCTGATAGTCAGAAGTGAAAGTACAGGCAGCAGCGCTAGCAGTAAGTCACATACAATGCAGAAATAAATCCCTGCACTATTAGCACTATGATCAACTACACAAACCAGAGCCTGGGAGGAAACAGTACTACATACACTGACCTTAATTGAAGGAGAGGTATGCGGGGGGACCCGGACCACAATGCCACCTTAATCAGCATCCAGCAGCTTTTGCACACTCTTAAAAAATGGCCACCGAGGAGCAGAGAGGAGGCGGGCTCAGGGGAGGAGCGCTCACACAGGCAGCCAGACCACTATGGAGAGGACGTGTGCAGCTGTGCTGCTCATCTTGTGCAGCCATAGCTGCCTTGAAAGGAACTTCAGGGGCCAATACAGCCCCCCTCTGTTAAAGGTGCTCTGACACCGAGCCGGGCACCTACGAAACTGATTTGCCTTGGCTCAGGGGCAGGGTATAGGAGGGGGACCCCAGTGCATCCTGGGAGTCTAAAAACTTAACTCTGTGGTGCCTGATGTCTGACGTTATCGGCTATACCCCAAGGTATCCTGTTGATACCCTATGGACCCTGAAGTAGAACACAAAGATTAAGGCAAAAGATGCTGGTAGATTACATCACCATCTCCTGCATGGTTATTTGCTTCAGTGGTCATATTCCAATGGAGATGGCTGCATCCATGTTTGCTGGAGATGACGATCGTTTCACCTAAAGACCTTGTTCACATCATGACAGGTGAAGTATTGCCCAGCAGAGCTCCTGTTTTTTAGGGGGGTTTAATTTCAATAGTTAATTCAATTAATTAGATGCCATGTAATATTGTTAGCCTTGTTTATGGCTAGTCTGGAGAAAGTTTTTCAAACACACTTTATCTGAGACATGAAAAAAAACATAAAGAACTGACAAATTGTATATTATAGTCACTAAGCGCTATTCAAACATTTAATATCTCATATGTATATATCAGAAAGGTAGTTCCAATTTTTAGATCAGTGTCTTGACAGTATTAACCCAGTGTAAGACATCAGCAGACAGTAGAAATGGCTTACACTGGATTAATACTGTCAAGACACTGATACTGATTTTATACCTAAATTCCGGGTCTGATCCGGAGGTTGGAACAGGGCTCCAAACTGGATCAGACCCTGTGATGTCATCTCCAAGCGTCCACTTCCACGCTGGATGAGCTGGGTCACTACAGACCCGGCTCTGGTGTGAACAGTGCCAACTCAGGAATATCCTGGGTCGGCAGGGCTAATGTCAGGGAAAGTCCAGTCTGGCATGGTCGCATGTGATGCGACCATGCCAGGCAAGTGATTAATAAAATACACTGCAAACCCATAAAAAGGTTATTCCAGCTCACTTTCAATTTGCCTATTGCTTCATTACACCTGAATTAGGTGGCATTCGCTAAATTGAACTGATCCACGTAAGCCACCATCCCAGACTGATCACATGATGAAGCCACTATCTTGCTACTGAGACTCCAAGGTTGTATATAATAAAAAATCTTGGTCTCTGATTTTATGCTGCAACTGTCAACTGTCAGGAGAAGCTAGGAGCTGTTTATGTCTCACATATGAGATATCCCCATGTTTCTATAGCGCCCCCTGGAGGACTTATATGATATTAACACATACATGCCTACCCTTCTGGAAGATGTGGGAGGCTCCTGATGTTTTCGGTAACCCCCAGCACCCCAGAAAGTGTAGGCGTATCTCCCGTATCTTGCCCACTTCCTAATTTGTGGATCTGTAGGGAGGGGGGGGTTAAATGACTGGAATCACATCATTTAGCTCAGCTCCTTCCCTACGGATCTGAGAATCACAGGCTTTTACTGTAAAGAAGGTGGGGCCTAATGATGGCTTTAGTCTGGCCTTGCCCCCCAAAACCGAGAGCAGCAGCAGACTGATCACATGATGAAGCCACTTTCTTGCCACTGAGACTCCAAGTTTGTATATAATAAATCCTTGTTTCTGATTTTATGCTGCAACTGTCAGGAGACGCTATGAGCAGTTTATGTCTCACATATGAGATACCCCCATGTTTCTATAGCGCCCTCTGGAGGATTTATATGCTATTAACACATACATGCCTACTCTACTGGGAGACGTGGGAGGCTCTCGATGTTTTGAGTAACCCCCCGCACCCCGGAAAGAGTAGGCATATCTCCCACATCCTGCCCACTCCCTAATTTGTGTATCTGTAGGGAGGGGGCAAGGCTAAATAACTGGAATCACATCATTTAGCTCCTCCCCCTCCCCATGTATCTGTGAATCACGGCTTTTCCTGTAAAGAAAGTGGGGCCTAATGGTGGCTGTAGTCTGGCCCTGCCCCCCAAAACTGAGAGCAGCAGCTCCTCTCTGGGCTGCTTGCGGAAAGGATTTATTAAATGTCAGTAAGTATGTATTAATACATGAGAAAACGATATTGATGCCGCACTGAACTTAATATTCCTAGGTATTTATTATGTTCAGAAACTCACTAAATGTTTCTTTAATATAGAACTCCATATAACGTTATATTTGTAGGGATATCTAACAAAAGTTTTTTTGTATGGAGGTGCTATCAGACCATCTTATATAAATACTATCAGATCATATTTTAGAAAAGAGAAAAGATAATACATAGGGTCCGGTGCACATTCATGGGTTCAATATACCCATGTTATGGTTTCTGATTTATCTCTATGCTGCTATGAAGGTCTCATTGTGATGAGTATATATCATTTCTCTGTTCTAAGCCCATTATTATCCCCGCGGGTCACTCAGATACTACTATATCTCAGAGATAATACCGAGATACATGATCTAAATAAATTTGGATCACTGTGATACAAAGAAACTGTTTACACCCATGATCCACAAAACGGTTAACCTCACCCATATATAGAAAATTACACAGCATTGTTATGAATGTGTTATTGGTTTTAGCAATCAATGAACGGAGAAATGATATATACTCATTACAATGAGACCTTTATAGCAGCATAGAGATACAAGTGCCTAGACTACAATACAGTAAACAGAAATCACAGGAAATTATAACAATTGCTGCTCATATTAGGCTATAGAGTAATCTTCCATTTTACTCTCCAGTTTCAAGATAGTTACCATGAGATAACATTCAAAGGATACATTGTACATTAAATATCCATATAACGTAGTTATGAGTCAATTGAGAATTCACAGATAGATACAAAGATAGATCCAAATTATAGAAATTATAGTCTTTTTCACATTCTAATTTCTTTATTTTTATATTTCGCCAAGCATATCTGTACATCATATTTTAATAACATTAAATACAAGTTATATTTTACTGATAAATCAGAAACCATAACATGGGTATATTGAACCCATGAATGTGCACCAGACCCTATCTATTAATACATATTATCCTTGTGAGGGAAATCGCTCCCTTCTCACTATCTCATAATAAACATCCTCCTATGTGGTTAAATGAGATTGTTATTAGGAGACAGATTATTCTCCATGTCTGACACATTTCTTACAGAAAGAGGAAGGAGGTTTTTGTACAGCTCTGTATCACTGTGTGAGAGGGAGATAATTACCCTGCTGACAGTAATACTCTGCCTCATCTTCTGCACTCACTCCTCTAATTGTTAGTGTATATGCAGTTCCAGATCCTGATCCACTGAACCTGTCTGGGACTCCTGTATGTCGGCTGGTTGCACGATAGATAAGAAGCTTTGGAGGTTGTCCTGATTTCTGTTGGTACCAGTGTAAGTAGCTGCCTAGATCAGCACTGGCTGTACATGAGATGGTGGCTGTACCTCCTGGTGACACAGAGATATAACCTGGGGTCTGAGTCATCACAGTCTCCCCACAGGACCCTGAGGATTAGAGGAGACACAGTCATTACTGATACATGTCTGTACATAGTCATATAAATCCTGCTCTGATTATATATGTTACATGTATAGATTCCCCTACACAGCACCATGTAATGTCCCCAATCTCTCACCCTGAATATAAATGACTATCACAGCCAGCAGGTAACTGTGAGACACCATCTTGCTGTATCTTGGCTATCAGATAGACACTATAAGACGTCTCCTGTACAATGAGATATATATAGAGAGTGACAGGTGAGATGTGACAGGAAATACCCCAGAGACTGTGTATGGAAATAAGATGGAAATTCTGTGGTGTCAGTGTGACAGTTGTGATATACACTTAATTTCTAGAACCTGTGTTGCATACAGTAATGTGTTCTTACCAGATCAACCTGCTTTCTTAACCTTTCAACTGCTCCGATTCAGTTGCAGGAAGATTCAGACACTTAAGCTGGCCACACACTAGAACAACTTACATCCAACCAGCCAACTTGTTGATTGGTTGGAATGAAAATCTGGTAAGGAATGGGAGTAAATGATGATCAGAAATTTACTCCTAAATGCCAGAAAACAGATGAAAATAGTCGTCAGACAAGTTTACTAAATGTTTGATTTAAACTATTTGTTTATACAACAGTTTTGGTCCATTTTTCAGCGTCTGGGAGCAAGTTGCTGATTGTATTCCTTACCAGATTTTCATTCCAACCAATCTACTAGTTGGCTGGTTGGACAGATAATCTTTAGATGTGTGGCCAGCTTTACAGTAAATTACAGGCTTATGGTTGAATAATGGTGAATTAATTCACAAAAGAGCAATTTGGTACAGTAGATAACACATCAAGAAGATACATTACAGTATATTACATACATGAGAATACAATAAATACACTCTGTTCCCAGCGAGATTTTATTAATCTGGTACACTTCTGTCTTTAGGCTGGAAAGAAGGTTGTTAGATCATACCTGTAATGCATCAAGTAACACTTCATAAAACAACAGTGACCAATGAAACTTCTTAACTCAATTTCTGACTCTGAACCCAGTCAGTGACCAAATATTACTGCATGCAAACAACAGTCTTAGGCATTCTCAGTTTCCCTTAAAGTCTTAACAATACCCCTTGCGTTGGTGCGCGTTAGTGTTGTAGCTACTTTGTCACTTTTTCTCCCTGATTCCTGAAGGTAAGTATGTAGATTACACTAGCTCAGGTGCTGTTACTGATGTTGATACCTGTACATGACAAGCCTGGGCCTGTTATTTCCTTTAGACACTGTAGGTGGTCCCTCAGGCTGTCTGTCATTTACTATTAAGAATAGACTCCTGCAGTTGACACTAAAGGTGGCTGCCTCAGCCTAGCTTTGGTGTAAAATACTGACCTGTCTCACGTCTCTTGTCTTAGTATGTTGAAGCCTGTCTGATCCTCAATTATTTATTTGCCACTTTAAATAATTCAATCCCTTCCAATAGCTGCATGAGGTGTTTAGTCCCACTAAGATGGCTGGGTTTCCTCCCTGTACTGTCCTTAACTCCAAGCCCTGTTCATGTAATGTCTATCTTCTGCTCTATTATTCCAGAGGGAGAGAGAGTTTAGAAGAAGAGGCTGATCCCCTGACTAATGCTGACAGGTGAAATTAAGCAGCCTCAGAGTCTCTGTAACTATCCCAGCTTAGTCAATTATTCTTCCTACTGCAATGACTAGCTTTGGCTGGAATAATGGCTCTACAATATATCAGTCTGTATAAATTAGTAAGTGTGGTGCCGAGGTGTAATTTAGGTACATCTAGACAGACCTTCTCCTCCATCTCCTCTGTCTCAGCACCAGGGACAGCTGTCAGTCTCCTGCAGGCTGGTCCCCAACTGTCAGTCACTAGGCAGGGGGAGGAAACTGGGCGGTCCTGCTGTAATGCTGCTTCCTCTGGCAGTGTCCTCACAGCACTCTGGCTGCTACGCACATGGCACTTCTGGCTGCGATGATCCTCACAGTTAGTGCAGCCCGCCTCACAGCCCATGCTGTTCCGGCAATGATTACCCTCCGCATACTCTGGTAAGTCCAACCTCTCCCCCTGTCCCCTCAGGCAGCTCTTTCTGTGTCTCAGCTTGACTGAGGTAAGGGCCCCTTACTGCTCAGCCGCCTCAGGCACACACTTGTCCTGGTGGCCCCCATGGGTCCACTTTTTATCACCAGTGGTCGCGTGCAGGTCCGCTTCCCTGCCTCACTCCTCTGAGCTCACTATAGGGACAGTTCTCCCGTCTGTACCGGCGGCATTAGCCTGTTCCTAGCCGCATGCCCATCGGCTCTCCCAGTCCAGTGAGGGCAGCCGGCACCATTTTCTCTTCAGGAGGGGGGCACATACATGAATACCAATGGTACTTTGTTCACAACAACAGTGCATATTCCAATTGAATACATACATATTAATATTTAGCTAAAGGCTGTATGATTGGGAAAATATCCCCTAAAAGCAAAACCTTATATACAGGGGTATCACACAGTTACTGGTGTGTACTAGAGACAGGAGCTCAGTGTAATGTCCTCTGTGGTGTCAGTGTGACAATTACTGCTGTGTACTAGAGACAGGATCTAAGTGTAATGTCCTCTGTGGTGTCAGTGTGACACTTCCTGCTGTGTACAAGAGACAGGATCTCAGTGTAATGTCCTCTGTGGTGTCACTGTGACAGTTACTGGTGTGTACTAGAGACAGGATCTCAGTGTAATGTCATCTATGGCATCAGTGTGACAGTGACTTGTGTGTAGTAGAGACAGGATTTCAGTGTAATTTCCTCTGTAGTGTCACTGTGACAGTTACTGGTGTGTACTAGAGACAGGATCTCAGTGTAATGTCCACTGTGGTGTCAGTGTGATAGTTACTGGTGTGTACTAGAGATAGGATCTCAGTGTAATGTCCTCTGTGGTGTCACTGTGATAGTTACTGGTGTGTACTAGAGACATGATCTCAGTGTAATGTCCTCTGTGGTGTCAGTGTGTCAGTGACTGGTGTGTACTAGAGACAGGATCTCAGTGTAATGTCCTCTATGGCATCAGTGTGACAGTGACTTGTGTGTAGTAGAGACAGGATTTCAGTGTAATTTCCTCTGTAGTGTCACTGTGACAGTTACTGGTGTGTACTAGAGACAGGATCTCAGTGTAATGTCCACTGTGGTGTCAGTGTGATAGTTACTGGTGTGTACTAGAGATAGGATCTCAGTGTAATGTCCTCTGTGGTGTCACTGTGACAGTTACTGGTGTGTACTAGAGACATGATCTCAGTGTAATGTCCTCTGTGGTGTCAGTGTGTCAGTGACTGGTGTGTACTAGAGAAAGGATCTCAGTGTAATGTCCTCTGTGGTGTCAGTCTGACAGTGACTGGTGTGTACTAGAGACAGGATCTCAGTGTAATGTCCTCTGTGGTGTCAGTAAGACAGTGACTGGTGTGTATTAGAGACAGGATATCAGTGTACTGTCCTCTGTGGTGTCACTGTGACTGGTGTGTACTAGAGACAGGATCTCAGTGTAATGTCCTCTGTGGTGTCAGTGTGACAGTTACTGTGTGTACTAGAGACAGGATCTCAGTGTAATGTCCTCTGTGGTGTCAGTGTGACAGTGACTTGTGTGTACTAGAAAAAGGATCTCAGAGTAATGTCCTCTGTGGTGTCTGTGTGACACTTACTGCTGTGTACTAGAGACAGGATCTCAGTGGAATATCCTCTGTGGTGTCAGTGTGACAGTGACTGGTGTGTACTAGAGACAGGATCTCAGTGTAATGTCCTCTGTGGTGTCAGTGTGACAGTTACAGGTGTGTACTAGAGACAGGATCTCAGTGTAATATCCTCTGTGGTGTCAGTGTGACAGTTACTGGTGTGTACTAGAAATACAATCTCAATGTAATGTCCTCTGTGGTGTCAGTGTGACAGTGACTTGTGTGTACTAGAAAAAGGATCTCAGTGTAATGTCCTCTGTGGTGTCAGTGTGACAGTTACTGGTGTGTACTAGAGACAGGATCGCAGTGTAATGTCCTCTGAGGTGTCACTGTGACAGTTAATGGTATGTACTAGAGACAGTTTCTCAATGTAATGTCCTCTGTGGTGTCAGTGTGACACTTACTGCTGTGTACAAGAGACAGGAACACAGAGTAATGTCCTCTGTGGTGTCAGTATGACAGTTATTGGTGTGTACTAGAGACAGGATCTCAGTGTAATGTCCTCTGTGGTATCAGTGTGACAGTTACTGCTGTGTACTAGAGATTGGATCTCAGTGTAATGTCCTCTGTTTTGTCACTGTGACAGTTACTGGTGTGTACTAGAGACAGGATCTTAGAGTAATGTCCTCTATGGCATCAGTGTGACAGTTACTGGTGTGTACTAGAGACAGGATCTCAGTGTAATTTACTCTGTAGTGTCAGTGTGACAGTTACTGGTGTGTACTAAAGACAGGTTCTCAGTGTAATGTCCTCTGTGGTGTCAGTGTGACACTTACTGCTGTGTACTAGAGACAGGATCTCAGTGTAATGTCCTCTGTGGTGTCACTGTGACAGTGACTGGTGTGTACTAGAGACAGGATCTCAGTGTAATGTCCTCAGGTGTCAGTGTTACAGTTACTGGTGTGTACTAGAGACAGGATCTTAGTGTAATGTCCTCTATGGCATCAGTGTGACAGTGACTGGTGTGTACTAGAGACAGGATCTCAGTGTAATATCCTCTGTGGTGTCAGTGTGACAGTTACTGGTGTGTCCTAGAAATACGATCTCAGTGTAATGTCCTCTGTGGTGTCAGTCTGACAGTGACTGGTGTGTACTAGAGACAGGATTTCAGTGTAATATCCTCTGTGGTGTCAGTGTGACAGTTACTGGTGTGTCCTAGAAATACGATCTCAGTGTAATGTCCTCTGTGGTGTCAGTGTGACAGTGACTGGTGTGTACTAGAGACAGGACCTCAGTATAATGTCCTCTGTGGTGTCAGTGTGACACTTACTGCTGTGTACTAGAGATAGGATCTCAGGGAAATGTCCTCTGAGGTGTCACTGTGACAGTTCATGGTATGTACTAGAGACAGTATCTCAGTGTAATGTCCTCTGTGGTGTCAGTGTGACACTTACTGCTGTGTACTAGAGTTAGGAACTCAGTGTAATCTCCTCTGTGATGTCACTATGACAGTTACTGGCATGTACTAGAGACAGGATCTCAGTGTATTGTACTCTGTGGTGTCAGTGTGTCAGTTACTGGTGTGTACTAGAGACAGGATCTCAGTGTAATGTCCTCTGTGGTGTCAGTAAGACAGTGAGAGGTGTGTACTAGAGACAGGATCTCAGTGTAATATCTTCTGTGGTTTCACTTTGACAGTTAATGGTATGTACTAGAGACAGTATCTCAGTGTAATGTCCTCTGTGGTGTCAGTGTGACAGTTACTGGTGTGTACTATAGATAGGATTTCAGTGTAATGTCCTCTGTAGTGTCAATGTGACAGTTACTGGTGTGTACAAAAGACAGGATCTCAGTGTAATGTCCTCTGTGGTGTCAGTGTGACACTTAAAGCTGTGTCCTAGAGACAGGATCTCAGTGTAATGTCCTCTGTGGTGTCAGTGTGACAGTTACTGGTGTGTACTAGAGACAGGATCTCAGTGTAATTTCCTCTGTGGTGTCAGTAAGACAGTGACTGTTGTGTACTAGAGACAGGATCTCAGTGTAATGTCCTCTGTGGTGTCAGTGTTACAGTTACTGGTGTGTACGAGAGACAGGATATCAGAGTAATGTCCTCTTTGGTGTCAGTGTGACAGTGACTGGTGTGTACTAGAGACATGATTTCAGTGTAATGTCCTCTGTGGTGTCAGTGTGACAGAGACTGGTTATACTAGAGACAGGATCTCAATGTAATGTCCTCTGTGGTGTCAGTGTGACAGTTACTGGTGTGTACTATAGATAGGATTTCAGTGTAATGTCCTCTGTGGTGTCAGTGTGACAGTTACTGGTGTGTACTAGAGACAGGATCTCAGTGTAATATCCTCTGTGGTGTCAGTGTGACAGTTACTGGTGTGTAATAGAGACAGGATCTCAGTGTAATGTCCTCTGTGGTGTCAGTGTTACAGTTACTGGTGTGTACGAGAGACAGGATATCAGTGTAATGTCCTCTGTAGTGTCAATGTGACAGTTACTGGTGTGTACAAAAGACAGGATCTCAATGTAATGTCCTCTGTGGTGTCAGTGTGACAGTTACTGGTGTGTACTAGAGACAGGATCTCAGTGTAATGTCCTCTGTGGTGTCAGTAAGACAGTGACTGTTGTGTACTAGAGACAGGATCTCAGTGTAATGTCCTCTGTGGTGTCAGTGTTACAGTTACTGGTGTGTACGAGAGACAGGATATCAGAGTAATGTCCTCTGTGGTATCAGTGTGACAGTGACTGGTGTGTAGTAGAGACAGGATATCAGAGTAATGTCCTCTGTGGTGTCAGTGTGACAGTGACTGGTGTGTACTAGAGACAGGATTGCAGTGTAATGTCCTCTGTGGTGTCAATGTGACAGTTACTGGTGTGTACTAGAGACAGGATCTCAGTGTAATGTCCTCTGTGATGTCAGTGTGACAGTTAGTGGTGTGTACTTGAGATAGTATCTCAGTGTAATGTCCTCTGTGGTGTCAGTGTGACAGTTACTGGTGTGTACTATAGATAGGATCTCAGTGTAATGTCCTCTGTGGTGTCACTGTGACAGTTACTGGTGTGTACTAGAGAGACAGGATCTCAGTGTAATGTCCTCTGTGGCGTCACTGTGACAGTTACTGGTGTGTACTAGAGACAGGATCTCAGTGTAATGTCCTCTGTGGCGTCAGTGTGACAGTTACTGGTGTGTACTAGAGACAGGATCTCAGTGTAATGTCCTCTGTGGCGTCAGTGTGACAGTTACTGGTATGTACTAGAGACAGGATCTCAGTGTAATGTCATCTGTGATGTCAGTCTGACAATTAGTGGTGTGTACTAGAGACAGGATCTCAGTGTAATGTCCTTTGTGGTGTCAGTGTGACAGTTACTGGTGTGTACTAGAGACAGGATCTCAGTGTAATGTCCTCTGTGGTGTCACTGTGACAGTTACTGGTGTGTACTAGAGACAGGATCTCAGTGTAATGTCCTCTGAGGTGTCAGTGTTACAGTTACTGGTGTGTACTAGAGACAGGATCTCAGTGTAATGTCCTTTGTGGTGTCAGTGTTACAGTTACTGGTGTGTACTAGAGACAGGATCTCAGTGTAATGTCCTTTGTGGTGTCAGTGTGACAGTTAATGGTGTTTAGTAGAGATAGGATTCAGTGTAATGTCCTCTGTGGTGTCACTGTGACAGTTATTGGTATGTACTAGAGACAGTATCTCAGTGTAATGTCCTCTGTGGTGTCACTGTGACAGTTACTGGTGTGGACTAGAGACAGGATCTCAGTGTAATGTCCTCTGTGGTGTCAGTGTAACTTTTACTGGTGTGTACTAGAGACAGGATCTCAGTGTAATGTCCTCTGTGGTGTCAGTGTGACAGTTACTGGTGTGTACTAGAGACATGATCTCAGTGTAATGTCCTCTGTGGTGTCACTGTGACAGTTACTGGTGTGGACTAGAGACAGGATCTCAGTGTAATGTCCTCTGTGGTGTCAGTGTGACAGTTACTGGTGTGTACTAGAGATAGGATATCAGTGTAATGTCCTCTGTGGTGTCATTGTGACAGTTACTGGTGTGTACTAGAGACATGATCTCAGTGTAATGTCCTCTGTGGTGTCAGTGTGTCAGTTACTGGTGTGTACTAGAGACAGGATCTCAGTGTAATGTCCTCTGTGGTGTCAGTGTGACATTATTGCTGTGTACTAGAGAGAGGATTTCAGTGTAATGTCCTCTGTGGTGTCACTGTGACAGTTACTGGTGTGTACTAGAGTCAGGATCTTAGTGTAATATCCTCTGTGGTGTCAGTGTGACAGTTAATGGTGTGTACTTAAGATAGGATCTCAGTATATCATCCTCTGTGGTGTCAGTGTGACAGTTACTGGTGTGTACTATAGATAGGATCTCAGTGTAATGTCCTCTGTGGTGTCAGTGTGACACTTACTGCTGTGTACTAGAGACAGGATTTCAGTGTAATGTCCTCTGTGGTGTCAGTGTGACACTTACTGGTGTGTACTAGAGACAGGATCTCAGTGTAATGTCCTCTGTGGTGTCAGTGTGACAGTTAATGGTGTGTACTTGAGATAGAATCTCAGTGTAATGTCCTCTGTGGTGTCAGTGTTACAGTTATTGGTGTGTACTATAGATAGGATCTCAGTGTAATGTCCTCTGTGGTGTCAGTGTGACAGTTATTGGTTTGTACTATAGATAGGATCTCAGTCTAATGTCCTCTGTGGTGTCACTGTGACAGTGACTGGTGTGTACTAGAGACAGGATCTCAGTATAATGTCCTCTGTGGTGTCACTGTGACAGTGACTGGTGTGTACTAGAGACAGGATCTCAGTGTAATGTCCTCTGTGGTGCCAGTGTGACAGTGACTGGTGTGTACTAGAGATAGGATCTCAGTGTAATGTCCTCTGTGGTGTCAGTGTGACAGTGACTGGTGTATACTAGAGACAGGATCTCAGTGTAATGTCCTCTGTGGTGTCAGTGTGACAGTGACTGGTGTGTAGTAGAATCTCAGTGTAATGTCCTCTGTGGTGTCAGTGTGACAGTTACTGGTGTATACTAGAAATAGGATCTCAGTGTAATGTCCTCTGTGGTGTCAGTGTCACAGTTACTGGTGTGTACTATAGATAGGATCTCAGTGTAATGTCCTCTGTGGTGTCACTGTGACAGTTACTGGTGTGTACTAGAGACAGGATCTCAGTGTAATGTCCTCTGTGGCGTCACTGACACTTACTGCTGTGTACTAGAGACAGGATCTCAGTGTAATGTCCTCTGTGGTGTCAGTGTGACACTTACTGCTGTGTACTAGAGACAGGATCTCAGTGTAATGTCCTCTGTGGTGTCACTGTGATAGTTACTGGTGTTTAAAAGAGACTGGATGTCAGTGTAATGTCCTCTGTGGTGTCAGTGTGACAGTTACTGGTGTCTACTAGAGAAAGGATCTTAGTGTAATTTCCTCTGTGGTGTCAGTGTGACACTTACTGCTGTGTACTAGAGACAGGAACTCAGTGTAATGTCCTCTGTGGTGTCACTGTGACAGTTACTGGTGTGTACTAGAGACAGGATCTCAGTGTAATGTCCTCTTTATTGTCAGTAAGACAGTGACTGGTATGTACTAGAGACAGGATGTCAGTATACTGTCCTCTGTGGTGTCAGTGTGACAGTGACTGGTGTGTACTAGAGACAGGATCTCAGTGTAATGTCCTCTGTGGCGTCACTGTGACAGTTACTGGTGTGTACTAGAGACAGGATCTCAGTGTAATGTCCTCTGTGGTGTCAGTGTGACAGTGACTGGAGTGTACTAGAGACAGGATCTCAGTGTAATGTCCTCTGTGGTGTCAGTGTTACAGTTATTGGTGTGTACTATAGATAGGATCTCAGTGTAATGTCCTCTGTGGTGTCACTGTGACAGTTACTGGTGTGTACTAGAGATAGTATCTCAGTGTAATGTCCTCTGTGGTGTCAGTGTGACAGTTACTGGTGTGTACTAGAGACAGGATCTCAGTGTAATGTCCTCTGTGGCGTCAGTGTGACAGTGACTGGTGTGTACTAGAGATAGGATCTCAGTGTAATGTCCTCTGTGGTGTCAGTGTGACAGTGACTGGTGTGTACTAGAGACAGGATCTCAGTGTAATGTCCTCTGTGGTGTCAGTGTGACAGTGACTGGTGTGTACTAGGATCTCAGTGTAATGTCCTCTGTGGTGTCAGTGTGACAGTTACTGGTGTATACTAGAAATAGGATCTCAGTGTAATGTCCTCTGTGGTGTCAGTGTCACAGTTACTGGTGTGTACTATAGATAGGATCTCAGTGTAATGTCCTCTGTGGTGTCACTGTGACAGTTACTGGTGTGTACTAGAGACAGGATCTCAGTGTAATGTCCTCTGTGGCGTCACTGTGACACTTACTGCTGTGTACTAGAGACAGGATCTCAGTGTAATGTCCTCTGTGGTGTCAGTGTGACACTTACTGCTGTGTACTAGAGACAGGATCTCAGTGTAATGTCCTCTGTGGTGTCACTGTGATAGTTACTGGTGTTTAAAAGAGACTGGATGTCAGTGTAATTTCCTCTGTGGTGTCAGTGTGACACTTACTGCTGTGTACTAGAGACAGGAACTCAGTGTAATGTCCTCTGTGGTGTCACTGTGACAGTTACTGGTGTGTACTAGAGACAGGATCTCAGTGTAATGTCCTCTTTATTGTCAGTAAGACAGTGACTGGTATGTACTAGAGACAGGATGTCAGTATACTGTCCTCTGTGGTGTCAGTGTGACAGTGACTGGTGTGTACTAGAGACAGGATCTCAGTGTAATGTCCTCTGTGGTGTCAGTGTGACAGTGACTTGTGTGTACTTGAAACAGGATTTCAGAGTAATGTCCTCTGTGGTGTTAGTGTTACAGAGACTGGTATGTACTAGAGACAGGATCTCAGTGTAATGTCCTCTGTGGTGTCAGTGTGACAGTTATTGCTGTGTACTAGAGACAGGATCTCAGTGTAATGTCCTCTGTGATGTCAGTGTGACAGTTACTGGTTTGTACTAGAGACAGGATTTTAGTGTAATGTCCTCTATGGCATCAGTGTGACAGTTACTGATCTGTACTAGAGACAGGATTTCAGTGTAATTTCCTCTGTAGTGTCAGTGTGACACTTACTGCTGTGCACTAGAAATAGGAACTCAGTATAATGTCCTCTATGCTGTCACTGTTACAGTTACTGGTGTGTACTAGAGATAGGATCTCAGTATAATGTCCTCTGTGGTGTCAGTGTGACAGTTACTGGTATGTACTAGAGACAGGATCTCAGTGTAATGTCCTGTGTGATGTCAGTGTGACAGTTACTGGTGTGTACTAGAGATAGGATCTTAGTGTAATGTCCTCTATGGCATCAGTGTGACAGTTACTGGTGTGTACTAGAGACAGGATTTCAGTGTAATTTCCTCTGTAGTGTCAGGGTGACACTTTCTGGTGTGTACTAGAGACAGGATCTCAGTGTAATGTCCTCTGTGGTGTCAGTGTGACACTTACTGCTGTGTACTGGAGACAGGATCTCAGTGTAATGTCCTCTGTGGTGTCAGTGAGACAGTGACTGGTGTGTACTAGAGACAGGATCTCAGTGTAATGTCCCTCTGTGGTGTCAGTGTAACAGTTAATGGTGTGTACTAGAGATAGCATCTCAGTGTAATGTCCTCTGTGGTGTCAGTGTGACAGTTACTGGTGTGTACTAGAGACAGGATCTCAGTGTAATGTTCTCTGTGGTGTCACTGTGACAGTTACTGGTGTGTACTAGAGATAGGATCTCAGTGTAATGTCCTCTGTGGTGTCAGTGTGACAGTTACTGGTGTGTACTAGAGATAAGATGTCAGTGTAATGTCCTCTGTGGTGACAGTGTGACAGTGATTGGTGTGTACTAGAGACAGGATCTCAGTGTAATGTCATCTATGGTGTCAGTGTGACAGTTACTGGTGTGTAATAGAGACAGGATTTCAGAGTAATGTCCTCTGTGGTGTCAGTGTGACACTTACTGGTGTGTACTAGAGACAGGATCTCAGTGTAATGTCCTCTGTGGTGTCAGCGTGACACTTATTGCTGTTTATTAGAGACAGGATCTCAGTGTAATGTCCTTTGAGGTGTCACTTGGACAGTTACTGGTGTGTACTAGAGACAGGATCTCAGTGTAATGTCCTCTGTGGTGTCAGTGTTACCGTTACTGGTGTGTACTAGAGACAGGATGTCAGTGTAATGTCCTCTGTGGTGTCAGTGTGACAGTTAATGGTGTGTACTAGAGATAGGATCTCAGCGTAATGTCCTCTGTGGTGTCACTGTGACAGTTACTGGTATGTACTAGAGATAGTATCTCAGTGTAATGTCCTCTGTGGTGTCAGTGTGACAGTTGCTGGTGTGTACTAGAGATAGGATGTCAGTGTAATGTCCTCTGTGGTGTCAGTGTGACAGTTACTGGTGTGTACTATAGAAAGGATCTCAGTGTAATGTCCTCTGTGGTGTCAGTGTGACAGTGACTGGAGTGTACTAGAGACAGGATCTCAGTGTAATGTCCTCTGTGGTGTCAGTGTGACAGTTACTGGTGTGTACTAGAAACAGGATTTCAGTGTAATGTCCTCTGTGGTGTCAGTGTGACAGTTACTGGTGTGTACTAGAGACAGGATTTCAGTGTAGTTTCCTCTGTGGTGTCAGTGTGACACTTACTGGTGTGTACTAGAGACTGGATCTCAGTGTAATGTCCTCTGTGGTGTCAGCGTGACACTTATTGCTGTGTACTAGAGACAGGATCTCAGTGTAATGTCCTCTGAGGTGTCACTGGGACAGTTACTGGTGTGTACTAGAGATAGGATCTCAGTGTAATGTCCTCTGTGGTGTCAGTGTGACAGTGACTGTTGTGTACTAGAGACAGGAACTCAGTGTAATGTCCTCTGTGGTGTCTGTGTCACAGTGACTGGTGTATACTAGAAATAGGATCTCAAAGTAATGTCCTCTGTGGTGTCAGTGTGACAGTGACTGTTGTGTACTAGAGACAGGATCTCAGTGTAATGTCCTCTGTGGTGTCAGTGTGACAGTTAATGGTGTGTTCTAGAGATAGGATCTCAGTGTAATGTCCTCTGTGGTGTCAGTGTGACGGTTACTGGTGTGTACTAGAGACAGGATCTCAGTGTAATGTCCTCTGTGGTGTCAGTGTGACAGATACTGGTGTGTACTAGAGACAGGATCTCAGTGTAATGTCCTCTGTGGTGTCAGAGTGACAGTCACTGGTGTGTACTATAGATAGGATCTCAGTGTAATGTCCTCTGTGGTGTCAGTGTGACAGCTACTGGTGTGTAGTAGAGACAGGATCTCAGTGTAATGTCCTCTGTGGTGTCAGTGTGACAGTTCCTGGTGTGTACTAGAGACAGGATCTCAGTGTAATGTCCTCTGTGGTGTCAGTGTGACAGATACTGGTGTGTACTAGAGACAGGATCTCATTGTAATGTCCTCTGTGATGTCAGTGTGACAGTTAATGGTGTGTACTTGAGATAGGATCTCAGTGTAATGTCCTCTGTGGTGTCAGTTTGACAGTGACTGATGTGTACTAGAGACAGGAACTCAGTGTAATGTCCTCTGTGGTGTCTGTGTCACAGTGACTGGTGTATACTAGAAATAGGATCTCAATGTAATGTCCTCTGTGGTGTCAGTGTGACAGTGACTGGTGTATACTAGAAATAGGATCTCAATGTAATGTCCTCTGTGGTGTCAGTGTGACAGTTAATGGTGTGTTCTAGAGATAGGATCTCAGTGTAATGTCCTCTGTGGTGTCAGTGTGACGGTTACTGGTGTGTACTAGAGACAGGATCTCAGTGTAATGTCCTCTGTGGTGTCAGTGTGACAGATACTGGTGTGTACTAGAGACAGGATCTCAGTGTAATGTCCTCTGTGGTGTCAATGTGACAGTTACTGGTGTGTACTAGAGACAGGATCTCAGTGTAATGTCCTCTGTGGTGTCAGCGTGACACTTATTGCTGTGTACTAGAGACAGGATCTCAGTGTAATGTCCTCAGGTGTCAGTGTGACAGTTACTGGTGTGTACTTGAGACAGGATCTCAGTGTAATGTCCTCTGTGGTGTAGGGAATTGCGCCGGACCATTTTTGCCGGATTTGGATTTGGATTTGGTTCTAATTCGTCGTCCGGCTTTGGATTTGGATTTGGATTTGCCAAACTGCGGTGACTGGCTTTGGATTTGGATTTGGATTTTTTTACAAAAATTGACAAAAAAAGCTAAAATCACATAAATTGGTCTTTTTTTTCATCCTAGAGTATTATTAACCTCAATAACATTAATTTCCAGTCAATTTAGACCATATCACAGCTTATAATATTGTTTTCAACATTATTGGCCAAAGGTTGCAGTGAGCTGACTGGTTACTAAGCGACAAAGCAGCGGCACAACGACACAGACACCACAGTATAAAGCACATTATGACACATTGCCACACAGCAGTGGCAGAAATGAAAAGTAGTGCACCCACCCAGTGGGGTACGGCCAGCAGAGTCACAGTACTTGTTTACAAAGTGGGCTACGGCCCTAGGAGTCACAGTGCACAATCTTATTAGCATTACACCGCACATAGGGCCTGATTCACATTACACCATAAAGTAGTGTCTCTTATTTATGTTACGACACACAGTAGTGCCCCTTTTACACAATGCCCACAGTAGTGACCCTTTTACACAATGCCCACAGTAGCGGTGTCCCTTACACAATGTCCCCCAGCAGTGGTGCCCCCTATGCAGTCCCCTTAGTAGTACGGTCCACTATGCAGTGCCCCCAGTTGAATGCTCCCCAGTAGTATGCCCCCCATTAGCAGGCCCCCCCAGTAGTATGTCCCCCATTAGCAGGCCCCCCCAGTAGTATGCCCCCCATTAGCATGCCACCCAGTAGTATGCCCCCCAGTAGTATGGCTCCCCAGTAGTAGGCTGCCCCAGTAGCAGGCCCCCCCAGTAGTAGGCTGCTCCAGTAGTAGCCCCCCCTGTAGTATGGGCCCCCCCTGTAGTATGGCCCCCCCTGTAGTAGGCCCCCCCTGTAGTATGGCCCCCCCCAGTAGCAGGCCCCTCAGTAGTATGGCCCTCCCAGTAGCAGACCCCCCCCAGTAGTATAGCCCCCCCCAGTAGCAGGCCCCTCTGTAGTATGGCCCCCCCAGTAGTATAGCCCTGCCCAGTAGCAGACCCCCCCCAGTAGTGCAGACCCCCCCAGTAGTATAGCCCCCCCCCCCAGTAGCAGGCCCCTCTGTAGTATGGCCCCCCAATAGTGCAGATCCCCCCCAGTAGTATGGCCCCCCCCAGTAGCAGACCCCCCCCCAGTAGTATAGCCCCCCCCAGTAGCAGGCCCCTCTGTAGTATGGCCCCCCCAGTAGTATTGCCTCCCCCAGTAGCAGACCCCCCCCCAGTAGTGCAGACCACCCCCCAGTAGTATAGCCCCCCCAGTAGCAGGCCCCTCTGTAGTATGGCCCCCCCAGTAGTATAGCCCCCCCCCCCAGTAGCAGACCCCCCCAGTAGTGCAGACCCCCCCCCCAGTAGCGCCCTCGGACCTTTGACAAGTAAAAAAAAAACAAAAAAAAACTTACCTGTATCCCCGCTCCCGCGCCGTCCGCTCTGTCACACGCTGAGGAGGGAGCCGGAAGACGGAGCTCATGTGTGAGCTCCAGCCGGCTCCCTCCGTGCAGCAGCCAATGAGAGTCTGTGTGACTCTCATTGGCTGCTGTAACAAACACACAGCTGCCGCTGGCGGCTGTGTGTCTGTCTGTGTAGGGCAGAGCGCTATCACTGCGCTCTGCCCTACACGCGAGGAGACCTGATGTCGGATTCTCTAGTGAGAATCCGACATCAGGCGGCCGCCGTTCGGCCCCGAACGGGGATCCGAGTCAGGCGGTGAACACCCGAACAGGGTTCGGGTGGACTCGGATCCCCAATGTTCGGAGCGGTTCGGATTCCACAGAATCCGAACCGCTCATCTCTACTGTGGTGTCACTGTGACAGTTACTGGTGTGTACTAGAGATAGTATCTCAGTGTAATGTCCTCTGTGGTGTCAGTGTGACAGTTGCTGGTGTGTACTAGAGATAGGATGTCAGTGTAATGTCCTCTGTGGTGTCAGTGTGACAGTGACTGGTGTGTACTAGAGACAGGATCTCAATGTATTGTCCTCTGTGGTGTCAGTGTGACAGTGACTGGAGTGTACTAGAGACAGGATATCAGTGTAATGTCCTCTGTGGTGTCAGTGTGACAGTTACTGGTGTGTACTAGAAATAGGATTGCAGTGTAATGTCCTCTGTGGTGTCAATGTGACAGTTACTGGTGTGTACTAGAGACAGGATCTCAGTGTAATGTCCTCTGTGATGTCAGTGTGACAGTTAGTGGTGTGTACTTGAGATAGTATCTCAGTGTAATGTCCTCTGTGGTGTCAGTGTGACAGTTACTGGTGTGTACTATAGATAGGATCTCAGTGTAATGTCCTCTGTGGTGTCACTGTGACAGTTACTGGTGTGTACTAGAGAGACAGGATCTCAGTGTAATGTCCTCTGTGGCGTCACTGTGACAGTTACTGGTGTGTACTAGAGACAGGATCTCAGTGTAATGTCCTCTGTGGCGTCAGTGTGACAGTTACTGGTGTGTACTAGAGACAGGATCTCAGTGTAATGTCCTCTGTGGCGTCAGTGTGACAGTTACTGGTATGTACTAGAGACAGGATCTCAGTGTAATGTCATCTGTGATGTCAGTCTGACAATTAGTGGTGTGTACTAGAGACAGGATCTCAGTGTAATGTCCTTTGCGGTGTCAGTGTGACAGTTACTGGTGTGTACTAGAGACAGGATCTCAGTGTAATGTCCTCTGTGGTGTCACTGTGACAGTTACTGGTGTGTACTAGAGACAGGATCTCAGTGTAATGTCCTCTGAGGTGTCAGTGTTACAGTTACTGGTGTGTACTAGAGACAGGATCTCAGTGTAATGTCCTTTGTGGTGTCAGTGTTACAGTTACTGGTGTGTACTAGAGACAGGATCTCAGTGTAATGTCCTTTGTGGTGTCAGTGTGACAGTTAATGGTGTTTACTAGAGATAGGATTCAGTGTAATGTCCTCTGTGGTGTCACTGTGACAGTTATTGGTATGTACTAGAGACAGTATCTCAGTGTAATGTCCTCTGTGGTGTCACTGTGACAGTTACTGGTGTGGACTAGAGACAGGATCTCAGTGTAATGTCCTCTGTGGTGTCAGTGTAACTTTTACTGGTGTGTACTAGAGACAGGATCTCAGTGTAATGTCCTCTGTGGTGTCAGTGTGACAGTTACTGGTGTGTACTAGAGACATGATCTCAGTGTAATGTCCTCTGTGGTGTCACTGTGACAGTTACTGGTGTGGACTAGAGACAGGATCTCAGTGTAATGTCCTCTGTGGTGTCAGTGTGACAGTTACTGGTGTGTACTAGAGATAGGATATCAGTGTAATGTCCTCTGTGGTGTCAGTGTGACAGTTACTGGTGTATACTAGAGACATGATCTCAGTGTAATGTCCTCTGTGGTGTCAGTGTGTCAGTTACTGGTGTGTACTAGAGACAGGATCTCAGTGTAATGTCCTCTGTGGTGTCAGTGTGACACTTATTGCTGTGTACTAGAGAGAGGATTTCAGTGTAATGTCCTCTGTGGTGTCACTGTGACAGTTAGTGGTGTGTACTAGAGTCAGGATCTTAGTGTAATATCCTCTGTGGTGTCAGTGTGACAGTTAATGGTGTGTACTTGAGATAGGATCTCAGTATAATATCCTCTGTGGTGTCAGTGTGACAGTTACTGGTGTGTACTATAGATAGGATCTCAGTGTAATGTCCTCTGTGGTGTCAGTGTGACAGTGACTGGTGTGTACTAGAGACAGGATCTCACTGTCATGTCAGTGCAGCTTTGATATACTATGTTATACTGGTGATGGCCATGTCCACTACAGGATTATTTTCTATATCAGACAGAGAAGCTGGGCTAGAAAAGTTTTTTGATTATTTTGAAAATTGGAGCTGTGATGGTGAAGGCTGATTTTTAGATTTATTGTGCGTACACTTTAGACGATATTTGAAAAAATACTGCCCATAACAACACAATGTTATGACAATTTAATTTGATCATCTAGTGTGTACGCAGTAGATCGTTAACAATGTGCTCTCCCTTGGGTCATTATTGTCTTCCATCATATGTATTTGCAGTTCAATTTCATAAATCTCATTTAGGACTTTGGGCCTCATTCAGACCCACTCGCATGCGGCTGTCCGCTCGCAAGTGGGTCGATGGTATGCACTGCACATGCGCACGACGGAGGGAGCTCCGTCGTGCGCATGCGCGAGACGCGACGAGCGAAGGACTTTCCTTCGCTCATAGGGCCTGATTCAGACCCACTCGCGAGCGGCTGTCCGCTCGCAAGTGGGTCGATGTTATGGACTGAGCATGCGCACGATGGAGGGAGCTCCATCGTGCGCATGCACCAGACGCAACGACCGAAGGAAAGTCCCTCGCTCGTTGTGTCCGATCAAAGGGGGCGTGCTGTCAATGTTGATTGACAGCACGCCCCCTTTGGTGGGCGTGCCTCCCGGACGGGGGCGTTCCCACGGGAACGCCTCCCGTCAAAAGCCGGCCCACTGACATCACTAGTGATGTCAGTGGGAGTGATTTTGGCTCTGATAGAGCCAAAATCACTCCGGAGCTTGCGGTTGAAATCCTCAACCGCTGGCTCTGGCTCGCAATTTCGATGGTCGCGATGGTCACGACCATCGCGGCCATCACAATGCATGCTCGTATAGCCTGTGGGTGGTGACCCACAGCTATACGAGCGTCCAGGAGGACGCTCCATTTTCATGGAGCCCGGCCCTCATTCAGAGCGTGCGCTCTGCTCAGAGCGTACGGCTCTGAATGAGGGCCATAGTGTCTGATCAAAGGGGGCGTGCTGTCGATGTTGATTGACAGCACGCCCCCTCTGGTGGGCGTGCCAGGGGCGTGCCTCCCAGACGGAGGCGTTCCCTAGGGAATGCCTATCATCAGAAGCCGGCCCCACTGACATCACTAGTGATGTCAGTGGGAGTGATTTTGGCTCTGATAGAGCCAAAATCACTCCGGAGCTTGCGGTTGAAATCCTCAACCGCTGGCTCCGGCTCGCAATTTCGATGGTCGCGATGGTCACGACCATCGCGGCCATCACAATGCATGCTCGTATAGCCTGTGGGTGGTGACCCACAGCTATACGAGCGTCCAGGAGGACGCTCCATTTTCATGGAGCCCGGCCCTCATTCAGAGCGTGCGCTCTGCTCAGAGCGTACGGCTCTGAATGAGGGCCATAGTGTCTGATCAAAGGGGGCGTGCTGTCGATGTTGATTGACAGCACGCCCCCTCTGGTGGGCGTGCCAGGGGCGTGCCTCCCAGACGGAGGCGTTCCCTAGGGAATGCCTATCATCAGAAGCCGGCCCCACTGACATCACTAGTGATGTCAGTGGGAGTGATTTTGGCTCTGATAGAGCCAAAATCACTCCTGGCCTTGCTGTTGAGTTTCTCAACCGCAGGCTTCTGCTCGCAGTGGCGATGGTCACGATGGTCAAGACCATCGCGACCATCACCCTGCATGCTCGTATATATTGTGTGTGGTGAGCCACAGCTATACGAGTGTCCAGGAGGACGCTCCATATTTATGGAGGTGGGCCCTGATTCAGAGCGAGCGCTCTGGTCAGAGCGTTCGGCTCTGAATCAGGGCCTTAGTGCATTAGTGAACGATCAGACGATATGGTTACATTATATAGTAATCGATCATAACCATCAAATAACGAACAATGTATTGCTTGATCATTTGTAAAACACTCAGTGTGTATGCACTATATCGTTTGTCCCGGACTCCGGGAAATTCAAGGGAAATCGTCAGCCAATATCATTTATGGTGCATGTCATCTACTGTGTAGGCACCTTCAGATTCTCTTGTAAATGAGATTCTGAATGATACAGTAGGAGGATCACAGGATGAATGAGAAAAGTTAATGGATACTCAACCAGGCTATGGAAGAATGACAGCAAGTCCAAGGGCTCAGGCTCACATGAGTACAATTTAACAATTTACCGTATATACTCGAGTATAAATTGACCTGAATATAAGCTGTGGTACCTAATTTTACCCCAAAAAACTGGAAAAACGTATTGACTCAAGTATAAGCCTAGGGTCTGAAATGCAGCAGCTGGTAGTGCCCCCAGTAGTAATCCCCCCTGGTAGTGCCCCCAGAAGTAATTCCCCCTGGTAGTGCCCCCAGTAGTAATCCCCCTGGTAGTGCCCCCAGTAGTAATCCCCCCTGGTAGTGCCCCCAGTAGTAATCCCTCCTGGTAGTGCCCCCACAAGTATTCCCCCTCTGGTACTGCCCCCAGAAGTAATCCCCCCCTGGTAGTGCCCCCAGAAGTAATCCCCCCTGGTAGTACCCCCAGTATTCCTAATAAAAATTAAAAAAACCACCTGAAACCCCGCTCCTGGTCCCGCCGCTGCTATCAGCTACTCCGGCCGGTTTGCATTACGGGAGAAACGTCATCATGATGTCTCTCCCATTACCCACTGTGGGAGCCGGAAGATGGCTACCGCAGTGGGAGCAGCAGCAGCCGATGAGAGTCTGACAGACTCAACACACAGCTGCCGGCTCCGGCGGCTGTGTGTTTGGCAGTGTGTAGTGCTGACCGAACTCTGTCCGGTCAGCGCTACACACTCGGTGCAGCTGTGTCACAGAGACACAGTCTGAACCGCGGCCCGCATGGTACGCTACTCAGCTGCGTACCATGCGGGCATCACTCGAGTATAAGCCGAGGTGGTGCTTTTTCAGCACAAAAAATGTGCTGAAAAACTCGGCTTGTACTTGAGTATATATGGTAGTAAGGCAGTATAATACAGAAATATTAAAAGTGGCTATGTGGGTGTAGTATTACATATTGTCCACACAGGGGCAGCAATCTCCTTGTAAAACAGAATGTGGCTTGTAAAACCCATTGCTTCTGATCATGTTTATGGATGAAAATTTAAAGGGCAATACTTTTACTTGGCCAGATTTGCCAGTAAAATCATTGCCTCTTTAAATTTCAGGCATAACATGTTCAGGATCACAAGGTATTATAACCTGATGCTTCGTTAATAGACTATGAGAGTGAAGATGAGAAGTAATTTTATAATACTTCTAAAATGAATGAAACATAAATGTTGGGAGATGAGGTGAGAGCTGTGACTGGAGAGTGCAGCCAACTTACAGTATTACAATAATAACTGGATTTCCCTGCCAGATGTATGATAACAAATTACATTGTTTTATTGTATAGGGAAGAGGTTCCTAAATGCGGTGCTCAAGGCTACCAACAGTTCAGGTTTTATAGCTATCCATGGTTGAGCACAGGTGACTTAATTAGTTCCTCAGTCAATTTGATTAAACCACCTGTGCTCAACCATGGATATCTCTAAAACCTCAACTGTTAGGAGCCTTGAGGACTGCATTTGGGAACCTCTGTGTATGATTCAGTGTGTTGGTGACGCAGCACAACTAATACTCAGTCACAGCCACCAGCAATGACAGTGCTATAACAGGGAAGGTCTGTCCTTACATATACAATTATCTCTAGGAGTGAGCGGGTTCGGATTTCTGAAATCCGAACCCCCCGAGCCCCCCCGAACCGAGGCCGATCCGAGTCAGGCTCGACTTTTCCCGCCTGACTCGGATCTGAAATCGAGGCAAAATGTCATCATCCTGCCTTCTGGGTCTCGTGGGTTTTGGATCCTATATAAGGTACCCGCGTCGGCGCCATTTTCTCACTCGGCTGTGGACAGTGAAGAGGGAGGGTGGGAGTTAGGGTTGGCTGGGCTGTGTAGTGTAGTGCAGTGTAGTGTTGTGCTGTGCTGCACTGTGCTGCTGTTGTCCATAGGGGCTGTGTCCACTACTTCAAAGTCCATAGGGGCTGGCTGGACTGTGTTGTGCAGTCAGTTGTCCATAAGGGCTGTTTCCAAAGTCCTGTGCAGTGTCCCAGTCCTAAAGGGGTGCTGTAGTGTTGTGCAGGGGGTGCTCTGTCCATCAGGGGTGCTCCCCCCAAGTGCAAAAAAAAATATATATTTTTTCTGTGTTTGTGAATTCTGTGCACTGTGGCTGCACGTGCATCAACAAAGGAGCAGCGCCAAGCGTGCGCCAGTGTCCAATAAGTAAAAGCCCTGCTGGCTTGTCTATTAAAGGGTGCTGTAACCCCCAAAGGGCACTCCAAACAAAATAAAAATATATTTTTTTTGTGTTTGTGAATTGTGTGCGCAGTAGCCGCACGTGCATCAACAAAGTAGTGCCAAGCGTGCGCCTGTGTCCCATAAATAAAGGGCCGGCTGGATTGACCGCTAAAGGGTGCTGTAACCCCCAAAGGGCACTCCAAACAAAATAAAAAAATATATTTTTTTGTGTTTGTGAATTGTGTGCACTGTGGCTGCACGTGCATCAACAAAGGAGCAGCGCCAAGCGTGCGCCTGTGTCCCATAAGTAAAGGGACGGCTGGCTCATTTCTTAAAGGGTGGTGTAACCCACAAAGTGCACTACTCTCCAGCAAAAATAAAAAAATATTTTCTGTGCTTGTGTGCTCCTTAGCCGCACGTATATATCAATATAACATAAATGGAGGACCAAACTTTCTCCGATAAAAATAAAATAGGGAATGATCAAGAACCACTTCCTCCTAGTGCTGTTGCTGCTGCTAGGAGTTGTTCATCATCCCAGAGAGGAAGTAGGAACACCACTACTTTTACTAAACAATTGACCCTCCAACAGTCTCTAGCGATGAGGATGAAGTACGACAGCAGTCATCCTGAAGCAAAACGTATAACTGAGGCCTTGACTGCTATGTTGGTGTTAGACGTGCGTCCGGTATCCGCCATTAGTGCAGTGGAATTTAGACAATTGATGGAGGTAGTGTGTCCCCGGTTCCAAATCCCATCTAGATTCCACCTGCATCCTCAAAGCAGCAGCGACAAGTGTGCGTCTGTCTGTTAAAGGCTGGTGTAACCCTCAAAGTGCGCTCCACAAACAATAAAAAAATTCTTCTTTTTTTTCTGTCTTTGTGAATTGTGTGGGCTGTAGCCGCACCTGCATCCTCAAAGCAGCAGCGACAAGCATGCGTCTGTCTGTTATAGGATTACATCGGTGACAGCATCCAAGTAGGCATGTCAGACAGTCCGTACCTGTACTGGCAGGAAAAAGAGGCTATTTGGGGGCCCCTGTACAAACTGGCTCTATTTTACCTGAGTTGCCCCCCCTCCAGTGTGTACTCCGAAAGAGTGTTTAGTGCAGCCGGGAACCTTGTCAGCGAAAGGCGTAGGAGGTTGCTTCCACAAAATGTGGAGAAGATGATGTTCATAAAATGAATTATCAACTCTTCCAGGGAGACCAGCCTCCAGAACGTACAGAGGGACCTGTGGTTGTGGATTCCAGCGGGGACGAATTAATACTCTGTGAGGATGAGGATGTACATAACACTGAAGAGGGTGAGGAATCGGTGGATGAGGAGGATGAGGATGACATCTTGCCTCCGTAGAGCCAGTTTGTGCAGGGACAGATTAATTGCCAGCTTGTTTTGTGGGGGCCCAAATGAACCAATCATTTCAGCCACAGTCGTGTGGCAGACCCTGGCGCTGAAATGTTTGGTTTGTTAAAGTGTGCATGTCCTGTTTATACAACATAAGGGTGGGTGGGAGGGCCCAAGGACAATTCCATCTTGTACCTCTTTTTTTTCTTTGAATTATGTACTGTTTGGGGCCTAGTTTTTCAAACTGCCATCCTGTCTGCCACTGCAGTGTCACTCCTAGATGGACCACCTGTCTGTGCCGCCCACTCGTATCTCTTAGCATAGTCATCCAGCTACCTCAGTGCAACCTTTTGGACATAAAAACACTATTGTGAGGTGTGAGGTGTTCAGAATAGACTGGAAATGAGTGGAAATTAAGGTTATTGAGGTTAATAATAGCATAGGAGCAGAAAAACCACCACATTCTGTGATTTTAGCTGTTTTTATGCTTTTTTAAAAAAAAATACAGATCCAAAACACAAAACCCAGAACCCAAAACACGGAAGGGTGGTTTTGGCAAAACAGATTACCAAATGCATCTTTATTAGGTAGAAAAGTATTTTCTTCCATTGTGCCACAAGTCTAACAAGTATCATGATATAATTGGTCAAACTATTATAAGAGTTATATTTAGAAGCTTTTACAGGATAAACCATGACTTGCTCATGTACCTGGTAACCCTGCAATATGTTACAGTGGCTATCTCTGTAATCATCCTTCATTAGGCTACTTGTTCTTCATACAAACACAGTATGTCTCGATATCTCCAAGTCTTTCACAAACAACTGTATCAAGATTTCTAATTACTGAACCCTTTTACAAAATGCACATACAGTACAAATGATGCTGTAGCTTTCCATATACTGCTGACCTAGAAAAGGGACGCGGAAACGGGATGGAGGGAAAGTCCTAATTACCATGACCCAGTCCTCCTGTTCAGGTGATGATTGATGTCGGAAACGACCAGCGGGAGCGTGCATCGCTGGTCGTATATGACATTTTCAGTGTAATGTCCTCTATGGTGTCAGTGTGACAGTTACTGGTGTGTACTAGAGACAGGATCTCAGTGTAATGTCCTCTGTGGTGTCAGTGTGACAGTTACTGGTGTGTACTAGAGATAGGATATCAGTGTAATGTCCTCTGTGGTGTCAGTGTGACAGTTACTGGTGTGTACTAGAGACATGATCTCAGTGTAATGTCCTCTGTGGTGTCAGTGTGTCAGTTACTGGTGTGTACTAGAGACAGGATCTCAGTGTAATGTCCTCTGTGGTGTCAGTGTGACACTTATTGCTGTGTACTAGAGAGAGGATTTCAGTGTAATGTCCTCTGTGGTGTCACTGTGACAGTTACTGGTGTGTACTAGAGACAGGATCTCAGTGTAATTTCCTCTGTGGTGTCAATGTGACAGTTACTGGTGTGTACTAGAGTCAGGATCTTAGTGTAATATCCTCTGTGGTGTCAGTGTGTCAGTTACTGGTGTGTACTAGAGACAGGATCTCAGTGTAATGTCCTCTGTGGTGTCAGTGTGACACTTATTGCTGTGTACTAGAGAGAGGATTTCAGTGTAATGTCCTCTGTGGTGTCACTGTGACAGTTACTGGTGTGTACTAGAGACAGGATCTCAGTGTAATTTCCTCTGTGGTGTCAATGTGACAGTTACTGGTGTGTACTAGAGTCAGGATCTTAGTGTAATATCCTCTGTGGTGTCAGTGTGACAGTTAATGGTGTGTACTTGAGATAGGATCTCAGTATAATATCCTCTGTGGTGTCAGTGTGACAGTTACTGGTGTGTACTATAGATAGGATCTCAGTGTAATGTCCTCTGTGGTGTCAGTGTGACAGTGACTGGTGTGTACTAGAGACAGGATCTCACTGTCATGTCAGTGCAGCTTTGATATACTATGTTATACTGGTGATGGCCATGTCCACTACAGGATTATTTTCTATATCAGACAGAGAAGCTGGGCTAGAAAAGTTTTTTGATTATTTTGAAAATTGGAGCTGTGATGGTGAAGGCTGATTTTTAGATTTATTGTGCGTACACTTTAGACGATATTTGAAAAAATACTGCCCATAACAACACAATGTTATGACAATTTAATTTGATCATCTAGTGTGTACGCAGTAGATCGTTAACAATGTGCTCTCCCTTGGGTCATTATTGTCTTCCATCATATGTATTTGCAGTTCAATTTCATAAATCTCATTTAGGACTTTGGGCCTCATTCAGACCCACTCGCATGCGGCTGTCCGCTCGCAAGTGGGTCGATGGTATGCACTGCGCATGCGCACGACGGAGGGAGCTCCGTCGTGCGCATGCGCGAGACGCGACGAGCGAAGGACTTTCCTTCGCTCATAGGGCCTGATTCAGACCCACTCGCGAGCGGCTGTCCGCTCGCAAGTGGGTCGATGTTATGGACTGAGCATGCGCACGATGGAGGGAGCTCCGTCGTGCGCATGCACCAGACGCAACAACCGAAGGAAAGTCCCTCGCTCGTTGTGTCTGATCAAAGGGGGCGTGCTGTCAATGTTGATTGACAGCACGCCCCCTTTGGTGGGCGTGCCTCCCAGACGGGGGCGTTCCCACGGGAACGCCTCCCATCAAAAGCCGGCCCACTGACATCACTAGTGATGTCAGTGGGAGTGATTTTGGCTCTGATAGAGCCAAAATCACTCCTGGCCTTGCTGTTGAGATCCTCAACCGCTGGCTCCGGCTCGCAATTTCGATGGTCGCGATGGTCACGACCATCGCGGCCATCACAATGCATGCTCGTATAGCCTGTGGGTGGTGACCCACAGCTATACGAGCGTCCAGGAGGATGCTCCATTTTCATGGAGCCCGGCCCTCATTCAGAGCGTGCGCTCTGCTCAGAGCGTACGGCTCTGAATGAGGGCCATAGTGTCTGATCAAAGGGGGCGTGCTGTCGATGTTGATTGACAGCACGCCCCCTCTGGTGGGCGTGCCAGGGGCGTGCCTCCCAGACGGAGGCGTTCCCTAGGGAATGCCTATCATCAGAAGCCGGCCCCACTGACATCACTAGTGATGTCAGTGGGAGTGATTTTGGCTCTGATAGAGCCAAAATCACTCCTGGCCTTGCTGTTGAGTTTCTCAACCGCAGGCTTCTGCTCGCAGTGGCGATGGTCACGATGGTCAAGACCATCGCGACCATCACCCTGCATGCTCGTATATATTGTGTGTGGTGAGCCACAGCTATACGAGTGTCCAGGAGGACGCTCCATATTTATGGAGGTGGGCCCTGATTCAGAGCGAGCGCTCTGGTCAGAGCGTTCGGCTCTGAATCAGGGCCTTAGTGCATTAGTGAACGATCAGACGATATGGTTACATTATATAGTAATCGATCATAACCATCAAATAACGAACAATGTATTGCTTGATCATTTGTAAAACACTCAGTGTGTATGCACTATATCGTTTGTCCCGGACTCCGGGAAATTCAAGGGAAATCGTCAGCCAATATCATTTATGGTGCATGTCATCTACTGTGTAGGCACCTTCAGATTCTCTTGTAAATGAGATTCTGAATGATACAGTAGGAGGATCACAGGATGAATGAGAAAAGTTAATGGATACTCAACCAGGCTATGGAAGAATGACAGCAAGTCCAAGGGCTCAGGCTCACATGAGTACAATTTAACAATTTACCGTATATACTCGAGTATAAATTGACCTGAATATAAGCTGTGGTACCTAATTTTACCCCAAAAAACTGGAAAAACGTATTGACTCAAGTATAAGCCTAGGGTCTGAAATGCAGCAGCTGGTAGTGCCCCCAGTAGTAATCCCCCCTGGTAGTGCCCCCAGAAGTAATTCCCCCTGGTAGTGCCCCCAGTAGTAATCCCCCTGGTAGTGCCCCCAGTAGTAATCCCCCCTGGTAGTGCCCCCAGTAGTAATCCCTCCTGGTAGTGCCCCCACAAGTATTCCCCCTCTGGTACTGCCCCCAGAAGTAATCCCCCCCTGGTAGTGCCCCCAGAAGTAATCCCCCCTGGTAGTACCCCCAGTATTCCTAATAAAAATTAAAAAAACCACCTGAAACCCCGCTCCTGGTCCCGCCGCTGCTATCAGCTACTCCGGCCGGTTTGCATTACGGGAGAAACGTCATCATGATGTCTCTCCCATTACCCACTGTGGGAGCCGGAAGATGGCTACCGCAGTGGGAGCAGCAGCAGCCGATGAGAGTCTGACAGACTCAACACACAGCTGCCGGCTCCGGCGGCTGTGTGTTTGGCAGTGTGTAGTGCTGACCGAACTCTGTCCGGTCAGCGCTACACACTCGGTGCAGCTGTGTCACAGAGACACAGTCTGAACCGCGGCCCGCATGGTACGCTACTCAGCTGCGTACCATGCGGGCATCACTCGAGTATAAGCCGAGGTGGTGCTTTTTCAGCACAAAAAATGTGCTGAAAAACTCGGCTTGTACTTGAGTATATATGGTAGTAAGGCAGTATAATACAGAAATATTAAAAGTGGCTATGTGGGTGTAGTATTACATATTGTCCACACAGGGGCAGCAATCTCCTTGTAAAACAGAATGGGGCTTGTAAAACCCATTGCTTCTGATCATGTTTATGGATGAAAATTTAAAGGGCAATACTTTTACTTGGCCAGATTTGCCAGTAAAATCATTGCCTCTTTAAATTTCAGGCATAACATGTTCAGGATCACAAGGTATTATAACCTGATGCTTCGTTAATAGACTATGAGAGTGAAGATGAGAAGTAATTTTATAATACTTCTAAAATGAATGAAACATAAATGTTGGGAGATGAGGTGAGAGCTGTGACTGGAGAGTGCAGCCAACTTACAGTATTACAATAATAACTGGATTTCCCTGCCAGATGTATGATAACAAATTACATTGTTTTATTGTATAGGGAAGAGGTTCCTAAATGCGGTGCTCAAGGCTACCAACAGTTCAGGTTTTATAGCTATCCATGGTTGAGCACAGGTGACTTAATTAGTTCCTCAGTCAATTTGATTAAACCACCTGTGCTCAACCATGGATATCTCTAAAACCTCAACTGTTAGGAGCCTTGAGGACTGCATTTGGGAACCTCTGTGTATGATTCAGTGTGTTGGTGACGCAGCACAACTAATACTCAGTCACAGCCACCAGCAATGACAGTGCTATAACAGGGAAGGTCTGTCCTTACATATACAATTATCTCTAGGAGTGAGCGGGTTCGGATTTCTGAAATCCGAACCCCCCGAGCCCCCCCGAACCGAGGCCGATCCGAGTCAGGCTCGACTTTTCCCGCCTGACTCGGATCTGAAATCGAGGCAAAATGTCATCATCCTGCCTTCTGGGTCTCGTGGGTTTTGGATCCTATATAAGGTACCCGCGTCGGCGCCATTTTCTCACTCGGCTGTGGACAGTGAAGAGGGAGGGTGGGAGTTAGGGTTGGCTGGGCTGTGTAGTGTAGTGCAGTGTAGTGTTGTGCTGTGCTGCACTGTGCTGCTGTTGTCCATAGGGGCTGTGTCCACTACTTCAAAGTCCATAGGGGCTGGCTGGACTGTGTTGTGCAGTCAGTTGTCCATAAGGGCTGTTTCCAAAGTCCTGTGCAGTGTCCCAGTCCTAAAGGGGTGCTGTAGTGTTGTGCAGGGGGTGCTCTGTCCATCAGGGGTGCTCCCCCCAAGTGCAAAAAAAAAATATTTTTTTTCTGTGTTTGTGAATTGTGTGCACTGTGGCTGCACGTGCATCAACAAAGGAGCAGCGCCAAGCGTGCGCCAGTGTCCAATAAGTAAAAGCCCTGCTGGCTTGTCTATTAAAGGGTGCTGTAACCCCCAAAGGGCACTCCAAACAAAATAAAAATATATTTTTTTTGTGTTTGTGAATTGTGTGCGCAGTAGCCGCACGTGCATCAACAAAGTAGTGCCAAGCGTGCGCCTGTGTCCCATAAATAAAGGGCCGGCTGGATTGACCGCTAAAGGGTGCTGTAACCCCCAAAGGGCACTCCAAACAAAATAAAAAAATATATTTTTTTGTGTTTGTGAATTGTGTGCACTGTGGCTGCACGTGCATCAACAAAGGAGCAGCGCCAAGCGTGCGCCTGTGTCCCATAAGTAAAGGGACGGCTGGCTCATTTCTTAAAGGGTGGTGTAACCCACAAAGTGCACTACTCTCCAGCAAAAATAAAAAAATATTTTCTGTGCTTGTGTGCTCCTTAGCCGCACGTATATATCAATATAACATAAATGGAGGACCAAACTTTCTCCGATAAAAATAAAATAGGGAATGATCAAGAACCACTTCCTCCTAGTGCTGTTGCTGCTGCTAGGAGTTGTTCATCATCCCAGAGAGGAAGTAGGAACACCACTACTTTTACTAAACAATTGACCCTCCAACAGTCTCTAGCGATGAGGATGAAGTACGACAGCAGTCATCCTGAAGCAAAACGTATAACTGAGGCCTTGACTGCTATGTTGGTGTTAGACGTGCGTCCGGTATCCGCCATTAGTGCAGTGGAATTTAGACAATTGATGGAGGTAGTGTGTCCCCGGTTCCAAATCCCATCTAGATTCCACCTGCATCCTCAAAGCAGCAGCGACAAGTGTGCGTCTGTCTGTTAAAGGCTGGTGTAACCCTCAAAGTGCGCTCCACAAACAATAAAAAAATTCTTCTTTTTTTTCTGTCTTTGTGAATTGTGTGGGCTGTAGCCGCACCTGCATCCTCAAAGCAGCAGCGACAAGCATGCGTCTGTCTGTTATAGGATTACATCGGTGACAGCATCCAAGTAGGCATGTCAGACAGTCCGTACCTGTACTGGCAGGAAAAAGAGGCTATTTGGGGGCCCCTGTACAAACTGGCTCTATTTTACCTGAGTTGCCCCCCCTCCAGTGTGTACTCCGAAAGAGTGTTTAGTGCAGCCGGGAACCTTGTCAGCGAAAGGCGTAGGAGGTTGCTTCCACAAAATGTGGAGAAGATGATGTTCATAAAATGAATTATCAACTCTTCCAGGGAGACCAGCCTCCAGAACGTACAGAGGGACCTGTGGTTGTGGATTCCAGCGGGGACGAATTAATACTCTGTGAGGATGAGGATGTACATAACACTGAAGAGGGTGAGGAATCGGTGGATGAGGAGGATGAGGATGACATCTTGCCTCCGTAGAGCCAGTTTGTGCAGGGACAGATTAATTGCCAGCTTGTTTTGTGGGGGCCCAAATGAACCAATCATTTCAGCCACAGTCGTGTGGCAGACCCTGGCGCTGAAATGTTTGGTTTGTTAAAGTGTGCATGTCCTGTTTATACAACATAAGGGTGGATGGGAGGGCCCAAGGACAATTCCATCTTGTACCTCTTTTTTTTCTTTGAATTATGTACTGTTTGGGGCCTAGTTTTTCAAACTGCCATCCTGTCTGCCACTGCAGTGTCACTCCTAGATGGACCACCTGTCTGTGCCGCCCACTCGTATCTCTTAGCATAGTCATCCAGCTACCTCAGTGCAACCTTTTGGACATAAAAACACTATTGTGAGGTGTGAGGTGTTCAGAATAGACTGGAAATGAGTGGAAATTAAGGTTATTGAGGTTAATAATAGCATAGGAGCAGAAAAACCACCACATTCTGTGATTTTAGCTGTTTTTATGCTTTTTTTAAAAAAAATACAGATCCAAAACACAAAACCCAGAACCCAAAACACGGAAGGGTGGTTTTGGCAAAACAGATTACCAAATGCATCTTTATTAGGTAGAAAAGTATTTTCTTCCATTGTGCCACAAGTCTAACAAGTATCATGATATAATTGGTCAAACTATTATAAGAGTTATATTTAGAAGCTTTTACAGGATAAACCATGACTTGCTCATGTACCTGGTAACCCTGCAATATGTTACAGTGGCTATCTCTGTAATCATCCTTCATTAGGCTACTTGTTCTTCATACAAACACAGTATGTCTCGATATCTCCAAGTCTTTCACAAACAACTGTATCAAGATTTCTAATTACTGAACCCTTTTACAAAATGCACATACAGTACAAATGATGCTGTAGCTTTCCATATACTGCTGACCTAGAAAAGGGACGCGGAAACGGGATGGAGGGAAAGTCCTAATTACCATGACCCAGTCCTCCTGTTCAGGTGATGATTGATGTCGGAAACGACCAGCGGGAGCGTGCATCGCTGGTCGTATATGACATTTTCATGCCCGATTTGTGCCAGATTAATGAGCGATTGCATAATTACGATGTTGTAATAGTGCAATCACTCTGTTTAATTGGGTAGTGTATACCTACTTTATGAAATTAATTTGATGTAGTGCAATACAGGCACTGGAGAGGTCAGATCAGGGCTGTGCACCAAAGAGTGCTGGGCATCAGGGTCACAGATGAGTCACAGAGGGGATAATTGAAGTCTCTATCTGTCTACAGAGCCTGGCTGAGTACTAGGATCCAGCATCACCTGTACAGGCATCCACCAGGTTTTATCCAAGCTGTCAGAGCATTTGGACCACAGATGTAGTAACAATGGCAGCCCAGCAAAGCAGTAAGGTGCTCCAGTTTTGGATAGAGGTCCACAGTGAGTAGGAGCCCAGCAGCCGTCTGTGGTCAGTTGCAGTGCCGTGTCTGGATGGCAGTGTACCCTGTGCAGCACTGCCGTCCCTTTTGCTCTCCGCCACCCCCTCCTCCCCCTGAGTGTTTACCTGTCCATCCAGGGGGTGGACGGCGGGCGGGAACCATCACCGGCGTTCTTGGTGCTCGACGCACCACTGCAGGAGGTCTCTTCCTGCAGACCTCTGAAGCCAGGAAGTGTGCGGCCGGTGACCCTGGAGGATTCCACCCTGTGCGGAGGCACCGGCTGTACCACCCTCCCTATGACCCTGGTCAGGGGCTCCAGTGGAGGTTCCAGGAACAGAAAAGAACAGAAGGAAGCTGACATAGACCTGCATCATGCGTCAGGGCTATAACTAGGGGTGTGCCAGCTGTGCCATCACCCAGGGTGCAGACACTTGTATTTGGCTTACAGGAGGCCTGCAACGGCACTGTACAGCTGTAGCTCTGTAGTCACCCTACAGTCTGCAGAGCCTGAGGATGCTCTGATCAGTGCTCTCTTTCTCAGTGATGATGGCTCAGCCCCATTGGGGTTGATGTAATGTCACATGGGGGGCAGGGCCAGTAAAGGTTGACATAGAGCCATATTCAATTTGATCCACCTCTGGGACTTTTTGCCTACAACCCGTGTTTTGTAGGCGAAAAAGTATGGGGTGCGTCCCTGTGTATCCCCGGATTCAATTTGAAAGTATACGAAAACAGCACCCGTCGAAACTGAAACAGGCGGAAAGTGCTTTCAGATTTGGGGAAATCAGCCCGACACCCCCCAAAAGATCCACAGACATGGGGGATCACTATGGGTACCCACGAATAGCCCTGCTGAAGGTATTTGGGGTTTTTAAATGGGCTCAATAGGTGCTGTTTTACATTTTTGGGTAAGTGGTGAAGAATAGTATTTACCATTTTTGGGGGGCAAAATAAGTAGCTCCATCAAATTTGGGGTACTTGAAAATGGGGGTAACCATGTTTAAAAGTTGCTAAAGTGTAGTTAAAAATATCGTGAAAAATCCACCTGCCGTAAGCACCTGCAATCGATAAAACACATGGGGCATACTTGGAGACCCGAAAAGAAGGAACCCAGTGCCAATAGAGTGGAAGGATCAGACAATAAATCAGCAGTCAACTAAGATATGTCAACCTTAGAAAGCCAAAAATATACACAAATAAAACTGCGCTCTATAGTCTATGTTGGAACACCAGCAAAACGCAAAAATTAAAAGAAATACATGTTTAATAAAGAAGCCTCAGTTGTTGAACTGTATAATAAATGTCTCGTATTTGGTTCAGCACAAACCGGGATTCAAGGATATTGTATCAGTTGTTATATCAAGATAGTTCATAGATATTACCCAAAACTGGGTTACATATATCCGGCTTTCTGTATAGAATAGACAGGTCTCGTAAAAAGTCAGTACAAGGGGTATGTCATAAAAGTAGAACTGACATCCCCTATCCTGAATACACCCGATTGTGAGCTGTACACTGCATATAAGAATTGCTCGTAATGGGACTCACTTGCAATATGAACCGCCGGCTATGAGCCATCTCCGAAAGGGCAGCTGTATCTCTAGAGTAGGTAAATACCGGGACGTGGCAGTGTGAAGCGCCGGCTGAGTAGTCTCCAGAGCAAGCTGCCGTGTCTCTCTAGCAGCTGGTTAGTGACCGGCACGTTGTGGAGAGCGTGCCGTAGTGGTTATAGTCACTAACATGCAGTGCACCGGCTAACAGCTGTCTCAGGATGGCAGTGGCAAGGATGATGTATTTAAAAGTTAGCGTCCTACTAATCCTCAATGCCTAGACAAGCCTCCTTTCTCTATTAAATCAATTATATAAATAAACTAACAAACATAAAATAGTTTACAGATAAAAAATTAAGAATAAAAATTATGAGAAAAATAAAAATATGTGAAAAAATAAACAACAATGTTGAATGATATTATTCAAAAAAAATATAATATAAAATATTAATATATGATATATTATGACAGAAAAAGATAAATCTGGTGTACCAACATAAATATGACTTACTAAATCAGGGTATTCAAATATCTATTTTAATTTAAAATAAATATATAAAATAAAACAAAATAAAATAGTATAAAATCAAATAGAATAGAAGTAGATCCTTCTCATCTAATTCAATAGTGATGATTGTTTTAGATACAAGGAAATACAGATAATGTTGAAATAGAGTTAGATACAAATATAACTCAGAACCATTTAAGGAGGGAAAGAAAAGAGAGAAAAAAAAGGGAAACATGAAACTGTCACAAAGAATATGCAGAAATTTATAAAATGTGTTTATATAAAAGAAGTAAAATCACTATCCTTACCTAACAATACATTGAGAGTGATGATATCCACTTCGCATATCAACCCTAATCTCCTTCGGTGATCAAATTCACAAAACTGAATACTATTCACTGTCAGGCTATAACACATCCACATAATTCCATGTAGCATATTATGTAAATAAAAGACAAGAAAAAAAAAACCATATTGGGAATATAGGACAGAATATTCTGAATAAAGAAAAGAGATAACAACTAATATAGGTAATAAACCATGGTAAATAATGAAAATAAATAACAAAGTACCAAAAATAAGAAGAAAGACATAGTTGATGGACAAAAAGGTTAATAGAAAATAAGAGGACAACAGCAACAGGGTGGGGGATAGGCTATGACCGCTTAGTTGACCGGACAGTACATAGGAAGTGACGACAGTCTACCCCGCACCACCGTGAACAAGCTAATTATGAAATTCAAGTGCTTCATTGAGACCATCCGGAGAGAGTGTTTGAAGTTTGAAGATCCATTTAGATTCAGCTTCACATAATTTTTTGTATCAATGGCCACCCCTTATGGTACTGCCAACATGTTCTATCCCTGTGACCCTTAGACAAGCCGGATTGTTCTGATGGACCTCAGAAAAATGTCTGGAGACACTATGTGTCGACAGACCTTTGAGGACATTAAGTCTATGTTCACAGAAACATTCTTTTAGGGTCCTAGTTGTTCTGCCCACATATTGTGTAGGACAATTACAATTAAGTACATACACAATACAAGTGGACTCGCAGTTTATATGACTCGTGATATCAAAAATAGTATTGGTTGTAACTGATGTAAAATGTTTATTTTTATTGATATGCTTACACATAAGGCATCTTGTGTGATTACAGGGAAAGCAGCCCAATGGTTTCACTGGGAGCCAAGTATTAGTTTTTGTATTCTTTTTGTCTTTTCTTATAAAGGTGCTTGGGGCCAGGAAACTTTTTAAATTTCTATTCTTTTTGAAGACAATTGTCGGTTTGGGAGCGATATTATGTGAAAGAATTGGATCATGATTTAGTAAGTCATATTTATGTTGGTACACTAGATTGATCTCTTTCTATCATAATATATCATATATTAATATGTTATATTATATTTTTTGAATAATAATATCATTCAACATTGTTGTTTATTTTTTCACATATTTTTATTTTTCTAATAATTTGTATTCTTTATTTATTATCTGTAAACTATTTTATGTTTTTTAGTTTATTTATATAATTGATTTAATAGAGAAATATTCCATAGTAAGTGATGTATGTTGTTTTAACTACATGTAATTAATTCTAAACCTGAATGGTTCTCTGAATGTACCACCATGGGTTAAAGTAAACTAAATCAAACTGATTGACTGACCAATCAAATTTACTTTAGGGTTATTTAAACCAGACAACTGACATTGTGGCTTGAAAAAGGCTACGGTAGTAGCCGAAACGCATTGCTGTTCCCTAGGTGCCTGGAGATCCTACCTGCCTACAGTGCCTTATCTCATCTTTCTGCTAAAAGCTGCTGCCAATTGCCAAAGCCAGCTCCCTCTCTACTGTGACTCATACTGCCGTAGGAGTGGAGGCTTGTCTAGGCATTGAGGATTAGTAGGAAGCTAACTTAAATCCAACGTCCATGCCGCTGCCATCCTGAGACGGCTGTCAGCCAGCGCACTGCATGTTAGTAACTATAACCACTACGGCACGCTCTTAACAACGTGCCGGTCACTAACCAGCTGCTAGAGAGACACCGTGGCTTGCTCTGGAGACGACGCAGCCGGCGCTTCACACTGCCACGTCCCGGTATTTACCTACTCTAGAGATACAGCTGCCTTTTTGGAGATGGCTCATAGACGGCGGTTCATATTGCAAGTGAGTCCAAATACGAGCAATTCTTATATGCAGTGTACAGCTCACAATCGGGTGTATTCAGGATAGGGGATGTCAGTTCTACTTTTATGACATACCCCTTGTACTGACCTTTTACGAGACCTGTCTATTCTTTACAGAGAGCCGGATATATGTAACCCAGTTTTGGGTAATATCTATGAACTATCTTGATATAACAACTGATATAATATCCTTGAATCCCGGTTTCTGCTGAACCAAATACGAGACATTTATTATAAAGTTCAACAACTGAGGCTATTTTCTTCCTGTCTCCCGGCCACCACATTTGTTTATCTCTGCATTATCCTTCAATTGAAGGATTATTGATACATTGACTCATTCTGAAAGGATCCCCAGGCGTACTAATATTGCCACTTTCTAGTGTATCCATTCACCAGATACTAGTCAATCCAAGACTTTTTATTTATTTTAATCATGTGTTGTCCTTATAGTGTCATATTGTCTATCTATTGAGTGTCTGATCAACTCTATTGTATTATCTACATGTAATATATTATTTCTTGTTTCTACAGGTGTGGCTACTTAGCATTCTTTATTAAACATGTATTTGTTTTAATTTTTGCGTTTTGCTGGTGTTCCAACATAGACTATAGAGCACAGTTTTAATTGTGTATATACTTGGAGATGCCCCTGGAGTATATTTCGCTAGTTTTTAACTGTCCCCCAACATTTTTTTTTCGCTCCAAACTTGAAAGGCATTTTTTGGGGTGTCCTTAAGTCTTTTTTTTTTTTTATTTGACACAGTTTACCTTTGGGGGACTGTCTTAAGGCTGCAGGGGGGTTCCCACAATCTTGCACCCCAAAACCCCAATTCTGCATTTTGTTCCGCTTGCTATTCATAGGCGAAACTTTTTCGCCTATTACATTGCATTGACTTTCCGCCTAGGCGAAAAGTCTTCCAATTTGAATACGGCGGAAAGTCAAAACAGGCAAAAATGACATCACCGGCGAAAAAGTATCGCGGAAACAGACTTTTCGCCTCAAATTGAATATGGCACATAGGGCCCTGCTCTGGCACTGGCAAGCAATGTCAGGGAGCTGGGTTGCCTGAAGCAGGTATTACCACTGAGTCCACCGAAGCACGTCAGGGACAGCAGAGGTAACCAGGCAGGATCGATGGTGTAGGGGAGGGGGACTGCAGAAGCCATGGGAATTGGTGGTAATAAGGTAGAAGGGGAGCAGCTTGAACACACCTTAATGGTGAAAGGATTCTGCTGGGGGATGGAGCGATCCTGAAGTGATCGCTCCATCAGTGATAAGCGAGGGATTCCCAGTATCAGCTGCCTGTAGAGGGTAGGAATAGGTCTGTTCCATGCAGAATAATGAAGATTTGCAGAGTATAATAAACAGATGGAGCAACGCAAAAATGCATCCACCACGTTAGGCCAGCGAGTAGTGTCTTCTATTGTGGACTTTTTTATATATAAATTTGTTTTAAAATGTTGTGGCCCTTCTCTAATCAGTATATTTCCCTTTCTTTATTAATCACCTACAGTAATCCCAGGTGACATCCTGGTATCCAGAAAATCCAGAGCCAATAGATGACTGACAGTCAGGTCTATGAGGTAATCACAGAGGGCAATTAGCTGACCAGAGATAACTGACCTGTTCTTATCAGGCTTGCCTACCCTCCCGATTTGGCCGGCAGCCTCCCAATTTGTGGGTGCTGCTCCCGGCCCACCGGAAAGGCAGGCAAGCCCCCCGGAAGCCTGTGACCCTCCCGACCCCCCCCCCTGAAAAAACTAAAAACCCCCGCAGTGGTGGGGCCGGTGATGCGATTTGCACTGAATCGCGTCATCGTGGCTCCGCCCCCACTCAGCTCCCAATGTGACGCCAATGGCCGGCCCTACCCCCAATGGCCAGCCCCACCCCCCGCTGTTAGCCGACAATCAGTTCCCTCCCGGAAGGCTGGAGCTGATTGTCAGCAAGTATGGTTCTTATTCGTCTGTCTATGAACTAATTTAAACTAATTTTGCAGCCATTTCTGTGTTCATGGAAAACCATTTTTCTGTCCTGCTCAGCGTGACACCCTCCACCTTGTGCTAGGAAACATCAGAGTACAGTACTAACCTAAATGAGTGTAGCCTTCAGGATGGCAGCCAGCATGCAGGGGAGTGCAACACAAGTGTCACCTGCCAGCTGACTGGATTCCTTAAATAAACATATAATCTTGATCCTTTCTAAGAGGCAGATACTATTAGCCCTGCGACTTACCATGTGGCTGCAGCTCCAGTTTCCAATTACAATTCCGAAATGCATCATCAGCCATCCGGACAACCCGCTTTACTTTGGAAGTGGACAGGGGTTGGGTATGGGATCCCGTTGGTCAAGATGCCGGTGGTCAGAAATTGAATACAAACAGCAGCATCCCAACAGTCAGAATTCCGATGCCTGAAGTTAAGTAGCCTAACCCCTAATTCTCCCCCTAACCCTAACCCACATTTTCTGCAGCCTAACCCTCCCCTCCTGCAGCTTAACCCTAACACTCTGCACCTGCAGCCTAACCCTAACCCTCTACACCTGCAGCCTAACCCTAACCCTCTGCACCTGCAGCCTAACCCTAACACTCTGCACCTGCAGCCTAACCCTAACCCTCTCACCTGCAGCCTAACCCTAACCCTCCTACTACTGCCTAAACCTAATTCTACTCCTAACCTTTATGGCCGGTACACACTAGATGAATCCAGCCATATCGACGACATGTTAGCAACATCATGTAGTGTGTACCCTCAATGTCACTGACGATGCTCATGCATGCAAGTTCGATGGGCGACATCTTCAGTGAGGCCCCCACCATTGCGATGTTGCTCTTGACACCGGCAAATGTGTATGCATTTGCTAATTCCAGGACCCCCGTTGGTCTCGTTGCTTGTGAGTTGGGCTTACCAACCAAGATTCAGGAGCCTCCCCGCAGTTCGAGGATAGTGGGCACATATGATCTGTATATATGTATATAGGTTACATAACTTAAGTCACTGATGAAGTGTGTTGTTTTACTGCCTCTGTGGTGAAGTAATATGTAATCCGGTACTCTTAGCCATATCACCCTGTATAACTCCTACAATTCACTGTCTCAGTGAATCGCTGGCGATATGGAGCTAATCACATTAGGAATATAAAAGGGTTCCTTCCTGTCTCAGTGCTCTCTGATGGGGAACTGCCTGATTTTATATATATATAGTTAATAGCATTAATAAGCAGCCAGGATTGTCATATGGAAACCAAGAGCCTATATTAGCAAAAATTGCTAATGCAAAAGCGAATGTAGGCCCTGATTCAGAGCCGGATGCTCTGACAGAGCGCTTGCTCTGAATCAGGGCCATCCTTCCTGATTTTAGAAAGGCCTCCTGGCCGCTCGCATAGCTGTGGGTAACCACCCACAGCTATAGCGAGCGGACAAAAAGATGGTCACGATGGTCAAAACCATCGCGACCATCGGGCTTGCGACGAGACCCTTGTGGTAGGGTCTCGTCTGCCACAAGCCCTGGAGTGCTTTTGGCTCTATCAGAGCCGAAATCTCTCCCACTGACATCACTTGTGATGTCAGTAGGACCGGCCCCAGACGGTAGGCGTTCCCATGGGAATGCCTCCATCTGGCCAGCCACGCCCCCGGCACGCCCACCAAAGGGGGCGTGCTGTCACTCACCATCGACAGCACACCCCCTTTGTAGAAAGACCCATAGTGACAGCTTGCCCATCGCTATCTGGGTCTCGCGCATGCGCATAACAGAGCCAGGCCCAACATCGACTCGCTTGCGAGCGCTCAGGGCTCACGAGCGGGTCTGAATCAGGCCTGTAGTCAGCTGATTGTTGCATACTGTGTGTGCATGAACAGACAACTGCAATCGCACTGCTATAGAGCAGAGCATTTAGAACCGTTGCAGAGTGGGTGACAAGAAGTGAGCATTTGAGGGTGGTCAGAGAAACGCAGGCGTGCCAGTGCGTTTTAATGCAATTACAGGGGCGTGCATAAATTAGCCACAGTATCGGCACAAGCAGCCTGAGTACTCACTGCGTGCAGAAAGGCTACCAATTTATAAGTAAGGTCTGACCTGCTGCAATTGTGCATGAGGCTTCGATGTACTTCGATGTCACCGATGTTTTGGAGTGATTTCAAGGGGAAGCAATCGGGAAGCCGACTGCCTAAATTCCGGCAGCCAGCTTCCTGACTGCCATATCCCGGCAACGGTGAAATGCCGGGCGTCTAGATGTAGACGCCCGCATTTCCCCTATGAAAACTCTGGATTAGTCGCGGAGCGTGCACATCAGAGGCTTTGATCCAGGCCCTTTCCTCTGGGCCGTAGCCCTTCCAATCAATGAGATATTGAAGGGTATTAAATCTGTGCCGAGAATCTAGAATCCTCTCCACCTCAAATTCAGTGCCTTGTAACGTCTTAACTTGAGGTAATTTAGGAGAACAACTCTGAGAACGATTGAGCACCAGAGGTCGTAAGAGAGAAACGTGAAAAGTGTTTGAAATCTTCATTTGAGGGGGAAGTTCCAATTTATAAGTTACTGGACTGATTACCTTGAGGACACGATATGGTCCAATAAAACGTGGGGCGAGTTTCATAGACGGTACTCTTAACTGAATATTCTTGGAGGACAACCAAACCCTGTCCCCAACTCTCAACAGTGGAACAGCCAAATGTCTCCTGTCCGCAAATTTCTTGTAATTTTTTGAAGACTGTTTTAATGATTTATGAATTTTACTCCACAAAACTGAAAAAGATTGGATATCTTGGTTTACAGCTGGAACATCCATAGATGGGAGCTTTTGGAAATCTGGAACTCGAGGGTGTCTACCAAAAACCGTAAAAAAAGGAGTGGATTTAGAGGAAGAGTGGTACTTATAATTATGAGAAAACTCTGCCCATGGTAGGAGGTCCACCCAATCATCCTGGGAGGATGACACAAAGAACCTAATGAAGGTCTCCAGCTCTTGATTGACCCTTTCCGTTTGACCATTTGACTGTGGGTGGTAGGCTGAGGAAAACTTCAGTTTGATTCCACATGTATTACATAGGGATCTCCAGAACTTGGCTATAAATTGAACACCTTGTTCAGAAACTATTTCCTTTGGGAGACCGTGTAATCTGAAGATATCTCAAATAAAAAATGTTGCTAATTGAGGGGCTGAAGGAAGACCAACCAGTGGGATAAAGTGTGCCATTTTAGAAAAGCGATCCACAACCACCCATACCGTGTTATGCCCCTTGCACCAAGGTAATTCAGAAATAAAATCCTTTGAGATGTGGGTCCATGGAGCAGCTGGAATTGATAAAGGACGTAGAGGATCAACCATCTTTCTATGTGGAGTCTTATGTTGGGCGCATTTAATACAAGACAGAACAAATTCCCTGACATCCTTCTTCATGGTAGGCCACCAATAAGATCAAAGTAAGAACTGGTAGGTCTTGGTGATTCCAGTGTGATCTGCGAACAAGGATGCATGAGCCCAAACCAGTAGCTTTTTGCGTAAATTATGGGGTACAAAAATTTTCCCAGGTGGTAGAGACACTACTTGAGTAGGAGCAAACACAATTGGGTCCAAAATGGAACGAACTTGAGAACACTCCTCCTCCTCCAACTTAGTCATAAAAGAGCGAGATAATGCATCAGCTTTTTTGTTCAACACACCTGGACAAAACTGAAGTTTTAAATTAAACCTAGAAAAAAAAGTGACCATCGTGCCTGCCTAGCGTTCAACCGGAGTGCAGATTGAAGATAGATCAGATTCTTATGGTCTGTAATAATCGTGACAGGAAATTTAGCCCCTTCAAGAAGATACTGCCATTCCTCCAAGGCCAAACGCATAGCCAAAAGTTCCTGATCGCCTATAATATAATTCCTCTCTGCAGGAGAAAATTTATGGGAGAAGAATCCACAGGGATGAGTCTTCCCGTCTTCAGCAATCTGAGATAATACCACCCCTACTCCAACAGAGGATGCGTCCACCTCCACAATGAATGGTTTGTCTATTTGAGGCTGGCAGAGGATTGGGGCTCTAGAAAAGGCATTTTTTAGTTTTTGAAAGGCTTGTACTGCTGGAACAGACCATTTAGAAGGATTGGCTCCTTTCGTGAGGGCGGTAATAGGTGCCACCAGCATAGAAAAGTGGGGAATAAATCTCCTATAATAGTTTGCGAATCCTAAGAAGCGCTGAGTGCCTTTTAAGGAAGTAGGCAGGGGCCACTCAGAAATTGCTTTTAGTTTGTCAGGATCCATCTGAAGACTCTTCCCGGAGATTATATGACCCAAAAAAGGTACTGAAGTTTGATTAAAGATACATTTGGATAGTTTTCCAAAGAGGTGATGAACACGAAGGCGGGACAATACCTCCCGTACGTGAAGACGATGGCTCTGTAAATCTCTTGAAAAAAATTAAGATGTCATCGAGATAAATCACAACAAATTTATGAAGAATATCCCGGAAGACCTCGTTGACATAACCTTGAAAAATAGCTGGTGCATTGCAAAGGCCGAAGGGCATCACAAGGTACTCGAAGTGCCCGTCTCTGATATTGAACGCGGTCTTCCACTCTTCCCCAGCTTTAATTCGAATCAAATTATACGCGCCACGTAGATCCAGCTTGGTGAAGACCTGAGCCCCTTGGACTTTGTCAAAAAGTTCTGAAATTAAAGGTAAGGGGTACCGATTCTTTATGGTGATTTGGTTTAACCCTCGGTAATCTATGCAAGGACAGAGTCCTCCATCCTTTTTCCTTACAAAAAAGAAACCTGCCCCTGCAGGAGAAGAAGAGGGCCGAATAAACCCTTTAGCGAGGTTTTCCTTAATGTAGTCTTCCATGGCAGCGGTCTCTGGAACGGACAAGGGGTAAACACGGCCACGTGGAGGACTTTTCCCAGGAAGTAAATCGATAGCGTAATCCCATGGTCGATGCGGAGGAAGTTCATCTGTGGCTTGTTCACAGAATACATCAGCAAACTCTTGATAAGCCTCAGGCAACCCAGGCTGGGGGGGTGTCTTGGAGACTCAGGACGGAGGAACTTCTTTGCTGAATGAGAAACTGTTGCTTGGTTACATACTGGAATGACCTTGGTCAAACAATTTTGAAAACAATGTGAGCCCCAGGATAGGATTTGCATAGCATCCCAGTCGAAGACAGGATTGTGTTTTTTCAACCAGGGCAATCCTAATACCAGCTCATAGGAGGATTCGGGTAATACAAAAAATTCCAGCATTTCCTGATGTAAGCATCCAACTCGGACAGTCACAGGATAAGAGAGCGAAGAAATGGGTAGCCCCACCAGAGTTTTACCATCTAGACTGGAAAGTAACAATTTATTAGGTAGGGGGACGACTGGAACACCTAAAGTGTGAATCAATTTTTCTGAGATAAAATTAAGGCATGGACCTTTCTTGTCCTGGACTTATGGGAAAGCGACACTACTAGAAGACTATCAGATAATTGGGATGGCTTGAGAATGACCCCCAACTGAATGCTCCCTACTTCAGTCAGGGTCTCTCATTTCCCGCAAGTAGAGGACAATTCTTCAGAATGTGGTTAGGGGCAGCGCAATAAATACACAATTTATTTTGAAAGCGTCTATTGCGTTCTGCCGGGGTGAGTTTGGTCCTATTGACCTGCATCGGTTCCTCTTCACTAGCTGAGGTGGGCATAGGCGGATTTGCAGCAGAAGAATGAGCTGGTAAACGTTCACCTCTTCCCCTACTAGCCCATCTTTCCCGGTGACAAAGATCAATTTTGATGCAGAGAGAGATAACGTCAGCGAAGGATTATGGCAAATCTCTGGAGGTGAGTTCATCCTTCATCCTCTCAGAGAGTCAATGAAGGAAGGATGCCTTAAGAGCTTCCTCATTCCATTTTAATTCCGATGCCAGGGTCTGAAACTGGCCTACATACTGCCCAACGGATCGTGTGCCCTGACGCACACGGAAAAGATCAGAAGACGCTGACGCAGAACGGCCTGGCTCATCAAAAATTCTCTTAAATGCTAAGACAAATTCCTCGTAAGTAGATTCGATGGGGTTGGTCCGATCCCATAGAGGGGAGACCCAGTCTAACGCTGCTCCTGTTAACAGTGATATCATATATGCCACTTTCGCCCAAGACATGGGAAAATTCTGGGGAAGGCATTCAAATTGGATCTCACATTGATTGATGAATCCGCGGCACCGCCTGGGATCACCGTCAAACCTCTCCGGAGTAGCTAACTGGACTTGGGGATAGGAGCCACCAGTGGAGGAACTGATGGAGAAGGTGCGGGAGCTGCAGCCGGAGGAGCCGGAAGAATAGAAGCCAACGTGGTTTGAATAGAAACCAGTTGCCTCGAGAGCTCCTGTAAATACTGAGCCACTTGTTGTTGGGCCGCCTCTTGGTTGTCCATCCTAGAGGTCGACTCTTGTAGTGACCCAGTACCTTGGGATCCTGCAGCCTCCATTGGGCCTGAACAAACTGTCACGTCCGAGGCTGGAATATGTGACGTGGTGGCCCTAGGTTGAGGGAGGAAGTGGAGACGAGGGGCCTGGATATATGTTCTCCTCATCCACAGGTGAGTGTTGGCAAGACCTGGGCAAAGATGCGGAATCAAACCCACAGGATGGTGTTCGCCAGTGACCCCTCCAATTGGGATTTGGGCTTCGCTGCACCCCGTGAGCATGACGCGGTCCTTTGACCAGGTACCCAAGCCCCGCGGGAATAGAGACACAACACCCGTGTCCCAGAGAGGTTATGCCTGGGTAGGCACAAAGCAATAAGCTAACCGTACAGTAACAACCCCTTGACACGTAGATCAATATCAAGAAGAAATTCAAGTGGAGAAGGACTCACAGTTACTTGAGAAATCACCAGAGATGGAAGGCACACAAGTAGAGGTGGCGTATACTGCGACACGGGTATTCGCCAGAGATGGGAGGCACACAGGTAGAGATGGTATACACTGTTGCATGGATATTCACCAGAGACGGGAGGCACACAGGTAGAGAACTCAACTAAGGCACGCTAGGAGACAACCGTTGTTCAGGCAACTTCCTGTAACCTGTGGAACAGTTATATACCCAGGGGAACCCTTTGATAGATGCACAGCGTCAGCTGATCACTCACCTATCCTGGGAAGGAGATACTGTCACATGGGCCGACTGTCATGGTGGCGCCCATGTCCGGAATTGCGATGCCAGACACCAGCCCACCAGGAAGCCACTGCACGCGGGGAGAATGCTCAGCTTCTCCCCCACCGTCGCGCCAGCTGCCCAACCACCCAGGATGTCAGGGGAAGCCGGCAGAGCGGTAAGCGGGAGCCGATCCCCAGCTGAGCTCTGACACATTTGGCTTACAGGGGACCTGAAATGGTACTGTACAGCTGTAGCTCTGTAGTCACCCTGCAGTCTGTAGAGCATTGATGGATATACAGAGTAGGGTGGACACAATGATGCATGTACACTAGAGATGTGCGCCAACCCCCATGTTTTGGTTTTGGATCTGGATTAACTTTCCTATTTTGGTTTAGGTTCTGGTTTTGCAAAACAACCTTAACCGTGTTTTGGATTTGGTATTGGATCTTTATTTTTTTAAAACAATTATACAAACTACTAAAACCTAGGCGCATTTATTCTCAGTCATTTCCTGAGAATGGTCTCAGGATGCTTTACTGTTGGCATGACACAGGACTGATGGTAGTGCTCACCTTTCCTTCTACGGACAACGTTTTTACAGATGCCCCAAACAATCTGAAAGGGGATTCATCAGAGAAAATAACTTTACCCCAGGCCTCAGCAGTCCAGTCCCTGCACCTTTTGAAGAAAATCAGCCTGTCCCTGATGTGTTTCCTGGAGAGAAGTGGCTTCTTCACTGCCCTTCTTGACACCAGTCCATCCTCCAAAAGTCTTCGTCCTGTGTCATGCCAACAGTAAAGTATCCTGAGACCATTCATGTGTGGGGTTGCTTCTCAGCCAAGGGAGTGGGCTCGCTCACAATTTTTATGTAGAAGTTCAGGGATAAGATCTAAGGTGATACAGACATATAAAAATTAACAATGTATTCAAACTAAAAGATTGTAGAGGCAACATCCCCATCTTAATTGGATCAACTCCGATAAGTGAGATATGAAAAATAAACACAGAAAAAGAAAAGCATATGTGAAGTACTGCTAAAAATACACAAATATATATTTCTCCCTTGCGCGTACAGAAGATGAAGGTGATGAAGATGTTCCTTCAATCTGAGATGTATAACAATCTGAAAACAAAAGGGCCTCACCACCACTAATTCTATGGATAGGCGTACCATAACCTCACTTGAGGAGTGTGTGGGAAATGTGTATAAAAGTTTCTGGGCCTGATTCAGACCCGGACGCTATTTGCGGATGCTCGGTCTTAAAAAGGGGCCATATATTTAAATTGAGCGCTCGCTCTTTGCGGTGTGTTGACGCCTCTATGTCTGAGCGAGCGTCCGAAAAATGCGCTTGCTATTTTGTAAAGACGCCCCTTTGCCGTTTGCATCACATGTCATCTCCGTCATTTATTAGATTAATCGGGAACATCGAAAGGCGTCTGAACTGCTCGCAGTGCTTGTGGTAGGATTTACTTCCCGCTATCACTGCGAGCAGTTCAGGCTAAAAGACAACCAAGTGACGTGGTCGATGACGCTCCTTTACTAATTATGCACTCCCATTAAATGCCGTTTTGACCGTTAGGTATGCCTGCGGTCAGATCTCCACTCCCCCATTTTCAAGCACCTTCCCCTGTTACCACCTACAAATGGTACATTCTGTCAATCAAATTAGCAGCCCCTCGCTGTTTTACGAGTGCACGATTTCCGACTGCAATGACTGGTTAGCGCATGCGCATTGCGAACCATATGCATGCACAGTTGTGCGAACATCGCTCAGAGCGAACGAGCGTCCGCTTACGAGCGGCTCTGAATCAGGCCCTCTATCCATATATTTCACCGCATAGCACAAAAGGGCGTGATAAATGAGCGTACCCCAACTCATGTAATGAAAGGTTGGGATCCACATATAAGGGTATCTTTCAACTTCTTAATAAGATGTAGAAAATCAACTATACTTTATTCCAAGCGGCAAACAGTAAAAACATGGAACCAATAGGCACAATCAAAAAGAGGATCTCAATATCCACATCAGAGTCCACAGTCAGTTATTGATGGAACAAATGAAGCATTAATGGAAATATGTCCACTGGCAGGTAAAAAGGTCCGGACTTAAACCTGCATCAGATCTACTGCATGCCTCAAAATAAAAGTCCAGGGGGGTGATGTACTAAGCTCTGAAAAGTGATAAACTGGAGAGTGATAAACTGGCAGCCACTCAGCTCCTAACTGTCATCTCACAGGCTGTGATCTGATTGGCTGGTGAATCACTCTCCAGTTTATCACTTTTCGGAGCTTAGTACATCAGACCCCATGTCTCTGTGATTGTCCTAGGGTTGCCCACAGTTTTTAGCACCAATGCCGTTTCGATCCTCAGTGGATCTTTATCAAGGTGTGATTAGTGAGTGGGCTAGTGCTGGTATTTATACCTCCTTACCGGAAGTGATGTAACGAGACCATATCTGCAATGCATTATGGGACAAAACAAATAATATCCCTTTTAAAACTTCTTTTAAAAGCATGCACTTATAAAAAGACATGAACATATATCCCTAATAAAGCGTCCTCCAAGGGACCTACAGTTGGGCACAAAAAAAGGGACTAAAGTAAGGTATTCAGCTACACAGGGATGTGAACCGGAAGTTTCCGCATTCCATGTGTGTTCCAGAGCTTCCGGAAATGTGCACACTCTAGTGGTGATTGTGCGAGTGGTGGGAACTATAATTCAGCCCCACCTTAGGGCCCTGGACCGGAAGTCATGCGTCCCACAACCGGAAGTGTTATATTAAATTGGGTTTTGTGACCAGCGCTAACCTTATATGTATGTGTGTCTAAAATGGTGTATTACAAAAATACATGAGAAGTTGTATATATAAAACAAGGTATTTAATCTGATACATTAAGTAGGGAGTTACAATGCTCCTTAAATGGAAAGTATAATGTCCTGGACAAAGTACTCCTGTCACCTGAATTAGCTCGTATTAGGTGAAGTAAGAAGGCTCCTTTAGGGTTAGGGTGCCTCTTTCCGTTTGGCGCATTATGCCTACGTTTCCCTATGGCCAGATATCATGTTGCACATAGGTGTAAACGATCAGCCCAGATATGTCCGGTTTAATCGTTGCACCTTGGTTGCAGGTAACATAAGACTCCTTTAGGGTGTCTCTTTCCGTATAGAACTCAGGACCTCATTCAGAGTCGGTCGTTGCGGCCGCATGGTCGTACGCCACTGATGTTCGCTATACTGCGCATGCGTAAAGTGCGCAAACTAGCCGCTATGATCAGAAATTTCTCTCTCCTTGAACACAACCAGGTCGGTAGTTTGAGTGACAGATTGAGGTGTTTGTGGGTGGTAACAGGGGAAGGTGCTTGAAATGGGGGAGTGGAGATCCGAACGCAGGCGTGCCTAATTATGCGAACGGCGTTTTATGGGAGTGCATACGGTTTATGGGAGTGCATAATTAACAAAGTAGCGTCATGGCACATGTGACATGGGAGGTTTTTACACTGACATAATCGTAGTGCTTAAGAGAGGGTATGGTCAACCTTAAGCTCTACGACCAGTTTCGATGGTTCCCGATGGTCTCGATTAATCCTTATATGCCCAGAGATGACGTGCAATGCTTACGAGAAGGGGGCGTATTTTTTTTAATTCCGACCGCTTCCTCCCCTTGGTCGGCCAGCTACCGATCCGAACTGAGGGACGCAACTTGCGAGGGAATCATTTGAATATCCGACCCCTTTTCCCGTACGACCGTGCGGCCGCTTCGACTGACTCTGAATGAGGTCCCCAGTGCCTACGTTTCCCTTTTAACACTCTGAGTGACAACCTGATTGGTGTATGTGTAAATATCAGTTGGTCTTTAATGAGACGCTCCAAAAAGGAGAGTTATTCTGTTATTGGTGATGTGTAGGGTTTTGGTCTGCCCTTATTAAAGGGTGACCTGCCGTAGGAGTAACTGTATCATACGTCCCCTCACTTACTCTGTCCCAGAGAATAGTGTCTGTCTCAAATCAGTGAGTAAATGCTGAAGGTGATAAAAGACAAGGGCGGCGTCCCGCACTCTTGTCCTTACCACATGTAGTAATCAGTCTCCTTCTGCCTGTTTGCGTCCCGTCTCCCGTCTCTATTAATGTCTGCTCGCTTCTCCCTTCTCCTTAGGAGGTGCTTCTTGCAGGGACTGTTTTCAGTAATCCACAGAGCGGGAGCGTCAGTGTGCAGCGTGTAATGACTCACCGCTGTCTAGGTGACTGCATACAGTGTCAGGTCACATGTCCACCACGCCTTTCAGCCAATGGGCCTTTCTCAAGTTTACACGTGCTCTCATGGGTGATGTTTAAGTATGCTGTCAATCCAATCAAAGATCAGTGGGCGTCGCCACCTGTCAGGGCGTCACCACCTGTCAATCACAGCATTGGTGTCTAGAAAGTAATTTACATGTGCAAGTTCATTTATTCAATCAACTGCTGGTTCTCTACTATTCGCACTTGTTAGGGAATAATAAACCTGTCTACCCTAACCTCTGTATTCTATATCAGTATTTATCTAAAGCAGGGGTCTTCAAACTTGTCCCTCCAGCTGCTGTGGAACTACACATCCCAGCATGCACTGCCACCTTTTTGATATAACAGAATGCTAAAACTATGTGCAGTGCATGCTGAGATGTGTAGTTCCACAGCATCTGGAGGGCCAAGTTTGAAGACCCCTGATCTAAAGCATCCCTTGTGTGTATGGTTAAGAGGGTGTGGGGGAGGGCAATGGGGGGGAGGGGGAAAGGAGCGATCTATATGAAATAGAAAGAGGAGGGAAATGGGATAGAGAACAGAGGGGGGAGGGGATAGAAAGGAAAGGACAAGGGAATAGAAGAAATCAGTTGGGGGTGTAAGCTTGAGTCCACTGTTAGGTTCCTAAAATTCATCTAATGTGTCATTGTTTAATTATTTTAAATGGATGTGTGTACCGCACACATCTCTATAGTTAATCTTTTCCAGAATACACATCTACTGCGTAATGCTGTTTCCTTCTATGTAAATGTATTTGCATTTGTTAATATTATCGGTTAGTCTAGCTACCATTGTAATCAATATGTTAGTGTTAGATTCCTCTAATTTATTTTCTCTGAATGTATAATTCTATTTATCAGTGCACTGTACTCTACAGCTCCTATAACTATAGAATGTAAAACGGAAAATACGCATTCCATATGCGTTCCACCTACTGGAAATGTAATACTTTGTAATAATCCGGTGACTGTATAAGATCAAAGTATTTGGGAAAAGCAACTAACCACGTGGGGTATACATCAAAATCAGATGACTTTATAAAGTGCATGTGTGCGATACAAATTCGTGTTTAAATACATTAATAAAATTAAGTCTGATGTGCAAATAAAAATACATACATAAAAATAGATTTACATATTAATTTCAATAAAAATATAAATATACACATGAAATAAATTTACATGATAGTAAATGGAAGGTGTAGAAATATTCTAACTTAAAAAACACTTTAATTCAAAGTCTGAATTAGGGGCTCGATTCAGACCCATTCGCTAAATGCGTCCGCAGCCAGAGTATGCAAATCCTGCAAACGCACGACAAGACATTAGCAATCCCACTATGTCTTGGCGTGCAATCGCGGTATGTTTTTAGACGCCACCAGCCAGTCATAAGATGCCCACTTTCCCTTTGCAACACACATCATCTCGAAGATGTGTATGCAACAATCGGTAACATCGAGTACCATCAGAAAGCATACGCAGTGCTTGTGGTTGACCATACCCTACCGCAAGCACTGCGAGTGCTGCAGTGTTTTAAACAACCATGTGGCATGTCCTATGATGCTGTCTATTAATTATGCACGCCCTATAAACACCATTTTGATGCTCAGGCACGCCTGCGTTTGCACCACCACTCCCCACGTTTCCATCGACCTTCCCCTGTCACCACCCACCAATGGCACATTCTGTCACTCAAGCTTGCAGGCCGTCTATGTTATCACTTCCCGATTGCAATGACTGGTTCACGCATGCGCACTGAGTCTTTTACGCATGCGCAGATCACGAAAATTGCCCAGCAGCTTGCGAATGCAGCCTGAATCGGGTCTGAATCGGGCCCTAAGGTCTTCCGGTATTAGACTCTTCAATTTAAAAATCCACTGCATTTCACACCTAGCTAGATTCCCTTCCACATCACAATCATCAAAAAGTTTAATTAAAGGAATCACCTGACTCAAGCTGGCAGTGTCTGAACTCACTTTACAGGTATCTACTTTAAATAGTTTTAGCACCTTGCACAACATTGAAAGTAGTCTCCACTGCACTGCACTAAGGTACATTCCCCTTCCTCTCCCAATGTCATAGCTTGTTGTGTAGCTTTGGATTTTTTTTGCTGTTCCTCCATCTGCTGAAGCATGTAAAGGGTGGAATTCCACCTTGTTACCACCTCTTGCTTCAGTTGGTGGCAGGGCAAAGTGAACTGTCCTTGAAGGCACTGCAGACTTTGCATGCAGCTTCTGAATGCCGAGAATGTCCTGAAATTTTTCAGGCCACAGACAGCATCTCCTGCACGCCCCTGTCATTTCTTAAAAAAAATCTCTGTATTACCAAGTTGATTGTGTGAGCAAAAATGGGACGTGATGGAATTCACCCAGCTGTAATGCTTTCACAATATTTGTGGCATTATCAAAAATCACAAATCCTGAGGAGAGTCCAAGTGGGGTAAGCCATTTTGCTATGACATCCTTTAGTTTTTCTAACAGGCTGTCAGCTGTATGGCTCTTAGTGAAGCCGGTGATACAGAGAGTAGCCTGCCTCTGAATGAGCTGGTGTTGTTTGTTAGATGCTGCTGCTGTTCCTGCTGCTGAAGGGGATTCACCGACTTAGTGGTCTATCACAGTCATATAATCTTTAGTTTGCCCAGTTCCACTCGTCCACATATCTGTGGTTAAGTGGACAGTGGGTACAATGGCATTTTGTAGACCAATAATTAGTTTTTTCTAAAGTCCTGGTACAGCCGAGGAATTGCTTGTCTAGTAAAATGGAACTGAGATGGAATTTGGACACAGGACCTCAATTAACTGTCTAAAACCCACTGCTTTAATGGCAGATATTGGTCACAGATCTAGTACCAGCATAGCCGTCATAGCAGTGATCCACTGTGCAATTTGGTGGCACTAGTGGCACTAACACACAAATTCCTGGGGTGAGTCCACATGCTCCATCCTATCCGGTCATGTGACAAAATCATGTGATCAGAGGTGAGACTGCCAAGAATTGCAGTCCACGATGCAAACCGCGGAGACAGTTCCATTTGCAACCATGTGACCTGGTTGACAAGACCGGAGTGTGGCCGGCTTCCTGTGAGTATGTGTGCGATCTATCTCTTCCGGCAACGTGACTCATCACATGGTCAGATGGGAGATTGCTGGTCTCGCAGCCTATAGCTCAAGCCACGGTGATTGGCCCTTTGTGGCCATGTGGTCCAGTGATGGCACGCAGTGTGACGTGACCTAACACAGGACCTACGGAGATCCTCATCCCTTGCTCGTGTCTCGCTGACATGATTCCAGGCAAATATCCGGAACACGTCACTATATTAGCAGGATATATACTATATGATGGAGCCCAGGAACTTGGTGATATGTGGTGTATGGGTGCCACTCCTAGTTAACCAATGAGAGTATGGCAGGTGATCATGTGATACTAGGATGTTACATGATCATATTGCCGTCTATTGTACAATATAGATTTTGATTAAGATAAACATTCCTTATATTAAGGGTTAGTGGGATTGCCAACTTTCAACCTTGTTTAGGCTTTATTTAAATGTTTATGATGGACGTTTTTTCTTTCCATTTATAATTTTTATTGCCACCACATGTGTTATCAATTAACTAATTATTCTTGGGTATTTTACTACCCCAACATACACACTCCTGAGGAAGCTGTGTGCCTCTTGCCTAGTGAAACGCATTGAGGTGATTGCTCTGGGAATCCTGCAAACATTGGACCCTAATTTTGGACCCCCACAATCTTTCCAAGACTGAGTGCAGCACCGGAACAAATAACAGGTGGATTATTAACAGCCTTTCAATTTGCAGTTTGGATGCTAAAGACTGTGTTGAAACTAATTGTACCAACTATTCATATGGCTGTTTGAAATCTCAAAGCCTTGGATATAGTGGAAGGAGTCCAAGGTCCTATACATTTAGCTAAATACACAGGATCAGAGATATATTTTTCATTGGAATTCCACATTAAGAGTGCTGGTCATTCATTCATTCATTTAATTATCATGTGTGGCATAAACTATTTCACTTTTGGTTTTTAATAATAATTGTTATTTTCATTATTTAAAGATCACCGTCCATCTTTTTAGCACTGGTTCTTTTGTGTTTTACTGTGTTTGATTTCAGGGTGTGACTATCCCTGTACCTGCTGCTTTTGTGTTAGCGCATCCCAACAGAATTTTTTACCTGTCCTCTACTGTTCGTGTCATCCAGGCGGCACGGACAGTACTCTGTGTCCAGAGTATACAGCCCAGTGTGCGTTGCTTGTATCAACCTGGCAGCACAGGCTGTATTATAGCTTCAGCTGCTTGTGTCAACCTGGCGGCACAGGCCACCCTCCAGCGTATTCTGCTGTCCGGCATACCAACACCAGTGACTTTATTCACAGATCTTCATCTGCCACATCTTGCCAAGTCATACCAGCCCTCAAGGCTGCTACACAGCCCAAAGGCTGCATCTAATAATGGCACACAGGCTGCTACCAGCCAAGTCATACCAACCCTCAAGGCTGCTACACAGCCCAAAGTCTGCATCTAATAATGGCACACAGGCTGCTACCAGCCAAGTCATACCAACCCTCAAGGCTGCTACACAGCCCAAAGTCTGCATCTAATAATGGCACACAGGCTGCTACCAGCCAAGTCATACCAACCCTCAAGGCTGCTACACAGCCCAAAGTCTGCATCTAATAATGGCACACAGGCTGCTACCAGCCAAGTCATACCAACCCTCAAGGCTGCTACACAGCTCAAAGGCTGCATCTTGCTCATTGCACTTTGGCTGCTACTAGCCAAGAATTACCAACCCACAAGGCTGCTACACGGTTGCAGAAAGCCAAGGTATCCAGCCCTAAAGGCTGTTGCTGGACGGAGTTAATGAGGTACCTCTATTCTTAACAGTATGTGATCGAGATATCTCACTCAAGTTCCCTGAGTCTGACTGAATTAAAACTCTCCCAAACAAGCAGCCTGGACATATAAGATATGTGCAGTCTGCTTGTGTGCTTTTAAACTAAAGAAATAGTTAAAGTTAGAAAAAACTCAATGTAGAGTCCTCCCCAAAAAAGCTAAACCAGCTCCAGGCTCCTGAGAGAGTCATGGTTCAGAAATATGGGAAAAAAAACACCTGTCTCATTAATTACCTAGTTCAACACAGGTGACTGGAATCATAAATTAGGTGGGAAGTCCAGGAGCAGAGCAATTTGTACTGGGTGGAAAGTGTCATGTTGGAGGGTAGGCAAATACAATGCAAATCATAAAAAGGGTAGTCGGGATGCAGTCATAATACCGACAGGAGGGATGCTGGCGCTTAGATTGCCATCACCAGAATCCCGAAACCTATCAGAATCCCAGTGCCGGCATCCCAACCACCGGCATCCTGATGGTAAGTATTGGGTTTAGGGGGATGGTTAGGACTAAGGGATAGGTACTAAGGGGAGCATTAGGGTTAGGCACTAAGGTTAGTTTTAGGGTGCAAGTGAGGAGAGTTAAGTGTAGGCAGCAGGGAGGGAGGCTTAGGGGTAGGGTTATTATACTGACCAACAGGTGGTGGTATCCTAACCCTGCTGGGATGCCAGCATTGGGATTTTGACTGCTGGGATTCTGAGCATCGACATCCAGTACCCAACCCGGTTAGTCCAGCTCACTTTCAGTTTGCCCAATTCTTCCCTCCAACATGACCCGTTCCACATGATACAAATTGCTCTGCTCCTGGACTTCGCTTTTAATTTATGATTGCAGACACCTGTGTTGAACTACTTAATTGATGAGACAAATGTTTCAACACAAGTGGCTGCAATCATAATTTAAAAGCGAAGTCCAGGAGCCAGGGTCAAACTGGGACTAAAAATAGGCCCTGGCATTTAAAGCACACAGGCCCACCTGGCGTCAGCATCTGGCTCCTGGCATAGACTCCTCCCCTCATTATTCCTGACTCCTCCCACTTAGTTTATGCTCTTACACATACAGTATAATTAATATTAGACCAACATTCAAGTTATACTTCATTCTCTATTAAAATACACAGATAGATGATGGTTAAATGAATATAAACATGAGCCATAAACACCCAAACCACAGCATAATGTGGGCCCAATGTGAACTCACACAATAAGATATACAAGGAAGACACAGGAAACAAACATTTGGATGCAAATTAATAATATACAGAAATAATCTCATATTTGCGTACTATACTGCTGCTCAGCGACATGTGGGAAGGAGCCGCACTCACACTCCTCCTCACCCAGGCAGTGGACATGATACAGTCACTCCTGCACTCATGTGAGGTGGCCTGCAGAGTGTGACACTGTGCCCAGATTCACACAGTGACAGCAGGCCTGATGCCGGAGCAGGCAGTGATATCACTCCCTACCTCCCCCCCAAACAGGCCTATACTACACATCAGGGCCCCCCATTCAAAACATGGCCCCTCAGTTCATAGTAAGACAAACTGTAGGGCTCCCAATTCATAGTATGCCACACATAAGGGCCCCCATTCATAGTATGCTACACAGTAGTAGTGCCATTTATAACACTTTATTTCATGTAATAGTAATGCCCCTTATAACACATTATGCCACACACAGTAATGCCCCATATAACATTATGCAACACACAGTAATGTCCCGTATAACAAATTATGCCACACACAGTAATGCCCATTAAAACACATTATGCAACACACAGTAATGCCCACTATAACATATTATGCCCTCACAGTAATGCCCATTCTAACACATTATGCAGCACACAGTAATGCCCCTTAAAAAAATCAGAAAACTTAGTGCCCGATTCAGACCCGTTCGCTAAGCTGCATTCGCATGCTGCTGGCCGATGTGCATTCATCGCATTGCGCATGTGCGAACCAGTCGCTGTGATCGGGAAGAGAACGCAGCAAGTATATAGACGGCCCCCAAGATTGAGTGACAGAATATGCCAGTTTTAGGTGGTAACAGGGAAGGTCGATAGAATGGGGGTCAAAACACCATTTCTAAGGTGTGCATAATTAAGACGCAGCGTCATAGTACACATCACATGGTTGTTTAAAACACTACAGCACTTGCAGTGCTTGTGGTAGGGTATGGTCAACCACAAGCGCTGTGTATGCATCCGATGATACTCATTGTTACCGATTGTTGCATACACTTCCTGGAGATGACATGTGCTACAAAGGGAAAGTGGGCATCTAAAGAAATACTGCGATCGCACACTGAGACATAGGCCCTCATTCAGACCCGGACGCAAGTGACCGTTCGTACGTTCGGCGTACGTAAAAAAATATTTAAATTCAGGCACACGCTTGTATTTTCGCTCGCAGCCAAACATCCTCCCCAAACTCAGGCGACCCCTCCTCTAACTAACGAGCGTGCCAAATAGCGAGCGTACATCCCCGAAGTGGTTTGAAGGGAACGCACGCACTAGTACTACCCGGAAGTTGGACTGTCAGATTTCGATAAACTGCTCGCTGATTCTGCCTACCTCCCTCAATCGTAACATGCCAATCAATATATCAATTAGCTTAATTGTTTTTTTTTTTTTTTTTACACAATGCAATAAACTTTATTTATGTCCGTGTTTGTGTTTACCCGCAGAATACGTACGGCTTAAACATTCGCTTTTAATTGTCCAAATACATGTTAGCCCCTATTAAATAATTGTTCTATTTGTTTTTCTACCTGGAGTTCAAATCTTTATGTAAATTTGCTTATGCATGTCACTGCATCAAGTCTATCATAAGTCTCAACAGATTTCTGGCCCTGTCGAACACATGACTCATACACTAACCAATAGAATTGCTCCTGTTAATTTCCTAAATACATTATCATAAAATTTGGGTGCACTTTATCAAAAATTATTTTTACGAAAAACTCCATTGCCATCATGAGAGCCTCCGCATTCACCAGGCGCGAGCTGTTGGTGCTTACGGAGGTGATGGATAGGCGGATCACCAGCCAGCCTCCACCCTTCACCAACTGCGAGAAGCGTTCCGCATATGCGGAGGTTCAGGCCCGCCTGCGCTCCTTCGGCTCACGCCGCCATATCGGGCAGCTGGAGCGCAGGTGGTCGGACCTGCAACGGCGGACGCCCCGCTTGCTGGCATGCTTTCGCATGCAGATCGTGGAAAGTAAGTTTAATGGATTGTGGTTTTCATGTTTGTCTTTGTGGCCCTAACTGCGTGTGCATGTTTTCCCTGTATTTCATACTTATTCATTCTCCTCATATCTGCATGGCCATGTTTTCCCTGTATTTCAAATGTATTCATTCTCCTCATATCTGCATGGCCATGTTTTCCCTGTATTTCATATTTATTCATTCTCCTCATATCTGCATGGCCATGTTTTCCCTGTATTTCATATTTATTCATTCTCCTCATATCTGCATGGCCATGTTTTCCCTGTATTTCATATTTATTCATTCTCCTCATATCTGCATGGCCATGTTTTCCCTGTATTTCATATTTATTCATTCTCCTCATATCTGCATGGCCATGTTTTCCCTGTATTTCATATTTATTCATTCTCCTCATATCTGCATGGCCATGTTTTCCCTGTATTTCATATTTATTCATTCTCCTCATATCTGCATGGCCATGATTTCCCTGTATTTCATATTTATTCATTCTCCTCATATCTGCATGGCCATGTTTTCCCTGTATTTCATATTTATTCATTCTCCTCATATCTGCATGGCCATGTTTTCCCTGTATTTCATATTTATTCATTCTCCTCATATCTGCATGGCCATGTTTTCCCTGTATTTCATATTTATTCATTCTCCTCATATCTGCATGGCCATGTTTTCCCTGTATTTCATATTTATTCATTCTCCTCATATCTGCATGGCCATGTTTTCCCTGTATTTCATATTTATTCATTCTCCTCATATATGTTTTTTTATTTTTTTGGTGTGCATTTGAAATTGTTTTTGGGCGTGGATTTGTGTTGAAACTAACCACAATTTGTTTCACATCTTTTAGGGGCCCAGCGAAGACTACGCCGTCAGCGTCCGGCCAGACGACGATCACGGCCACTCTCCCCAACCCCCAGCCAACACTCCAACTCCAGTCCTTCCCCTATTTCCCACTCCTCCCCAGCCTTCCTACACCCTCAGCCTGATTATTCGGGCCTCCTTCCCCTCCGTTCCAATTCCCCCTCTCCTCCAACCTCCCCTCTTAGAATGACCCCCTCCCCGGAGTCGGTCATTACCCCGCCCCGATCTTTGGGGAATGGACCCACCTCCGAGGAGGACGATGGAGGGCCTTCCGGAGCTGGCGTTGGGTCTTCCGGTATGTTTTTCTTTGTGGTTTTTTATCGTCACAAACTGTTTGTATGTAATCATGGGTGTTTCCTTTTTTTGGGTTTTTTGGCTAAACTTTTGGGGTTTTTGGCAATTGCCTTTACCTGTTACTGCTGTTTTCAACATACACATAGCACACCTGTCGGAATTTGTACATAGGCCTTGTATTTTTGCCCTACATCATTTTAGTTTGATGAGTTTTAATGCTGTTTTTTTTTTGTTTTTTGTGGAGTTTGGTTTTGTTTTGTTTTTTAATGTGGTTTCACTAATGTTGTATTAATCCCCACACTTTTCTCACCCACAGAGGAACAGAGGCGTCGGGCCGATTTATCCACCTGTGTGGCCCAGATGCACACCAATATCATCGGGGTGCTGGTGGTCCTTGACCGTATGTCGGTCCTCCTTAGGGAGTGGTTTTTTTATTTTTGGCCCATTATGTTAATAAATTGTTATTTTTGAAGTTACGTTGTGGCTCATTCGTTTTTTCTAAAGTACATATTGTTTACCCTGACATAAGTAGACTGTTCCTGCAAGGATTTCAAATTTTTAATACTAAGAGTGTGTGTTTGATTTTTATGTCAAACAGCCACAAGAAACACCTAACAGTAACAATCTGATTTCCCTTTTTTGGTGTAGTCACAATTAGATATTTCTACATTTTACAGGTTCCTAGTTAGTGTGCAAGCTGCTTAGGCCAATCTTACGAAGCAAAATGATTGTACAGGCTTCCTTTTGGTGTTGGTTTGGACCCTGAAAATTTTTTTTTTTTTATCTCAACTGGCGTCAGTACTGGATTACCCCTTAGTCAAATGTAACGTGTGTGAACCTGGTTACACTTGTTGGTATCGTTACTAAAAATTTACAACATTTCACTCTCAAAACATTTATTATCAACATAACTGAAAAATCAAAGTGGTCACTCACAAACAAAACACACAGTGATAATCTCAAATACAACACATACCAAAAAAACCACATCACAAAACAAAAAATCAAGAACTGGTTGACGAACGACCATGCCAACATGATTCCACAAATATGGCGTTGTAATAAGGGTTCCAGAATATATCCCCAAAATGTCCACATATAGGTTTTGTAAGGGTAGCAGGAAGTAGTCATCGTTGGAGTGCCAAAGATTATGTGAAAAAACAGAAGATGGAGAAAATAATTACCCAAAAATTTGATGTTCTCAAACAAAACCAAACACATTAAGTAGCAACACTGTTTTGTTTCCAATAATTACCTAAAAAATCTGGCCACCACATCATCGCGTATGGCCCCCCCACATACTGACATCCGACCAACCTCGGGGGGGCCATCCTCAGGTAAGGCATCCTCTGGCTGCATTGGGACACCACTTCTTATGGCAATGTTGTGAAATATCCCACACAGGACCACAATTTTCGAAACCATATCCGGCAAATACATGAGTTCGCCACCAGAGCGGTGGAGGCATCTGAATCGGCCTTTTAAAAGGCCGATACAGCGCTCCACCACTTGCCTGGTGGCTGTAAGTGCGGAATTATACTCACTTTGTGGCCCTGGTGTGGGAGCCACATAAGGAGTGAGCAGCCAGGGCATGCAAGGGTAGCCACTGTCTCCTGTGAAAAAGAATAGTCAACATCAGACTCACTCTGTATGAAGCTTAACATTGTTATGTACTAAAGGTCTCCACTTACCCAGAAGCCACGCATCACCAGCTTGTAGGTTGGTTAATTTGTGCCATATCCCTGATTGCCGGATGACGAAGGAGTCATGTGCACTTCCTGGTAATTTTGCATTCAGGGACAGGATCTGGATGGAGGCATCACATACCACCATTACATTGAGGGAGTGATAGTGTTTACGGTTTCTAAATATTGCCTCCAGCCGTGCTGGAGGCTGAAGTGGTATGTGAGTACAATCCACAACCCCTATGATGTGTGGGAAGCCAGCTATTTGGTAAAAATTGGCCTTAACCACACTAAGGGCACCCATATCCAAAGGCATTTGAATAAAATGATGGAGGTGCTTGAAAAGTGCCTCCATCACCGCCCTCAGGATCCGGGAAAAGGAGGATTGTGAGATGCCCGCCACTATTCCCACCGCTGTTTGAAATGATCCTGAGGCACAGAAATGTAACACCGCCATAAATTGCGTAAGTGGTGGAATTGCTGTTGGACTGTCAATTTGCCGCTCAAGATCACTCTCTATTAATGAAAGAGTGTCTATGATGATTTTTGGAGGAAGACGGTATCGTCTTAAAACCTCATCATCCGGCATTCCAAAAAGGGTGACACGTGTTCGAAATATCTGGGGCCTTGCACGCCTACGTTGCCTACGCCTGGGACGAGATTGAGGTTGGTCGGCTTCCGGGAGCAGGGCCAGAACAATCCGACCCATATCAACCTGAAATGGCAGCATTGGAATGTCAGGTTTTTTACACCACCCATTAAATTAAAAATTAACTTAGCTTGAAAATACCATCCATTCATGCTTACATGCCGGGGTATTGTCATGATATGTTGTAACTGCAAATAATCACATCAAAAATATACATCATTTTATGCTGGCCATGTCATTTTCAAAAATTGAAGCCAGAAAATAAATAAAGGACACACACACACATTTGGGCAAAATGCAAAACGATTTTGCGCACACTACGTCAAATAGAGGCAAAATGTAAGCAAACAATGCTCCCGAAAAAGCACAAACAATTTTAAGGAATGAATAAACATTTCACAAAGCGTTAATTAATTCGCAAATACAAGTCAGAATAGTAAGTAGTAAAAATGCGCTAATTAGTTTGCAAATACAAGTCAGAATAGTAAGTAGTAAAAATGCGCTAATTAGTTTGCAAATACAAGTCAGAATAGTAAGTAGTAAAAATGCGCTAATTAGTTCGCAAATACAAGTCAGAATAGTAAGTAGTAAAAATGCGCTAATTAGTTCGCAAATACAAGTCAGAATAGTAAGTAGTAAAAATGCGCAATTTAGTTCGCAAATACAAGTTACAACAACGCCGCGTAAATAAAAATTAAAACAACACAGAGTTTGATTTTGCCGAAAAAAACGTTACATGTGTAAGGCCAACCAAAGTTGCGTAAAGACAAACAAGAACATTTCCAAAGCAGTTTAACAAATGAACTTACCAAGAGATAATATCTAAGAATCCGGAACAAAATGTCTTTGGGGCAGAGCCAAAATAAAACCTAAGAGAGATGAAATGAGGGGAAAAACTTATTAGAAAAATCCACACCAGAATGAGAGACAAATTGACCCAAAGTTAGACTTCCCCAAACTTACCAAAACTGGAAACGAACAAAAAAAATAAAAGGGAAAATAAACGAACGGAAATCCAAAAAAGAAAGAATCCCAAAAAAACCTTCAAAACACGCAATCTCCTACACCAGCCAACAATCAACTCCAACCAACGTAACCTCCAACATTCAATAAATGCCACCTCGATTCGAGATGCACCAAGCCATAATTAGTGTTTCGTTTCCCGCACAAATTAAGGAGGGATCATAGGAACGCACAATCAATGATGCGGCCGCAAAATAAGGACGCATGTATAAATACATCACGAGACAAAAACACAATTCTCGTGTATTTCTTGTTTGAAGCTCACACATGGCTACAGACCAGGGAAACAATGGACAACAGTCAGGCGGTAAGTATTTCATGCATTTTGACTCAATGATTATTTTGAAACATAATATTGTGCAAGTTGTGAAGTTGACAATTCTCCAAAATTACACACATAGGTGAGGAGGATGACATTTAAGAGGCTGCTGGGCCCAGTATTCCGGGCAAAGCTGCCAAAAAGAAAAGGCAGCCACAATTCACAAGAAAGGAGATGGAGGTTTTGATTCAGAAATGTGTGGACATCCTGCCACAGGCAGACAGGAATATGAGTGCTAGCCAGAAGTGGAGAATGTGGGAAGAGGTAGCCGTGGATGTCAATAGGGTGGGTGATTATGTCCGTCTAGCCCGGGATGTGAAACAGCGGTAAGTAAACACTTGACCACCCAAAAACCAAATCAAATAAAAAGTAATGTTTCCAATTTAACCCACAGATGGGGCGACTTCAACAAAAAATGGCCGACAGGGCTAGGCATGCAAGGGGGACAGGTGGAGGTCCCACCCCTGTGTCATTGGAGTTGACTGATTTAGAAGAGCTGGCACAGGGGTGTGCGCAGCCTGTGGAGGTGTTTGGCGTGTCCAACATGGATACGGACATGCCAGACTTTGCGGCTCCTCATGTTGTCCCAGGTAAATGTTGTGATGTCACCAACTGTGAAATGTTATTGTGCCAATATGTAGATTCTAATGTGAGTCTTTTCTAATTTTTCAAACAGAGACACAGGCGGATGAGTCTGCTCCAGAGGGGAGCCTTGGCCGCCGAATTTCTGCTGGCTCTGCAGGGGAGGAACCAGTACATCCGGCTGAGGACCCTGCAGAAGCCAGTCCAGGGCAATCCCCCTCGCAGGCAGTGTCCCTCCTCACAGAACTCAATTTTAAATCGGATTTCCATACGGAGATTCTGCAGAGGATGGACGCCAGTCTGGTATGGGTGGCTGAGGCCCTGGAGCAAAATGCTGCGGCCAACGTGACCATTGGTCAGGCCCTGGCGGAAAATACCAGGGCCAACATCCGCATCGCCACTGCCCTGGAGCAGCTCGTTCGCCAGCACATGGTGGAGCCGACCTCCCTTCCTGCCGGAACATCAGGATCCTCCACCTCTGGCACAACATCAGCCAATCCTCCAAATGTGCCTAGCCCTGTGCCTAGTCCAGAGGCAACAACATCTGCCTCTGGACGGGCCAGCCCGATGACATCCCGGACCCGGTCTGGCGCCCTCCCTCCCCCAGCCAAACGGCCGAAAACACGGTGACACCATTGGCTACTTTTCCCACACTCCTTCTGTGCTTGCCTCATATTCCTTTCTGCCCAAAACTTCCCTCTCCTTTCTTGTGAATTGTTTTTAATTTTGTATTTTTCGTTTACCCAAAAATTAATGTTTGCATAATTAATAAATATTGTGGAACACTGCCAAAAATGTTTGAGTTAAATATGTATATTTATTTTTTGTGGGTTACCAATAAATTTACCACAAATGTACGACTTTGTATTCTGACATTATTGTAAAAATGGGTTACATTTAATCCGGGCACACAAGCCAACAACATTCAAACTAAAAAATTACACATTGAAAAAAAAGTGCTCATTAAGGAACGTTTAAAACATTACCTAAGGAGGAAAAATCACCTTGCAAACACAAAATGAGGGACCAAACCTAAACATGATGACATTATTGTTACAATAGTCCAAAAACGAACACATTGCGGCCAAAATACACCCCCACAAATGTACGCTAATTGATTGTGTAATCCAGACATTAGCAGCTCTGCTTTCCACCTGCGTTCGGTTTTGTGCTATCCCAAAAAACTGCTTTCCAAACACATACCAAGCCGGTTTTCAATCCAACACTAATTGAGTTTCTGACAAGCCGTGATTAATTGATGCTACATCGTGGAGTCCCAGGATGGAGGAGAAGGCCATCGCCACTGTGGTCGTTATCTAGCCCCTAAGCTGTGCGAGCATTTTGAAGGGAAAGAGGATCATCCAGTGACGTATGAGTTGGTACGAACACATTTGACGTTCGCATTTGTTAATGTATGTACGCCCGAAAAACACCTCGCCACACCTGCGTTTTTCCATCTCCACCCCCGTCAACGCCCAAAAATGCCCTGTTCTGTCAATCACATTTGACATGTCACTTCCTGTTCGCTATTTGACGAACGAGACAAAAAAAACTCGCAATCTGCCGTACGCACATGCGCAGTGTAACACCGACGCATGCGCGGTTACTCAACATCGGAACGCAACGAGCATACTGCTGTTAACGAATGGCTCTGAATCAGGGCCATAGTGGGCGCACTAATGTCTTGCCGTGCGATCACGGGATTTGCAAACATGGGCATTTGACGGCTGTTGCGTGTGAACGCAGCTTATGCGAAAGGGTCTGAATCGGGCCCTTAGTTCCGTTCCACCAGTGACTGTGCTGTGCAAAGTGGAATACAAATGGAGATGGATAGAACTCTGCAAATAAAATTGCCTTTTCTCCTATCATGCATTCAGGGGTGTATCTATAATGGGTGCAGGGTGTGTGGTGCACATGGGCCCCTGAGTACAGGGAGCCCCCGCACTGCACACACTGCACTCATATTATATAATACTTATCTCTCTGAGGTTCTGGGTCTGATTACTTAGCCCTGCTCAAAATGCCAGAAAATGGCAGCTGCGTCCATTTATCCACCGCTTTTGTGCATACACAGCGAGGAGATCACCGTGAAGATGGTGGCTACCCCATTTCCCCAGCAATCTGCGCATGCGCAGTGGACTCTGGGCACAGACTAGTGCCCAAAGTCTACTGATGCTGCGGTTGATGGTTAGACATGTCAGTCTGCTGCCAGCCACCGGGGAGAGAATTGGGGGTCCCAGATGGGGAATGTACATGGCCCCCTCCTCTCTTAATATGCCCTAGCAAGCAGTGATACTTGTAAGTTACTTTATATGAACAAAACCTTTTTAATATTAAAGGACCAGCAAATTGGATTTATCTACAGTTGAAATAATAAAGGTGAAAAAGGGTACAGTGTCAGCCTTATGATAAAGGCAGTTAGCTAGTGTACACAGTTAAAAGGCACTGCAGGGGTTACTACCAGTCACTCTTCTAGTCAGTGGCGTAACTTCACCCCAGGTGCCCGGAGGCAAGATAAATGTTGGTGCCCCCCCCCAAACTAAAATGTACCACCCCCCAGCACCTATGCCAGCCCCAGCTGCCGCCACCCCCCTTATGCAGTTCCTTTTATATAATGCTCCAGTAGTAGTCCGCCTATATAGTGCTCCCCAGTAATGAGCCCCCGGTAGTTGCCCCCAGTAGTGAGCACCCTGTAGTTACCCCCAGTAGTGAGGCCCCTGTAGTTACCCCCAGTAGTGAGGCCCCTGTAGTTGCCCCCAGTAGTGAGGCCCTGTAGTTGCCCCAGTAGTGATGGCCCCTGTAGTTGCCCCCAGTAGTGATGGCCCCTGTAGTTGCCCCAGTAGTGATGGCCCCTGTAGTTGCCCCCGGTAGTGATGGCCCCTGTAGTTGCCCCCGGTAGTGATGGCCCCTGTAGTTGCCCCTGGTAGTGAGCCCCTGTAGTTGCCCCCAGTAGTGATGGCCCCTGTAGTTGCCCCCGGTAGTGATGGCCCCTGTAGTTGCCCCCGGTAGTGATGGCCCCTGTAGTTGCCCCCGGTAGTGAGCCCCTGTAGTTGCCTCCAGTAGTGATGGCCCCTGTAGTTGCCCCCGGTAGTGATGGCCCCTGTAGTTGCCCCCGGTAGTGATGGCCCCCACCGCGCGCGCCCACAAAAAAAAAACACAAACTCTTACCTTTATCCCCACTCCAGTGCTGCTGCCGTCCATCCCCGGCGTCCGCTCCTCGGCACTATGGGAGTGACATCATTACGTCACTCCCATAGTGCGCTGCGGGACCCGGAAGACGGAGCTCACTCCTGAGCTCTGTCCCCGGCGTCCGCTCCTCGGCACTATGGGTGTGACGTTATGACGTCACTCCCATAGTACACTGCGGGACCCGGAAGACGGAGGGAGCTCCGTCCTCCGGCCACACTCAGCGGGCGCCCGTCAAATGGAGGGTGCAGGGGTGCGACCGCACCCCTTACACCCCCCATAGTTACGCCAATGGAGGTGGAGCGCCGATCAGCGGCACTCCTTCTCCATGCAGCTCCCGGGGACAAAGGAGCCAGGTGCCCCCTTCAGGGCTGATGCCCGGCGGCAAATGACTCCATTGTCTCCGGGAGTTCCGCCACTGCTTCTAGTGTGTGTATTGTTACCTCCAGTCTTGCTATTCTCTCTCTATGCTGGGACAGAGGTGAAAGTCACCACAGTAACCTCAGTGCTGTGCTCCCATCAGCAGCTGCTGGTCTCTGGCTGTTTGCTTTGCGTGCAGGGCTGCATGGGGATGGAGGAATTGCAGGCAGAAGGATCCATTCTACAACTGAGCCTGTCAAGTAAGATGGACTACTAGCCAGATACAGACCTGTTGACTGACAGTTCCGGTGACATCACAAAAGAGGATGTGGCTTAACAAGTTGGTACCTAAGCCATTTCTTCTGAAGAAAACTGCTGCTGCTGGTTAACTGGACAAGACCATCTAGCTATCGGCCCTTCTGGCATTTGCCAGGTCTGCCAGATGGCCAGTCCGGCCCTACCAGGTATAGAGCATTCTGTATGGGATGGAACAGGTCACGTTGGAGGTTCTGCCTAATTTGTCTGAATTAAGTGGCATTTGCTAAATTGAACTGATCCACATAAGCCACAATCTCAGATCGATCACATGATGAAGCTGCTATATTGTCACTGAGACTCCAAGTTTGTATATAAATCCCGGTGGCTGATTGTTTACTAATAAGCTTTGAAATGTTTATGCCTCACAAATGAGATGTTTCAATGTTTCTGTAACACTCTCTGGAGAATTTATATGATACTTTATACTGGGGAGGGAAAATTATCATAGCAAACACCCTGTTATGTGCTTACATGAGATTGTTATTAGGAGACAGATTATTCTCCATGTCTGACACATTTCTTACAGAAAGAGGAAGGAGGTTTTTGTACAGCCCTGTATCACTGTGAGAGGGAGCTGAGAATGCTGCTGACAGTGATACTCTGCCTCATCTTCTGCACTCACTCCACTAATTGTTAGTTTGTAGTCACTTCCAGATCCAGATCCACTGAACCTGTCTGGGACTCCTGTAGGTCGGCTGCTTGTAGAATAGATTAGAAGCTTTGGAGGTTGTCCCGATTTCTGTTGGTACCAGGCTACGCTGCTGCCGCTATAACCACTGGCTGTACATGAGATGGTGACAGTACCTCCTGGTGACACAGAGATATAACCTGGGGTCTGAGTCATCACAATCTCCCCACAGGACCCTGAGGATTAGAGGAGACACAGTCATTACTGATACATGTCTGTATATAGTCATATAAATCCTGCTCTGATTATTTGTTACATGTATAGATTCCCCTACACAGCACCATGTAATATCCCCAATCTCTCACCCTGAATATAAATTACTATCACAGCCAGAAGGTAACTGTGAGACACCATCTTGCTGTATCTGGGCTGTCAGATAGACACTATAAGACGTCTCCTGTACAATGAGATATATATATATATATATATATATATATATAGAGTGACAGGTGAGATGTGACAGGAAATACCCCAGAGACTGTGTATGGAAATAAGAGGGAAATTATGTGGTGTCAGTGTCACAGATACTGGTGTGTGCTAGAGACAGGATCTCAGTGTAATGTCCTCTGTGGTGTCAGTGTAACAGTTACTGGTGTGTACTAGAGACAGGATCTCAGTGTAATGTCCTCTATGGTGTCAGTATGACAGTTACTGGTGTGCTAGAGACAGGATCTCAGTGTAATGTCCTCTGTGGTGTCAGCATGACAGTTACTGGTGTGTACTAGAGACAGGATCTCAGTGTAATGTCCTCTGTGGTATCAGTGTGACAGCTACTGGTGTGTACTAGAGATAGGATCTCAGTGTAATGTCCTCTGAGGTGTCAGTGTGACAGTTACTGGTGTGTACTAGAGACAGGATCTCTGTGAAATGTCCTCTATGGTGTCACTGTGAGAGTTACTGGTGTGTACTATTATTATTATTATTATCGTTTATTTATATGGCGCCACAAGTGTTCCGCAGCGCCTTACAAAGTACATAAACAAATAATTTGACAACGGACTTACAGTAAAAAATAGGACAAGGACATGGATAATATACATTGATACTTAAGTGACCATAACACCTAGATATGCAGCAGAGCGTAAGCAACCAAGTGTTAGGTGCCATGGTGGGGGGAAAGAAGTAGGTGAAAGTAAAGTAAGGAGAAGCACAAGAGGGTAGAGGCCAAGCTCGTAAGAGCTTGCTTTCTAAAGGGGAGGGGCAGACAAACAGGTGTGACAAAGATGGGGTAAACGGAGGAAGGAGCATGTTGCAGCAAGTACAAGAGACAGGATCTCAGTGTAATGTCCTCTGTGGTGTCAGTGTGACAGTTACTGGTGTGTACTAGAGACAGGAACTCTGTGAAATGTCCTCTATGGTGTCACTGTGACAGTTACTGGTGTGTACTAGAGACAGGATCTCAGTGTAAAGTCCTCTATGGTGTCACTGTGACAGTTACTGGTGTGTACTATAGACTGGATCTCAGTGTAATCTCCTCTGTAGTGTCAGTGTGACAGTTACTGGTGTGTACTATAGACAGGATCTCAGTGCAATGTCCTCTGTGGTGTCAGTGTGATAGATACTGGTGTGTAGTAGAGACAGGACTTCAGTGTAATGTCGTCTGTGGTGTCAGTGTGACAGTTGCTGGTGTGTACTAGAGACAGGATCTCAGTGTAATGTCCTCTGTGATGTCAGTGTGACAGTTACTGGTGTGTAGTAGAGACAGGATCTCAGTGTAATGTCCTCTGTGGTGTCAGTGAGACAGGAACTGGTGTGTACTATAGACTGGATCTCAGTGTAATCTCCTCTGTAGTGTCAGTGTGACAGTTACTGGTGTGTACTATAGACAGGATCTCAGTGTAATGTCCTCTGTGGTGTCAGTGTGACAGTTACTGGTGTGTACTAGAGACAGGAACTCAGTGAAATGTCCTCTATGGTGTCACTGTGACAGTTACTGGTGTGTACTAGCGACAGGATCTCAGTGTAATGTCCTCTATGGTGTCACTGTGACAGTTACTGGTGTGTACTATAGACTGGATCTCAGTGTAATGTCCTCTGTAGTGTCAGTGTGACAGTTACTGGTGTGTACTAGAGACATGACCTCAGTGTAATGTCCTCTATAGTGCTTAATGTGGTTCTAGAGAAGTGGTGGAACTCTCTGCCCCCCCATCGGCAAACGCAGGGGTGGGTCCGTCTGCCTGGAAACCCCCCTCCCCAGGACACACCATGACCATAATAGAAATAGTAATATAATAGAATGTTACTAGTGCTGCATGTTCTTCTCAGTATCAGAAATTAAATTATTAGCACCACTTGTGCATCTTTTAAAATGTGTCAGCTAGTAATAAATGTACCTGTGCACCAACTAGGATATGTAGAAAACATGCACTATTACGGGTCCACTGCTATAGACCATCAATAGGGTTAATTATTTATACTGTATAATAATACACTATCCAGTACATAAGGAGACCAATATGTACATATATATGTCCAGGGCAGTGCTAGTTTCTTCTGCTGCTTCCCCAGACGCCCGGACTTGCTCCCATGCTCTGGAATGGTGCCCACATCTGAAGAAAAACATTCAGCTCAGACAGGATGGACCTACTGTCGTATCTAATGGTAATACTGTGACCGCTGGTCCTGTATATACTGGAATTATGACACACAATACGCTATGTATGACACATATAATGGGTTACTACTATGATCGCTGGTCCTGTATATTCTTTAATTATGACACACAATACACTAAGTATGACGCATATAATGGGTTACTGTGATCACTGGTCCTGTATATGCTGGAATTATGACACAAAATACACTATGTATGACACATATAATGGCTTACTATGATCGCTGGTCCTCTATATACTGGAATTATGACACAAAATATACTTTGTATGTAACATATTAAATCTGGATAAGTACTAATTATGCCCTCTTCATGGACAGGCCACACTCGCTCTAAAATCAAGCATTTGGAAACCCCCTCTAGAAATCCTGCATTTGCCACTGCCCCCCCATAGTGCTTTTTCAATAAAGGGACAGAGTGTGCCAGAAAAAGGGGCATGGTTTCAAAAGACAGGGGCGGGGTCACACAATAGTATTTCCAATTCAAAATATGACTCACAGTCGCAGAATCTTGATTCACATTACACCACATAGTAGTGTCCCTTATTCATGTATGACACACAGCAGTGCCCCTTTTACACAATGCCCACATTTGTGCCACTTACACAGAATGCCCACAGTAGTTGTGCCCCTTATACAATGCCCACAGCAGTAGTGCCCTTTACATATAATGCCCTCTGTAGTGGTGCCCCTTATGCAGTGCCCACAGTGATAGTGCCCCTTATGCAGAGCCCACAGTAGTGGTATTGCCCCTTTTGAAATCCCCTCAGTAGTGGTGCCCCTTATGCAGTGCCCACAGTAGTTGTAGTGTCCCTTATGCAGTTCCCACAGTGATAGTGCCCCTTATGCAGAGCCCACAGTAGTGGTAGTGCCCATTATGCAGTGCCCACAGGAGGGGTGCTCCTAATGCAGTGCCCCCTATGCAATGCCACCATTAGTAATCCCCCTGTAATAGTGCCTCAAATAGTGCCCCTTATCCAGTGCCCTGAGCAGTGGTGCCCCTTATGCAATGCCCCATTAGTAATCCTCCTGTAATAGTGCCCTTAGTAGTAATGCCCCCTGTAGTAGCTCCCCAATAGTATTACCCCCTGAGTAATGCCCCTGCAGTAGTGCCCCCTGACTAATGCCCCCATAGTAATGTCCCATGAGTAATGCCCCTAGTAGTAGCTCCCTCAGTAGTAATGTCTGCAGAGTAATGCCCCCAGTAGTAGTGCCCCACAGGTAATACCCCCAATAGTAATGCCCCCAGTAGTAGTGCCCCACAGGTAATGCCCCCAATAGTAATGCCCCCAGTAGTAATGTCCCCAGAGTAATGCCCCCAGTAGTAATGTCCCCAGTAATAGTTCTCCCTGAGTAATGCCCCCAATACTAGTGCCCCCTGAGTAGTGCCCTCAGTAGTAATGCCCATTATAGTGAAGCCCGCTAGTTTATACACAAACAAAACTAATACTTACCTTAAGCCCCACTCCCACATCTGCTGCCATCTGATCCACCGGGCTGCTCCTTCCAATAGTACACTCTGGAAGCCGGAGCTCAGGAGTGAGGTCCAGCCTCTGGCTGCCACTGGCGATGCAGGGCAGGAGCCGGTCTCCCGCTGGTAACAAAATCTCAGCAAGCACATGGCAAATAGATCCTCCCTGTGGCACCGGGGTTAGGTGGGTCAGAGGAGACGGACCTGGTTCCGCATGGCCGCCTCAATGTTTGTCCAGTGTGCATGTGCATGAGGGAGCCGGCTCCTTCGTGCGCATGCGTGAGACATGCTACGACCGACAGCGCCGGTCGTAGCGGGTCTCTTTCCAAAGGAGGCGAGCTGTCGATGTTGATTGACAGCTCGCCCCATTTGGAAGGTGGCCCGGGGGGGTGGCAGCCCAAACAGGCGTTCCCATGGGAATGCCTGCCATTTGGTGGAGGCCCCACTGACATCACTAGTGATGTCAGTGGAGAGCTTCTGGCTCTGACAGAGCCAGAAGCTCTCCGGGGCTTACGACAAGTGAGACCCTACCCTAGGGTCTCATCGTAAGTCCCGATGGTCACGATGGTCAATGACCATCGCGACCATCACCCTAGCGTTCGTTAGAGCTGTGGGTGTTAACCCACAGCCTAATGACCGAAACAGAGGTGGCCAGTCAGGATGAAAGCAGCCGCCCAGTTTCTGAGCGACCGCTTGCATCCTCCGACCGCCTCTGAATGAGGGCCTCAGTGTAATGTCCTCTGTGGTGTCAGTGTGACAGCTTCTGGTGTGTACTAGAGACAGGATCTCAGTGTAATGTCCTCTGTGTCCTCTGTGGTATCAGTGTGACAGTGACTGGTGTGTACTAGAGACAGGATCTTAGTGTAAAGTCCTCTGTGGTGTCAGTGTGACAGTGACTGGTGTGTACTAGAGACAGGATCTCAGTGTAATGTCCTCTGTGGTGTCAGTGTGACAGTTACTCAGAGCCGCCCTAGGCATAGGCATAATAAGCAAATGCCTAGGGGCGACTGGAATGCCTAGGGGCATTCCAGGGCTCTGACACTGTTTCCCTCCCCAACGGCGCTGCATGCCCTCCCCTCTACCCTGCTGCTGCTGCCACAATCGGACCTCAGCTCCGATCGGGCAGCACAGTGGCCAGTTGAGCCGCCCAGGTCAGAATGAATTTCTGTCCAGAAGCTCATTCTGGCTACAGGAGGAAACAAGATGGCCACAGGAAGGCATGCCCAGCCGCGTCCACTCCTCCCATGGGCCTTTGCGGAGGCAGAGTCGTGACTGACACGGCTCTGCCTCTGCCTCCATTGTAGCCACCCAGCTGCTTCCATTGGACCAGGCGCACAGCGGTAGTGTGCATCCACACATAAGTGTAGTCCGCACTACACTGCCAGGAACAAACACACAGCCGCTGGCGCTGGCAGCTGTGTGTTTGTTTTAGCAGCCGTTGAGAGTCAGACAGACTCTCATCAGCTGCTGCACCCACTGCCGGAGCCGGGCTGGAGCTCATTCATGAGTACTACTACTAGGGGCACTGCTGGAGGGGGGGACTACTAGTTGCACTCCTGCAGGGTGGAATGACTACTACTAGGGGCACTGCTGGAGGGGGGGACTACTAGTGGCACTCCTGGAGGGTGGAATGACTACTACTAGGGGCACTGCTGGAGGGGGGGACTACTAGTGGCACTCCTGGAGGGGGGAATGACTACTACTAGGGGCACTGCTGAAGGGGGGGACTGCTAGGGGCACTGCTGGGGAAGGACTACTACTAGGAGTACTGCTGGGGGGGACTACTACTAGGGGCACTGCTGGAATGGGGGACTACTAGTGGCACTCCTGGAGGGGGGAACAACTACTACTAGGGACACTGCTGGAGGGGGGAACGACTACTACTAGGGGCACTGCTGGAGGGGGGGAATGACTACTGCTAGGGGCACTGCTGGAAGCGAGGACTACTAGGGGCACTGCGGGGGGGACTACTGCTAGGGGCACTGCTGGGGGAAACTACTACTAGGGGCACTGCTGGGGGGGACTACTACTAGGGGCACTGTTAGGGGGGACTACTACTAGGGGCACTGTTAGGGGGGGACTACTACAAGGGGCACTGCTGGGGTGGACTACTACTAGGGGCACTGTTAGGGGGGGACTACTACTAGGGACACTGCTGGGAGGACTACTACTAGGAGCACTGACTACTACTAGGGGCACTGCTGGGGGGGACCACTACTAGGGGCACTGCTGGGGGGGACCACTACTAGGGGCACTGCTGGGGGGGACCACTACTTGGGGTACTGCTGAGGGGGGACTACTACTAGGGGCACTGCTGGTGGGACTACTACTAGGGGCAATGCTGGAATGGGGGAGTACTAGTGGCACACCTGGAGGGGGGAATGACTACAACTAGGGGCACTGCTGGAGGGAGGGGACTGCTAGTGGCACTCCTGGAGGGGGGAATGACTACTACTATGGGCACTGCTGGAGGGTAGGACTACTAGGGGCACTGCGGAGGGGACTACTGCTAGGGGCACTGCTGGGGAAGACTACTACTAGGGGCACTGCTGGGGGGGACTACTACTAGCGGCACTGTTAGGGGGGACTACTACTAGGGGCACTGCTGGGGGGACTACTACTAGGAGCACTGACTACTACTAGGGGCACTGCTGGGGGGACCACTACTATGGGCACTGCTGGGGGGGACCACTACTTGGGGCACTGCTGGGGGGGACTACTACTAGGGGCACTGCTGGGGGGACTACAACTAGCAGCACTGACTACTAATAGGGGCACTGCTTGGGGAGGACCACTACTAGGGGCACTGCTGGGGGGGACTACTACTAGGGGCACTGCTGCTACTACTAGGGGCACTGCTGGGGGGGACTACTACTAGGAGCACTGTTATGGGGACTACTACTAGGGGCACTGCTGGGGGGACTACAACTAGGAGCACTGACTACTAATAGGGGCACTGCTGGGGGGGACCACTACTATCGGCACTGCTTGGGGGGGACTACTACTAGGGGAACTGCTGGGGTACTACTACTAGGGGCTCTGATGGGGGGGACTATTGTTAGGGACACTGCTGGGGGGGACTGCTTGTGGGGGGACTGCTTGGGGGGCACTGCTGGGGGGGTTACTACTGGGGGCACTGTTGGGGGGGCTACTACTATGGGCACTGACTATTACTAGGGCGCACTGCTGGGGGGGACTATATATATATAAATATATATATATATATATATACACACATAGACATATATATGTATATACATATATATGTGTGTGTGTGTTTGTGTATACATACTGTACATTCAGCCCGGCACTCTGGATACATTTACTGGCAATCTTGAGGTTGCCCTCCCTGCATAATAAACAAATTCCTATACCGAGCTGAAAAGCCCCTCAGGAAAAATACAGGCGGCACTGCTTAGTAGTTGTAAAAAAGTTATATTTTGTAACAAATCACATAGGTTCTATTGATGTTTCAGGACCCATTGGTTTTTTTCATCAGGACATGTCCTGATGAAAAGACAGATGGGTCTTAAAATATCGACAGCACCTACTGAGGAGGGCCACCTATTTTTTTTTTCCTGAGGGGCTGTTCAGCTCCGTATGGGAAGTTGTTAGAGGGCACCAGTCCAAATTTTGTCTAGGGCACCAAATGGGCTAGGGCCGGCTCTGCAGTTACTGGTGTGTACTAGTGACAGGATCAGGGGCAGATTGGGATGGAAAACCAGCCCGGGAAATTGATAAAAGCAGCCTAATTGGGGCGGAGCCTGTAAATAGGTGGGGTCTGTCGAGGGGGGCGGGATCCCTACTCATAGAGCCTGATTCTGAGTTGGACACAATTGCAGGTTTCCTTGCATCTTTTGCAGCAGTTGCGTCTTTAGGCTACTGTTGCTTCAATGGCCTTTTCTGGTGTACTGTACATCCCTGTGCTGAGTGGTACTGTATGTCTAGGGGGACCGGGGGTCGGGTGGGTTATATATATAAATTCCTGTGTTGACCGGCACTCCTAATAGCTTTTGCTGGTGTTACAGTATGTAGTCCATATATATAGAGAAACACAGATCCAGCACTCACCATACCAGCAACACAACGGGCCTGGGTGCTCAGCCAGAAACAGCCAGTATGAATAAATCCAAGCAGGGGGTGGCACTCCAGAACTTGTTCAAAAATATCTCTGTACAAGTCCTGGAGTGCCACCCCCTGCTTGGATTTATTTTTAAATATATATATACAGTCAGGTACATAAATATTGGGACATTGACAGAATTTTCATATTTTGGCCTCTATTCACCACCACAATGGCTTTGAAATGAAACAAACAAGGTGTGCTTTAACTGCAGACTTTCAGATTTCATTTGAGGGTAATTACATCCAAATCAGGTGAACGGTGTAGGAATTACAACGGTTTCTATATGTGCCTCCCACTTTTTAAGAGGCCAAAAGTAATGGGACAAACTAAACAATCCTAAATCTAACTTTCACTTTTTAATACTTTGTTGCAAATCCTTTGCAGGCAATTACAGCCTGAAGTCTGGAACACATCGATATCACCAGATGCTGGGTTTCATCCCTGGTGATGCTCTGCCAGGCCTCTACTGCAAATGTCTTCAGTTCCTGCTTGTTCTTGGGGCATTTTCCCTTCAGTTTTGTCTTCATCAAGTGAAATGCATGCTCAATTGGATTCAGGTCAGGGGATTGACTTGGCCATTGCATAGCATTCCACTTTTTAGCCTTAAAAAACTCTTTGGTTGCTTTTGCAGTATGCTTAGGGTCATTGTCCATCTACACTGTGAAGCGCCGTCCAATGAGTTCTGAAGCATTTGACTGAATATGAGCATATAATATTGCCCGAAACACTTCAGAATTCATTCTGCTGCTTTTGTCAGCAGTCACATCATCAATAAATACAAGGGAACCAGTTCCATTGGCAGCCATACATGCCCAAGCCATGACACTACCATCGCCATGCTTCACTGATGAGGTGGTATGTTTTGAATCATGAGCAGTTCCTTTCCTTCTCCATACTCTTCTCTTCCTATCACTCTGGTACAAGTTGATCTTTGTCTCATCTGTCCATAGGATGTTGTTCCAGAACTGTAATGGCTTTTTTAGATGTTGTTTGGCAAACTCTAATCTGGTCTTCCTGTTTTTGTGGCTCGCCAATGGTTAACATCTTGTGGTGAACCCTCTATATACACTCTTGTGAAGTCTTCTCTTGATTGTTGACTTTGACACATATACACCTACCTCCTGGAGAGTGTTCTTGATTTGGCCAACTGTGGTGAAGGGGTTTTTCTTCACCAGGGAAATAATTCTTCTGTCATCCACCATAGTTGTTTTCCGTGGTCTTCCGGGTCTTTTGGTGTTGCTGAGCTCTCCGGTGTGTTCTTTCTTTTTAATAATGTCCCAAACAGTTGATTTGGCCACATCTAATGTTTTTGCTATCCCTCTGATGGGTTTGTTTTGATTTTTCAGCAAAATGATAGCTTACTTCACTGATAGTGACAGCTCTTTGGATCTTATATTGAGAGTCGACAGCAACTGATTCCAAATGCAAATGTCACTCCTAGAATCAACTCCAGACCTTTTACCTGCTTAATTGATAATGAAATAATGAGGGAATAGCCCACACCTGTCCATAAAATAGCTTTTGAGTTGATAGTCCCATTACTTTTAGCCCCTTAAAAAGTGGGAGGCACATATAGAAACCGTTGTAATTCCTACACCGTTCACCTGATTTGGATGTAATTACCTTCAAATTAAATCTGAAAGTCTGCAGTTAAAGCAAATCTTGTTTGTTTCATTTCAAAGAAATTGTGGTGGTGAATAGAGGTCAAAATATGAAAATTCTGTCAATGTCCCAATATATATGCACCTGACTGTATATATATATTAGGGATGTGCAGGCTCGGATAGGTTCGAGTTTGCACGTGGAGTTCGGATTTTTCCCTCCAAAAAAACGGAACTCAGAAAGAGGCAAAACGTCATCTTGCACGGACGAACATCATCATTCCTGGACAAAAGTCCGTTTTTTTGGAGGGAAAAATCCGAACTCCACGTGCAAACTCGAACCTATCCGAGCCTGCACATCCCTAATATATATATATATATATATATATATATATATATTATATATATATAGACAGAAACAAACAGCGGCACTCATGGGACTTCCAAAAGAAAAAAAGAATCCTGGACACAACAGTGTAGCTCAACATTTCAGGCTTGGTAGACTTTTATCAAGAACCAGTCCCGTGAGAGCCGCTGTTTGTTTTTGTTTCTGTCTAAATTTCAGGTTTCCATACCTCCGGATGGCACCAGGGCAAATAACTTTAATTATACTGTGGAGTGCCAGCTTATATTGACTTTATTTATTTATATATATATATATTATTAATATGTATATATATATATATATATGTACAGTATGTAAACATACATATGTGTTTGTATATAAATAAAATATATATACAGTATATATATATATATATACACACACACATATGCATATATATATATATATATATATATATATGCATGCATACATTATATATACATATGGATATGTACATACATATTTGTATACTATATATATATATAATATATACTGTATATATGATATACATGTTATATAGGTCATATATATATCATGTATAAATCATGTATATAAACTTACTTTAATATGTTATATATTAATGTTCTTTATTATTCGGCTGATGCCTACCTGCTGTTGCAGCACACAATAATAACAGGCCAGTTCCCTGGGCGCCAGCAGCCTGGCACAGTGCTGCAAGTTGCATCGTATCTGCTGCCTGCTCACGGTGTGGAGTGACATCTGTGGGAGGTTGGTGGTGGGCCACGGAGGGGCTGGAGGCGGAGCAAAGGCTCCGTCTGCCATTTTTTCTAAAATAAGCTTCAAGTTCTGCCGTCACGTGCACTTTCATTCACAGGCTGTGCAGCTGGCCGATCGCGGTAGCGGATCGACGCGGGGAGGTGCAATTTAAGATAGGGAAGGGTGGGCTGAGTGGCCAAAGGGCAGCTGAAGCTCCAATCGCTGCAGCACAAGCCCGGGGAGGGGGGTAAGTTAGGGAAGGGTAAGCTGAGCGGCCACCAAAGGCACCGGCCCAGCGGGAACTGGCCCATAGTGCCAGCGGCCCAATCCCCCCCTGGACAGTGTAATGTCCTCTGTAGTGTCAGTCAGGTCACAGTACTTCCTGATACAACCAGAGGCTCATGTGCAATAGAAAACGTGTATGCTGTGTATAGATGGTGACTACTGTGCTTTATCTGGATAAGTAAATGAGAGTTATTGAGGCAGAAGTGACAACTGTGAGGCAACGATTTAAATAGATCCAATGAGACATAAACACCTGAATGGTCTGTCCAGGAGCAGGGGATGATGCCAGCAGAACTGACCCATTACTAGTAATAGAGAGGCAAACAGCATATCTATGTGGGACTATACACAATGTAGGTTCAACATTAAAGTCACCATCAACAATTATATGTCCCTGAGAGACTCAATGTTCCTACAAAGAATGGACCCTGACCCTGATTAGGGACATATAGCAGGAATAATGTCACCATATTAGATGGGAGGGTACTGATGACAATCAGGAAACAGCCATCAGGTCTCTTGGATGCTCGCATAGCTGTGGGTGACCACCCACAGCTTATGCGAGCGTCCATGATGATGGTCGCGATGGTCAAGACCATCGTGACCATCGGGCTTGCGACGAGACCCTGCAGTAGGGTCTCGGTGACCGCAAGCCCTGGAGTGATTTTGGCTCTATCGGAGCCAAAATCACTCCCACTGACATCACTAGTGATGTCAGTGGGGCCGGACCCAGTCGGTAGGCGTTCCCGTGGAACGCCTCCGTCTGGCAGCCACGCCCCTGGCACGCCCACCAAAGGGGGCGTGCTGTCACTCACCAACGACAGCATGCCCCCTTTGGTGTGAGACCCAGAGCGACAGCGTGGCTGCCGCTATCCGGGTCTCGCGCATGCGCACGATGGAATTCCCTCCGTCGTGCACATGCGCATTTGTTTACCTTCGACCCGCTTGCGAGCATCCTGTGCTCGCGAGCGGGTCTGAATGAGACCCTCAGTCCATTTCCTAATGGGATTCACATTATTAACATTAATGGAGTGAAAGTTCATAGGCATGGGTGCCTATGAACTTGCCTACCCTCGTGGTTCCGCTCCTGGCCCCCCAGAAAGGCAGGCAAGCCTCCTTGCCCCTTGTGACCCATCCACCCCTCTCCCACCAAAGTTACAGTATAAACCCCGGCAGCAGGAGGGGGGTTGTGACGCGGTTCACGCTGAATCGATTCATCATGGCTTTGCCCTCCTGCATCACAATGCCTTTACTATTGGCATTGTGAAGAGGGGATGGAGCCACGATGATGCAATCATGCTATCATGCCCTTATGCCCCACCTCAAATGATGCATCAGCTGCTGGGCCACACCTCCTTTTACAGAGCCACACCAACCGCTGTGAAATCCCGACAGCTCCCTCCCGGAAGGAGGGAGCTAAATGTTGGCAAGCATGGGGTGCACTGGTGGTAGGCAACTCCCAATGCTGCAGAACATTATAGGCATGTACAGAGGCAGACAGATATACAAGTGTCACATCACAATTGAGACTTAGATGCATGTTTGTCAAAAAAAGCTGCCTAGTGGTAGCTGAGTGGCACAGGACCCAGCACCTCAGTCATGCCAGGCATATCACGCTGAATGGTGCATTAAGGCTAGGTGAGCAAGGACACATCTGTATACACTATCTGCTGTGGTTTATTACATACTTACCTACCTTTAATAATCTCTTCCCGGGAGAAGCCCGGGTAAGAGAAGCAGCAGGGGGCCGATGGGGGCGGGGCCCAACGATTCACATCATTAAGCCCCACCCCCTCGCGACAAACCTGCCGCAATTGGGTAAAATTTACATAGGGGGCGGGGCCAAATGCTGTGATTCATGCAGAATCACATCTTAAGCCCCGCCCCTTCACGGAGACCCGCGATCGCCGCGGGTATTCTCCTCATTCTGCCCACTTCACTAGGAAGTGGGCAGAATGCGGGAGAAATGCCTACCCTTCCGGGGGTGTGCGGAAAAATCGTGAGCCTCCCGCGAATGGAATGCCCCTAGGCATTTGCCTATGATGCCTATGCCAGGGGCCAGCTCTGAGTTCTACCCTGTGACATCTGTCCATCTCTAGGTCATCAGAGGAGAGGTCTGGGAGAGAATGATGGAACAGGGTGATGAGGAAATCATGTAGTGATGGGGGAGAAATTCAGGAACATTGCAAATCCTCAGGTTGTTTCTGCATGATCTATTATTCAGCATCTTCCTATTTTTCTTTCAGAGAATCAATCTCAGAATGAAATGTTCATCTCCTTCCAAAGCTTACTTGGAAACGACAGAAGTTATCGGTATTAGAATCTAGCACATTAGTTCTAGTTCCATGATCGCCAATCTCCTGTGTTATGTGCAGTCTTCTTAAGCTCTTATTGAAAGGCAGCTTTGATATCCTTTGTTATACTGGTGATAGCCATCTCCACTGCAGGGTCACTTTCTATATCACACACAGAAGCTGGGCTAGAAATGTTTTTTATTATTTTGAAAATGGGATGCTGATTGTTACAGTAGGAGGACCACTCCAAGGGCTCAGGATCATGAAGCAGACTCATGTAAATACAATTCAGGAAGCCAGTACAATATAGAAATATTAAAAGTAGAGATGAGCGGGTCTGGTTCCCCCGAGAACTGGACCAACCCAAACTTCATGTTCTGAGGTGAGATCCAAAGCCGGCTCAAGTTTTCCCGCCTGACTCGGATCTGAAAACATGGCAAAATGCGTCATACTCCCGCTGTTGTATTCTCGTGGATTCTCGCGGGTTTTGGATTATAAGGACCCCTTGATTGGTGCCATTTTCACTCTGGCTGTGGAGAGAGAATCTAACAGATGTAGTCAGTCACTGTCCAGTTGGGGTCTTAGCCTGAAGGCTGCTGCTGTGTTGTCCATAAAGGGGCTTAGGCTGCAGTATATAAAGGGGGCTTCCTTCAGTGGGTGCTGCAGCTGCTGTGTCACTTGTCCTGTCAATTAACTGTGGCTGCTGCTGTGTTGTTGTCCTGTCCATCAGGCTAAGGCTGCAGTCCATAAAGGGGTTCTGTGTTGTTTAGGGGGGTGCTCTGTCAATTAGGGGTGCTCTTCCCCAGTGTAAAAAAATAAAAGTACTTTTTTCTTTTTGTGTGTGTGTGCATTAGCAACTTAGCTGCGCTGTTATTGTTCGGTGACACTGCCGCAGTTTATCATCCATGTATTTGTGACTTTGCAAGTGGTCTGCCCACTCTCGGCAGGGGTGCATTGTTGTCCATAAAAAAGGGGTGCTGTCTGTGTTGTTCATCAAGGGGCTGCTGCCTCATTCAGGGGTGCTTTCCCAAGTGTCCAAAAAAATAAAAGTGCTTTTTTGTGTGTATCTGTATGTGTGCATTAGCAACTTAGCTGCGCTATTATTGTTTGGTGACACTGACGGCCAGACCACAGTTTATTGTCCACATATTGTCATAGCACAGTGTGTTATTCTTATTCATAAAAAATCTTGTGACACTGTAAGTGGTATCGCAGTCTAATATTCAACTTTTAATTTTTTTCCTCAATCGTGAATGATTAGTCTACACGCTGACTACAAGACCACAACAAAGTTCTAAATAACATGTGTTATATATAAAACATAATGACATTACTGTTAGTTGCAGCACAGGGTGTTATTCTTTACTTATTTATAAAAAATATTGTGACACTAAGTGGTAGCGCAGTGTTATTCTTTTCTTATTCATACCCATTATACCCCTTTTCCACCTAAATTCCGGGTCTGACCAGGAGTTGGAACAAAGGCCCTGATTCAGAGCCATACGCTCTGACAGAGCGCTTGCTCTGAATCAGGGCTGTCCCTCCTACTTTTTGGAGCGGCCTCCTAGTCTCTCACATAGCTGTGGGTGACCACCCGCAGCTATAGCGAGCGGCCAAAATTATGGGTGCTTGTGACAAGACCCTTGTGGTAGGGTCTCGCTGCCGCAAGCCCTGGAGTGCTTTTGGCTCTATCAGAGCCAAAAGCACTCCCACTGACATCACTAGTGATGTCAGTGGGGCCGGCCCCAGACGGTAGGCGTTCCCATGGGAACGCCTCCATCTGGGCAGCCACGCCCCCGGCACACCCACCAAAGGGGGCGTGCTGTCACTCACCATCAACAGCATGCCCCCTTTGGTGCAAGACCCATAATGACGGTTTGTCCATCGTTATTCAGGTCTCACGCATGCGCATGACGGAGCCGTCTCCATCGTGCGCATGCACACTTGGGCAACAATGACCCACTTGTGAGCGCTAAGCACTCGCGAGCAGGTCTGAATCAGGCCCAAAGTTCCTATCCGGACCAGACCCGGAATTTTGCTGCCGCCGACTCGGGATATTCCCGAGTTGGCGCCGCTCACACCGGAGTCGGGTCAGCATAGAGTCGGCTTTTCCGGAGTGAAAGTGGTCGCTTGGAGATGACGTCATCTCCAAGCACCACTGAAGCCGGACCAATCGGCCGGCTAGCAGCGCACTCCAGGTCATTGTGACCCGGAGTGCGCTGTTCTCACAGCAGGGTTTCACGGGCTACGCAGTGTTAAACCCTGCTATTTACCTGGGTTGGATTGCCGGGGTCACTCGACATGGCAATCCAACCCTCTCCCCTTTTACACCAGGGAGCTGCCTGGGTTAACCCTTCAAAAACCAGGTTTTTAGTTCCGGTGTAAAAGGGGTATAAGTGGTGTCGCAGTATGTTATTATTATTCATAAATAATCTTGTGACAGTAAGTGGCAGCGCAGTGTGTTTTTCTTATTCATAAATACTCTTGTGACAGTAAGTGGCAGAGCAGTGTGTTATTCTTTTCTTATTCATAAAAAATCTTGTGATACTAGGTAGTATCGCAGTGTTATTCTTTTCTTATTCATAAAAAATCTTGTGACACTGTAGGTCATTGATACCACAGTGTAATATTTAAAATTGGTACAAATTGACATGTGTGCTGTACCCCACTTCATTTGTGTTTGTTGATATGGAGAACGATCAGTTGAGAGGAGAGCAGGAACCACATACTAGTGCTGGAGCTGCTGCCAGTGCCACCAGTCATGATGATACTAATGCATCTACATCATCTACTAAAGCCAATGCCCAAGGCCATACAGGGCTTCAGTCAGGGCATCTAAAATCAAGAACCAATCTTTTACAGTGGTAGAAAAAAACAACAAAGGGAAAGTTAGCTGCTGATAGACATAAAGGGCAGTATTCAATTTGAGGCAAAAAAATCGTTATTGGCGATAATTTCATTATCCCCATATTCAATTGCATTGACTTTTCGCCGGTGCGAAAAGTCAATGTAATAAAAAAGGGATAATTTTTCACCAGCCTTTAGTTGGCAAAAAAAAAAAGTGCAGAATTGGGGTTTAGAGGTGCAGGCTTAAAAAAATAGCCTGCACTCCTGGGAATGGCCCCTAAAAATGATCTGTGTAAAAAAAAAAAAAAATAGGGACAGCCCAAAAAAATAAGTTTAATTTTGGAGTAAAAAATAAATAAATGTGTGGATCAAAGTTTTTACCTAATGAATTAATTCAGGGGGGTTTCCCAAGTATGCGGCAGGTGTTTTAAACAATGCGGGTAGTAGCGGCAGGTGCATTTTTGAAGAATTTTAAAAATGCACTTTAGGGACTTAAAAATAGATTTGCACCCATTTTCATGTACCCCAAATTTGATGCACCTAGTTTTTTTTGTAAAAAAAAACAACTAAGTGCTCTTCTTCACCCCTTCTTCCTAGGTGGAAAAAAACACCTGCCGTGGCTATTTAAAAAACATACTTAATTTCCACAGGCCAAAACGGGGGTATCCATAGTGATCCCCCATGTCAGGGCATCATCAGGGGAGTCCCTGAATGAATTCCCAAAAATTCCCTCTTTTTTCTGATACTTACCTTTCTGCCGGGTCCCATTTTCGCTCCTTTCTAACTGAATGCGTGGATAAAGCGGGTGTGCGCCTGATACTTTATCCCTACAAAACCTCCGATGTGGAGCGAAAAGTCCAGCATGAACTTTTCACTCCAATATTGAATATGGCCCAAAATTGTCAATATGCCTTTCACCACATGAAGTGGCAAGGAAAGGCTAAGGCCTTGGCCTTTATTTATGACTGGTGGTTCTGCCTCTTATGATGATGTAAGCACAAGTGAACATGCTGACATAGAAATCGAGGATGCTTCTGTGGAAGTGCACCAAGATGAGCAGGATATTTGTGTAGCTGAAGCTAATAAGGATGTTGTTGATGATGATGTTGTTTGTGTAAATCAGGCACCAGTGGAAACAGTTATTGCCCGTGATAAGGAAAATCCCATTATCATACCTGGGCACAAGACAAAAATATCCACTTATGTGTGGAATTATTTCTACCCAGATCCGGACAACAATTGTCAAGTCATCAGTACCTTTTGTAAAGCCAGAGTAAGTAGAGGTAGGAACCTTAACCACCAAGGAATGTCCTCACGGTTACATTATCTGCAGCGCATCCATCCAAAAAGTTTTTGTGTTTTGTGTTGACTCATCTGCATCACCAGTGAGTCTTTTTGGAAAGTTTAGTTTTTTTCTCGGCAGATGCACTTGCTGGAGAAACTGAAGGAGAAGCCATCGCTGCATCACCTGCCACTTGAGCTGACAATTTGCTTACCAAAAGCTCTTTGAATCTCTTCAGATCTGTGTCCTTTGGAAAGAAGAACACAACGTATGACTTACACCTTCTATCTTATATCTTGCATTTGCTCTGTTCAGCTTGTCCACATTGGACAGTGGGTACAATGGCATTTTAAAGGCCACTAATTACGGTTTTTATTATATCCCTGTTTGGTAGCAGGCATACAGGACCTCAATTAACTGCCTAAAACCAACTGAATTATTGGTGGATATTGGAAGCACATCTAATACCAGCATAGATGTTATGGTGTCAATGATCCACTATGTCACTGGGTGACTGCTGTCATACTTGCTCTCCCTTACAAAGGATTGTTTAACAGCCAATGGTTTTTTAAGTACTACTAGTAGTCTTCCTGATCCTCTTCTGGATGAAAATCCACCAGCAGCAGCAGCAGACATAGTGCTCAAGAATTCTTCTGGGGCAAGGACTGATGTGAATGAGTAAATATTTTTTTGTAAATGCCTCCCCTCCTCCCTCATAAATTTGCCTTGGAAACTAAAAATTTTATTACATTTACAGTACTACTAATCAAATCTTCCTTTCTCTGCCTTCAACTACATACATACTCCAACTCCCTCAGGCCTCTTGAATAATAAAAACATTTGTTTCCTGATGTGCCATGTTGGAAATTGAACTGCCACTACTGCTGCAATCTTTGACATGCGGTTGCTGAATGCCAAAAATGTCCATAAATGTTTCTGGCCACAGACTGCATCTCCTGCATGCCCCTTTAATTTGAAAAAATATATATTCTGAACCACCAAGTTGATTTTGTGGGCAAAATATGGGACATATTGTTCACCCATCCTCTCCCCTACTCCCTTGTAAATTTGCTTCGGAATATAAAAATTAAATGAAATTTACTACTTATCAAGCATTCCTGTCCCTGCCTTCAACTACATACTATAAATACTCCAACTCCCTTAGGCCTCTTGATTAATGAAAACATATATTTCCTTATGTGCCATGTTGGAAGTTAAACTGCCACATGTTTGTGCCGCCCACTGCTGCCACTTAGCTTAGTCAGCCAGCTAGCTTGGTGCAAATTTTGGGCCTAAACCAGGTGAAAACAATATTGTGAGCTGTGATGTGGTCAAAATTTACTGTAAACGAGTGGAAATTAATGTTATTGAGGTTAATAATACTGTAGGAACAACCCCCCCCCTCAAATTATGTGATTTTAGCAGTTTTTATCAATTAAAAAAAAATAAAAAAATACAGATCCAAAAACAAAACCAAAACACGCAACGAGTGGTTTTGGCAAAACCAAATCTAGATCCAAAACACAAGGATGGGGGTCGGCGCACATCCCTAATTAAAAGTGACTATGTGGGTGTAGTATTGCATATTGTCCACATGGGGGCAGCAACCTCCTTACAAAATAGAATGGAACTTGTAAAACCCATTGCTTCTGATCGTGTTTATGGATGAAAATCAAAAGTCCAGTGATTTCACTAGCTGTGTTTTGCTAGTAAAAGCATTGAACTTTTACATTTCGGGCATAAACACGAGCAGAATCACCATGTATTACAACCTGATGCTTTGTTAATAGACCCCTAAGAGAGTGAAGGTGAGAATTAAGGTTATGATACTGCTAAAGTGAACGAAACATAAATTTTGGGAGATGAGGTGAGAGCAGTGACAGGAGAGTGCAGCCAACGTATAGTACAACAGTAATGATTAGATTTCCCTGCCAGATGTATAATAACAAATTACATTGTTTTATTTTATAGGCAAAGAGTATGATTCAGCCTGTTGGTGACGCAGCACAACTAATACTTAGTCACAGCCATCAGCAATGACAGTGCTATAACAGGGAAGGCCTGTCCTTACATATACAATTATCTCCTGCATAAAAGTGGGTTAGTCTTTACCAGATAAGTCTTCACAGATTACCAAATACATCTTTATCAGGTAGAAATGTTCTTTCTTCCATTGTGTGACAAGTCCAAGCATCATGTTATAATTGGTCAAACTATTATCTAAAAAGAGTTATACTATATGTAGAAGCTTTTACAGGATAGACCATGACTTGCTCATGTACCTGGTACCTGCAATATGTTACGGAGGTTATCTCTATGATCATCCTTCATTATGCTATTTGGTCTTCACATTTAACAATCATATATGTATATATTATTACCAGTTATTTATATAACGCACAGATATTCCACAGCACTTTACAGAGAATATTGGCCATTCCCACCAGTCCCTGCCCTACACATGCCTACTCTCCCAGAAGTTGCGCGAGGCTCCTGATTTTTCGGGTAATCCCCCGCACCCCCGATAGTGTAGGCATATCTCCCACATTCTACCCACTTCCTAGTAAAGTGGGCAGAATGGGGAGAATTTCTGCGGCGATTGCAGGTCCTCATGTAGGGCGCGGTGCATAATGACACAATTCTTCAAGAGTCGCGTCATTTAGCCGGGCAGGAGAAAAAAAAAGTTAGTAACTATGTGCTGCCCCATTGGAGCTTACAAGCTAAGGGGTCTATTTACTAAACAGTGTTAGGAGAAGTGAAAAGTGATAAGGTACCAGCCAATCAGCTCCTAACTGCCATCTCACAGGCTGTGTTTGAAAAATGACAGTTGGCAGCTGATTGGCTGGCACCTTATCACTTTTCACTTCTCCTAACACTGCTTAGTAAATAGACCCCTATATTTCCTACCACATGCTGACACAAATACACTGTAGGGTTAATTTTGTTGGGAGCCAATTAATCTACCAATATATTTTTAGAGTGTGAGAGGAAACCGGATTACCTGGAGGAAACCCACGCAAGCACAGGGAGAATATACAAACTCCACACATTTAGGGCCTTGGTGGGAATCTAACCAATGACCTCAGAGCTGTGAGGCAGTAATGCTAACCATTACACCGTCTGTGCTAACTATGTCTAGATATCTTCACAAACAACTGTATAAACATTTGTACTTACTGAACCTTGTTACAAAATGCTCATACTACTGATCCTGTAGCTTTGCATATACTGTTCTGCTGACCTAGCCAGGGGCACCGAAAGGGGGTGTAGGGGAGGACTAATTACCCGGGTCAGCTGCTGAGTGAAACAAATGTGCCCCTTTGTAGCATGCAGTACCGCTTCCTGGCGACACACATAGTATTATCTGTTTTTTTTATTGGAGGAGGCATGACCACGCCTCCTGTATTTGACCATGCACCCTCCAGTACCCAGGCCCTGTGGCTGTCTCAACGACCCTGGATCTGCCAAAAATAGAGTTAGTATTGGCAATGAAATATCCTGAAACAAAATGGTGCTTTAGTCAGAGAAAACCAATGATGTCTGAACATCCCAATTAATCCAGCAATGTTTGTTAGAGATAAAATATTTCTGTTTTCCCAAAATTTGAGTTTAACCCCCTCAGATCTGACTCCACACAATTATATAGCAGTCAGATCATAATGCATAATATTATTAAACATTGTTTATTTTAATTCAACATCAGGAAGTTCACTTCCCTCATGTTCATAGAGTTGCTTAGTCCTCAGACAGGGGAAACGTGTAAGAAATGAATTCCCAGTAGCACAATAAATGTACTGGAGGGATCTGCCTGTGACATCAGAACAGGGTTGTGTACCATACAGCTCTGGGCTTGCGGGTCACATATGAGTCACAGAGGGGATAATGGAAGCCCCTATCTGTCCATAGAGCCTGGTTGAGTACCGAGATCCAGCAGCACCAGTATGGGCATCCACCATTATTTATCCAAGCTGTCAGAGCATTTGGACCACAGATGTAGTAAGGATGGCATCCCAGCAAAGCAGTAAGGTGTCCTCACCGCTTTTGGATTGAAGTCTTCAGTGCTTGTATGTTGGGTGCCCAGTGGGCAGGAGTCCTAGCAGCCATCTGTGGTCAGGTGCTCCAGTGGAGGTTTCAGGAGCAGAAAAGAACAGAAGGGAGCTGGCATGGACCTGCAGCATGTGTCGGGGCTATAACTAGGGGTGTGCCAGCTGTGCCATCATCCAGGGTGCAGACACTTGCATTTTGCTTATAGGGTGCCTGGAATGGCACTGTACAGCTGTTGCTCTGCTTTAGAGCTTCCCAGAGTGTCCTTTGGACACTCCGGGCATGCAGTCTGCAGTATGAAGAGTCTAAGGATGCCCCGATCAGTGCTCTTTCTCTGTGTTGATGGCTCAGCCCAATCAGGAGTGATGTCATGATGTTCCTTTGGGGGGCAGCGCCAGGAAAGTGGGGCACAGAACCCTCCTCTGGCAAGCAATTTCAGGGAGATGGGTCGTCTGAAGCAGGTATCAATACTGAGTCTCCAGAGTGCATCAGGGATGAGGAGATCTTACATACAGGCCCCACGCCTCCGATTCCTTCCTCAACTCGGGACCTCAGCTTTCATTTCATTCCGCACAGCCAGTCGTGACAATTTGATGGCTCTGCCCGGGATTACCCACCAGGATTCAGGAGCCTCCCGGCCATTCCGGGAGAGTAGGAAAGTATGATCTGTATATAGGTTATATAACTTAAGGCAATGAGGAAGTGGGGTTTCCTGCCTCTGTGGTAAAGTAATATGTACTCTTTGCTGTACAACCCTGTATAACTCGTTCTAGCAACGGAAGAGTGACAGAATGAGGTTAAAGGGAGTCTATTCATCATCACTTAATTTTCACAAAAGCAGGTGAAAATGCACATATTCACCTGCAATTGTAAAAATTTAGTTATTGGACCATTCATCAAGTAGGTAAAGCAGGAGATATCACATATATCTCCTACTTACCTTCCTGTGGCGGAATGGCCCACTGTCCCCATACACTAGTATCACAGATATCTCTGCTTACCTTCCTCTCCAGGAATGGCCTGTTGTCCCCATACACTAGTATCACATATATCTCCTGTTTACCCTTCTCTCCTGGAATGGCCCTCTGTTCCCATACACTAGTATCACATATATCTCCTGTTTACCTTTCTCTCCTGGAATGGCCCTCTGTTCCCATACACTAGTATCACATATATCTCCTGTTTACCTTTCTCTCCTGCAATGGCCCGCCATCCCCATACACTAGTATCACAGATATCTCCTGCTTACCTTCCTCTCCTGGAATGGCTCACTGTCCCCATACACTAGTATCACAGATATCTCCAGCTTACCTTCCTCTTCTGGAATGCCCGCTGTCCCCATACACTCGTATCACAGAAATCTCCTACTTACCTTCCTCTGGTGGAATGGCCCGCTGTCCCCAAACACTAGTATCACAGATATCTCCTACTTACCTTCCTCTTGTCGGAATGGCCGCTGTCCCCATACACTAGTATCACCGATATCTCCAGCTTACCGTCCTCTCCTGGAATGGCCCGCTGTCCCCATACACTAGTATCACAGATGTCTCCTGCTTACCTTCCTCTCCTGGAATGGCCCTCTGTTCCCATACACTAGTATCACATATATCTCCTGTTTACCTTTCTTTCCTGGAATGGCACTCTGATAGGGACACTTATGAGGAGGAGGCGGAGTGCACTGGGCAGCCTAGCTATGGCCCTGGTTCCCGGTGTTATGCGCTAGCCTAACAGATGCTAGAGGTCCAATAGGACCTCTAGCATCTGTCTCCTCCTAGGCAGTGGCAATTTTTGGAGGGCCATTTTCAGCAGATTCCATGCAAATGGCTAGCCTGCATGGAATCTGCAACCCCCAAGCCACAGCGCCCCACAAGCCTCCGCACCCCCAAGCCACCATGGGGGCTTTGGGGGTTGTAGTTATGCCATTGTATGACTCCCTATAAGTAAGTAATAGGTTTAATGTATCTCAGCTAGAGAGGAAGTAGCGTCATTTCACTAGGAACAGCTCTTTCTGTTAATTAACAGTCTTATTAAGAGAGGAGACTGCACTTAGGTCTGTGGATAAATCCCTACCCAATGTGCAAGGGTTACCTATTGGATCCTCTGGCCATCTCGGAATCTCTCCCTCTGCAGGCAGCAACTCTTGCAGTCTCTCTTTACTGATAAGACGTCTGTTTGACACATTTATTCTACAGCAGAACAATGACCTCAAGAAAATACAGCCAATGTCACTAAAAACTACCTTCAGCGTAAAGGAGAACAAGGAGTCCTGGAAGCGATGATATGGCTCCCACAAAGCCCTGATCTCATCATCATCGAGTCTGTCTGGGATTACATGAAGAGACAGAAGGATATGAGCAAGCCTACATCCACAGAAAATCTGTAGTTAGTTATCCAAGATGTTTGGAACAACCTCCCTGCCGAGTTCCTTCAAAAACTGTGTGCAAGTGTACCTAGAAGAATTGATGCTGTTTTGAAAGCAAAGGACAGTCGCAACAAACATTAATATGATTTAGATTTCCCTTCTGTTCAACCACTTTGCATTTGTTAATTGATAAAAATAAACTATTAACATTTCTATTTTTGATAGCGTTCCTACTTCGCAGCATTTTTTTCACACCTGTCTAAAACTTTTGCACAGTACTGTATATATGTTTGTGTATGCCTGTCACATTCAACAGTGCTCCCAATAGTCCATTAAACAAAACATCCCCTCTTTTCTCTGCAGAACATCTTAACATATATAACAATTAACCCCAATACAATAGGCAGTCTATAAGTAGTTTCTATATATATTATAGATGTTGTCACAAGCTGCCGCACTGCAAACACAGGGCAGGATGAACGCAGAGCGAGCATTCACTGAAACTCCTCCCATCTCCTGTCCATCATTCTGGGAGTATCTGGATTGGCTCCTGCATCTATTTCTTCCTGGTGAGAATGCTGCCCCGATGCCGGTGATAGAGTTTTCATGTTTTTGGTTCTGGCATAGTCTCCTGTGTGATCCAGTCGAGCTCCAGTTCTCTAGTCTAGATTGTTATTCTGCCATTTGTGTCATTCAGGCGGTACAGTTCACATACCATCTACCTGCCGTTTGTGTCATCTAGGTGGCACAGACAGCACTTTGTGTCCAAGAGTGCGCACTCCTATGTACGCCGCTTGTGTCAACCTGGCAGCACAAGCCGCACTCCAGAGTCAGCTGCTTGGGTCAACTCAGCAGCACAGGCCACACTTCAGCTTCCACAGTACGCAACCCTGCATATCATCGCCTGTGTCTCTCCTGTGGCACTAGCTCTTCATCTGCCGCATCTAGCCAAGTTATACCAGCCCTCAAGGCTGCTGCTGCACGGTCCACAGGCCGCATCTTATCATATGGCCCAAAGGCCACAGCTAGCCAAAACTTAAGAGTCACCTTCTGGATGTGAATTGTCTCATTTGCATGGGGAAAACCCACCCCTCAGATGAGATGGATCTCAGCCAGTGGACAACATTGAAATCACCATTAAAAAGTCACAATGGAAGACTACAGTGTGGAGAATCTTTCTTCACAGTCAGGAGAGGCCTCAAAGAACATGAAAAAGGATGCTCTAGGTGCTGAACTTTAAGGGATTTCTCCATCATGTTCTGCAGTGTGGAAAGGTATCATTCACATGTTTTCTATAAAGCAGTTCAAAGTTACAGCCTTCAGAGTGTCTGGTTATAACAACCACCTTTGCCAGGAATTACCAAAGATTATCACAAGCAAAGGATTCATCTGTCCGGAATCTGTCTGGGAATTCATGTATTGTATCTGGCCTGAATGCAACCAGTGATTCTGTGATCTGTAGCCAACTTTATTCCTACCTGAATCGCAAACTGAAATATGGAATAGTGAGCACAGACAACATACAACATGGAGGCCTTTGTTATTGCGCTGCCTGCATGCCAACCAATACCTCCCAGACTACACCCACTGGGGTTACCAGGTCTTGATTATGACCATCCCCATCTGTTGCTAGACCTTCCTCTTCCAAACCATCCATCCTGGACTTCCTGTCCAGAAAGGGTGAGCAGGGTACAGAAAGAGGAGCTAGATGTCCCAGATGAATTTTTTTTTCATCTATAATAGATGATGTGGAGAGAGAAGAGCTTCAGATGTTGGAACAGGGGTTCCTACCTATTTGGCTTCCCTCCAGAGAGCAGAGCTCTGTTCCTCAGGAAGTGTCTATGCCTGAACTGATAGGTAGTCTCTGTCTGTTGGTAAACATTGAACACCCTTCAGGAGATGGCAACCAAGAATAGCAACAACTATAATAATGTGTCCACTGATAACCAGCCTGATCCCTTAATAGCAACATACTCCATATGGCCAACTCATAACATGACACCCAGTTTGCAGCCTCCTCTTCCTTATTACACTAATCCAGTCACCATGGTTAATCAATCAGCCATGTGTGGTCCACCAAATTTTTGGCCTTCTACATTCTAACATCATAATAACACACTATAACACACTAGACTTATAACCTTTGCTTTTGTTTATATTTTTGAATAGAACAGTTTTAGAATTTAGGATGCCCACTCTATATAGGTTTGTAAATATAGACTTTAGTTTTTTAGAGCATATAACTTTATAAGCTGTTAGGATAACATTTCTGCTATGTTTAAGATTAAAAAAACAACTTTTTGTAAACCAATAACTTAAAAAAAGTTTTCATTGCAATATTCATTCTTGTTTGTTTTTTTAAAGATATTTTTTTATTACAGGTTTTGTTTACAAAATGCAATAAAAATATTTATCAGAATTAAAAAAATAAAATAAAAATAAATGGTTTTAATTTTTCACTGATGGTGTGGCTAACACGCACACAGAAAAAAATTGATTGTTTTTTTCACACTGGGGGTGAACCCCTGAAAGAGGCAGCAGCCTCTTGACAGATAGCAGCACAGCACCCCTGCACACCTACACCAATGACAGGTGTGGCTAACATGCACACAAAAAAATTGTTAATTTATTTTTTGGGCAGCAGCCCTTTGACAGACAGAAGCACAGCACCCATGCGCACCTACACCAATGACAGGTGTGGCTAACACGCACAAAAAAAAATTTGTTTATTTTTTTTTTGGGTAGCAGCCCTTGACAGACATCAGCACAGCACCCCTGTGCAGCTAAGTCAATGACATTGACAACCCGGCGTAGCTAATACGCACACAATAATGTTTTTTTTTTAATTTTTGTCCCAGCAGCCCTTGACAGATAGCAGCACAGCGCCCCTGCACAGCTACGCCAATGACAGTGACCGCCAGGTGTGGCTATCACGCACCCAAATGCAATAAAAATATTTATCAGAATTAAAAAAATAAGATACAAAAAAAATTGTTTTTATTTTTTCACTGATGGTGTGGCTAACACGCACACAGAAAAAAAATTATTGTTTTTTTCACACTGGGGGTGAACCCATGAAAGAGGCAGCAGCCTTTTGACAGACCGCAGCACAGCACCCATGCGTACCAAGTCGATGACAGGTGTGACTAACACGCACACAAAAAAATTGTTTATTTATTTTTTGGGCAGCAGCCCTTTGACAGACAGGAGCACAGTACCCCTGTGCACCTACACCGATCACAGGTGTGGCTCAGTGGCGTAAGTTCATCCCAGACGCCCGGAGGTAAGTTATAATTTGGTGCCGCCCATCACAGCCGTAGACACTGTAATGTAGCAATTCGCATGCAGACAGGCTATAGATAGACGAAGGTAGCAGCTGATGGTCTGACATGGAGCTCTCCACTAGTGTATGGTGGTTTCTCACGTGCCGGGCAGGGGTGCCATGTATTGGGTGGCTGTGATGGTACACTCTGGGTACATAGTTACAGCCCTAAGTGGGGTGAATGTGTTGTGGACAATGGATAGGTTGCCCCTTCAGAGCTGGAGCCCGGTGGCAGGCGCCTCCATTGTCTCCCATAGTTCTGCCCCTGGTGTGGCTAACACGCACACAAAAAAAATTGTTTATTTACTTTTTGAGCAACAGCCCTTAGACAGACATGAGCACAGCACCCCTGCACACCTACACTGATGACAGGTGTGGCTAACATGCACACAAAAAAATTGTTTATTTATTTTTAGGGCAGCAGCCCTTGACAGACAGCAGCATAGCACCTCTGCACAGCTACGCCAATGACAGCCAGGTGTAGCCAACATGCACACAATTTTTTTTTTATATTTTGGGCAGCAGCCCCTGACAGACAGTAGCACAGCACCCCTGCACAGCTACACCGATGACAGTGACAGCTAGGTGTGGCTAACATGGGTACAAAGTTTTATTTTTATTTTTTGGGCAGCAGCCCTTGACAGACAGCAGCACAGCACCTCTGCACAGCTACACCGATGACAGTGACAGCTAGGTGTGGCTAACACACACACAATTATTTTTGGGCCAGCAGCCCCTTGTCAGACAGCAGTACAGCACCCCTGCACACCTACGCCGATGAAAGGTGTGGCTAATATTTATTTACTTATTTTTTTTTAACACTGGGGTGAACCCCTGAAAAGAGGCAACAGCCCCTTAACAGACAGCAGCACAGCACCCCTGCACTGATGACAAGTGTGGCTAATACTATTTTTTTTATTTTTTTCACACTGGGGGTGAGTGAATAGCACCCCTGAAGGACAGAGCACCCCCTGGACAACAGAGCATTACAGCCAGCCAGCCCCTATGGACAGAACAACAGCCAGCCAGCCAGCCCCTCTATAGACAACAGCCAGCCCTTATGGACAACAGTAGCCAGCCCCTATGCACAGCATCAGCATGCAATTAACAATAACAACAGCACAGCTCCCAGCTCCCTCCCTTTTCATTCTCCACAGCCGGAATTAAAAATGGCGGCAAATTGCGGGACCTTTATAGAATCCAAAACCCGTGAGAATCAGACAGCGGGATGATGACGTTTTGCCTCGTTTTCAGATCCGAGTCAGGTGGGAAAACCCGAGTCGACTCATATCTGACTCGGATCCCCGTAGTTCGGGTGGGTTCGGATCTTAGGGAACCAAACTCGCTCATCTCTAACTGTAAATACATTATGTGTACATGTAATACATTCATAAACTCATCCTAACCTACAACTGTAACTAGGGTGTCAGGTTGCTGCCTAGGATTGGCCATTGCTCACCTCAAGCCAGCTTCCCCTGGTCTTCCATGTTGCCAGACATCAGGTGCAGCAGGGGGTATGTGCTGAGCATTCTGCCTAAGTGCCATGTGAACTGCCTGGGTTGCGCCGTGCCGGGTTTCTGCGATATCCATCATGGACGCGACCGTGACAGTTTGCACAGGCCACATGAAAGCTACTGGGTCCCAGGTGGCTAGTGCGCTACAGGAGTTAGCCACATGCATGGACAATCAGGAGGGAGGCCAATGCAAAGTAGGTCAATACCTACAAGAGCTTTCAGGTCAACTGATGGGTATACAGGCATCCCTAGCAACACTCCCTCTGTCTACAGCGGCCTCACCATCTACCCCACCACCTCCACCCACTGGTGTTGGGAGTCCAAGGTCTCGTCTTCAATTAGCTACACTGGAACGTTTTGATGGAAACCCATGACAATGTTGCGGGTTTATTAATCAGTGTGAAATACACTTTGAGTGTTTGCCATACAATTTCCCTATGCCCTGGTCTAAAGTGGCCTATATTATATCCTTGTTGTCCGGGACGACCTTGGACTGGACCTCTCCTCTCTGGGAATGGGCCAATCCGATTGTGTGTAATTATGACTCATTTATTTCTTACTTCAAGAGAATCTTCGATGAGCCCGGTTGCACGGCTTCTGCGTCTATAGACTTACTACGAGTTTGACAAGAGACCCGACCGGTTGGACAATATGTAATCAAATTCCAGACTATCTCCTTGGAGTTAAAATGGAATGAGGAGGCACTGAAGGTGGCCTTCCTCCACGGAAAAGATGAAGGACAAACTTGCCTCCCGAGACTTGCCTGAGGCTTTCACAGATGTAATATCCCTCTGTATTAAGATTGATCTGCGTCAAATGGAGCATATCGCCCACAGTGGTCGATGGAATCGTGCTCAGAAATCTTAATCTCCAGTCACATTTCCCTCTATGTCTCCTAGTTCCAGCAGGGAGGAACCTATGCAGGTCAAATGAACCCGATTGTCTTCAGCAGAGCGAACTCGTCACTTTCAAAATAAACTCTGTCTATATTGTACCGCTTCAGACCACGTCTTGAAGAACTGTCCTCTCCTTATGGGAAATGCCAGACCCTAACTGGCTTTGGGTGTGTCCAGTTGTGGGCTCTTATTAAACCCACCCATATTATGGATAGTTATCTACCTGTCACGCTTTCCTATAAGGAGAAGACGAAAGATCTAAAAGCCTTGGTGGATTTGGGTGCAGCAGGGAATTTAATTTCTGAGGCCTTGACACGTTCTCTTGGTATTCCGGTTACACCCCTTGCTTCCAAACTGAACCTCTCGGGAGTGGATGGCAGTATAATTCTGGGTAACCCAATTTCGTGTCCCTACAAGTGGGTTGCCTACACAAAGAGGTATCTTCGTTCTCTCCCGGACTTTGTATGAGATGGTGTTAGGACTTCCCTGGCTCAGGAAGCACAATCCTACCTTGTACTGGTCTACAATGCAAGTCTTATCTTGTGGCTCAAAGTGCAACCATCAGTGTCTGTCCTGTGTTATACCAGTTCATGCCCACACTTTTCCCACACAGTCTCCGCTAGGGTCTCATCTTGAAACAGAGCTTCCTGACCCACGCTTACCTAATGCCTATCAAGAGTTCGCAGATGTCTTTAATGAACAATCAGCTGACAAACTACCACCTCATCACCCCTGGGACTGCAACATAGATCTGGGATAGTGCCTGGGAAAATGCCCTCTAGGGGTCGAGTCTATCCCCTGTCTGTGCCAGAAACTGTGGCAATGGCAGAATACATCAAAGAGAACCTGTCCAAAGGCTTTGTCAGACCATCTTCTTCTCCTGCTGGTGCAGGGTTTTTTTTTGAAGAAAAGAAAGATGGGGGACCTCGACCATGTATCGATTACAGGGGCCTCAACGCTATTACTGTGAAGAACTGGTACCCTTTACCCCTTATTTCAGAAATATTTGACAGAGTGCAAGGGGCCCGTGTCTTTTCCAAGCTGGATCTATGAGGAGCATATAATTTGATACGTGTCAAGTCAGGGGATTAGTGGAAGACTGCGTTTAATACAAGGGATGGACATTTCAAGTATCTGGTAATGCCATTTGGGCTAAGCAACGCTCCAGCAATTTTTCAGGGATACATTAATGAGGTATTCAGAGATGTGCTCTATAAAATTGTGGTAATTTACCTCGACGACATACTAATTTTTTCCAAGGGCTTACAGTCTCACCAACTCCATGTTAAAGAGGTCCTGGGCTGTCTTTGAAAACACAATCTGTACAGGAAGCTTTCTAAGTGCCTTTTCGAACAATCTTCGGTACCATTTCTTGGACACATTATCTCTGGTGACTCATTGAAGATGGACCCTGAGAAGCTAGAGGCCATTCAAAACTGGCCCCAACCAACTACTTTGAAGGCCATACAATGATTTTTGGGGTTCTCAAATTATTACAGAAGGTTCATTTTGGGTTTCTCCACTGTGGTGGCTCCCATCACAGCCCTTACAAGAAAAGGCTCCAATCCGTCACACTGGTCACGTACAGCAATTGCAGCCTTTCAAAAGTTAAACTCTGCATTCTCTACTGCTCCAATCCTCCATCAACCACATTTGAGCAAGCCATTCATTCTGGAGGTAGATGCATCTTCAGTGGGAGTGGGAGCAGTACTCTCGCAGGCAGGGGACGATGGGAAATCACATCCTTGTGGGTACTTCTCTAGGAAATTCTCGCCTGCTGAAAAGAATTACACTATCGGAGACTGAGAATTACTGGCTATGCGTTTAGCTTTTGAGGAATGGAGACATCTGTTGGAGGGTGCGAAGTTCCCATTCACCGTCATCACAGATCATAAAAATTTGCTTTACCTCCAAACGGCACATTGCTTGAATGCCAGACAAGCACGATGGTCCCTTTTCTTTGCTCGCTTCAATTTCAAGGTTTAATTTTGGCCTGGAGTCTTGAATAAAAAAGCTGATGCTTTATCTCAGGCTTTTCTGGAAGAAGATTTGCTGTAGGTTCAAACTGTTTTAAATCATCTGGTTCTAGCCCCTACACAAGTACTAACTCCTCCTCCGGGCAAAATTTTTTGGATCCTCAATTAAGGAAGAAATTGTTGTCTTTGGCCCATGCTTCTCTCTTTGCTGGACATACAGGTATTCACAAATCATATAACTTTCTGCAGCGGTCCTACTGGTGGCCATCCATGTGTGAGGATGTCTACAACTTTGTCATGGCATGTGTTAAATGTGCCCAGCATAAGTCCAGTCAAAAGAAAGTCGTTGGTCCTCTTCGGCCATTGCCTGTGCCTGATACGCCCTGGACCCATATTTCGATTGACTTAATTTCTGAACTGCCATTTTCAAAAGGGTTTGGTCGTGGTTGACCGTTTCTCAAAAATGGCCCATTTCATTTCACTAAATGGTCTTCCTTCAGCTCCACAGCTGGCCCAAGTGTTTATTCAGCAAGTGTTCAGGCTTCATGGATTGCCAAAGGAAATTGTGTCCGATCATGGGGTACAGTTTGTAGCAAGGTTTAGGAAGGCTCTTTGTACCTCTTGTGGGATTAAACTAAAGTTTTCTTCGGCTTACCATTCTCGGACTAATGGATAGACGGAGAAGGTAAATGAGGAACTGGAAACATTCATCAGGCTGTTTGTGGGCTCCTCGCAGGATGATTGGGTCGACCTTTTGCCCTGGGCAGAATTTACCAATAACTTTGGGTATCATTCCTCCTCCAATACGACCCCATTCTTTACGGTGTATGGTAGACACCCTTGAGTGACAAACTTTCCAGATCTACCACTTGTGGAAGTTCCTGCAGTTACTAAGCTGATGAAGTTTGCTGACAAAAAGCATTTAGCTGTTCCTCTCCTGAGAGTTGGGGACAGGGTATGGCTGTCTTAAAAAAAGATTTGTCTAAGAGTACCCAGTATGAAGCTGGTGCCCCGCTTCATCGGTCCTTATCATATTCTTAAGATTGTCAATCCTGTGGTATACAAGCTTGAACTTCCTCCTTAACACAGGATTTCTAACACCTTTCATTTATCACTTCTACACCCTTTGGTACTCAACCAGTTCCAGCAGTCTCCTCCCAAGACCCCTCCGGTTCAGATTCACTGGGGAGTTGAGTTCGAGGTAGAAAAAATTTTAGATTCTCGTCATCGGAACAATACTCTTCAGTATCTTATTGACTGGAGAGGGTAACGCCCAGAAGAGTGAGCCTGGATCAACATGCATGTACATGCTCCTCAGTTGGTATGAGCCTTTCATAGAAAATTCCCTGAGAAACCCTGTGGGCATCAAGAGTCTGCCCTGAAAGGGGGGGTACTATCAGGCTGCGGCCTAGGAGCGGCCATTGCTCACCTCTGTGTCAGCTTCCCCTGGTATTCCGTGTGGCCAGATGTCAGGTGCAGCATGGGGTACGTGCCATGTGAACTGTCTGGGTTGCGTCGTGCTGGATTTCTGCGGTATCAGTCATGGATGAGGCCATGACAGGTAGCATCATCTGATGGCCTGTACCCAATGGTAGCAAGATGGTAGTCAGCTGATGCTGTCCACCAGTGATCTGCTACTGCTGGGGATAAGACTCCGGACCACAGGAACTTGCCTGTGCAACGTTGTCGCTACTGTGCGTTATTGCTGCTGCCTCGTTCCAGGTTCCCTTGTATTATTGGTGATTCAGTGCCAACTTTAGTGTAACAGAGCTCCTGCCATCTAGCCTGTGTACCAGATGAATTTCCACCTCTCAGTGCAACAGAGCAACTACCATCTAGCCTGTGTGCCAGATACTGTATACTACTCTACCTGCAACAGTGTTTTCAACATCTAACCTGTGTACCAGATAAGATACCAACTCATAGTGCAACAGAGCATCTAACCCCTAGCCTCTGTGCATCCACTGCAAGCTGCAGTGCAACTTTGAGTCCAGTCTCTACCGGTGTACATCACTCGTTTTTTGATGAAGTATAGCGTCGCGTCATGGTGTATTCTACAGTGCATAGTCCGACGCTAGGACATCTCCTTAGAGACCCCATTTCCAGTGTACCAACTTGACGCAAGTTAGCGTCCAGGACCTTCTTGGAAGTTTCCTAGCAAGGATTTCCCTCTGACTTGCCAGCCTCCTGGTGCCCTACCCTGTCTCCTGTGCTGTGCTTCTTTTTGAAGTATATCCCTCAGGCAATTGCTTATTCTACTCCATTCCCACTGCATTGGACACCAGTGCAAAGGACCGCGACCTGCCAGCTGGGTGCAGCAAAACCCAAATCCCGATAGGTAGGGGTCACTGGTGAACACCTCCCGGTTGGTTAGACTCGGCACCCTTGTACGGGTCTTGCCAACGTCTGACGTCTGTGGATAAGGAAGTCTTATATTCAGGCCCCACGCCTCCGATTCCTCCCTCAACCCGGGACCTCAACTTTCACCCCAGCAGCTGGGGAATCTTCCTCAGAGACCATGACATAGGGGTTACATATATGTTTTTTACTGAATGTTCCTTAAGTTTTAATGATTTTATCAGTTTTGCTATTCTGTACACCTAATATTTTTATTTTTAGAATGGCCCTTCCCCTGCCAATAAGGTCAGTGATTCATCCAATTAGTGGCGCATCACATTCTGCTGCATGTGTTGTGCTTGTACTTTTTGCTCCTAGCATAAGCTCCCTTCGCTCCTCATAACATGGCACCGCATTGCATTAGTGACAGCTGTGCATGGCAGACACACCTCCCAATACTCCTGGCAGTCGGGTCAAAGAGAAGACTAGGGGGCTTATGTAATAGGGTGTGAGCTTGTGCTGCTGTGGGAGCACACAAGAGTGTTCCAGCTTAGTTTTTCCTTTGAAATGATTGCTGCTTTAAAAATACAGGAACACTTCATACTTGCCTACCTCTCTGGAAATGGCTGGCTCTTGAAATTTGGCTGGCACCCCTAACCACCTGGTAAAGTAGTCAAGTCTCCAGCACCACCCTGACCCTCCTCCACCCATGTGCTCTCCCCCATGGCTGCCCACTTACAGAGCACATGTGGGCAGTCTGGGGGGGGGCAATGACATGACTTGTGGTAAACTACATCATAATAGCCCCGTCTCTGCTATACAATGCCTTTTTTAGCTGCCCTGTATATTGGATGGTGGGTTCACGGTGACAGGATCATGCCACCATGCTCTAGCACCACCTACTTTCTCGACTGGCATACCCCCAGTTTGCCGACCTGGCTGTCTCCAAAGTCGGTTAGTTTGGAACACTCTCATGTATTCTCGCAGCAACACAATCTCGCACCCTTTTACATAAGCCCCTAGAACTTGGACTGTTTCACATAAAATAGTGCAGTTGGAAGGTGTGCTAATTAATAAATTACACTGCAAAACCAAAACTAGTTTGTTCCAGCTCACTTTCAATTTGCCTTTTGCTCCATTACACCTGAATTAAGTGGCATTTGCTAAATTGAACTGATCCACATAAGCCACCATCCCAGATTGATCATATGATGAAGTCGCTATCTTGCCACTGAGACTCCAAGTTTGTATATAATAAATCCTGGTCTCTGATTGTTATTCTGCTGCTGTTAGGAGAAGATATAAGCAGTTATAGCATCACATATGTGATGTCCACATGTTAGCGCCCACTGGAGGATTTATATGATACTGACATTTAAGGTGCCTACACACTTGGCGATGTGCTCATGATCCGACATCATGTATGATTTCCCTTGAACTCTCCCCGGCAGTCGTGGGCACGATTTGGTCTAAAAAGCTGCCAATTTGATACACCATCCCACGATCTATCGTGCATCATGACGGAAGTCCAAACCATGAGATCATGCATGATAGATCGTAAGTTTACCAAACAACACATGAGGATATTCACGATTGGCTGGAAATGTAATTAATGAGCAGGGCTAGCTAGCAGGTGCCATTTTAACTCTGTGCACATTCTTCTATGCTACTAGTGAGGCTAGGTGTATAACTGCTGAACCCTGTTCATTGCTACTGTGCTCTGCTTTGTATTTGGCGAGTGTGTCTTACCTGCATTCTATCCTGTTCCTGAATTCTGTGCTGATGGATCCCTATTGGTATAGAGTGTTGGTCGTCTATGCTGGGGTATAGGTGATGAAGGAGAGGGCCCAGCAAACAAGGAGAGCATGCTGGACCAAGGAGTGGCTGCTGCAAAGGGATACTCACTCTCACATGTCCCTGCTGATGGAGATCAAGGAGAACAACACGGATGACTACCACAACTACCTGCGCATGGATGATGCCAACTTCCAGGAGTTGCTGAGCATGGTGAACCCCCACATCTGAAGGCAGGTCACAAGGCTGCGGAGGGCAATCCCTGCTGAAGAGAGACTGGTGGCTATCCTGAGGTACCTGGTTACAGGAAAGTCACTGGGTGTGGGTCCCCCTGGATGGCCTTTGTTGATCTGTTTCAGGGCACCGCATTATAACACATTTTTCTTTTATAACACATTTTAACCCTTCACTGTTTGTTTATTATATATGTACCTCACTTTTTATTTTCATTCTTTATATGCAGCAGTAGCTGCTCCTAACTATCTCTTTCACACTGCACTTTTCTTACTATGGCAGTGCCCTGGGGCGGCTTAGCTGGGCAAGTTTGGGGGTGTCCTGCGCTCTGGATTTGAATCATAGTATGTTAGGGACCTACCCTACAGAGGATACCTGGATATGGTGGGTAGGCCCATAACCTTGGCCAAGATTATGCTAAAAACCTCTATTGATTGCAAAATTTTATTGCATTTATATATTATTAACAATTTGAAGTTGTGCACCTGAGATTTGTTTGTTTTTGTGCCTGCAATTAGTCTCATCAGGTAGCACCTCCCATTATATATATATATATATATATATATATATATATATATATTATCAGGGTGTGCAGTCCAGAAATCTTTCCCATATGGCTATCCTGAGGTAACTGGTTACAGGAAAGTCACTGGAAGACCTGAAGTTTGGGGCCCTCATCTCCCCTCAGTCCTTGGGCGTCATCATCCTGGAGACCTGCAAGGCTATTGTTAAAGTGCTGCAGTACCAGTATTGCAAGGTAAGAAAAAAATGCACTACACTATTTATATTGTTTATATTTTTAACGCTTTCAATAACAGTATTGTCAGCCAATATGGCTGCATTAACAACACTGTGCCAATAACACTGCACAGTAATAACTAAAAAAAATATTTTTTATTTTCTATTTACATTTTTAAGTATGCTTATAAAATGTAGAAAACAGCATTATCAAATTTTATCAGTCCCAATAGCTAGGCTGCTGTATTGTATACGGTCAGGGCCAGATTAACAATGGGGCGGATGGAGCTACAGCTCCAGGCCTTCACATAAAAATAGGCCCATCTACATGAAAGCATGATTAGCAGCTGCCTAAGTGGTCATACATTTTAAGTATTTAAATATTTTTTTATAGTTTTCCCCCTCAAAAAAAAGAAATTTTCTATTTCTGTGTAGTTAGGGAGACATTGTGTCCCATAGTGTAGGGTGTGTAAACAACAAGGTGACTTTGACCACACCCACACAGCACCGATCACAGCTCTTCCCCTTCTCAGTATAGGCCCTTGAACATTTTCAGCTCCAGGCCCATGTGGGCCTTAATCCGGCCCTGTATACGGTGGGTCAGATGCCCGATTGAACATGCCCAAACACACATGGCACAAGTACTGATTGTGACCCCGGCTCCATCAATCTGTACTTGCACCATGTGTGTAGTTACCTTGTCCAATCAGTGTCATCACCACTGTATACCATACAGTACCTATTGGGAGTGATACAATTTGGTGATAGTACAGACAACAATAATAAAACAAAAAAACATTAAATTTTCAAAAAATGTGGCAAATCATCTTATGCCTCCAGCAGGACAGTGTAAATTGCCTGGCTTGTTGGTGGGGTACTGGGTGAGGGTGTAGCCTCCAACTGGGCTGGGGAGCCTCACAGAGGTGGTTGGGGCAGGTGAGTACATAAGAGGGTCTGCTATATATGTGGAAACATGCAGATTTGAATTAAGAGACAAAGGGCCTCATTCAGACCCACTCGCAAGCGGCTGTCCACTCGCAAGTGGGTCGATGGTGTGCACTGCGCATGCGCACGACGGAGGGAGCTCCGTCGTGCGCATGCGCCAGATGCGACGAGCGAAGGACTTTCCTTCGCTCGTTGTGTCTGATCAAAGGGGGCGTGCTGTCGATGTTAATTGACAGCACGCCCCCTTTGGTGGGCGTGCCGGAGGCGTGCCTGCCAGACGGCGGCGTTCCCAAGGGAACGCCTACCGTCAGAAGCCGGCCCCACTGACATCACTAGTGATGTCAGTGGGAGTGATTTTGGCTCTGATAGAGCCAAAATCGCTCCAGGGCTTGTGGTCGAAAACCCCGACCACAGGCTTCTGGTCGCACTGGCGATGGTTGCGATGGTCAAGACCATCGCGACCATCATCCTGCACGCTCGTATGAGCTGTGGGTGGTGACCCACAGCTATACGAGCGTCCAGCAGGACGCTCCATTTTTATGGAGGCCGGCCCTCATTCAGAGCGAGTGCTCTGCTCAGAGCGTCCGGCTCTGAATGAGGGCCCTAATCAGCAGCTCATAGACAAGCCACTGGAACTCCTGTGCTTGGCCATTAATTTCTATTTATATGTGATGTAAAGTCATCAATATGGTCTGGTTGTCTATGAAGGATTTGTTAGCCTGCTGCAGGAATATGTCCTCCAGGCTCGGTGTGTTACTGTAGCTGCTGCTTTCTCCCCTGCTGTTTTTTTCCTTTGGGGAGGTGCAGAAGATGTTGGGGGGGTTGAATGGTTGGTGGGCATGGGGAAGAGGCATCTACCTCACTGTCCCCAATCAGACTGATGTTCGGAGTTGTGGACAAATCAGGGTCTTGGGTGGGAGTCTGCATAGGAAAAAAATGGAGAAAAAAATATTATGGTCCTGTTTTAACCCATTTTTTAATATTGTTCTAGTTTCCAAACACTGTGAGTGAGTGCAAGACCATAGCTGAAGAGTTTGAACAACATTGGAATTTCCCTAACTGCGGAGGAGCCATCGATGGAAACATATACGCATCAACCCACCTGCCAACACCGGATCATATTACTACAACTATAAGGGCTTCTTCAGCATCGTTCTCATGGCAGTGGTGAATGCCAACTATGAATTCTTGTTTGTGGATGTTGGCAAGAATGGCCATGCTTCAGATGATTGGTCCTTCAAACAGACAGCATTCTACCAGAGACTAATCAACAAAACCCTCAACTTGCCATCACTGGACGAGACAAATCACAGCCTAAATTACATTTTCGTCGCACACCAGGCTTTTGCTTTACATGAACATGTGATGAAGCCATTTGCACAGAGGGGCCTGACCAGAGAAAAGAGGATCTACAGCTATCACCTATCCCGGGCATGGCGCATTGTGGAAAATGCAATTGGAATACTGAGTAACCAGTTCCGCATTTTCCACACCACCAAAAACCTACGTGTGGAAAAGATAAACTGGGTCATGATGGCGTGTTGTGTGCTGCATAACTTTTTGCGAAGAAAAACTACACAATGGGAACCAGTCACAGTTAGACCAGAAGAAGCAGGATATCCAGAGAAGATTGCTCAGTTTACATCAATGTCTGCACCTCCAATTCAAACAACATCGACAGCACGTGCCAAAGAAGTGAGGGAGCAGCATATGGCCTATTTCAATGGACCAGGGGCCTCATTCAGACCCGCTCGCAAGCGCTGAGCACTCGCAAGTGGTTCAATGTTAATGGCCCTGCGCACGCGCAAGCCCCAGAGCGAGAGAGAAATTCTCTTGCTCCGGGGCTCACTACTAAAGGGGCAGCTGTCGATGGTGATTGACAGCGCGCACCATTTTGTAGGCGGGGTGCGGGGCTGGCTGGCCAAATGGAGGTGTTTTCGAAGGAATGCCTGCCATTTTGGGATGGCCCCACTGACATCACTCGTGATGTCAGTGGTGAGCTTCTGGCTCTATTAGAGCCAAAAGCTCACTGGGGCTTGCGGCAGATGAGACCCTACCACAGGGGTCTCATCGCAAGCCCAGATGGTTGCGTTGGTCTTGACCATCGCGACCATCATCCTGGCCGCTCACTAAAGCTGTGGGTGGTCACCCACAGCTTAGTGAGTGGCCAGGAGGCCGGCGCTTTACAAAGAAGCAGCCGCCCTCATTCAGAGCGAGTGCTCGCATTTTGCGAGTGGCTCTGAATGAGGTCTCAGGTGCAGTGCCATGGCAGGAGGACTGTCTGAGATGACTGACTAAAGTGGACATTTCAGATTATTTTAAAATGTTATGTTTAAAACAAAAAAGGTTTTGGTGTACGAACTGTGTATCTACTTACCAAAAAATTCTCAGATGGTCCACTCACTTCTGCCACATGCTCTTGTCCCTCTCACTCGGCCATCAAGACTAGAACCTGCTGTTGTGGCTCCTGATTGCTGATGAAGGTTATTAGGTTGTAGTACCACAGCGTGCGCTGATAGAGGTCATCGATGCCTTCTCTGGACCATTGGATTCCTCCACTTTCTTCCATTCCTTCACATACTGTACACCGTCCTCAAATTTTGGATTTTGGAGCAGACAGTTTTGAGGGTAGCATCCGAACAAAACTTTTTGGTGTACTCCAGAAACTCCTGCAACGCTGCTAATTTTCTGGACTTATTGGCGTATTGTCTACAGCTTCCACCTTAGACATTCTTTGGACTGCTGGAGATCCAGGAATCCTGTGATAAATTTGCGCTCCTTATCAATAGACATTTCTAGGGAGAAAAAAAATATGGACATATACAGTTTTAGCAATAATTGTAAATAGTTTTGTGATTTTGAATGTTGATATATTAATTTTTAGATACATTTTTAAGTGTTTGTTCATGTTATGGTGTTTTAATATGTTTTTTTTACAGGGTTGTAATATGTTTGTTATGGTGTTTTAATGTTTTTACAGGGTTTTAATATGTTTGTTATGGCGTTTTAATATATTTGTTATGGTGTTGTAATATTTTTGTTATGATGTTGTAATATTTTTGTTATGGTGTTGTAATATATTTGTTATGGTGTTTTAATATATTTGTTATGGTCTTTTAATATTTTCTAGGTATGTAATAGGTGGCCCATGGCATTGGTGGGCAGTGTTTAGGTAGGTGGCTCCCATTGTTGGACAGGGTATATAATGCATGACCCAGCCACCGCTGCCTCATATAGGCAGGCGGTGGCTGGGTCATGCTTTATAGGGGAACAATGGGTGGCTCACATTGGTGGGCAATGGGTAGGTGCTTGGCTCACATTTGTGGACACAATGTAAAATGCATGACCCAGCCACCGCCCACCTCATATAAGCGGGCAGTGGCTGGGTCATGCATTTATAGGTGGACAGTGGGTGGCTCACATTGGTGAACATTGGGGGTGCATCAATGCAGTAGGAATACTCACCAAACCACAGAAGTCCAGACTTGGGTGTGCAGGCTGAATCACATCTTTCCTTCTCCTTGAAATCATGATGCTGCACAAGATGGTGATTGGGTGTGTACAGGGATATGTCAGTCAAGTTACATGATGTACGATGGATCGTGCGATAGATCATGAGTAAAACGTACTCCTGATCGGCACCACATCGTGTCCCAGATTGGCAAATCTGCCCTACAGCATGGGCAGATCTGAAGATGCGATGTACGACCAGCAGGTATGCGCATCGTGATCGTGACTGGACACTCATGATATGGGCTTATTCTACTTGATTTGTCATCACGATTAATTGGATTCGGGCAAATCATGTAAAAAATTCCCAAGTGTGTAGGCACCTTTAGTGTACTGGAGAGGGAAAGTGCTTCTCACTGACTCATATCAAACATCCTAGTATGTGGTTACATGAGGTTGTTATTAGGAGATAGATTAACCTCCATGCCTGACACATTTCTTACAGAAAGAGGAAGGAGGTTTTTGTACAGCTCTGTATCACTGTGTGAGAGGGTACTGAGAATACTGCTGACAGTGATACTCTGCCTCATCTTCTGCACTCACTCCACTAATTGTTAGTGTGTAGCCACTTCCAGATCCAGATCCACTGAACCTGTCTGGGACTCCTGTAGGTCGGCTGGTTGCATAATATATAAGCTTTGGAGATTGTCCTGATTTCTGTTGGTACCAAACTAAGTAGCCACCTATACCAGCACTGGCTGTACATGAGATGGTGACTGTACCGCCTGGTGACACAGAGATATAACCTGGGGTCTGAGTCATCACAATCTCCCCACAGGACCCTGAGGATTAAAGGAGACACAGTCATTACTGATACATGTCTGTATATAGTCATATAAATCCTGTTCTGATTATTTATGTTACATGTATAGATTCCCGTACACAGCCCCATGTAATGACCCCAATTTCTCACCCTGAATATAAATGACTATAACAGCCAGCAGGTAACTGTGAGACATCATCTTACTGTATCTGGGCTGTCAGATAGACACTATAAGATGTCTCCTGTACAATGAGATATATATAGAGAGTGACAGGTGAGATGTGACAGGAAATACCCCAGAGACTGTGTATGGAAATAAGATGGAAATTCTGTGGTGTCAGTGTGACAGTTACTGGTGTGTACTTGAGATAGTATCTCAGTGTAATGTCCTCTGTGGTGTCAGTGTGACAGTTACTGGTGTGTACTAGAGACAGGATTTCAGTGTAATGTCCTCTGTGGTGTCAGTGTGACAGTTACTGGTGTGGGCTAGATATAGGATCTCAGTGTAATGTCCTCTGTGGTGTCAGTGTGACAGTTACTGGTGTGGACTAGAGATAGGATCTCAGTGTAATGTCCTCTGTGGTGTCAGTGTGACAGTTACTGGTGTGTACTAGAGACAGGATCTCAGTGTAATGTCCTCTGTGGTGTCAGTGTGACAGTTACTGGTGTGGACTAGAGATAGGATCTCAGTGTAATGTCCTCAGTGGTGTCAGTGTGACTGTTACTGGTGTGTACTAGAGACAGGATCTCAGTGTAATATCCTCTGTGGTGTTAGTGTAACAGTTACTGGTGTGTACTGGAGATAGGAAGCTAGGTTTTGGTGTTGTGGTATACTGGACTTTGCATGTTAGCATATAGCTTTTTTTTTTAAAGCTAATGATTTTTGAGTAATCTGCCTCTAATGGCACCTTATGTGGCTCCCATATACATCTTGGTGCCACTCCATCAGAAGCATCAAGCTAAAACACTTGGTGGCTGCCTCCTTGGTCTCCTGGAATGATCTGGATAAGTAACTGAGAGTTATTGAGGCAGAAGTGACAAATGTGAGGCAAAGATTTAAATAGATCATTAAGATCTATTTAAATCTTAAGCATAAGATTTGGATACTGTAAACGGAAGCTGATTGTAAATAAACAGGCATTGTACTTCTGTTATACAATTGGCAGTAGTGAAAACATTAGTAAGAATTGCTGACCTTGTAGCTGTCTGTGGGAACCACTGTGGTGAGTCTCACACAATGTCTTTCCAGTCTCTACTACAGGGCCCCAGGAGCACAGGGCCTGATTCAGACCCGCTCATGAGCGATATGCGCTCGCAAGCGGGTCGATGGTGTCCCAGTGCTCAAGCGCACGATGGAGCCGGCCCCATCGTGCGCATGCGCGAGACCCGGATAGCAACAGCCAATCCATCGCTCCGGGTCTCGTACCAAAGGGGGCGTGCTGTCGATGATGAGTGACAGCACACCCCCTTTGGTGGGCGGGCTGGGGGCATGGCTGCCCAGACGGAGGCATTCCCATGGGAATGCCTACCATCTGGGGCCGGCCCCACTGACATCACAGGTAATGTCAGTGGGAGTGCTTTCAGCTCTGTTAGAGCCAAAAGCATTCTAGGGCTTGCGGCAACGAGACCCTACCACAAGGGTCTCATCGCAAGCCCGATGGTCGCGATGGTCTTGACCATCGCTACCATATTCCTGGCCACTCGCTATAGCTGTGGGTGGTCACCCACAGCTATGCGAGCGGCCAGGAGGTCGCTCTAAAAAAACAGTAGCCGGCCCTGATTCAGAGCGAGCGCTCTGTCAGAGCGTCCGGCTCTGAATCAGGCCCACAGTTTGTTTCCTAATGGAATTCACATCATTAACATTAATGGAGAGAGTGTACATAGCCATGGGTGCACTGGGGGTAGGCAATCCCAGTGACATGCAGAACATTATAGAGATGTACAGAGGCAGACAGATATAAGTGTCACATCATAATTGCGACTTACTGTAGATGCATGTTTGTCAAAAAAAGATTCCTGGTGCTAGCAGAGTTGCACAGGACCCAGGACCTCAGTCATTCCAGACATATCATGCTGCGTGGTGCATTAAGGATAGATGAGCAAGGACACATTTGTATATCTGCTGCGGTTCAGTGTCAGTACTTTATTTTGTTCTACCCTGTGACCTCTATCCATCTGTAGCTCATCAGAGGAGAGGTCCAGGAGAGAATGATGGAACAGAGTGATGAGGAATTGATATAGTGATGGGGGAAAAGTTCAGGGACATTGCAAATCCTTAGGTTGTTTCTGCATGATCTATTATTCAGCATCTTCTTATTTTTCTTTCATAGAATCCATCTTAGAATGAAATGTTCACCTCCTTCCAAAGCTTGCTTGGAAATTATAGATGTTATCGGTATTAGATTCTAGCACATAAGTTCTAGTTCCATGATCGCCAACCTCCTAGAGCTCTTATTGAAAGGCAGCTTTGATATCCTTCATTATACTGGTGATAGCCATCTCTACTCAGAGATGCTGGGCTAGAAATATTTTTTATTATTTTGAAAATTGGAGCTGTGATGGTGAAGGCTGATTTTTTAGATTCCCTTGTAAATGGGATTCTGATTGTTACAGTAGGAGGACCACAGGAAGATTGAGAAAAGTTAAAGGGTCATCTACCAGGCTATGGAAAAATTACGCCAACTCCAAGGGCTTAGGATCACAAAGCAGGCTCACATGAGTACAATTCAGGAAGCCTATACAATATAGAAATATTAAAAGTAGAGATGAGGACTTCCGGTGGGCGGGGCATCTCAAATGGCCGCATCTTAATGGGACTCTGGTGTGTGGACTCTAAAATCCAGATTAACCTGTGTCTAAATCCCTCTCTTCAAAACAAGAAGCTGAACACCAGCTATTGCAGGAGGTAGTGAGTGGAAGGAGACCTTCATCGAGTCCCCCGCATCATATTTCACTGGAGTCTGGCCATTGACACTGATGGCCTCATGGGTGCGTACAATTCCCCCTCTCTAGCTGCACTTCTAGTAGGGCTGATGCACGCTCGACCCTTCTGCGGGACATTCCCTCTCTCACACCCCATAACTCCTTACCTTTCCACTGCTGAAACACACTGTTGGAGGATCGACGCAGAGACAACTGATGGCGGCTGCCGCCCCTCTCTGCCCTTGGGTAGTGGAGCTGAGTCTGTTTGCGGCTGCACAGACTCAGAGCCAGCCCTAGGTATAGGCATATTAAGCTAATGCCTAGTGGCGACTTGAATGCTTATGGGCATTCAAGGCTCTCCCGCTGCCTCCCACACGCCGCTGCCGCGATCGGAGCTCCGCTCCGACCTGGCAGCGCACCTGTCAGCCGGTCAGGTGACTTTGACCAGTCAGAATGAGCTTCTGCACAGAAGCTCATTCCGACCCGGTCCCCATTATTTAAATGGTTGGAGTCGGAGCAGGCCCGCTTCAGCCGCTCTGGATCCACCAACATAAAAGCCAGCCACCCGCCGCGGCCCGGCCCCTTGTTATGACACAGCACGCGTGACGTCATGTGCGCCATGTCATAACACGGGGCCGGACTGCTGGAAGGAGAGGATCGAGAGGAGCCACGGAGAAGAAGCAGCCAAGGTAAGTGGCGGCTCTGGGGTGGGGAGGCTGAAACACGCACTAGGGCTGGGGGGAGGGCTGAGACACGCACTGGGGCTGGGGGTGGGGAAGGCTGAGACACGCACTGGGGCTGGGGGGGAAGGCTGAGACATGCACTGGGGCTGGGGGGAGGCTGAGACATGCACTGGGGCTGGGGGGGAAGGCTGAGACACACACTGGGGCTGGGGGGAGAAGGCTGAGACACACTGGGGCTGGGAGGGGAAGGTTGAGACATGCACTGGGGCTGGGGGGGAGGCTGAGATACACTGGGGCTGGGAGGGGAAGGTTGAGACATGCACTGGGGCTGGGGGGGGAAGGCTGAGATACACTGGGGCTGTAGGGGGAAGGCAAGGCTGAGATACACTCTGGGGCGTGGGGGGAGAAAGAGGCTGATATGCTGGGGGTGGGGGGGAAAGAAGCTGACACACTGGGGCTGGGAAACATGCTGGAGGGGAGAATGATGCTAACACACCCTGGGGCTGGGGGGAGAATGAGGCTGACACAGTGGGGGAATGGTGCTGAGAGACACACTGGGTCTAAGGGAATGGGGCTGAGACACACACTAGGTCTCGGGGAATGGGGCTGAGACACTCACTAGGTCTGGGGGAATGGGGCTGGTGGAACTGCAAGGTTGGGTGCCGGCCTTTTATTATTATATATATAAATTAATACATGCTAGGGGGCATCAGCCAAAATTTTGCTCTAGGGCACTGAATTGGCTAGGGCCGGCTCTGCACAGACTTGAAGTGCTGGCTCCGGGCAGTGAAAATCAGTGAGCTGCACATTCACTGCATCAAGCGGGCTGGCTTGGACAAGGATGCATGGATAATTTGTGCTCAGTCACAGGCTGACAATAACTGGTGCTGGGTCCCTGTGGAAAGAAGTGTGTCACAGAACTGCCGGATGCCATTTTCTTTTCAGGAGCCATCTCACACTGTCTGCAAGCTGTGAACTTGCTGCATCGGTGGCAGCATAATATCAGATATTTAGACGAATGGGGTCACCTCTTCTACATGCACAACCCTTGTAATATGCTGTAGTGGAGAACAGAAAAGTCCTGGTGTGGAAGTCATATGTTTGCTGTTGTGGGAGCCCAGGAGATCCAGTTGACCTACCCTGATTGTACTACTCCCTCTATTCCCACCATCCCTATTGTCTCCTCTACTCCCCCAATCTTTGTCATACTTTCTCCACACTAGTGCCCCTTTTATTCTTATATTCTTTTTCTTACCTTTCTGAAACAACCAGTGAATTCTATTGGACACTCTGGAACAACATGTCAAGCACAGTTTGGTCTGCAGATTCTGATTTCATATTCTTTGAGGAAGCCTATATATATATAAATCTTCTATTAGCAAATGTTCTGTATTGTCTGGACAGAATATCTATAAATATTTTTGTGCATTCAGATATTTTGTAAATGTATATTTTTGCACTTCTATGAATCTTGATATCACTCGCTGGATATATATGATGGTATTTGTTTGGATATATTTTCAGTATAAAAATAATGACCAGAGGGTAATAGTACCATCTATTGGTTACTTCTTGTAACTGAAGGACCATTTCTCTTTCTATTACTACCTATTTTACTGTAAAGCTACTATTAGATCATTTCTATTGTACTGTATAATATTACTGTTCAATGGTTCACGATCACCAATTAGTGGCCATTTTTTTTTGCAACCACAAGTTTCTTCTACTGTATTGTGTAACGTTTTTGAAACTTTAACTGATTGAAGCTATTTTGTACTACTGTTTATTTTATTTACTGGTAGGTTTGTCTGTCTAGAAAATAGTATGTAGTCCCTATTATTATTGGGAGAATGCCCATAGAGAACATTTATCGGTATATGTGAAACAAATCCACATTCCTGCTCAGGCGCTTTGTTTTGATTTCTGTAATTCTGCTAAGTGACCTCTTGTAGACCCATTAATTTTTGCTCGGTCAGTATCATACATGTATTCAGGCATTTCTGTAATTTTTTTGGGGGTATATTGACAAAACCATGCCTCCTAAACAACTTGTATCTACTAAACAAGGTAAAAATAAGGCGTCCTCTTAGAAATCTGCCCCACCTTCTCCAACTACCTCAGATCATGGTCCTTCAGATTCATCAAAAGGGGATGTACCCCTCTAACTGCTAAAGAAATATCCAACTTTATGATGCCATTGCTGGATGTAAGGTTTAATGATCTCCAAACCCGTCTAGAGGTGGGATTGACACAAATAGATTCACATGCCTCTCGCATAACAGCATTAGAATCGAGGGTTAGTGATACTGAGGATCATTTGAATTCCTGTCAGGCAGAAATGTCAGGCCATATAGTTTACTGCAACAGATGCAGGAGAAAATAGATGACCTAGAAAATAGGTCTAGGCATAACAACCTTAGATTTATAGGGGTGCCTGAACTATATCTGGATCAGGATTGACATCCTTCCTTACCACAGATGTTCCCACAGCGTTGGGGATACTGGATTCTATAGATATTGTTCATATTGAGAGAGCTCATAGATTTGGGATGGAAAGAGAAGGAGGTCGTCAGAGGTCACGCCCTGTGATAGCACGATACCTTGATTACAGAACAAAGGAGCAGATATTGATTGCATTTCGCAGATCAAGAGATTTATTCGTCAATGGTCACAAAATTTTGATATTCCAATATTTTTCTGCCTTAATAAGCCAAAAGAGAAAGGAATTTTTGGAAGTTTGCTCTTTTCTACAGAGCAAGAATATTAGATTTGCCTTATTGTACCCTGTGAAGCTTCGAGTCCTGGAGAATGGATCTAATCTGTTTTTTACGGACCCTGCTTTGGCTAAATCGCACTTTATGTCTAACATGTCTCCATGTCAATCTCCCAACAGATTATTATTCTCTGAGATTACTTTCACAATGTTATTTGTTTAGAAATGCTCTGCCTCAGCGGGAACACAGTACACTAATTATTTCTGTTCTATTATGATAATCTCAATATACAGTTTTGTTATGATGGAAAATTTAGAAAAAGGTGGTAGGAGATACAGTGAGATATGTTGTCTTTTTATTAAAAGTGGTCATGATTCTGTTTGTAATTTCAATGTTTTTTTAACATACAGAGGTCTATTTACTAAGCAGTGTTAGTAGACAGAGTGAAAAGTGATTAGGTGCCAGCCAATCAGCTCCCAACTGCCATCTCATAGGCTGTGTTTCAAAAATGACAGTTAAGGCTGGCACCTTATCACTTTTCACTCTGTCTCCTAACACTGCTTAGTAAACAGACCCCAAAGTATTCAACTCAATTCTGTGTAGGGTAATGTTCAAAATTCAACTTGGGCCTGGATGGGACACCATGAAAAATATTCCATACAAAGTATCTATGGGTGATGGGGTGAGTAGCCATGCCATCTTGTAGAACTGATTTTTTTTCCACACCCCCTCTGCCCCAAACCTTAGCTGTTATTTCCTGGAATGTTGGTGGATTACATACTCCTATAAAACGAAGAAGGGTAATGACTCATTTAAAACATCTCAAACCAGATATAATTTTTCTTCAGGAGACCCATTGGGACTCATCGGAGGATAATATATTAAAAGCTCCGTGGCTTGGTCACTGTGTCTCAGCTTCTTTCCATAGGAAGGTTCGGGGAGTGGCTAAATTGTTTCAGAAAGATTTGCCGATTTCCATACTATCACAAACCGTTGATCCGGAGGGACGTTATTTTATTATGGATGTGGAAATATTCCAAACAAAATATACATTAGTAAATTTATATGCCCCTAATGTTAATACTCACTAACAAATCCAGACTTTTGGCCAAATTTTGCAAGGACGTACCAACTATGCCCTTATACTAGGTGGTGATTTTAATATGGTGGAGGACAGTCTCCTAGAATAGTTGCCTCCTGTGCCAAGTCTTCCATTGTCACAATGCTGCATGCTTCAAGCCTTTACAGTTAACCTTGGTGGGCGGACCCTTGGAGGATTTTAAATCCTACAGACAGAACTTTCAATGGTGGATGGTTCTCTTTCCAGGATTGATACATTTCTGGTGTCAGATGAACTGATGACGCATATATCCCGAGTAGACATACATGACATAATTATATCTGACCATGCTCCGGTATCTATAGCCTTGACTAATTCCCATATGAGACAGGGAGATGGGATATGGCAGTTCCCTCATTGTTTAGCTAATTCCGATGATTTCACATCTTATTTGACTCATCATTGGACGAATTATATTGACGATAATTTGGAATGTTGGGATCGTCCAGTCCTTTTTTGGGCTGCATCTAAGGCCACTATGAGGGGGCACATTATTGGTTATGTTTCACACAAATAAAGGAAGCTAGGGAAGAATATAACTCCTTTAGGTCGATCATGTCTGACTCTTTTTAGGCTTATACAGCTAACCCCTCTGAGGAGACAATGCAAACATATAAATAAACATTTAAGTTGCTGGAGACTTATTTGGCAACACAGGCTAAGCACTCATTTGATTACACTAGGAATAAATGCTATAGATGGGGTAATAAGGCAGGAAAATTATTGCCAGTTATGTCCAAACCATTTAGAAAACGACACACTATTGTTTCTTTGAAACAGTCCTCCATAGGAGCAATTTTAACTAAGTCTTCAGATATAGCGGCCGAATTCCAGACATATTTTGAGAACATATTTTGTTTTTCTCCAATGGATCAAGAAATCAGACTGATCTCTTGACAGACTTGGTGCTACTGCGCTTGACTCCGGAGCAGAGAGAGGTTTTAGTTGGTGACTTAACTATGGACGAAGTGAATATAGCCATCTCTCGTCTTCCTAATGATAAATCACCTGGTCCAGATGGTCTATCAGGGGATTACTATCGCATTCTACAACCTCATATAGCCCCTGTGTTGTTGGAGTTATATAGGGAGATACATACCAAAGGTTCTCAATACACTACTTTCAATGAGGCATTCATGACATTAATACCTAAACCTGAAAGGGACCCAGGCCAAGTAACTTCATATAAGTAGGCCAATCAGTTTATTAAATATAGATCACAAACTTTTGGCCAAAATTATGGCCACTCGTTTTCAAAATACATTGCCTCTCATTTTATCTGAACATCAGTCAGGTTTTGTCCAGGGCCACCATGCCAATAAAACTATTCGTACTGCATTAGCTGCAATAATATCTTCTAATGCTTCTCAAGTGAAACAAAATATGCTTTTAAGCCTAGATGCAAATAAGGCATTTGTTATGGTGCTCTGGCCACATCTTTTCAAAGTCTTGGAAATATGGGGATTTGACCCGACCTTTTTTAATTTAATTAAATATTTTTATACTTAGCCTTCAACATCCCTATTGATTAATGGCACAATAGGTCCTCTGTTTACTGTGGGGAGAGGAACCCATCAGGGGTGCACATTATCCCCTCTTCTGTTTAATCTGGCTCTGGACCCTTTGCTGAGAACTCTCCAAACTTGGGATACCTTTAAAGGTATTAAAATTGGACACCAGGAAATTAAAATATCGGCTTTTGCTGACGACATCCTTTTATATATTCATGACCCTGTACACTCTCTTTCTCAAATTCTTGACAAAATTGATTTATTTGGCTCCATATCGGGCTTTAGTATAAATATGGACAAGCCGAGAGCAATGCTATTACATAACAGACTAATACGTCCACCTTGGGCGAATAGGTTTTCTTTTCACTTCTAATATTCTATGTTTGGGAATAGTTTTACCTCGACACCATGCTAACCTATATAGTTATAATGTCCACCGAGCTACACAAATATTGAATAGAAATATCAAAGACTGGGAACAGTTACCGGTTCTTTTTTGGGAGGGCTAATTTATTAAAAATGGTTGCCATACCACATTTGCTGTACCACTCCAATCTCTTCCATTGATTTTAACCAAAAAAGATGTACAACAAATCAATGCCCTATTTAGAAAGTTTATTTGGAAAGGGGGCTGATCCCAAATTGCTTTGAAAAAATTAAACCAACCCAAGAGTAATGGAGGTATTAATTTCCCAAATGTTGAAACGTATAATCATGCAGCTCTTTTGAGACACCTGAGGGATTGGCTTCATAAAGCCTCCATTTATACCAATACAATATTAGACCAAGAATTCTTAGGTAACACTGATCTCATTTGTTTTCTCCAGCAACATGACCGTGAAATTCCTGATTTACAAAGCTCAAAGCCACTTCTCTGGACGACCATTCTCTATTTTTACCCTTCTTTGAAAATCCTAATTTTTTGGATGGCATGGTGGCTCTCCCCTTTATTTTGTGGAGGGTGGGGGAATTGGGTAATGTTGAATCTTTGGTTTCCAGGGACAAAAAATGTATCCTCTCATATTTTGAAATCTCAGCATCACATTCAGTGGTCAGTCCATATCCTTTGGCTTTTCTACAAGTACGGTTCAATGTATCACATTTGTTGAGTCATTTCTCAGATAAGGATTGGGAGAATAATTTAGATCAGCTTCTGAGCTGGCCAGTACCTACTCATCAAGCGATATCAATTCATTACACTTTTTTAAGAAAGATTATGGCTCATGCCACGACTTCTGGGGGTATGGCGGGATGGTTAATACATTTCCCTACTTTGAGTATGGAACAACTTGACAAGGCTCTCTGGTTCTCTAGAACTACCTTGAAAGCAAGCATGTATACAGAGCTTTTTCTAAATATTTACCATAATACTTATTTATCTCCGATTCGGCGTTTCTGTATGGGGACTTCGGCCACTACTACCTGCCCGAAATGCCATAGTGAGGGAGCTGACAATTATCATTGTTTATGGACATGCCCAATTGCTCAATATTTCTGGCACCTTATCCGTAGATATGCTGAGGCGAAATTGATTAACTACGTACCATTTACTCCATAACGGGCAATATTACGGATTATTAATCCAGAAAGATTATGGCTCATGCCACGATTATGGCTCATGCCACGACTTCTGGGGGTATGGCTGGATGGTTAATACATTTCCCTACTTTGAGTATGGAACAACTTGACAAGGCTCTCTGGTTCTCTAGAACTACCTTGAAAGCAAGCATGTATACAGAGCTTTTTCTAAATATTTACCATAATACTTATTTATCTCCGATTCGGCGTTTCTGTATGGGGACTTCGGCCACTACTACCTGCCCGAAATGCCATAGTGAGGGAGCTGACAATTATCATTGTTTATGGACATGCCCAATTGCTCAATATTTCTGGCACCTTATCCGTAGATATGCTGAGGCGAAATTGATTAACTACGTACCATTTACTCCATAACGGGCAATATTACGGATTATTAATCCAGATCTTAGAATTACAAAAGCAGGGAAAAAACTCTTGCTACCACTTAGTGTTGCAGGGAGGAAGACTATTTTACAGGGGTGGATAGCTGCAGAACCCCCCCCCCCCCCTCCAAATACCTTTGTTTCTCAATACACTTAATTGCCTATTTAGGATGGATTGGATAGTAATGCTTTTGCTTAGGGATATGAGAGCAGAAAGATTATTTATGACCTGGGAGTCTTATGTAAACACCCTGCCATTACCAGTAAGAATACAAGTCCACCACAGTCTTGAAAATTCAATGTGGTATTTAACCAGACTGGCAGCGCAGGACGAACCAATTTTATTAGATTAATTAGTGGGGTGTTGATGGGTTTTTCATCTGGGGTTCCATGTCACTTATATTTTATTGTTATTAATATTTAGGTTGCATATATTTAGTTCATAATTCACTGATATTCTGTTTGTTTGCTGAAAACAATGTGAAGCATTGTATTCAAAATGTATTGTTATTTTTGACAGTGTTATTTTTTAATTATACTGAAGATATTTCAGTGGTTGTGAACTTTTTTTTAAAAATGTTTCACTGTATTTCAATAAAAATTGTTTAAAAAAAAAAAAGTAGAGATGAGTGGGTCCAGTTGTCCAAGAACTGGACCCACCCAAACTTCATGTTCCGAGGCAAGATCCAAGTCCAGAACGAGGTTTCCCGCCTGACTCAGATCCAAAAACATGGCAAAACTCTTCATCCTCCTGCTGTCGGATTCCTGCAGGTTTTGGATTATATAAAGGTCCCTGCGATCGGTGCCATTTTCACTCCGGCTATGGAGAGAGAAGTTACCAGACATAGTCAGTCACTGTCAATCACTCAGTGGTGTGTCTAGTTGGGGTCTTGGCCTGAAGGCTGCTGCTGTGTTGTTCATAAAGGTTCTTAGGCTGCAGTATATAAAGGGGGGTTCTTTCAGTGGGTGCTGCAGCTGCTGTGTCACTTGTCCTGTTAATTAACTTTGGCTGCTGCTGTGTTGTTGTCTTTTCCATCAGGCTAGGGCTGCAGTCCATGAAGGGGTCCTGTGTTGTCCAGGGGGGGTGCTCTGTCAATTAGGGGTGCTGTTCCCCAGTGTAAAACGTATTTGTGACTCCAAAGGTGGTCTGTCCGCACTCGGCAGGGGTGCTTTGTTGTCCATAAAAAAGGGGTGCTGTCTGTGTTGTTCATCAAGGGGCTGCTGCCTCATTCAGGGGTACACTTCCACAGTGTCCAAATAAATAAAAGTGCTTTTTTTGTGTTTGTGTGCAATAGCAACTTAGCTGCGCTATTATTCTTTGGTGACACTCCCAGACAGACTATATTGTGACACTATAAGTCATAGCGCAGTGTGTTATTCTTATTCATAAAAAATATTGTGACACTGTAAGTGGTAGAGCAGTGTTTTACTCATAAACAATCATGTGACACTGTAAGTAGTAGTGCAGTCTAATATTCAACTTTTCACTTCTTTCCTCAATCATGAATAAATGATTAGTCTACATGCCAACTACAAGACCACAACAAAGTGTTAAACAAAATGCGTTATATATAAAACATAATGACATTACTGTTACTGGCAGTGCAGGGTGTTATTCTTTTCTTATTCTTAAAAAATCTTGTGACACTAAGTGGTATTGCAGTGTGTTATTCCCATTCATAAATGATCTTGTGACAGTAAGTGACAGCACAGTGTGTTATTCTTTTCTTATTCATAAAAAACCTTGTGACAATGTAGGTCATTGATATTGCAGTGTAATATTTAAAATTGGTACAAATTGACATGTGTGTTTTAAACCACTTTATTCGTGTTTATTGATATGGAGAACGATCAGTTGAGAGCAGGGTAGGAACCACATACCAGTGCTGGAGCTGCTGGCAGTGCCACCAGTCATGACAATGCTAATCCATCTACATCATCTACTACAGCCAGGGCTTAAGTAAGAGCATCTACAGTGGTAAAGAAAATAATATCAAAGAAAAAGTTAGCTGCAGAAAGACATAAAATTGTCAATATGACTTTCACCACATGAAGTGGCAAGGAAAGGCTAAGGCATTGGCATTTATTTATGACTGGTGTTTCTGCCTCTGATGATGATGTAAGCACAAGTGAACATACTAACATAGAAATTGAGGATGCTTCTGTGGAAGTGCACCTAGATGAGCAGGATATTTGTGTAGCTGATGCTAATAAGGATGTTGTTGATGAGGATGTTGCTAGTGTAAATCAGTCACCAGTTGTAGAAACAGTTATTGGCCATGATAAGAAAAAGCCCATTGTCGTGCCTGGGCCCAAGACAAAATCCACTTCTTATGTGTGGAATTATTTCTACCTAAATTCGGACAACAATTCTCAAGTCATCTTTACCCTTTGTAAAACAAGAGCAAGTAGAGGTACTGTAGGAACCTTTTCCATCTAAGAATTTCCTCCCTGTTATGTCATCTGCAGTGCATCCATCCAAAAGTTTTTGTGTTTTGTGCTGACTCATCTGCATCAACAGTGGGGCTTTTGGGCAAAGTTTAATTTTTTCTCTGTAGATGCACTTGCTGGAGAAACTGAAGGAGAAGCCATTGCTTCATCACATGCCACTTGAGCTGACAATTTCCTTACCAACAGCTCTTTGCATCTCTTCAGATCTGTGCCTGTTGGGAAGAAGAAGATATGACTTAATCCTTATATCTTAAATCTTGCATTTGCTCTGTTGAGCTTGTCCATATATCTGTGGTTAAGTGGACAATGAGTACAATGGCATTTTGGAGGCCACTAATTACATTTTTTTAATGTCCCTGTATAGGTTGGGAATTGCTTTTCTAGTGAAGTGGAATCTTGGTGGGATTTGGTAGCGGGCACACATACCTCAATTAACTGTCTAAAACCCACTGAATTATGGGTGAATATTGGAAGCACAACTAACACCAGCATAGATGTTATGGCATCATTAATCCGCTATGCAACTGGTTGACTGCTGTCATACTTGCTCCCCCTGCAATGGATTGTTTAACAGTCAATTGTTTTTTTTAAGTACTACTAGTAGTTACATTGGTCCCCTTCTGGATGAAAATCCACTCCCAGCAGCAGCAGCAGGCATAGCATGCAAGGACTGTTCTGGGGCAAGGACTGATGTGAAAGTAAAATATTTTTTGTAAATGCCTCCCCTCCTCCCTCATAAATTTGCTTCGGAATAAAAAAATTCAATTACATTTACAGTACTACTAATCAAATCTTCCTTTCAATGTCTTCAACTACATATATACTCCAACTCACTCAGGCCTCTTGAATAATAAAAATAAAAACATTTGTTTCCTGATGTGCCATGTTGAAAGTTGAACTGCCACTGCTGCTGCAATCTTTGACATGTGGTTGCTGAATGCCAAAAATGTCCAGACATGTTTATGGCCACAAACAACCTCTCCTGCATGCCCCTTTAATTAAAAAAAAATTGTGAACCACCAAGTTGATTTTGTAGGCAAAACATGGAACATATTGTTTACCCATGCTTTACCCTCCTCCTTCGTAAGTTTGCTTTGGAAATCAAAAATTTTATTAAATTTACTACCAATCAACCCTTCCTGTCCATGCCTTCAACTACATACCTACTGCAACTCCCTCAGGCCTCTTGATTAATGAAAACATATATTTCCTTATGTGCCATGTTGGAAGTTAAACTGCCATGTGTTTTTGTTGCACACTGCTGCCGCTTAGCTTAGTCAGCCAGCAAGCTTGGTGCAAATTTTGGGCTTAAACCAGATGAAAACAATATTGTGAGCTGTGAGGTAGTCAAAATTGACCGGAAACGAGTGGAAATTAATGTTATTGAGGTTAATAATACTGTAGGGACAAAAAAAAAACAAATTACAGTATGTGATTTTAGCAGTTTTTATAAATTTTTGAAAAAAAATACAGAACCAAATCACACAAGGGGTGGTTTTGGAAAAACCAAAACCAGATCCAAAACACAAGGAGGTACAGATCCAAAACAAAAACAAAAATGCGGGGGTTGGTGCACAGCCCTAATTAAAAATGGCTATATGGGTGTAGTATTGCATATTGTCTATACGGGGGTAGCAACCTCCTTACAAAATAGAATGGGGCATGTATAACCCATTGCTTTTGAATGTGTTTATGGATGGAAATCAAAAGGGCAGTGATTTCACTAGATGTGTTTTGCTAGTAAAATCATTGCCCCTTTAATTTGTGTTATAAACATGATCAGAATCACCATGTATTACAACCTGATGCTTCGTTAATAGACCCCTATGAGAGTGAAGGGGAGAAGTAAGGTTATGATACTGCTAAAATGAATGAAACATAGATGTTGGGAGATGAGGTGAGAGCAGTGACAGGAGAGTGCAGTCAATGTACAATAATACAGTAATAATTGAATTTCCCTGCCAGATGTATGATAACAAATTACATTGTTTTATTGTATAGGCAAAGAGTATGATTCAGCCTGTTGGTGACGCAGTACAACTAATACTCAGTCACAACCATCAGCAATGACCATGCTATAACAGGGAAGGTCTGTTCTTACATATGCTATTACCTCAAGCATAAAAGTGTCTTTACCAGATACAGATCTGCCCAGCTATTTTGTTGCTCATGGCATGGCGTGAGTCGCGCCACGGACTTGTGGCGTGGCATGCAGGCCTCTGAGTCGCACCATGGACTTGTGGAATACCGTGGTATTCTTCAACGAAGGATATGGTGCGGCATGTAATACAGTGCTTAACCGCTGGGTGGCGAGTGCTCCACTTTTGTAATTGCATGTAATATAGTGCTTAACCGCTGGGTGGCGAGTGCTCCACTGTACTGAATGTCTATCATATTCACAGCATTTGCATGAACGCACAACCCATACTGTATTTTTAATGTCGCATAATATACTGTACAAATCACTGCACATACTGTATTGTACATACGGTACGGTGCAGTAACCGAATAGTAGAGAAGTTGCCGGAGTTGTTGCCACGGTATAACCGATACTGTAGAATACAGTATGACAATTTTTTTATTTATTTTTTTAAATTAAAAAACAGCAGCAGGAGGAGTGCACAAGGATGAGGCCACTCTCTGTGGTTCACTGTAGCTGTCGTGTGGGCTAGTGGTTAGGTGATCACTTTGGTAGAATTATGGTCCGGGGTTCGATCCCTGGAAAAGAATATACTGTACCGTACTGTATATTTTTTTTTGTCACTGTCTGCTCTGGACACTGTAGTGCCCAGAGAGGGCTCTGTACTGTACTGTATTTCTCTGAATAGTGATTTCATACTGTGGCTATGGTGCGCCCAGAAACTGCAAAACACAAACATGCGACAACGCATATGCGGGTACAATGGGATCTGTGGCGCCAAGCCATACGCCATGTAGCGCTATGCTATCACTGAGCATGCGCAGTTGGCTGTATTACTTCAGTCGGTACAGTATTGTATTCTGTTGCATTTCCATCTCTGGCGGGCGCATGCCCAGTAGGAGGGTTGCGATGGGATTTCTGGCGCATGCCCAGTGGGCCGAGAGTCATACACAGTGCATCAGGTCCCTTCCCCCAAAGCAAGCCAAGAGCCTCACATTACCATAAGGAAGCTTTGTTAATCCATTTACTGTAAGCAGTCAGCTCTGCCCTAGTGTCCTGAAAAATGCTACGAATTGTCACCATTGCCAAAGACACCATCCCCCGTCTGCTAGGACAACTAGTGAGTCGCTATGAATGTGCCTGTACTGAATATTCAAAAGTGACAGTGCCCTACAATTTAGCACCACAGAATAGTGATTTCATAACTGCAGGAATTGTTAGTGAAACTACTGTTTAGAATGTGAGACAGGCCTCTGCATCACAAACTGTGCACCCAGAAACCGCAAAACACAAACATGAATGTGCCTGTACTGAATATTCAAAAGTGACGGTGCCCTACAATTTAGCACCACAGAATAGTGATTTCATATCTGCAGGAACTGTTAGTGAAACTACTGTCTAGAATGTGAGACAGGCCTCTGCATCACAAACTGTGCGCCCAGAAACCGTAAAACGCAAACATGCGACAACACATATGCGGTCTCAGCCTCGCGCACTATGGCTACATCCCTTGGACTGTGTCTGCGAGTGCTTTCCGTCTGTGAGAGAGTGCTCTGTGTTCAAAGCTGACTGTGCGTTTGATGCGCAAAATAGCGTTGCATCCCAAACTGATGACATTGGTGATGCTGCTCCAACCTTGCACACTAAGTACGGTAGTAGTGGGATCTGTAGGAGAGAGAGCTCTCTGTATTACACGGTTGGTGCTACGGTGGCTGTCAGCCATCTGCGATGGATTAGAAATGGAGGGGGGAAAAATGGGATCTGTGTCGCCAAGCCATACGCCATGTAGCGCTATGCTATCACTGAGCATGCGCAGTTGGCTGTATAACTGCAGTCGGTACAGTATTGTATTCTGTTGCATTTCCATCTCTGGCAGGCTCATGCCCAGTAGGAGGGTTGCGATGGGATTTCTGGCGCATGCCCAGTGGGCCGAGAGTCATACACAGTGCATCAGGTCCCTTCCCCCAAAGCAAGCCAAGAGCCTCCCATTACCATAATAAAGGAAGCTTTGTTAATCCATTTACTGTAAGCAGTCAGCTCTGCCCTAGTGTCCTGAAAAATGCTACGAATTGTCACCATTGCCATAGACACCATCCCCCGTCTGCTAGGACAACTAGTGTGCCGCTATGAATGTGCCTGTACTGAATATTCAAAAGTGACGGTGCCCTACAATTTAGCACCACAGAATAGTGATTTCATAACTGCAGGAACTGTTAGTGAAACTACTGTCTAGAATGTGAGACAGGCTTCTGCATCACAAACTGTGCACCCAGAAACCGCAAAACGCAAACATGAATGTGCCTGTACTGAATATTCAAAAGTGACGGTGCCCTACAATTTAGCACCACAGAATAGTGATTTCATAACTGCAGGAACTGTTAGTGAAACTACTGTCTAGAATGTGAGACAGGCCTCTGCATCACAAACTGTGCACCCAGAAACCGCAAAACGTAAACATGCGACAACGCATATGCGGTCTCAGCCTCGCGCACTATGGCTACGTCCCTTGGACTGTGTCTGAGGGTGCTTTCCGTCTGTGAGAGAGCGCTCTGTGTTCAAAGCTGACTGTGCGTTTGATGCGCAAAATAGCGTTGCATCCCAAACTGATGACATTGGTGATGCTGCTCCAACCTTGCACACTAAGTACGGTAGTAGTGGGATCTGTAGGAGAGAGAGCTCTCTGTATTACACGGTTGGCGCTACGGTGGCTGTCAGCCATCTGCGATGGATTAGTAATGGAGGGGGGTACAATGGGATCTGTGGCACCAAGCCATACGCCATGTAGCGCTATGCTATCACTGAGCATGCGCAGTTGGCTGTATTACTGCAGTTGGTACAGTATTGTATTCTGTTGCATTTCCATCTCTGGCGGGCGCATGCCCAGTAGGAGGGTTGCGATGGGATTTCTGGCGCATGCCCAGTGGGCCGAGAGTCATACACAGTGCATCAGGTCCCTTCCCCCAAAGCAAGCCAAGAGCCTCACATTACCATAATAAAGGAAGCTTTGTTAATCCATTTACTGTAAGCAGTCAGCTCTGCCCTAGTGTCCTGAAAAATGCTACAAATTGTCACCATTACAAAAGACACCATCCCCCGTCTGCTAGGACAACTAGTGTGCCGCTATGAATGTGCCTGTACTGAATATTCAAAAGTGACGGTGCCCTTCAATTTAGCACCACAGAATAGTGATTTCATAACTGCAGGAACTGTTAGTGAAACTACTGTTTAGAATGTGAGACAGGCCTCTGCATCACAAACTGTGCGCCCAGAAACCGCAAAACGCAAACATGAATGTGCCTGTACTGAATATTCAAAAGTGACGGTGCCCTACAATTTAGCACCACAGAATAGTGATTTCATAACTGCAGGAACTGTTAGTGAAACTACTGTCTAGAATGTGAGACAGGCCTCTGCATCACAAACTGTGCGCCCTGAAACCGCAAAACGCAAACATGTGACAATGCATATGCGGTCTCAGCCTCACGCACTATGGCTACGTCCCTTGGACTGTGTCTGAGAGTGCTTTCCGTCTGTGAGAGAGCGCTCTGTGTTCAAAGCTGACTGTGCGTTTGATGCGCAAAATAGCGTTGCATCCCAAACTGATGACATTGGTGATGCAGTGCCACCCACATAGCCTATGTGTAACGTTGCACCACTTGGTCATACAGTACTTTACTGGACTGTATATTTTTTTATATACAGTACAGTACAGTACAGTACCATACTGTTTTATTTTGGCCCCAATGCCAGCTTCACAGACTACAGTAGTTTATGTACTACAGTATACTGTATTGGTTTGTATTTTAATCAATAGCTAATTCCCTAAGGCCATCTACCTTAATGACGACATGTATTTTTCCCCACAGGGCGAGCAGCCCCCCCTGCCCTGGCAGCGCCACCACCGCCAGCACCACCGCCAGGACCACCGCCGCCACCACCACCATCACTGCCACCACCCCCATCACTGCCAGCAGCCGGGCCCAGTTGGCTGAATTTTCAGAGTAAGTACAGTACACACTACTGAGGCCATCTACAGTACTGTACCGTAATCCCTCTCCAATTTGGAATAGAGGTCTGAACTCTTGTTTTCAAATGCTCCTTAATGACGACATGTATTTTTCCCCACAGGGCCAGCAGCCCCCCCTGCCCCGGCAGCGCCACCACCGCCGCCAAAACCGCCGCCACCACCGCCGCCACCACCATCACTTCCACCACCCCCATCACTGCCAGCATCTTCTGCAGCCTCCTCAAATGACAGTGGTAATGATTACAACAGTTACAGTATGGACACAATAGTGTCATGCTACTACCTTTTTGATTTTTTGTACTGTATAATATATTTTTTTCTTATACTGTACACACAGACAGACTCGTCATTGATGAGGAGGCTGCAGGAAGCCCCCTGCCCTGTAAGCAAAGTACACCTCCCTCTCCCTCTTTCTTTCTCTTTATCTTTCTCTCTCTTTCATTTTCCTCTCTCTCTCTCTTTTTCGCTCTCTTTCCCTGTTTTTCTCTCTTTCTTTTTCTCTATCTCTCTCTCCCTGTCTCCCTCTGTTTCTCTCTCTGTTAAAACATCTCCAACGTCTTCTCCTTACACAATAATTGTTTCTGTCCTTGTGTATTTTAGTTGAAGACATTGAAGGGCCTCAGCCCTCCCCAGGGCAAGAGGAGGACCCAGACTCCCCTCCCCAGCCAAGTAAGTACTGTATACAGTTTTATACTGTAGGACATTTTGTATTAATACTGTACTGTAATACAGTACAGTATACTGTATACTGTAGTAATGTTACAGTTGAGTGTGTTTACCCTCTACTTTCCCACTGAGTACTGTACAATACTGTATTATTATTTTCTTTATGCAGAACACCTCCATATAGTGATAGTGGAGCTGGAGAACAGCGGATCCAGTAAACCTTTCTTTGTTTTTCTCTCTCTCTCTCTCTCTCTCTCCCTCTTTCTTTCTCTCCTTCCCTCTCCCCCCTCTCTCTCTCTCTCCCTCTGTCTTTCTCTCTCGCCCTCTCCCCCTCTCCCTCTTTCTCTCTCTCCTTCCCTTTCCCCCCTCTCTCTCTCTCGCTCTCTCTCTCTCTGTCTTTCTATCTCTCTCTTTCTCTCTCCCTGTCTTTCTCTCTCGCCCTCTCCCCCATCTCTCTCTCTTTCTCTCTCTCCCTGTCTCCCTGTGTTTCTCTCTCTCTCTCTCTTGAAACATCTCCAACGTCTTCTCTCTTTTCTGTAACATACTGTACTGTCATTTTTTTCAACAGCATCACCAGAGACCATACCCCCACCCAGCCCCAGCGATAGTTTGCATTGTTCTCTCTCTCTCTTTTCATTCTGTCTCTCTGTCTCTCTCTCTCTGTCTTTCTCTCTTCCTCTCCCCCTCCCTCTCTCTTTTTCTCCCTCTGTCTGTGTTTGTTTTTTGTTGTTATAGAGGCTCTGTTCAAGATTTATGGTGCATACACACTAGGCGATAAAGTGGACGACTCAGGGAGCATATCATGTAGTGGGTGAAGGACGGGGCATACCAAGGCAGCGGGACGATAAACACAGCAATATTACGACTGAAAAAAAAAATGGCCGCCGAGCAAAACAAGATGGCGGCAGTCAGTCACGGGAAACGCAAATCAGCGTCTAACACAGCAAACTGCAAAAACATAGCAAGCTACCGTACTTACAGTACCAGTGAGTTGATACTGTAGGAAACAGCTGTAGAAGCTCACGGTACAGCAACAAAGGTGACTCGGAAGTCAGGCAGAGTTGCAGAGGTAGATCACGGTAATGAGCAGCAACAACAGCCACTTAGAAGTCAGGCAGCGTTGCAGGTAGTAGTACAGTATCTCAAGGGTTCGTACTGTTGATACGTGCCGATGAGACAATCCGAGCAGCAAGTCCGTACAGTTAAGTAGCAGATTCACAGTGTGGATAGCTAGTGCGGTCTGAGACGCTCTTTTATGCTACCAGAGACAAAGAAAACCTTGCTGCCAAAACTCTGCCATGCCATTGGACCACAAGGAAGTGCATTTTTCAAATACACCAATCAGCGGCCGATTTTCTGCGGGAAGGAATTCTTTTGTATCTGGTAGCATAAAAGAGTGTCTCAGACCGCACTAGCTATCCACACTGTGAATCTGCTACTTAACTGTACGGACTTGCTGCTCGGATTGTCTCATCGGCACATACTGTATCAACAGTACGAACTCTTGAGCTACTACTACTACTACTACTACTACTACTACTACTACTACTACTACTACCTGTAACGCTGCCTGACTTCTAAGTCACTGTTGTTGCTGTTCATTGCTGTACCCTGAGCTTCTACAGGTGTTTCCTACAGTATCAACCCGCTGGTACTGTAAGTATGGGAGCTTGCTAGGTTCACGGTCATTTTGCAGTTTGCTGTGTTAGACACTGATTTGCGCAGCGACTTTTCAATGCATATACGGTAACGTTTTGTTTTGCTCGGCGACCATTTTAGTTTCAGTCGCAATATTGCTGTGTTTATTGTCCTGTTTGTCTCCTTCATACGGTAGATGCATATTTGCGTATTTAGGGGCATACTGTATGAAAGCTTGATGTGAGATTAAATTGGGAAATATATATCACAAATTAGCTCAAAACTATCATTTATTAAACACAGCCTGCAAAATGAAATTTACTAGCTGGTTATACTGTACATGTTATGGCTGATGTACAGTAAGAATGTAATAACCCCCTGTGTTTAAGATACTGAACATTACATTACTGTATGTACTGTATACTGTACTCAGTCTGTATACTCAGCAACAGTACTGTAACGTATTTCTCTTGTTCTTTACACAGATTTTGTCGTCAAACATGGCAAAAATCAGCAAAGCCATCAGCAAGATAATTGCAAGCATGAAAAAAGAACACAAAACAACATGACAGATCCAGGCCTGGCTGAAAGAGTGTGGTGTTCTTGTTAGTTTACAGACTGTGCGCTATCATGCATTTGAGAGAACGCGGACCAGATATAGATTTCCTTCTAAATGCACATGGTAGGTACTTTACATCAACCTTTTTTTATTACAGTATACTGTATGTTGCTAGATTGGTACTGTATTGTGTTCCAATTTCAACACTAACTGTCCAATAATTGCTATATGCTCTGTATGTGTTCTACCGTAGGAGCGTCAAAAAGATTGTGCACAAATTGACTTGTGAGGATGATGAGCGTACAGCTTTACAAATCAAACGTATTCTAAAAGCAGAATGTGACCTGGACATCTCCTGTTCCAGCATCAAACGGATGCGTAAGGAACTGGGATGGACTTTTGGCCCTACAAGGTACTGTACATACTGTAAAATATATATACTGTATACTGTATATTAATAATGCACTGATTTTACATGACAGTAAACTAAAACTTGTTTTTATTTCACAGGATAAATCCCATGATAAGGGATGTTAATAAAGTAAAGAGAGTTGAACAAGCACGATGGTGGATAGATAGTGGAGAGAATTTTAATGACGTCATTTTCACAGATGAAACTTTGGTTTCTCTAGAGAGGTTCTCAAGACTGTCCTTCCGACACCGTGCACATCTCTCACTTAAACCACATCCGAAGCATCCGTTAAAGGTCCATGTATGGGGAGGTATATCTCGTTGGGGTGCAGGACTGATCTATATTTTTGAAGGTGCAGTACAGTAATGCTTGTTTTAAAAATTATTTACAGTCCTGTACAGTGTATGCTTCTTACTGACAATTTCTCATCTCTTTAGGCATCATGGATAAGACCTTCTTCCAAGAAAAAATAGTAGATTGCTGTATGGTGCCATTTATGAGAAAAAGCTTCCCATCAGGACATCGATTATTCCAGGATAATGATCCCAAACATTCGGCTTCAGCAAAATTCATGGAAGAGAGAGGGATAAATTGGGAACGCACACCACCAGAGTGAGTATTGTCCTATAGTACTGTATTAACTGTTTATTGTACCAAAAAATATGTACAGTACCAAGCAGTAATTATTCTAGTACACTTTTTACTAAAGTACAGTATTGTGACTGAATATTTTTTTTATTTTTACTTACCTGTAGGTCACCGGACATGAATCCCATTGAAATGGTCTGGGCCCAGTTGAAGAGGTTCATCAGGTCTGATGTGAAACCAACAACTAAACAGGAACTTTTGGATGGGATAATGAAGTTTTGGAGAACAGTATTGACACGTGCCCAGTGTAACAATTATATTGATCATCTCCATAGAGTATTACCAGTTGTCATCGAAATAAACGGTCAAGCAACTGCTATGTAGCTTATACTGTACTGTATATAATTTGTAATGTGGAGGAGGGGTTTAACTTCCTCTTTTCAGTTTGTGATCCGGACTGCTAAGTACTGTACACTGTGTCCATACTGTACTGTATGTACAGTATTGTGGTTGTGCTTTCTGTCCCTACATTATACAGTATTCTCCTAATTTATTTTATAAGCTCTTTGTCAACAATAACTTTCCCTTACTGTACCTTATGTACTGTACTGTACTTCATACTCTTGCTCTTTTCCTTACACCTACTGTACATTGACCCCTGTTCCAAGGCACACATTGGCATCGTCACAGATTGTGCTGCAGCTGCCACTTTCTGCTACTGCGCTTGATGTTGCCATTTGTAATGCAGATGTTTCAAGTTTTCAGGTTCCTTTAGTTCATATACACTACAATAGTAGTGGCTGCTTCAACATCCACATCCATAGTTGCAGACATACAGTAGTGGGTGCACCGTGAATTGAGAGACAGGCTTCTACTGTATGGTTAGAGCGGCGGTCCCTTCGACATCAGGATAAGGTGAGATTTTTGGTAATGTTAGTGCACTGTTATCGTATTCACACAGCTGGTGTTCACCTCCATCTGGGGCACCCAAATACTGTCTTGTTTCATGTATTTTTTTTTTAATGTTATATTATGGTGCACTCTGATGCACGGTAGAGTCTGCACCTGGTATAGGTGAAACTCTGAATCTGAGGCCAAAAGTGCCAGTGATGATTTTAAATTAAAAGCCAACTCTTTTTGTGTAGTCCTCGGTCCCCCAGTAGGGCTAAAGAAGTCCCCCCCCCTCTGTAAAGCATGTTACTGTAGGTTAAATAAAAATTGTCATTAATTTATACAATTGGTGTTTGTACTGTATGATTACGTCATTTTGCCAGGCGTGAAATTATCGCTGTATTCAATTTGAAAGCTTTTCTGCCTACTGTAGGCGGGAAGTCAATGCAATGTACAGTAAGACAGTATGTAAAAAAGTTTCGCCTACTGTATGAATAGCAGGTGGAAAAATTTCGTGAATTGGGGTGCAATGTTGCGGGAAGCCTTCAACGTCCCCTAAAGGTACTGTAAACTGAGTAAGTTTTTTTAAAAATTCACTTTCATTTTGGGGGGTGGAAGAAAAAAATTGGGGGGAAAAAGTGAAACTTGTAGGGGTAAATTTACTAAGATGGGAGTTCTATTTAAGAAGTTACTGTACTGTATGTTGCCCATAGCATCCAATCAGATTCTACTGTACTTAGCATTTATCTACAGAGCACCTTCTAGAAGATACTGTACAGTAATACCTGGAATCAGATTGGTTGCTATGGGCAAAATCACTTAATAGCAATACCATCTTAGTACATTTACCCCCTAATATATAAAATGTACTGAGTTTAGTAAAAAAAAAAAAAAAAAACGCCAAATGGGTATACAGTAGATCTGGGCATGCGCCTGAGATACGATGACGTACAGTATTGTAGGAAACACTCAAGCCAGGTGCAAACTTGGTATTGCAGGCGGCTGTAGTGTAGTGGTAAATAATCAAACCAATACATTACGCTGCCTGTACAACTCTTTTGCGGGTTCGAAGCTTGAAAGGTTACACTTTTTATTTTTTATTAACAAGGTTTTTGGTCAAAGTACTGTGGCATAGAAATACCAGAATTTCTGGATAATGTATTAGTGAAGATTTAAAACAAAATAAAATTACCGTATAAAGTATGTACTTTAAAGGTCTCGAACCAGCGGGACAAGAAAATGGTAGATGCAGTAGGGCTAGGCATTAGCCCCCGAGATTACTGCATCTACTGTACTGTAGTTCCTAGAGTCAGGGAATCACTACAGTGTCTACCGTATTGTACTTACAACTACAGTTATAAGTACCGTATAATAGAGACAACTGGGCATGCGCAGTGCTATGAGACTCAATACGCCACAGTGTAGCGCGCAACAATGCGGTATACTGTATGGCGTACCATATGGAGCAACAAACTACAGTACTGTAGCTGGGCACATATACAGTACAATAGATTGATTTTTGTAAGGGTTGGATAACAAGACTGAACTACAGTACTATAGTGAACAAGGTTATGGCTATGGCGCAGCACCACTGGCAATGCATTGCAACCCCGCCACTGGGCACAAGCCAGAGATCCTATTTGTACCGTAACCCATCAGAACTGGCTATAAGTTACCACAACGCAAACTGTGCTGACAGTTGACGCAATTTTGCGGTTTAAACGCCGAGTCAGTTTCTACTATAGAGACCCCTCTCTTATACACAGTCAAGTAGCAGTTACTAAACATATTAAATTAATAATGTTACCAAGTCTAAGACAGCATTTTCATTGACGCAAGTTTGCGCTCTGCATCTGTCCTACAAACTGCTGTTAGTCCACTACTGTAGCACCTTATGTACTGTAGTAATGAATTTACTATTGTGTATACTGTGCGGTACTGTAAGTCTCGGACAGTGCAGAATGGCACTAGTGTCAAAATTCAACAGTACTGTTGGCAATACAGACAACTGGGCATGCGCCATAAAATAGCGCTACTTAATGTATGGCTTGGCTCCACTGGACATGGGGCACACATTCCATTGTGATTAAAATCCGACCACTGGGCACGCGCAGACATTGACGCAATTTTGCGGTTTAAACGCCGAGTCAGTTTGTACTATAGAGACCCCTCTCTTATACAAAGTCAAGTATCAGTTACTAAACATATTAAATTAATAATGTTACCAAGTCTAAGACAGCATTTTCATTGACGCAAGTTTGCGCTCTGCATCTGTCCTACAAACTGCTGTTAGTCCTTATGTACTGTAGTAATGAATTTACTTTTGTGTATACTGTGCGGTACTGTAAGTCTCGGACAGTGCAGAATGGCACTAGTGTCAAAATTCAACAGTACTGTTGGCAATACAGACAACTGGGCATGCGCCATAAAATAGCGCTACTTAATGTATGGCTTGGCTCCACTGGACATGGGGCACACATTCCATTGTGATTAAAATCCGACCACTGGGCACGAGCAGACATTGACGCAATTTTGCGGTTTAAACGCCGAGTCAGTTTGATATACAGAAACCAGTCTCTTTAACAGGGCCCATTGCCACTTGATGGTCATAATAAATAACTATAATGTTCGCGTTCATGTCAGCGCCGGCATTGACGCAAGTTTGCGTTCTAAGGTACAGTACTGTATGTACAATAATAAAAATCCTAGTTTCGCTGTTTGACTCCCGAAGCACTGGGCAGACATGCGCTCCACATGTACTGTATTGAATACTGAATATTTTAAGTGAAGATTTTAAAAATAAATTAAAGAAACATACTGTATTTTCAAGGTCTCTAACCCACGGAACAAGAAGAGAGGAGAAGCAGTGAGACTAGGCATTAGACCGCTAGACCACACGCTTCACCCATTAATAGAGTTCTGTAGTTTGTAAAGTCTAATGTCTAAGCTTCTGTCAAACAATCATCGGCCGGTGATACAGAACATACCGTACGGTACATTGGAAAGTGACACCTGGTGGGCAAAATGTTGTATTACACATCATGAAATCACATGCATGCGCTATGTAGTTTAGGAAAAGTGACACCTGGTGGGCAAAAAGTTGTATTACACTTAATGAAATCTGACGCATGCGCTATGTAGTTTAGGAAAAGTGACATCTGGTGGGCAAAATGTTGTATTACACGTAATGACTTTTTTCACTAATAAACTTTCTTTGTGGCGCGACTCATGGCGTGGTGTGTGGCGCGCCATACGTGGCGTGAGAGATAGCGCTGTGATGCCACGTTATAGCTGGGCACATCAGTAAGTCTTCACAGATTACCAAATGCATCTTTATCAGGTAGAAATGTTCTTTCTTCCATTGTGTGACAAGCAGGGGAGTATAACACAAGTGCCAAATGCCATCTGATTACCTGTGTTGCTCATACAACAAAGCACCACAGTCTTGTGACAGCTTAATGAGATTTGGTTTCCTTAAATAAACACATAATTTCGATCCTCTCTAAGGGACAGATACAATTAGCCCTGGGACTTACTATGTGGCTGCAGCTCCAGTTTCCAATTACTTTTTATTTCCTCGGGTGGTAAGCCAAATCATGAATTTCGCAGCATGACCCAACAGGACAGACCACTTTACTCTGGAAGTAGACAGTGCCAGGTGGTTGCGGTGCAGTTTTAGATGACTTTATCGCTCTGCCAGCCAGCCTGGGATTACCCACTGAGATTCAGGAGCCTCCCAGCTCTTCCGGGGGAGTAGGGAAGTATGATTTGTATATAACTTAAGCCACTGAGGATGTGGGGTTTCCTGTCTCTGTGTTGAAGTAATATGTAATCCGGTGCTCTTAGCTGGTCTACCCTGTATAACTCTTTCTAGCAATGAAAGAGTGACAGAATGAGGTTACAGGGGCCTATTCATCATCACTTTATTTTCACAAAAGTAGGTGAAAATGCACATTTTCACTTGCAATTGTAAAAATTAAGTTATCAGGCCATTCATCAAGAAAGTAAAGCAGGAGATATCACATATATCTCCTACTTACCTTCCTCTTGTGGAATCGCCCACTGTCCCCATACACTAGTATCACAGATATCTCCTACTTACCTTCCTCTTGTGGAATGGCCCGCTGTCCCCATACACTAGTAACACTATATCTCCTACTTACCTTCCTCTGGCGGAATGGCCCACTGTCACCATACACTAGTATCACTATATCTCCTACTTACCTTCCTCTGGCAGAATAACCCGCTGTCCCCATACACTAGTATCACAGATATCTCCTACTTACCTTCCTTTGGCAGAATGGCCCGCTGTCCCCATACACTAGTATCACAGATATCTCCTACTTACCTTCCTCTGGCAGAATGGCCCGCTGTCCCCATACACTAGTATCACAGATATATCCTACTTACCTTCCTCTGGCAGAATGGCCTGCTGTCCCCATACACTAGTATCACAGATATATCCTACTTACCTTCCTCTGGCGGAATGGCCCTCTGTCCCCATACACTAGTATCGCAGATATCTCCTACTTACCTTCCTCTGGCGGAATGGCCCGCTGTCCCCATACACTAGTATCGCAGATATCTCCTACTTACCTTCCTCTGGCGGAATGGCCCGCTGTCCCCATGCACTAGTATCGCAGATATCTCCTACTTACCTTCCTCTGGTGGAATGGCCCGCTGTCCCCATACACTAGTATCGCAGATATCTCCTACTTACCTTCCTCTGGCAGAATGGCCCGCTGTCCCCATACACTAGTATCACAGATATCTCCTACTTACCTTCCTCTGGCAGAATGGCCTGTTGTCCCCATACACTAGTATCACAGATATCTCCTGCTTATCTTCCTCTTGTGGAATAACCTGCTTTCCCCACATCCTAGAATGAGGACAGAATTCATCAAGCTCCAAAAATAGAATATTTTTGGAGCTTGACTCCGGGAGTATTCGGTATCTTCAGATGGCGAATGCTCCTGCTCTGGGATCACAATCCTCTCTTTCCCTATGGGAACAAGATCCGGGTTGTGATGAGGGTACTTTAGGATCCCTAGGCCCCTGTCCGGCTCCTACTGCCGGATTTCAGGCGCTTCTGCATATGCATGACCTGTAGGGCGCGCATGCACAGTTCCATCACTCCTCCGAAAGGAGCAGTGAAAAATTCACTTCTCCGAAAAGGAGTAGTGAAGCGGCTCATGTGGACAGCTGATATCGCCAGAGCAAAGATGGATTGCTCCAGTAGCTGTGGCGAGTGAGAGTGTTAATTATTCGGACCCCAATAATTAACATCATGAATTGGCCCCACAGTTTGCTGGTGATATGGGGCTGATAACAGTAGGAATATAAATGGGTTTCCTCCTGTCTCAGTGCTCTCTGATGAGGAACTGCATGATATTTATATATTTAGTTAATAGCATTAATGAGCCGCCATGATTGTCATAAGGAAACTGTGTGATAAGAATCACATAAACTGGGTAAAATCCATCAGTAGCTTTATTTCTCACCACAGGTATAGAGGATATGGCAGTTTTCACAGACAAGATGTTACACAAAGTCTTACAAATAGCAGTATATTTTTACAGTAGACACGCAGGTCCAGGACCCTTAATACTAGTCATCCCCGGGCCTATAAAATTGGCACCACCAGGATCAATTTCCCAGTGTCTCTGCAGCTTTTAAACCAGCCTCACACAGGGGTCTGTAATCAGCTGCCTTTCCAGACTGTGATTGAGGCAACACCTGAAATGGACATTTCACATTCCTAATGCCTTTGCTCTGCCAAACCTGGGAGACCTGGACATTCCACATTCACTTCATGTAGAACTATGCTGACCCTGTCACAAAACCATATCCGATGTTATTAGTGAGATGGTTTGGAGATGCTGAAAAGGATCTTTCCCTGGCAGGTAGCAATTTGTATAATTTCTATTTCAACTAGGGGTGAGCGGGTTCGGATTTCTGAAATCCGAACCCGCCCGAGCCCCCCCGATCCGAGGCCGATCCGAGTCAGGCTCGACTTTTCCCGCCTGACTCGGATCTGAAATCGAGGCAAAACGTCATCATCCCGCCTTCCGAGTCTCGCAGGTTTTGGATCCTATATAAGGTACCTGCGTCAGCGCAATTTTCTCACTCGGCTGTGGACAGTGAAGAGGGAGGGTGGGAGTTAGGGCTGGCTGGGCTGTGTAGTGTAGTGTAGTGTAGTGCAGAGTAGTGTTGTGCTGTGCTGTGCTGCGCTGTGCTGCTGTTGTCCACTACTTCAAAGTCCATAGGGGCTGGCTGTGTTGTGCTGTGCTGCTGTTGTTAATAGGGGCTGTGTCCACTACTTCAAAGTCCATAGGGGCTGGCTGGACTGTGTTGTGCAGTCAGTTCTCCATAGGGGCTGTGTCCACTCCAAAGTCCTGTGCAGTGTCCCAGTCCTAAAGGGGTGCTGTAGTGTTGTCCAGGGGGTGCTCTGTCCATCAGGGGTGATCCCCCCAAGTGCTAAAAAAATAATATTTTTTGTGTGTTTGTGAATTCTGTGCGCAGTAGCCGCACGTGCATAAACAAAGTAGTGCCAAGCGTGCACCTGTGTCATAAGTAAAGGGCCAGCTGGCTTGACCGTTAAAGGGTGCTGTAACCCCCAAAGTACACTCCAGTCCAAACCAAAAAAAAAATTATTTTCTGTGTTTGTGAATTGTGTGCGCAGTAGCCGCTCGTGCATCAACAAAGTAGTGCCAAGCGTGCGCCTGTGTCATAAGTAAAGGGCCGGCTGGCTTGACCGTTAAAGGGTGCTGTAACCCCCAAAGTACACTCCAGTCCAAACCAAAAAAAAAATAATTTTCTGTGTTTGTGAATTGTGTGCACTGTGGCTGCACGTGCATCAACAAAGGAGCAGTGCCAAGCGTGCGCCTGTGTCCCATAAGTAAAGAGCCGGCTTGGCTCATTTCTTAAAGGGTGGTGTAACCCACAAAGTGCACTACTCTCCAGCAAAAATAAAAAAATATTTTCTGTGTTTGTGTGCGCTTTAGCCGCACGTATATATCAATATAACATAAATGGAGGACCAAACTTTCTCCGATAAAAATAAAATAGGGAAAGATCAAGAACCACTTCCTCCTTGTGCTGTTGCTGCTGCTGGGAGTTGTTCATCATCCCATAGAGGAAGTAGGAACATCACTACTTTTACTAAACAATTGACCCTCCAACAGTCCATAGCGATGAGGATGAAGTACGACAGCAGTCATCCTGAAGCAAAATGTATAACTGAGGCCTTGACTGCTATGTTGGTGTTAGACGTGCGTCCGGTATCCGCCATTAGTGCAGTGGGATTTAGACAATTGATGGAGGTAGTGTGTCCCTGGTTCCAAATCCCGTCTAGATTCCACCTGCATCCTCAAAGCAGCAGCGACAAGCATCCGTCTGTCTGTTAAAGGGTGGTGACACCCTCAAAGTGTGCTACACAAATAATAAAAATATTCTTCTTTTTTTTTCTGTCTTTGTGAATTGTGTGGGCTGTAGCCGTACTTGCATCCTCAAAGCAGCAGCGACAAGCGTGCATCTGTCTGTTAAAGGGTGGTGACACCCTCAAAGTGTGCTACACAAACAATAAAAATATTGTTCTTTTTTTTTCTGTCTTTGTGAAATGTGTGGGCTGTAGCCGCACCTGCATCCTTAAAGCAGCAGCGACAAGTGTGCGTCTGTCTGTTAAAGGGTGGTGACACCCTCAAAGTGTGCTACACAAACTATAAAAATAATCTTCTTTTTTTTTCTGTCTTTGTGAATTGTGTGGGCTGTAGCCACACTTGCATCCTCAAAGCAGCAGCGACAAGCGTGCGTCTGTCTGTTAAAGGGTGGTGACACCCTCAAAGTGTGCTGCACAAACAATAAAAATAATCTTCTTTTTTTTCTGTCTTTGTGAATTGTGTGGGCTGTAGCCGCACTTGCATCCTCAAAGCAGCAGCGACAAGCGTGCGTCTGTCTGTTAAAGGGTGGTGACACCCTCAAAGTGTGCTACACAAACAATAAAAATATTCTTCTTTTTTTTTCTGTCTTTGTGAATTGTGTGGGCTGTAGCTGCACTTGCATCCTCAAAGCAGCAGCGACAAGCGTGCGTCTGTCTGTTAAAGGGTGGTGACACCCTCAAAGTGTGCTACACAAACAATAAAAATATTCTTCTTCTTTTTTCTGTCTTTGTGAATTGTGTGGGCTGTAGCCGCACTTGCATCCTCAAAGCAGCAGCGACAAGCGTCCGTCTGTCTGTTAAAGGGTGGTGTAACTCTCAAAGTGCTCCAAAAAATAAAAAACTATTTTTTTAATGTGTTTGTGACTTGTGTGCGATGTAGCCGCACTTGCATCCTCAAAGCAGCAGCGACAGGCATGCGTCTGTCTGTTAAAGGGTGGTGACACCCTCAAAGTGTGCTACACAAACAATAAAAATATTCTTCTTTTTTTTTCTGTCTTTGTGAATTGTGTGGGCTGTAGCTGCACTTGCATCCTCAAAGCAGCAGCGACAAGCGTGCATCTGTCTGTTAAAGGGTGGTGACACCCTCAAAGTGTGCTACACAAACAATAAAAATATTGTTCTTCTTTTTTCTGTCTTTGTGAATTGTGTGGGCTGTAGCCGCACTTGCATCCTCAAAGCAGCAGCGACAAGCGTGCGTCTGTCTGTTAAAGGATTACATCGGTGACAGCATCCAAGTAGGCATGTCAGACAGTCCGTACCTGTACTGGCAGGAAAAAGAAGCAATTTGGAGGTCCCTGTACAAACTGGCTCTATTTTACCTGAGTTGCCCCCCCCTCCAGTGTGTACTCCGAAAGAGTGTTTAGTGCAGCCGGGAACCTTGTCAGCGAAAGGCGTAGGAGGTTGCTTCCACAAAATGTGGAGAAGATGATGTTCATAAAATGAATTATCAACTCTTCCAGGGAGACCAGCCTCCAGAACTTACAGAGGGACCTGTGGTTGTGGATTCCAGCGGGGACGAATTAATACTCTGTGAGGATGAGGATGTACACAACACTGAAGAGGGTGAGGAATCGGTGGATGAGGAGGATGAGGACGACATCTTGCCTCCGTAGAGCCAGTTTGTGCAGGGACAGATTAATTGCCAGCTTGTTTTGTGGGGGCCCAAAAGAACCAATCATTTCAGCCACAGTCGTGTGGCAGACCCTGGCACTGAAATGTTTGGTTTGTTAAAGTGTGCATGTCCTGTTTATACAACATAAGGGTGGGTGGGAGGGCCCAAGGACAATTCCATCTTGCACCTCTTTTTTTTCTTTGCATTATGTATAGTTTGGGGCCTAGTTTTTCAAACTGCCATCCTGTCTGCCACTGCAGTGTCACTCCTAGATGGGCCACGTGTTTGTGCCGCCCACTCGTATCTCTTAGCATAGTCATCCAGCTACCTCGATGCAACCTTTTGGACATAAAAACACTATTGTGAGGTGTGAGGTGTTCAGTATAGACTGGAAATGAGTGGAAATTTAGGTTATTGAGGTTAATAATAGCATAGGAGCAGAAAAAAACACAAATTCTGTGATTTTAGCTGTTTTTATGCTTTTTTTCAAAAAAATACAGATCCAAAACACAAAACCCAGAACCCAAAACACGGAAGGGTGGTTTTGGCAAAACCAATCCAGATCCAAAACACGAAGAAAGATCCAGATCCAAAACCAAAACACAAAACACGAAAAGTGGCCGGTGCACATCCCTAATTTCAACCCCATCTGTACAAACTTGTCTCAGTCACGGTGAATTTTGAAACTCAGCTGTACCTGGTATCCTTCATTATGCTCTATAGTTCTATGAAATATACTGAATCCAGAGCAGCAAGCATATAAATTGTGTATGACTGTCTATAAGTAAGTAATAGCTTTATTGTATCTCAGGTAGAGACGATGTAGCGTCCTTTCACTGGGAACAGCTCTCTCTGTAATTAACAGTCTCCATGGAGAAGCTACAGTATGAGCTATTTATGCATCACATATGAGATGTCCCCATGTTTCTATAGCGCCCTCTGGAGGATTTATATGATACCAACACAGTATACTGGGGAGGGAAAGTACTTCTCACTGACTCATATCAAACACCTGTTATGTGGTTACATGAGATTGTTATTAGGAGACAGATTATTCTCCATGTCTGACACATTTCTTACAGAAAGAGGAAGGAGGTTTTTGTACAGCTCTGTATCACTGTGTGAGAGGGTACTGAGAATACTGCTGACAGTGATACTCTGCCTCATCTTCTGCACTCACTCCACTAATTGTTAGTGTGTAGCCACTTCCAGATCCAGATCCACTGAAACGGGCTGGGACTCCTGTAGGTCCACTGGTTGCATAATATATAAGCTTTGGAGGTTGTCCTGATTTCTGTTGGTACCAGACTAAAGCGCTGCCTATACCAGTACTGGCTGTACATGAGATGGTGACTGTACCTCCTGGTGACACAGAGATATAACCTGGGGTCTGAGTCATCACAATCTGCCCACAGGACCCTGAGGATTAGAGGAGACACAGTCATTACTGATACATGTCTGTATATAGTCATATAAATCCTGCTCTGATTATTTATGTTACATGTATAGATTCCCCTACACAGCACCATGTAATATCCCCAATCTCTTACCCTGAATATAAATGACTATCACAGCCAGCAGGTAACTGTGAGACACCATCTTGCTGTATCTGGGCTGACAGATAGACACTATAAGACGTCTCCTGTACAATGAGATATATATAGAGAGTGACAGGTGAGATGTGACAGGAAATACCCCAGAGACTGTGTATGGAAATAAGATGGAAATTCTGTGGTGTCAGTGTGACAGTTACTGGTGTGTACTAGAGACAGGATCTCAGTGTAATGTCCTCTGTGGTGTCAGTGTGACAGTGACTGGTGTGTACTAGAGACAGGATCTCCGTGTAATGTCCTCTGTGGTGTCAGTGTGACAGTTACTGTTGTGTACTAGAGATAGGCTCTCAGTGTAATGTCCTCTGTGGTGTCAGAATGACAGTTTTCTGGTGTGTACTGGAGTCAGGAATGCTAAGTTTTGGTGTTGTGGTATACTGCACTTAGGGCCTGATTTAGACCCGCTCGCAAGTGCATTGTGCTCACAAGTGGGTCGATGGTGCCCCAGTGGGCACGCACGAGCCCCATAGCGAGTGAGACCTTCACTCCCTCCGGGGCGCGCAGCAAAATGGGCGGCTGTCGATGTTGATGAAAGGGGCCCGCGGATGGTCAAATCGGGAGGTTGGGGACCCCCACCGCCGCAGCTGTGCGGCAGTGCCAGACACTCGGAGTGAGAATGGATGCAGCGCGCAACCATTCACTGATGGCAGAGGGCTGGGGGAAACCCAGCCAGTGACTGAGTGCTGGGCTTTAACCCCAACCTGATGTTATTTGGAGGCATGCCATGCGGGCATGCCTCCAAATAATGTCACACAGTCGGCCATGCACGATGTTAGGGAGCCTTCTCAAGGGCCAGAACAGGGTGATGTCTGCCCAGTCTCTTCTGAAGCCCCTAGGACCACAGTCTGTTTCTTAATGGAATTCACACTATTAACATTAATGGAGAGAATGGGCCTGATTCAGAGCCGGATGCAATATGCGAATGGTCGTTCTGAAAAGGGGCTGGCTATTTAAATAGAGCGCTCGCTCTTTGCGGTCTGTTGATGCCTCTATGTCTGAATGAGCAAACGAAACATGTGCAATTTTGAAAAATAAGCCCTCTGGCCGCTCGCAATCTACGTCATCTCCGCTATTTATTAGATTAATCGAGTACATCGAAAGGCGTCTGAACTGCTCGCAGTGCTTGTGGTCTGGATTTTCCTACCATAATATTGCGTTCAGTTCAGGCTAAGAAACAACCAAGTGACGTGGTCGATGACGCTGCTGTGTTAATTATGCACACCCTTAAAACGCCCGTTTTGACCTTTAAGCACGCCTGCGTTCTGATCTCCACTCCCCGTTTTCAAGCACCTTCCCCTGTTACCACCCACAAACGCCTCATTCTGTCACTCAAATTAGCAGGCACTCGCTATTTTGGGAGCGCTTGATTTCAGACCGCAATGAATGGTTCGCGCATGCGTATTACGAACCGTACGTATGCGCAGTTGGGCAAACATCGCTTGGAACGAACGAGCGGCCGCTTACGAGCGGCTCTGAATCAGGCCCAATGTTCATAGCCATGGGTGCACTGGGGGTAGGCAACACCCAATGACATGCTGCAGAACATTATAGGCATGTACAGAGGCAGACAGATATACAAGTGTCACATCAAAATTGCGACTTAGATGCATGTTTGTCCAAAAAAGATGCCTGGTGCTAGCAGAGTGGCACAGGACCCAGCACCTCAGTCATGCCAGGCAAATCGTGTTGCGTGGTGCATTAAGGATAGATGAGCAAGGACACATCTGTATATCTGCTGCGGTTCAGTGTACTTTATTTAGTTCTACCCTGTGACATCTGTGCATCACTAGGTCATCAGAGGAGAGGTCCGGGAGAGAATGATGGAACAGAGCGATGATGAATTCATGTAGTGATGGGGGAGAAATTCAGGGACATTGCAAATCCTCAGGATGTGTTATGGACTGTGGGGGCGAATCAGACCCGGATGCTAAGCTGCGCTCTCTCACATCCAAAAGGGGCCTGGTATGCAAATTCCTCCATCGCACTGTCTGGTGTGAGGACGCCATCTATGTCTTTCAGAGGGCGATGAAGACGCCCACTTTTCTTTCTTAGCACACGTCATATCCAGGAAGTGTATTATTAATCAAAACCATCGAGAACCATCGGAGCTGCACAATGCGCTTGAGGTAGACCCTACCCCACCGCAAACACTGCGATCACTGCAGGCTGAAATACAACCAAGTGACATGTACAATGACGCCTCCATGCTAATTATGCACACCCATAACACTCCGCTTTGACGCCCAGACATGCCTGCACTAGCAGCACCACTCCCCCGTTCACTAGCATCTTCCCATGTTACCACCCACAAATGGCGCTATCTGTCACTCAAAGTAGCTGTCACTCTGTCTTTGTGTTACGAGCGCACGATTCCCAAATGCAGTGACTGGTTCGCGCATGCACACTGCGATGCATACACATGCGCATATGGGCGACAATCACCCATAGCGAGCGATCGTGGCTTAGCGTCCAGGTCTGAATCAGGCCCAGTCTCCTTAAGCTCTAATTGAAATGCAGCTTTGATATACTGTGTTATACTGGTGATAGCCATCTCCACTGCAGGAACAATTTCTATAGCACACAGAGAAGCTGGGCTAGAATTTTTTTTTATTATTTCGAAAATTGGAGCTGTGATGGTGAAGGCAGATTTTTTTGATTCATGGTGTGTACTCACTAGACGATATTTTAAACAATACTGCCGATAACGACACAATGTTACGCCAATTTTGTTTGATCATCTAGTGTGTACGCACTAGATCGTTAACAATGCACGCTCCCGCGGGTCATTATCGTGGTCTTCCATCGTATGTATTTGCAGTACAATTTCATAAATCTAATTTACGACTAGGTGCATATTGTGCAGTGTGTACGCACTACTAAATGATCAGGCGATATGGTTACATTATATAATAATCGATCTTAACCACCAAACGACGAACGATATATATCGTTTGATCATTTGTAAAATGTGTACGCACTATGGGTCTCATTCAGACCCGCTCGCGAGCGCTGTACGCTCACAAGCGGGTCGATGGTGCCCAAGTGCTCATGCGCACGACGGAGGCTGCTCCGTCGTGCGCATGCGCAAGACCTGGCGAGCGATGGGGAAGCCGTCGCTCGGGGTCTCGCACCAAAGGGGGCGCGCTGTCGATGGTGAGTAACAGCACGCCCCCTTTGGTGGGCGTGCCGTGATTGCCCAGATGGAGGCGTTCCCATGGGAACGCCTACCGTCTGGGGCCGGCCCCACTGACATCACTAGTGATGTCAGTGGGAGTGCTTTTGGCTCTGATAGAGCCAAAAGCACTCCGGGCTTGCGGCAGACACTATCACAAGGGTCTCATCGCAAGCCCAATGGCCACACATCTAAAGATTATCTGTCCAACCAGCCAACTAGTTGATTGGTTGGAATGAAAATCTGGTAAGGTATGAAAGCAAATGACAATCAGCAATTTGCTCCCAAACGTCATAAAATGGACAAAAACTGTTGTTTAAATAAATTATTTAGATCAAACATTTAACAAACTTATTTGACGACCATTTTCATCTGATCATCAGTTACTCCCATACGTGACCAGATTTTCATTCCAACCAATCAACTAGTTGGCTGGTTGAATGAAAGATGGTCTAGTGTGTGGCCAGCTTTAGGGTTAGGCTGCGGGGAAGGGGTGGTTAGGGTAAGGCACCTAGGGGGAGAGGTTAGGGTTAGGCACCCCTAAAGGAGGGTTGGGGATAGGGGGTAGAACTAGGTTAGTTATACTTACCTTAAGGACGATCAGAATTTCCTCCTCTATCAGGCTGCCGGTGCTGGCGGTAAATCATACTGATTCCCTTGCTCATTTACCTGGTAACCCTGCAATATGCTACGGTGGCTCTCTCTGATCATCCTTCATTAGGCTACTTGTTCTTCACAATTTAACTATCAAATATGTCTAGATATCTCCAAATCTTTCACAAACAACTGTATGAACATTTGTAATTACTGAACCATTTTACAAAATGCACATACAGTACAAATGATCCTGTAGCTTTCCATATACTGCTGATCTAGCCAGGGGGGGTGGAAAGGGGATGGAAGGAAAGTACTAATTACCTTGACCTAGGCCTCTTGGGGGAGGGGGGAGGCAGCAGCAGCCCAGGTAAGCTTCTGTGTGAGACAAATGTACCCCTTTGTATGCCAATTCCTGGTGCTTCACAATGCATTTTTGAAATTTTGTTTCTGGAGAGGGCATCAGTACGTCTCCCCTATTTGACCACACCTTCTCCAGTACTCAGGCTCCATGACTGTGTCAATCAGTGGTGGGCTGGGCCGGGTGGCAGGGTGCCATGTGCCCCCCGGGCCGCAGCGCCATGCGGGCCGTGGGCAGTTTGTGTCTGTGTGACACAGCTGCACTACGCATGTAGTGCTGACCGGACCGAGTTCGGTCAGCGCTACACAGTTACAAACACACAGCCGCCGGCTCCGGCAGCTGTGTATTTGTTTTGAGTAGAAGCCAATGAGAGTCTGACAGACTCTCACTGACTGCTGCTGCACCCACTGCAGGAGCCGCTCCATCTTCCGGCTCCTGCAGTGGGTAATGGGATTGATGTCATGATGTCATATGACGTCTCTCCCATAATGCAGAGCGGCCCGGCCTGGGAGGACAGACGGAGGAGCGGATGGCGGCGGCGGGAGCGGGGATTCAGGTAAGTGTTTTTTTTTATTATTTATTACGTGTGTGTGTACTGTGGGGGTGGGGGGACCACTACTGGGGGCACTACAAGGGGGAGAACACACTGGGGGCAGTACAAGGGGGGGTTGCTACTGGGGGAACTACAAGGGGGGGAGTGAGCGGGGCGCCAATGCTCTTTCTGGCACAGGGCACCAAAAAGTCTAGTTACGGCTCTGGGGGGCACTACAAGGGGGAGAGCACTACTGGGGGCACTACAAGGGGGAGAGCACTACAGCACTACTGGGGGCTCTACAAGGGGGATTTCTACGGGAGGCACAATCCTAACCCCTAATCATAACCCAAACCCACATTTCCTGCAGCCTAACCCTCCCAACTGCAGCCTAGTCCTAACCCTCCCCTCCTGCAGCCTAACCCAAACCCCCCTACTACTGCCTAAACCTAACCCTACCCCTAACCCTTATGGCTGGTACACACTAGACGAATTGTCGTCTGAACGGGCCGGATCAGACGACATGTCGGCAACATCATCTAGTGTGTACACTCAATGTGACTGACAATGCTCATGCATGCAGGTCCGACGGGCGACATCTTCAGTGAGGCCCCCGCTGTTGCAATGTCGCTCCCGACATCGGCAAGTGTATATGCACTTGCTAATGCCAGGACCACTCTGGTCTCATCGCTTTCGAGTCGGGCTTACCAACCAAGATTCAGGAGCCTCCCCGCAGTTCGAGGACAGTGGGCACATATATGATCTGTATATATGTATATATGTTACATAACTTAAGCCACTGATGAAGTGTGTTGTTTACTGCCTCTGTGATGAAGTAATATATAAAATATGCAATCCGGTACTCTTAGCTATATTAGCCTGCATAACTCCTACAATTCACTGTCTCTAGCAATTGAAGAGTGGCAAACTGATGTTATAGCATACATACCGACATTCCTGGGCACCTTTCCGGGAGCAGCTGGAGGGGACCTGCTGCTCTCTTCGGGGGGCCGGGTCAGATGATAGACGTTATTGGTCCTCGTCCCCTTTACAGAAACCCCCATGATTCGTGGGTCCGTGGGGAGGGGGTAGGGCTAAATTACACAATTTGCACAATTTAGTTCCTTCCCTTCCCTATGGAGAGTAGGCATGTATGTGTTACAGTTTGCTGGTGATATAGAGCTAATAACAGTAGGAATATAAATGGGTTTCCTCCTGTCTCAGTGCTCTCTGATGGGGAACTGTCTGAGATATATATATATATATTTATTTAGTTAATAGCATTAATGAGCAGCCGGGTTTGTCATATGGAAACCATGGGCCTGATTCAGCAAGGATCACTAATGCAAAAGCGAATGTAGATAGCCGATTGTTGATTACAGCGCATGCACTGCAGTGCGCGTGCACGAACAGACAACTGCGATCGCACTGCTATAAAGCAGAGCATGGAGAGCCATTGCAGAGTGAGTGACAGGAAGCGAGCATTTGGGGGTGGCCAGTGTGTTTGAACGCCATCACAGGGGCATGCAATAATTAGCCACAGTGTTGGAACATGCAGCTTTAGTCAGGGGCAGAACTATGGGAGACAATGGAGGCACCTGCCGCCGGGCTCCAGCACTGAGGGGGCACCTCCTCCATTGCCCACAATATATTCACCCCACTTAGGGCTGTAACTATGTACCTGGAGCGCACTGTTGCGGCCGACCTAATACATGGCACCTCTTCCTGGCACCTGAGAAGCCAGCATACTGTACACTATTGGAGAGCTCCGTTTCAGACCATCAGCTGATGCCTCCGTTTAGCTATAGCCTGTCCCTACTCATTGGTGTTACTGCTCCTTAACAGCTTCTTTTGTCAGTGTGACACGTCTGGTGCCCCCCTCACCCACAACTCTCTGTCTCATGCCTCCATGGCATGCCTATATTCTGTGTGCATATGCGGGTGTATCTGCTTATGAAATGCTACATTACAGTGTCAGCAGCTGTGATGGGTGGGGGCAAACAGCACTGGGTGATAAGGTGATGTAACCTCTGGAGTAGTGCGGCTGGAGCCTCCAAAAGTCACTGGGGTGTTACATCACCTTATCACCCAGTGCCGTTCACCATTTGTGGATTCCCGCCGGATGCACAGACAACAGGCACCAGTTTTGATTGCGGTAGCTCCTTCCCGCAGAGTGAGCGTACTCAGGGCCTGATTCAGACCTGCAAGCAAGCGCTATTCTCACGCAAGCGGGTGGATGGTGGCCCAGTGCACATGCGCACGATGGAGCCGTCTCCATCGTGCGCATGCACAAGACCCGGATAGCGATGGGGAAGCCATCGCTCCGGGTCTCGCTACAAAGGGGGCGTGCTGTCGATGTTGAGTGATAGCATGCCCCCTTTGGTGGGCGGGCCGGGGGCATGTCGTTCCCATGGGAACACCTACTGTCTGGGGCCAGCCCCACTGACATCACAAGTGATGTCAGTGGGAGTGCTTTTGGCTCTGACAGAGCCAAAAGCACTCTTGGGCTTGCGGCAACGAGACCCTACCGCAAGGGTCTCGTCGCAAGCCCGATGGTTGCGATGGTCTTAACCATTGCGACCATCATCATGGACGCTCGCATAAGCTGTGGGTGGTAACCCACAGCTATGCGAGCGGCCAAAAGGCCGCACCATTAAAAAAAAAACACCCTGATTCAGAGTGGGCGCTCGTTCAGAGTGTCCGGTTCTGAATCAGGCCCTCAGCCCGCTCATCAAGTTACACGTTCCTCTAGGTGCACTTGCCAAACGCTGATCATCAGCTGCTTGCATCCACAACGGCTGCCCACGATCCACGTGTCAGACCCAGAGGTCTGGGTGACACGCCGTCTCCTCTCAGGTACCTGATACAATTTTTTTTAAGAAGCACATACCGATTAACTCCGGGACTCCTTCAAACTATTTTGGACGGTTCCACTGTTACCGAGTGTGAGTACCATATACAATATTTTTTATCTCGCTTCTTGGGACTTCCAAATTGATCGTCAACTATGAGACTGATTCTTACTCAGGTGACCATTTGCAGTGTTACAAGGCACGTAGGGTGTTCCAAATGACAAGGATTTTTTTAGATTATTTCCAGTATCCCACTACTGGCTGCTAATTATAGGGAATTCAACTAAGGATCCTTACTCAGAGACAATTCAGAGTTACTATTACATTTTTTGCTACTATCCAATTGTCATAACATAAGTTACATTTGCCTCATAGCTTTGCTATTTCTCAACCAGGCTCTCAAAGAGAGACACTCAGAATTGTCTCAAACTGTCATTCCTTACTGTATTGTAAAGTCTTACACGTGGTCCTTTTGGCTTTAAGGTCATTTATATGCCGTGGCCATTTTACTTCATTATTTTAAGTGGGCGGCAAGTTCTATTGACACTTATGATTGTTATACTATATGCTTTTAATTTGTGTATTTATCATGTATGAAAACATTTTATTTATTGATCATTTTTCTTATCTCTGATTTCATGTCTATTCAATTGCAATAATAAATAACCATTTCTTGTTATATAATTTATCTATGTATGAATTCATTTGTTATCCAGTATATGCCCATTGATTCTGTGCTTCCATTTTGTTCTTTTGCTTAAATATTTATATGAGAATCAGCTCCTCATCGCAAGCAGCTGGAATTTAGACATATATACAGATACCTTTGTCAAATTTTTAGACTCTCATTTCACATTTATTCTGATTAGTGCCTCATTGTTTTTGATTTCTCTTTGCTTTTACATGTAGCCCACAAATGCTGGACAGCTTTATTATTACTCTACAATTTAGATGTCAGTTTGGACACCTCCCTCCCAAATCTAAATCTCTCTGCACATTGTAAATCTGCCCCCCTGCAGTGCAGCATGGTTTCACCAAGATGTTCAGTTGAGAGAGATCTCTCCCTATTCCCAACTCTGAATCAGGCCCTGAGTCCTCACAAGTAAAAGTTGTAAAAGTTGAGATGTCAGGTGCTGATTTACACACAGTCAGTACAGAAATAAGTGAGTGTGAGATACATAGAGAAGTGTGTGAAGTTACACAGATAGAATTTCAGACAGAGATTGAGCAATGTAATCACACTACAGAAAATGTGTTTGACCAGAGTGATTGTGTGATGAAAATGTCTGATGATTTGAAAAAATGTGAACAAAATGTTGAAACCCATGAATGCAAATAATTTGTCCAGAAATTACAGTCAAAATTTTATGCAAATGAGGTTTCTGATAACATGCCCTTGGTTTGTGGTACTCCTGAGGTGAATGATGGTATGCCTGAATTACCAGTCACTGTCCCATTTGCAATGCACTGTGTAATGAATGAAAAGTAGGAAGTGCCTGAGTGCCAATTAGAAGGGGTGTCAAGTGAAGGAGTGGTGATGATGCCTTTTGCTTTGCCCAATGAGACATGGGAGTTACCAAAAGCCAAGGGGTGGGAGATAGGCAGGATTTCAGTAAAAGTCCAGTCCCCTGACACTGAAGATTCCCTCATGACAATATGACTTTTACATGGCATGAAACTCAGCATATCATTGGGGATCTGGTTGTTTGATCGACTTAACTGAGATCGACAATACATACATTGACCACAGTACATCGACTCCATCTAGTTCGACAGGAACAATTGCTCAACAAACCACAGATCGACCAGTCCTCTATATCGACCACCAGAAGATCGACACGGACATGAGATCAACACAACATAAGATCAAAACAAAGCAGATCAACACAACATAAGATTGAAACAAAGCATATCGATGATATGCAGATTGACAACAAACAAGACAGACAGAATAACATATCAAAGCCAAATAGGTAGACCGTTAGTAGATCGACAGATCAAAGATCAACTAGTCCTAGATCAATGCCAACTAGGTAAACAGTTAATAGATCAACAGATAAAAGATGGACACATTACTTTTAGACAATACAAAAAGGTATACATATCCTACACGCTGCCCGCTAATAGTGCAACCCCCGACGCTACAGGTCCCAGCCAGCCCTTTCATCCCTGCAAGTGCTCCTGGCCATGCTAGCCCCCTACAGTCACACTGCAGTCCTTGTCCCTAATTGCTGGCACCCCCATGTGCTGTAGCGCACCTCTTCATCAACCCCCCCTCCTGTGCTAAGACGCTGGCCGCTAATAGCGCATCTCCTGATGCTACATTCAACTGTGGAACTACAGGTCCCAACCAGCCCTTTCATCCCTGCAAGCGCTCCTGGCCATGCAAGCCCCATACATCCACCCTGCAGCCCTTGTCCCTAATTGCTGGGAACCTCCATGCGCTGCAGTGCACGGTGTCCTCAGTACATGTAATGGTGGTGCTGCGGTGCTGACAGTATCCTCAGTGAAGGGTAAAGGCAATGTCAGCAGTGCCAGCGGTGTCTTTAGTGCAGGTTTGCTGGCTGTGTCGGCAGTGCGGGAGTTGCTGACGGTGTCCGCAGTACATGGGATGGCAGTGCTGTAGTGCTGGCAGTGTCCTCAGTGTAGGGTACTGGCGGTGTCGGCAATGTGGGGGTGCCAGCAGTGTCTTTGGTGCAGGTTTTCTGGCTGTGTCGGCAGTGTGGGGGTTTGCTGATGGTATCCTCAGTACATGGGATGGCAGTGCTGCAGTGCTGGCAGTGTTCTCAGTGAAGGGTACCTGCAGTGTCGGCAGAGCGGGGGTGCCAGCGGTGTCTTTAGTACAGGTTTGCAGTCTGTGTCGGTAGTGCAGTGGTTGCTGATGGTGTCATCAGTACATGGAATGGCAGTGCTCTAGTGCTGGCAGTGTCCTCAGTGAAGGGTACCGGTGGTGATGGCAGTGCGGGGGTGCAATTGATGTTCCAGAACCAATGTTTAGGTCTAAACAATCTTTGTAGTCAATGTTAAAAATATTGGTACTTCAGTTCCAATGTTTTCTTTTGATATCCTATGTCTAGTGCACATAATCCAAGCAGCTATCCTCCCCCCATCCCCATAATTGGCTCTGTGTGCTCCTCTCCCGCACCCACAGCAATGTGACAGCAGCAGCTCTCCTCCTCCCTCCCCCTCTCTGATCATAGCTCCGGTGGCTCTGTGTGCCTCCTCCCCTACCCAAAACACAGCAACAGTCTGGAATTGAGTGAATTAACAAAAGAAGTGGCTAAAAGTAAATCCCCATCCCAAATAATAAAAAGTTAATCTATGTAACAGCCATAGAAGACCAGATACTTTATGAATTCCGATATACCTTACGATCTTTTTTCAAAGTGGTCAAAATAAGACAATTGTATAATTATATTTATTTGAAGTTGTACTAATGAACAGAGAAAAGTTAGTTCCAAGTTCATCAGTTATTCGAAATATAAATACTGAGAATTGGTTACCTTGGAACAAAAGAACCCAACAAAAATACACTGGAAACCATATTTATGTACTATGATATGGTGATATATATATACGATTAATTATTAGGTATGAATACAAACTATTTACCCCTAAGTGTTCCTATCCAGAAAATATATATGAAAAATCCTAACTAGATCAAAATAAAATTATAAAAATAGATATATTAATTTATATGTTGGCCCAATATCTGTGATAAATTGACATATGTAGGTAACAAATGTTAATGAAGCCCATATATAACATCACCCTTTTGTTTTCAACATGAATGCAGAATATAGTAGTAAATACTACTTTATAAAATGGGATGTTTTGCTAATCGGAAATATTGAGTGCTGTTTAATAACAATATATTTGCTGTAAGTGTGCGCAGTGTATTTAATATAACATTCCGATGGGAATCTATAGTTTTGTTATTGTCATTTATTGTATTCATATTGATGAATATTACATATAGAGACTGTGATTCTTAGATAAATAACTCTTGTTTTGGCAATAGATCATATAAAAATGCAACAATTTGTTTACTTTTATTTGATTATTATGTATCACTGGACATTGTTATCAGGTTATACAGTCAGGTGCATAAATATTGGGACATTGACAGAATTTTCATATTTTGGCCTCTATTCACCACCACAATGGCTTTGAAATAAAACACACAAGATGTGCTTTAACTGCAGACTTTCAGATTTCATTTGAGGGTAATTATATCCAAATTAGGTGAACGGTGTAGGAATTACAACGGTTTCCATATATGCCTCCCACTTTTTAAGGGGCCAAAAGTAATGGGACAAACTAAACAATATTAAATCTAACTTTCACTTTTTATTACTTTGTTGCAAATCCTTTGCAGGCAATTACAGCCTGAAGTCTGGGACGCATAGACATCACCAGACGCTGGGTTTCATCCCTGGTGAAGCTCTGCCAGGCCTCTACTGCAATTGTCTTCAGTTTCTGCTTGTTCTGGGGGCATTTTCCCTTCAGTTTTGTCTTCATCAAGTGAAATGCATGCTCAATCAGATTCAGGGTCTCATTTAGACCCGCTCGCGAGCGCAGGACGCTGGCAAGCGGGTCGATGGTACCCAAATGCGCATGCGCACGACGGAGGGAGCTCCATCGTGCGCATGACCCGGCGAGTGACGGGGTAGCCATCGCTCGGGGTCTCGCACCAAAGGGGGCGTGCTGTCGATGGTGAGTGACAGCACGCCCCCTTTGCCGGGCGTGCGGGGGGCGTGGCAGCCAGAGGGAGGCGTACCCATGGGAATGCCTACCGTCTGGGTCCGGCCCCACTGACATCACTAGTGATGTCAGTGGGAGTGATTTTGGCTCTGATAGAGCCAAAGTCACTCCAGGGCTTGCTGCAGTGAGACCCTACCGCAGGGTCTCGTCGCAAGCCTGATGGTCACAATGGTCTTGACCATCGCGACCATCTTTTTGGTCGCTCGCATAAGCTCTGGGTGGTCACCCACAGCTATGCGAGCAGCCAGGAGGCAGCTCCAATTTTAGGTAGGACGGCCCTGATTCAGAGTGAGCGCTCTTGTCAGAGCGTCCGGCTCTGAATCAGGCCCTTAATTCCCTATATAATAGTTACTGACGTGAACCAAAATTAAATGTATAGTATTAAAAATATTTGGTCAATGTTTCCATATCACTAGTGATGTCAGTGGGGCCGGACCCAGACGGTAGGCGTTCCCATGGGAACGCCTCCGTCTGGGCAGCCACGCCCCCAGCCCACCCACCAAAGGGGGCGTGCTGTCACTTACCATTGACAGCACGCCCCCTTTGGTGCGAGACCCATAACGACGGCTTCCCCGTTGATGTTCGGGTCTCACGCATGCGCATGACGGAGGCGCCTCCGTCGTATGCATGCATGCGCATTTGGGCAACATCAGCTCAGCGCTCGCGAGCGGGTCTGAATCAGGCCCTAAGAACTATACAAATGTTAGTTACTAAGCAACAATCATAACATAACAAAATCATTGGTTTCTTTTTGTCACATGTATGAATGCGGGACTATGTGATTAGACCAAATCCGTATTAGGGACATGGGTATATCATATAAAAGGAACCATGGTGAATTTAAACTGCTATAGAAATATTTGTATGAAAATCATATAACACTAGATACAACTAGTATATTTTGGACTCCTCAAACATCTAAAAACAAATTATAGGTCATGTGATCGGACCTATTTATTTATTTATATACAAAGATACGAATTACTTATTAGACTAAAGGAGCGTACACACTAGATGATATGCTCCCTGAGCGATATCGTGTAGTGTGTCCCCGGCAGGGTGTGCTTAATGTCGTTCATGACATTGAGCACACCCGCTGAATGATATCATTAACGATATCGCTCAGCGCCGGGCTCTCTCCCCCATTCCCCAACGTGCAGCAACCTGACGACATCGTCAGGTTGGCCTGCATGTTTACTCGATGAACGATAATGACGAACGACCCGCGGGAACGTGCGTCTTCGTTATCGTTTATCGTTTTGGTGTAAAAAATGGACGATAAAGTGGACGACTGAACGATAATCATATCATTATCGTTCAGTCGTCCACTTTAATCGCCCAGTGTGTAGTTGTTGATGACTACAGACCAACTACCTAATTGATTTTTTTATAACATATGACTAATCAGGAGTCACATTACCTGTTATTATACACAAAATATGTACCGTATAGATGATACTGGCGGTTACTAAGCAACATCATAAACAACCTGGAAGTAACATAATTGTCCCTTTCCCATCACATTATTTATTTACTTATAACCAGTTATTTATACAGCGCACACATATTCTGCAGCCCTTTACAGAGAGTATTTGGCCATTAACATCAGTCCCTGCCCCAGTGGAGCTTACAATCTATGGCCCTGATTCAGACCCACTCGCAATTGGGCGTACGTACGTTCGGCGTACGTAAAAAAATATTTAAATTCAAGCACTCGCTCGTATTTTCATACGCAGCTAAAAATCCGCCCCAAACTCAGCCGACCCCTCCTCTAACTAACGAGCGTGCCAAATAGCGAGCGTACATCCCCGAAATGGCTTGAAGGGAACGCAAGCACAAGTACAAACCGGAAGTGGGCCTGTCAGATTCCGATTACCTGCTCGTTTTTTCTGCCTACCTCCCTCAATCGTATCATGCCAATCAATGTATCAATTAGCTTAATTGTTTTTTTTTTTTTTTTGAGCAAGAAAAAAATAACAAAAAACTGACATTGTATTCTCACATTATTGTCAAAATGGATTACATTTAATCCGGGGCCAAAAGGCACAAACTGGCAAGAACCACATTTTACATGCCCCCCCAAAAAAGGGCTCTTTAAGGAACGTTTCAAATTTAACATAACGATGCAAATTCAACAGGCCAAAAGAAAAAGGTAAAAACCAAAAAAACATGATGACATTACTGTTACAATAGGCCCTAACCAACAAATTGAGCCCAAAAGAAACTACGACAAATGTACGTAAATTGATTGTGTAATCATCACATTAGCAGCTATGATTTCCACCTGCGTACGCTTTTGTGCTAACACAAAAAACTACTTTCAAAACACATACCAAGCCGGTTTTCAATCCACCACTAATTGCTGTTCAGACCACCCGCGATTAATCGCAGCAACATCGAGGAGTGCCGGGATGGAGGAGAAGGCCATCGCCAATGTGGTCGAGTAATCCAGACCCTAAGCTGTGCGAGCATTTTGAAGGGAAAGAGGATCATCCAGTGATTTATGAGTCGGTCCGTACACATTTTACGCTCGCATCTGCTAATGTATGTACGCCCCAAAAACGCCTCGCCACGCCTGCGTTTTTCCATCTCCACCCCCGTCAACACCCAAAAACGCCCTGTTCTGTCAATCACATTTGACATGTAATTTCCTGTACGCTATTTGACGAACGAGACCAAAAAAACTCACAATCTGCCCTACGCACATGCGCAGTGTTACACCGACGCAGACGCGGTTAGTCAACATCGGAATGCAACGAGCGTACTGCTGTTTGCGAGTGGCTCTGAATGAGGGCCTATGTTCCCTATGTTCACCACTTAATTCACATAGATATTTTTTCATCACTTTTATATTTGTTTGTCTATTATTAATGTAATTTTAACTCTTTCTCATTATATTAACACTTATTGATTTATCTTTACACATCTATACTTTACACTTCACTATCACCTTTTTTCCCTTTTTCGTGTGATGCCCTGGGGTTGGTCCTTGTCTAGATTCTTTTGGGGTTCCCTGCGCCTCTGACGTGAACCCCATAATGCTAGGGACACCAGTATAGATGAGACTTGACGCTGGCCTGGTGCTTATTCATATATTTGCAAATGTATGTAACTAATACCTCTGAAATTCTATTATTATGTAGGATTCAAGTACTTTTGTTGATATTGCTGCAGTGTGCTGGAGGGCATATCCCCTTTTTTTTCTGTAATTCAGTGTAAACCCCGCCCTATACGAGCAACTGTGCAATGTCATTAAGCTGATGTGAGCGACCACCATACTTTTTGTTTGCAGTTCTGTGAGGCATGAAGGGAGCCAGCATTGGGAGGATGTGCTGGTCCGTATAGTGCCATTTGGAGGTTTCTGGGGTACCTCCTAGGTGAATCAGCTCTCGGCTTATTTATATATGTGCTGTTATCATGCAGTACATTAATTTGTAATTATATGACCCAGAGTGGGTGCTACTATTAGGTAGCAACAATTATTTTGGGGTGAGCGTTTGGGCATGGGGCCCCCGGAGTTGCTCTGGCTAGGCCTTTTTCAGGGCATCACCACTTAATTCACATAGATATTTTTTCATCACTTTTATATTTGTTGGTCTATTATTTATGTAATTTTAACTCTTTCTCATTATATTAACACTTATTGATTTATCCTTACACATCTATACTTTACACTTCACTATCACCTTTTTTCCCTTTTTCGTGTGATGCCCTGGGGATGGTCCTTGGCTAGATTCTTTTTGGGTTCCCTGCGCCTTGGACGTGAACCCCATAATGTTAGGGACGCCAGTATAGAGGAGCCTTGACGCTGGCCTGGCGTTTATTCATATATTTGCAAATGTATGTAACAAATACCTCTGAATTTCTATTATTATGTAGGATTCAAGTATTTTTGTTGAAATTGCTGCAGTGTGCTGGAGGGCAAATCCCCTTTTTTTTCTGTAGTTCAGTGTAAACCCCGCCCTATACAAGCACCTGTGCAATGTCTTTAAGCTGATGTGAGCGACCACCATACTTTTTGTTTGCAATCTATGGCCCTCATTCAGAGCCGCTCATTAACAGCAGTACGCTCGTTGCGTTCCGATGTTGACTAACCGCGCATGCCTCGGTGTAACACTGCGCATGTGCGTACTGCAGATTGCGAGTTTTTTTGGACTCATTCCTAAAATAGCGTACAGGAAGTGACATGTCAAATGTGATTGACAGAACAGGGCGTTTTAGGGTGTTGACGAGGGTGGAGATGGAAAAACGCAGGCGTGGCGAGGCGTTTTTGGGGTGTACATACATTAGCAGTTGCGAGCGTAAAATGTGTACGGACCGACTCCTACGTCACTGGATGATCCTCTTTCCCTTCCAAATGCTCGCACAGCTTAGGGTCTGGATTACTCGACCACATTGGCGATGGCCTTCTCCTCTGTCCCGGGACTCCACGATGTTGTTGCGATTAATCGCGGGAGGGCAGAAAAGCAATTAGTGTTGGATTGAGAACCGGCTTGGTATGTGTTTTGAAATCAGTTTTTTGGGATAGCACAAAACCGTACGCAGGTGGAACTCAGAGCTGCTAATGTCAGGATGACACAATCAATTTGCGTACATTTGTGGGGGTTTATTTGGGCAGCAATTTGGTGGTTAGGGCCTATTGTAACAATAATGTCATCATGTTTTCAGTTTCGTACCATTTTATTTGTGCCTCTTGAATTTGACTAATTATATGAATTTTTAAACGTTCCTTAAAAGGCCCTTTTTTTTTTTTTTTTTTTGGGCGAGTTTTTGCCTTTTGGCCCAGGATTAAATGTAACCCATTTGTACAATAATTTCACAATCCAATGTCATTTTTTAATTTCCAATTTATTGCTCAAACAAAAAAACTTAATTTTAAAATTTTGGGGACATCTTTTTTGCCCAAAGATATGTTCCAAACTCAAACAAATTGGCCCAACATAACTGTTGACATAAACATACAACAAAAAAATAAAAACATTTCACAAGAAAGGAGAGGGAAGTTTGGCCCAGAAAGGAATGGGAAAAGTCACCATTGCTGTCACCGTTTTTTCACCCGTTTGGATGGGGGAGGGAGGGCGCCAGACCGGGTCCGGGATGTCATCGGGCTGGCCTGTCCAGAGGCAGATGTTGTGGCCTCTGGACTAGGCACAGGGCTAGGCACATTTGGAGGATTGGCTGATGTTGTGCCAGAGGTGGAGGATCCTGATGTTCCGGCAGGAAGGGAGGTTGGCTCCACCATGTGCTGGCGAACGAGCTGCTCCAGGGCATTGGCGATGCGGATGTTGGCCCTGGTATTTTCCGCCAGGGCCTGACCAATGGTCACGTTGGCCGCAGCATTTTGCTCCAGGGCCTCAGCCACCCGTAGCAGACTGGCGTCCATCCTCTGCAGAATCTCCGTATGGGAATCCGATTTGAAATTGAGTTCTGTGAGGAGGGCCACTGCCTGCGAGGGGGATTGCCCTGGACTGGCTTCTGCAGGGTCCTCAGCCGGATGTACTGGTTCCTCCCCTGCAGAGCCAGCAGAAATTCGGCGGCCAAGGCTCCCCTCTGGAGCAGACTCATCCGCCTGTGTCTCTGGTAGGAAAAAAGAGATAAGCCTCACATTACAATCTACATATTGGCACAATAACATTTCAGAGTTGATGACATCCAAAGATTTACCTGGGACAACATGAGGAGCCGCAAAGTCTGGCATGTCCGTATCCATGTTGGACACGCCAAACACCTCCACAGGCTGCACACACCCCTGTGCGAGCTCTTCTAAATCCGTCAACTCCAATGACACAGGGGTGGGACCCCCACCTGTCCCCCTTGCATGCCTAGCCCTGTCCGCGAGTTTTTGCTTTAGGCGATATTTGAAGTCGGCCCATCTGTGAGGAAAAATGGAAGCCATTATCCTTTGGTTTAAAATGGGGTTTGTTTTTAGGGGGGGCAAGGGTTTACTTACCGCCGTTTGACATCCCGGGCTAGACGGACATAATCACCCACCCTATTGACAGCAACGGCTACCTCTTCCCACATTCTCCACTTCTGGCTTAGACTCATATTCCTGTCTGCCTGTGGCAGGATGTCCAGACACTTCTGGATCAAAACCTCCATCTCCTTTCTTGTGAAATGTGGCTGCCTTTTTTTTTGGCAGCTTTGGCCGGAATACTGGGCCCAGCAGCCTCTTCCATGTCATCCTCCTCACCTATTTGTGTAAATTTACAGAATTCACAAAATCACAACTTGCCTAATCTTATGTTTCAAATTAATCATTGATACAAAATGCATGAAAGACTTACCGCCTGACTCTTGGGCATTTTTTCCCTGGTCTGTCGCCATGTCTGAGGTCCAAACAAGAAATACACCAGAATTTGAATGTGTTTTCGTGACGTATTTATACATGCGTCCTTATTTTGCGGCCGCATCATTGATTGTGCGGCCCTATGATCCCTCCTTAATTTGTGCGGGAAACGAAACACTATTTATGGCTTGGTGTGTCTCAAGTCGAGGTGGCGTTTTTTGATTGTTGGAGGTTATCTTGGCTGGAGTTTATTGATTGCGTAGAAAGGAGTTGGCGGTTGGAGATTCGTTTGTTGGTTAGATTTGCATTTTTATTTTCCGTTATCTTTGTTGGTTTTTATTTTAGGGACCTCGTTTCTTGATTTGGTAAGTTTTGTGAAGTCTAACTTTTGTTCAATTGTTGTTTCATTGTGTTTTTTTTTTTTTGTAATTTTGGGATCCATAATTTCTACTTTTTTAGATTTTGATTTTTTTCAACCCAAAAGACCTTTTGATTTTGACTCTTATATATTTGCTCTTGGTAAGTCCATTTTTTATCTTGTATTTGCTAACTAATTAGTGCATTTTTAGTAGTTACTCTTGTGACTTGTAATAGCGAACTAATTAACGCATTTTTAGTAGTTACTCTTGTGACTTGTATTAGCGAACTAATTTGCGCATTTTTAACTGCTTAATAATCATTCTAAGTTTTTGGTGGTTTCTCTTTCGCTTTTTGTGCCAACATTTCGACCCATTTTGATGTACTGTGTTAAATGTCGCTTTGCTGTTTTGCTAAATGGGTGTTTGGCATATTTTAACTTTGGTCTAGCACAAAATTTCTAAACAAAAATGCACAGAGTGAAATGTGTCAAATAATTTTGGTGTTTATTTTCAGTTTGGACGTATCATGACAATACCCCGGCATGTAAGCAGCAATGGATGGTATCATCAAGCTAAGTTGTTTTAATATAGTTTTGGGGTGGGTCAAAAGCCTTACTTTGAAATCTTTGAATTTCAGGTTGATCTGGGGCGGATTGTTCTGGCCATGCTCCCGGAAGCCGACCAACCTCAATCTCGTCCCAGGCGTAGGCATCGTAGGCATGCAAGGCCCCAGATATTTCGAACACGTGTCACCCTTTTTGGAATGCCCGATGATGAGGTTTTAAGACGCTACCGTCTACCTCCCAAAATCATCATAGACACTCTCTCATTAATAGAAAGTGATCTTGAGCGGCAAATTGACAGTCCAACAGCAATACCACCACTTACGCAATTTATGGCGGTGTTACATTTCTGTGCCTCAGGATTGTTTCAAACAACGGTGGGAATAGTGGCGGGCATCTCCCAATCCTCCTTTTCCCGGATCCTGAGGGCAGTGATGGAGGCACTTTTCAAGCACCTCCATCATTTTATTCAAATGTCTTTGGATATGGGTGCCCTTAGTGTGGCCAAGGCCAATTTTTACCAAATAGCTGGCTTCCCACACATCATAGGGGTTGTGGATGGTACTCACATACCACTTCAGCCTCCAGCACGGCTGGAGGCCATATTTCGAAACAGGAAACACTATCTCTCCCTGAATGTAATGGTGGTATGTGATGCCTCCCTCCAGATCCTGTCCCTGAATGCTAAATTACCCGGAAGTGCACATGACTCCTTCGTCATCCGGCAATCAGGGATATGGCACAAATGAACCAACCTACAAGCTGGTGATGCGTGGCTTCTGGGTAAGTGGAGACCTTTAGTACATAACAATGTTAAGCTTGATACACAGTGTTCCTGATGTTGTCAATTCTTTTCCATAGGAGACAGTGGATATCCTTGCATGTCCTGGCTGCTCACTCCTTATTTGGCTCCCACACCAGGCCCACAAAGTGCGTTTAATTCCGCACTTACAGCCACCAGGCAAGTGGTGGAGCACTGTATCGGCCTTTTAAAAGGCCGATTCCGATGCCTCCACCGCTCTGGTGGCGAGCTCATGTATTTGCCGGATATGGTGTCGAAAATTGTGGTCCTGTGTGGGATATTTCACAACATCGCCATAAGGAGTGGTGTCCCAATGCAGCCAGAGGATGCCTTACCTGAGGATGGCCCCCCCGAGGTTGGTCGGAGGTCAGTATTTGGGGGGGCCATACGCGATGATGTGGTGGCCAGATTTTTTAGGTAAGTTTTAACAAAACAGTGTTTATACCTAATGTGTTTGTGTTTGTTTGCGAACATCTAATTTTGTTTTCTTTTTTTCAACATCTTCGGTTTGTTCACATAATCTTTGGCACTACAACGCTCACTACTTCATGCTACCCTTACCAAACATGGATCTGGTCATTTTGGGAATATATTCTGGAACCCATATCGCAACGCCATGTTTGTGGAATCATTTTGGCATGGTCCTTCCTCAACCAGTTCTTGATTTGTTTATTTTATTTTTTTTTTATTGGTATGTGTTGTATTTGAGATTATCACTGTGTGTTTTTTTTGTGAGTGACCACTTTGATTTCTCAGTTATGTTGTGAATAAATGTTTGGAGATTTAAATGTTCTTCCTTTTTTTGGACGTTACCAGCAAGTTTAACCAGGTTAACACACCTTACATTTGACTAAGGGGTAATCCAGTACTGACGCCAGTTGAGCTAAAATGAAATATGTTTTCAGGTTCCCAACCCACACCAAAAGGAAGCCTGTCCAATCATTTGGCTTTGTAAGATTCGCCTAAGCAGCTTGCCCACCAACTAGGAACCTGTAAAATGTAGAAATATCTAATTGACACTACACACAAAAAGGGAAATGACATTGTTACTGTTATGTGTTTCTTGAGGGTGTTTTACATACAAATACAAAACCCAATCTAATTTTAAAAAAATGCAAAACCTTGCAGGAACAGTCTACTTATGTCAGGGTTAACTATCTTTGGTTTTGAAAAAACGAATGAGGCAGAACGTATATTAGAAATAAACAATTTATTTTGAAAAAGATAAAAAAAAAAAAAAACTACTGCCGAAGGATGCCAGACAGCCGGTCAAGGGCCACAAGCACCCCAATTACATTTTGGCGCATGTGTGCCACACATTCTTCGACCTCTTGCCGACGCCTCTGTTCCTCTGTGGGTGAGAAAAGTGTGTGGATTAATAAAACAATAGGGAATCCACATTAAAAAAACAAAAACACAACGAAATCACTCCAAAACCAAAAATTAAAAAAAAAGGGGTGCTGCAAAAATTACAAGGCCTATGTAGAAATACCCACAGGTGTGATATGTGTATGTTGAAATCAGCAGGAAGAGGTAAAGGCAAACTGCTAAATAACCAAAAAACAACCCAAAAATCACGAATAAAGGAACGACACATGATTACATACAAACAGTTTGTGGTTTAAAAAAACGCGAAAGAAAAACATACCGGTAGCCAAAACGGCAGATCCGGAAGTCCCTCCATCTTCATCCTCAGAGGAGCCTTCATTCCCCACAGAACGGGGCGGGGTTATCACGGACTCCGGGGAGGGGGTAATTGGAAGAGGGGTGGTTGGAGGAGAGAGGGAAGGGGGACGGAGGGGAAGGAGGCCCGACAGTTCCGGGAGAGGGTTTTGGAAGGCTTGGGAGGAGGGGGGAATAGGGGAATTATTGGGGGTGGAGTGTTGGCTGGGGGTTGGTGAGAATGGGCGGGAACGCCGTCTGGCCGGACGGTGACGGCGTAGTCTTGGCTGTCCCCCTAAAACATGTCAAACAAATTGGGGTTAGTTTCTGGCCAAATCCTGGCCAAATAACATTTTAAAATCACCCACCACCAACAAAAAACATGCAAATATGAGTAGAATGAATATATCAGAAATCGAGGGAAAACATGGCCATGCAGATATGAGGAGAATGAATAAATAGGACAGACATGAAAACATGCACACGCAGATATGAGGAGAATGAAAAAATAGGACAGACATGAAAACATGCACACGCAGTTTGCCCCACAAAGACAAACATGAAAACCACAATACATAACGCTTACTTTCCACTATCTGCATGCGAAAGCATGCCAGCAAGCGGGGCGTTCGCCGTTGCAGGTCAGACCACCTGCGCTCCAGCTGGCCGATGTTGCGGCGTGAGCCGAAGGAGCGCAGGCGGGCCCGTGCCTCCGCATACGCGGAACGCTTCTGCCGGTTGGTGATGGGTGGAGTCTGGCTGGTGATACGCCGATCCATCACCTCCGTTAGCACCAGCAGCTCACGCCTGGTGAATGCGGAGGCTCTCATGATGGCAATGGTGTTTTTCTTAAAAAACATTTTTGATAAAGTGTGCAAAAAATTTCTGATTGGCTAATGTAGCTTGGAAATTAACAGGAGCAATTTTATTGGTTAGTGTATGAGTCATGTGTTCGACAGGGCCAGAAATCTCTGGAGAGTTATGATAGGCTTGATGCAGTGACATGCGTAAGCAAATTTAAATAAAGAAATGAACCCCGGGAAATATGCGGGGATCCACAGCTATAGAACAATTGTTTCATTGTGGGTAACATGTTTTTTGAGCAATAAAAGCGAATGTTTCATCCGTACGTATTCTGCGGGTAAACACAAACACGGACAAGAGTAAAGTTTCTTGCATTGTGTTGAAAAAAAAACAACAATTAAGCTAATTGATACATTGATTGGCATGATACGATTGATGGAGGTAGGCAGAATAAAGGAGCAGGTAATCGACATCTGACATGGCCACTTCCGTTCCCTTCAAGCCATTTCGGGGATGTGCGCTCGCTATTTCGCACGCTCGTTAGTTAGAGGAGGGGTCGTCTGAGTTTGGGGTGGATTTTTAGATACGAGCGAGCCCTTGAATTTAAATATTTTTGTACGTACGCCTAACATACGTGCGCCCGCTTGCGAGTGGGTCTGAATCAGGCCCTATGTTCCCTATCACATGCGCACCCGCATACACACTAGGGTTAATTTGTGTTGGGAGCCAATTAACCTACCAGTATATTTTTGGAGTGTGGGAGGAAACCAGAGTACCCGGAGGAAACCCACGCAAGCACAGGGAGAATATACAAACTCCACACAGGTAAGGCTATGGTGGGAATTGAACCCATGACCTCAGTGATGTGAGGCAGTAATGCTAACCATTACACCGTCTGTGCTGCCCTCATGCACATGCACTGGTCACATAATCAGACCAAATCCACGATACTGTACCGTACAGATGGTACTGGAGGTTACTAAGCAACATCATAAACAACCTGGCAGTAACATAATTGGCCCTTTCCCATCACATGCACTGGTCACATGATCGGACCAAATCCACGATGGGTATTCAGACATAACACAAATGAAATTAAGGTGATTCTTTATGATTTTTAGAATATTTATATCGGTGTCTATGCTTATATATACAAATGGTTTAGAAATAGGATTGCCTTAAACCCAATAATATGTTTTTTTCATTTTGTGAGAAGCGGATGTGAAATGAATTAACAAATGATTAACACACAGGTGTTTTTTATCAGTCTGAGTAAGGAGGTATATAAGGAGCTTTTTGGAGACAGCAGAGTTGGAGCTCTATTATCCAGCAAAACGCGTTAAGCTATTCCTACCAACGCTGGATTTTGGGGCATCTCCTGTATTTGGTGGATACGGAGGACCTTCTTTGGTTATTACACCTACATCATTGGAATAAATCCTGGCACTATTGGACTAAGGATACAGCTACAAGTGGACCTACATCTTCTTTTTGCCATTGTAGTGATCTGTTAATTGGACTGCTTCTATCCAACCAATCCACTTGGTAACTATTTGCTGTGCTTGAATCTACAATAACTTTGTATTGAAGTCCTACCAGGATATTATCTATTTACCAACTACATCCCATCAGGGGCCCCCCTAGCAGCTGAACAAACTGTTTTTAATTTTAATCAAATGCTCCTATGAGAGAATACTCAATTTATATGAGTATGCAATAAAAATGTTTTGTTAAATTTACATCCGCTTCCATACAATTTTATATATATCATATATATATATATATATTATTTATTTGTTTTATCCAATATACTTAAGCGCTGGTCACTTTTACATATATTCATTTAGAGGTTGACAACTTCTAACCAGCTGCTTATTGATTGCGCACTTAGTATTCTTTCTTTATATCCCTGTTTTCAGTCTGGATCTGGCAGCGCTGGGCGACCGCGTGACCCCTTAGTGACATGTGACATCACACACCGTACGTGCTTTGATAGAGAGGACACATGCCTAATGGCAGCATCTAGATACCCTTCACAGCAGGAGTCAGGGAGCGGTCAGGGCACATGCTGCACTGCTGACTCTGTCAGCCAGGACCTGCAGGGCTGAGGACTGAGCAGGCTGAAGGAGTGTACAGCAGCTTGAGGACTTGAGCCAGGGAATTTGGGATCTGTCTGTGATGTAGTGAGGAAGGTGATGGGGCTGGGGTCTGGCTGAGGAAGGTGATGGGGCTGGGGGCTGGCTAAGGAAGGTGATGTGGCTGTGGGCTGAGGAAGGTGATGGGGCTGAGGAAGATGATGGGGGCTGAGGAAGGTGATGGGGGCTGAGGAAGGTGATGGGGGCTGAGGAAGGTGATGGGGCTGAGGAAGGTGATGGGGGCTGAGGAAGGTGATGGTGGCTGAGAAAGGGAGTGGGACCAAGTTTCAACCCACTGGCCTAGTCTGGATTCTCTGGAGGGTGACACTCACTGGTCTGGACTTTCTGAAGCGACTGGAGGCTGGTCTCCTGCAATTAGCTCTGCAGCTATCTGTTACAGCCCAGCAGGTGAAGTTACTCAGTCTTCTGTAGGGGGCTGGAGGGAATTAATGTTTGTTTTTATTTATCTTCTGGCTGTGGGGGCAATGAATCAGTGTGTGTTATTTTATTTCCATTGGGAGCAATCATTGGAGGGGTGCACCATTTCCTTAGTTTGCCAGGGGTGCTTGGACCCCTAGATACACCCCTGCACAGATGCATAATCCAGAGACCCCTCTTTCAAACAGAGCCCACTACTAGTTTCTAAAGTCATGAAATCACTATACTGTAGTACAGTATCTAAGTCTGGGATGCACTGTGTGTGACTCTAGACTGGCTCTACTGAGCATGCGCAGAACTATGAGACTCTAATAAGGGAATTCAATATGGAGCGAAAACTCAGTTTTTGCGTTAATATCGCACCTGACGTAATTATCGCAGGTTTTAGTTTTACACCGTATTCAATTTCAAAGACTTTTCGCAGGTTCGAAAAGTCTTTCATAAAAAACGGGGATAACTTTTCACCATTGAATAGGTGTCGAAAAAAAGTGCAGAATTGGGGTTTAGTGGTGCAGGCTTAAAAAAATTCACCTGCACCCCTGGGAATGTCATTTTAAAAATAACTGTGTCAAAAAAAGTTTAAAAAAAAAATAGGGACACCCCAAAAAATTAATTTAAAAATGGGTAAAAATTGTTCAACAATAGGGAAATAGGTTCAGGGCTATTCTGCAAGTATGCGGCAGGTGTTTTCTAGAATAGATTTATAGCGGCAGGTGCACAAATGCAGAATTTTTAAAAACTTACTTTAGGGACATCAAAATATGCTAGTACCCATTTTCATGTACCCCAAATTTGATGGGACCACTTAAAAAAACGAAAAAAATAACCTAAGTGCTCTTCTGCATCACTTCTTCAATGTCGGGAAAAAAACACCTGCCGCAGCTATTTAAATCCCCGACTTTCATTTGCAGGCTAAAACGGGGGTACCCATAGTGATCCCCATGTTTTTACACTTTAGGGGGGTCCTACAATTTTTTTCAGGTAAATTCCGTTTTTTTACGCAAATCCCACTTCGCAGGTTCCCGTTTTCGGAGGTTTTATATTGAATACGGGGATAAAGCGGGCGCGTGCCCGATACTTTGTCCCAGAAAAATCTCCGATGTGGAGCGAAAAGTCCAGCACTGACTTTTCGCTCCCATATTGAATACCCCTCTAAATGCCATAGCACTACTCCCAGGGCGCTATGTGGGTACTGTATGGAGCGCTGTAAACCACTTTCTTGAGCACACAGTGCATCAGCAGAACAGTGGCATAAAGACAATGTATTGAGCTCAGTTGGCTTTGATAAAAAAATACTGAACTTCAATTGCTAGGTCTGCAGTATATATGCAATGCTGGGAGTGCATCTTTTTGTTCAACTCAGATACTGTACCTGTATAAATGACACAACTCACACACCACCAAGTCCTGTAGTGAAGATTTCTAAAAAAAAAAAAAAGGTCTCAAACCTGTGACAGCCACTCTTGTAAGCCGATCACCAAACCTATAACCCACAGTTGCACCAGTTGTATACAGCACGCATTGCATCAGTGTAGTGCTGATTGCACTGTGTCACTCCAGATCAGCTCCAGTGGGCATGCGCAGAACTATGAGACTCAATATGCCACAGCGTAGCACGACTAGCAGGGCATTACATGGCGTATGGAGTGGCTCCACTGGGCATGTGCCGGAGATCCCAAGGCCCAGAGCTGTCAGCCACCACAGCGCAGACCTGATGACAGTGCCATAAGTGTGCGCTTTAAAACGCAGTCGGTTTGTAATACTGAGACCGCACTTTTAAACAGAGCCCACTATTAGTTTCTAAAGTCATGAAATCACTATAGTGTCTAAGTCTGGTATGCAGTGTGTATGACTCCCTACCCACTGGGCATGTGCAGTACTATGAGCCTCCCATACGCCACAGCATAGCGCGACTAGCAAGGCGAAACATGGCTATGGATCGGTTCCACTGGGCATGCGCCTGAGATCCCATTGCAACCCCCGGTGCTGTCAGCCACCACAGCGCCGACAGTGCTGCAAGTGTGCAGATTAAAACCTCTCTTTCAAACAGAGCTCACTACTAGTTTCTAAAGTCATGAAATCAAGTCTGGGACAGCGCCGACATTGACGCAAGTGGGCATTTTAAAATGCTTAGTCAGTTTGTAATACAGAGACCCCACTTTTAAACAGAGCCCACTACTAGTTTCTAAAGTCATGAAATCACTATAGTCTGGGATGCAGTGTGTGACTCCCGACCCACTGGGTATGTGCAGTAATATGAGACTCTAAACGCCATAGCGCGACTAGCAGGGCACTATGTGGGTACTGTATTGGAGCACCGTACACCACTTTCTTGAGCACACAGTGAGTCAAGCAGTACAGTGGCATATTGTAGCATAGAAATGCCAGGTGGTGGGAAGTTTTGGATAATGTATTGAGATCAGTAAGGGCTGGATAACAATACTAAACTTCAATAGCTTGGTCTTTCTTTATGCAATGCTGGGAGGGCGTCTTTTTAGTCAACACAGATATCTGTATAAATGACAGAAATAACACACCACCAAGTGATTTCTTTTTAATCCTGTAGTGAGGATTTAAAAAACATCTCTATATATTTTCCAGGTCTCAAACCCGTGGGACAAGCACTGTAGCACGGGGATCACCTAACCACTAGCCCACATAGCAGCCAAATCAAGAGCTGCACCTGTCATGTATGTGATGTTACGTCTGCGAATTACAGCAGACAATGTGTACTATGAGCCTCCATACGTCACAGCATAGTGCGACTGGCGTATGGAGCGGTCCATTGGGCTTGCGCCAGAGATCCCATTGCAACCCCCAGAGGTGGTAGCCACCACAGCGCCGACATGCCGACAGTGCCACAGGTGTGTGGATTAAAACCCCACTTTAGAAACTAGCAGAGAGCTGTTTAAAAGTCATGAAATCACTATAGTGTTATCTGGGGATAGCGCCAACATTGATGCAAGTCTGTGGATTAAAACACACAGTCAGATTGTAATACAGAGACCCCCTTTTCAAACAGAGGCCCTGATTCAGACCCGCTCACTGCCGAAGGCAGCTCGCAGGTCTGAAGGGCATTTTTTTTTTCAGCCCAGCCTCCTGGCCACTTGCTAAGCTGTGGGTGATCACCCACAGCTTTAGCGATTGGCAAGGTGATGGTCGCGATAGTCGCGACTATCGGGGCTTGCGACGAGACCCTTGTGGTAGGGTCTCATCTGCCGCAAGCCCCAGTGAGCTTCCGGCTCTAATAGTGATGTCAGTGGGGCCTCCCCCAATCGGCAGGCGTTCCAGCCACCCCCTGAACCCGCCTACCAAACGGGGCAAGCTGTCAATTAACATCAGCAGCCGCCCCTTTTGGATGCGAGCGCTGGAGCGAGTGATTTCTCGCTCACTCTGGGGCTCATGCACGCCACGCGTACGCACTTCCCAGCCATCGACCAGCTTGCGAGTGCATAGCACTTGCGAGCGGGTCTGAATCAGGCCCAGAGCCCGCTACTAGTTCCTAAAGTCATGAAATCACTATAATCTGGGACAGCGCTGACAGTGCTGACATTGACACAAGTGTGCAGCTTCAAATGCACAGTCAGTGTGGAATACAGAGCTCTGTGTGCGTGGGAAATATTTTTATAAAAAAATACAGGACTCAGGAATGTTTTAAAACTTTATTAGACATTCTTCTTCAGCTCTGATTCCATGAGGGAAACGCTGTACTATAGTGTACCGAATCACTGCTTCTGTCAGTCAATCATCTGGCGGTGATACAGAATATGCATTGGAAATCTGACACATGCGTGTGTAGTTTAGGAAAAGTGACACCTGTTGGACAAAAATTTGTATTACACTTTATGACTTTTTTCCAGTTCTACGCTACGTTCCCTTATGGAACGTTCTGAGTGGCACGACTCATGGCGTAGTGTGTGGCGTGAGATGCATGGCGCGTTACATGGCGTATGGAGCAACAAACTAGCTGGGCACATCTGTATGTGCAGGCTGCTTGTGTGCTTTAAAACGAATGAAATTGTTAATGTTAGAAAAAAATTGACGTAGAGTCCTCTTCAAAAAAGCTAAACCAGCCCCAGGCTCCTGAGAGAGTCCTGGTTAAAAAAATAAGGGGAAAAAACACTTGTGCTGAAACACCTGTTTCATCAATTACCTAGTTCAACACAAGTGACTGCAATCAGAAAGTAGGTGGAAAGTCCAGGAGCAGAGCAATTTGTACTGGGTAGAAAGTGTCATGTTGGAGGGTAGGCAAAATACAATGCAAAACCATAAAAAGGGTAGTCAGGATGTAGTCATAATAGCGACAGGAGGTATGCCGGAGCTTAGAATGCCATCACCAGAATCCCGACACTTATCAGAATCCCGGTGCCGGCACCCTAATTGCTGGCATCCCGATGGTAAGTATTGGGTTTAGGGGGAGGGTTAGGATTAAGGGATAGGCAATAAGGGGAGCATTAGGGTTTGGCACTAAGGGGGTAGGGTTAGTTTTAGGGTGCAAGGGGGGAGAGTTAGGTGTAGGCAGCTGGGAGGGAGGCTTAGGGGTAGGGTTATTATACTGACCGACAGGTGTTGGTATCCCAACCCTACTGGGAAGCCAGCATTGGGCTTTTGACTGCCGGGATCCTGAGCGCTGGCATCCTGTATCCAACCCGGTTAGTCCAGCTCACTTTCAGTTTGCCTAATTCTACCCTCCAACATGACCCATTCCACATGGTACAAATTGCTCTGCTCCTGGACTTCCCGCCTAATTTATGACTGCAGACACCTGTGTTGAACTACTTAATTGATGAGACAGGTGTTTCAACACAGGTGGCTGCAATCATAATTTAGATGGGAAGTCCAGGAGCCAGGGCCAAACTGGGACTAAAAATAGGCCCTGGCATTTAAAGCACACAAGCCCACCTGGCGTCAGCATCTGGCTCCTGGCATAGACTCCTCCCCTCATTATTTCTGACTCCTCCCACTTAGTTTATGCTCTTACACATACAGTATAACTAATATTAGAACAACATTCAAGTTATACATTATTCTCTATTAAAATACACACAAAATCCCTACAGATGGGATGCCGGCACTTAGAATGCTGGCGCCAGAATCCCGACACCTGTCAGAATCCCAGCACCGGCATCCCGAAGGTAAAAGGGAGGGTTAGGGTAAGGCACTTAGGGGGGAGGGTTATTAACGGAATTCTGATTGCCGGGATCCTGAGTGCTGTTCCCCCGTACCCATCCCATTTAAACATGTGACATAGTCAGACATTTGGTACTTTGTTGGTTTTGTTAATTAAAGCTGGCACTTCATTGTTGTAGGTCACACACAAGTAAAAGGGAAGCATTTTCCCAATGACCAAGCCCTGGCTTAGCAGTTATATAGAATAAAGCTGGCCACACATCTAAAGATTATCTGTCCAACCAGCCAACTAGTTGATTGGTTGGAATGAAAATCTGGTAAGGTATACAATCAGCAATTTGCTCCCAAACGCTGGAAAATGGACCAAAACTGTTGTTTGAACAAATAGTTTAGATCAAACATTTAACAAACTTGTCTGAACAATCATTTTCATCTGCTTTCTGGCATTTAGGAGCAAATTGCTGATCATTTAATCCCATACGTTACCAGATTTTCATTCCAACCAATCAACAAGTTGGCTGGTTGGATGTAAGTTGGTCTAGTGCGTGGCCAGCTTAAGATAGTGATCATTGTAGGAATTTTTCATGGCCGGGGTGCTGAACACTGAGGACAACACATCTGTGCACATCATAGCAGATCCATTACTTGTCTGCCGCAAGACCCAGTGAGCTTCCGGCTCTAATAGTGATGTCAGTGGGGTCACCCCAAACGGCAGGCGTTTTGGTGTATTGTGTAGTGTTGGATGTAGGATTTTGTTAGGGCATTAGTGATCACCGAGGATGGCACACCTGTGCAAGATGCACGCACTAGAAAAGGGATGTGACTCTCTTTGAGGGGCATGGTCACATGGCTCGCCCCCCTCTCCATGATTCATACAACAGAAAAGGAGACAGATGATGGTTAAATGAATATAAACATGAGCCATAAACACCCAAACCACAGAATAATGTGGGCCCAATGTGATCTCACATGCTAACATACACAAGGAGAACACAGGAAACAAACATTTGGATGCAAATTAATATTATACACAATTAATCTCATATTTAGTAATACACTGGTGCTCAGCAAACATTTGGGAAGGAGCCGCACTCACAGTCCTCCTCACCCGGGCAGCAGACATGAAACAGTCACTCCTGCACTCATGTGAGGGGGCCTGAAGAGTGTGACACTGAGCCCAGATTCACACTGTGACAGCAGCCCTGTTGCTGGAGCCTGCAGTGATATCACTGCCTACATCCCCCCCAAACAGACCTATACTACATATCAGGGCCCCCCATTCAAAGCATGGCCCCCAATTCATAGTAAGACAAACAGTAGGGCCCCCAATTCATAGTATGCCACACATAAGGGCCCCCATTCATACTATGCTAGACAGTAGTAGTGCCCTTTATAACACTTTATTTCATGCAATAGTAATGCTCCTTATAACACAGTAATGCCCCGTATAAAAAATTATGCCACACACAGTAATACCCATTAAAACACATTATACAACACACAGTAATGCCCATTATAACACATTATGCCACACAAAGTAATGCCCATTATAACACATTATGCCACGCACAGTAATGCCCCTTACACATTATGCCGTACACAGTAATGCCCCTTATAAAATCACAAAACTTAGTGCCTGATTCAGAACCATTCGCTCAGCTGCGTTCGCACGCTGCTGGACGATTTTTGCAATATGCGTATGCGGAAGCATCGCATTGCACGTGCATGTACCAGTCGCTGCGATCGGGAAGAGAACGCAGAAAGTACACAGACGGCACCCGAGATTGAGGGACAGAATATGCCATTTGTGGGTGGTAACAGGGTAAGGTCGATAGAAACGGGAGTGTGGTGTTGTGAACGCAGGCATGCCAGAGCATCGAAACGCCTTTTCTAAGGCATGCATAATTGTACACATCACTTGGTTGTTTAAAACACTGCAGCACTCGCGGTGCTTGTGGTAGGGTATGGTCAGCCACAAGAGCTCAATATGCTTCTGATGATACTCAATGTTACCGAATGTTGCATACACTTCCTGGAGATGACGTGTGCTACGAAGGGAAAGTGGGCATCTAAAGAAATACTGCGATCGCACGCCAAGACATAGTGGGCGCATTAATGTCTTGCCGTGCGATCACGGGATTTGCATACTTGGGCAGCTGACGGCAGCGTGCGAATGCAGCTTAGCGAAAGGGTCTGAATCAGGCCCTTAGTTTCGTCCCACCAGTGAATGTGCTGTGCAACGTGGAATACAAATGGAGATGGATATATAAAATATAATTGTCTTTTCTCCTATCAAGCATTCAGGGGCGTATCTATAATGGGTGCAGGGTGTGTGGTGCACATGGGCCCCTGAGACCAGGGGCCCCCACACTGCACACCCTGCACTCATATTATCTAATATTTATTTCTCTGAGGTTCTGGGTCTGGTTTCTTAGCCCTGCACAAAATGCCGGAAAATGGCCGCCGCGGCCATTTATTCACCGTTTTGTGCATAGACAGCGAGGAGATCACCGTGAAAATGGTGGCTGCCCCAATTCCCCAGCAATCTGCGCATACGCAGTGGACTCTGGGCACAGACTAGTGCCCAGAGTCTACTGATGCTGCGGTCGGTGGTCAGACATGTCAGTCTGCTGCCAGCCACCGGGGAGAGAATTGGGGGTCCCAGATGGAGAATGTACACGGCCCCCTCCTCTCTTAATATGCCCCTGCAAGCAGTGATACTTGTAAGTTACTTTATAAGCTCAAAACTTTTTTAATCTTAAAGGACCAGCAAATTGGACTTATGTACAGTTAGAATAATAAAGGTGATAAAGGGTACAGTGTCAGCCTTATGATAAAGGCAGTTAGCTAGCGTACACAGTTGAAAGGCACTGCAGGGGTTACTACCAGTCACTCTTCTAGTGTGTGTACAGTGGCGTATCTATAATGGGTGCAGTGTGTGCGGGGCACACGGGCCCCCAGGTCCAGGGGGGCCCCGCACCGCACACATTGCACCCATATTATTTTAGACTTACCTGTCCGTGGTCCCACGTCGGGTGTCTGCGCTGCTCAGAACACCGGAAAATGGTTGCCACGGCCATTTTACGGCATTCTGCACATGCGCAGTAGACTCTGGGCACCCTCCTAGTGCCCGGAGTCTACTAACGCTCCTGTGGCTGGTTAGCCATATCAGTCAGCTGCAGGCCACCGGGGATAGAGGAGGGGGCCCCACACAGGGAGTGCACACGGGCCCCCTCCTCTCTTAAGATGCCCCTGTGTGTTTATAATTACCTTCAGTCTTGCCATTCTCTCTCTATGCTCGACAGAGGTGAAAGTCACTGCAGTGACCTCAGTGCTGTGCTCCAATCAGCAGCTGATGGTGTCTGCCTGTTTGCTTTGTGTGCAGGGCTGCATGGGGATGGAGGAATCGCAGGCAGAAGGATCCATTCTACAACTGAGCCTGTCAAGTAAGATAGACTACTAGCTAGATACAGACCTGTTGACTGACAGTACCGGTGTCACCACCAAAGGGGATGTGGCTTAACAAGTTGGTACCTAAACCATTTCTCCTGAAGAAAACTGCTGCTGCTGGTCAACTGGACCGGCCCATCTAGCTATTGGCCCTTCTGGCATTTGCCAGTACTGCCAGATGACCAGGCTGGCCCTACCAGGAGCAAAGCATTTTGTATGGGATGGAGCGGGTCACATTGGAGGGTCTGCCTAATTTGCCTAAATTAAGTGGCATTTGGTAAATCCCAGATTGATCACATGATGAAGCCGCTATCTTGTCACTGAGATTCCAAGTTTGTATATAAATCCCGGTGGCTGATTGTATACTAAGAAGCTTTGAGATGTTTATGCCGCACAAATGAGATGTTTCAATGTTTCTGTAGCGCCCTCTGGACAATTTATATGATACTTTATACTGGGGAGGGAATATTATCATAGCAAACACCCTGTTATGTGGTTACATGAGATTGTTATTAGGAGACAGATTATTCTCCATGTCTGACACATTTATTACTGAAGAGGAAGGAGGTTTTTGTACAGCTCTGTATCACTGTGTGAGAGGGGAACCATAACCATGCTGACAGGAAAACTCTGCCTCATCTTCTGCACTCACTCCACTAATTGTTAGTTTATATTCAGTTCCAGATCCTGATCCAGTGAACCGGGCTGGGACTCCTGTATGTCTGCTGCTTGTTGAAAAAATAATAAGCTTTGGAGGTTGTCTTGATTTCTGTTGGTACCAGGCTATGTAGCTGCCGCTATAACCACTGGTTGTACATGAGATGGTGACTTCTCCTCCTGGTGACACAGAGATATAACCTGGGGTCTGAGTCATCACAATCTGCCCACAGGACCCTGGGGATTAGAGGAGACACAGTCATTACTGATACATGTCTGTATATAGTCATATAAATCCTGCTCTGATTATTTATGTTACATGTATAGATTCCCCTACACAGCACCATGTAATGTCCCCAATCTCTCACCCTGAATATAAATGACTATCACAGCCAGTAGGTAACTGTGAGACACCATCTTGCTGTATCTGGGCTGTCAGATAGTCACTATAAGACATCTCCTGTACAATGAGATATATATAGAGAGTGACAGGTGAGATGTGACAGGAAATACCCAGAGACTGTGTATGGAAATGAGATGGAAATTCTCTGGTGTCAGTGTGACAGTGACTGGTGTGTACTAGAGACAGGATCTCAGTGTAATGTCCTCTGTAGTGTCAGTGTGACAGTTACTGGTGTGTACTAGAGACATGATCTCTGTGTAATGTCCTCTGTGGTGTCAGTGTGACAGTTACTGGTGTGTACTAGAGACAGGATCTCAGTGTAATGTCCTCTGTGGTGTCAGTGTGACAGTGACTGGTGTGTACTAGAGACAGGATCTCAGTGTAATGTCCTCTGTGGTGTCAGTGTGACAGTTACTGGTGTGTACTAGAGACAGGTTCTCAGGGTAATGTCCTCTGTGGTGTCAGTGTGACAGTTATAGGTGTGTATTAGAGACTGGATCTATGTGTAATGTCCTCTGTGGTGTCAGTGTGACAGTTACTGGTGTGTACTAGAGACAGGATCTCAGTGTAATGTCCTCTGTGGTGTCAGTGTGACAGTTACTGGTGTGTACTAGAGACAGGATCTCAGTGTAATGTCCTCTGTGGTGTCAGTGTGACAGTTACTGGTGTGTACTAGAGACAGGTTCTCAGGGTAATGTCCTCTGTGGTGTCAGTGTGACAGTTATAGGTGTGTATTAGAGACTGGATCTCAGTGTAATGTCCTCTGTGGTGTCAGTGTGACAGTTACTGGTGTGTACTAGAGACAGGATCACAGGGTAATGTCCTCTGTGGTGTCAGTGTGACAGTTATAGGTGTGTATTAGAGACTGGATCTATGTGTAATGGCCTCTGTGGTGTCAGTGTGACAGTTACTGGTGTGTACTAGAGACAGGATCACAGTGTTGTGTCCTCAGTGGTGTCAGTGTGATAGTTTACATGATCTCAATGTAATGTCCTCTGTGGTGTCATTGTGATAGTTTACAGGATCTCAATGTAATGTCATCTGTGGTGTCAGTGTGATAGTTTACAGGATCTCAATGTAATGTCCTCTGTGGTGTTAGTGTGATAATTTACAGGATCTCAATGTAATGTCCTCTGTGGTGTTAGTGTGATAGTTTACAGGATCTCAATGTAATGTCCTCTGTGGTGTCAGTGTTATAGTTACTGGTGTGTACTAGAGACAGGATCTCAATGTAATGTCCTCTATGATGTCAGTGTGACAGTTACAGGCAGAAGCTGGCTGGCAACTTTTAGCCTGGTTGGCAAATGCATGCAAGTGACCCTAACTTTTCTACCTGTGCATAGCAATAGAAAAAATGGTGGTCAATAAGATGTTCTCTGTGTATTTGGCGATCACTGCAATGATCACTGTATTAAATGGTGGGGACATTAATGCTCTCTGCATTATATGGTAATCACTACAACATTCTCTGCATTATATGACACTACTGATACCCTGTGTGCTGTGAGTTCCTTCCACATAAAATCATGCTTCTTTTAGTGGGTGTACACCACTGCCTAGGACCTTGCAGGAGAAAGGAAAATTCTAGAGCATGTGTAATTGTCCACTACCCCTAATATGCCATCACACTCCTCCGAATGCTCCATTTACACCACCAGACTCCTCCACATGTCAATTTCATTCTACCTGACCCCTCCATGGGCCCCTTTTATGCCAGTAGACACCTTCCACATTCCCTTTTAATGCCACATGAATCCTCCAAATGCCCCTTTATGCCATCTGTCCTCCATTTTCTAGTATTATCCCCCACCCATTTTGTATTATGTACTATCCCATCCTCATTTTGTATTATGTGGTATTCTCTCCCCCACCCCTTGTTTTGTATTATGTTGTATCTCCTCTCCCTCTCACTTTGTATTGCACTGTAAACTGTTCCCCTCCACACTTTGTATCCCCCCAAGCAGCCCCAACCAGGGGCATCTTAAGAGAGGAGGGGGCCCATGTGCACTCCCCGTGTGGGGCCCCCTCCTCTCTTCCCAGTGGCCGGCAGCCGACTGATGCAGCTGGCCAGCCACCGGAGCATTAGTAGACTCCAGGCACTAGAGTGTGCCCGGAGTCTACTGCGTATGCGTAGAACACCGGGAAAATTGCCATGGCAGCCATTTTCCAGTGTTCTTAGCAGCGCTGACACCCGCCGCAGGACCACGGACAGGTAAGTTTAAACTAATATGGGTGCAGGGTGTGTGGTGGGGGCCCCCCTGCACCCCTTATAGATATGCCACTGGCCCCAACCCAGATTCAGTTCACTTAAATCTTTTATGAAATTACATGTACCTTGCTCTGTTTACAAGCACATTCAGGGGCTGGCTGGCAACTTTTAGCCTGGGGGGCAAGTACAAGACAGTGGCCCTGATTTTCGATAATCACTCTACTCCGTAAACATTCGGTATTGTGTACAACTATGAATCAGGCCGTCTGCTAATACTCTTATGCAGATCTCCAGTAGTGCCCCCAGTAGTGATCCCCCCTATGCAGTGCTTCCAGTAGTGGTCCCCCTTGTGCAGTGCTCCTTCTGCCCCCAGTAGTAAGTCCCTTATATAGTGCCCCCAGTAGTAGTCCCCCCTTTGCAGTGCCCCCAGTAGTGGTACCCCTATGCAGTGCCCCTTATATAGTGCCCCCAGTAGTAGTACCCCCCATGCAATGCCAATAGTGGCATTTAAAGGGTGCACTTATGCAGTGCCCTTTAAATAGTGGCTACAGTTGTAGTCCCCCCAGGAGTTGTCCCCCCCTTGTAGTGTCCCTAGTAGTCGTCCTCCCCTTGTAGTTCCCCTAGTAGTAGTCCCCCCCCTTGTAGTGCCCCCAGGAGTAGTCCCCCCCTTGTAGTGACCCTAGGAGTAGTCCCCCCTTGTAGTGACCCCAGTAGTGGTCCCCCCCTTGTAGTGACCCCAGTAGTGGTCCCCCCTTGTAGTGCCTCCAGTAGTGGTGACCCCCTTGTAGTGCCTCCCCCACCACCCAGAGCTGACACACACACGTAATAAAATAAATAAATAAGTAAACACTTACCTGAATCCCAGCTCCTGCCGCCGCCATCCGCTCCTCCGTCCGTCCTCCCGGGCCACGCCCGCTCAGCATTATGGGAGAGACCTCATGACATCATGACGTCTCTCCCATTATCCACTGCAGGAGCCAGAAGATGGAGCGGCTTCGGCAGTGGGCGCAGTAGCAGTCAGTGAGAGTCTGACAGACTCTCATTGGCTGCTGATTAAAACAAACACACAGCTGCCGGCTGTATGTTTGTCAGTCACTGTGTAGCGCTGACTGAACTCCATCCGGTTAGTGCTACACACGCGGTGCAGTCTGTGTCACAGAGACACAGACTGCCCTCGGCCTGGGATAGTATATGGCGCTGCAGCCCAGGGGGCACATGGCACCCTGCCCCCCGGCCCAGCCCGCCTCTGAGCACATTGTACCTGGACTGGCACACACTGCTCCAATCACTTAAAATCCAGGTAATTGCTAATTCTTTCACAGATCTGCCTGTCTTGTTTCACTGAGACAGCAGGCTACCGCTGCAGGTGTCAGGTTATGGTTGCTGCTAGATCCTAGTTGGAGAAAGGACCTCTCTGATGTTTCACGTCATATCCATGTGGGTGTCTTCTAATGATGATGCCCTATACTACCTACACATGCCATACTCACAGAGCCTCTCGCTATGCCTGCTGCTGTGACGGGGACCGGCACACACATCCAGTAACAATATCAGCGGCAAACTCATACTGAAGCCGCACAGTTAGTTATGTTCAGTCTCTGGAGTCTGGCAGCGGCTGCGATGTGGTACTTCCCTGTGCGTGCATGCCTTAATGCAGTCTTCCCTGATTGGTGGACAGCTGATGTTATCCACCAATCAGTGTTTTGGAACTCCTCGGCAGTCGGCAGGTACAGTGGAGAAAGTTCCAGACATCGCTAGCGGCAGCCGGGACGCAGGCAGGGAATGCTTTGGTCTGTAAAATGTTGTCGAATATTTGGAAATACTTTTGCCTTGAGTTCTGCAAAAGACACAACTGTGCTACAAAATATTTCTCAGAGTTTGAAAAAACCAGTTACTGGATGAAGCGGTATTAAACCATTCCCAATATTTAACAAATGGTCAGCAAACTGATCGTCCATTGCGTTGCCATGCAGACGAACTCTCATATTTGTAGCTAGTCGCAAAGTGCGAACATGCTTCCAAAGATGTGATGATTTAAGGCATGCGTTAATTTCATCCGCCATTGTTTCTTTCGGAATGACCGGCAATTATTGTCGGAAATCTCCAGCAAATACAACAGTGACTCCACCCATTAGTAAATCATTGCCTCTTAAAAATGTAAGTTTTTATTGAGGGCCTGGTAAGCATTCTTGTGTGACATGGTGCATTCATCACATATAATGACCTGACATTCCTGCAGAATCTGAGCTTTTTCTGTTCGTTTAGTGATATTGCAGATGGGAGTTTCACTTCAGGCCACATTAAGCGGTAACTTGAAAGCTGAATGTGCTGTTCTTCCACCAGGGAGCAAAGTTGCAGCAATTCCAGTAGAGGCCACAGCAATAGCTATCTTGGAATGTTCTCGAATTTCAGCAAGTTACAACTTGATGAGAAACATCTTACCTGTTCCTCCCAGTGCATCCTGAAAAAAAAATCTTTCTCCTTTTTTTGGTACTTCTTCCAAGATGGTAATGTAAGCAGCTCTTTGATCATCCGTCAGAAGTGGTTCATTCTGTGATATGTAACTCAATTCTCAATTCTTCAATGCTGTGTGATGTCTCTAATCATCTCTGTAGTGATTGTATTAGAATTCCTGTCGGGAGTAGGAAGGCCGATGTCCTGGATTCTTTTGCTTATCATTTCTAAAACCTTGTCTTCAATAAAGATGAGAGTTTGATTGAATATTGCAGGGGTAAATTCAACATTGGCACCAGAATTCATCATTTGAGCTTGGAGACGTATGTCTTCAGAAAGACTCTCTTTGTGTATATTCCATAGTTTCATGGGATCTGCAACTCCACAATTAATGATGATGATTGCAAATAAAATCCTTAGGTTTTTTTGGCGATTTAGTCACAGCAGCCTCCACCATAGTTGCATCCCAATGTGCATCATCCTCCAACAAACCTCTCCATAGGCAGGCCTCACGAAAAGTGTGACAAACTTCCCCATCATAAGGTCTTCAAAGGAAGTAGGACCTGTAATGGTGTAAAGCAAACTTTGGAGATAGAAGCATTCAAAATTTGTCGGATGTACAGTGTAAACACGGCCAAGAGCTTCTGTTGCTCTGATACCAGGATGACCATCTACAGCGACTCCCTATTTTCTTTGCATAAAAACGTTTTGAGAAGCATTCCATGTGTAGTATTTTGGCAGCTCACAGTAGAGCAGGGTCCTTGCAAAGTCATAATTTTGACACCGTTCGAAGAAAGAAGTCCATGTTGTTTTTGGTGGATGCATAATCCTCTATTGTACATATAGAGGATTGTGGGCCTGATTCAGAGCCGAACACTCTGACCAGAGCGCTCGCTCTGAATCAGGGCCCTCCTACCTGTTCTTGGAGCGGCCTCATGGACGCTCGCATAGCTGTGTGTTACCACCCACAGCTATAGCGAGCGTCCATGATGATGGTTCATCGCGACCATCGGGCTTGCGACGAGACCCTGCGGCAGGGTCTCGCTGCCGCAAGCCCTGGAGTGATTTTGGCTCTATCAGAGCCAAAATCACTCCCACTGACATCACTACTGATGTCAGTGGGGCCGGCCCCAGACGGTAGGCATTCCCATGGGAACGCCTCCGTCTGGCAGCCACGCCCCCAGCATGCCCACCAAAGGGGGCATGCTGTCAGTCACCATCGACAGCACACCCCCTTTGGTGCGAGACCCCGAGCGACAAATTCCTCGTCGCTCGCCGGGTCTCGTGCTTACGCACGACGGAGCTCCCTCCGTCATGCGCATGCGCATTCGGGCACCATCGACCCACTTGTGAGCATCCTGCGCTTGCAAGCAGGTCCCAATCAGGCCCTATGTATCCACCAATAGCCATTTTCCAGGTGTACACTGAGGTGAAGAACTAAAGGGAATCTATCATGAATTGGGAAACTAAACATTCTCCAAACTGCTTCATTGCTACTAATGTACCTGCCCATTTGGTAGTTTTCAATCCCATTGATAACAGATCCATCTTGTTGAAAAGAAAAAACTGCTTGATCACTACCCTTATTGACATATTTGCATTTGATGGACTTGATGGAGCTGCAGTATTCAACATTAATGTGCACCTGAAATAACCTTGACCGTAAAGGACAGTAAGGGACAACCCACTTGTTGTCAATTTCAAACTCTGTCGGAATTTCCAACTTTTACCTTGATCTTCGTAACTCTTCCACCATCTTCAGAACTTCTCCTTCTGTATAGGGGATAGCCATCCATTCCAGTCTGAGTTTCCTTAATGAGATTCCTTGGATAATTCTTTGTACACTTGTCTTCTTTCATGCATGGAGAAGTAGGATTGATAGTTCCGCAAGGTCCATGAATCATGTTTTTGACGATGAAATCATAGAGGACGGGATCTTCTTGAGGATCTGGAATGTTACCTGATATAATCTTATCAACATCACTCGATACGATGTTGTTTTTGAGCCACACCAAAACATGAGCATGAGGCAAACCTCTCTTCTGCCACTCAAAAGTGTACATCCAACATCGGACTTGACCAAAGATGTGAAATTTTGCAATGGAGTTCAGGAACTGTATGAGCTTCTGGCGAAACACTCTTGCCATCAAATCATGCTGATCAAATTGTTTCTGCCCTTCCATCAATTCTGCCTGAATTTCAGGCCAACTGGGATTGCAAGTAAAAGAGGTCAGGTCTCCCATAATTCCTAACATACGTCATAGCATCCTGTGTATATTCGTGTATGTGACGTGGACTTCCAGTGAAAGTTGAGGGCAAAATAACCAATTGACCTACTTGTGTAGAATTAGCATCGTTGTTCATAGCATCTCGGAGATGTATGTACTCATCTGCACGGAGCTTCTTCTGGTTGAGTTTGAAATACAAAAGTCGTTCACTTTCAATTTTGGCGAACATGTCTACAACAAATTGAATGAAAAGTCGGCAGCATCGTACAATAAGGTTGAAATCATTTTCTCGCACCATCAACCTATAAGAATAAAAATTCATAACAGATACTTTTTTAGCTGTAGGCATCTCTGTTGTTGGGATCAACTTGCTTGATTTCAAAATGGAATCCATCTTCTCCCTGCCAAATGATAAGCGGATATTGCACATACACGTTGAAGGCGATTGTCTTTTTTCTGCAAAACTATGGGCCTGATTCAGAGCCGCTCGTAAGCGTCCACTCGTTCGCTCCGAGCGATGTTCGCACATCTGCGCATGCGTACGGGTTGTAATACGCATGCGCGAACCAGTCAGTGCGGCCGAAAATCGTGTGCTCGCTAAATAGCGAATGCCTGCTAATTTGAGTGACAGGAGGAGGCATATGTGGGTGGTAACAGGGGAAGGTGCTTGAAAACGGGGAGTGGAATTCCGAACGCAGGCGTGCCAAAAGGTCAAAACGGGCGTTTTAAGGGTCTGCATAATTAATACAGCAGCGTCATCGGCCACGTCAGTTGGGTGTCTTTTAGCCAGAACTGCTCGCATGATTGCGGTAGGAAAATGCAACCACAAGAATAGCGAGCAGTTCATTCGCCTTTCGATGTACTCGATTAATCTAATAAATAGCGGAGATGACGTATGGTGCGAGCGGCCAGGGGGCGTTTTTATCAAAATAACGAGCGCATGTTTTGTACGCTCGTTCAGACATGGAGGCGTCAACAGACCGCAAAGAGCGAACGGTCAATTTAAATAGCCAGCCCCTTTTTATGAACGAGCAAGCGCAAATAGCGTCCGGCTCTGAATCAGACCCTATGTCCCTCTTATTAAATTAATTCCCTGCAATAACAACTGCCACCTCATTTATAACTGGGGCATTGAAACGTTGCTCGGTCTCTCCAGCTGGTGTCCTGTCAGCTTGAATGACTAACCTGTAATCATCTGTCGGCATACGATTCAGTGCAGTTTTGAAGCTTTGTACGTAATTGTTATATCTATCCAAAAATTACTGTAACTGTAAGATAATATCCGCAGGTGTCCCTGGAATGGTGGTGCAATGATGCTCTGCCTGTTCCCATTCATCTTCCATAAAATATATTTGAAGGAACTGGTGCTCTTCATTTTCAAGGGGTAACATGGCTCCAATTCTATGAAAAACTTGCCCTTGAACTTTGAATGTCAGCATAAATCCCCGTTCAGCAACAATGCTCGTTGAGCCAAACGAAGTCATTTGAAAAGCAGAGTTGCACTGTCTGATGTTCTGAAGAAAATGTTTTGACGCATCCGTTTCATGGGCTATAAGTGACTTTAGTGGTTCTGGAGGTGTTTGAAGTATAGACAGACTTACTTTTCCATTACAGCAACGAATGCCTTTAGTTTTACCACTCCACTTCAGAGCACAACAATGAGGGCAGGCATGTTCCATCCTCCCAATGACAAACCTTTCTGAAATAGCCACTGCACTTACTGGATTGTAAAATAAAGTTGCACCTTGTAATTCCAAACTGGTAGATCTCATAGCAACTTGTCTTGTTCTTTCAGCTTCCAGCCTTGCATTTCTTTCTTGCTCAGATTCTTCAGCTCTGGCAACAGTATGAGCTGTGCGATAGCGTTCCAATCTTCTAAATCTCTGTTCTTGAGATTCTACTGTCCGAGAAGATTGTTTATTTGCCATTAACATTTTATTCCTTGTGAAATTGTTTTTATTTCTACCATATCTAGCTCTTTTCTTTGGTGGTATTGTATTATTTTAACTTCCTGCGTACCAGAAAAGAACAATAATATATTAAGGAAGATTATATGTGGACTGAAATCTAAAATTGCACAACTGCTAACACGTTTGTAAATCAAAACCAAAACAAATGCACGCTTGTATGTCCAATTTCACGATCTTCGCTTGTAAAGTGTGGATTTGTATAGAAAGACAGTAGGACAGAAGGACAAGTAGTCGCTTTTGATATAGTATAGTAGAGATAGAAAATAAAAAATATTAGATAAGCTAAATCCTTTTCTAATTCTGTACTTGACCTGTAGAGGGCAAATGCTATGCAAAAATGAGTTTTTTAATTAATTAAAAATTACCAGTAATTAATTTTGATTTCGATTTTTTTTAGTTCCCTCTGCCGTGTTTTCATATGTGTATTCGTATGTAAAATTTCACGATCTTGGCTTGTAAACTGTGGATTTGTATAGAAACACAGAAGGACAGAATGACAGAGGGACACATTTTCGCTTTTATATAGTAGATAGATATATATATATATATATATATATATATATATTTATATAAATACAATTTTTTAACACAAAACTTATCCACCATTTCACCTGTGCAAAGTCATCTCCACCTAAATGAGTACGGGGGGGGTCAGGGGGTCCGAGGGCGCATGCAGAAGTTTTGCCTAGGGTGCCTAGAAGTCTAGCACCAGCCCTGGCAGTGCCTGTTTTAGGTAGGAACTGCAGCACAGCTTAATTTCCAATCCTGCTTCTTGCCTCTATCAAGCTCCACACTCATGTTGTGTGCTCTGCCTCTGTGCCTTCAGCACTGCTGTTGTAGCCAGCCTCCTCCACCCACAGCAATGTGACCTGCTGCACTGTTGCAGACCCCCCCCCCGCAGTGTGATCAGCCCCGTCGCGCTGGTGAGGGGGGCACAGTGAGCCCCCTCAGCCCGGCACAGAACCAGTGGGGTACACAATCAGCTTGATCGCTCCCCCCACAGGCATAGGAGACTGCTGTGGCTGCTTCTTAGCAGCCATGAGCAGTCTCCAGGGCAGCCCAGCACACAGCGGCATGTGCTGGGCTGCTGTGTGATGTAAGAGGGGAGGGGGAGAGGTGCCAGACCTGGGCCCCTGCCGGGCCCCTCCAGCAAGCCAGGGCCTGGGTAATTTGTACCCACTCCCCTCCCCTTCTCGGCACCCCTGAGTGTGATCTGCTGCTGTAGCCTAGCCAGCCCCCATCTCTCCACAGCAGTGTAGCCCCCCCCTCTCGGTATGAGCTGCTGCTCTAGCTGGCCCTGTCCACCCTGCAGCAGTGTGAGCTGCTGCAGTGTAGCTAACCAGCCCCCTCGAACCCCACCCCATGTACATTGATCTTCTGCCCATGACAGGTGCAGCAACATGACCCAGCATAAGCAGACAGATGGCACCTCTGGGTAAGTTTTACTGTAGATTGCTAAGCAAAAAACCCCACAGTTCTCTCTACCTGTTTAAATATATATATAATATATATATAAATAAATAAAAGAGGTGGGGATGCGCCAGTCCCTTATTTTGCCAGGGCGCTCAGACCCCTAGATATACCCCTGTGTCAGTGTGACAGTTACAGGCTCCTATGCAATCGAAAACTTGTTTGCTGTGTATACTCTTTGGTTTTATGATGACATTTGATATTATTATACCATTAGGGGTATTCAATATGGAGCGAAAACTCAGTTTTTGCGATGTTTTTGCACCTATGACGTCATTATCGCAGGTTTTGGTTTTACACCGTATTCAATTTCAAAGACTATTCACAGGTTCGAAAAGTCTTTGAAAAAAAATGGGGATAACTTTTCACCACTGAATAGGTGTCGAAAAAAAGTGCAGAATTGGGGTTTAGGGGTGCAGGCTTAAAAAAAATAGCCTGCACCCCTGGGAATTACATTTTAAAAATAACTGTGTCAAAAAAAAATATATAATAGGGACACCCCAAAAAATTAATTTAAAAATTGGGGTGAAAAAAAATGGGAAAAAATTGTTTAAAATTAGGGAAATAGGTTCAGGGCTATTCTGCAAGTATGTGGCAGGTGTATTCTAGAATATATTAATAGCGGCAGGTGCACAGTTGCAGAATTTAAAAAAAATTACTTTAGGGACATCAAAATATGCTAGTACCCATTTTCATGTACCCCAAATTTGATGGGACCACTTAAAAAAACAAAAAAAATTACCTAAGTGCTCTTCTGCATCACTTCTTCAATGTCGGAGAAAAAAACCCTGCCGCAGCTATTTAAATCCCCGACTTTCATTTGCAGGCTAAACTGGGGTTCCCATAGTGATCCCCCATGTTTTTACAGTTTTAGGGGGGTCCTACAATTTTTTCCAGATAAATTTCATTTTTTTTCCCAATTCGCTCTTCGCAGGTTCCTGTTTTCGTAGGTTTTATATTGAATACGGGGATAAAGCGGGCGCGCGCCCGATACTTTATCCCAGGAAAATCTCCGATATGCATCGTAAACTTCGAACGCGAAGTTTATGTTTCATATTGAATACCCCTCCATATTTGTTCAATGATTAGATTTAAAATTTTTGCAATTTATTTTAAGTTTCTCAAATAGACACTGTTGTAGAGTTTACATATGAGGAAAACTATATACAGGTAGTTGTACATTTGTGTATCCACCTATGTAATTAGAACTGCACACATCCTGTAACATTGTATTATTCAATATATATGTTTTATACACCCATAGGATGGGACAATCATCATCAGTTCCAAATCTTGAAATCAGTTTATATGGGGGTATAAATTATGACTCCTTACTAATGTATTTCAAAAATGTGTGTAAATAACTGTAAGGCACAACTGAAACAGGAGAACATAACTGGCTTTTGTACACCCTACTGTACTGTACTTACATGTTACTGCCTCTGATCTAGTTCTTCAAGTACAATGGCTGCAGGATACATACAGGGCCGGCAACAGAAATCTCGGGACCTGGTATACTGATGTCTATGGGGGCCCCACCTCACCAAGTTCCCCTCCCCTGCATGTGTGATATGTGAAGCATGAGAATGTTAACTGAATGAGAAGCCTTCCTTTAAATAAAGTAAAAATACACTATGACTTACCACACTGTCTCTCTGTCACTGATGATGCAGGCTGTAGTTCTTGTCTGCCGTATTTTGCAAGGTCTTCTTGATGACAGTGCTGTGGATGCCTCAGGGGTAGGAGGGATGGTGTCTGCAGTCAGCTATCCACAGTACTCATCATCTTCCTCATATTCAGCCTCTCATCACCATCCTCAGCCCAGAAGCCTTTCTCTGCCCCCAGCCCCATCGCCTTTCTCTGCCCCCAGCCCCAGCCTCTGTCCCCAGCCCCCATCACCTTCCTCTGTTCCCAGCCCATGTCACCTTCCTCTGTCCCCAGCCCCCATCACCTTCCTCTTCCCCTTCATCTTCCTCTATCCCCAGCCCCATCACCTTCCTCTGCCCCAGCCTATGTCACCTTCTACCCCAAGCCCCTTCCTCTGTCCCCAGCCCCAATCACCTTCCTCTGCCCCAGCCCATATCACCTTCTGCCCCCCAGTCCTTCACCTTCCTCTGCCACCAGCTCATGTCACCTTCCTCTGCCCCAGCCTGTCACCTTTTTCCTCCAGCCCCCGTCACCTTCCTCTGCCCCAACCCATGTCACCTTCTTCCTCCAGCCCCCATCACCTTTCTCTGCCCAAGCCCATGTCACCTTCCTCCTCCAGCCCCTGTCACCTTTCTCTGCTACAGCTTGTGTTACCTTCTTCCTCCAGACCCCATCACCTTCCTCTGCCCCATCACCTTCCTCTGCCCCAGCCTGTGTAACCTTCTTCCTTCAGCCCATATCCGTTTCCTATGCCCTCCTCATCTTCTGCCGTATACAGGTTCCATCCCATCATCTTCCCCTTCTGCAGCCCTCTGCACATCAGCTTGCCTGATGTGCGGCGATGTGATGCTTAAAGGTCAGGCCCGGGCCACAGCAGAGCCACCTGGAAGAGCTCAGCGCTGCCCGGGCCAGACTACAGGGGACCTGGAGCTGGGTGGACGCTATGGGGCTCGCCGGCTGGAACAGCATCCGCTGCCTGCAGCCCCAGTTTGTGCCCATCCTGTCTTCAGGGCCCCTCTGGACCCGGTACGGGTGTCCCCTTAGTCCCCCCTGTTGCCGTGCCTGGATATATACAAGTCTAATGTACATATCTATAGATGCCTTCAGTACAGAAACACCACCACTTGTGCCAGGTATACATGACAATTAATGACAGCATAGGAAGGTGGCTTGGGTGTGCTAGTATTAAATGCAAAAATCTCATTAACCTATTTAAATACAATCACATCTTATCAGAAACATTGAAGATTTTCCAGGAAAATTGCATTTTGCTTTATGTTTAGATGCAAATTTGGCAGGAAAAACCAGAGTAAATCTGAGCCATTTATCTCTAACATAATAAATACAATAAAATCAGTATTTACTTTCAAAATTACTACAGGTTCTGAGGCAGAAGGGGAAGTGAATCAGGGATACTTTGCCCAAAAGAAGCGTGTACTAAAATGATGTGTATGTTCCCCCATATGCAGAGTTGTACTGTATGTATCAAAGATGCAGCGGCAGCTGTATGTGCCCTCGGCTTACTACTAATCATCATCAGTGAGTACTTGCACCTATCCTACACCAAGTGCAAAATATACATCTCCAAATAGGTGTTTTGCTTATGTCCAGGACATCATCATCATCAGAATTTGCTTGGGGACATCCTCACTGAGCTGTGCCTCATAGTATCACACTTCTGCCTCTTCAATCATAAGTATAGGTGCAATCAAGAGGTGAATGTCTGTGCCTCATCCGTTATTGCCTGGGCTCATTTTGGGATGTGCACTGAAAATTATTAAAAGTTAAATCTATTATAGTAACTGTATTTTAATCAATATAATAGTAATATCTTGGTGAAGATTCTCTACCAGTGGTTTTAAATGGAAACATCCACCTGGGTGAAATGAAAGGCTGCTTCTTATTGGCTGCCTGTTTATGAAGTAGGCAGGTTATTGGCCAATTTATGTCACATCAAGCGAATATTTCAGATAAGTATTTACGACACCCACTCAAAACTGAAAACCGCAGCTACTGTAAAATGTAGAGAAATAAACTACAGAATACAAATAGCTATCCCAAATTTTACCCATTTTTCCAAAATAACTTTTTTGAAACATTGAGTCAATATTTCTCCCGACTTTACTATTTAATAAAAAAGGTATGGTGGGCATAAATTAGTTATGGAAATATAATCATTTTGAGATCATTTGCTCTGACCCCATGGGAAAGACACAAAAAAGGTTCCAACTATCCCTACAAGCTCCATACTGGTGATTGTCTTAGTGATATTATTGTACTGTACAGTATAGACTTGGTTAATATTTTTTTTGGAAGGAGTCAAACCTAACTGAAAAGCCTAACGCTAATGCTAAATTCCTTAGTATTGTTCATCAAGGTTCTAATCAATTCCCCAGGGCTAGAAGAATATCTGGTAATTGGCAGACAGATGTTTGTATATCTTTACTGCCCCCTGGAGGATGTATGAGTATTTTGCAGTTTAGTACTACTCATAGCACAAGATCCAGAACCAGGATGAAGGTTAGGGGACACATGGGGCAATTTTGATGAGTACATCTACACATTTCAAGCAAATCATAACAGATTGAGAAATAAATGAATAAAAATCACTCCTAATATTCTATGGTAGAATATTTCTTGGAGATAGGGCACCAAAGTCACATGTTATCTGAGCAGTGAGACATTTTACAATGACGCTGCCATTGCTACAGCTACAGCCATCTGACCTGCAACTAAACAAAGCTGATTGATCACTAATAGGAAGCAGTGAATAGATTACAATCTTCTAGTCAGAATATTTTTCCTTGAGTTTAAAGTCTAAACTGAGAAGGGTAATTGGGAGGTATGAGGCTGCTGATTAGTAATTTATCCCCAGTCTAGTATAAGGATGGTGTGTAATAACTTAGAAGAGGCATTCGATGGTTGTGATCTTTGAGCCTGATTCAGTAAGGAACGCAATTGCTAAGCTGCATTACTTATCCAAATTGTATTGTCCAACGCAGCATCGGATACTCTGTGGAACATCGGCCGGCTGAGGTGACCCATGGGATCAAGCAAGCTAGCTGCCACAGATGAGAGGAAGAGGCCATGAAATCTCCATCAGCCGACAGGGATACCGGTCTCTTCCCTCCCTCCCAAGGTGGTGACGCGCATCCGTTTTGGGAAACGGAGGACATCGCCGCCCCCTCCCTACCCACAAATGGTAGCAGACTGTAAATTAATGACTACAATAGGCTAATGCATCTGCAGATGATTTTAGCAACCAGGTCTAAGCTCCAGAATGTGAATCTAGTTAAATATGACTGCATAGCAGCCCCCACAGAAACCTATAGGGGTTTATTTTAAGGTTGGAAATGAATGACCCATGGCAGAGAAACCCTGGGATCCTTAATTAGTCTGGCTACCCACAAATATTAATTGAAAATAGTCCCCTGTGTCTTATCAAACACTCCATATATCTCCATATAAAAACAGAAAATATGACAAACAATCCTTGCGCCAGTCTTTTTCCAATGCAAGTTCACTGTATGAATTTTAGATGAGAAATTAGTCTTCTTATATTGTTGAATATAATGGCTTCGTAGATATGAAAACAAAAGGATATATAGGAAACTGTGTTAGAGATTAATCTAAAACAGATAACTTGTCAGTAGGAAATCAGAAGGAAACCATAGGAGAGACCCTTCAACAAAAAATCCTCAGGTGTCAGACAGAAATTATATGTATTGTACAAGTTAGGGTGACTTGTTATATGACATTTCCATGCTGCCTATCTAGTTGCGCTTTGGTATAGTTTTTCAAAATTTTGGAGAAATCTCCATGTCTGGCACATTTCTTACAGAAGAAGAAGGAGGTTTTTGCACAGCTCTGTATCACTGTGTGACCCGGATGGGGTTGGGTATGAAATCCCGGTGGCTGAATAGCCGTCGGGTGAAATGCAGATGCCGGAATCCTGAAACAGCAGAATCCCGATGGGGCAGGTAAGTATGCTAACACTAACCCTTCTCCCCCCCTAACCTCCTTTAAGGGTGCCTAACCCTAAAACTCTGTGTGTTGTCTAACTGTAAGTCCCCCAGGGGGTGCCTAGACCTATCCCCCCCCCTTCCCGCACCCTAAACCTAACCCTCACCTTTCCCTGGTGGTGCTTAACCCTAAACCCCTTCTCCTAACCTAGCCATAAGTCAACCTGGGGGTGCCTAAACCTGTACTCTTAATCTAAATATACCCAGGAGCTCCTAGGGTTTGTTGGAGATGTAACTTAGCCCGTGGTAGCCTCCTCCATATTTGGTGGGACTGTCCCTCTCTCGCCCCCTTTTTGGTTAGATGTTTTCAAATGTTCTGAGTTGAACCTTGGAAGTACAGCTCCTAGAGATCCAGAGTTTTGGCCACTAAATATTACATCAGCCTCCACAACTTCATTTAAAAAAAATCCCTTCTACAGCATCTAAATAATGCAGCTAAGGCTGTCATACCGGTCTTATGAAGTCTACCTCCCCTCCTTCCATTAAGGATTGATTATTACATGGATATAGAAGATATCATATCCTTCACTAGAAACAATCCTACTAATTTTACTGCCACCTGGTTCACGTGTTTGGGGTTCAAAGAATCGTCACTGTAATTAAGTCTCAAGGGATTATCTTCTTTTCCTGATACTCCCTTGCCTTGACTCCTTTGTTTTTAAAACAAAATACATTAAATAGTTGATGTAACAACACTTTCTTATGGAACATAGCAATGTTTTACCACTTTTACATGTACTCCCTAATCCATCCCCTTCAAATCTTCCCTTCTGACTCCCCCCGCCCCCATGCCCTGGTCCATATTACCCCTTTTTATTCTTTTTGTTTTATTTCCAATACTTATCATTTTGATATCTGTTTCAGGCATCAATATACAAAATTATTATTGTTTAACTTTTTTTTTTCTATGTGTTGGTATCATTCCTCTTTGGAACACTGTATATACGGTAGATGTCATATATGTTCCTTATGCATGTGTTCCCTTCTGAATATGTTTGTATTCTTCTAAAATTAATAAATAGAGTTTGAATAAAAAAAGTCACCCCCGGGGGTGTCTAAACCTAAAACACCTAACAGCTAACCCTTCCCACTTACCTTCATTCAGGAAGACATCTGTTGGGATTCCATCGTCAGGCTAAAGATAGACATCAGTATTTAGATGCCTATCTTTAGTACTAAGTCAGGATTCTGTCAGATGGTTTCCTGTGCTTCGGGATTCTAACTACATCCCCCCCTGCTGACAGTAATAATCTGCCTCATCTTCTGCACTTACTCCACTAATTGTTAGTTTGTATTCACTTCCAGATCCTGATCCACTGTATTGAGTTGGAACTATAGATAATAAGCTTTGGAATTTGTCACGATTTCTGTTGGTACCAGTGTAACCAGCCCCCTATGCCAGTACTGGCTGTACATGAGATGGTGACTTCTCCTGGTGACACAGAGATATAACCTGGGGTCTGAGTCATCACATACTGCCCACAGGACCCTGAGGATTAGAGGAGACATAGGGGCCTATTCATCATCACTTATTTTTCGCAAAAGCATTTTTTTCAGAACTTGATGATGTTACCGAATACAACTCTGAGATAGCGTTCAGCCCCCGATAACCTTCACAGGCAGCTGTTTATATGGCAGCCTGTGAAGAAATAACCTGCCAGCCACAGCAGAGGGATCTATTAAGATCCCTCTCTGCTGTGTCTGCACTGCTGAGCCCCAGAGCTCAGAGCTTCAGGGCACCGCAGACATGTGGCCATGCTCACTGGCCGAAGACACTGACACGAAGGGAAAGGTGAGTGGCTGGAAAGAGGAGGCACTGGACACCCATGGGCGGGACACCAGACATGCGTGGGGGGGCATTGGACACTCACGGGAAGGGAATTGAGTACACACGGAAGAGGGCATCGGACACCCACAGGGGGACATCTGGCACCCGCAGGGTTGCCGTGTCAGATACCGGAGGTAGCGCAGGGGGAGGAGGTCACCCATTGGGGGATTAGTGGGGGGGGGACAGCCATGCTGCAGTGAGGAAATCCTTGTGGATACCTCAGCTGCATGGGGAAAATTATCACTTTTCCAAAAGCTGACTCCAGAAAAAGAGCAGCTTTTTGGAAGTGATACTTTTGTTAGGAAAACATGATGAATGCCTCTAAAACGTATTTTAAACTGGCAGCAAGTAACCTATTACATTTCCCCAATATGTCCAATGTTTCTACAGTGCCCTTCTTACACGTAAAGTATTGCTTTGGGAAAATTACCTCTTCTGACCATCTCATATCAAACACCCTGTTATGTGGTTATAGGAGATTGTTAGTAGGAGACTAAGGGGTCTAGTTACTAAGCAGTGTTAGGTGACAGAGTGAAAATTGATAAGGTGCCAGCCAATCAGCTCCTAACTGCCATCGCACAGGCTGTGTTTAAAAAATAACAGTAGGGAGCTGATAGGCTGGCACCTTATCACTTTTCACTCTGTCTCCTAACACTGCTTAGTAAATAGACCCCAGAGTAATCTCTATATCTGACACATTTCTTACAGAAAGAGGAAGGAGGTTTTTGTACAGCTCTGTATCACTGTGTGAAAGGGTGCTGATAACCATGCTGACAGTAATACTCTGCCTCATCTTCTGTACTCACTCCACTAATTGTTAGTGTGTATGCAGTTCCAGATCCTGATCCACTAAACCTGTCTGGGACTCCTGTATGTCGGCTGCTTGTACCATAGATAAGAAGCTGTGGAGTTTGTCCTGATTTCTGTTGGTACCAGTGTAATCTGTTGGTATATACAGAAATACTGGCTGTACATGAGATGGTGGATACTCCTCCTGGTGACACAGAGATATAACCTGGGGTCTGAGCCATCACAATCTGCCCACAGGACTCTGAGGATTAGAGGAGACACAGTCATTACTGATACATGTCTGTATATAGTCATAAAAATCCTGCTCTGATTATTTATGTTACATGTATAGATTCCCCTACACAGCACCATGTAATGTCCCCAATCTCTCACCCTGAATATAAATGACTATCACAGCCAGCAGGTAACTGTGAGACACCATCTTGCTGTATCTGGGCTGTCAGATAGACACTATAAGACGTCTCCTGTACAATGAGATATATATAGAGAGTGACAGGTGAGATGTGACAGGAAAAACCCCAGAGACTGTGTATGGAAATAAGATGGAAATTCTGTGGCATCAGTGTGACAGTTACTGGTGTGTACTAGAGACAGGATCTCAGTGTAATGTCCTCTGTGGTGTCAGTATGACAGTAACTGGTGTGTACTAGAGACAGGATCTCAGTGTAATGTCCTCTGTGGTGTCAGTGTGACAGTTACTGGTGTGTACTAGAGACAGGATCTCAGTGTAATGTCCTCTGTGGTGTCAGTGTGACAGTTACTGGTGTGTACTAGAGACAGGATCTCAGTGTAACGTCCTCTGTGGGGCATACTTGCCGACTATCTGGCTGCCCCTTCCAGGAGGGAGCACCCAGATCGGCATTACTGGGGGGGGCGTGGCCAACAAACGGGGACGGGGCGGCCAGATGACACATTTTGTGTGCGGAGCCACGCGAGCGCGTCATTTTGGCCCCGCCCCCGCTTCACACTGCCGATATTACAGGCAGTGTGATGTAGGGGGCGGTGCCAAAATGACGCTATTCGCGTCACCGCCCCCCTTCGCTGCCGGGGGTTTTACAAACAATCGGAGTGGGCCAGGAGGGGTCTGCTGCAGCTGGGATACTTGCCTGCCTTCCCGGGAGGTCGGGAGCGGCACGTGATTTTCGGGAGGCTCCCGACCAAATCGGGAGGGTAGGTAAGTATGCTGTGGGGTCAGTGTGACAGTTACTGGTGTGTACTAGAGACAGGATCTCAGTGTAATGTCCTCTGTGGTGTCAGTGTGACAGTTACTGGTGTGTACTAAAGATAGGATCTTAGGAGTCAATTCAGACCCAGATGCTAAGCTGCGCTCTCTTGCTGTCAAAAGGGACCAGGTATGCAAAATCAGCAATTGCACAGTCTGGTGTAAGGGCGCCCTCTATGTATTAGAGAGCGATGGCAGAGTGAGCACACACCAGTGTATAGATGCCCACTTTTCTTTCTTAGCACACGTCATCTCCAGGAAGTGTGTGATTAATCAGAACTATCGAGTGCCATTGAAGCTACACGCAGCACATGAGTAGACCCTACACCACCAAAAGCAATGCGATCACTGCAGGCTGAAATACAATCAAGTGACGTGTACAATGATGCATGCTTGTTAATATGCACACCCATAAAACTCCATTTTGATGCCCAGACACACCTGCGTTCGCAGCACCAATCCACCGTTCACAAGCACCTTCCCCTGTTACCACCCACAAATGGCACTGTCACTCAAAATAGTGCTCAGTCTGTGTACAACGAGCGCATGATTCCCGATCGCATAGACTGGTTTGCACATGTGTATTTTGTTGCATACACATGCACAGATGGGCGACAATCGCCCATAGCGTGCGTCCATGGCTTAGCAACTGGGTCTGAATCGAACACTCAGTGTAATGTCCTCTGTGGTGTCAGTGTGACAGTAACTGGTGTGTACTAGAGACAGGATCTCAGTGTAATGTCCTCTGTGGTGTCAGTGTGACAGTTACTGGTGTGTACTAGAGACAGGATCTCAGTGTAATGTCCTCTGTGGTGTCAGTGTGACAGTTACTGGTGTGTACTAGAGACAGGATCTCAGTGTAATGTCCTCTGTGGTGTCAGTGTGACAGTAACTGGTGTGTACTAGAGACAGGATCTCAGTGTAATGTCCTCTGTGGTGTCAGTGTGACAGTGACTGATGTGTACTAGAGACAGGATCTCAGTGTAATGTCCTCTGTGGGGTCAGTATGACAGTGAGTGATGTGTACTAGAGACAGGATCTCAGTGTAATGTCCTCTGTGGTGTCAGTGTGACAGTGACTGATGTGTACTAGAGACAGGATCTCAGTGTAATGTCCTCTGTGGGGTCAGTATGACAGTGAGTGATGTGTACTAGAGACAGGATCTCAGTGTAATTTCCTCTGTGGTGTCAGTGTGACAGGTACTGGTGTATACTAGAGACAGGACCTCAGTGTAATGTCCTCTGTGGTGTCAGTGTGACAGTTACTGGTGTGTACTAGAAACAGGATCTCAGTGTAATGTCCTCTGTAGTGTCATTTAGATCATTGTTCTGCCTGATACACCCAGGGGCTCCTGTCCGGCCCGTTAATAGGGGGGTACAAAGGAGACACTTGTACCGGGCCCTGGGATTCTCAGGGGCCCCAACCCCTTAGGAGTTTTGGTAGCCTTGTTCATGAGTCCCCCTTGCCTCTGCCACCTGCTGTGTAAGCTGCTTACACAGCAGGTGGCAGAGGCAACAGTAGTAAGTAGGGCACCCGGCTAGATGCAGCGGGGCCAGCGCAGGCAGTCTAGTCAGGGGAACATCTATACAGTCTCCACTACTGCAGTGCAGAGTCAAGAGTATAGCAGCTGCTGCAGCATACATGATGTCATGACGTTGTGCCACTGAATCAGGGAGGAGCCGCCGGCCAGGTCTCTGAGCTGCCAGGGAAGAGCAGACTGAGCAGTACAGGCAGCGCAGCAGGTAAGTTATCTGTGGCAGGGCCTGGCTAGGCTAGAGAATCATGGACAGGTAGTGAGGGGCTGCAGATTAAGGAAGGGTGGGTGACAGGCACAGGGGGTGTTTGTGCCAGATTCTGGGGAGAATGGGAGGGTGTGACAGACACATGGGAAGGGGAAGAGGGGGGATGTGACAGAATGGAGCAGGGGAAGATAGGGGGATGTAACAGACACAGGGGCTGGGTAACAGGGAGAGGATGTGACAGACACAGGGACAGGGAAAGAGGGGCATGAGTGACAGACACGGGCTGAGGAAGAGGGGGGGACACAGGACTGGGGGAAATGTATCTGAGCAGGGTTGTTTCTAGAAAGGAGGGTGCCCGTGTGCAGTCTCCGAACACATGCCCCCTCCTCTCCGCCCGGCGGCCGGCAGTGCACTGAGCTGTACGTGGCCAGTGCCGGAGTTATAGACTTTGGGTACTAGAGTGTGTCTAGAGTCTATAATGTATGCACAGGTCACAGGGAAAATGGCCACGGCAGCCATTTTCACTGTTCTGCGCAAACGACAGGAAAATGGCCACCATGGCCATTTTCCAGTCATTTTACTGCGCCGGACCCCTGCGCCGATGTGGGACTCCAGAGAGGTAAGTAATATTATGGGTGCAGGGTGTGCGGTGCGGGGCCCCCCTGAACCCGGGGACCCGTGTTCCCCACACACCCTGCACCCATTATAGATACGCCCCTTTAGCTGACAGACACGGGCTATGGAAAAGATGAGAGACACAGCTGCAAAAAATTACGCTAAGAGATATGGACTGGGAAGCTGAGAGACACAGGGCTGAAGAAAATGAATAGACACAAGATTCCGGGAATAAAGATGAGAGACACAGGGGCTTGGCAATGAATCTGAGAGATGCAGATGAAGCTGAGAGTCATGGTTGGGGGGATAATGATGCTAATAGATACAGGAGATATGAGTGGATGGCTGCAGATGGACAGGCACAGGGGATGAGGCTGGAGACAGGGATGGTACTGGAGTGAAGTGAGGAAGAGGCTGGAGAGATGAGGGTTGAGTCTGGTGCAACACAGGTGAGGATAAGGCTAAGATACAGTTGGGGATGAGGCTGGAGAGACACAGGGGATGAGACAAGCAAACCTGCACAGGGGATAGGGGGCCCCAAAAACAAGAGTGTACCTGGGCCCCTAAATTTCTGTTGCCAGCCCTGGTTCCTGTGTAATAGTCATGACATTATGTTAAATCATGTGTACTGTGTATACATTGCGACATCTGTCTGCAATTCAATGGCAGAACCTGCAAGTGGTGGGCCCAGGTTCAAAAATATGCTTTGGCCCCCTCCTATGAGAGGGAGTGGGGTGCTGTGAGAGGGGGATACATTCAGTATCCCAGCAAAGGGGATGTCAGTGATAAGAATACCGGCACCGGAATCCTAACACCTGTCTAAGTCCCGGCACCGGCATGCTGACTGCCGGCATCCCGAAGGTAAGTAGCAGGGGTAGGGATAGAGTTGGGGACAGGGTTTAGGGTTAGGTTTATGCACCAGGGAGGGGGAGGTTAGGTTTAGGCACCAGGGAGGGTTAAGGTAAGTGGGAAGGGTTAGGTTACCAACCGACATGTATTGGTATCCTAACCCTGGCATCGGAATTTTGACCGCAGGGATCCCGAGCACTGACATTCCATGCACATCCCTGAGAGAGGCAGTGGGTGACAGCATAAGGCAGATAGTAACAGGGATAGTGGGTGACAGGGAGGCAGAGCATGACAGATTGTGACAGGGGGTCTATTTATCATCACTTCATTTCTACAAAAGCAGGTGAAGTGAACATTTTCACCTGCAATTGTAGAAATTAAGGTATTGGGTCATTCATCATAAAGGTAAAGCAGGAGATATCACAGATATCACATATATCTCCTGCTTATCTTTCTTTCATGGAATAGCTCGCTGTCCCCCCCATACACTAGTATGGGGACAGAATTCATCAAGCTCCAAAAATACAATATTTTTGGATCTTGACTGCCGGCGCATTCACCATCTTCAGGTCATGCATGCACACTTGAAAAGATTCATTGCTCTGATAGCTATCGGATCAGTTATCTCCACACCAGAGCAATAATGAATTGCTCTGACGCTTGCGGCGAGTTAGTGTGTTAATTATTGTGGTCTGTTCAGACCCCGATAGTTAAAATAATGAATAGACCCCAGAGAGAGAGATAGTCGGAGATGGGCTAGGCAGAGAGTGGCAGGATGAGGAAGAGGGTGAAAGATAGAGTCAGTTTGTAACATGGAGAGTCAATGGGTGACAGATAGAGGCCATAGGTGACAGAGAAAGGCAGTGGATCAGATAGAGGCCATAGGTGACAGAGAAAGGCAGTGGATCTGATGGAGGCCATAGGTGACAGAGAAAGGCAGTGGATCTGATAGAGGCCATAGGTGACAGGGAGAGGCAGTGGATCTGATAGAGGCCATAGGTGACAGGGAGAAGCAGTGGATCAGATAGAGGCCATAGGTGACAGGGAGAGGCAGTGGATCAGATAGAGGCCATAGGTGACAGGGAGAGGCAGTGGATCTGATAGAGGCCATAGGTGACAGAGAAAGGCAGTGGATCAGATAGAGGCCATAGGTGACAGGGAGAGGCAGTGGATCTGATAGAGGCCATAGGTGACAGGGAGAGGCAGTGGATCAGATAGAGGCCATAGGTGACAGGGAGAGGCAGTGGATCTGATAGAGGCCATAGGTGACAGAGAAAGGCAGTGGATCAGATAGAGGCCATAGGTGACAGGGAGAGGCAGTGGATCTGATAGAGGCCATAGGTGACAGGGAGAGGCAGTGGATCTGATAGAGGCCATATGTGACAGGGAGAGGCAGTGGATCTGATAGAGGCCATAGGTGACAGGGAGAGGCAGTGGGTCAAATAGAGGCCATAGGTGACAGGGAGAGGCAGTGGGTCAAATAGAGGCCATAGGTGACAGGGAGAGGCAGTAGGTAACAGCTTGTGGAATGTTCCGCTACACAACTCAATTCTATTTCAGTGGAAATGGACCTACACCCCTCCATAAAGCCTGAGGCTTACAAGGGCACTTACCCCTTCCCCTGCCCCTGTATCAGACACAAGAATACATACCATACTTGCCTACTTGATACTAATAATTCCATATGAAAGTAATAGTATATATCACTGTTTTTTCATATATATTTATATATATATATATACACAAAAAAACCAGGATGGGTAGCACTCCCACTGTATCCAGAAATAATACACACTGGTGCCTTCCTAGGTGTCCCACGGCGGGGATCCAACATTAAGGGCAGAGAAGGCGGCACTCAGAACTGTACAATTCTGAGTGCCGCCTTCTCTGCCCTCTATATATATATATGAATTGGGGAGAATGCCATCGCGGTGGCTTATTTATGCATGCCCCTGTAATGGTGTTCAAACACACTGACTCACCTGCATTTTGCCAACCACTCTCCCGTCACCACCCACATACGCATGTGCAGTACGCTGTTGTTGTTATGAATCTGTATATATTTCCTTTTCCTTGTTACTCAAGACCACATATTCACACCTAATTAGGTGGATATAACCCATATGAATATACATTTATTATAATGGTTCTATGATCGTATAATATTTGTTATCAGTGTAGCCAGTATTAGCTTCATATGTTGGCTGTCTGTACACTGTTTAGTCTAATGTAGAGCCCTAAAATATGCCATGGCCAAAAGTTTTGAGAATGACACAAGTATTGGTTTTCACAAAGTTTGCTGCATCAGTGTTATTAGACCTTTTTGTCAGATGTTACTATGGTAACATAAGTAAGTGATCATAAGTGATAAAGGCTTTATTAACAATTACATTAAGTTTATGCAAAAAGTCAATATTTGCAGTTATGACCCTTCTTTTTTAAGACCTCTGCAATTCGCCCTGGCATGCTGTCAATCAATTTCTGGGCCACATACTGAATTATGGCCACCCAGATGGCCACCCTTGCCTGTTCAATGCTTGGAGTTTGTCAGAAATTGTGGGTTTTTGTTTGTCCACCGCCTCTTGAGGATTGACCACAAATTCTCAATGGGATTAATTTTGATATTTTGTTCCCCAAGTAGATATCACATTTCCTTATGGCAAGGTGCTCCATCATGCTGGAAAAGGCATTGCTCACCACCAAACTGTTCTTGGATGGCTGGGAGAAGTTACTCTTGGAGGATGTTTTGGTACCATTCTTTATTCATGGCTGTGTTCTTAGACAAAATTGTGAGTGAGCCCACTCCCTTGGCTGATAAGCAACCCCACACATGAATGGTCTCAGGATGCTTACTGTTGGCATGACACAGGACTGATGGTAGCACTCACCTTTCCTTCTCTGGGCAAGCATTTTTTAAGATGACCCCAACAATCTGAAAGGGGAATCATCAGAGAAAATAACTTTACCCAAGTCCTTAGCAGTCCAATCCCTGCACCTTTTGCAGACTATCAGTCTATCCCTGATGTTTTTCCTGGAGAGAAGTGGTTTCTTTGCTGCCCTTCTTGACACCAGGCCATCCTCCAAAAGCCTTCACCTCACTGTGCGCGAAGATGCACTCACACCTGCCTGCTGCCATTCCTGAGCAAGCTCTGCACTGGTGGTGCCCTGATCCTGCAGCTGAATCAACTTTAGGAGACAGTCATGGCACTTGCTGGACGTTCTTGGGCGCCCTGTAGCCTTCTTCACAATTATTGAAGTTCTTGATGATCAGATAAATATTTGATTTAGGTGCAATCTTACTAGCAGCAATATCCTTGTCTGTGAAGCCCTTTTTGTGCAAAGCAATGATGACTGCACATGTTTCCTTGCAGGTAACCATGATTAACAGAGGAAGAACAATGATTTCAAGCACCAACCTCTTTTAAAGCTTCCAGTCTGTTATTCTAACTCAATCAGCATGACAGAGTGATCTCCAGCCTTGTCTTCATCAACACTCTCATCTGTGTTAAAGAGAGAATCACTGACATGATGTCAGCTGGTCATTTTGTGGCAGGGCTGAAATGCAGTGGAAATTTTGTTTTTAGGATAAAATTCATTGTCATGGCAAAGAGGGACTTTGCAATTAATTGCAATTCATCTGATCACTCTTCATGACATTCTGGAGTATATGCAAATTGCCATTATAAAAACTGAAACAGCAGACTTTGTGAAAACCAATACTTGTGTCATTCACAAAACTTTTAGCCATGGCTGTATGTCACCAGCATGAACCCGGAGTTACCAATAAAGGCAATAGAGTACACATAAATAACTTTTTGTCATCTGCTAACTGCTTTGTGCTAAGCTATCCATACAGCGCAGCTGCAGTAATTTTAGCAGGCAGCGGCACTTCTGAGGGGATGCAGTTAGATTACTGGCCCCCGGCCATCGGAATCCCAAAAGTGGAAGCCCGACCCGGGCCTAAAGATAGGCATCGAATCCCAACTCCTATTTTTATCCTCATGCCAAAATTCCGACAGCCGGTATTCTGAAAGAAGTTAAGTGGGGCTTCTTAGGTCTTAGCCGCAGGAGGAGGAGAGTTAAGTTTAGGCATCCTCAGGGGGAATTAGGGTTAGGATCCACCGGGGAGGGTTAGGGTTAGGCTATGGGGAGGGGGGGTTAGAATTAGGCACCAATAGGAGGGGTTAGGGCTAGGCACCCCCCGGAGGGTTAGGTTTAGGGTGCAGGAAGGTGGGGTTAGGGTTAGGCACCACCGGGGGGAGGTAATGGTTAGGCACTAGGGGGGAGGTTAGGCACCACTAAGTGAGGGTTAGGGTACTTACCGCCCCTGTCAGGATCCTGAACGATTGAGCTTCCGGCATCTGTATTTGAACCGGCGGCTATTCAGCCACCAGGGTATCATACCTATCCTCTTATGAGTATGTCTTGGTGCACTTGATTCATGCTAAGCTATCCATACAGCTCGGATGCAGTAAATCCAGCAGGCACCGTCGCTTCTGAGCATGTCTCGGTGTGCTGTCTGTCTTGATTCTAATGCAGATCTATAAGTTACCAGCATAAACCTGGGGCTGGCATTCAAGGAGTATATAAAACAATCACTTTATTACATCTCTCCCCGCCACACTGGATCTACTGACCACTCCGTGCTCTGCTGTCAGCACCCCATGGCTGCAGTAAGCAAGCACAGGTGATTTCTCTGTGCTTACATGCGGTGTATTCTATTTATTCCGCTCAGTATCACCTAAATGAAAGGCACCATAACTCCTGTACCAGTGTGAATACATAACATAAATTTTCATTTTAGCTTATTATAAGGATTGCACTGAGATCATATTATATGTTTAGAAGATTGGCCACACCGACCGCTGTTTCACCCAAGGCTTTTTCAAGGCATCAACCCGATGCCTCGTTTCCACATTGTTATATCTATTAGTGTCCCTCCTGATTGGTCCTTAGTATTACAATCAAAAGTTTTCTATGACATCATCAGTGTTTGGGCCGTTATATTGAATGTAATGTAATTTAATCAATTATAATATATCCAGTCCAATCTACCATATTAAATCATAAAAATCCACTTTGTTTAGAGCTAGTAAATAGATATAATATCTTACATATTTTATTTGAGAAAATGTACAAGCTCAGACCTTCTAAGAATATTTATTTACATTTTATAAATCTCCCTATATATTCAGTGGCTCCCAGAATAGGTTGATAGGTGTTTAAATATAACTGTCCAATCTTATATATTACTGTCCAATCCTATAATCCACTTTATATTGATCCTTATAAATTTGAAAATATATATATTAACAATATCCATCCCTTTATTATGTCATATATATCATTTTTTGATACCTAAATGTGTCAATATATGTTCTAAAAATATTTAAATCCTATTCTAGTGAATATACAGTGGTGTGAATGACATTATTTATCCTAAAATTCATATATTGTTATATATAAAATGAATTACCATATTTCAAAGTACCCAGTATTCCACATAAGAAATCTTTCCTATTCTATTAGTTTTCCCTCGGATATGTTTCATGCTGTATATCCAAAAATAATTAATATTCCACTAAAATTGCCACCATATATGTCCCAACTTGATTCCCTCTTCCATATGTCCCAAATTCTATTAGTTCTATGTAATACCAGAACAATTATCTTTATTTATATATTTGGATTATTTGGACATCTTTCTAACTTACTTTTACTTTCAATATTAAATACTGTAGGGGTTTGAAATTTGCACCAAAGGCCAAACCCAATTTGTTTACAATTTTTATGGACCTAAATAGATTTGTTCATACCCTCAGCAGAAAGAGATACTTCACTATGAGATCATAACAACAGCAGAAGATAAATGGCCTCCCTGTTTGTCTAGATAAAATTGATGTTGAGTCACTTAGAATGTTAGAATCACTCTTGGCAGAAAATGGTGAGGATTACGGGACCGCATGCCCAGTCGCATCCACTCCTCCCATGGGCTATTGTGGAGCAGAGCCGTGACTGACACGGCTCTGTCTCCGCCTCCATTTTAGCCACCCAGCTGCTTCCATCAAACCAGGGTGGATGCTAGATCCAAGTGGGCTGAAGGACCTTCGATAATGTCAGCAGCATGTGACCTGCTGGGGTGGAGTCAGTATGTCCAAATCAGTGCCGCTGCAGCAGTGATGAGCATTGTGACATAGGCTGCACACATACAGTAGCTTCGTGTTATCATGTACAGATCCCTGATGACTGAGAGGTGGCTGAGGTTAGCAATTGCTGTAAGTGACCAGAGAGAGTGAGGCGCGGGGGTGTCATTGTCTCTCTATGCAGAGGTCAGTCTCAGCCTGCAGCTCCCGGCTCCTTCATGCCTTATACCCCTCATAACTTACACCAGTGTTGGCTAACCTTGACACTCCAGCTGTTGTGGAACTATATATCCCAGCATGCCCTGCCACAGTTTTAGCATGCCCTAATAGCAAAACTGTAGCAGTGCATGCTGGCTTATGTAGTTCCATAACAGCTGGAGTGTCAAGGTTAGCCAACACTGCCTTACACGCTGTGTTCCAGCCCTAGTTTCATTTTTACTGTTTCATGACTAACAAGAAATATACCATATGTGTATATGTATTTATGTACAGTATGTGACTATATGCATACACTTATATATATATATATATACACACACACACATTATATGTGTGTATATAATGAGTGTGTGTGTGTATGTTTGTTTGCGTGTGTGCAAATATAATGAGTGTGGGTATTTATGTGTGTGCATATACTGTGTATATATATATATATATATATATATATATACACACACACACACACACACACACACACACATGTGTGTGTATTGTGACACAGTCAGGTTGGGGGGTCCCTCTCCTGGGTAGAAGGACTCCTTTCTTACACACACCCACAGCAGCAGGGAAGCAGCACACCAGTCTGGATGCAAGTACAAGCTGGTCGGCGCCAGTCTTTATTGTACAATGTCAGAAATAACATAAAGAAAACATAAACATAAATCCTAGCCCTGTCGGGGCACTAGCTTCACAGGTAGTTCCCTCACTACCAGAACCTGGCAGGGCCTAATGCCCTCACCAGCAACCAAGGCACAGCACAACACTCACAGTTAGGTTTTCCAGTGTCTCTGAGCAAACTCCCTGTCTGCTCTCCCAGGTGAGACAATCAGCCCTCAACACACTAGGCTTATATTGGCCACTCTCAGGTGGAAATCCCAACAAGCCTGTTACCAGGCTGCGAGAACCAAAACCTGAAGTGGTCGTGGGTGGAGCCCTCACTCTCCTCTCACCCACAACCCCCCGGTCCCAAACCGGCTTTTCAAAAAGCCGAGACTCGAGCCTGCTACACTGCAGACTTTCTCCTGGGGATTTAAAACACATAAGACAGGAATCTGGGATAAATGTCCCTGTGAAATGGGGGGGAAGGGGAAATTTGGGAAAAAGGATTCTGCACAAGAGAAAAAGTATAATAGAAATATAAATAACCAACTATAGACACAAATTACTGGAGAAGAACCTCCTGTTAAATAAAGATTGTTGGTGGTGCTCCCAAAAGTCAATTATTATAAACAGAAAAAATGTCCCTAAACAGGCAGGTTAAGTGGACTCTTTTACTGGGGCACTCTTCAATAGTAGTTTGAAATGATATGATGAATAATTGATAAAATAACAATTTTAATTCACTCGTTAAAATACTAGTGCTAACAGCACTGAAAACACTGAATACCAAGACAAGACAAAAAGACGAACATAAACATATGACATATAATATAATAGATCCTGCCTGAAGTATCCAATCAATATTCTTATTGCAGGAGAAAAAGGTTAGGGCGAAAATATAGCCTATCTCTTTAAAGAGATGGTGAAGGCTGGCAGCCGCAGACAAGGTAAGTGTGGAAAAACACTAAACACAAAGCAGGTATCCCTTACCAATGGTGACCACACATATCCCTGTTGTTTAACAATAGGCTTAGGTAAGAATATAATCAGATAATAAATCCGCTTGTATCTAAATGATAGATAATAGTGCCTGTGTCTAAATATCATAAACCACAGTCAGATGCTTATCAAGCTACTAATTGAAGCCTAGCATGCAATCTGCAATCAATATAAAATGTTTCTAGGCTTGACACAAATGGATAACAGCTTTAAAGATCATCACTTGCTTGGTTTGTAAAGTACACATATTCTACAAGTCTCAACCATTAACATTGAGATCACATTTATGCATATCATCAGTGTAAATAATAAACACAAAGCAGGTATCTCTTACCCCTCTGTGTCTAATTATCATAAAACACAGTTTAGGTGTTAGACAGGCTCCCTGTTACAGCCTAGCATGCAATATACAGTCAGTGTAAAAATGGTTCTAGGCTTAATACAAATAGACAACAGTGTTGAAGATCATCAATTGCTTATTTTGTGAGGCACATATAATACACAAGTCTCAACCTTTTATATTGAAATCACATTTGTGTATAACATAAAAAATATATATATATATATATAAGTAGCTGAAAGAAGGAAAGTAGGCACATAGAATAACTTCCCACTTCTGCTTTCACTCAGAATAAGTGCAGGCCGAGTGATGAGAGAGTGGAGAGTTTAGTGTCCATGGAAACAACATGTGTTAAAGACCTGTAGGGTGTTAGGTGGGCTCTGTTACACAAGCATTGGAGAACCTCAAATGCGCCCCAGATCAGTCACACTGCCACCAGAGGGGATAGAAAGGTACCTATACATTATAGTGTAGTCTGCACCAGCAAAAGTAATGAGCGCTGCCCTGCCTTCAGCCGTCTGATCAACTGCCTTGTTCCAGGCTGCAACGAGCCAGTGTATACTGTGCAGCGTCTGAAGCATGTTGCACAGTGGCAGTCAGCTGATCAGGCCTGTGCTGACGCGCGTTTCACCCGCAGGCTTGTTCACAAACAGAATGCCCAGCAGCATTCTGGCTCCATGTGCCTGTATTTACATGCGGACTGGCCAATCCGGACCTCGTATTCCAGATTGATGTCTATCTTAGCCAATAAACTACCAGCCCCGGGTTAGCCTATCAGTCTGCTATACAGCATGAGTGATGGCTATTTCAGCCAATCCCGGTTAGGCTGTATTCTGGCTTAGTAAAAACGCTGTGAAGTTCAATCATTTGTAATTGAGATGAAACTTATAATCAAATCAGTAAAAGACAAGAATATTATTAGAGTATTGTCAGAATAAAATCCAAGTGGCAATAATCGGGCTAATGATGACAAAATTTGAGTCAGTAGTTGCATCAATATTATTATATATCCAACATGTTGTCTGTTATATGAATTTGCTATCTTATTCATATCAACTAATATAATCATGCAAATATTCTGACTATTGTGTCAGAGTTTGCAAAGAAATTAATCAATACCGGGTTACAAATAAGATCTGACAGCCCCAGATAGAGCTACATGCGTGCTAGCAGCATAAAAAGATTAAAGATTACATCCACCTAAAGATCTTATAATTAGGTTAATGGAGCACCAGATAGTAAAGTTTGAATCCTGCAAAAGCAAAGATCCGATGGCAGCAATATCGATGGTATACCTAGCAATGACACAATCGATGGTTGCATTAATGTCATGGTGTGCCCGATTGTACTGTCTTTTTCTTTAATCATATTAAAAACAGTACATGTGAGAAAGGAATATACCTAAGAGGTTAATACTACAGTAGTGAAACATCAGATAGTTAATTTAGAGCATTGTAACGGCAAGATCTGATAACAGCGATTTCAATGACAAAATCGATGGTTATGTTACTGTCATTGTATATCCTAAATTCCTATTAAACATACATATGAAGGGATGATATGTATAAAATTGAAAATAGAAATTAAAATAATAATCAATGGATGGTTCTAGATTATAAATACATCATTGTGTTCAGTATAAAAAACAGAAATGGGTGAAAGAAACAAAAAAAAAGATGGTGAACAGGTGTTCCCTAAAAATGTGCAGCACCAGATAGTACAGTTTAAATCCTGCAAAAGCAGAGATCCGATGGCAGCAATATCGATGGTATACCTAGCAATGACACAATCGATGGTTACATTAATGTCATGGTGTGCCCGATTGTATCATATTAAAAGCAGTACATGTGAGAAGGAAATATACCTAAGAGGTTAATACTACAGTAGTGAAACATCAGATAGTTAATTTAGAGCATTGCCAAGGCAAGAACTAATAACAGCGATTTCAATGACAAAATCGATGGTTATGCTACTGTCATTGTATATCCTAAATTCCTATTAAACGTACATATAAAGGGATAATGTGTATAAAATTGAAAATAGAAACAGGTGTTCCCTAAAAATGTGCAGCAACAGATAGTACAGTTTAAATCCTGCAAAAGCAGAGATCCGATGGCAGCAATATCGATGGTATACCTAGCAATGACACAATCGATGGTTACATTAATGTCATGGTGTGCCCGATTGTATCATATTAAAAACAGTACATGTGAGAAGGAAATATACCTAAGAGGTTAATACTACAGTAGTGAAACATCAGATAATTAATTTAAAGCATTGCCAAGGCAAAATCTGATAACAGCGATATCAATGGTTAACCTAACAAAGACAAAATCGATGGTTATGTTACTGTCATTGTATATCCTTAATTCCTATTAAATGTACATATGAAGGGATGATGTGTATAAAAATTAAAATAATAATCAATGGATGGTTCTAGATTATAAATACATAACCTAATAATCATTGTGTTCAGTAGAAAAACAGAAATGGGTGAAAAAACAAAAGAAAAAATGGTGAACAGGTGCTCCCTGAAAATGTGCAGCCTAATTTATTGCACAAAGTTATTATTAAGTGATGTGTATAATAATTAACGATGTTCGTGTGAAAAATATCAATCCCTAATCTGTCTGAAGGCAACACGATTAATGGTGTAAAAGGTCTCCCTCTGAAAGTGTATAACTGTGAAAATGAAGGTCTAGTGATGTGAGATTGTGTTTATGAGCGATAATCATATAAATGATAAATTGGATAAAAAATTGGATGTGATCGATCGTGGTAAATAATAAGTGAAAAAACTGTATATTAAATATATGAATAAATGGATGCGACTACCTCAACATAGTCAATATCCTTGTGTAAAATTAGAATGGTTAACCCAGAATTATTGAACCAAACTTTATAGAAAAACACTATAATTGATGTGTTCATTCATTCCATAAGGTGCGGTGCTGTTCAACTTGAAGGTCCAAGAACTCTCTTTCTTCAGGAGTGCCTTGGTAATATCTCCTCCTCTGATACCTAAATTAACGGTTTCTAACCCAAAAATCTTCATATCCTTATATGAGTTGTGATGTTTTTGGTGAAAATGTCGGGCTACAGTAGTCAATTGTTTCATCTTCAGCATGTCTTGTTGTGCATTCCTGATTGTGCCCATGTGCTCCAATATCCTCTCCTTCAGCATACGTGTGGTCATCCCCACGTATCTCATCCCACAAGGACATTCAATACAGTAGATCACATTCTTGGTGCGACAGTTGACATACTGTTTCAATGGTATCATGTTACCGTATCTATCCTCAATTGTATTTAAGTTGTAGGTGTGGTTGCAAATCTTGCAAGAACCACAAGGATACATTCCGGTAGTTGTTGATTTTTTAGGGGGATATTTAGTGTAGTGGCTTCTCACCAGTTTGTCCCTCAAATTTGGAGATCTTTTCCAACTCATGGAAACATTGCGGTCTAATTTTGAAGCAAGATCAGGATCTGCTAGTAGAATAGGGCATGAACAAGGTATAGAGGCTGTGAAATACTTCCTTTATATGGAAGGATCGAATGATTTTCACAACTTTCTTTTGAAACTCCTGCACTTTGTACTATATAAACATTTTTTTCACTTTTGACGATCGCTTTTTTCTACAGATAAGAGGCATGGCGATGGGGGCGGCATGCGCCCCCACATACGCCAACCTCTTTTTGGGGTGGTGGGAACGCGAAATTGTCTTTGGTGACAATAATGAACATCATACGAGACACATCATGTCTTGGCTACGCTATATAGATGACATCCTATTGATATGGGATGGCACCAGAGATCAATTTGAGAACTTCATGAGTGATCTTAATGTGAATAACATTAATTTGAAATTCACTTACGAAGCAAGCAACACGGCCATCTCTTTTTTGGATTTAAAAATATATAGAGATGAGAATGATACCCTGGTGACGGAACTTTACAGAAAGGATACGGCTACCAATAGCCTGTTACATTATTCAAGCTTTCATATCCCTTCCACTTTGGATAACATCCCCAAAGGTGAATTCCTAAGACTTAGAAGGAATTGTTCCAACGATAGCACCTTCAAGACACAAAGTCTGGAATTAACAGACCATCTAAGAGAACGGGGGTACAGTAGAAGAACCATAAAAAGAGCATTCAACAATGTTTCTCAAATTAAAAGGGATTCACTTATTTTTGGGAGAAAGATTCCCAAAAAAACTAATAACATCAGATTTGTGGGCAATTTTTGCAACAATTGGAGAGATATAAAACAAATAATCCAGAAACATTGGCATATTCTACTAGCAGATCCTGATCTTGCTTCAAAATTAGACCAACAAAAATGGCAGCTGCTCAATCAATCTAGCAGTACTAATCAGGTGCATGAAAGGGAGGGGTCATACTAAGTAGCAAAAGGAGGGGGATTTAACCCCCTATTTACCTCAGCACACTGAATAATACCTGCAACAATATATGAAGACTATATGGTCATAGAAATTCAGAGATATTAGTTGTATGCATTTGCAAATACATGGGAGGCTGCTGGGCCACGTCACGGCTTCTCTGTTACCAGCAGTCCCTAACACTAAGGGGTTCACGTCCGGGGCGCAGTGCACCCCAAAAAATGTCCAGCCCAGGACCCCCCCAGGGCATCACACGAAAATGGAAAAAGAGTGACAGTGCAGTGTAAAGTATAGCTGTGTGTAAGTAATCATTAAGTGTGGAATGAGAGGTTAAAATATATGTGAAAAAATACATGAATAATAAACAAACATAAAAGGTGATGTGAAAAGCAACTATGTGTATTAAGTGGTGATGCCGTGAGGAGGCCCAGCCAGACCAGTCCCGGGGGACAGCTATACTTTACACTGCACTGTCACTCTTTTTCCATTTTCGTGTGATGCCATGGGGGGGTCCTGGGCTGGATGTTTTTTGGGGTGCACTGTGCCCCGGACGTGAACCCCTTAGTGTTAGGGACTGCTGGTAACAGAGAAGCCGTGACGTGGCCCAGCAGCCTCCCATGTACTTGCAAATGCATGCAACTAATATCTCTGAATTTCTATGACCATATAGTCTTCATATATTGTTGCAGGTATTATTCAGTGTGCTGAGGTACAATAGGGGGTTAAATCCCCCTCCTTTTGCTACTTAGTATGACCCCTCCCTTTCATGCACCTGATTAGTACTGCTAGATTGATTGAGCAGCTGCCATTTTTGTTTGTTTGTTTTGAGTTGCATGAAGGAGCCAGCATTAGTAGGGCATGCTGGTTCTAGTAGTGCTAGTTGGAGTTCCCAGGGGTGACTCCCTGGTAACCTGGTTCTCAATTTGGATGCATTTATGTATGTGCCTTTATCATGAGGCCTTACATTTGACAAAATTATATATGTGCCTTTATCATGAGGCCTTATAATTGGTATATTTTACATTTGGGGTGAGCGTTTGGGAGTAGGGCCCCCGGGACTGGTCTGGCTGGGCCTCCTCACGGCATCACCACTTAATACACATAGTTGCTTTTCACATAACCTTTTATGTTTGTTTATTATTCATGTATTTTTTCACATATATTTTAACCTCTCATTCCACACTTAATGATTACTTACACATAGCTATACTTTACACTGCACTGTCACTCTTTTTCCATTTTCGTGTGATGCCCTGGGGGGGTCCTGGGCTTGACGTTTTTTGGGGTGCACTGCGCCCCGGACGTGAACCCCTTAGTGTTAGGGACTGCTGGTAACAGAGAAGCCGTGACGTGGCCCAGCAGCCTTCCATGTATTTGCAAATGCATGCAACTAATATCTCTGAATTTCTATGACCATATAGTCTTCATATATTGTTGCAGGTATTATTCAGTGTGCTGAGGTACAATAGGGGGTTAAATCCCCCTCCTTTTGCTACTTAGTATGACCCCTCCCTTTCATGGACCTGATTAGTACTGCTAGATTGATTGAGCAGCTGCCATTTTTGTTTGTTTGTTTTGAGTTGCATGAAGGAGCCAGCATTAGTAGGGCATGCTGGTTCTAGTAGTGCTAGTTGGAGTTCCCTGGGGTGACTCCCAGGTAAGCTGGCTCTCAATTTGGATGCATTTATGTATGTGCCATTATCATGAGGCCTTACATTTGACAAAATTATATATGTGCCTTTATCATGAGGCCTTATAATTGGTATATTTTACATTTGGGGTGAGCGTTTGGGCGTAGGGCCCCCGGGACTGGTCTGGCTGGGCCTCCTCACGGCATCACCACTTAATACACATAGTTGCTTTTCACATCACCTTTTATGTTTGTTTATTATTCATGTAATTTTTCACATATATTTTAACCTCTCATTCCACACTTAATGATTACTTACACACAGCTATACTTTACACTGCACTGTCACTCTTTTTCCATTTTCGTGTGATGCCCTGGGGGTGTCCTGGGCTTGACATTTTTTGGGGTGCACTGTGCCCCGGACGTGAACCCCTTAGTATTAGGGACTGCTGGTAACAGAGAAGCCGTGACGTGGCCCAGCAGCCTCCCATGTATTTGCAAATGCATGCAACTAATATCTCTGAATTTCTATGACCATATAGTCTTCATATATTGTTGCAGGTATTATTCAGTGTGCTGAGGTACAATAGGGGGTTAAAACCCCCTCCTTTTGCTACTTAGTATGACCCCTCCCTTTCATGCACCTGATTAGTACTGCTAGATTGATTGAGCAGCTGCCATTTTTGTGGGTCTAATTTTGAAGCAAGATCAGGATCTGCTAGTAGAATATGCCAATGTTTCTGGATTCTTTGTTTTATATCTCTCCAATTGTTGCAAAAATTGCCCACAAATCTGATGTTATTAGTTTTTTTGGGAATCTTTCTCCCAAAAATAAGTGAATCCCTTTTAATTTGAGAAACATTGTTGAATGCTCTTTTTATGGTTCTTCTACTGTACCCCCGTTCTCTTAGACGGTCTGTTAATTCCAGACTTTGTGTCTTGAAGGTGCTATCGTCGGAACAATTCCTTCTAAGTCTTAGGAATTCACCTTTGGGGATGTTATCCAAAGTGGAAGGGATATGAAAGCTTGAATAATGTAACAGGCTATTGGTAGCCGTATCCTTTCTGTAAAGTTCCGTCACCAGGGTATCATTCTCATCTCTATATATTTTTAAATCCAAAAAAGAGATGGCCGTGTTGCTTGCTTCGTAAGTGAATTTCAAATTAATGGTATTCACATTAAGATCACTCATGAAGTTCTCAAATTGATCTCTGGTGCCATCCCATATCAATAGGATGTCATCTATATAGCGTAGCCAAGACATGATGTGTCTCGTATGATGTTCATTATTGTCACCAAAGACAATTTCGCGTTCCCACCACCCCAAAAAGAGGTTGGCGTATGTGGGGGCGCATGCCGCCCCCATCGCCATGCCTCTTATCTGTAGAAAAAAGCGATCGTCAAAAGTGAAAAAAATGTTTATATAGTACAAAGTGCAGGAGTTTCAAAAGAAAGTTGTGAAAATCATTCGATCCTTCCATATAAAGGAAGTATTTCACAGCCTCTATACCTTGTTCATGCCCTATTCTACTAGCAGATCCTGATCTTGCTTCAAAATTAGACCGCAATGTTTCCATGAGTTGGAAAAGATCTCCAAATTTGAGGGACAAACTGGTGAGAAGCCACTACACTAAATATCCCCCTAAAAAATCAACAACTACCGGAACGTATCCTTGTGGTTCTTGCAAGATTTGCAACCACACCTACAACTTAAATACAATTGAGGATAGATACGGTAACATGATACCATTGAAACAGTATGTCAACTGTCGCACCAAGAATGTGATCTACTGTATTGAATGTCCTTGTGGGATGAGATACGTGGGGATGACCACACGTATGCTGAAGGAGAGGATATTGGAGCACATGGGCACAATCAGGAATGCACAACAAGACATGCTGAAGATGAAACAATTGACTACTGTAGCCCGACATTTTCACCAAAAACATCACAACTCATATAAGGATATGAAGATTTTTGGGTTAGAAACCGTTAATTTAGGTAGCAGAGGAGGAGATATTACCAAGGCACTCCTGAAGAAAGAGAGTTCTTGGACCTTCAAGTTGAACAGCACCGCACCTTATGGAATGAATGAACACATCAATTATAGTGTTTTTCTATAAAGTTTGGTTCAATAATTCTGGGTTAACCATTTTAATTTTACACAAGGATATTGACTATGTTGAGGTAGTCGCATCCATTTATTCATATATTTAATATACAGTTTTTTCACTTATTATTTACCACGATCGATCACATCCAATTTTTTATCCAATTTATCATTTATATGATTATCGCTCATAAACACAATCTCACATCACTAGACCTTCATTTTCACAGTTATACACTTTCAGAGGGAGACCTTTTGCACCATTAATCGTGTTGCCTTCAGACAGATTAGGGATTGATATTTTTCACACGAACATCGTTAATTATTATACACATCACTTAATAATAACTTTGTGCAATAAATTAGGCTGCACATTTTCAGGGAGCACCTGTTCACCATTTTTTCTTTTGTTTTTTCACCCATTTCTGTTTTTCTACTGAACACAATGATTATTAGGTTATGTATTTATAATCTAGAACCATCCATTGATTATTATTTTAATTTTTATACACATCATCCCTTCATATGTACGTTTAATAGGAATTTAGGATATACAATGACAGTAACATAACCATCGATTTTGTCTTTGTTAGGTTAACCATTGATATCGCTGTTATCAGATTTTGCCTTGGCAATGCTCTAAATTAATTATCTGGTGTTTCACTACTGTAGTATTAACCTCTTAGGTATATGTCCTTCTCACATGTACTGTTTTTAATATGATTAAAGAAAAAGACAGTACAATCGGGCACACCATGACATTAATGTAACCATCGATTGTGTCGTTGCTAGGTATACCATCGATATTGCAGCCATCGGATCTCTGCTTTTGCAGGATTTAAACTTTACTATCTGGTGCTGCACATTTTTAGGGAACACCTGTTCACCATCTTTTCTTTTGTTTCTTTCACCCACTTCTGTTTTTTCTACTGAACACAATGATGTATTTATAATCTAGAACCATCCATTGATTATTATTTTAATTTCTATTTTCAATTTTATACACATCAGCCCTTTATATGTACGTTTAATAGGAATTTAGGATATACAATGACAGTAGCATAACCATCGATTTTGTCATTGAAATCGCTGTTATCCGATCTTGCCGTGGCAATGCTCTAAATTAACTATCTGATGTTTCACTACTGTAGTATTAACCTCTTAGGTATATTTCCTTCTCACATGTACTGTTTTTAATATGATACAATCGGGCACACCATGACATTAATGTAACCATCGATTGTGTCATTGCTAGGTATACCATCGATAGTGCTGCCATCGGATCTCTGCTTTTGCAGGATTTAAACTGTACTATCTGGTTCTGCACATTTTTAGGGAACACCTGTTCACCATCTTTTTTTTTGTTTCTTTCACCCACTTCTGTTTTTTCTACTGAACACAATGATGTATTTATAATCTAGAACCATCCATTGATTATTATTTTAATTTCTATTTTCAATTTTATACACATCATCCCTTCATATGTACGTTTAATAGGAATTTAGGATATACAATGGCCCTCATTCAGAGCCGTACGCTCTGAGCAGAGCGCACGCTCTGAATGAGGGCCGCCCTCCATGAAAATGGAGCGTCCTCCTGGACGCTCGTATAGCTGTGGGTCACCACCCACAGGCTATACGAGCATGCAGTTTGATGGCCGTGATGGTCTTGACCATCGCGACCACCGAAACTGCGAGCCGGAGCCTGCGGTTGAGGTTTTCAACCGCAAGCTCCGGAGTGATTTTGGCTCTATCAGAGCCAATATCACTCCCACTGACATCACTAGTGATGTCAGTGGGCCGGCTTCTGACGGGAGGCGTTCCCATGGGAACGCCCCCGTCAGGGAGGCACGCCCCCGGCACGCCTACCAAAGGGGGCGCGCTGTCAATCAACATCGACAGCACGCCCCCTTTGATCAGACACAACGAGCGAAGGACTTTACTTCGCTCGTCGCATCTGGCGCATGCGCACGACGGAGCTCCCTCCGTCGTGCGCATGCTCAGTGCAGAACATCGACCCACTTGCGAGCGGACAGCCGCTCGCGAGTGGGTCTGAATAAGGCCCAATGACAGTAACATAACCATCGATTTTGTCATTGAAATCGCTGTTATCAGATCTTGCCGTGGCAATGCTCTAAATTAACTATCTGATGTTTCACTACTGTAGTATTAACCTCTTAGGTATATTCCTTTCTCACATGTACTGTTTTTAATATGATTAAAGAAAAAGACAGTACAATCGGGCACACCATGACATTAATGCAACCATCGATTGTGTCATTGCTAGGTATACCATCGATATTGCTGCCATCGGATCTTTGCTTTTGCAGGATTCAAACTTTACTATCTGGTGCTCCATTAACCTAATTATAAGATCTTTAGGTGGATGTAATCTTTAATCTTTTTATGCTGCTAGCACGCATGTAGCTCTATCCGGGGCTGTCAGATCTTATTTATAACCCGGCATTGATTAATTTCTTTGCAAACTCTGACACAATAGTCAGAATATTTGCATGATTATATTAGTTGATATGAATAAGATAGCAAATTCATATAACAGACAACATGTTGGATATATAATAATATTGATGCAACTACTGACTCAAATTTTGTCATCATTAGCCCGATTATTGCCACTTGGATTTTATTCTGACAATACTCTAATAATATTCTTGTCTTTTACTGATTTGATTATAAGTTTCATCTCAATTACAAATGATTGAACTTCACAGCGTTTTTACTAAGCCAGAATACAGCCTAACCGGGATTGGCTGAAATAGCCATCACTCATGCTGTATAGCAGACTGATAGGCTAACCCGGGGCTGGTAGTTTATTGGCTAAGATAGACATCAATCTGGAATACGAGGTCAGGATTGGCCAGTCCGCATGTAAATACAGGCACATGGAGCCAGAATGCTGCTGGGCATCCCGTTTGTGAACAAGCCTGCGGGCGAAACGCGCGTCAGCACAGTCCTGATCAGCTGACCGGAGTCACGTGACTGCCACTGTGCAACATGCTTCAGACGCTGCACAGTATACACTAGCTCGTTGCAGCCTGGAACAAGGCAGTTGATCAGACGGCTGAAAGCAGGGCAGCGCTCATTACTTTTGCTGGTGCAGACTACACTATAATGTATAGGTACCTTTCTATCCCCTCTGGTGGCAGTGTGACTGATCTGGGGCGCATTTGAGGTTCTCCAATGCTTGTGTAACAGAGCCCACCTAACACCCTACACGTCTTTAACACACACCACTACCCTGTTGTTTCCATGGACACTAAACTCTCCACTCTCTCATCACTCGGCCTGCACTTATTCTGAGTGAAAGCAGAAGTGGGAAGTTATTCTATGTGCCTACTTTCCTTCTTTCAGCTACTTATATACATATTTTTTTGATGTTCTGCACAAATGCGATTTCAATATCAAAGGTTGAGACTTGTGTATTATATGTGCCTCACAAAATAAGCAAGTGATGATCTTCAACACTGTTGTCTATTTGTATTAAGCCTAGAACCATTTTTACACTGACTGTATATTGCATGCTAGGCTGTAACAGGGAGCTTGTCAAGCACCTAAACTGTGTTTTATGATAATTAGACACAGAGGGGTAAGAGATACCTGCTTTGTGTTTATTATTTACACTGATGATATGCATAAATGTGATCTCAATGTTAATGGTTGAGACTTGTAGAATATGTGTACTTTACAAACCAAGCAAGTGATGATCTTTAAAGCTGTTATCCATTTGTGTCAAGCCTAGAAACATTTTATATTGATTGCAGATTGCATGCTAGGCTTCAATTAGTAGCTTGATAAGCATCTGACTGTGGTTTATGATATTTAGACACAGGCACTATTATCTATCATTTAGATCAAGCGGATTTATTATCTGATTATATTCTTACCTAAGCCTATTGTTAAACAACAGGGATATGTGTGGTCACCATTGTGCCCCCTGATTAATGCCCCCTTTAGTAATGCCCCCTCCCCAGTAATAATGCCCCCAGTTGTGATGCCTCCCCCCCACGAGTAATGCCCCAATAGTAATGCTCCCCCCGAGTAATGCCCCCAGTAAGCCGCTTGCACTAAAAAAAATATAAAGCTCAGCTGCTCCTCTGCACCATGGGAGAGACGTCATGACGTCTCTTCCTTATTGTATTGCGTGAGCCGGAAGCCGATGCTCACATGACTCCGGCTGCCGCTGCGGGGGGGGGGGCACCCGCTGGTTACAATCTCAGTGGGCGCCTGGCAAATGGAGCCTCCCTGCAGTCCCGGGGTTAGGTTGGCTGGAGGAGGCGGACCTGGTTCCGTCTCCTCCGGTCCTCATTAACCCCGATGGGTGTGGGGGCCCTTCACGTGTGGGGGCCCCTATCGCCCCCCATTATTCCAGCCCTGTATATATGTATATGTGTATGTATATGTATGTTAGGGTTAGGCACCCCCCGGGGGGGGACTTAGGGTTAGGTTAGGCACCCACGGGGGGGAATTAGGGTTAGGCACCCCCCCGGGTACTTAGGTTTAGGCAGCAGGGAAGAGGGGGTTAGGGTTAGGTACTTAGAGGGGGGATTAGGGTTAGACACTTGGGTGGGAGGTTAGGGTTAGGAACCCCTAAGGAGGGTTAGGGGGTTAAGTTAGTATATATTTACCTTAGCGACGATCGGGATTTCCAGCACTGTTGGGCTTCTGCTGCCGGGCTCTGCTCATCTGTTGGCCAGGCACTGCCGGGAATCATTATGAAATACCGAATCCATATATATATATATATATAATATATACATGCTGAGATTTATTCATGATTTTGTTTTATACTCGTTTTATTGACGATATTTTCTTAATTTGGAATGGGTCTAAAGAATCTTTTCAATCATTAATTGATCAGCAAAATGTGTCACCTAACCCTGTGAAAATGACATATAATATGGATCAAAAAAGCATTCATTTTCTTGATGTGTTAATTACTCGTATTGAGTGTGGTATTAATACTTCAGTATTCTCAAAAGAGACTGATCGGAATACAGTATTACATATGAATAGTTGTCACCCACATAGCTAAAAGCTTGGTTTGTCGTACTCAGAGATGATCCGTATTAGATGCATTAATGATAATATCGAAATGGCATGTCTTCAGATTGATGAGTTAATTGAAAAATTTGTCATTCGAGGTTACTCCTTACAAATGTTGTTGCAAACAAAGGAAAGAGTTTTAGCATTGGATTGGAAACAATTATTGACCACTAGAGAAAATTCTCAATCTAGTGAGAGATTTCCATGGGTGAGCAAATTTAATCCCTTATCTGCTCAAATTAACAAGATTACTAAAAAACTTTGGCCAGTTGTTAAAACAGATGTGACATTGGGTCTCACTGAGACATCTATCATGCCATGTTACACCATGGGAATGGGGAATGTTATGCCCAAACACTGTTTGTCTAATAAAGGATGGGGCTGCTTTAGGTGTTCATGTGTCACATGCCGCTATTTGATTATTGGCAACATTTTTTCCCACCCCCATTCTGGTAAAGAATTTCGTATCAGACATCATCTGACATGCGATAGTTCATTTGTGGTCTACCACATTATATGTCCTTGCGGACTTACATATATTGGTAAGACACAAAGAAAGTTCAAAGAGCGTATGGGTGTACATCGCTCGACAATTCGTGCTGCTATCACAAGTGGTAAGAGTGAGCAGCCGGTTGCACTGCACTTTGCCACTGTAGGACATAGTCTGGCCAATCTCAAGTACCGTATGATTGACCACATTCCCCCATCTAGTAGAGGTGGGGACCGCAACTTGGCACTACTGAAATGTGAGTCAAGATGGATTCACAGATTGGATGTGATTAGTCCAAGAGGTTTAAATGAACACTTGCCCTTATCATGCTTCTTGTAATTTTTCATTACCTATTAGGTCTATTTTTGATAGGTTTTTACTGTAGTTAAACAGCGTGTTGGAGCAGTGTGGTAGGATTAATACTTAATATGCTGCTTGTTTAGTGTCATGTTATTTGGACTGTTTATTATACTTATTTAAGGTACATACTGCAGTTATAATAGTTATGTAGTTCTATAGTAGGACTAATATGCAATATGCTGCTGTTTCATTATGTAATATGTGCCATGTTCTGTGTCATAATGTTGCTTATTTATATCTTGTTGTTATAGCTGCTTGTTGCCATGGTGATGGGTGTCACGTACGTCAAGTGCTTGGTGCGCGATGATGTGATTTCCCTGCGTCTGCCGACCAGGTGCTGTGTCCCGTATTCGGCATGAGGGTTTCACTTGGGTGTAGTGTTTATAAAGGTAAGATGCTTCTTGTATTTTTTATGATCTGAAGATGGTGATAAACCGAAACGTTATATATTCTGCCTGCATTTGTCACGTTTATTATGCACAAGAGTGCCGCACCTCCTGTTTTCTATATTTGACTATCTGTGAGGGCACCTTGGTCCTGATTCAGAGCCGGACGCTCTGACCAGAGCGCTCGCTCTGAATCAGGGCCCACCTCCATAAATATGGAGCGTCCTCTTGGACGCTCGTATAGCAGTGGGTCACCACCCACAGCCTATACGAGCATGCAGGATGATGGTCGCGATGGTCCTGACCATCGCCAGTGCGAGCAGAAGCCTGCGGTTGAGTTTCTCAACTGCAAGGCCAGGAGTGATTTTGGCTCTATCAGAGCCAAAATCACTCCCACTGACATCACTAGTGATGTCAGTGGGGCCGGCTTCTGACGGTAGGCGTTCCCTTTTGAACGCCTCGGTCTGGCAGGCACGCCCCCGGCACGCCCACCAAAGGGGGCGTGCTGTCAATCAACATTGACAGCACGCCCCCTTTGATCAGACACAACGAGCGAAGGAAAGTCCTTCGCTCGTCACGTCTTGCGCATGCGCACGACGGAGCTCCCTCCGTCGTGCGCATGCGCAGTGCACACCATCGACCCACTTGCGGGCGGACAGCCGCTCGCGAGTGGGTCTGAATCAGGCCCCTTGTCTCTTGTATTATTTATGCATGGAGTGCCGGACCTTTTATACATATATATATATATATATATATATATATATATATATATGTGTGTATAAAAGGTCCGGCACTCCATGTATATATATATATTGGTAAAGTGTAAATTGAGAGTTGAGCGACAAGTTTGCTAAATATATTAAACGTATTCTGCAATGTGAATGATACAAGGGATCTCCTGTAAATTAGGTATATACCAAGTGAGCATAAATAAATTAATTAATTAATTAATAAAGATATATAAGGTTCATAACATTAGGAGAAAGAATCAAAAAAGTGCTAGTGCAATAAGTTAAGTATAAAAAATAACAATTTAATAGAGCACAATAATAGAATAGGTATTTAAAAATAAATAGAGTACCATAAGGGTTCAGACATATAAGTTAAATATAAAACAAATAAAAGGCAGTAAAAGAACAATTTGATATTTTAGCAGCTTATCTGAATGTAAGATAGAGGTAGTATCCACAGTGCAAGAGGCAGAAAGAAGTTCCAACGCGTTTTGTCTTATGACTTCATCCCCTTTGTTCACTCAATAAATACACAAGCAGTGGCGCCGCACCCACCTACTTCTTGATATATACATTAGGTGGGCAGTCCAAGAGTAGAGTGTTTTGTACCTAATGGAATGGGTCATGTTGGAGGGGGTATAAATATATATATATTGTGGCAGTATGGCAGTTTCACCAGAGATGGCACTGGTGAGCAGCAGATTCTGTGTGGGGCAGGGGAGATCCGCCCAAACAGAGAAGAAAAGGATTCTGGATGCCTAAGGGCTGCCTTGTGGAGGTAGCTCAGGTGTGGGCTGATGAGGAGGCAGTCTAATTGGGACTGTGGCAGCCAGAGAGCCCAGTAAAGCTAAGCAAGCCATTGGGGGCCAGGAGGCCTGGGTCTGTACCTGTTACTGAGTGACATAGATAGAATACACCGCATGTTAAGCACAGAGAAATCACCGATGCATGCTAAACTAACTACGGCCGCATGGTCAGAGCTGGCCCTAGCCCATTTGACAGGGCCGTAGCTAGGGTAGTGCGGCCGGTGCCATCGCACAGGGCACCACAGGTCAGGGGGCGCTGTTTGGGCCTGTCAAATTTGTGTTTGTTATCATTCTTGCTTGTAGCTTCCCCTTATTTCATCCCCAACATCTCCTGGCCTCTCCTACCTCTTCCCTGGCCCTTCCCCATGAAGCCATGGCCCTTTTTTGGGTGCATTATGTCACTTTGAAAAAAGAGGGGGGCGCCAATGCTCTTTCTGGCACAGGGCACCAAAATGTCTAGTTACGGCTCTGCCATTTGGTGCCCTAAGCAAAATTTTGACTGGTGCCCCCTAACAACTTCCCACCGAGCTAAACAACCCCTCAGGAAAAAAACAGGTGGCCCTCCTCAGTAGGTGCTGTCGACATTTTAAAGCAGTGTATTCTATCTATGTCGCTCAGTATCACCTAAATGAAAGGCACCATGACTCCTGTATCAGTGTGAATACATAACATATTCAGTGCAATCCTTATAATAATTTTAGCTTATTATAAGGATTGCACTGAGGGCTTGATTCAGACTTGCTCGCAAGATGCGTTCGCACGCACCCAGCGTATGCAAATCTGGCAAAGGCATGGCGATCGCATGGCAAGACATTAGCATGCCCACTATGTCTTAGCGTGCGATCCCTTTGTGTATGTAGATGCCCACCAGCCTGTCTTAAGATGCCCACTGTCCCACGTAATCTCCAGGAAGTATATGCAACCCAGGGGCAGAACTATGGGAGACAATGGAGGCGCCTGCCGTCGGGTGCCAGCACTGAAGGGGCACCTCCTCCATTGCCCATAATATATTCACCCCAATATATTCACCCCGCTTAAGGCTATTTTATATTAGTGTTTTTGTGCATATGTAATACGTAGATAGATAGATATGCACAATATATATTTTCCCTTTTTTTAGGGGGCACCAAATTAAAACTTGCCTCCGGGCGTCTGGGATGAACTTACGCCACTGATGCAACTATCAGTAACATCGAGTACCATCGGATGCGATTGCAGCACTTGTAGTTGACCATACCCTACCACAAGCACTGCGAGTGCTTCAGTGCAAAATACGACCAAGTGACATGTACTATGACGCTGCGTCTTAATTATGCACGCCTCTTAGATGGTGTTAAAACACTCAGGCACGCCTGCGTTTGCACCACCACTCCCCCGTTTTCATGGACCATCCCGTGTCACCACCCAGAAACGGCTTGACCTGTCACTCTAGCTAGCGAGCTGTCTATGCGCAGCGAGCAAATGCATCCCATTCACATGGACAAGTTCGCGCATATGCACTGTGATGCGTACGCATACGCAGATTGCAAAATATCGTCTGGCTGCATGTAAATGCAGCCTAGCGAGCGGGTCTGAATTGAGCCCTGAGATCATATTATATGTTTAGAACAAAGACATCAGCCACAGTCCTGCCAACGGCCATCTCACCCAAGGCTTTTTCAAGGCATCAATCAATGTTTCCACATTGTTATATCTATTAGCATCCCTTCTGATTGGCCCTTACATTGAAAAGTTTTCTATGACATCATCGTGTTTGGGCCATTATATTGAATGTAATGCTATTTAATCAATTATAATAAATCTAGTCCAATCTACCATATTAAATCATAAAAATCCATTTTATTTAGAGCTAGTAAATAGATACATATTTTAGTTGAGAAAATTTACAAGCTCAGACCTTCTAAGAATATTTATTAAAATTTTATAAATCTCGGTCACGTCCGCCATGGAGAATTCCCCTTTGGAGGGAGTGAAAGCTGAGGTCCCGGGTTGAGGGAGGAACCAGAGGCGTGGGGCATGTATATATGATCTCCTCATCCACAGATGGCAGACATTGATGAGACCAATCCAAAGGTGCGGAGTCTAACCAGCTGGGAGGTGTTCGCCAGTGACCCCACCAATCGGAATATGAGTTTAAGCTGCACCCAACTGGCAGGTCGCGGTCCTTTGGACTGGTGTCCGATACCGTGGGAATAGAGGAAGATATAAATGGCCCAGGAGATATACTTCTAACAAGAAGCACCTGAACAGGAGATTGATACAAGTACTAGAATGCTGGTAGTGCTAGGTGTCCCATGATGACAAGGAGTGCACTTGAGAGTTGTACACTGGAGAGAAGCAATGATGCAAAACTGCGTCACAACATACGCTATAACTTGTACACTAGAAGGGGGTCCTTGACGCAACGCTGTGTCGAGTTTGGCACATATAACTGATACACCAGAAGGGGTCCTTGATGCAATCCTACATTGGATTCCGGTATTTGCAACGCACACAGGCAAGATGATAACTCACTGTTGCACAAGGAGTTGGTATAGTTGGCACACAGACTAGATGTTCTGGACGCACTGTTGCACGGGGAGCTGGTATAGTTGGCACATAAGCCAGATGTTCTGGATGCACTGTTGCACAGGGAGTTGATATAGTGGCACACAGGCTAGATGTTCTGGACGCACTGTTGCACAAAGATCTGACACTGGTATCACAAGGAATCACAGAGGAACCTTAAACGAGGTAACAGCAAGAATACACTCAGAAGCAACAACGTTGCACAGGCAACTTCCTGCTGTCCGGAGGTCGACTTTAAACCCTGCGGTAGCAGATCATTGGCGGACAGCTTCAACTGACCACTGCCATGCTACCATTGGGTACAGGGTAGTCAGGTGATGCAAACTGTCATGGCTGCGTCTATGATGGCGACCGCAGTAACCAAGGCATAGCACAGCTCAAGGCAGTCTACATGCTCTAAGAATAATACTCAGCATGTCACTATCCACTGCCCCTGGTGTCTGACCACACGAGTGACCAGGGGAAGCCGGCACTGGGGTGAGTAACGGGCAAACCTAGGCCGCAACCTGACAATCTCCCTATATGTTCAATGACTTCCACAATAGGTTGATCGGTGTTTAAATATTACTGTCCAATCTTATATATTACTGTCCAATCCTATCATCCACTATCTATTGATCCTTTTAAATTGAATATATATTAACAATATCCATCCCTTTATTATGTCATATATATATAATTTTTTTGTCCCATTATTTGGACATCTTTCAAACTTCATTTTACTTTCAATAAAAGTAAGTTTGAAAGATAACTAATCAAAATATATAAATAAAGACAATTGTTCTGGTATAACATTGCACTTATTTTGCATTATTTAATTATCAATTAAGAAGGTAAAAGGTCTGGAGTTGATTCATCAGTGAAGCAAGCCATCATTAGGCTGAAAAATCAAAACAAACCCATCACAGAGATAGCAAAAACATTAGGTGTGTTTGGAACATTCTTAAAAAGAAAGAACGCACCGGAGAGCTCAGCAACACCAAAAGACCCGGAAGACCACGGAAAACAACTGTGGTGGATGACAGAAGAATTATTTCCCTGGTGAAGAAAAAACCCTTCACTACAGTTGGCCAAATCAAGAACACTCTCCAGGAGGTAGGTATATATGTGTCAAAGTCAACAGTCAAGAGAAGACTTCACAAGAGTGAATATAGAGGGTTCAAACCACAAGATGTAAACCATTGGTGAGCCTCAAAAACCAGATTAGAGTTTGCCAAACAACATCTAAAAAAGCCATTGCAGTTCTGGAACAACATCCTATGGACAGATGAGACAAAGATCAACTTGTACCAGAGTGATGGGAAGAGAAGAGTATGGAGAAGGAAAGGAACTGCTCATGATCCAAAACATACCACCTCATCAGTGAAGCATGGTGGTGGTAGTGTCATGGCATGGGCATGTATGGCTGCCAATGGAAGTGGTTCCCTTGAATTTATTGATGATGTGACTGCTGACACAAGCAGCAGAATGAATTCTGAAGTGTTTCGGGCAATATTATATGCTCATATTCAGTCAAATGCTTCAGAACTCATTGGACGGGGCTTCACAGTGCAGATGGACAATGACCCGAAGCATACTGTAAAAGCAACCAAATAGTTTTTTAAGGCTAAAAAGTGGAATGTTATGCAATGGCCAAGTCAATCCCCTGACCTGAATCTGATTGAGCATGCATTTCACTTGATGAAGACAAAACTGAAGGGGAAATGCCCCAAGAAAAAGCAGGAATTGAAGACATTTGCAGTAGAGACCTGGCAGAGCATCACCAGGGATGAAACCCAGCGTCTGGTAATATCTATGCGTTCCAGACTTCAGGCTGTAATTGCCTGCAAAGGATTTGCAACAAAGTATTAAAAAGTGAAAGTTAGATTTAGGATTGTTTAGTTTGTCCCATTACTTTTGGCCCATTAAAAAGTGGGAGGCACATATAGAAACCGTTGTAATTCCTACACCATTCACCTGATTTGGATGTAATTACCCTCAAATTAAATCTGAAAGTTTGCAGTTAAAGCACATCTTGTTTGTTTCATTTCAAAGCCATTGTTGTGGTGAATAGAGGCCAAAATATGAAAATTCTGTCAATGTCCCAATATTTATGCACCTGAATATATATATATATATATATATATATATATCTCCAATAACCTATGAAGGCCAGATATGATATATGATCAGTAACCTTCACACCAAATGAATATGGAAGAGTTAAAAATGTTTTCATAAACCATTGCAGTCAGAATTTAGTAACAGCAACAGCACAATGATCCTTGGATCATATTACTAGATGTGGCTAAACTATCCCGACAACTAAGGGATGGTTTAGTCCAAAGGTTCTCAAACTCGGTCCTCAGGACCCCAAACAGTGCTTGTTTTCCAGGTCTCAGATGCTGGGTGACCTGGAAAGCATGTCCTGTTTGAGGTCCTGAGGACCATGTTTGAGAACCACTGGCTTAGCCACATCTAGTAGTAGTCTTTTGCTTTAAACCATATTTTACTGATAAACATTATCTAAAAATAGAATTTGTATCCAACCTAATTATAAGTCCACATCATTCTACTTGCAGAAATACCCGCTACGCCATTCATGGGAGCAAAGGTGCAAAAGTTATAGTTGTCAATGAGCTGATAGAGCATATCTCTGTATTCTGAAAGCTCAGTGACACCAGGCTAGATGGAGGAAGGAAAATTTGTACAGCTCTGTACCACTGTGCGAGCCGGGTACTTGTGACACTGCATACAGAAATATTCTGCAGGATCTTCTGGTTGAATTTCATTTATTGTAAGATTGAAATCTGTTCCAGACACTGATCCACTGAACCGGGCTGGGATCCCAGTAACTCTCTCTGTTGCATAAGAAAAGACAAGATGCGGATGTTGTCCTGGCTTCTGTTGGTACCAGTCAGGGCCGGATTAAGGTCTGTGGGGGCCCCTGGGCAACAAACATGCGGGGGCCCCTATTACGTGCCCTTTATTCAGTGCACCCAGGAGTGTTGCCCCTTATGCAGTGCCCCCTGTAGTTATACCCCCAGTAGTAGTGTTCCCAATAGTAATGCCCCCTGTATAAATACCCCCCGTAGTAATACCCCTGTAGTTGTGCCCCCAGTAGTCATGCCCCCTGTGTGTGCCCAATAGTAATGCCCTCAGTAGTAATACCCCTGTAGTTGTGCCCCCTGTGGTAGTGGCACCAGTAGTAATGCCCCCCCTGGTAGTGGCACCAGTAGTAATGCCCCCCCGAGTAATGTCCCCTGTAGTAATGCCCCCCCCGAGTAATGCTCCCAGTAGTAATGCCCCCCCCCGAGTAATGCTCCCAGTAGTAATGCCCCCCCCGAGTAATGCCCCCAGTAGTAATGTCCCCCCCAAGTAATGTCCCCAGTAGTCCCCCCCCCGAGTAATGTCCCCCCCAGCAGTGGAAAAGCCGCTTGCGCTACAGAGAGGAAAAAAATCATACTTACCTTAAGCCCCGCTCCCGCTGCCTTCTGATCCGCTCGGCTGGTGCTGCTCCTCTGCACTATGGGAGAGACGCATGACGTCTCTCCCATAGTTCACTGCCTGAGCCGGAAGCCGGAGCTCACGAGTGAGCTCTAGTCTCCGGCTCTGGCTGCCGCTGCGGGGAGGGAGCCGGGCACCTGCTGGTTACAATCTCAGCAGGCGCCTGGTGTCTCCGTGCAGCAGCGGGGTTAGGTGTCCGTAGGAGGCGGAACTGGTTCCGTCTCCTCCGGTTCACTTTAACCCCGATGGCTGGGTGTGGGGGCCCTTCAGGTGTGGGGGCCCAGGGACGATCGCCCCTGTCACCCCCCCCTTTAATCCGGTGTTTGGAAATTCCACTGTAATAGAAGCTGGAGCTGGATGTACAGGAGATGGTGACTTTATCTCCACAAACTTGGAGTCTGTGTCAAAGAAATCTGTCCATGGCAGACTTGGGACACAAGCCAACAAATAGATAATAACAAGACACATTTAAAATAAAATAGCATAGTAATAAATATAATCATCCCATAAAGCATTTAGCAAACCGATCACCAGGGTCATCCACGAAGTATACAATATTCACATACCTTGTATATACAGATAAAAGACACAGAGAAGATATCTCATAGAAAACATCTTTATTTCTCTGAACTGTCACAGACAGAGATCATGGGGTTTCAAAATGACTGTTTATAGCTCCTGAAATCTATAGGGAAATAACACCAGATGCTGTGTATGTAAAGGAGAACATATGCAAATGATTCACAGTATGATCTTCTGTCTTATGTAAATGCCCTATCATGTGGAAGTCAGGTAACAAGATATTTGGCCTCATTTAGTAACGAGTTTTATCACATCACCAAAACGAGTGATAAATTTCACTGTGCATGATAAATGGTGCTCCAGCCAATCAGCTCCCAGCTGTCAACAATTAGGAAACTGACAGTTGGGAGCTGATTGGCTGGAGCACCATTTATCCTACACAGTGAAATGTATCACTTGTTTTGGTGATAAAACTAGTTAGTAAATGGAGGCCATTGAGAGACTACAATATAAAGTGAAGTTACTGCATTTCAAACTTCAAAACTTGAAAACTGTTGAATAATGTTAGGCTCAATTGAATGAACAATAACATTATCAGCATAATTAAATGGTGAGTACCAGCACAGATCCAATCCAGTAGTTTTGTGTATTATAATTATTATTATAGGGGGTTATTTATTACCAGCAATGGCTGCAAATGTCCTTTTGTCCAATAGTATTGCAGATTTTTCTCTGAAGAGGTACACAGGAGAATCTGCGATGTTAGAGTAACATAACTATCGGTGATGTGTACAGCCATACTTCTCAACCACACTTCACCAATAATAGGGGGCTATTACACTCTGTATAGGAAGCAAGCGTGCCCGCTGTACAACAGGAAAACATCACAGACTCTTACATAGGGATGGACATCGGAAGCTGATGGTTAGCAACCATCAATGTTTCCAATCCGATGGAAGTACTTTTTCCATCAAATAACGGGAATTCGATGGTTGCCAGCCATTGGATGCAGCTGTTCGATGCTCATTCGATGCATAGCAGAGTAGTGGGTAAGCAGCGAGTGAACAGATGCCGTGCGTATGCGCATGTCATCTATTCACAGTGTTAGGGGGAGCCTAGGAGCAGCCCAGCAACTTGGATAGTGCTGGGCACTCCCCCACAATGACGTGAATGGTGTGCCATAAGGCTCCACACCCTTTTCAGGCAGAAGTATAAAGTATAGCAGGAGATTATAACCATCGCGATGGTTATATTATTGAATGATTATGATGGCATCGCTGGATTTGATGTTGAAAGCCCGACAACCATTTGATGCCAGGCTTCCGATGAAATGTGCAATGTCTCAGATCACTACCCTTACATGTAGCAAACACATTATTTCTTCACCATTATTTTAAATTCTAAAACCACACCTATACACCAGAAACATCACCTATCTTGCATATGCTACAAAAGCAAAAAATAAAACATTCACAGAAGAATATTCTCTGCCTGAGAGGCGAAGGGAGCAGTACTGTCACTAAGGGGGTGTGGACCAGGGCCGTAGCTAGGGTAGTGCGGCCGGTGCCATCGCACAGGGCACCACAGGTCAGAGGGCACTGTTTGGGCCCGTCAAATGTCTGTTTATTATCATTCTTGCTTGTAGCTTCCTCTTATTTCATCCCCGGCATCTCCTGGCTTCTATTATCTCATCCCTGGCCCTCTCCCATGAAGCCATGGCCCTTTTTTGGGTGCATTATGTCCCTTTGAAAAACTAGGGGGGCGCCAATGCTCTTTCTGGCACAGGGCACCAAAAAGTCTAGTTACGGCTCTGGTGTGGACCACACCAGGTGACACCATCCAAGGGGTGACACCAAAATAGCAGAGTTGCTCTGATAATTTGGTGTCACCTCCTATGATAATGTCACCAAGCAGTTGTGACACTGTGCCAGGATTTGGGAGAGGAAAGGCGCTGCCCGGGAGCTCCTGTAGTGCTGGGCAATCCCCCAGCATGACGAGAACGGGGTATGACACTCGCGCAAGAAGACCACAGTGGCACATTGGGTGACACCAACCCCAGTGACGCCACTGGAAGGGAGTAGTGCCAGTGGGACATTGTGACACCAACCCCAGTGACGCCATTGGAAGGGAGCAGTGCCAGTGGGACATTTACTACCCATCAATCACAAGCGAACTAACTAATAGGAGACTATAAAAACACAACTATAAATCAGGATTCCAGTTCTTATAGCAGCAATACTGTAAGTTCTCTTTTTAAACAACTTTAAGCAAATAATTATTCAGTGATTTATACATATTGAGCCTTAGCCACTGGGGGCAGCAAAACACCAATATACTAACTTGTTTTCCAACTTTATATTGTATTATTTGGACAAAATCCTGTTAATAGCTGTGACATATTATCTTACTCATGGGTAGTAATGTAGTAATTGTCTCTGTAATGTCAGTGATGCAGCAAAACTTCTACAGTGTTACTGAGTATGTTCTGCTGCTTTCTGTACTTTGCTGTCACTAGATTCTGCTTCATCCCCATCACTCCTATTGCACTGCGCAGTTTCCCCAAGGTAGGTTTTGCGAGGTGCCAGGTGGTGATACTGTACAGTACGCCAGCATCTACTGTACAGTGTCACAGCAGTACTATAGACAGTACATCTTTTTATGCTACATTATGTGTAAATGTGAATAAAGGCCCTGATTCAGAGCCGGACGCTCTGAGCAGAGCACTCGCTCTGAATCAGGGCCCACCTCCATTAATATGGAGCGTCCTCCTGGATGCTCATATAGCTGTGGGTCACCACCCACAGCATATACGAGCGTGCAGGATGATGGTTGCAATGGTCTTGACCATCGCGACCATCGAAGCTGCGAGCAAAAGCCTGCGGTTGGGTTTTTGATCCACAAGGCCAGGAGTGATTTTGGCTCTATCAGAGCCAAAATCACTCCCACTGACATCACTAGTGATGTCAGTGGGGCTGGCTTCAGACGGTAGGCGTTCCCTTGGGAACGCCTCCGTCTGGCAGGCATGCCCACCAAAGGGGGCGTGCTGTCACTCACCATCGACAGCACGCCCCCTTTGATGAGACACTCCGAGCGAAGGAAAGTCCTTCGCTCGTCGGGTCTCGCGCATGCGCACGACGGAGCTCCCTCCGTCATGCGCATGCGCAGTGGGGACCATCGACCCACTTGCGAGCGGACAGCCGCTTGCGAGTGGGTCTGAATGAGGGCCAAAGTACATTGTGCACTTTGGTGCCAGGGCAAAGTTATTAAAAGGTAGGAATCCAATGAAGCTTGCTTTATATAGCTTCCAGTGGGCAGTTCAATGGGATGTAGTCGGCATCCTTGTGGTCATGAAGGGTTAGGTTTAGGGTTAGAATTAGGCACAAGGGGGAGGGTTAGGCTGTGGGGTTGGGAGGGTTAGGCTGCAGGGTGGGCAGGGTTAAGGTTATACTGCTGGAGGGAGGGTTAGGGCTAGGCTGTGGAGTAGGGAGGGTTAGGCTGCAGGGTGGGCAGGGTTAGGGTTATAATGCAGGAGGAAATGTTAGGGTTAGGCTGTAGGAAAGGTGGGTTTGAGTTGAGGGGAGGGTAAGGGGTTATCATTAGGATACTTACCAAATTCTGTCTGGACTCTGACTATCAGATGCCACTGTCGGCATCCTGACCACTGGGGTCCCATACCCAACCTACTTACATTATTGCAAACTACTAGAATAAATGAAGCTGTTGGTTAGCAGTATATAAATGGTCTGCAAATGATATTCAATGAGTTTGCACAATCAAAATCCTTCAGTGTGAATAGATCCCAGAAGAACTGCTAATATCCAGTGCAGGGCTAGTATCAGATGGTAATTACCATTGCTGTAGCCGTGATCAAGAGTACCGTCTATACCTGAGCAGGGTGGCAGCTTGTTAGTGTGTCTCTCTTGAGTAGGCGCACTGCTCTGTGAAACATGCAGCAGGAGGTACAGTACAGCGGCAGATTATGGGGAGTGTGAACTACAAGAAAATTATTTTATAGAAAAGTTTAGGAAAAATTGATTATACTGATTTTTGGTTTTTAAATCCATTAAGCAAGAAGAGGTCATTACTCAGTGGTGCCATTTACTGCTGACTCCAAATCGTCTTATTAATAAAGATACTGGTAGACTAGAATAGGAGCTCCATTTATATTTCATAATAGTCAAATATATTATTTAAAAAATTGGAATTCAAATCTTATATCCAATATTATTGTATAGTCTTCCCCCCCCCAAAAAATTATGATTTATATCTTCAGAAACTGCAGATTTGAAATGTTTAATATCTCTGTCTATATGAATAATTAATATGAGTATAAAGATTTATTGGCAAATTCGCAAATAATGTGAACGCAGTTTTTTCATTAACATCACTACTATTTGGATATGCTCTGCTGCTGGAAACAATTCAGCATTAAATATTAATTGTAATACAAAATGTGTGTGTTACTCGCAAAGATGTCCATGTAGTATCTAATATACAAGAAGAACCATAAATCCACTTAAGGGCAAGATATACTATATGTACACCAGAGGAAAATTAAATTGTATAGACTGTAGGCTGGATTGCATTGCCGCAATGAAGAGGATGTGCAATATCGTTTTAATAAATGTACTGTAAATGCAACAGGAGATGTTAAATGTGATATTATATCCTGTAGACTAATATACAGTCATGGCCAAAAGTTTTGAGAATGACACAAGTATTTGTTTTTACAAAGTTTGCTGCTTCAGTGTTTTTAGGCCTTTTTGTCAGATATTACTATGGTATACTGAAGTAAAATTACAGCATTTCATAAGTGTCAAAAGCTTTTATTGACAATTACATTAAGTTTATACAAAGAGTCAATATTTGCAGTGTTGACCCTTCTTTTTCTAGACCTCTGCAGTTCGCCCTGGCATGCTGTCAATCAACTTCTAGGCCACATACTGACTGATGGCCGCCCATTCTTGCCTAATCAATGCTTGGAGTTTGTCAGAATTTGTGGGTTTTTATTTGTCCACCCATCTCTTGAGGATTGACCACAAGTTCTCAATGGGAATAAGGTCTGGGGAGTTCCCTGGCCATGGACCCAAAATTTCAATGTTTGTTCCCTGAGCCACTTAGCTATCACTTTTGCATTATGGCAAGGTGCTCCATCATGCTGGAAAAGGCATTGTTCATCACCAAACTGTTCTTGGATGGTTGGTCTTGGAGGATGTTTTGGTACCATTCTTTATTCATAGCTGTGTTCTTAGGCAAAATTGTGAGTGAGCCCACTCCCTTGGCTGAGAAGCAACCCAACACATTAATAGCCTCAGGATGCTTTACTGTTGGCATGACACAGGACTGATGGTAGTGCTCACCTTTCCTTCTCTGGACAATTATTTTTCCAGATGCCCCAAACAATCTGAAAGGGGATTCATCAGAGAAAATAACTTTACCCCAGTCCTTAGCAGTCCAATCCCTGTACCTTTTGCAGAATATCATTCTGTCCCTGATGTTTTTCCAGGAGAGAAATAGCTTCTTTGCTGCCCTTCTTCACACATGGTCATCCTCCAAAAGTCTGAGCCTCACTGTGTGTGAAGATGCACTCACACCTGCCTGATGCCATTCCTGAGCAAGCTCTGCACTGGTGCTGCCCTGATTCCCACAGCTGAATTAACTTTAGGAGACAATCCTGGTGTTTGCTGGACGTTCTTGGGTGCCCTGAAGCCTTCTTCACAACTATTGAACCGCTCTCCTTGAAGTTCTTGTGTGATCCAATAAATGGTTGATTTAGGTGCAATCTTACTAGCAGCAATATCCTTGCCTGTGCAAAGCAATGATAACTGCACTTTTCTTTGCAGGTAACCATGGTTAATAGAGGAAGAACAATGATTTCAAGCACCACCTTCCTTTTAAAGCTTCCAGTCTGTTATTCTAACTCAATCAGCATGACAGAGTGATCTCCAGCCTTGTCCTTGTCAACACTCTCACCTGTGTTAACGAGAGAATCACTGACATGTCAGTTGGTCCTTTTCTGGCAGGGCTGAAATGCAGTGGAAATGTTGTTTTTGGGATTAAGGACCTGATTCAGACCCTCTCACTAGGATGCGTTCACTCGCTGCTACAGATGATTCGCATTGTGCGCATGCATATGCATCGCAGTGCGCATGCTCGAACCAGTGCGAGAGATCGGGAAGCGTACATTCGCCAAGAAGAGACTGCCCTGTATAATGAGTGACAGGAGAGGCCTTTTCTGGGTGGTTACAGGGGCAGGCCACTAGAAACGGGGAAGTGGAGGTGCGAACGCAGGTGTGCCTGAGCATCTTAATGTAGTTTCAGAGGCATGCTTAATAAATAGGCAACGTCATAGTACATGTCAACTGGTTGCATTTCACACTGATGTGCTCATAGTGCTTACGGTAGGGTATAGTCAACCACAAGCTCTGTGTTCGCTTCCAATGGTACCGGATGTACCGATGGTTACATACACTTCCTGCTGAAGACATGCGCAAGTGGATGTCTTAAGACAGACTTTTGGGCATCTACATACACAAAGCGATCGCATGCCAAGACATAGTGGGCATGCTTATGCCTCGCTGTGTGATCGCCTGCCTTGCCATCACTTGGCCGAATTTGCATACGCATGGGGCGAGAGAACGCATCTAGCAAGCGGGTCTGAATGAGCTCCTAAGTTCATTGTCATGGCAAAGAGGGACATGGCAATTAATTTCAATTCATCTGATCACTCTTTAATACTTTTATACTCTTATTATTATATTTAGACCAAAATATATCGGTCTTTTTAAGGTATACCCAATAAAATCTGTTTTTATATATAAGTGTTATGTGAGGATGTGAGTGCACCTGATATAACTGATTATCTTGGTCTGTATATTCTAATCAGTAGGTAGCACCAATAATACACAAACAAAATCAATACCTATATTATTGTTAACATGATATGTGGCATCCTCATTGTAATATTATTTTCTATCTAATAACTTGGTGCAGGAGTACCTTTTCTTCCATATAATAGTAGTCAATGATAAAATATTCTATTTAACCACTTAATTAGTGCGGTTACAAGTGATTGACATTCTCTTTCTCCACCTTTCATCACCCTTTTAGATTTATCAACACTCACCATGGGTGATTGAATTCATCCAAACTTAATACCACATGAGTTGTAGTTTTTTGTTCTACTTCAATATATGAGTGAATTACTCTTTGAACAGGAAGAAAAACAATACTACAAACACTGTTGATCACATAATTCATTTATTGGCTGTCATTACAACATATATATTGTATATTATGTATCTGTGTGGAACTTAACTGAGCGCCAATACCAGTCAGTTTTTATTGTATTACAGTGGTTCTTATACTCGATCCTCAGGAACCCACACAGTTCACGTTTTCCAGGTCACCCAGCAGGTGCACAGATGTAATCATTAATCACTGACACATTTTATAAGATCCACAGGTGGAGCTAATTATTACATTTGTGATTCTGTGAGGATACATGGAAAACATGCACTGTTTAGGGTCCTCAGGACCGAGTTCGAGAACCTGGGTTGTATTACCAACCATGAGCTACCTAACATGCTGATCTGCTTGTGAATCAACTACACCCAGGACAACAGAGCATAGGAGAAGCGAGTAGTAATATTACAAATGTTTATATTCAACTGGACTACTGCTAAGAAAAGTGCAGGTAGAGCAAGGGGTTTTGGGACTGTAACCTTAGCACTGTGCAGGAGTGTGGAGGAAAACTGTATATATTTGTAATATAACTTCTGTATAGTCATACACTGCTTGCAAAGCTGGGGGTGGAGCCACACCACAAGCAGTAAGCTGCATAGAAAGAGAGCTAAAAGAGGCATGCCGCTGTGTATAAGGGAGGAATGCCTTGAGCACTGATGGACACCTTGGATGTGTTTTGTGACCTGGAAGTGCACTGCAGTGTTTAGAGATTGGAGCTCACTCAGCTTAGCAGCAACAAGAGAAGACACAGTGAGGCAGGTAAGAGAATAAATGGACACTGAAGCTTAGTGTAGTGAGGGGAGAGTTACAGTGAGTAGGGGGTGAGACTGGCTCCCAGCACTCAGACCCATCTCCATGTGTGCCTCCCCAGCCATTGACCTTACTGCACATCACTGCACCAAATTGGAATTAAACCAATGCAAGGTGTTCCAGTTGGAACCTGGTCAAGTTTTAGGGTGGTAAGGGTCCCGGTCAGACTTCCCTTTGGAGTATGCTGGGCAGAACTTTGACCCAGGGCTTGCCTGTTCTAAGCCTTCCACTAGATGGATGTGGATAGAATATTCATAGAGTGGTAACATTGTATCCCATAAGACATAGTAGGGGGTTGAGGTCCCAGTTGGACCTCCCGTTAGTGTACACTGGGCAGAACTTTGACCTGGGGATGCTGGGCAGGACTTTGAACCGGTGCACCTGTTCTGGGCCTTCCACTTGATGGATTTGGATGAAAAATTTACAGAGGGATGGTATTTGGTCTGGGATTCTGTTAAGCCATGGGTGTGCCTCAGTAGGGTATTGTCCCACAACAGCCTTGAGGACTGGTATGATCTTGGCTAGATGCAGCTGTGGAGCAGCTTAGAGAGCTGAGATGGCTTAAGTGGCCGAAGCCTGTGGGCCAGTAAGATGAGATGCGGCGTTTGGGCCAGTAGTAGCCTTGAGGGCTGAAAATAATTTGGATTGCTGTGGCCTGTGGGCCAGTAAGATGAGATGCGGCCTTTGGGCCGGTAGCAGCCTTGAGGGCTGGAATTGACTTGGCTGGATGCTATAACTGAAGACTGCAGAAAGTACACTGGCCAGTGTACTAAAAATGCTGGACTGCGACCTGTGCCACCAAGTAGACACAAGCAGCTGACACTGAATTGTGGCCTGTGCCACTGGGTTGACACAAGCACGAGTACGCTGACTTGCACACTGAGGACACTGTAGTGCTGCCTGTGTCGCCAGGTTGAAATAAGCATGATTACACTGGTTTGTGTACTGAGGATGCTGTAGTGCAACCTGTGCCGCCGAGTTGACACAAGCGCGAGTACGCTGACTTGCATAATGAGGATGCTGTAGTGCGACCTGTGCCACCTGGATGACACAAATGGAAAGTAGGTGATATGTGAACTGTGCAGCCCAGATGACCCAAATGGCAGGAATACAAGACAAGCTAGTGGACTGGATACTCGACTGGATTACAGGAGACAATGCCAGAACACGTGAAACACTATCACCGGCATCGTAGCAACGTTCACAGCTAAAGGACATGGACTTAGGAGCTAAACCGGATTGATCCCAGAATGATAGACAGGAGGTAGGCGGAATTTCAGCGAATGCTCGCCTGGCGTTCACTTTGTACAGCATTCACAGTGTGGCGGCTTGTGACAGATGCCTAATGAAGTGTTTGAGTCCTGTTTGACCTTACGGTGGAGTGCAAAGGGCTAAACTTTGACCAATGGAGCCTGTTCGGAACCAAGTAACCTGTTCTGGGCCTTCCCCACTTCGAAGAGTGGTAACATTGGATCCCAGAAGACATACTAGGGTATTGAGGTCCCGGTCAAACCTCCTGTTGCTGAACGCTGGGCATTACTTTGACTCTGGGAGCCTGGTCTGGGCCTTCCACTGGATGGATTTGGATGAAAACTTCACAGATGGGTGGCAATTGGTCTGGAATGCCTAATGGAGTGGTTGGGGTCCCAGCTGGACCTCAAAACGGAGTGCGCTGGACAGAACTTTGACCCAAGGAGCCTGTTCTTGGCTTTCCCCTGGATTTATCCGGATTCACAAAATTTGGGTGGATTTGGATTTCTGGAGAATCAAACAGCACATCTCTACTCATAATGCACAGAGAATAGACAAAGAAGGACATATCTGTATATGCATATTCTATATCCATCTAGAATATTTTTTTATTTAAACTTTTTATAACATAATCCCAGATCATGTCTATGAGATCAGGGAATTACTTTACATCTGTGAGAATTTCCTGAAGGGCATTGGGGCATATTTATCAAGCCCTGATAATATTGCACATAATATATTATGATCGCATTTTGCAGCAAGAAGTAATATATATATTTTTTTTTTTTACAGGAGGGAGATCCTAAGGAACAGATGTGATATTGTAGCCTGTAGATGCTAATATATACAATGGCTAATAACATCAAGAGATGACATTAATTATTGGAAGACAAGCTACAAAAAGCTGCAGAGCTTGATATATTTGGCCATATTGTCAGAGGCGTCACTTACCTCGGTGACACCCATTGCGGCTGGACTGAGTTGTTTTGGCCTCTCTCAAAAGGGAGCGTGACTTTGTGAAAAGGGGGCGTGGTTATGACCCACGATGTCACGCCCCCTTATGTATGGCGATCTTCGGGGTGTTACCTCCTTCTGTTCTCGGCACACTGTGGGCTTCCCCAGCGCTCCTGCAGCTGCTAGGGCAGCCCACAATCTCTCCCTGCCTCTTTCCATGCCCTGGTTTCATGGTGACACCATCCGACTGGGTGACTTCAAAATAGCAGAGCAGCTCTGCTATATTGGTGACACCCCCACAGATGGGTTCACCCAGTGTGGCCCACATTCCCCTAGTGACTCCAGTACATATTGAAGTCCCTATAGTAATCTCCTATATGTGCTGCAGTATCCTTTAATTACTGTACTGTACATACCCCCAATAAGGAATGCAGGAATTGTATGATAACCTTTCAAAGGATTTTCATAAAAAAAATATTTAATAATTATTCTCCATTGTTTCATATCAAACACCCTGTTATGTGGTTACATGAGATTGTTATTAGGAGACAGATTATTCTCCATGTCTGACACATTTCTTATAGAAAGAGGAAGGAGGTTTTTGTACAGCTCTGTATCACTGTGTGAGAGGGAGCTGAGCACCCTGCTGACAGGAATACTCTGCCTCGTCTTCTGCTCTCACTCCACTAATTGTTAGTTTGTATGCAGTTCCAGAACTAGATCCACTGAACCTGTCTGGGACTCCTGTATATCGGCTGCTTGTAGAATAGATAAGAAGCTTTGGAGGTTGTCCTGATTTCTGTTGGTACCAGGCTACGTAGCTGCCGCTATAACCACTGGTTGTACATGAGATGGTGACTGTACCTCCTGGTGACACAGAGATATAACCTGGGGTCTGAGTCATCACAATCTGCCCACAGGACCCTGAGGATTAGAGGAGACACAGTCATTACTGATACATGTCTGTATATAGTCATATAAATCCTGCTCTGATTATTTATGTTACATGTATAGATTCCCCTACACAGCATCATGTAATGTCCCCAATCTCTCACCCTGAATATAAATGACTATCACAGCCAGCAGGTAACTGTGAGACACCATCTTGCTGTATCTGTGCTGTCAGATAGACACTATAAGACGTCTCCTATACAATGAGATATATATAGAGAGTGACAGGTGAGATGTGACAGGAAATACCCCAGAGACTGTGTATGGAAATAAGATGGAAATAAGCTACATATGCACACGTCATCCTGTCACCTTATATAAAACCCTCTTACACAATAAACAGAACATTAAGAAAATAATGACAAAGATAACTGCGCATCCAAATGCAAAAATACCTAACGCTCCTATGGCACATGTACTACACAGAGTATACACACAAAGGTGATGTGATGGGCATCACAGACAGTGTAATGGTCAGCATTACAGCTTCACAGCATTGAGGTTGTGGGTTCGATTGCCACTATGACCCTATCTGTGTGGGGTTTGTATGTGTGCTTGCGTGGGTTTCCTCCCACACTCCAAAAATATACTGGTAGGTTAATTGGCTCCCAACAAAATTAACCCTAGTGTGTATGTGTGTGTGCATGTGGTAGGGAATATAGATTGTAAGCTCCACTGGGGCAGGGACTGATGTGCATTGCCAAATATTCTCTGTAAAGTGCTGCAGAATATGTGTGTGCTATATAAATGACTACGAGGTGTCAGTAGTCCATGCTGAAATATACTATTTAACCACGTAACTGGTGTGGTTGCATGTGATGTGACCATAGCCAGCAGTGCTTGAGCCATACTTGCCTACTCTCCCAGAACTGTGCCGGGAGCCTCGTTGCACCCCACAAGAGTAGGCAATTCTCCCGGGAATGATAGCCAGCCACCCGCGACCCCCCGTACCCACATGTGAAAGTGGTCAATTCGGAGGACAATGACGCCGGTGCGACCCCATTCCACCCACTGAAGCCACCCCCACCATCTCTTCTGCACTGACCTGGCAGCCCCCTCCCAGAAGGAGCTGCAGAATGTCAGTAAGTATGGCTTCAGCCCACATGGCCACATCTCTTGTGACCGCACCACCCTGCTGTGTCCTCCAGCATTTGGTGAGCTTAAGCAGAACAGCTCTCCTCTGACTCTATGGCCCTACAAGGAGTGACACAGCAGTCTGTGACCACCGACATCACTGCCGGAATCATGTCCCAGAATGCTATGCTGATGGCATTCTGGAGCGCATGCGCTGAGGACATAAGTGCAGGGAGAGGGATCTCTGGGCCTAATTCAGACCCGCTCGCGAGTGCTGAGCGCTCACAAGTGGGTCGATGTTGGCCAAGTGCGCATGCGCACGACGGAGGCAGCTCCATCGTGTGCATGCGCGAGACCAGAATAACGACGGCCTAGCCGTCGCTTTGGGTCTCGCACCAAAGGGGGTGTGCTGTCGATGGTGAGTGACAGCACGTCCCTTTTGGTGGGCGTGCCATGGGAACGCCTGCCGCCTGGGGCCGGCCCCACTGACATCACAAGTGATGTCAGTGGGAGTGCCTTTGGGGCTCCATAGAGCCAAAAGCACTCCAGGGCTTGCGGCAACGAGACCCTACCGCAAGGGTATCGTCGCAAGCCCGATGGTCGCGATGGTCTTGACCATCGCGACCATCTTTTTGGCCACTCACTATAGCTGTGGGTGGTCACCCACAGCTATGCGAGCGGCCAGAAGGCCACTCTGAAAACTAAGAGGGACGGCCCTGATTCAGAGCGAGCGCTCTGTCAGAGCGTCCGGCTCTGAATCAGGGCCTCTGTTCCTCCCATGCACTATTTGGCTGATCTCGGCACTTGATCATCAGACCCCCGGACATCACTGCGCTATTCATGTGTTGAGGTAGAGGGGTAAAACCCCATGATGGTGGGATAATACCCCCCCGGTGTATATACTATCAGTGGGGGTAGGAGATGGGTAAAATAAAGAAATATAGTGTTGGAGGGGGGTAAAATAATTAACACTGGTTACAGGGAAGTGATTAGTACTAAGGCGCAACCACCGGGGGTTTATTGCCAATGGGGTTAGGAAGCTATTTTACAAAGGGGGCCTATGGACACAGGGTGGTGTGAGAAACCTACTAAGCATATTTGTTTCAGAAAAAATATTTAAATATATTTTTAATAATACTCTGGCAGGGAGTCGTGGCTTGGACGCCGGAGAGGAAAGATGCAGCGCCATTGAGCTCCGGACTGGTGTGGGACATAATCCCTTCCCTGGCCGCTCTCATCCTGCAGTCTTGCCTGTTCAGTGTGCCGCGGGCCCATGGAGAGCTGTGTGCATGCCGGAGATTGATTTCAGTGTCTCCGGCGCTGCTTCCCATGGTGGAAACACCTCTCCCACGGCCTCCTCACGTGGGCCAGTGTTACCAGAGGCCCTCTGACTACACAGCAGGTCCTGGTCCTGGTCAATGGTGAGTGACAGCTCACCCCGTTTTGTAGGTGGGTAGGGGGGTGGCTGGACAAACTCAGGCTTTCCCTTAGGAATGCCTGGAGTTTATGGGAGGACCTACTGACATCACTACTGATGTCAGTAGTGGACTTCCTGCTTTATTGGAGCAGGAAGTCGACTCGGCCTTGCAGCAGCCTAGACCATGTCACAGGGTCTTGTCGCAAGGCCGATGGTCACGATAATCACGACGGTCTCCAGGCCGCTTGCACAAGCTGTTGGTGGTCTCCCACAGCTTTGCAAGTGGCATGAGACAATTAAAAAAAATAAAAAATGCCCACAGACCCTGCGAGCTGCCTGCGGCAGCGAGCGGGTCTGAATCAAGGCCCAAGGGTGAAGCTACATAGCACACACTTCATATAATATACCTTGCTTTGATCAAAATTAGTTTACCAGCAGAAGTGATTTTCCTTATAGCTCTTACCCTCTTTGTGAATCACCTAAGCTCTGGTCAGAATTTTCCAGCTAAGGCTTTGTCACCAATGGCGGGATTACTAATGTGATTTTATATGGGAAGGTTCCCTGCCTTCAATTTCTTTGGTCATCAGAGATGACACATTATTTTATGTGACACACATTAAGAGATATTGGACTATATGGATGATTAAACCCTAAAGTGTTATATATTATTGGCTGGACTATGATATTCTAAAATCATTAAGGGCTCTATTTACTACAATCCACATTCTGAATGCAGCTTGTAGTGTGATATTACCGACTGCATTCGCATTGCGAATTCAGCCAATATCACAGGGATTTACTAAAAATCCCTTGGGATAAAGCTCTGTCCCTGCGAATCCCCTCTGCACACTTATCACAGTATTTTAAAAAAAAAACAGTGACAAATGCCCACGCATGCACCGACTGGCCGTCGATAAGCCCCGTCCCCCGCCGATAAGCCCTGCCCCCCGCAATTGCGACCTTCTGACCACCCCCTCACAACTCCCCACACGACCCTCCCTCACTTAATTGCACTTACCTCTGCTGATCGGGCTCTGGTGATGTCCTCCATGGCTCCAGTCAGCTGACATCCCATCCTGCACTGGGACCCGGTCACCTGATGACCGGTTCACAGTGCAGGATGGGAGACCAGCTGAACGGAGGGAGGAGATCACCGAAGCTCCTTTCTCCGGTCCCTGGACTCGACAAGTTATTTTTTACTATTTTTTTTTTGCAGTGTATCAGCGTGTGGTCTGTTTAGAACACAGAGCTGATCACTGGGGCCGGCTTCGGGCACTGCTCTGCCTGTTTGAGTGGAGAAGGAGTCTGGTAACCGGGGGAAACCCTGGAAAACGCCTCTCCCAGGTGGCGTTATTATCACAGGGCTTCCCCTGGTATTTTTTTCACAATTTATTTTTAGTAAGTACCAGGCAGATCGCATTTCCCATTACAATTATGGGAAATGCGATCTGATTGCTAAAAATAAGTGACAATTAGGGGTTGGAGTAGAATTTTACAAAATTTACAAATTTACAAATTCTACTCCAATTGCCCTTTAGTAATTTAGGTGATACTAAAATAATGTATAAAGGGTGTGACCGGGTTACTAAAATTTTAGTAAAAATAATGATAATAAATAGAGCCCTAAGTGATTGCAAGAATTACTGCTAATCCCTAGATCACTTGCTGTGTTCTACCACCATCTAGTGGTAATGAAAGAAATCACTACATCTTCTACACCTTCTACACCTGCTCAAACTCCACGCACATGTGCAGGGAAAAAAGTGGTTGATACTACATCTCTTATCTCTACCGATTTAATTCCAAGTTCTCCCAAGCCTGTGCACCAAGCTACAAATACATTTGCTATGGATGCTACTAAGTCACTAACCTATGAGGATGTGGTTCGAGCCATAAAGGGCACTATTAACCCTATAATAGACTAATACATTTGCAGCCGCAATTAAAGACCTGAGAGAGCACTTAGACTCTACAGACTTACAAGTAGTTACTAATCATCTCTTAAATAAAGTGGACGATTTGGAAAATCGCTCTCGGAGAAACAATCTCCAAATAGTAGGCCTCCCAGAACAAATAAAGGGCCCAGAGATTCTCTCTTTTCTGCATAAAGATTTATTACAACGTATTGGAGCTCTCATCAGACCTACCTGACTTTGCAGTAGAAAGGGTGCATAGATTAGGTCCTTTCGTGAGACCAAACACCCTCACACAGTTATTTTTAGATGCCTTAACTCTGCCCATAAGTCAACAATATGGACTGCAGCTCGTAAAAAGGGAAATCTTGATTGGCAGAACCATCGTCTGATGATGTTCCTGGACTATTCTGTTGAAGTGTTACGTGCATGTAAGGAGATGGCTCCTGTGTGCTCAAAGCTGATAACAGCTCACAGGAAATTTGCTCTACTATTTCTGGCAAGGCTTCACCTATTTCAAGATTTGGGTCCGAATGACTTTACAAATGCTGCAGATGGGTTGGCTTATTGGAAGAGGAAGAGGCTGAATCCGCAGCTTCATCTACCTGACCATGCAACGTATATACTTAAGTAGATGATGTGTATTGTTCCAATTTTAAGCCCAGTCTAATATATCAGTTTGGATTTTTTTTGACTAACCATTAGGGTTATCATTTATTTATTTGCATTTAAATATATGTCCGATATTCTCTTGGCCTTTTTATGTAGAATATGTCATATAGTCAGTTATACCACAAATTATGGAAGTTATTCTCTAGGAAATTGTGCTCTAGATAGATTGATAATGTCCTCTAGAAACTAATTTTTTAAACGTTAGACAAAAATGTCACTATGCAATGTTTTGTTACGCAGGGAATACATCTCAGTATCCCAATATGTTAATCACCTTGGTTGATTTGTTTACAGTTTTCCTAATTACCATTTTTTTTGTCGGGCTTTCTAAGAGCCTTTCTCTCTTTTCTAATCTTTGTTCCCAAATGTATTACATTTGCTTTTATTTGAGTTTTTTTTATTTTTTTATTTTCAGGAATTGTCTTAGAACAATGTGTTACTCAATAAGCTACCCTTGCAGACAGTACCTATTGAAACAGGGTCATGCTGTCCCTTTGATTACTATACACAATCTTTTTTTTAACTACACGGAATACATTGGATATGTCAGGCAAAAATATATCACCTTTCTATAACTTATGTGTGACCTCAAAATTTGCTCTTGGAACGTACAAGGCATTAATTTTCTGGCCAAATGCTGCAAGATTATTTCTTATCTAAATACACAAAGAGCTGATATCTCCTTTTTACAGGAAACACATCTAACAGCCCTAGAACATGAGAAATTGGTGATGCTGGGACAAAAAGTAGTGATTTTTGCTTCTTACATTTCTAAATCCCGAGGCGTTGCAATTTTGATAAGGAAAAACTGCCTTTTACTATGTTACACCAGCAAACAGATACTAAGGGACGATTTGTACATTTGGTAGTTAAGATATTTGAGTTGACTTAAACACTTAGCAACATCTATGCCCCTACAATTTTTGACAAGCAATTTTTAATGTCCCTGGCTAACTTACCGAGTCCGTACCTAGACTCAAATATAATTTTAGGAGAAGATTTAAATATTGCAGCCCCTACTTATCTGGACCATCACTCTACGGCCTCTAATCCTATTACAACACACAGAGTGGGTATACATTATCTTCTTAGACGTCTCCAATTAGTTGACATTTGGCTATACCCTTACCCAATAGATAAAGAATACTCTTTTTATTCAGACCCCCATTCTGCATTTTCTATAATTGACTATTTTCTTACTTCCTCCACAGTAACTTTTAAAATACCAGATTCTGGTATAGAAACGATAGGATTGTCGGATCATGTCCTCATATGGATTAAAGTGCATTCAATTGTTCCACTGGGGGATTTTAGACAATAGTGCTGTGCTTTCCCTCCTTTTTGGTCTTTTCCACAAAATTTAAGAATATAGTACAAACAGCATGGGGCGAATACCAGATGGTTAACTCCCAACATCAACAGAATCCGGCTTTATATTGGCAGGCGGCAAAGGCAGTAATAAGAGGTAAGATCCTCTCATTTGTGGCACAAAATAAAAGACACCAGTCCAAGGTGGTCAGCACAACTAGAACTGATGAATGAATATGAGCTACTCTGTTGCTCTCCATCCCCTCTCCATAAATCCAAATTCAACAAATGTAAATTGACATTTGATACCCTGATTCAGCAGATAGGAGATAAAAGAATACATAATAATAGATATCAATGTTTTTAATATTTTATTTCCTAAACTGATGTACCCGCTCCAAATGCCACCCTTGTGTCTCTCCAAAAATGACACCTATAGATGTACAAAGGCTTTTCAAAGATTCTTATGGAACCATAGGAAACCTAGATTTGCTAGAAACTGGTTACTTCAACCTAAGAGTAAAGGGGGACTAGGTCTTCTGGATATTTTCACATTCTGTTCCATGGCCGCCTTTAGATACGCCTCGGACTGGTGTCTAGGTCAAGCTAATTTTACAAATCAACTACTAGAAGAAGAATTATTTAATCCTTATGCTCTGACAGCCTTGTTGCATCAACCTCGTTCTAAGATGCCATAGGGAACTCTCCAAAATATATTTTTTATGGACACATATAGGGCGTGGTCCTTTATCCATAAAAGTCTCAGTTGAAATCCTTGCAGAACCAAAGTTTTACCATTCTGGGGTAACTCTGATTTTACTCCTTCACTTTCAAATTCTTATTATCTGTGGAAACAAAAGGGATTGGCAGCTATTCAGAATGTATTTGATCCTGGTGGTAATCTTTATTCGTTTTAGCAGCTTAAGGACCTGTACAATATACCCAATTCACATTTCTATATGTATTTACAAATCAGGCACTATATACAAAGTAGATTTACACCAGCTTCTACCCATACATTTAAACTATGTTTTTTGCACACTGCCTTGTTGACACAAGATACCAATAAATTGTGGCATAAAGTATGGTCCTCTTGGTCTCAGGATTTTCCTGATTTTACATTCTCTGACCGAATTATGAAACAACTCCCATCGATCCTAAAGTAGCTGAAGTCAGCTAAACTCCAAAAAATTCATATTAAATTTCTTAATAGAGCCTATCTATCCCAAGCGCATTGGAGCAGAATCACCAATTCAGACCATAAGTTTGCTTGTTGTCCAAAATGCTCCTCCTCTTCTAGCACTTTTATTTATAATATTTGGCAATGCTCTAAGAACAAGAGATTTTGGTATAAAGGAGCTCATTCAGACCCACTCGCTAGATGCGTTTGCTCACTCCCTGCGTATGCAAATCCAGAGCACGCCTAGCAAGGCAGGCGATCACATGGCAAGGCATTAGCACGCCCACAATGTCTTGGCGTGCGATCACTTAGTGTATGCAGAGGCCCACCAGCGATTCATAAGACGCCCACTTGCGCACGTCTTCTCCTGGAAGTGCTTAAAACATTGGTACATCGAGCACCACCGGATGCGATTGCAGCGCTTGAGGTTGACTATACCCTGCCACAAGCACTGCGAGCACTTCAGAGTGTAATCTCACCAAGTGACGTGCACTATGATGCTGCCTTTTAATTATGCACTCCTCTGAAACGGTGTTGAAGTACTCAAGCATGCCTGTGTTCACACCTCCACTCCCCCGTTTCTAGTGGCCTACCCCTGTTACCACGTACAAATGGCCTCTCCTGTCACTCACTCTGTGGGGCTGTCTCTGTGCAGCGAGCGAATGCATCCCGGTCTCTCGCACTGGGCACGTGCATTGCAATGCATACGCATGCACAGAAGAGTGACTATCGGCCAGCTACGAGCGTTCGCATCCTAGCGAGTTAGTCTGAATCAGGCCCAAAGTTCATAACTTTGTCCAACAGATTACAAAGAGCATTCTACCTTTTTCTTGGGAAGCGTTCATATTATCAGACTTTTCTTCTTGGACCCCAACTCTGATTCCAAAAAAATGAATGCCATTATTAACGACTATTATAGCTCTAGCAAAAATTTGATTTTACAGTATTGGTTATCAAAGAGGGTCCCTTCTTTAGAAATGCTGAAGTTTGATTTGCTGAACATAATTCACTTTGATAGGTGTACTGCTCTTTTTGATATTGAAAGGGGAGTCAAGATCTTTTTTGCAAAATGGGAAATGTACTTAGACTTTTTACCTACCACAGCATCTGATACTATCTTGAAAATTTTGGAAAATGCCACTTGGTCTTTGTTGAGATGTATATCTTAGCGGTTCAAATCGGTGCATAATGATATCACATTATAGGTCTTTTCCTTGCTGAGGAATAGCTAATTGAATACATAACTATTGCAAGTCTTTGACGATTGTAAGATGGTTTATTCTTTATCTTATTTTCATTTTCATTATTTTATTTTATTTTATTTTACTTTATTTTACTTTATTTTCATTATATGTTTATTTTATTAACCCCAAGTCTATTGGCACTCACTACTATAAATATTGTTTGTGTATTTTTTTTTGTGTTTACAATTTGGACTCCCTCTCTTTCCCCTTCCCCATAAATAAGAAAAAAAAAGAAAGTTTAGGTATTCAATATTTTAAAAAATGAATGTATTTTATTGATTTTATGTGTTTCTTCTAATACAAGATATACATACATTGTAACATTTTTTACATGTGTGCAACTTTCTATTTTCTGAATACAATAAAAAGATGTTTAAAAAAAAAAAAAGTTTTTGTTTCAATATGACCTCGGTTAATAAAAATTTCCAGGTCTAGAAAGTTTACCCTATTGTTGCTGTAGGAGGAGGTAAACTATGTTTAATTTGTTAGATATAATATGAATCAGAAAACTTTTTTTAAAACTTCTTCGATCTCATCCCAAATGAGAAGCACATTAGCTAAGTAACGTTAAATTTTATGCTCCAAACTTGCTGATCTTCCCAATTTTGCCACAAACAAGTTAGTATAACTCTGAGCAAAGTGACTACACATCGCTGTCCCGGTGAACTGTTTATAATAATTGTGCTCTAAAATGTACTCAATGTTATTCATGATAAAATTTACTTGACTGCTGGGAAGCTTGGTATTGTTGCACAAATAATAATGTGTATGAGCGCATCCATTAGCATGTTGAATATAGGTACAGAATAAAGGGACTTTACATCACAAGTTGCCAAAAAACACGAATCTTTCCACTGTGTTAGCTAGTTGTTGTAGCACAGTTGTTTTGTCTTTACCATCATTTTTTTTGCAACACAAATGGCTGAAGGAACGAGTCTACGTAACTCGAGAGGTTGGACGTGATTGAATTAATTTCAGACACTATTGGGCATCCTGATGGGTTCTTTAGATATTAGTGTATCTTCGTGATTTGGTAGAAGACTGGAATACGTGGTGTCATGTCCGGTTTGGTCAAAATTCCAATGTGATGACCCTCTTCAAGATGATTAGTCAGTTCTCTTTTGTAAAGCTCTGTGGGATCATTTTCTATATGTGGTATCATCTCAGAGAAGTCTTTCTGTTTCAGCCTTGGGCCCGTATTCAATTAGTGTGGCACCCGCAATACTTTTTCAGCTGCCGGACTTTTCGCCTACATCGCGTATTTTAGCCGCGGAAACTTATCGTGCGTGTACCCGTGATTTGCCCTATTCAATTCCAAAAGACGCGAAAACAGAGAATTGCGATGTAAGGTGAAAAGTGGTGTCAGAATCGTGGAAATCAGGCTGAACCCCCCAAAAACAAATGGAAATATTGGGGATCAATGTAGTAGCACCCAATTAGCCCTAATGAAACAGTTTGGGGTACTTAAGTTCACACATTTGCCTCTAATTAGCGTCTTTGCACAAGTGGTGAAGAATGGCATAAAGCAGTATTTTTTGGAGAAAATAAGGAGTCCTGGCAAATTTGGGGTACTTGAAAATGGGTGGAAGCATGTTTAAAAGTCGCTAAAGTGAAGTTATAAGAAACATAATAAAACGCACCTGAAGCAAACACCTGCAATCAAAAAGACACCTCACCCTTACTTGCAGACCCCCCAAAGTCTAGTTCACTACTTTTTATTTTTGCACCCCCATTTTGTACTTTTCACCTCCATTTTCAAATCTTTTTTGGGGTGTTCCTCATTTTTTTAAGGTTTTTTTTATGCTGTTATCCTTTTCGGGGTCTGTCCCAAGGGTGCTGAGTGGTTTCCCCACCTTTGCACCCCAAAATAACGATTTTGCACTTTTTTTCTCCACCTATTCATAGGTGAATCTTTTTTGCCTATTACATTGTATTGCGTTTTTGCTATTGAATATGGAGATAAGTTTCCACTTGGCAAAAAGTCGCAATCGGCGATACTTTTTTGCGGATCTCGGCTTTTCACCTCAAATTGAATATGGGCCTTAGAGTTATTAGTATCCATAATTACAAAGCCTCCACCTTTATCGACTGCTTTAATTATTCATTCTTTATAATTTTTCAGTTCCTCCAAACCTGTTTTTTCTTCCCTTGTTAGATTCATTGTGATTTTGCTTTCTCTGGTAAAGCTTCTATAGCTTTCTCCACCAACTTTTGAAAAGTTTTCAGAGCAGCGCCTTTCATATGGTGTGAAGTGAAGTTACTTTGTGGGTTAAAATTCATATGTACAAATCTTTGGTTAGTACTGAGTGTGTTTGCTGACTTGCTTCTTGTGATGGGGTCTTTGGCAAAATACTTCTTTAAACAAAGCTTCCGTACAAATTTGTGAAGATTGATGCACTGTACATCTCAAACTTGGGTGCAAATTTCAGTCCTTTGCTTAAAAGGCTGACTTGTCCCTTGGTAAGGGTGACTGAACTCAAATTGAAATACCTTTAGATTTATTTTTGTTATTACAGTATCTTCTCTATTCTTCCCTATCTTTTTGTTAACTTGTGCACCCCCTCATTCTCCCTATTCATTATTAGGATGTCACCCTTATACTAGGAGCACTGTTAGTCAATATGGATCAGTTGGTAGAAGAGCAGGAACAGCAACCCAGTACTAGTGCTGCGACTGATGCCAACAGTCATGAAAGTACTTCAACATCTACTAAAGGTGGTCCAGAGGAAATACAGTTTAAGAAAGGACACATGAAATCTAAACAATATTTCACAGTGTTAATAAAATATCACCTCCAATAAGAAAGGGAAAAAAGACTGAGGAAAAATATTAAATTACCAACATGCCATACACTACACCCAGTGGCAATGAAGGGCTCAGACCATGGCCTTCCTTTGCAAGTGGCAGACCTGCTACTGATGTTTCATGAACTACTGTAGAATTTGGACACCAGGGCCAAACATAGGCATCCATGCAACATCATCTCAATCTAAGTTTACATGTGTCACCTTTAAAACAGGCAAATCAGTTCACCATAACAAAACTAAGGGGTACATTTACTAAAGTGAGAGTTTTTAGAAGTGGGTTTTAGTAGAGATGTTGCCCATAGCAACCAATCAGATTCTAGCTATTATCTTCTAGAAGGTGCTAGTTAAATGTTAAGTAGAATCTGATTGGTTGCTATGGGCAACATCTCTTTTAAAACTCACTTCTAAAATATCTAACTTTAGTAAACTTACTCTTAAGGCTTAAGAACAAATTGTGTGTTAACAAACTTCACAAATCTCTGATAAAAGTCTAAGGGCCTGATTCAGAGCTGGACGCAATTAGCACTTGCTCGTCCAGAAAATAGGGGTGGCTATTCAAATGAACTGTTCGCTCTTTGCGGTCTGTTCACGCCTCTAGGTCTGAACGAGCGAACAAAACTTGCGGTCGTTTTTTGGATAAATACGCCCCCTGGCCGCTCGCATCCTACGTCATGTCCGCTATTTATTAGATTAATCGAGTACATCGACCAGCGTATGAACTGCTTGCTATTCTTGTGGTTGGTTTTTGCTACCACAATCTTGCGAGCAGTTCTGGCTTTAAAATAACCTAGTGACGTGGTCAATGACGCTGCTGTTTTAATTATGCACACCCATAAAACGCCCATTTTGACCTTTAAGCACGCCTGCGTTCGGATCTCCACTCCCCGTTTTCAAGCACCTTCCCCTGTTACCACCCACATACGCCTCATTCTGTCACTCAAATTATCAGGCATTCGCTATTTTGCGAGCACATGAATTTCGACTGCACTGACTGGTTCGCGCATGCGTATAACGATCCGTACGCATGTGCAGTTGGGCAAACATCGCTCGGAGCGAACGAGCGGCCGCTTACGAGCGGCTCTGAATCAGGCCCTAAGTTTGCCCACTGGTGCTATATGTGAGTCTGACATTTCTGATACTATACCCTTAGCGAAGCCTTCTTCCACCATTTCTGTGCCCACTGCAAACATTTGGAGATGAGCAGGGTAAGTAAAGATGGTGACTTAGAAATTGAGGATGTTACTGTGAAAGTGCAACAGGGTGAGGGAGATATTTGTGTATCTGACGCTGATGAAGATGTTGTAAAGGATGTTGTTTGTGTTGAAGAAAGTCAGCCACCAGTGGCAGCAGTTCTTGCCTGTGATAAAAAGAAGGCAATTGTTATGCCTGGGCAAAAAACTAAAACAAGTCACCTTTTGTGTGGAACTATTTGTACCCAAATCCTGACAACATTTGTCAAGCCATCTGTACCATTTGTGAAGCCAAAGTAAGTAGAGGTAGGGACATTAACCATCCCGTGCCAATGGCTGTTTTTGCAGGATTTATGATTTTCAACTGTTTTATGGTAGACAAGACCTGCAGATCTCCACTGTAGGATATATTGTAGAGCAGCCCTGGGGGTTTTCAGCCAATGAGAAGATGGTGGACGGGGAACCAATAGTGGATAGAAGGAGTCTGTAGTGCAAGAATGACAAAGAAGAAATATGGTGTAAACTGTATATAATTAATTAATTGATTGATATTATAAATGTATGGAACTCACCTAATCAGGATTAAGGTTTCTTGCTAAGTGATGATTCTTGTTGTATCTGGGACATTGAGCCTGATTCTGAGTCGCACACTATGCCATTATTCACATGTAAGGCTGATATGTTTTTATCTGTGCGTGCATCTATGTAGCACTGTTTATGTGTCCGAATTGTCTGCGCAGAGAAATGCAAAAAATATTCAGATGTGGGGTCTTGGAGTTATATTAGGTGTTCCTGGGCTGTGACTGGGAAGTAACAGAGGTGGCAATTATGAAGGACACAGATGTTATATTTTCTAGGAGCGTCGGGGGTGTTTAGGTGAAAGCGGTTACTATGGTTAGCTGGACCACCTACCACCTACTGCCGGCAGGACACAGTTTGTCCTGTTTTCATGTCTGTCTCTATGAAATTGGGACAAACTGCACTGAGAGGAGGCACATCCAGGACAGCAACAGATGCTGGTGGGTGGCAGAATAGAAGTTTTTGTATGTCAACAGACACAACGAAGTGACATCATGACATGACATTGTACTGCTGGATACATCTGTGAAGATGTAGCAGCAAGCAGCAGCAGTAGGAGGTATGTGTGAGCTGCACTGGTCTGGGGAGACATTAGTCAGGGGTGGAGATGTAGAGAGATGTTTGCTGGGAAGACAGAGGGGTGCCCACCTAAGAGACATGGATGGTGCTGAGAGACACAGGGGAGGCTGAGAGACACTGGGTGAGGGAGAGGCTGTGGCACACAGGGTGAGAGGGAGGCTGTGGGACACAGAGGGTTAGGTTGAGGGACACAGGGGAGGGGGTTAAGGCTGAGGAGGAAGAGGCTGGAAATACAGGAGGCTGGAGTGACCAGGCAGGGGAGAAGAAGCTGGAGAGGCAAGGGCAGAAGGCTGTAAGGACAGGAAGCTGGAAAGACACAAGGGCAGGAGTCTGGAGGGGATATAGAGGGCAGGAGGTGACACAGGCTATGAGTGTGGCTGAACCTCTGTTGCATGATTATAGACATTGGTTATATTACTGCACAAACATGCATCTTCTGGACCATGTGATCTCCTACATGAATATTGAATACCGAATTAAGACACTGTCTGCCAAGAGAAAATCAATTTCTTCTAAGGTTCCCCTTTGCAGAGGACCCACCATATACGTAAGGTGTATTTGGAATGGAATGGAGAGAAATGCTTCCACAGTAACAGGAAATGGGTGGCAAGTGAGACCAATACAGTGACAAATAGCTGTAATCTTAGATTTTCACTTTGGTAAATATTGAAAGGTTGACAAAAACCCTTTAGTGAGTGCTAAAGGGGTTGTGTATCATTGATAAATGGAGCCCTATATATTGGTAGTGATGTTTAGAAGGAATCTATTTAATAACTGTGACATAATATTCTGTATTTATCAGAGGTAATATTTGAATGTGTAATGTAACAGTGCTGCAGAAAATCCTCTGCTGTACAGTATTACTTAGTATGTTCTGCTCCTTTGTGTATATTCCTGTCACTAGATCCTGTTTTGTTCTCTATGCTCCTTGTTCCTATTATGCAGAACACTGTTTCCCCTCTTTAGCCGGTCTATTTATCAATGACTAGTGATAACAATCAAGGGTGCAGAGAGGGGGACGGGTACTAATTACCCAGGACCGGGCTTGCTGGAGGGGTCTGACGGGAGCCCAGGTCCAGCACCGCCCCCTCCCTCTTACCTCACAGCAGCCGAGCACATGCTGCTGTGTGCTGGGCTGCAGCGGCAGATTGTTTGCGGCTGCTGAGCAGCAGCCGCAGCAGTCTCCTATGCCTATTGGGGGAGTGATCACATCGATCTGCGCCGGGCTGGGGGCTCACAGCGCAACCCTCCAGTGCTGCAAAACTTTTTTTTATACTAAGGAGGAGTGGGCATGCCTCCCATGAATAGGCCCCGCCCCTTTCACCTGGCCCGGTGCGTCTCTCAGCACACCTGATAACAAGGAGTTTCTATCACTCATTATCACAGCAACAAAAAATAAGTTATCACCACAATCTGCTAATAAAATGTCATAGGAGCAGCCGAGTAACAAGGAGCCAGTGATCTATCTATAATGGGTGCAGTGTGTGCCGGGCACATGGGCCCCCGGGTCCAGGGGGCCACACACTGCACCCATATTTTTTTAAACTTACCTGTCCGTGGTCCTGTGCCGGGTGTCAGCACTGCTCAGAACACCGGAAAATGGCCGCCGTGGTCATTTTTCTAGTGATCTGCGCATGCGCAGTAGACTCCGGGCACTAGAGTGTGCCCGGAGTCTACTGCGCATGCACAGAATGCTGGAAAATGGCCACCGTGCCCAGTGTCTACTAATGCTGCCAGCCGCTGGGGAGAGAGGAAGGGGCCTCGCCCGCTGGGGAGAGAGGAAGGGGCCTCGCATGGGGAGTGCACTTGGGCCCCTCCTCTCTTAAGATGCCCCTGCAAGGAGCACTGGGAGAAGTTGGGGAAACAATGTGCAATGAAAAAATACATACAGTAGCTGCCTCATTGGTCCTCCACCAATCATGGTTATAGAAATAGCGAAACTTCCATGATCGATATCAAACCCATAGACCATCAGCAGCCAACCATCAAAATGCTTCCCTATAATTAATAAAATTTATCCCAAAAATAGATAAGTAAATTATTTGATGATGTTGCAATGAAATTATATTATTTGTTTCAATGAGTCCAACATATTTTAGTTTTAATATTCTTTGATGGACTGTGGCAGTACTTAGACTCTTACTGAAAAAGGACTTGATGAATACTGAAGGCCTCTTCATGCTTTGAGTTGTTCATGAGTTGTTTTAAAAAAAATCTATCCAGTGGTTTCCCCCAGTCCAATTGGAAGGGTTTCCTCACCACACTGCTAACATAGGGCCTGATTCAGACCCGCTCGCAAGCGCTATGCGCTCGCAAGCAGGTCGATGGCCGGGCAGTACACATGCACCACGCTCCGGGGCTCGCAACAAAATGAGGTGGCTGTCGATGTTGATCGACAGCTCGCCCCTTTCTGTAGGCAGGGAGGGGGGTGGCTGGCCAAACGGAGGCATTCCCGAAGGAACACCTGCCGTTTGAGGGCGGCCCTACTGACATCACTCGTGATGTTAGTAGTTGAGCTTCCTGCTCTATTAGAGCAGAAAGCTCACTGGGGCTTTCGGGAATGAGACCCTACCACAACGGTCTCGTCGCAAGCCCGATGGTCGTGACCATCGTGACCATCACCTGGCCGTTCGCAAAAGCTGTGGGTGGTAACAGTGAGTGGCCAGGAGGCTGGCTCCAAACAAAAGAAAAACCGCCCTGATTCAGAGCGAGCACTCTGAAAGAGCGTCCGGCTCTGAATCAGGGCCATAGAGCCCAATTTAACAAGGATACTAATGGCATACTGTATTTTGAAAACTTAATAGAAATAAGGAAAAAGTGTTGCTGAGGTGTCCGTAGTGTAATTTCTCTTGCTAGGAAAACATAGAATCATAGAATTTGATGGCAGATAAGAACCACTGCCCCATCCAGTCTGCCCCTTTTCATTTATCCTTTTGGCAACTTCAACCCTATTTGCTCCTTACGTCTCTCTTAAGGATATTCTTATGTCTATACCAAGTGTGTTTAAATTGCTCCACCGTCTTAGCTTCAACCACCTCTGATGGAAGGCTATTCTACTTATCCACTACCCTTTTTTTGAAGTAATTTTTCCTCAAATTTCCTCTGAACCTCCCTCCCTCCAGTCTCAGTGCATGTCCTCGTGTTCTTGTACATCTCTTCCTTTGAGCCTCCCTCCCTCCAGTCTCAGTGCATGTCCTCATGTTCTTGTACATCTCTTCCTTTGAAGAATGCTTCCCTCCTGTACCTTGTTAAAACCCTTGATTTGAAAGTTTCTATCATGTTCCCCCTTTCCCTCCTCTGTTCCAAATTAAACATATTAAGATCTTTTAGTTTTTCCTGGTAAGTTCTGTGCTGTAGGCCATGCACCATTTTAGTTGCACTGCTTTGTACAGTCTCTAATGTATTAATATCCTTTTGGAGATGTGGCCTCCAGAACTGAACACAGTATTCTAGATGAGGCCGTACCAATTATCTATACAGTGTCTTTATGACTTCTTTCTGCTACTGATTCCTCTCCCTATACAACCAAGCATGTGACTTGCCTTCCTCAATGCTTTGGTGCATTGCTTGCCTGCCTTTAAGTCATCTGAAATGGTGACACCAACTGTAAATCCCTTTCCTCCTCTGTATTTTCCATTATAGTGTCCTTGATACTATATTTAGCCTTTAGGTTTTTGAGACCCAAGTCCATGATTTAGAATTTTTTTTACATTAAACTGTAGTTGCCATGTTCTTGCCCATTCCTCTAGTCAACCCAGATCCTGAGTCATTTGTTTTACCCCTCCAGATGTGTCTACCCTGTTGCATACTTTTGTGTCATCAGCAAAAAGGCATAGTTTCCCTTCAATTCCATTTGCAATATCACCAACATAGATATTAAAAAGCACTGGTCCAAGTACAGATTCCTGGGGTACTCCACTGGTTACCTTTCCCTCCTGTGAATACTCTCCATTTACTACAACTCTCTGTTTCCTATCCTGCAACCAATATCTTATCCATTCAACAGTCATCAAATCCAAATCCATGCTTTCCAGTTTGTTTATTAGTCTGCGATGCGGGACCATGCCAAAGCCTTACTAAAGTCTAGATAAACTACATCTATGCCACCTCCGCTTGATCTATTACTTTTGTCAACTAGTCAAAAAAGTTAATAAGATTTGTTTGGCATGATCTCCCCTGAGTAAATCCATGCTGTTTGGGATCCTGTCAATTGTTGGATTTGAGATATTCCATCACTCTTTCTATTAATAGTGTTTCCATTATTTTTCCCGCTACTGATGTAAGGCTCACTGGTCTGTAGTTACTTGCTTCTTCTTTGCTTCCACTTTTGTACAGTGGTATTACATTTGCTCTTTTTCAGTTCTCTGGAGGAGTGACGACAGGTGGCCTTTGGGCCGTGAAGAAGGATGCGGCCTCTGGGCCATGAAGCAGCCTTGAGGGCTGAGAACTCTTGGTTGAATGTCACTGTTGTGCAACTTGTGCCGCCAGGTTGACACAAGCAGCAGTATGCTGGCTTGCGTACACTTGATGCTGATGTGCAACTTGTGCCGCCGAGTTGACACAAGCAGGAGTACCACTGGATGGCAAACACTGGGTGCCGAAGGTGCGGCTTGTGCTGCCTGGATGACAAAAATGGCAAGAGCAAAACAATGCAGACTGAGGAACTGGATTCTCAACTTGAACTGGAGACTCACAGCAGAGCCAGAAACACTCTGTCACCGGCACCTGAGCAATGCATCGACAAGATAGAAAAAGGAGGATGCATCAATCCTGTTCCAGCAGATGTGATGTCAGTCAGATGAAAGGGGCATTATTTATTTATTATTTATTTATTACCAGGCATGAAGGAGATGCTGTCTGTGGCCATTACAATTTCTAGACATTCATAAACCATAGAATTAAAAATGTCAGGCAGCAATGCCCCAAACAGCACATAATGCAAAGAAAAGAGGTGCAAGATGGAATTGTCCCTGGGACCTCCCACCCACCCTTATTTATACAGGACATGCACAATTTAACAAACCATTCAGTTCAGCAACAGGGACTGCCACTTGTGGCTGAAATGATTGGTTTGTTTGGACCACCCACAAAACAAACTGCCAATGCACAGTGGACATTGTTGGCAATGATCCCATACACAAACTGGCTTTACATTAGATTAGATGTAGTCATCATCATCATCATCAGTGTGTGCATCCTCCTCTTCTTCACACAATATTAATTCATCCCCACTGGAATCCACCATTAGACGCTTCCGTATTTTTTTTACTTAAGTGCTGGTAAAGGTCTTCCATGTGGAATTTGTAATTAATTTTGATGAACATCATCTTTTCCACATTTTGGGGTAGTAACCCCTGTTGATGATCAATGACAAGGTTCCCGGCTGCGCTGAAAACTTTTTCAAAGTTCACACTGGAGGGTGGGCAACTTAACTACAGCAAAGGCAGTTTGTGTAAGGGACTCCAAATTGCCTCTTTTTCCTGCCAGTAGTGAAAGGGACTGAGTGACATGCTTATTTGGATGCTATCCGTAAAATAATCATCCACCATTCTCTGAATGGTGACCGTATGAAATTGGATGCAGGACTACTTCAGATCATGAATGAGGGTGTGGAGATTGCAGGTGTTTGGATCCAGATAGAAGTGAGCAGCTAGGTGACACTGGACTGATTGTTGTTCAGTTTTTTGTCCCCAAAGTTTTAGAATTTGAAATACCCTTTCCAATTTGATGCGCTGCAAGTGACATAACAGGGAGGAGGTTCCTAGGTGGTTAAGGTCCTTACCTCTACTCACTGTTACATGGCAATGGTTACAAATGGCTTGGCAAAGGTTATTTAGGTTTGGGTGGAAATAATTCCACACATGAGAAGTGGATTTTTTGGTCCATTGCTTAGGCATGGCAACAATGGGATTTTTCCCACCATGGGCAACAACTGTTGCCTGATTTAATTTTTACACAAACATCCTCCACAGCAACATCCTCATCACCCTTGTTGTTATCGCCAAGTACATTAATATCCTCCTCATCCTCCTGCTGCAATTCCATAGAAGCATCCTCAATTTCTATGTCAGCATGTTGACTTGTGCTGCTCATCCCCACATTTGCAGAGGGCACACAAATGGTGGAAGGAGGATTCTCCTCAAGTACAGTATTAGAAAGGTCAGGCTCACACATGGCAACTGCGGACACACTTGGACTCTCCTCGGGGATCTGCGACTTTTCGCAGCACACAGTTGGTTCTGGTGTCTTACTCGTCTTAACAATTTAATTTTTTTATACCTCTTCTACAAGCATAAAGGGCTTTCATCATCATAACTAGAATCACCAGTCATAAATAAAGGCCAAGGCCCTATCCTTCCCTTGACACTTTGTGTAGTGAATGGCATATTGGCTTGGCAAAGGTTATTTGGATTTGGATGAAAATAATTCCACACATGAAAAGTGGATTTTTTGGTCCATTACCCAGGCATGGCAACAATGGGATTTTTCCCACCATGGGCAACAACTGTTGCCTGATTTACAGTTTTTACACAAACATCCTCCACAGCAACATCCTCATCAACATCAACATCCTCATCATACTTGTTATCGCCAACTACATAAATATCCTCCTCATCCTCCTGCTGCAAATCCACAGAAGCATCCTCGATTTCTACATCAGCATGTTGACTTGTGCTGCTCATCCCCACATTTGCAGAGGGCACATAAATGGTGGAAGGAGGATCCTCTTCAAGTACAGTATTAGAAAGGTCAGGCTCACACATGGCAACCACGGACACACTTGAACTCTCCTCTGGGATCTGTGACTTTTCGCAGCACACAGTTGGTTCCAGTGTCTTACTCGTCTTAACAATTTAAATTTTTTTTATACCTCTTCTATAAGCAGAAAGGGCTTTAATCATCACAACTAGAATCAAGAGTCATAAATAAAGGCCAAGGCCTTATCCTTTCCTTGACACTTCGTGTAGTGAATGTCATATTTCCAATTTTTTGTTTCTCTAAAGCTAACTTAGCTTTAGATTTTTTTTTTCATTAACAGGGTAAAAGGTGATTTTTATACATGGCCTGACTTAAGCCCTGGTGCATCGGCCTTCATAGATGACATTGACGGCTTTACATCATCATCATGACTGCTGTCGGCACCTACAAGACTGGTATGTGGATCCTGCTCTCCTGTTATGTCACTGTCCTCCATACTCATACACTGTCCTCCATGTGGTCTTACAGCAGTGTCACAAAGCAATTATAGCGCAGCTACATTGTGGATAACGCACACAACCACACACAGAAAAAATATACTATATTTTTTTCACACTGGGGGTGAAGAGCACCCCTGAACGAGGCAGCAGCCCCTTGATAAATGACACAGGCAGTACCCCTGCACACCTATGTTTATAATAAGTGTGGCTAACGCGCACACACACAGAAATAAAAAACTTTCTTTTTTTCACACGTGGAGAAGCACCCCTGAATGAGGAAGCAGCCCATTGATAAATGACATAGGCAGCACCCCTGTGCACCTACATTGCTGATAAGTGGCTAACGTGCACACACAGAGAAAATACTTTATTTTTGTCACACTGGGGGGAAGCACCACTGAAAGAGGCCGCAGCCCCTTGATAAATGACACAGGCAGCACCCTGCGCACCTGCATTGCTGATAAGTGTGGCTAATATTTTTTTTTCACACTGGGGGTGAAGAGCACCCCTGATGGACAGAGCACCCCCTGGACAGCACAGCAGCACAGCCAGCCAGCCCCTATGGACAACAGCCAGGCTGCCCCTATGGACAGGACAACAGCCAGCCAGCCTCTATATGGACAGCAGCCAGCCCCACCCCCTATGGACATTAAGAAGCCAGCCCCTAAGTGACAACAGTAGCCAGCCCCTATGCACAGCGATCACATTCACAGCCCCCTCCCTCTTCACTCTCCGCAGCCAGAATGAAATGGTGGTGATCGCAGGGAACTTTTATACAATCCAAAACCCGCGAGAATCCAACAGCGGGATGATGACGTTTTGCCTCATTTTGAGATCCGAGTCAGATGGAAAAATCCGAGCTGGTTTGGATCCGACTCGGATCTGCATAATTCGGGTGGGTTCGGATCTCTGAGATCCAAACCTGCTCATCTCTAATTGTTATTAGAGGTCTAGTCATTAAAATAATAGTATCCCCTGTGATAATTAAGGATTGAGTTCAATCCAAGCATTGGAGGCATTCATCATGCCTCCTATACTTACAATAAATGTCACTTCTGAAAAGCTACTCTTTTTGGGTACAGCTTTTCAGAATATGGGAACATTTCTTCTGCTGCCTGGACTCTTCGCAACCTGTTTTGAAGCTGCGTAGGCTGCGAAGAGACAGTGAAGCAGCAGGAGAAAAGATGAAAGAGTCCATCTCCCCCTCCCCCAGCCTGTTCGCTCCCCCCAACCAAACCCTCTGCCTGACCTCTGACCCCTCTAACCCCATGTCGGTGTAGAGCTGCAGCACCCCCGCTGAGACCATGCAGCCCCTCAGCAACATTTCTACACTGACGCTGTTGTGACCTCTCCCTTTGACCCAACTCACAGGAGGAGAGCTCAGGAAGCAGGGTGGGAGTTGCATTAATGTGAGAGGACACAGCAGGGAAGGATTATTTCAGATCTCTATGCTGTATTGGGTGTTGCACGCCATCTCAGGATGGCATACAGTATCACCGTCAAGTTTAAAAAAGAATGCTTTTTCTGAACCTGATGAAATATATAGTATGGGGACTGTGGAAATTATCAGGGAGGGATGCCAGGCATGCGGCGCCATCGCACGCTACAGAAAAGGGGACGTGGCCTTGCAGGCAGGAGGCATGACCTCGCGGCCCAAATCCCGGCCCGTGGTTATCCTGGAGGTGGTGGGGGTTGCCGGAGGTGCAGAGTGCCGGCTCCCTTACTGTGACAGGAGCTTGTGTTGCCACTGTCGGGGAAGAATTGTAACCGGGAGATATCTGTGATATTTACTGCATTACAGGAATGACGAATAACCCTGGCAATTAATTTCTACAAAAATAGGTGAAAATATAAATTTTCACCTACTGTTGTAGAATTTTAGTGATGATGAATTGACCCCTATTAGATGGATTATTCTGAGACACATTTCTTACAGGGGGCAGGATGTACTAACCTTGTGGTGTACATCCCGCCAGTCACCGCAAAATGACTAATCGCATATGTACTAACATACAGTATGCGATTAGTATTGCAAAAGAGCTGCCCTTTGCGAAGTAGTCGACGTTGGGTGAGGGGGTCTCCATCAGTCTCCACCCCCTCCGAGCCCTGGGAGTTTCCTCCTGTGCAGGAAGTCCCGGGCTCCTCCTCTTCCTCCTTGCACCCGCAGGCTTCTATAGGTTAACACCGAAAATAGGGCATAGTACATATGCAAATGTGGTAAAAACATTGATTTTACTACAATTTTCGTTTAGTACATCCCGCCAAGAAAAAGGAAGGAGGTTTTTGTGTAACTTTGTATCACTGTATGGGCGGGATGTACTAAAGGAAAAATGTGGTAAAAACCCTGTTTTCATATGTAGTAAGCCCTGGCCGTCCTATTTTCGGTGAGGAGGGTAATGCCATAAAAACCTGGCGTTACCCTATAAGCATACTTGCCTACGTTTGAAAAAGTATTTCAGGAAGATTGTGGAAGCATCACCTATGAGCGCGGCGGTAATGTGGTCATGTGCTGCTATATCTGAGAGGCGTGTCATAAACCTGACTTACATCCAAATGTAAACGAGCCCCAAAGCAGTTAGTAAGATCTATTTGTTCATGAAAACACACTAATACTTTTAAGTAAATGCATGTAGCTATAGGGATCATAGGGTCTCATTCAGACCCGCTCGCAAGCGCTATGCGCTCACAAGCGGGTTGATGGATGTGCATTGCGCACGTGCGGCATGCACAATGTGCATGTGCAAGCCCTGTAGCGAGTGAAAAATTCACTTGCTCCGGGGCTCGCTACAAACGGGGTGGCTGTCAATGTTAATCGACAGCTTGCCCCATTTTGTAAGCGGGGAGGGGGGGTGGCTGGATAAATGGAGGCATTCCTAAAGGAACGCCTGCCGTTTGTGGGTGGCCCTACTGACATCACCAGTGATGTCAGTAGTGAGCTTCCGGCTCTATTAGAGCCGAAAGCTCACTGGGCTTGCGGCAGATGAGACCCTACCACAAGGGTCTCCTTGCAAGCCCAATGGTCGCGGCCATCACGACCATCACCTGGCCGCTCGCAAAAGCAGTGGGTGGTCACCCACAGCTTAGCGAGCAGCCAGGAGGCCGGCTTTTGAAAAAAAAGCGGCTGCCCTCATTCAGAGCGAGCGCTCACTTTTTGCAAGCGGCTCTGAATGAGGTCCATTGTTCCTTATTACCAATGCAGGGGAATTATACTAATAAATGTGAATTATATATATATATTATATATACATATATATATATAATCAGCTACATAATGGGAGTAAGGTGAAATCAGGGAGATTGAAAGACTCTTTAGGGAGACAGGGATATTGCTACTATTTCAGGGAGTCTCCCTGACAATCAGGGAGAGTTGGCAAGTATGCCTATAGAAGCCTATGGGCTTCTTAACGCATCATGCTCCCAGTGCTGCACCCACTGCCCTGCAGTCACCCAGCACTGATCCCAACTCACCGCAGTCTCCTTGTCGCTGGCCCGTGCTCCTCCTATGTCCTCCACCTCCTTCTCCTCCTAATCATCTTCCGGTTGCAGGGAGGAGGAGGAGGAGGAGCCAGGACTTCCTGCGCAGATCACCAGCTGGAATCTCCTGGGGCTTAGAGGGGACGGAAAACCCTTGGGCATTACATGATAAACATAACATCACATGAAGTAGATAAAACACAGATAACTGTTTAGAACAGAGTTTCCCAAATGCGGTTCTCTAGGCTCCGCAAAAGAATATGTTTTAGAGATGTCCATGGCTGCGCACAGGTAGTTACATCAAATTGACTGAGGTACTAATTAAGTCACCTGTGTTCAACCATGGATTTCTCTAAAACCTGAACTGTTGTGGAGCCTTGAGGACCGCGTTTGGGAACCTCAGGTTTAGCATTAGCTGCGCATGCAATTGCAAAAATGCTTAAAACTCCTATGGGGCATGTATTACACAGAGTGTATGCACAAAGGCACTATTGCGATTCAATGCACACTATTATAAATGTTGTGGAATAGTGATGAGCAGTGACTAGGAGGTGGCTAGTAGTCAATGATAAAATATTCTGTTAACCACTTAACTGGTGTGGTCACATGTGATTGACATCCTCTTTCTCCACCTTTCATTACCCATTATTTATTTTATTTATCAACATTCACCATGGGTGTTTGAATTCATCCAACCTTACTACACCATGAGTTATAGTTTTTTCTTCTACTTCCATATATGAATGAAAACTCTTTGAAGAGGAAGAAAAACAATACTACAAACACCATTGATTACATCTTTCATTTATTGGCTAAGTGTCATTACACCATATTTATTCAAACTTGCCTACACTCCCGGAAGTCACAGGAGGCTCCCGATATTTCAGGTATCCCCCAGCATCCCTGCAAGTGTAGGCAGATCTCCCACATGCTGCCCACTTCCTGCTGAATCAGGCAGGATGGGGAGATTATATGGGGAATTTGCGGGTCAGCGAGAAGGGGGCAAGGCTAAATTACGCAATTTGCATAATTAAATGTAACCCCCTCCTCGTGGACCTGCATCACGGAATTTTCCAGGAAAGGGCAGGACTGTTGGTGTAATTAAGCCTCGCCCCTTTACCAGGAAAAGTCCACAAAGGGATGTTCTCAGCAGCAGGTCTCTTTTGCTTACTCAGCTCAGTCAGCAGCAGCAAGAGAAGACACCATAAGGCAGGTAAGAGAATCAGTGGACACTGAAGCTTAGTGTAGTGTGGGGAGAGTTACAGTGAGTAGGGGGTGAGACAGGCTCCCAGCACTCAGACCCATCTCCATGTGTGCCTCCCCAGCCATTGGCTTCACCACACATCACTGTCGGACACCCCTGCACCAATTGGGATGAAACCAATGCAAAGTGTTCCAGTTGGATCTTGGTCAAGTTTTAGTTCCCTTTGGTGTACACTGGGCAAAACTTTGACCCGGTAAAGCTGGGAAGGACTTGGACCCGGCAAGCCTGTTCTGGACCTTTCACTTGATGGATTTGGATGAAAATTTTACAAAGGGATGGCAATTGGTCTGGGATGCCTAATGGAGTGTTTGAGTCCTGGTCGTACCTCATTGCAAAGTACACCTGGTTGAACTTTGACCCATGGAGCCTGTTCAGACCAGGGGATCCTGTTCTGGGCCTTCCCCTGGATGGGTTTGGATAAAAACTTCAAACCGTGGTAACATTGGATCCCAGAAGACATAGTAGTGTATTGAGGTCACGGTCAAACCTCCCGTTGGTGTATGCTGGATAGAACTTTGACTCAGGGAGCCTGGTCTGGGCATTCCACTGGATGGATTTGGATGAAAACTTCACAGATTGGTGGCAATTGGTCTGGAATGCCAAATGGAGTGGTTGGGGTCCCAGTCCGACCTCACAACAGAGTGCACTGGGCAGAACTTTGAGCCAGGGAGCCTGTTCTTGGCTTTTCTCTGGATTTATCTGGATTCAAGAAATTCAGGTGGATTTGAATTTCTGGAGAACCAACCAGCACATCTCTACTCATAATGCACAGAGAATAGATGAAGAAAGAGATATCTGTATATGCATATTGTATATCCATCTAGCTTTTTTTTTATTTAGAATATTTATAACATAATCCCAGATCCTGTCTATGAGATCAGGGAAATTACTTTATTGCTGTGATAATTTCCTGAAGGTCATTGGGGCATATTTATCAAGCCCTGAAAATATTGCACATAATATTTTATCATCAGATTTTGCAGCGAGAAGTAATAAATATATATATATTTTTTTTTTTTTACAGGAGAACCTAAGGATCTCCCTTTGAAAACAGATGTGATATTGTAGCCTGTAGGTGTAGGCTAATATATACAATGGCTAAACACATCAAGAGATGAAATTAGTTATCAGGAGACAAGCTCCAAAAAGCTGCTGAGCTTCATATATTTGGCCATATTGTAGTCCCTATAGTAATCTCCTATATCTGCTGCAGTATCCTTGTATTACTGTCCTGTACTGTACATACCCCCAATAAGGAATGCAGAAAATGTCTGGTAACCTTTCAGAGGATTTTCATCAAAAAAATCTTCAATAAATATTCTCCACTGTCTCTAATCAGTCACCCTGTTATGTGGTTACATGAGATTGTTTTTAGGAGACAGATTATTCTCCATGTCTGATACATTTCTTACAGAAAGAGGAAGGAGGTTTTTGTACAGCTCTGTATCACTGTGTGAGAGGGGAACTCCAACCCTGTTGACAGTAATACTCTGCCTCATCTTCTGCACTCACTCCACTAATTGTTAGTGTGAATGAAGTTCCATATCCTGATCCACTGAACCTGTCTGGGACTCCTGTATATCGGTTGGTTGCATAATAGATAAGAAGCTTTGGAGGTTGTCCTGATTTCTGTTGGTACCAGGCTAAGTAATTCTCTATACCAGTACTGGCTGTACATGAGATGGTGGCTGTACCTCCTGGTGACACAGAGATATAACCTGGGGTCTGAGTCATCACAGTCTCCCCACAGGACTCTGAGGATTAGAGGAGACACAGTCATTACTGATACATGTCTGTATATAGTCATATAAATCCTGCTCTGATTATTTATGTTACATGTATATATTCCCCTACACAGCACCATGTAATGTCCCCAATCTCTCACCCTGAATATAAATGACTATCACAGCCAGCAGGTAACTGTGAGACACCATCTTGCTGTATCTGGGCTGTCAGATAGACACTATAAGACGTCTCCTGTACAATGAGATATATATAGAGAGTGACAGGTGAGATGTGACAGGAAATACCCCAGAGACTGTGTATGGAAATAAGATGGAAATAAGCTACATATGCACATGTCATCCTGTCACCTTATATAAAACCCACTTACACAATAAACAGAACATTAAGAAAATAATGACTCAGATAACTGTGTATGCAATTACCAAAATACATAAAGCTCCTATGGCGCCTGTATTACAGAGTGTACACACAAAGGCGATGTGATGAGCAGTGACTAGGAGGTGTCAGTAGTCCATGCTAAAATATTCTGTTTAACCACCTAACTATTGTGGTTGCATGTGATGTGACCACAGCCAGCAGTGCTTCAGCCCAAACAGTCACATCTCATGTGACCGCACCACCCTGCTGTGTCCTCCAGCATTTGATGAGCTTATGCAAAACACATCTCTTCTGACTCTACGGCCCCACAAGGAGTGACGCAGCAGTCTGTGATCGCCGACATCACTGCCAGAATCGTGTCCCAGAATGCTATGCTTATGGCATTCTAGAGCGCATGCGCTGAGGACACAAGTGCGATGAAATGGATCTCTGTCCCTCCCATGCACTTTTTGGCTGATCCCTGCACTTGATCATCAGATCCCCTGAAATACACTCTACTGCATTCTGCATGTGTGGAGGGCAAGGGGTAAAGTCCCATGGGGTGGAGTAATATCCCCTCCAGGTGTATCTGCTATCAGTGGGGGTAGGATATGTGTAAAACAAAGGAATATGATGCTGGAGAGGGGTATGGGGGGGCATGATGAGATGGAGAAACTGCACCTACATTTCTGCAAGTTCTGATAGTGGCATCTAAAGATACACCAATCGCTGACAGTGGGCAACTCAGTCCTTGCACATTCAGTCTCACAGATGTACACAAGAGACGGAGTTTGTAGTGGCATTTACATAAAGTCATAACCAGACGACCAACATTAGACACTGACACGGCCACTTCTGCGTCCACCTCTGAATATCTGAAGTTCTAAAACCTCATGGGCTCCTAAGGAAGCTGTTGGTTTGGGGTCACCTGAACTGGTCTAGTATAGTATATAGGAATGATTCCTGGACTGCACACCCTGAATATATATAATGGGAGGTGCTACCTGTTGAGACTAATTGCAGGCACAGAAATAGACAAATATCAGGTGCACAAATCGAAATAACTGTTTATATATAAATGCAATAAAATTTTGCAATCAATAGAGGTTTTTAGCATAATCATGGCCAAGGTTATGGGCCTACCCACCATATCCAGGTAACCTCTGTAGGGTAGGTCCCTAACATACTAGGGTTCAAATCCAGATTGCAGAACACCCCTAAATCTGCTCAGCCTAACCACCCCAGGGCATCACCATAGCGAGAAAAGTGAAGTAAAAAACAGTAAGAGCAGCCATGGCTGCATAGAAAGGTGAAAATACAAATATAATAAAAACAAACAATAAAGTGTTAAAATTGTGCAGAAGAGAAAGAATGTGTTATAATGCGATGCCCTGGGGTAGACCAGCCAAAGCAATCCAGGGAACTCACGCCCCAAAAATCAACTCAAAGTTGCACTACAATATATAAACTTGTAGGACTTACCTAAAATTGTGCCTATTACTAGTGTGCATATACAATATCAGACTCCATGCTTTTAAACCAATAAGGGAGGGGTGCTAGTCCAGACTGAGGGCATCTCCTTTCCTTTAGTTGTGCAATAAAGCACATTAAATAGAGTATATAGGAAAGATTCCTGGACTGCACACCCTGAATATATATAATGGGAGGTGCTACCTGATGAGACTAATTGCAGGCACAGGACCAGACAAATCACAGGTACACAACTCCAAATTACTGTTTATATATAAATGAAATAAAATTTTGCAATCAATAGAGGTTTTTAGCATTATCATGGCCAAGGTTATGGGCCTACCCACCATATCCAGGTAACCTCTGTAGGGTAGGTACCTAACATACAGTACTAGGGTTCAAATCCAGAGCACAGGACACCCCTAAATCAGCGCAGCCTAACTACCCCAGGGCATCGCCATAGTGAGAAAGTGTGCAGTCCAGGAATCTTTCCTATATGCTCCATTTAATGTGCTTTATTGCACATCTGAAGGAAAGGAGTTATTCTCGAGTTGAACTGGTTTAGTATTTTGCCTGTGAGATTATCAAAGCCTCTTTGGACTTTGCTTTTTTTGTAGACCTGCCAAATGCAGAAGGACATTGAGTTTGATCCTTGCACAGTAGGTAAAGGACCAAAGGCAGTGTGGCTCATTGTACAGTGCTTTAGAGGACACTGATTTAGCCATACTTGCCAACTCTCCCTCATTGTCAGGGAGACTCCCTGAAATAGTAGCAATCTCGCTGTCTCCCTGAAGAGTCTAGCAATCTCCCTCATTTCATCCTTACCCCCATTATGAAGCTGTTATATCAAAAAACAGAGATATATACATTCAAATGGGATCATTAGTGTCATTTCCTTGCATTGGTTATTATAAGGCACAATGATCCCTATGAATTTCTGAAAAGTATTAGTGTGTTTTCATCAACAAACAGATCTTACTAACTGCTTTTTGGCTGGTTTACATTTGGATGTAAGTCAGGTTTAGGACACGCCTCTCAGATTTATTAGTACACGCCCACTGTAACACGCACCCATAGGTGCTGCTTTCACAATCTCCCTGAAATGCTTTTTCAAAAGTAGGCAAGTATGGATTTGGCCATTTATGTTAGAGAAGCCTGATCAGTGTACTCCCTGGCTTTTGGTAATGTGAGATATTTCTGTGTGTTTGAAAATACAGATGTACACATTTTTTATACTGTATAAATTAAAAAATACTCTCCCAGATTGGCCGGGCAAGTCTACTTGCTGGCCGCCACCCTAACGCATACCTTAAGATGCCTTAAGGGAGGGGCAATGACATAATTCACGCTGAATCGAATATTCATGGCCCCACCCCCTACTTTCCAATGCCAGTAACTGCTCCCCCCTGCTCTGCCCCTAATGCTGGGTAATGTTCCTGGTCATACCCCCCCCCACACTGTGCCGACCTGGCTGCCAGAATGTCAGCAAGTACAGTATGATTGGGTGAGCAGTCAGTGATGATTAGGCAATAATAACTAAATAGCACTGTATCCTCACAGCATTAACTCCTGGTTATTATAATATGGAACAAATCTTCCACATGGCTAATAGTTGTAAGTGCAATATTTTTTCCTTTCCACATAATTATCATCACTTGGCCTACAGGAGCGATTTTCTCTCGCACTCTGCATATAGTTACACACACTGCGATCACTGACGTGGAGAAGAACACTGGGAGACAGCTCTCTGTATGGAGAGGCCGTAGCACAGTGATAAGCATTTCAGTCTGTCCTTGGAGATTAACATTGGGCGCACTTAGGCATTCTTTCCTTATTATATAACTAAATCACATATAACTGCTATATATCAATCTGATTCATTTCTCCTCATATCCAGGGACAGTGCTAGGGTGTTTGGCACTCCTGCCCCCTGCAAACTATAAAGTTGTGCCCTCCCTCCTATATTCTATGAAGGGGCAGTGCAGATCGAAAGGGTATGGTCTCACAAAGGGCATGACAACACATTGGTACCCCCAATTCAAATTACCCCACACAGTAGCATAATCCTATTCACATTACACCGCACGTAGTGCCCAAATCACATTACACCACACACTGGTGTCTCTTTATTCACATTATGACACAGTAATGTCCCTTATGCATGTTACGGTACACAGTAGTACCCCTTACACATAATGCCATGGTAATAGTGCCCCTTATACACATGTCACAGGATTACTGCCCCTTACACACATTATGCCACACAGTAGTACCCCTTATACACATAATGCCACAGTAGTTGTGCCCCTTATACACAATGCCCACAGTAGTGCCCCTTATACACAATGCACACAGTAGTACTGCGCCTTTATACACATAATGTCCACAGTAGTAATGCCCCATTTATACATTATACAATTCTAGTCCCCCCACATTATGCCACACAGTACTCACAGGAAGCAGCATCAGGTACCCGACAGAGCAAAGACACAGCCTTAGAATGAATCTCTCCCATGAAGCTGCTGCTGATCTCCATGGGTCAAAGGAGCATATGATGGGCTCCTCCAATCAGAGCTCAGCCCATGCTCCTCTCAGCACAGTCTCATGGTAATTATTGCTCAATAGTGCATTGCCCCAGTCTGGCCTGGGGAATTAGCACCAGTGGACTTGAGACTGAAGAGCCATGCCTCAAGAGGCTCGATGAATACCATAATTTCCAGTGTGAAATTAAAGCAGGGGGACTTAGCAAGGAGATATCAGTGATATCTCCTGTGTTAAGTCTCTACATGAATACTAAAATAATGTTAATTAAGGAAAATGTCCTTAAAATTTTTATTTTAGTGTTGATGAATAGGCCCATGACTCCCAAACAGCCCTCATGGTGCACCTGCTCTGCATCGGATTGGAAGGAAATCAATTCAGAAACATATGAGAAATATCCCAAGAGAGGATATACTTCACATAAGATATGGTTAAGGTTTCTACAGCGCCCTCTGGAGGACTTATATGATACGGCCGTATTCAATTAGAAGCGAAAAGTCAGTTTTTGCGGAAAAGTATCGCCGATGACATCATTTTCGCCGAGTTCATTTATCCCCATATTCAATTTCAGCGTCTTTTCGCTGGCACGATAAAGCAATGCAATGTAATAGTCGAAAAAGTTTGAATATGAAAACCCGCAGAAAAAAGTGCAGAATTGGGGTTTTGGGGTGCAAACTTGCGGAGACCACCCTAAACCCTTTATATACCCCCTGACACTAACTGCGTCACAAAAGCAAAAATTTATACAAAGGACACCCCAAAAAAGCACTGTGAAAAAATGGGCTAAATAAAAAAGTTGGGGTACAAATTCAAAAACTAGCGAAATAGCATTTGGGGGGGTCTGCAAGTATGGGGGAGGTGTATTTTTGATTGCAGATGCTTGCTGAAGGTGCATTTTTGGTGCTATTTAATGCTTGGCTTTACAGATTTTAAAATATGCTTGCACCTATTTTCATGTACCTCAAATTTGATGGGAATACTTATTTTCACCAAAAAAAGTAGCAAAATGCTATTCTTCACCACTTGCTGGAAGACACAAAATAGCGCCTATTGGGACCATTTAAAAACCCCAAATACCTTCAGCAGGTCTATTCGGGGGGGGGGGGGCCATAATGATCCCCCATGTCAGAGCATCTTTTGGGGGGTGTCAGGCTGATTTCCCCAAAACTAGCAGAACTTTTTGCCAATTTCAGTTTCGCCGGGTCCCATTTTCACCGATTCCAAATTGAATACGGGGCTATGCGGGGACGCGCGCGATAGTTTTTCGCACAGAAAAGTGGCGAAGACGGCAAAAAGTCTGGCAACGGACTATTCGCTCCAAATTGAATACAGCCCTTAACCTTACTGCTGTATACTGGGGAAAGTGCATAATTTTCATTGTCTTTTATCAAACATATCGCTATGAGCAGGGCCGGTTCTAGACATTGTGGAGCTCAGGGCAAAAGTTCCCAGTTGCGCCCCCCCCCCAAAAAAATAAAATAATAAAAAAAAAATAACTTTTTTTAGATGCGCGTGCTGAAAGTGCGAGTGATTCCGGAAAGGGGGCGTGTCCTTGCAGAACACCCCCAATTAATCACACTGCGGGGAGTGCCCAGCACTTACGAATGTGCTGGGCTTCCCCCAAGATCTCCCCTCATGGTGAATAATTGCCATGTGCAGTAATGCTCCTTACACAGTATGTCTTACACAGTAATACCCTGTATAACACATTATGCCACATGTCGTAATGCCCTGTATAACACATTATGCCACATGCAGTAATGCCCTGTATAACACATTATGCCACATGCAGTAATGCCCTGTATAACACATTATGCCACACACAGTAATGCCCTGTATAACACATTATGTCAAATGCAGTAATGCCCTGTATTATACATTAGGCCACATGTAGTAATGCCCTTTATAACACATCATGCCACATGCAGTAATGCCCTGTATAACACATCATGCCACACGCAGTAATGCCCTGTATAACACATTATACCACACACAGTAATGCCCTGTATAACACATTATGCACACACAGTAATGCCCTGTATAACACATTATGCCACACGCAGTAATGCCCTGTATAACACATTATGCCACATGCAGTAATGCCCTGTATAACACATTATGCACACACAGTAATGCCCTGTATAACACATTATGCCACACGCAGTAATGCCCTGTATAACACATTATGCCACACACAGTAATGCCCTGTATAACACATTATGCCACATGCAGTAATGCCCTGTATAACACATTATGCCACATGCAGTAATGCCCTGTATAACACATTATGCCACACACAGTAATGCCCTGTATAACACATTATGCCACATGCAGTAATGCCCTGTATTATACATTAGGCCACATGTAGTAATGCCCTTTATAACACATCATGCCACACGCAGTAATGCCCTGTATAACACATTATACCACACACAGTAATGCCCTGTATAACACATTATGCACACACAGTAATGCCCTGTATAACACATTATGCCACACGCAGTAATGGCCTGTATAACACATTATGCCACATGCAGTAATGCCCTTTATAACACATTATGCCACACGCAGTAATGCCCTTTATAACACATTATGCCACACGCAGTAATGCCCTTTATAACACATTATGCCACACACAGTACTGGCCTTTATAACATATAATGCCACATGCAGTATTGCCCTGTATAACACATTATGACACACGCAGTAATGCCCTTTATAACACATTATGCCACACGCAGTAATGCCCTTTATAACACATTATGCCACACGCAGTAATGCCCTTTATAACACATTATGCCACACACAGTAATGGCCTTTATAACACATAATGCCACATGCAGTATTGCCCTGTATAACACATTATGCCACAAGCAGTAATGCAGTGGCAAACGCAGGATTATATATATATACACACACGCACAGTATATATGCCAATAGCCCAGCACTCCCACAATCTTACTAGTGTCCAACGGTGCCCTCTGGAAAGAATTGTTATGAAACCAGATGAAAACAAGCAGCACTCATTGTTTTTAATATATATATATTTTTCCATTTGTTCAGCATTACACAAATGCACTGACACAGTGACAGACACATTCACAAAGACTTCACACACATACTACACACACATACTACACACACATACTGACACAGACTACACACGGGCTGACAACAGAAATTGTGGGGCCCAGTACAAACAAAAAAAAGCAGGGCTCCCCACCTCCTCTACCCACTGAGCTACACTTATATTAATTACACACACACATATTATATATATATATATATATATATATATACACACACATACACTACAGACTTGCCAAATAACGTCAATATATCCCGATAGAACATAGTATACAACTCGTCATATTACCATACCACACGGCAAAAAATACTACTGCACAACCACCCAGATATACTACAACCCGTAACCCATCTCAATCCCAAAAAAGCTAGTAGTATATGACACCCCCACAATACAATACTACACACCCTACCCTACCAGATAAAATAGGTATACACACCCCCTGATATATTACATCCTTAAACCTATCTCAATTCACAGATAATATATAAGTATACACCCCCAGATACATTACTATACCTCTCATCCCCCATCCCCATCCCTGATGCATAACTATACACCCCCAGATACATTTACCTTACCCCTTCATACATTACTATACCCCCAACCCACCTCACCCCTTTAAACAATGTTTACCCCCCCATACATTACACACCTCAACCCCCAGACAATATGCTTACCCCCCCATACATTACACCCCTCAACCCACCTCACCAGGCTCCAGGTAATATAAGTATATGCCCCCACCTCACCCACATAACATGAATAGATACATCACCTTAAGGTACTTACCTCTGATTGCAGCATTATGTGTCCCTCACACACCGGCTGCTGCCTGCATGGGACATGGACAGGCTCCGTCACAGCAGGAGGGGGCGGGGCCTCGTAGAGGGGAGTAGGCTCTGGAAGAAGCAGGGAGAAGGGACCTCACACTCCATCTGCCATAGAGACAGACAGGCCAGGCAGACTAGGAGAGAGGAGGGGGCGGGACTCGGATAGGGGGGAGAGGGGACTTAACTCATCCCCTGCAGGGAAGAAAGAACAGGTGGCCGTGCATACACGCATTGTTGCAGACTGTGAATGGAGAAGAGCAGTGCTGGAGCCTTTGCTCTGCCCTCCTATGAGAAGGGTGGCAGCAGCTGCTTGCATGTCGCTAGTCACAGTAACAGGGGGCCTGCAGGGCGCTGCTGATCCTAACAGCAAACTGCTCTGTAGTTACAGGCAGATATCTGCCTGTAGCAGTTCGCAGGCAGGATCATCTGCAGGGCCGCAACTAGGGGGGGGGACTAAGGGGGGGCTGAGGGGTCATGTGCACCGGGCGCTATCCTCCAGCGGCACCGGCCACACACTTTTCTGTGCCGGAGGTCTGCAGATAGAGACCTCCGGCAGTGGTGCGCGCCGGACATTGAATATCGGCGGAAGATCCTGCCCTCCCTCCTCCTCTCGGAAGTTAGGGTAAGCACTCAGGGGGGCGGGGGGGCGGAGAGGGAGTGAGAGGGGCGGCAGTGCTGCACTGGGCGCACTGCCGTCTAGCTACGGTGCTGTCATCTGCACTCTGTGTGGCCCCCTCTGAGCCCGGGCCCAGTACATACGTTCCAGAGGTAGCCCCCTGATTCAGACACACACACACAGATAGACTCTCACAAGACTACACACACACACATACAGGCAAACAACGACAGCATCATTTATCAAAGAAACCCACCCCCGGCAACCCCCCTCACCTGCGGCTCCAAGATAGAGCGCCGGGAATAGAGAGAGCCTCTCAGCTGCCTCTCACACTGCCCCTTCAGAACTGCCAGGGAGGAGCTACACGCTGCCGCTACAGCGCCCCCTACATTCAGCCAGCAGCACAGCCCCAGCCAGTTGTAAGTTAGCTGAACTCCGGCTGCTCCTTCTCAAACAAAATAAAAATAATATCATTCAGCTGCGTGATGATGGAGCGGCGGCAAGGGGGGTTTCTAGGTACTCGGAAACCCCCCCTGCATGCGCGTATGTAATGCCCTGTATAACACATTATGCCACATGCAGTAATGCCCTGTATAACACATTATGCCACACGCAGTAATGCCCTGTATAACACATTATGCCACATGCAGTAATTCCCTGTATAACACATTATGCCATACGCAGTAATGGCCTTTATAACACATTATGCCACATGCAGTAATGCCCTGTATAACACATTATGCCATATGCAGTAATAACCTGTATTTCACATTATGCCACACGCAGTAATGCCCTGTATAATACATTGTGCCACACACAGTAATTCCCTTTATAATACATTATCCCCAATTCAAATTACGCCACACAATAGTTCCTTATTCATATTATGATACACAGTGGTGCCCTTTTTACACAATGCCCACAGTAGTAGTGCCCCTAATACAATGCCCACAGTAGTAGTGCCCCTTATACAATGGTCCTGGTGGTGGTGCCCCCCATGCAGTGCCCTCATTTGTAGTGCCCGCAGTAGTAATGCCCCCATTGGTAATGCCCACAGTGTTAATGCCCCCATTTTTAATGTCCCCTATAGTAGTGCCCCCATTGGTAATGCACCAGTAGTAGTGCCCACAGTTGTAATGCCCCCTATAGTAGTGCCTTCAGTAGTATTACCCACTATAGTAATGCCCCCATTAGTAGTGCCCCCAGTAGTAATGCCCCCCATATAGAAGTGCCTCAGTAGTTATGCCCCCTTTAGTAATGCCCCCTGTTGTAATGCCCCCCTATAGCCATGCTCCCAGTAGTAATGCCCCTTATAGTAATCCCCCCTATAGCCATGCCCCAGTAGTAATGCCCCCTTATAGCCATGCCCCAGTAGTAATGCCCCCAGTAGTAATGCCCCCTTATAGCCATGCTCCTAGTAGTAATGTCCCCCTGTAGCCATGCCCCCAGTAGTATAGTCATGCCCCCAGTAGTAATTCCCCCCTACAGCCATGCCCCCTGTAGTAATGTCCCCTATAGTAATCCCCCCTATAGCCATGCCCCCAGTAGTAATGCCCCCCTATAGCCATGCCCCCAGTAGTAATGCCCCCCTATAGCCATGCCCCCAGTAGTAATGCCCCCTATAGAAATCCCCCCTATAGCCATGCCCCCAGTGCTAGTGCTTCTGAAAAAAAAATACAATTAAAATACAAACACAATACTTACTTTAAGCCCCGCTCCTGCATCTGCTGCCGACTGGTCCGATCGCGGCTCCACCATGGATCTATGGGAGAGACGTCATGACATCCCTCCCATATTGCTCTCTGCAGGAGCCGGAGCTCAAGAGTGAGCTCTGGCTCTCGGCTGCCACTGCAGGGAGGGAGCCGGGTGCCCGCTGATAACAAATATCAGCGGGCGCCCGGCAAATGGAGCCTCCCTGCGGCGGCTAGAGGGGGGGACCGGTGCTGTTTTTTTTCTTTTTCTGGGATTTATTTTTTTCTTCTCTCCTGGGGACTCAGTGGCACCCTCTAGGGGCCGGTGCTCTGGGGGCGATAGCCCTGTTAGCCCTCCCCTAGAACCGCCACTGGCTATGAGGTTACATGATGATGTTGTATTTGCATTGTTATACCTAATTTTTCTAACAATGTGCAAGATCTGTGATTAAAGGGTTTGTGGTGCCAGCAGGGTGCCAGGCATATTGATAACAGCAGTTAGCATTCCCCTCTCACCCACTATTGCAGATGACATAAATTTATGTGTAGTGACTATACTGGTATTGCTGTTTATAAAGTCTAGTGCTTATGTTCTTAAATGTTAACAGGTGGATTATGTGAGTATCACTGGATTCTCCATTACATCCCCTAAGAGGGCTATGGTTACCGGGATTCATGATAACACACAGGGCCTGAACCAGCAAGGATCGTAAATGCAAAGCTGCCCGCAGGTCAATGGCGATCCTTGCAGACATAGTAATGCACAGGAGGCATCACGCCTCCTGTGAATTACTTAACCAAGCTGCGTTGTTCAGCGCAGCATCAGTTAATCTGTGTGCCATCGGCTGGCTGCGGTGACACATAGGGTCCCACAGACAGCCACCGCAGTTTACAGGAAGAGGCCAGGAAATCTCCATCACCCGACGGAGATCCTGGCCTCTCCCCACCCCTGCTGAATTAGGCCCACAGTCCCCTACAGACACCCAGAGAAGTTGCAACAGCCACTAGACTTTGTGGGACTTGCAGTTAGTCATGATGAGACAGAAGTGATGGAGCCACTGTAAACTGAAAAGACCCTTATGGATAAACTCAGAGATGGGACATGGTCATGATTTATGGTCTAGCAAATGGATTCCTTTGATTATGTACCAACTTTTGCAAGACTTACGGGAGACGTTTTCTGCAGGATGCCTGCTTCCATCCAAGAGCTCACTAGCTGCCCTGATTTAGGCAGGTACCCAATCCAGTGAGAGGTTTTATATAGGTTTAGCACAAATGTGGGAACCATACTGGGCTTTAAAGAAAGAGCCTGGTCACCTGGGCCCCATTCTACTGTACCTTATATATCGGACAGCCTGACAGGTAGTTACTACTAGATGTGCACAGACCCCCATGTTTTGGTTCTAAATCATCATCATGTTTTGATTTGGGTTTTGTCAGAATCAACCTCAATTGTTTTGGCTTCAGTTTTGCTTTTGATTTTGGATTTAGATTTCTTTAAAAAAAATATAAAAACATCTAAAATCATCAAATTGAACCTGTTTTTGTTCCTATAGTATTAGTAACAATTAGTAGCAGTAGTTACTAATATTACTAACATTATTAGTATTAGCAACATTAATTTTAAGTCATTTCCAGTTAATTTTGACCCCTTTACAGCTCACAATATTGTTTTAACCAGTGGTCGAAGTGAAAATATAGAAGTGGGGGTATGGAAACTGTAATGGAGATGGATGGGGTAGAAAAGAGAGAGTGGTAAAGTGGACTTCAAATGAGGAGAGAGAAAGGGAGAGGCCAGGGGAAAGACACAAAAAGTATAGTTTTAGGATAGGAGGGGCGCTTGTCAGGTCTGATGGAGTGGTTGAAGGAGAGGCCCTATAAAAGAGTGTCAGTAGAGTGCCAGGTTTAGCAAGGATGTTAAGAGAGTTGGAAATGAAGAGCACGTGGTTAGTTTGTTGTGGATGTAGCTGGAATTCCAGAGCGCACAGGAAAAGTGGAAAAATTGTGGGTGGCTCTGGGAGGGAGACAAAAGCATGCTGGGAGGGTGAGTATTGGAAGAGAGAGAAAAAACATGGTAGCTGATAACTGAAGTAGACAGTAGAGAGTGGAGGATAGAAGAAGGGGGTGGTTTGGGGGTAGTAGTAGGAGGATTAGAGGGTGTAGGATGTACAATGTGCATTCACGGTCAGTAATACAGTAGGTAAAAGCAATGAGATAAGGCAGAAATTACGGGTTGGGTATGGGATGCCAGTGCTCTGGATCTCGGTGATCAGAATCCCAACAGGATTAGGATACCAACACTTGTCGGCAAGTATCCTAACCCCCCCCCTCTCCCTACTTCTAACCCTAACGCACCCTCCCTTGTTTTTAAACCTAACCTCCCCCTCCCTGCACCCTAAACCTAACCATTCCCCCTTTAGTGCTTAACCCTCCCCCTAGTGCCTAACCCTAACCCCTAACCCTTCCCTTAACCTAAGTACTTACTATCGGGATGCTGGTGGTTGGGATGCTGGTGCCGGGATTTTGACAGGTGTCGGGATCTGTCACGGCTACCGACACTTGAGACTCCTGGAGGGAGGCAGGCCAACTAGGCACAATAAACTGGGGTGGTCTTAGGAATGACCTTTCCATGAAACTCAGTAGCGCAGGATAAAAGTAAAATAGAATTTATTCACATAAGTATTATAAACAGCAAGGTCTCAAATAAAGTCTCAAACAGCACAGAGGTTCACATATGCAATAATATGTATAGGAGAGAATCCCCAAATATATATAAGCAGTCTAGCATATAAGAACTAACGTGCTAGAGAACCCAGAGTCTAGAATGAGGCTAACACCTCAGGATGACATTAAGGACCTTTGCCAGGGTAGGACCCTGTAGTAATGGAAATCCGGAGCAGAGCGGGCCCTGCAGAATTATATAGTTCCGGGACAGGACCGAGCCCTGCGGTGCAGTGAGAGATGAAACAAACTTATGCCTTGTGGAATAGTGAAGTCGGAGCAGGGTTAAGCCCTGTAAGATGATGAGATTCCAGGACAAGATTGAGTCCCGCAGCGTGGCTAGAGTTCGGAGCGGGGTTGAGCCCTGTGATGCAGAGAGGATTGTGGCGGGGTTGAGCCCCATGATGTGGAGAAGATTGTAGCGGGGTTGAGCCCTGTGATGCAGAGAAGATTGTAGCGGGGCTGAGCCCTGGGATGTGGAGAAGATTGTAGTGGTATTGAGCCCCGTGATGCAGAGAAGATTGTAGCAGTGTTGAGCCCCGGGATGCGGAGAAGATTGTAGCGGGGTTGAGCCCCGTGATGCGGAGAAGATTGTAGCGGGGTTGAGCCTTGTGATGCAGAGAAGATTGTAGGAGCATTGGGCCCTGTAGTGTGGCTTGCGTTCGGAGTGGGGTTGAGCACCATGATGCAGAATTGATAACTGTAATGGTGCAGTTGACAACTGTAACAACGATGAGTTCAATATCCACAGAAACGGAAAGACAACAGGCAAAGCAAATAGTGCAGCAAAATGGTGAAACTGCTGTGATGGAGCAATCAGCATTACTTTGGCAATAGGAATGCTGGGCCCTGTAGTGCAGCCAGTGACTGACATCAGAAGTTCATCTGGAATACAACAAAGTCCACAGCAATCCACAGGCACAGCGGGGATCTGGCAGGAGTCCAAGAAAAGACCTGAAAGCAACATTGCACAGACACTGAGACACAGGCCCTGATTCAGAGCTGGATGCTCTGACAGAGCGCTCGCTCTGAATCAGGGCCGGCCTTCTGGTTTTTTTGAACGGCCTCCTGGCCGCTTGCATAGCTGTGGGTGACGAAGACCATCGCGACCATCGGGCTTGCGACGAGACCCTTGTGGTAGGGTATCATTGCCGCAAGCCCCAGAGAGATTTTGTCTCTAACAGAGCCGAAATCTCTCCCACTGACATCACTCGTGATGTCAGTGGGGCCGCCCCCAAACAGAGGTGTTCACATGGGAATGCCTCCGTTTGGGCTGCCACTCCCCCATCCCACCCACCAAAGGGGGTGAGCTGTCACTCAACATCGACAGCTCGCCCCCTTTGGTGCGAGACCCGGAGCAACGGAGTGCCCGTCGCTATCCTGGTCTCGCGCATGTGCATGACGGAGCCAGCTCCGTCGTGCGCATGCGCACTGGCCCACCATCGACCCGGTTGCGAGCGCACAGCGCTTGCGACCGGGTCTGAATCAGGCCCACAGTTAGTAACAGGCTTTATACTAGAGGTCTGTGATCCATAGGAAGTTTCCGAACATGTGACCCAAATGGAATCAAGTTTGAAATAATGAGCAATCTAGGAATCCCACAACCTGATGACACCTGGGAAACAGATGATCACTTTAACACTCTATCCCCTGAATGAGAGGCATACCAGCAAGCAGGATAGCTCCTCCAACGACTACAATGGAACTTTGGCAAAAGTAGTCTATCTTTATGTACTGAAATAGTCGCAGTCCTGACAGTACCCCTCCCTTTTTGGGTGGTCTCCAAACACCCACCAGGTTTTAAAGGGAATTTAGCATGAAAATTATGTTCAATTTAGGAGTATGGACATCAGAGTCTTTAATCCAAGATCTATCCTCCGGGCCATAACCCTTCCAGTCTACAAGATATTGCAATTGATTTTGATGCTTATGTGAATCCAGAATCTTATTGATCTCAAACTTCACACCTCGAGCAGTTGTTATGGGAGGTACTTAAGGCAAACTGTCATGAAATTGATTAAGAATCAATGGTCTAAGCAAGGAGACATGAAAGGAGTTAGGTACACGCATAGTTGGAGGTAACTGTAACTTACATGCCACTGGGTTGATAATTTTTATAGTATGAAAAGGACCAATATACAATAAAGGACCAATATACCGGGGAGCAAACTTCATGGTAGGTACTTTAAGTTGAAGATTTCTAGTAGACAACCAGACACGATCCCCAACAGAATACTTAGGAACAGCCGAACGTTTTCTATCAGCAAAGGTTTTATAATTGTGAGAGGCTTTCCTAAGACACTTATGTACCTCGGTCTAAATTCCAGAAAATGTTGGAAGCTTTAGCTGCTGGGACGTCCAGAGTGGGAATTGACTGATGCTCAGGAACTCGAGGATGTCGACCAGTATTGGCAAAAAAAAGGACTTACACCTGTAGCAGACGAATAATTAAAGTTATGAGCACACTCAGCCCAAGGCAAAAAATCCATCCAATCATCTTGGGAGGAAGAAATATACATTCTTAAGAAGGTCTCCAACTCCTGGTTCACTCTTTCAGTTTGTCCATTTGACTGAGGATGATATGCAGAAGAAAACTGTAATTTAATTTGCAATGATGAACATAAAGCCCTCCAAAACCGAGCAACAAACTGGACACCCCAATCAGACACTATCTCAGAAGGATGTCCATGAAGGCGAAATATCTCTTTGATAGCATCTGCCTTTATATTCAAAGAACCTGGACAATACCGGAGGACAAAATCAAAATGAGACAAGAAGAGTGCCCAATGAGCTTGTTGTGGGTTCAGGCAATGGGCAGTCTTTAAATACAAATTTTTTTTATGGTCTGTAAAAATAGTAACAGGATGTTTTGCGTCTTCTAATTAATATTTCCACTCTTCCAAAGCTAACTTAATAGCTAACAGTTCCTGGTCCCCGATGGAGTAATTACTCTCAGCACTAGATAACTTTCATGAAAAAAATCCACAAGACACTGTTCTCCCATCTGCAGCCACTTGAGATAAAACAGCCCCAACTCCATAAGTGGAAGCATCCACTTCTAGCATAAATGGTTTCTCAACGTCAGGTTGAACTAGAATGGGGGCTGCAGAAAATGCATCTTTAAGAATCTGAAAGGCATTCAATGCCTCTGGGGACCATAATTTGGGATTAGCCCCTTTTTTGTCATAGCAGTAATTGGGGCTACAATTGTTGAAAACGCTTTGATAAACTTTCTGTAATAATTGGCAAAGCCTAAAAATCTCTGAATAGACTTTAACGAAGTGGGCAAAACCCAATCTTGAATAGCCTTTAACTTTTCAGGGTCCATCTGAAGCTCAGAACCAGAGATGATATACCCCAAAAAGGGTATAACTGGAACTTCAAAAACACACTTGGAGATCTCACCATAAAGCTTATTAGCTCAAAGATGACTTAATACCTCTTTAACATGGGTACGATGATCAGAAAGATTCCTGGAAAAAATCAAAATATCATCAAGATAAACAATAACAAACTGATAAAGTATATCTCGGAAAATTTCATTCACAAACTCCTGGAACACCGCAGGAGCATTACATAAACCAAGAGGCATGATGAGGTTCTCATAATGGCCATCTCGCTTATTAAACACGGTTTTCCACTCATCACCCTCTTTAACTCTGATCAAGTTATAAGCTCCTTTCAGATCAAGTTTAGTAAACAGTTGAGAACCCTTAACTCTATCAAACAATTCCATAATGAGAGGTAAAGGATATTTATTTTTTACCGTAATCTCATTTAGACCTCTAAAGTCAATACATGGATGAAGACCGCCATCTTTTTTCTTTACAAAAAAGAAGCCCGCTACAGCAGGAGATGAAGAAGGCCTGATAAACCCCTTTCATAGGTTATCTCGTACATACTTCGACATGGCTTGAGTCTCAGGAACAGAGAGAGGGTATACTCGACCTTTAGGTGGCATTTTACCAGGGATAAGATCAATAGGACAATCCCAGGGATGATGTGGTGGGAGTTCGTCTGCCGCTTGCTCAGAAAAGACATCAGCAAATTCATGATAAGGCTGTGGGAGAGAGGGTGGAACATCTACTTTCACTTCAGCCAATCGTACCACAGGAATCAAACAATTTAATTTGCATTTGGGACTCCAAGAAAGAATTTGAGAACAACTCCAATCAATATGAGGGTTATGAAGAGTTAACCATGGTAAACCAAGAACTATATCATACATAGAAATAGGTAATACCAAAAACTTCACAGACTTTGTTTGATGCGTAACATATCCATTAGAAATTCTAGTCCCATTTACTGTAGAAAGGGAAAAAGAACGGGTTAATTTGACAACAGGAATTTTCAACTTTTGAACCAAAGACAATGAAATAAAATTTCCAACATCTAGCAATGCAGAAAACTCTTGACATGAAGAACCAAAGTCAGGAATGCTCACAGAAATTAAACAATCTTTTTTGGGGGAAACTTTAGAGAGGACCCATATTTTGACTTCCCCTCCATCAACTAGGGATGACCGTTTCCCGGCCTTATTGGACATGTTCTGAGGATGCACAATAAAAGCACAGATTAGAACGCCTTCTACTTTGCTTCTCCACTTCTGACAATTTGGCTTTGTTAATTTGCATAGGCTCATCAGATGTACCATGAGCAGAGCGAGACTGGGGAAGAAAATTTTTAGAACACTCAGTGCGACTCCTCTGAACCCCTCGTTCTCGCATATGCAGATCAATTATAATAGTCAATTAAATTAACTCATCCAATCTCAGTAAGATCCCGAGTCACCAACTCATCTTTAAGTCTTTCAGAGAGACCATTAAAATATATGCTCCTCAATGCCTCATTGTTCCACATAAGTTCTGTGGCTATAGTTTGAAAATGAACCACATACTGACCAACTGGAGCTGCTCCCTGCTTTACTCGTAAAATGTCCACAGATGCAGCCACTGATCTTCCAGGTTCGTCAAATATCCTTTTAAAAGTAGAAACAAAAGCTTGGTAATTAGACATTAAGGCATCATTTCTTTCCCATAAAAGAGAAGCCCACTCAAGAGCAATACCCGACAATAATGACATAATATAAGCAACTTTGACACGAGGGGTGGTAAAACTCTGAGGTAACAATTCAAAATGAATCTCACATTGGTTGAGAAGTCCTCTACATGTTTTTGGATTACCATCATAAGAGGTGGCATTTGGTAGGCGTAAATGAGAAGCAGAAACCCCAGATGTATTTGTAACAGGAATTTTGAGTTTATCAAGACATGTGGAAAGATCCTGTAGACACTGTAAAACTTGAACTTGAGTATCTTCCTGTACTTCCAAATGGGCGGTCAAACCCTGAAGCACCTGTACCCCAGTAGCCTGTTCCAGATTCATTTTTTGGTCACGGCTACCAACACTTGAGACTCCTGGAGGGAGGCAGGCCTACTAGGCACAATAAACTGGGGTGGTCTTAGGAATGACTTTTCCATGAAACTCAGTAGCACAGGATAAAAGTAAAATAGAATTTATTCACATAAGAATTATAAACAGCAAGGTCTCAAATAAAGTCTCAAACAGCACAGAGGTTCACATATGTAATAATATGTATAGGAGAGAATCCCCAAATATATATAAGCAGTCTTTAGCATATAAGAACTAATGTGGTAGGGAACCCCGAGTCCAGACTGAGACTAACACCTCAGGATGACATTAAGGACCTTTGCCAGGGTAGAACCCTGTAGTAATGAAAATCCGGAGCAGAGCTGGCCCTGCAGAGTAATATAGTTCCGGGACAGGACCGAGCCCTGCGGTGCAGTGAGAGATTAAGTAAACTTGAACCTTGTGGAATAGTGAAGTCGGAGCAGGGTTAAGCCCTGTAAGATGATGAGATTCCAGGACAGGGTTGAGCCCTGCGGCGTGGCTAGAGTTTGGAGCGTGGTTGAGCCCCGTGATGCAGAGAGGATTGTGGTGGGGTTGAGCCCCATGATGCAGAGAAAATTGTAGCGGGGTTGAGCCCCGGGACGCGGAGAAGAGTGTAGCGGGGTTGAGCCCCATGATACGGAGAAGATTGTAGCAGGGTTGGGCCCTGTAGTGTGGCTAGGGTTCGGAGCGGGGTTGAGCCCCGTGATGCAGAGATGACACTGTAACGGTGCAGTTGACAACTGTAACAATGATGAGTTCAATATCCACAGGAACGGAAAGACAACAGGCAAAGCAAATAGTGCAGCAAAATGGTGAAACTGCAGTGATGGAGCAATCAGCAATACTTAGGCAATAGGAATGCTGGGCCCTGTAGTGCAGCAGGTGACTGACATCAGAAGTTCATCTGGAATACAAAAAAGTCCACAGCAATCAACAGGCACAGCGGGGATCTGGCAGGAGTCCAAGAAAAGACCTGAAAGCAATGTTGCACAGACACTGAGACACAGTTAGTAACAGACTTTATTCTAGAGGTCTGTGATCCATAGGAGTTTCAGAACATGTAACCCAAATGGAATCAGGTTTGAAATAATGAGCAATCTAGGAATCCCACAACCTGATGACACATTGGAAGCAGATGATCACTTTAACACTCTATCCCCTGAATGAGAAGCATGCCAGCAAGCAGGATAGCTCCTCCAATGACCACAATGGAACTTTGGCAAAAATAGTCTATCTTTATGTACTGAAATAGTCGCAGTCCTGACAGGATCCCAGCGCCGGCATTCTAAATGCTGGCAGCCCATTTGTGAGGATTTTGACTGGATCCCGTAATTACAGTATCTACTAAGGCAGTACTTACAATAAGTTATCCAGTAGTTTCTGGAGAAGAAAATAATGGTAAATGGCCTGTGAGTACTGGTGGAAACTATAGTTTGGAAGTCCACAGTTTAATTTACCATTTATTTGAGAGGTCCAGGAAGTCAGCATGTAGGCATCTAATAAAGGTAAGATGAGCAAGGTGGTTTGTGGAGGGTTGTAGATAATAGTGAAGAATGAGAGGCAGGGCAGCCACCAGAAATCGTGGGACCTAGGACTGACAAAATAGGCAGGGTCCCACCTCCCTGTGTTTCTGCCTCTGCCAAAACCCCTTCAGTCCCCTAGAGCCCACAGACATTTACCTTCTCCTGTATCTTCTGGATGCCCCTTTTTGTGCTGTGGCTGGATCCTCTGTCAGTAGTAGAGCACGCATTATGTAATGATGTCACGCATGTCTTGCTTCAATAAAAAAAATAAAAACTTTATTGTACCAGGCACCCGTAATCCCCCACATTTCTCTCTCTCAGAGCTCCCCCGATTTCCCTCTCTCTTAGTGATCCTCCCACATTCCCTTTTGTCTGTCAGTGCCATCCCTTAAACACACACATATGTCAGTAACACCCCCCCTTCTGTCTGTCAGTGCCACCCCCTCACACACACACACGTCAGTAACACACACCCTCTTCTGTCTGTCAGCGCCACCGCCTCACACACACATATGTCAGTAACACCCACCCCACCATCTGTCTGTCAGTGGTGCCACCCACCTCCCCTCCTCATTCACCTAAGTGCGCTGCTGTGGGGCCCTCACTGCCACCTGTTGCAGCCTGGGGAGGAGTCCGCGCTGCTGGTGACAGAAGTGTGCTGCTCAACATCTCAACATATGCTGGGGCTGATGATCTGGCTGCTCTTTGTCAGGCGGCTGGCTGGTCCAGGGGAGAGGCCAGCCAGCAGGTTGTATAGCAAGGCAGTGCGGATCAACTCTGTGGTGACAATTATCCACTATGCACTGGATACTGGCATTATTCCCACCTGCTGGGCCACCGGTAGGTCCCTGGGTGGGTAGGTGGGCCCAACCCTCTCCCAGCCCAGACCCGGGACTGCACACCCAGCAGTCCCTCCTGATGGCGGCTCTGATGAGATGACTCACCCTGGGGCCAGTGCAGCAAAGAGAGGATCCGGAGGAGCTACGTGATTAAGATGGTGGTGGGCAGGAGGTCAGAATCCAGCTCCAGCGGTAGGTCAAGAGCAGGAGGGAGGCAGTAGTGCCCATCGGCGACAGGAAACTGCAAGGCAGTACAGCACTCTAAGGTGAGTAGCAGGGTACCTCAGGTGGGCGGTCTCAGTGAACTGCCGGAGAAGGAGGCAGGGACATGTCAGGGTGGGTGGAAGCGATCAGAGGTGTACCAGAACAGGAGAGCTGAGTCGCGGACCCTGATAGCAGCTGAGGGACGGGTCAACAGGAGCACTGGCAGCCAGGTTCCGGATAGCAGAAGAGGCACCATAGTTTTGTCCAGCGTTAAGGATAGTAGAGGAGGAACTGACCAGAGTTGAAGAAGTAGGTAGTAGAAAAACAGTCCAAGTAGCAGCTGTGGGCTGGGTTGGTTGGAGCAGCGCCAGTGAGTGCAGTGCTCCCAGTACTGCCCCTTATACAGTGCCCCCATTAGAAGTGATGCTTATACAGTGCCCCTTATACAGTGACCCCAGTAGTGGACCCCCTAATGCAGTGCCCCCAGTAGTGCACCCTTATACAGTGCCCCAAGTAGTACCACTTATACAGTGTCCCCAGTAGTACCACTTATACGTTGCCCCCAGTAATGCCCCTTACACAGTGCCACTGGTAGTGGACCCCCTTTGCAGTTCCCTCAATAGTGGTCCCCCCTATGAAGTGCTCCCAGTACTGCATCCTTATACAGTGCCCCTAATGCAGTGCCACCCGTAGTGCCATTTATACAGTGCCCCCAGTAGTGCCCCTTATACAGTGCCTCCAGTAGTACCACTTATACAGTGCCCCCAGTAATGCCCCTTATACAGTGACCCCAGCAGTGGTCCCCTCTAAAGCAGTGCCCCCAGTAGCACACCCTTATACAGTGCCCCCAGTAGTACCAATTATACAGTGCACCCAGTAGAAGAGCTGCTTATACAGTGCCCCTTATACAGTGACCCAGTAGTGGCCCCCCTAATGCTTATACAGTGCCCTCAGTACTGCACCCTTATACAGTGCCCCCAGTAATGCACCCTTATACAGTGCCCCTTATGCAGTGGCCCCAGTAGTGCCATTTATACAGTGCTCCATATACAGTGCCCCCAGTAGCATCACTTATACAGTGCCCCCAGTAATGCCCCTTATACAGTGCCATTAGTAGTTGTCCCCATTTGCAGTGCTATCACTAGTGGCCCCCCCTATGCAGTGCTCCCAGTAGTGCATCCTTATACAGTGTCCCCAGTAATGCACCCTTATACAGTGCCCCTTATGCAGTGCCCCCAGTAGTGCCATTTATACAGTGTCCCCAGGAGTGCCCCTTATACAGTGCCTCCAGTAGTACCACTTATACAGTGCCCCCAGTAATGCCCCATATACAGTGACCCCAGTAGTGGTCCCCCCTAAATGCAGTGCTCCCAGTAGCACACCCTTATACAATGCCCCCAGTAGTAACACTTATACAGTGCCCCCAGTAGTACCACTTATACAGTGTCCCCAGTAGTACCACTTATACAGTGCCCCAGTAATGCCCCTTATACAGTGCCACTGGTAGTGAACCCCTTTTGCAGTGCCCTCAATAGTGGTAACCCCTATGAAGTGCTTCCAGTAGTGCCCCTTAAAGAGTGCCCCCAGTAGAAGTGCCACTTATACAGTGCCCCTTATACAGTGACCCCAGTAGTGGTCCCCCCTAATGCAGTGCCCCCAGTTGTGCACCCTTATACAGTAAACCCCAGTAATGCACCCTTATACAGTGCCACTTATGCAGTGCCCCCAATAGTGCCATTTATACAGTGCCACATATACAGTGCTCCTAGTAGTGCCCCTTATACAGTGCCCCCAGTAGTACCACTTATACAGTGCCCCCAGTAATGCCCCTTATACAGTGTCACTAGTAGTGGTCCCCCTTTGCAGTGCCCTCAGTAGTGGTACCCCCTATACAGTGCTCCCAGTAGTGCACCCTTATACCGTGCCCCCAGTATTGCACCCTTATACAGTGCCCCCAGTAGTGCCATTTATACAGTGCCCCATATACAGTGCCCCCAGTAGTGCCCCTTATACAGTGCCCCTAGTAGTACCACTTATACAGTGCTCCCAGTAATGCCCTTTACACAGTGCCGTTAGTAGTGGTCCCCTTTGCAGTGCCCACATTAATAGTTCCCCCTATGCAGTGCTCCAGTACTGCACCTTGTACAGTGCCTCCCAGTAGTGGTCCCACTTATGGAGTGCTCCCAGTAGTGCCCCTTATACAGTGCCCCCAGTAGTGGTCCCCCCTATGTAGTGCCCCTTTATATAGTGCCCCCAGTAGTAGTCCTCCCTATACAGTGCCCCCAGTAGTGCCCATTATATAGTGAACCCAGTCCCATTTATGCAGTGCCCCCAGTAGTGCCTCCAATAGTAGTCCCCCCCATGCAGTGCCCCAAGTAGTGGTCCCCCCATGCAGTGCCCCCAGCAGTAAGCCCTTATATAGTGCCCCCAGTAGTGCCCCTTATATAGTGCCCACAATAGTAGTCCCCCCCTAATGCAGTAGTGGTCCCTACTATGTAGTGTCCCTTATGTAGTCCCCCCAGTAGTAGTCCCTTCCAATGCAGTGACCCCAGTAGTGGTCCCACATAAGCAGTACCCCCAGTAGTGTCCCTTATATAGTGGGCCCAGTAGTAGTCCTCCCTATGCAGTGTACCCATTAGTGATCCCCCCATGCAGTGCCCCTCACAGTATTACCCCCTATGCAGTGCCCCTTATATAATGCCACCTGTAGTAGTCCCCCTTATGCAGTGCATCCATTAGATATCTCCATGCAATGCCCCTTATATAGTGCCCCCAGTAGTAGTCCCCCCTATGCAGTGCCCTTGGTAGAGGTCCCCCCAATGCAGTGCCCCCCAATAATGCCCCTTATATAGTGCCCCCAGTAGTAGTCCCCCCCCTGGCAGTGCCAGACAAAGACACACACGGAAAAAAACAAAAAAACACTTACCTGAATCCCCGCTCCTCCGCCCACTCCACCGTCCTCCCGGGCCTGCCCACTCTGCATTATGGGAGAGATGCCATGATGTAATGATGTCTCTCCCATCACCCACTGCTAGAGCCAGAAGATGGAGCTCATGACTGAGCTCCAGTCCGGCTCTGGCAGTGGGCGCAGCAGCCAATGAGAGTCTGTCTGACTCTCATTGGCTCAAAACCCGCAAATGGACTGCGCTGAGTATCGACAACCAATAATAAATGTAAACTTATGTTTGACTGATAGAATTAGCAATAAGGCTACAAAAGGCTTCCTCAGTATCACTTATTTATTTCAATAAAATAATATTAAAGTACAACATACGAACAGCATAATATATTCAAAATGTGTAATTCTCCATTCACTTATGGAGTCCAGTAGTGTATATGTTACCGCTCACAGGACCAAATGTGGTCGTGGTGTAAGACAAGTCCCAGTTACCTCTGTATAGCGGGGATCGAAGCGTGCACCACCGTCTTCTACCGCAAACTCCGCTGCAGGGTGCGGCTTGCAGTCTCACCGCAAATGGCTTGTCTCTGTCGACAGGTAGCCTTGATATTGCTTTAGTCTTTGTATAGGGCTGTAACCACATATGCACTGGGGGCACAACAGTTGATAAGGCACAATATCCAATAAGATCCAAAATCTCCTGTGCTGTAATGATGCAAAAATTTAAATAAATGGTCTCTCTCAAATCAACTATTTTCCCTCCACAACGGGTTTTTTTTTCGATCTTGAAAAAGCCCCCAGTTGTGGAGTGAAACTAGTCGATTTTGGAGAGACCATTTTGTTTACATTTTGTAGCCTTATTGCTATTTCTATCAATCAAACATAAGTTTACATTTATTATTGCTTGTCGATCCTCAGCGCAGTCCATTTGCGGGTTTTGTGGTATATATATTTTTAGACCAGATGAGCTACTGGTCGATGGACTAGCAGCAGTGGATAAGATATTATATTTTATTTATATTTAATTAGAGTACCAGGACTTTTGGACTGACAGCCTTTCTGACTGATTGAGCCCATGACTCTCATTCGCTGCCAAAGCAAACACACTGCCGATGGGTAGTACGAGTGTACTAGCCGGTGGCGGCATTTGTTACTGTGTAGTGTGGATCGCCAGAACTGTAACTAGATGTTTTGGTGCCCTGTGCCAGAAAGAGAATTGGCTTTCCCCAAATTTTCATATAGGGACATAAGTGCACCCGAAAATGGGCCATGGCATTATGAAGAAGGGCCAGGGAAGAGACAGGAGACCAGGAGATGCTGGGGATAAATGACGAGGAAGCTACAAGTGAGAATAATAAATAACAGGAAAATTGACAGGCCCAAACAGCGCCCCCTGCCCTGCGGTGCCCTATGCCATGGCACAGGTCGTATCACTCTAGTTACGGCCCTGCGGACCGCACTCCTGCGCTGCCGGCTCAACACCCCCCTAGTTGCACCACTGGCTGAGAGGCTAAATACGGCATATATGCTTTAGCTGCAGAAGTCTCATTAAATAGGAGTATAAGAAAGAAGCTGCGGGAACATGTTACAGTGATAGCAGAAAACAGTCAGTGCTCACTCAGGGAGAGAATAGATGTGAGGACATAGTCTCACTGGCTGTCTCAGTGTCTAAACTCCACAGACTTTGCAGTCAGTGCCCATATTACATTACTTGAACTTGTAGGGAAATTGTAACTAAGGGGTCTATTTACTTAGCAGTGTTAGGAGACAGAGTGAAAAGTGATAAGGTGGCAGCCAATCAGCTCCCAACTGCCATCTCACAGGCTGTGTTTGAAAAATGACAGTTGGGCAGGGGCAGACCTATGGGAGACAATGGAGGCACCTGCCGCCAGGCTCTAACTCTGAAGGGGCACCTCCTCCACTGTCCACAACATATTCACCCCACTTAGGGCTGTAACTATGTACCCGGAGTGTACCATCACGGCTGCCCAATACATTGCACCCCTTCACGGCATCTGAGAAGATACCATAAACTAGTGGAGAGCTCCATGTCAGACCATCAACTGCTGCCGCCTTCTATCTACAGCCTGTCTGGATGCAAATTATTACATTACAGTGTCAGCGGCTGTGACGGGGGTACCAAATTATAACTTGCCTCCAGGCATCAGGGATGAACTTATGCCATACATGCCTACTCTCCCGGGAATCGCGGGAGGCTCCCAATTTTTCAGGTAACCCCCCGCGATCCCGGAAGAGTAGGCATATCTCCCGCATCCCGCCCACTTCCTAGTGAAGTGGGCAGGATGGGGAGATTTTACCTGAAATTATCGGGTCCGTCGGGAAGGGGCGGGGCTAAATTAGGCAAATCGTGTCATTTAGCCCCGCCCCCTCCTCACGGACCCGCGAATCATGGGGGTTTTCTGTAATGGGGCGGGGCCTAATGTCGTCTATCGTCTGGGCCCGCCCCCCAGAGCAGCAGGTCCCCTCCTGCTGCTCCCGGAAAGCTGCCCAGCAAAGTAGGTAAGTATGACTTATGCCACTGCAGTTGGGAGCTGATTGGCTGGCACCTTATCACTTTTCACTCTATCTCCTAACACTCCTTAGTAAATAGACCCCTAATTCTTGATTAGTCAAATGTTCCTGCTAAATAAAGTGTATGGTGTTTGATTTAAATAGTATTCAAGCTTCCTGACTAAGGGCCTCATAGTCACTGTGTATGATAAATGGTGCTGCAGCCAATCAGCTCCCAACTGTCATTTTGCAAACAGATGAGAGTTGGGAGCTGATTGGCTGGAGCACCATTATCATACGCAGCAAGTTTTATCACTCGTGAATTATAAAGCTCATTGATAAATGAGGCCCTAAGTTGTCTATAGTTTAAGATTAAGGGGCCTATGTATCAAGCTGATTTTTATATAAAATTATGCAGAAAGTGCAAAGTGTTAATTAGCACTGCAGATCGCAGTCCCCTTTATTATCAATGGGGACTATGGGCCTGATTCAGACCCACTCGCGAGCGGCTGTCCGCTCGCAAGTGGGTCGATGTTGTGCACTGCGCATGCGCACGACGGCGGGAGCTCCGTCGTGCGCATGCGCCAGACGCGACGAGCAAAGGACTTTCCTTCGCTCGTTGTGTCTGATCAAAGGGGGCGTGCTGTCGATGTTGATTGACAGCACGCCCCCTTTGGTGGGCGTGCCGGGGTCGTGCCTCCCTGACGGGGGCGTTCCCAAGGGAACGCCTACCGTCATAAGCCGGCCCACTGACATCACTAGTGATGTCAGTGGGAGTGATTTTGGCTCTGATAGAGCCAAAATCACTCCGGGCCTTGCGGTTGAATAACTCAACCGCAGGCTCCGGCTCGCAGTGGCGATGGTCGCGATGGTCAAGACGCTCGTATAGGCTGTGGGTGGTGACCCACAGCTATACGAGCGTCCAGGAGGACGCTCCATTATTATGGAGGGCGGACCTCATTCAGAGCATGCGCTCTGCTCAGAGCATACGGCTCTGAATGAGGGCCTATGATCTTACCCCTATGTACTATTCTCTAAAAAGCAAAGCTTTCCAGAGTTTAGCACCGGTAGTTTACACCATATTCAGATGGTGTAAACTACTGTTTGTCTATGGGCTCTCCAGGGAAAGGAGAGAGATCTTTCGATCTCTCCTCCGCAGCCCTTGGAAGCTGATGTTGGTTTCCCCCGTAGATGACTTTCACTTCTGTGAAAGACTTCTCCTAAATGCTGGGGTTATAGCCGTGTGAGTTCCTGGTAGTACATAGCTGAAATATTTTTATTAAAAGTGAAAATATCCCCGCCGAGTTGGATCGTTAATAATCATGGCGGTACCACGATTATTAATACATAGACCCTATAATTGGAGACCACCTGTCTCTCTGATGTGGTGTGGGAAAGAAGAAGTAAAATAATCAGCTTTATAGTGAGAAATCCCTAACCAACACCTTAGGGTGTTACAAGCTCACTTCAAGTTCACTAATAACAAACATACACAAGACCCTATTGGCACAGGATTGCAAGTGCTAGCTAGTGTCTGACAAACAAACAAATATACAGAGTACAGGGCCAAATGTAATAGGGTGAGAGTTTAGCAGTAACCTGTCACATTGGTCGAGTTTTATCTTCAAAATGGGAAAACATCTGGATGAGAGTTTAAAACGTGAGTGTTTTTGAGTCTAAAACCATGTGAGTTTGCCTGTTCTCGGTCATTGGCTGAGTTTAAAGTGTCAGAGGTTACTGCTAAACTCTCACATTCTCTAAACTCTCGCTCTATTACATTTGGCCCATACTGTGACACAGATGCCTGCAGTCTCTTACATGCTGCCCAATCACTCCATTTACCTACAACGCGCTCTTAATGGCAGCTAGTACAGTATGTAGCATTGCAGCATGAACTGCAGGCCACATAGGGCATCAATTTGTGACATATGTGGATTGGGGCAGTAATGTGTAGCATAATAATGTGAACATATTGATATGACCTATTTGGCCAGGAGCCTCCCGAATATTGGGTGCCACTCTCTGCCCCCCAAAAAGGCAGGCAAGCATCTCAGCGGCTGCCTGTCCCCACGGACTACTAATAGAAACCCCTGCAGCTGGTGGGGGGCGATGACGCGATTTGCGCTGAATCGCATCATCGTGGCCCCAACCCCTGCTTCACAATGCCTTTCATTTTGGCATTGTGAAGAGGGGGCGGGGCCACGATGATGCAATCATGTGACCCCGCCCCAATATGTGGTCATTGCCCGGCCACACCCCCACACTGTATACAGGCACTCAGCTCCCTCCAGGAAGGAGGGAGCTGAATGTCGGTAAGTGTGCCAATAGGTGTAGAACCTGAGTGGTTGCCATAGGTACCAGTGGATTGAGAAATGCAGGTTAGTCCACCCAGGTGTCCTTAACCAGGCTTGCAGGTTTATTGGTAACAGTGGTAACACACTCACAGTGGTAATGCAAGGTTAACAGCAGTAGTAACTGTTATCCCCTCAGAAGAGTTAAGTACTGTGCATCTGCACTGTACTACAACACTCACAGAACGTTGTGCAGGTCACACATATGCAGTACAAAGGTAGGAAGGTCACGCCCTTGACTGATTATGGGTTCAAGTGCCCAATGTGTATGGCAGAGGAGACAATGCAGGAGTACACTCCTCTCCAACACCTCCCTTCAGTCTGGTCTGTATCTGGTCACATAAAACATATTATACTTTACTCAAATATTTTTCGCAAAGTCCACCTGTACCTGAAAACATGGGGTTATGCAACAAAACAAACAGTGAAACACATCCTAATGTCAAATATATCCTAATCAACATTTTCTGAGGAATACACTGAGCAGTTGTGACATCAGTCACTTGCTACAAAAGTGACACTTAGAGACTTTCCCTTCCACTAGCTCATAGATGAAGTAATGTCTAATAGGAATGTGTCGGACTATCTATAGTGTTTGGTGCTGTAGGACAAATTGCACCTTTGATAGTCTCATCCTGACTCAGAAGACTTAGAGTCCGATTCAGACCCTGACGCTAAGCCGCGGTCGCTCGTATTCCAAAAGGGGCCGGGTATGCAAATTCTGCGATCGCATGGCAGGCGTAAGGACGCCCTCCATGTCTTAGAGAGCGACGGCAGAGTGAGCGCATGCCGGTGTAAAGACGCCCACTTTTCTTTCTTACACACGTCATCTCCAGGAAGTGTATGATTAATCAGTAACATTGAGAGGTAACAGAGCTGCACGCAGTGCTTGAGGTAGACCCTACCATGCCACAAGCACTGCGATCACTGCAGGCTGAAATACAACCAAGTGACGTGTACATTGATACCTCCATGCTAATTATGCACACCCATGAAACGCCATTAGAAGTTTAGAACACACAGGAACGCATGTGTTAACACATCCACACCCCCGTTTTCATAGACCTTCCCCTGACACCACCCACAAACGGCACTATCTGTCACTCAAAGTAGCGCTCAATCTGTGTACTACAAGCACATGATTCCTGATCGCAGTGACTGGCTTGCGCACGTGCATTGTGATGCATGCGCAGATGGGTGACAATCGCCCATAGCGAGCGAACACAACTTAGCGTCCGGGTCTGAATCAGGCCCTTAATTTATAAATTTTCTTTTAAGTATAAAGCTTCCTTGATGGATTCTGTAAGTGGCATGTTCTCTACCTCAGTGGCGCATAGGACAACAGTGGGTTGCTTTCAGCTTGCCCAGCTTATGGCTGCACCTGCCAATAAAATATATACTTATTAGCTAGGATACCTGGCCGGATGACTATGCAAATTAGGAGTAAATGACAGTGCAGGCAGCGTATTCTCATACCATTTGGAATGGGGTATATCAGGAGCAGACTGACTCACAGGACATAAATCAGTATAGCTTCTCAAATCACTTGAGTTTCAGAAATTACAGCAGAACAGAGGGGGTGATCCAGCTACGGATGAATATGTTATCGCAGCTGCTAATATGTTTCAGCTACGACAGCTGTCATACGGTAATACAGCAGGAGGCATCACACCTTCTGCTTGCATTACTGATCCAAGCTGCATCCAAGGATGCAGCACTGGATCATCTGCGATCTCTTCAGCTGGCTGATTGACAATGAGGTCACGCAATCAAGCCATCGCAGATGAGTAAAATAGGCCAGGAAATCTCTGTCAGTCAATGGAGAACCTGGCCTCTCCACTCCCCCCCCCAATGGTGGTGATGCGCTCCATTGTGGAAAACGGAGGCAGTCACTGCCCCCTCCCCACCCAGAAATAGCCGCAGACTGCTTCTGTACTGTGTACAGGATTGCAGACCCTTACACAGTATGGGTCAGGCATATGTGCAGTTTCCCGATAATCATGGGATCATGGCAATATGCTGAGTTTTATGAGGGGTACAAATATCAAAGATTTAGGGCCGGATTCAATTAGCCATGATAAGCCGAGCCGCGATGTTTTAGCCAACTTAACCTGTTTTTAGGCTATACTTTTTCCCTACGCGCTGCCGCTTATCTCCGTATTCAAATCCAAAAGACGCAAAAAGTCAAACAGGCTAAATCAGCAGAAAGCGAAACTGGCGAAAAGTACGTCATATTTTGGGGAAATGAGTCTGTACCACAGAAAAAGCTGCTCTAAGCCTAGAAATCACTATAGAAGTGTCCTAATAGCCCTAATAAAGGTTTCTTTGTGTTTTCAAAGTGTCAAATTTGCATATACGCAGAAGTGCTGAAAAATTATAGAGAACAATTTCTTTTGGGAAAAATAAGTCCCCACGTTAAATTTGGGGGATATGAAAATGGGTACTAGCATATTTTGATGTCTCTAAAGTGAAGATTTAAAAAATCTTTAAAATACACCTGCTGCAGCCTCGTGCAATCCCCAAAACACCTGTCCCATCCTTTTAGCCCCACAAAGTACCCGGCCCCCCCACTTTTTATCCATTTTCCAACACTTTTCTTTTTTGCCCCAAAAATTAACATGTCATTTTTTGGGTGTTCTTCATAATTTATTTTGACAGATTAGTCATTAGGATGGGTATCCATAGGGTTCTGATCCAAATCCCCACAATTGCACCCCAAAATAAAGATTTTGCACTTCCAATTCGCCTGCCTATACATAGGTGACAACACCGGGAATTGAATATGGAGATATTGTACTTTTAAAACAGGCGAAAAGTCCAAATCGGTGAAAGCTTATCTCCAAACGGCAGTTTATGTGTATAACTGAATACGTCCCTTAGTGGTAAAAACTGATCGCACTGGTTTTTCTAAGAGCACCACTAAGAATTTCCTGAGCTGGAGAAATGGCTGTTACAAATGTTTGGGGTGCACCACTTGTTCATATCTTAGTACTGGAGACTCTATTTTGTAACCGTATTTGGGCAAGAGGTTTTTAATTAAATGGCCATTAACATGTAGTTCCAACCATGTCATTTATGTGATTTTTTTGCCCATGCAACTTATACTATGTCAGGAAAACAGAGTGCCAATTAAAATTAGAATGGCACAGTATCGGGCAGCTATACAGTCGGGCACTAGTGATGTCACCATAACATAGCTACTTTGATATATAAAATAATTGAGGACGTGCATATACCCATGCAGGGAGATGACAGAGTGAAGAAATTGCTACAATTGGAATCCAGGTGGATGCACCGTCTTGAGACAATAGCCCTCTGGGGGCCTAATGAGTCCCTTGGGCATATCAATTTCATTAAGATCTGCATTGGTTTACTGCTTCAAATATATCTTAACACCTTGATATCTTACTTAACCAATATATAAATAAATAAAGACACGGACACCAGAGCTTGGCTAAAAAAGGTCACAGCTTTTTATTTATAAATTATTAATCAACCTAACCAGGGTGGCTAAGAGACGCTGCAAACTCAGTTCTAGCTTTCACGCTGATCAGAATACTCGGAGGACTACTTAAAAGTCCCCCCTCTAGACGTACTAACGATGTGAGAGTCTCACTTCCCTCTAGGGCCAATCCGAGGTGCTACCGTACAGCCAGCACCCGGGTCCCCCACACAGAGCAGGACAAATTCGCCAGGGGCAACGAGGGTCAGTGCCCCCACAAAGTTGTCTTATGCCCTCTAAAGCCACTGAGTTGCAGCGTACTCCCGCCTTGCTGTGCCTCACCTGAAGTAGAAAGCAAAAGTTAGTACACACAACTTAAAACGTGGGTGGGATGGTGGGTAAGAAGATCAACTAAAGAGACTGAGCTAAGTTCTGGCAGCCCTTAAATAGACAAAACCTAGCTCCACCTACTAACAATCCTATAGGATAATCCACTCAATCCGACACAAACAGTTTAACCCAGCAACAAGGCTGTCATCAACACCCACACCCAGCAGAAAACCAGCAATCTTACCTTTCCTCAATTCTATTCAAATTTCGTCCTCCATAAGATCTGCATTGCTTTACTGCTTCAAATATATCTTAACACCTTGATATCTTACTTAACCAATATATAAATAAATAAAGACACGGACACCAGAGCTTAGCTAAAAAAGGTCACAGCTTTTTATTTATAAATTATTAATCAACCTAACCAGGGTGGCTAAGAGACGCTTCAAACTCAGTTCTAGCTTTCACGCTGATCAGAATACTCGGAGGACTACTTAAAAGTCCCCCCTCTAGACGTACTAACGATGTGAGAGTCTCACTTCCCTCTAGGGCCAATCCGAGGTGCTACCGTACAGCTAGCACCCAGGTCCCCCGCACAGAGCAGGACAAATTCGCCAGGGGCAACGAGGGTCACTGCCCCCACAAAGTTGTCTTACGCCCTCTAAAGCCACTGAGTTGCAGCGTACTCCCGCCAAAGCAAGGCCCTAAAAGAGACTGGCCCGCCACCCAAAAACCTAACCCAGGAACGAGAACAAGTCCTTAATAAACAAAGCTGTGCCCACAGCATTAAGATGTACCCCATCATGCCGAAAAAACTTCCCAAGCTCTCCGACCAGAAAAACATGTCTAATCGCCATTCCACCCAGAGACTCAACATGTCTCGTAATTGCCACATTCACCTTCTTTCGTGACCTATCCAACGCACCATGCTTGCGCACACCTCTCCAATTCAAACGCGGCATCATATCCGACCAAACAATCTGAATTGTCGGCCATCTGACACGAATCTCTTCCAAAACTTCACGCAGCCTCACAATCAATTCAACTCCTTTCAACTGACCAAGATCATTCCCTCCAACATGGAGCACCAAGAATTTGGGAGTTCCCCATTTGGAAACAGATGAAACAATCAATCCTAGCACCGACTCCACACGTAAACCTCTCACACCAATCCAGCGAACGCTAACACCACTCGCCCACAAGTTCTGACCCTGTGACAAGACATGTTTTTCCGCCCAAAAAATATAAGAATGGCCCACTAGCCACACTGTCACATCTTCATTTGCCAAATCTGTGGAAAAAGAGAAAAACCCTAACCTTAACAACCGCACCATACCCAAAAACACAAACACAACTTTAACAACACATGGCAACTAACTAGCAGAGATGCAAATGTGGGGAAACTGGAACCCGAGTGAAGAAGAAAACCCAAAAAACCTTCCCGTGAACCAAATATGGGCCAAATCATGGCTAACAGGAGGAAAAATGAAAAAATCCCTTCACACCCCCAATTGCTCAACGCTAGCCGTTGAACAATTGGCGGGTAAGCAACGCTTTCGGGTTGACGCCAGGAGCGCATCTACAACTTGTCGCAGCGCACATACTTCTTAAAAGCAGCCGACTTCCAACGCACTACTTGCTGAATGGAGTCTGCGGAAGCTCCAGCGAGAGCCGCGCTAGTAGCAGCCCCAATTCGGAAGGAATGAGTACCATATTCTGACGGATCTGCCCCTAATTCAAGCAAGCCTTTCCTAAATACTGCTGCGAACTGGTATTTCATAAGGGGCGAATTATCCGCATGTAGCAACCATTGCGCTCCCCCCGAAGGGCGCATGTAATCTGCCGCTAAGTGTACCGGACAAATATTCTGGTCCTGCTGTTGTGGTAAAGTAACCCACTTGCCCCTGCCTGTTTGATCGGTTTTAGAGAAACGAAGTCGACAAAGCACCGACGAATCTCTAAAAACGATATCGCTCAACAAAAGTCCTGAGGAATTGGACGCCTTGCTGGAAGCTACCAGCTCACTAACTCTAAATGCACCAAAAAATGCTGTTGCAAATGTAATACGGAAAAGACAAGCCTCAAAATTATCAGAGGCCACCCTCCCCATTACTGATAACAAATTTGCCAACAACTGTAGGTCCACGGGCCGACGTGAATCCGAACGAATGGGGAAAACCTTAGCCCAACCTTTCATGGACTTTGTTAACACAAAAGACTTGGTGGGGTCATGCAAACCCTTCAGCTTACAAAAAAAAGAAATCCCTGCAAGCGCGGATCCCATGGAGGCCCTGGACCTACCCTGTTGATATCTTTCCCAAACAAAGGAAGAAATCAACTCATCTGCCGACTTACCCTCCTTCTCAAGGAGTGCACCATGAGTGCACCAATCCCGCCAAGCGGCCGAATAAGCCATGAGAGTCGACGGGGCAAGCGATTGTAACGCCAAACCTTCTAAGCCGGCCTGATGATCTGCCACACAAAAGGGGGGCACACCAACCCAACGTCAGAAGCCGACGGGACAAGGGCTTTAAAGCGCGCAAACTGAAAGCGAGACAAAGCATCAGCAATTTCGTTACAGACACCCGGTACATGTCTAGCTCGAAACCTTATATTACCCTCGAGGCAGCGCAAAACTAAATGCCGAAGTAAACGTAAAACAAAAGGTGAGGACGAACGTTGGTTGTTGATGGCGTGAACCACTCCCAGATTGTCACACCAAAATACTACTTGGCAGTTACTCAGTCATACCGACCAGAGTTCCACCGCTACGACAATTGGGAACAGCTCCAACAACAACATGTTATTCGTCAGCCCCTCCCTGTGCCAATCAAGAGGCCATGGAGCAGCACACCACTCCCCATTGAAAAAGGCCCCAAAACCAGACTACCCAGCCGCATCAGTAAAAAGTTGAAGCATGCTATTCGCCAATGGGGGCGAAGGCCAAATGCGTTCACCATTGAAACTCAACAAAAAACGCTTCCAATTCCTAAGATCCTCTTTAATCTCTCCCGACAGGCGAATATACTGATGCGGCTGCGTCGCACCGACTGTGGCCCTCTCCAATTTTCTGCAGAAAACTCTACCCATGGGAATGATCCGACAGGCAAAGTTTAAGGAACCCAGGAGCGACTGAACCCTGCGTAATCTAACTGATTCTGCTGCTAAACACGACTCAATTAGTTCCTGCAGCTTCTCCACTTTATCTTTAGGTAGCCTGCAACAACCCGCTGTCGTGTCTATCTCTATGCCTAAGTACGACAAACACGTCACCGGACCCTCCGTCTTGTCATGGGCAATGGGGACACCCAACACTTTTAACAAAGCCTGCGCTGAAAAGAGAAGATCAGCACAAACTTCGCTCTTTCCTGGGCCTATAAAGAGAAAATCATCCAAATAGTGCGCTATACCCATCTGACCTGTACCGGCATGCAGACACCATTGAAGAAAAGAGCTGAATTTCTCAAAATAGGCACAGGAAACCGTGCAACCCATGGGCAAACACTTGTCTACAAAATAACCCGAATCCAATTTAAAACCCATGAATTGCATGGCCTCCGGATGCATCGGTAACAAACAAAATGCAGCCTCTATGTCTAGCTTTGCCATTAAGGCGCCACTACCAAAACTGCGAACTAAGTCTAAAGTACCATCAAAAGATTGATACACTACCCTACAATAGTTCCCAGGTATCGCATCATTCACGGAACCGCCCCGAGGATGGGAGAGATGTTGAATCAAGCGGAACTTACCCGGCACTTTCTTAGGAACCACCCCCACCGGGGATATACAGAGGTTATGCAAAGGAGGACAGGGAAAGGGACCTTCCATCCTCCCCAGCAAAACCTCCGCACTCACTTTATTCCTCAATTCCCCTGGGAAGTCCCTGGCGGAACGCAAATTCTGTGACGCCCTTATCCGCAAAGGCCCCATTATAGGTAAACGAAAACCAACTGTGAAACCTTCTAACAAAAACAAAGCATCCTCTCTACTAGGATATAACTGTAACCATCTGGTAAGAGAATCTAAGCATACTGGAGAAAAGGCTTTAACCATTTCCTTTGTGACTCTCTCCTCTATCCTGTGACGCACTTCCTGAACCCCGTCGACAATCCTTGGCTGGACGCTCCCCCCCGCAGAGACGACAGGAGTGGCGAAAACGACAGCCAGCACCCCGCGTACACTTGGAGTCATTATAGGCAAAACATTTACCTCTCCCCCCTCCCGCCGTCCCCTGTCTGTGGTTTCCGAGATTCTTACGAGGGGGAGCACCATCCAAGGGGGGCCGATGCTGCTGCGACACCTCCAGCCAAACCTCTATGTCTTTAACCCCAAATGGAATGAGGAGAGCACCGTCATGCTTCTTCCGAAATTGAGAGTCATATTCGCGCCATGCTAGATTACGAGACCTGACGAACATGTCGAGTACCAAAAATAAATATCTTATAATGTTAACATGTTGGTCTGCCCTGGTCTCCAAATAACATGTCGCGAAAATGAGCATTCCCTTCAACCATGTGTTGAAGCTGCAAAAGGCATCTTCACCAATGCCGCCCGACTTCTTCGCCTGTGTGAATCCCTTTTTCATATCATCTGTGAGCGAAAAAAGGTCCACAAATTTTCCCCTGCGTATTCTGCTTCTAACACTTTTACGCAAGCCCCTAAGCACCGCCGTATTAGCACAGTGAACCGTGTCTGCGCCTGCTTCTTGCGCTATTGCCCCTATTTCATCATCCTTCCTAGTATTGTTACTAGACTTTTTTGCTAGACGCCGCGCTACCATTCGCGCAATTTTGCGGGGGCGTGCAGGGGATCCAGAAGAGTGTGAAGAGGAAGAGGAAGAATCGGTAGAAGACATGTCATTTTCATGCTCACCAGAACCTGATGGGCCCGGAACTTCTTTGCCCACTTTATCTCTTGCTTCCGCACCTGTCCCGGTCACCGTGGTAGAAGGGTCTTGTGCCGTTTCAGACAACGAAGGCATTACAGCCACCGCGGTAACTTGCCCGCTAACCGCATCTGCACCTGAAACTGAAAGAGATGTGTGAGGCACCGGCAACGTGGACAAGGTAGCGATAGTGGGCGCGGGAGTCGGGTCCACCACCGAAGGGGCAATGCGAGGACCTCGGGCCGGAGATGCTTGACTGTTATTATCAACAGGGGGTTCAAAGGAAACGTATGGGAAATAGGAGGATAAAGCACAGGCCGAAGAGGGGGTGCGGACGGGGCAGAGGGGTAAACTTGCCAAGGCGGTACATAAGGGTAATATAATTGCTGCTGTGTTAAAGCTGAAGGGTAGTAGATGGGGGGTGCTGTAAAATGTGGCCCGTACAAAGAAGAGGAAGGGGCCACTGCAGGGGAGGATAAAACAGGTGGGGCAACACCTGAACTCCATGACGCTTGGCTCCAATTAGGACCAGCCATGGAAAGGGGCATTGGTGATGCGCTCGCTGCTGCCTGACTACCTGCTGGCATGAACCACGGGGGCTGATAAGCCGCCTGCGATACCACACTAATGGGTACCACCCCACCATGAGTGGGGAACCAGCTGGGAGCTGGTAAGCGTGGCGCTATGCTGCTATGCAGCTGACTGGCCGTGCCGGCAAAATAAGGGGAGCTCATCCCCAAAATGGCGCCCGGCTGTAAGATGGCCGCCGGACCCGCCGCGTGAGCCAGGCCGACAGGACCACCCTGTGCTAAAGAGGCAGAGGAGGAGGTAAGCGGGGAAACAAGCCCACCTCCCAGGCCCGCATAAGGCCATGCGGAAGGACCAGCTATGTGCCCGGCTGCCGCGTAGGGACCTGTCGCCGACGGGTGACTCGCGGAAGGAGCCCCCGCCGGAACAGGTAAGAGGGGAGTGCTAGGAGGGGGAGAAAGGCTGACTATGCTGGGCAAACCTGATAGCGGCGCGGGACCAGAGGCACCGGAAGATGTGCCCGGCGATGGAGTGGGGATGCTGTCGGTCGCGGAAGGAGGTCGCTCCGCCATGAGGCCCGAACCTGATGCAGTCAGGGGAGGGAGAGGTACTGGGGAAGCCAGCCATGTGGAGGGCTGCAAAAGCAAGGGAGGGGGCGCGGCCAAAGAGGGAGTGCCTGTGTGTGCTGGGGGACTGCCGGGGGGGATGATGGATCCACCCGGAGACAAAAGTAAAAGGGCAGGCTGAGGAATTGGGGATGGACCACGGGCGGGAGCGGAGCGAATGGGGCAGGCAAAATCAGCCAGCCGGCTGGGGGGGGGAGCGGAGCGGCGGGGCCGTGACATTATGAATGGAAAGAGGAAAGATGCAATCGAGTGCTGGCAATGTGCAAAAAAGAGCAGACTAGCAACCCAGATACTTAGCTTGTGTAAGAAGATCAACTAAAGAGACTGAGCTAAGTTCTGGCAGCCCTTTAAATAGACAAAACCTAGCTCCACCTACTAACAATCCTATAGGATAATCCACTCAATCTGACACAAACAGTTTAACCCAGCAACAAGGCTGTCATCAACACCCACACACAACAGAAAACCAGCAATCTTACCTTTCCTCAATTCTATTCAAATTTCATCCTCCATTAAGAATAAATGCAGGGATTATGTGGCCATCGGAGCACTAGATGGTGGTATTGTTCTCTTTTTGAGATTTTTCAGCATCATGTAATTTAGTTGTAGATTTTATATGGTATCTAACATGTTTTGTATGATTTCTCCTAGGGCAGTGGTTCCCAAACCGTGTGCCGTGGCACCCTGGGGTGCCTCGGGACACTTGCAGTAGTGGCTCCGGATGGTGGTCCAACACCAAATCAAATTCTTAATGTAAATATGTGGACAAACAGAAGTGCAAACCTGTCCATCACCATATAACCAGGGGCAGAACTATGGGAGACAATGGAGGCGCCTGCCGCCGGGCTCCAGCGCTGACGGGGCACCTCCTCCATTGCCCATCAATATATTCACCCCACTTAGTGCTGTAACTATGTACCCAGCGTGTACCGTCACGGCCGCCCAATACATGGCACCTCTTCCTGGCATCTGAGAAGCCACCATATACTAGTGGAGAGCTCCATGACAGATCATCAGATGCTGCCTTCGTCTATCTATAGCCTGTCCATACTCATTGGTGTTGCTCCTCAGCAGCTTCTTTTGTCAGTGTGTCATGTCTGCCGCCCCCCACACCCATATTTATCTGTCTTACGGGGGGGCACCAAATTATAACTTGCCTCCAGGCGTCTGGGTTGAATTTACGCCACTACATATAACTGAACCTAAGGATGACAGGTAAGCACAATTTATTTCACTTTACTACTTTACTAAATTTTTTCTCAATTTCTCAATAACAAACTTTTGGCTTAGGGGTCCCATGAAAACAATGCCGATACTCTAGGGTGCCGTGATTCAAAAACGTTTGGGAACCACTGTCCTAGGGGTTTGTTGCACAAAAGCACTTTACTGGGTTTAGATTTGATAGTCTACCAGATGTCTGTTACACAAGTATGTTTTGTTATGCACTTTATTAATGTATTCTTATATATATGTATTTATGTTATATATATGTGTTTCTGTTACTCACTACTCATGTTGTGGCATGATGTATAGTGTGTGCACATTCAGATTGTGTGATTGTGGTCTATTACAGGTTGATTTATGATGTTTTGATGTTGTTTAGGTGTTGTCATGGTCTTGGGACAGCTGAGTGACGTCACTATATATAATATATATATATATATATATATATATATATAGTCAAACTGCGGCGCTCCGGATAACAAAATGCTAAGTACACATAGTTGTGCTGAACACAGCTGTGTACTTAACATTTTTTATCTGGAGTGCCGCCATTTGTTTGACTATGTGACAGTGTACCTTTGCATCGGAGGTTACAGTGAGGAGGGCACCCAGTCCAGTTACCACTCGTACCAGTGAGTGCCGGATCTTATATATATATTCCAATGTTTCAAATGTATTAAAAACCAATACGTACATTGCAAATAAAAAAATAAGAAAAATGGAGTAATTACATATTAGCTAATAATGTACATTATATGCAACAATTATCAACAAAGAGAACTTAAGCTTAGACAGGCTAGGAGTAACATCTCGGTGCCAGTAGCCAGGGCAATCTCAGCTGGTCACCCCCTCAAATCCTGTCACCCTTAGGCAGCTGCTTAATGCTGTCTATTGGAAGCACCAGCCCTGGGGAAGGATCATAATGGTCACCTATGTTTACACACAAGCACTAACCAGGGCTAAAGAGAGTGTAAACATAGAGATGTATTACTAACTTGTGTAACTCCTTACTGCCACACATGGTGTTAGAGGGATCCACATAAAGTAGTTTCTGATCTGCTTTCCCAATAATCAAGCTGTACTTCGAAAATGTGTCAGTGATTTGGGTCTATGATTACCATATATAGTCGAGTATAAGTCGACCCGAATATAAGCCGAGGTACCTACTTTTACCCCAAAAAACTGGGAAAACTTACTGACTCGAGTATAAGCCTAGTGTGGGAAATGGCAGTAGCTGGTAGTGCCCCCAGTAGTAATTCCCCCTGGTTGTGCCCCCAGTAGTAATCCCTCCTGGTAGTGCCCCCAGTGGTAATCCCCCCTTTCAGTGCCTCCAGTAGTAATCCCCCCCTGGTAGTACCCCCAGTAGTAATCCCCCCTTTTAGTGCCCCCTGTAGTAATCCCCCACTGGTAGTGCCCCCTGTAGTAATCCTCCCCTGGTAGTTCCCCCAGTGGTAATCCCCCCTTTTAGTGCCCCCTGTAGTAATCCCCACTTTTAGTGCCCCCTGTAGTAATCCCCCCCTGTAGTAATCCCCCCTGGTAGTGCCCCCTGTAGTAATCCCCCCCTTGTAGTTCCCCCTGTGGTAATCCCCCCTTTTAGTGCCCCCTGTAGTAATCGCCCCCTGATAATGCCCCTTGGTAGCGCCCCCTATAGTAATCGCCCCCTGGTAGTGCCCCCTGATAATGCCCCCTGGTAGTGCCCCCTGTAGTCATCGCCCCCTGGTAGTGCCCCCTGTAGCCCCCCCCTAGTAGAGAGAGACGTGAAAAGAATAAAAAATAAATAAACACTTACCTTAAACTCCCGCTCCTGGTCCTGCCGCTGTCCGCTCCTCCGGCCGCTTTGCATGGGAGAGATGTCGGCATGACGACGTGTCTCCCATCACCCACTGCGGGAGCCGGAAGATGGCTCCCGCAGTGGGAGCAGCAGCAGCCGCTGAGAGTCTGACAGACTCTCAGCGGCTGCTGATTACACCAAACACGCAGCTGCCGGCTCCGGCGGCTGTGTGTTTGTGCTGTGTAGCGCTGACCGAACTCCGTCCGGTCAGCGCTACACTTGACTCGAGTATAAGCCGAGGGGGTACTTTTTCAGCACATTTTTTGTGCTGAAAAACTCGGCTTATACTCGAGTATATACGGTACATTCTGCTGGACATACACTAGGGGGTATATTTACGAAAGTGAGAGTTTTTAGAAGTGGAGATGTTGCCTATAGCAACCAATCAGAATCTAGCTATTCTATAAGGTGCTAGTTAAATGTTAAATAGAATCTGATTGGTTACTATGGGCAACATCCCCATATCTAAAAGCTCTCACTTTAGTACAGTAAATATACCATTAGGTATGTACATGCTGGGTAGAGAAACTATACATCTTCAGTACAGAATTTCAACAATGTATCAAAGGTACCAAGTGACTTTCCAAAATATGTAGAAAAAATAAGTGGCTCAAGGATCCTCTCACTGACAATTTGTCTTATACATGGGATGCAATGGTTGCTGAGGAACTTTACATAAAGCTACAAATGCAAATCCAACCGAATTCTGTGAATCCAGTCGTGGCTCTGATCTTCCAGCGGTTTGGAATTTGGTTTTCAAATCAAAATATCAGGTTTTGGATTGCAAAAATCACGTAATTTTAGCCATTTAAAAAAAAAAAATTTAATTACTGTGTAGAAACAATTAGCTGTGCTGCAGTATTTCAGTGGTGGAAGCACTTCAAAGTAGGGATGTGCAGGCTCGGATTGGTTCGAGTTTGCACGTGGAGTTCGGATTTTTCCCTCCAAAAAAACGGAACTCAGAACGAGGCAAAACGTCATCTTACATGGACGAACATCATCATTCCTTGTCTTTTGTCCAGGAATGATGATGTTCGTCCATGTAAGATGACGTTTTGCCTCGTTCTGAGTTCCGTTTTTTTGGAGGGAAAAATCCGAACTCCACGTGCAAACTCGAACCTATCCGAGCCTGCACATCCCTACTTCAAAGAAGGTAAAACGTGAGTGACTGACTGTTCTGGGAGACCATTCACCGCGGTTACAGGTGTCAGCATTGCCGAAGCTGCGGAGATATTGCAGAATGACAGAAGATTATCTTTCCCTGAGCTTTCGGCTTCACTTGGCATCTCATTCGAACGGATTCAGCATATTGTGACAAAGTAACTGAAAATACATCAGCTGTGTGCCAGATGGGTACCCAGAAATCTCATAGAAGAGCAGATGTAACGATAAGTTTAATCGCTCAGTAACACAGTTGGAATGTCGGAGATGATACGCGATTTCCTGACATTGATTGTGACGTGTGATGAAAGCTCGCATAAAGTTAACCTTCTGTCATTTTGTAACATCTCAGCAGCTTTGGCAATATTGAAATCTGTAACCGTGGTGGATGATCTCCCAGAATCTGCTTTGTCAGTCACACGGGTATTACCTTCTGCTTCCACCGCCAAAATACTGCAGCACGGCTAATTGTTGCTCCACCGTAAGAGGTACAGTATGTCTATAAAATAACGAGACTGTGATTCCACCTAGTAAACGAAGCAGTCAGAATCGGTTCTAGCTGCATACGTAGTAACATTGAACTTGTCTGAACCTCCATGACAAGCAGCAACACTCTATGAAGTTCAGTTGATTGTGAGTCGCCATTTAATTGGTTGTGTTTTCTGTAGAGTGCTGAAAAAATGCTATGTTTAAAAGTTGAACAGCGTGTCAAAAAGAACATCGCAAGGAATGTTGTGTTGACGTTCTGCAGCAACTTGAAGCAGATCCAAACCTGTTTCATAAAGTAATCACTTGTGATGAGACCTTGATCTTCCAGTACGATCCTGAAACCAAAAGACAGTCAATGCAGTGGAAAATACCGTCATCACCAAGAATGACAAAAGCTTGTCGAAGCAGGTTAAAATTCAAAGCAATGCTCATTGTTTTTTTCGATATCAAGTTGCGACTTTTATCTTTTCCCAAAAGTTAAATCAGTGCTTAAAGGGACACATTTTGAATCAGTTGATGCTGTAAAGAAGAAAATGGCAGATATGTTGAAACAACTAACAGAAATTGATTTGCTCCATATCTTCGACCAGTGGAAAACAAGACTATAGCGATGTATTCGTGCAAATGGGGAGTATATTGAAGGGAACAAACATTAAATTTGTAATACCAATAAAGATGAGTTATTTAATCAGTCTCGTTATTTAATAGACATATCTCGTACGCTTGCCGTAACATTTAATGAGTTTCATTTCCACTTTTTCCAAGATCAACACAAAACTCAATAATACATCTCTAACGTAATCTCACAGACACGTCTTCCTCATCCGCTATAACTAAATGTTTAAAGATCTTACACTCGCAGTGACCAAACAAGGAAGACTATGACAGTCTAACCTATGTATAGCTATGGGATAGAAAAACAGAGACAGTCTCATAACTTTTCAATGAGCCCTCGAATAATGGCTAATACTATACCATCAAGAGGTGACATTAGTTATCAGGAGACAAACTCCAAAGAACTGTAGAGCTTCATATATGTGGCCACATTTTAGTCCCTATAGAAATCTCCGCAATTTAATGCAGCCTTTTATTACTGTCATATACTGTACATACCCCCAATAAGGAATGCAGAAATTGTATGATAACCTTTCAAGGGATTTTCATAAAAAAATATTAAATAAATATTCTTCACAGTCTTATATCAGTCACCCTGTTATGTGGTTACATGAGATTGTTATTAGCAGACAGATTATTCTCCATGTCTGACACATTTCTTACAGAAAGAGGAAGGAGGTTTTTGTACAGCTCTGTATCACTGTGTGAAAAGGAGATAATAACCAAACTGACAGTAATACTCTGCCTCATCTTCTGCACTCACTCCACTAATTGTTAGTTTATATGAAGTTCCAGATCCAGATCCACTAAACCTGTCTGGGACTCCTGTATATCGGCTACTTGTACCATAGATAAGAAGCTTTGGAGATTGTCCTGATTTCTGTTGGTACCAGTGTAAGTAGTAGCCGCTGTACATGAGATGGTGACTGTACCTCCTGGTGACACAGAGATATAACCTGGGGTCTGAGTCATCACAATCTCCCCACAGGACCCTGAGGATTAGAGGAGACACAGTCATTACTGATACATGTCTGTATATAGTCATATAAATCCTGCTCTGATTATTTATGTTACATGTATAGATTCCCCTACACAGCACCATGTAATGTCCCCAATCTCTCACCCTGAATATAAATGACTATCACAGCCAGCAGGTAACTGTGAGACACCATCTTGCTGTATCTGGGCTGTCAGATAGACACTATAAGACGTCTCCTGTACAATGAGATATATATAGAGAGTGACAGGTGAGATGTGACAGGAAATACCCCAGAGACTGTGTATGGAAATAAGATGGAAATTCTGTGGTGACAGATGATGCTGATGTTAGAATAACAATGCTGTTGTCACTAATCAGAGCATTTACTTACAGCAGCGGTGCCTACAGTCTATCCATAGTAGAGAGTATGGATATAACATGGTGGGAGGAGAGAATGAGGGAGGTAGAGGAGAAACATGGGGATGGGGAGGGCATAGTGCTGGCAGCCTGTGTATAAATATACTGTTATAGATCTTTATATGCTGCCTTAAATGAAACGTGTAGATGCGTCTGGACCTCTCCGATAACGAGACATTTATAACCAAACCAACTCCACAATTCAAAGAAATATTATGAATTCTACTAAATGAAGCTTTGAATCAATGTTTTTAAATGGAAAATTATTTTGATTTTCTAGATATCTCATATGCTAGATTTCCATATTTATTCTATGTTACTAAACCATTTGAATCCCATAGATACATTATGTCAGGGATAAAGTCACTAATATCAGGAATATATAAGGAAAGTTACTATGCAGTAGATTTTTTTGTAGCCGGTTAGAAAACACCACAGATCACCTCAATCTGCTGGAGTCAGAGGTTTGGATGGGAAAAGTGAAACCGCTGACAAACCCATAAAAAAGCTGATACATTTATCCTAAATAAGACAGGATTCATAGCCTGTAAAATTAGGAAGGGACCAATATTACTAGGTGCAGATTTCATGCTGGGAACTGGATGACGGTAGTTTTGAGTAGTTACCCGCACTCACCCCAGGCAGTCCCAGTCTGGGAACATACACATAGCCTGTTACAGCCGGCGCTCCACTTCCAGACACCGGGCGCACAATGATCAGGTCATCCCCACTGACTTCTTTACAAAAGCGGCTATTAGCGATTATCAGGTCAGTATGCCCCCCTCTTGTTTTCAACCTCAGGCGACTCTAGCTCTGAAGAACACCTCAGCAAGTGCCCGTTGTTATTACCAGGCCCAGATACAACGTACAGTCCAGTTGATATTTTACTTTTATTAGCTACCTAAGTATCTTTTGTGCATGATTGATAACTATTGACTGTAATATTGTGACATTCAGTTTCAATCACACTACGCCGATCACTGGTCATGGAATCTGACCGATAGTATAAGGAATATTCCAATAACAAATAACACCTCAGTGTTCTCCCCAGAAAATGTTGGCAGCCGGGTGGCATTAAGTAGCAGCTGGGTGGCAGCCTTCGTACAAAAAGGGGTGCAGCTTTACATGGAGGGGGCGTGGCCACACAATAGAACCAATTCACATTAAGCCCACACAATATGGCCCCTTTATTGCCCTTTATGTACACAGTATGCCCCCTTTTTGCCCAATATATACACAGTATGTCCCCTTATTGCACATTATGCCCACACAGTATGGCCCCTTATTGCACACTATGCCTGGCCTGGGTGTTGGGAGGGGGCAAGGGTAGATAGCTAGGGCACTATTGTGGACAAGGAGGAGTATAGGGACAGGCAGTGCTAGGGGTAAGGACGGGGGTGCACACAGCAGTCAGGGTAAATGGGAATTAATACCAGGCAAAGGGGAGTGATGGGCCACAAAGCCAGCAAGTAACACCAATGACAGGGGTCCACACCTTTCAGGGTGCTCCTCTATCAGCACCGTTTACACCTGAGCAGCTGCAGCACAAGCTTCTGGAAGTGTTTCTGCAGCACCAACGGGTCTGCACACCTCCCCAGCCCGAGTCCGACATCCCCACTGAGGCACAGTGAATGGAGAGTGGCTGTGGCGGGAGCAGCGTGTGATGGAGAGGGACCGGAGTGAGGCTGAGTGAACCGGGAACACAGAACGACGAGCAAGCAGTAGCTACAGAAGGCGCACACAGAGGGAGGAGGAGCCACAAGTGCCAGGGTGATTCTGGGAGCTGTGGTGAAGAGAATTTGCCGGTGGTGATTGGTTGAGAAGATGCCGCCGGCTGTGATTGGTTTCTGCGGTGCTGCACAAACAGCGCGTCCTGCAGGTTCCGGGCGGCAAGATCATTTTGCCGGGCGGACCGCCCTTTAAATAAAGCCTGGGGAGAACACTGCACCTACATGTGGATTTGTTGTGCCTCTTACAAGGCTATCATAGTTCTATCCTATGGTCTACAGTCTTACTGAACCGGGATGTGAGGTGTGAATAAAGTCCAGTACTTAGTACAGTAGCGGCATCCCGCTCTGTCTCTGGGATCTTTGTACCTACTGGTAGGTGTGGATTGTCCTGTGTTTCTTTGCAGCTTTGGCTGTGATCCCAGGTGTTAGCCGGATGTTACGTGACATCTCCGGGAGCCCGCGGGGTGTCTGGCAGCCGTGCGCCCATCTACGTTCTTTGGTGGAGTGATGCGATGATGAGAGCCGCGTAGTAGGGTTGATCCACGGTCCTGTGGAGTCAATGGGTGGTATTGGGCACAGTGATGAGGCTGGTGGGGGGGACCCAGGGTCTGCCTTGCAGCGCGGTGCTGGATCCTCTGCAGCCTTTCTTTCTGGTGTGGTAATGAGTACAATGGTCAGAGTTCTGGTGGTTGGTGGGGGGTGCTGATCAGCACCCCTGGTAGGTACAAAGATCCCAGAGACAGAGCAGGACGCCACTACTGCACTAAGTACTGGACTTTATTCACACCCCACATCCCGGTTCAGTAAGACTGTAGACCATAGGTCCAGCAGGGGAACGTGCAGGAGTAAGGACCGCACGGAAAGAAGCCCCCTGAAAGGGTACACCCACTCCCCAACCGAGGATTACAATACTCATCTGCTACTCCCCACACCATATAACGGAACTACCTAGGGAAGCATTGTGCCTTACCCAATAAAAGGTTGGATCCTACACTTATTGTCTGCCTCATTTGTATTCACCCACGTACACCCACAAACATTATTTATACAACAGCCACATACCCACACTTCCATATCCCCTACAGCCCCACATTTCCATTCCCTTCCTATCCCACAACCCCCACTCTTATTTTTCCCCTTCCCCCCCTTTTTTTCACCTTCCCTTTCTCCCACACACACACACCCTTAGGAGCGCACGTGTACCACATATTCCTCCGTTTGAACCAACAGGCACAGGTACTCCTGTTTTCACGCTGCTGCACCTACAATTTCCTCATCCCACCTCCCTCACAGTCCCCCCACCCTAACCCCACCACCACACCACAATTGTGAAGCGCAGACCACCCCCTTCATTTATTTCTTAATACTGGAGCAAGTTTTCTGGTTAGCTCTGGAGCAGAATGCTATGAAGCAATACTGGAGCAGGTTTTCTGGATAGGACTGGAGCAGAATGCTGTGAAGCAATACTGGACCAGATACTTAACCTGGAGCCAAGTTACTGAGCCTTAGAGAGATGTTGTTCTGGCAATGAGCAGTCTCTGGGTTATACGACACCCTTAGCTGATAGGCTGGATGAATTATGTGACTGGGGTTGCTGGAGACTGGTTTTTCACAGCAGATCATGCGCTATTGTCCAAGATAGTGATGCCCATAATGCAGAATACCAGGAACTGTCTATTTACAGATGAGTAACCACAGTTCTCAGGTATGACAGATGGGGCCATCAGGGATACAGATGGGAGTAAGATGACACAGCTGGACCCATACCCCGATGTGTAGACACCTGTAAGAGGTGTCTACATTTTCCTAGACCTAGTTTAACAGGCAGCAATTCCGTGTCACCAATAGAACATGTACTTTGAGAGGAAAGAAATCTACAGTATAAGAACCTGCAAGGCAGAGTCTTACCTGAGCAGGTTCTTTGAGACAAGAGAGCACTCATCCCTTTATATGAGGTATCCACCTAAAGGAAAATGGTAAAGTAGAGTCAGGGTTACTGAGAACTGGAGCTGACTATGGTGGAATAATTAGTAATAATTTCCAAACCTTAAAAACCACTGCAAAGCTTTTATTCTGGTGTGATGGGACCAATTCACAATCTCCTGCACCTTTTCCAGATCCATCTGCAGACCTGTGCCAGACACAATGTATTTATAAAAGTGTATGGGATATTTCTGAAAAATAATTCTCTCTAATTTACAGACTAGGTGATGAGATCTGAGTTGGGAAAGAACATTAGCTACAAGTTTCCTATGGGAGAGAATGTCACTGGATACATTTCATAAATCCATATTTGTGTGTATTAACTTATATAGTAAATCCCCCAAAATGTTGTTAACAACATTTTTGAAACAGCTGAGGCATTGAAATACCCACATGGCATGTCCAAATATTCATAGTGACCACCCAAGGTATTGATGGCAGTCTTCTAATAGTCCCCTTTTCTCATTCAGATCAAGTTATACACACAACGAAGATCAAATTTGGTAAAAATAGAGCCCCCTTGATGTGATTGCATAACTCTGACATCCGTGCACAGGTGAATGACCATCTAACATCAGAACCGCTCTGGTGGGAGAAAACCATCAGTGCAGGAGCCGGGAATAGCAGTATGCTCGTGTATAGCAGACCACTGATGCTGACAACAGTCACTGACAACTGGCTGGGGGAGTGACCTTAGGTAGACATGGTGCATGCCAGTGAGTTCTCTATTCTAAAGTTTATGTTGCAATCCCAAACTGTATGAAATGGACATGAAAGGTCCAGAACACGCTAATGGCACAAGGAATGACTTAAAAAGAGGTGAGTTTTTTATATAAGGACATACATGCAAGTGTTTCATGTTGCTGTCAATAACACAATGACAATTAGGAAACTAGGATAGTTCACAGGAAAAAGTGGAAGATTCCGTTTGGAGTCAAATGAAAAGGAAATGAAATTCCCTGCAGCATCTGAATGCAGTAGAGTGGACAAAGTATTAGAACCCTGGGGGTAAAGCAGGACAGCCACACTAGAAATGGATTCACACAAATGATTCAGTCTGTCCTCTCCTGTATGAGTTAGATCATGGCCTATCCCTGCTACGACGGCCCTGGTTACACTGTGTGGGTACGTAGGGCCTGATTCATCACACAGGCAGCTTTGTAATTGCGATCCTTGCAATAATGCAGCAGAAGCATGGGCATAACTACCATAGATGTAAGGGGTGCAGCTGCTACGGGACCCAGAGCTTAGGGGGGCTCCATCTTCTTTGTCAAAGATACATGTATTGTATACATTTTTCACCATTAAGTGGTACATAGGGGCACTTATAAACTTTTGCTATGGGGCCTTGAAATATCTGGTTACGCCCCTGAGTAGGAGGTGTATGACATCCCCTGCTGCATTTGCTATAACAGCACTTTGACAGAGCTCACAGGCTTGGATCACCATCGCGACCATCGGTGGTCGATGGACCCTATGGTGTACAGCGCTGGGTGGCCTGTTACACGTTAAATTTTATTGTTGTATGTGATGATGAAGTTACAAATGGAATTTTATTGTTGTATGTGATGATGATGTTACACCTGGAATTATATTGTTGTATGTGATGATGATGTTACATATGGAATTATATTGTTGTATGTGATGATGATGTTCAACATTAAATGATGTTGTTGTATGTGATGATAATTTCAGGTAATATCTCCCCATCCTGCCCACTTCACTAGGAAGTGGGCGGGATGCGGGAGATATGCCTACTCTTCCGGGATCGCGGGGGGTTACCCGAAAAATCGGGAGCCTCCCGCGATTCCCGGGAGAGTAGGCATGTATGATGTGATGATGATGTTACACATGGAATTATATTGTTGTATGTGATGATGATGTTCAACATTTAATGATGTTGCATGTGATGATGATGTTACACATGGAATTATATTGTTGTATGTGATGATTATGTTACACATGGAATTATATTGTTGTATGTGATGCTGATGTTACACATGGAGTTATATTGTTGTATGTGGTGATGATGATGTTACACATGGAATGATACTTTTGTATGTGATGATGATGTTACACATGGAATGATATTGCTGTATGTGATGATGATGTTACACATTAAAATTATATTATTGTATGTGATGATGATGTTACACATGGAATTATATTGTTGTATGTGATGATGATGTTACACATGGAATGATATTGCTGTATGTGATGATGATGTTACACATTAAATTATATTATTGTATGTGATGATGATGTTACACATGGAATGATATTTTTGTATGTGATGATGATGATGTTACACATGGAATTATAATGTTCTATGTGATGATGATTTTACACATGGATTGATATTGTATGTGATGATGATGTTACACATGGAATTATATTGTTGTATGTGATGATGATGTTACACATGGAATGATATTGTTGTATGTGATGATGATTTTACATATGGAATTATATTGTTGTATGTGATGATAATGTTACACATGGAATGATATTGTTGTATGTGATGATGATTTTACACATGGAATTATATTGTTGTATGTGATGATGATGTTACACATGGAATTATGTTGTTGTATGTGATGATGATGTTATACGTGGAATGATATTGCTATATGTGATGATGTTACACATGGAATTATATTATAGTATGTGATGATGATGATGTTACACGTGGAATGATATTGCTATATGTGATGATGTTACACATGGAATGATATTATTGTATGTGATGATGAGGATGATGTTACACATGGAATGATATTGTTGTATGTGATGATGATGTTACACATGGAATGATATTATTGTATGTGATGATGATGTTACACCTGGAGTGATATTGTTGTATGTGATCATATTGTTACATATGGAATGATATTATTGTATGTGATGATGATGTTACACATGGAGTGATATTGTTATATGTGATGATGATGTTACACCTGGAACAATATTGTTGTATGTGATGATGATGATGTTACACATGGAACGAGGTTGTTATATGTGATGATGATGTTACACATGGAATGATATTGCTGTATGTGATGATCATGTTACATCTGGAATGATATTATTGTATGTGACGATGATGATGTTACACATGGAATGATATTGTTGTATGTGATGATGATGTTACACCTGGAATTATATTGTTGCATGTAATGCTGATGTTACACCTGGAATGATATTGTTGTATGTGATGACGATGTTACACATGGATTGATATTGTTGTATGTGATGATGATGTTACACATGGAATGATATTGTTGTATGTGATGATGATTTTACATATGGAATTGTGTTGTTGTATGTGATGATGGTGTTACACCTGGAATGATATTGCTGTATGTGATGATGATGTTACACATGGAATTATGTTGTTGTATGTGATGATGATGTTACACTTGAAATTATATTGTTGTATGTGATGTTGGTGTTACACCTGGAATTATATTGTTGTATGTGATGATGATGTTACACATGGAATGATACTGTTGTATGTGATGATGATGTTACACATGGAATGATATTGTTATATGTGATGATGATGTTACACCTGGAACAATATTGTTGTATGTGATGATGATGATGTTACACATGGAACGAGATTGTTATATGTGATGATGATGTTACACATGGAATGATATTGCTGTATGTGATGATCATGTTACATCTGGAATGATATTATTGTATGTGACGATGATGATGTTACACATGGAATGATATTGTTGTATGTGATGATGATGTTACACCTGGAATTATATTGTTGCATGTAATGCTGATGTTACACCTGGAATGATATTGTTGTATGTGATGACGATGTTACACATGGATTGATATTGTTGTATGTGATGATGATGTTACACATGGAATGATATTGTTGTATGTGATGATGATTTTACACATGGAATTGTGTTGTTGTATGTGATGATGGTGTTACACCTGGAATGATATTGCTGTATGCGATGATGTTTTTACACATGGAATTATATTGTTGTATGTGATGATGATGTTACACATGGAATTATGTTGTTGTATGTGATGATGATGTTACACTTGAAATTTTATTGTTGTATGTGATGTTGGTGTTACACCTGGAATTATATTGTTGTATGTGATGATGATGTTACACATGGAATGATACTGTTGTATGTGATGATGATGTTACACATGGAATTATATTGTTGTATGTGATGATGATGTTACACATGGAATGATATTGCTGTATGTGATGATGATGATGTTACACATTAAATCATATTATTGTATGTGATGATGATGTTACACATGGAATGATATTTTTATATGTGATGATGATGTTACACATGGAAATATAATGTTGTATGTGATGATGATGTTACACGTGGAATAATATTGTTGTATGTAATGATGATGTTACACATGGAATGATATTGTTGTATGTGATGATGAAGTTACACATGGAATGATATTGTTGTATGTGATGATGATTTTACACATGGAATTATATTGTTGTATGTGATGATAATGTTACACATGGAATGATATTATTGTATGTGATGATGATGTTACACCTGGAACAATATTGTTGTATGTGATGCTGATGTTACACATGGAATGATATTGTTGTATGTGATGATGATGTTACACATGGAATGATATTGTTGTATGTAATGATGATGTTACACATGGAATGATATTGTTGTATGTGATGATGATGTTACACATGGAATGATATTGTTGTATGTGATGATGATGTTACACATGGAATGATATTGTTGTATGTGATGCTGATGTTACACAGGGAATGATATTACTGTATGTGATGATTATGTTACACATGGAATGATATTGTTGTATGTGATGCTGATGTTACACATGGAATGATATTACTGTATGTGATGATGTTACACATGGAATGATATTACTGTATGTGATGATTATGTTACACATGGAATTATATTGTTGTATGTGATGATGATGTTACACATGGAATGATATTGTTGTATGTGATGATGATGTTACACATGGAATGATATTGTTGTATGTGATACTGATGTTACACATGAAATGATATTGTTGTATGTGATGATGATGTTACACATGGAATGATATTGTTGTATGTGATGATGATGTTACACATGGAATGATATTGTTGTATGTGATGATGATGTTACACATGGAATTATATTGTTGTATGTGATGATGATGTTACACATGGAATGATATTGTTGTATGTGATGATGATGTTACACATGGAATGATATTGTTGTATGTGATGATGATGTTACACATGGAATTATATTGTTGTATGTGATGCTGATGTTACACATGGAATGATATTGTTGTATGTGATGATGATGTTACACATGGAATTATATTGTTGTATGTGATGCTGATGTTACACATGGAATGATATTGTTGTATGTGATGCTGATGTTACACATGGAATGATATTGTTGTATGTGATGATGATGTTACACATGGAATGATATTGTTGTATGTGATGCTGATGTTACACATGGAATGATATTGTTGTATGTGATGATGATGTTACACATGGAATTATATTGTTGTATGTGATGCTGATGTTACACAATGAATGATATTGTTGTATGTGATGCTGATGTTACACCTGGAATAATATTGTTGTATGTGATGATGATGTTACACATGGAATGATATTGTTATATGTGATGATGATGTCACACATATTGTTTGAACTGAATATGGTCTACATATAGTTAGACAGGGAGGTGGTGCCATTCACTTGGCTCAATGACAATATCATTATGACATTAGAAATATTAATAATTACACATTTGTGTTAACAAAGACAAACATATTTAAATTAAATTTATTGATTTTACACATGGAATCATATTGTTGTATGTGATGATGTTACACATGGAATCATATTGTTGTATGTGATGATGATGATGATGTTGCACATGGAATCATATTGTTGTATGTGATGATGATGATGTTACACATGGAATGATATTGTTGTATGTGATGATGATGTTACACATGGAATCATATTGTTGTATGTGATGATGATGTTACACATGGAATGATATTACTGTATGTTCTGATCATGTTCGTTCGTTATAGAGAATCAGAAAAAAGTCATTGAAATAAAGACTCAAGAAAATTTGTTTTTTTTGTTGCCGGTGTTATTAGATGCAATATTGTGTGTAATAATCTGAGATGTGCACAATTAGGATCGATACTGGCTGGAAAGAAATTGATTTTATATATTGTTAAATTTTCTTTTCATTTCAGCGATTAAATAATGATTCTTTCTTAACAGAAGGATCAGACTAAATGTTATAGCCTACGGGTTGTGGAAAATATCGCTTTTTCTGGGAACTTGGCTCAAGATTTAAAGCAGTAATTTTTTAAGCCAAAATCAGGTTGGTGTTGTCTTTAAAACAATTACATCATTAAATGTCACTGCTAAACACTGAAATATCAGCACTTCCTGATACCCAAACGTTATTACCTTTTGTCCTTTGACTCATAGGGGTAAATATACGTAATAGCCTGTGCAATGCAGTCATCAGTGAGATCCCGGTGAGTCTGCACAATGTTTTAAAGGGGCAATAATTTAAAACCTGGATTTGCCCTTTAAATGATTGCCCTTTTAAAATATTGGCAATATCGCCGGGTATTTGCAGATGCCTACATTGCACAGACTGTTACATTTACCCCGTGGTCACTATTAAAAGTTGTGTGCAGGAGGATTAAAGTGCCTAGTACATGAGTGTCTCCCATAGTTTAATAATCTATCTCTCTTTTATCTCTAAAGTTAAAATAGGTCAGATAAATCAGGGTATGGTCTATAGATCGACAGTAAAAAGGTCAGCAATGTCTAGATAGACAGCAGTTGTTAGACAGTCAATAGGTTGACAGGTACACATGGTCGACAGGGGGTCAAAAGGTCGATACAAAAATGGATGACACTTTTTTTTTTTAGGGTTAGGAACTTACCGGATGGTTAGGGTTAGGCACATACCCCGACGGTTAGGATTAGGCACCAGGAGAAGATTAGGGTTTAGAAAAAAACAACAAATTTTTGTGTCAACTACTTTTCTGTCTACCATTTGACCCTGTCGACAATTTCAACCTGTCGTCCATTTATATTTTGATCTTTAGTGTGTCGAACTTTTGTCCCTTTCGACCTATTGACTGTCTAACATCTAACTAGACATAGTCGACCTTCTTACTGTCTTTCTTTCAATCCACACCCACAAAAATCAGCCTTTTTTATAGGGTTAGGCACTTACCGGAGGGTTAGTCACTAGAATGGACAGTTAGGATCAGGCACCTACCTCGATGGTTAGCGTTAGGCACCAGGAGCAGTGGCAGATTTTGCCTTGGTGCTGCAGCCCCCCCCCAGTGAATTCTTCACCTCTGCGTAGTAAGTGCAGTACGTGACTGCACGGGCTACACTGTGACAGGCAGTGGCTTCTCATTGGAAGGTCTGACTGTCAGTCACATACACAACATGAAGCCCCAGGGGGAGGTGTCTCGTCCGCCTGAGACTGCCAGTCTGGGCTGCTATTAGCAGAGAGCAGCTTCCAGTAGGCCATATTGTAGTCACTATAGAAATCTCCATTATTTACTTCCAGTAGGAAGCTGCTCCTCTGTTCTTCAGCCATCTCTACTCGGATACTAGGGGCTGCAGCCGACGCAGCCCACCGCAGCTGGAGAAAAGCGCATGCACGGCTCCCTGCCGCAGCTGCGCATGCGCCAGTCCTGGCACCTGTCATATCAGATCTATTGTGCAGGCACCGGGACCCGGCTGGGAGGTGAGAGTCTCCCCAATACCCCTCTCCATCTTGGCAGTGGCAGCCCCCCTCATCCAAGAGGGTAAGAGCTGCCGCTGAGCAGGAGGGAGGGTTAGTGATAGGCTACAAGTGGAGGGTTAGGGTGAAGACTAGGGTTACAAAAAACAACATGTGCCAACCATTTTTGTGTCAACATTTTTTGTGTCTACCTTTTGACCCTGTCAATCATTTCTACCTGTTGACCATCTTATATATGTCGATCTTTAGTGTGTCGACCTTCTGTCCCTTTCGAATTATTAACTGTTTAACATCTATCTAGACATTTTCAACCTTTTTACTGTCTATCTTTCAATCCACACCCACAAAAATCATCCTGCATTTTTTATATAGTTTTACACTTAACTAAGCCTCTACTACTGCCATCTAGTGATTGCATTTATAATTTAATTTATTATTTTAAATTCATTATTTTTCTATGACAATGAGATAAATGTGTGGTAGAATATCACGGCATGATGAGTTTCTCTCATAATACGGTTAGGCCTATTGGCTGTACTGTATGTGAGTCTCCATATTCTATGCTGCCTTTTTTCAGCCATATTTATTATCCAGCACTGATAATATTGCACATAATTTATTATCATTGCATATTGCAGCAAAAAGTAATATATATTTTAGTTCTTGTTTCTTTTAATAACATCCTTGCAGGACAAGTTCCAAAAAGCTGCAGAGCTTTATATATTTGGCCATATTGTAATCACTATAGAAATCTCCATTAGTTACTGCAGCACCTTGCATTACTGTACTGTACATACCCCCAATAAGGAATACAGGAATTGTCTAAAAACCTTTTTAGAGAATTTTAATCAAAAAATGTTTACTAAATCTCTCCTGTCACTAATCAAACACCTTGTTATATGGTTATTGGTGGGATGTACTAAGCATCACACCCGCAATGTGTTACATCCCGCCTGTCTTCGGGTACATCCTGCGGTTGATAACCGCAAATGTAACTGTAATATCACAAAGGACAGCTCTCCTAAAAAGATCTGTCCTATGCGATAGCTGCAGGGATAAGGACATCTGGGTTTAACACCAAGAAGTCCCTCAGGTGTCCTCCTGCACATGCGCAGAAGGCTGCGGGCCGCAGGAGATGATTGGAGCTATCCGATTGCATCCCTCTCTGGAAAGGTGTTTCAAAATGATGCCCGTAGGCTTCTATTGGGTAATGCCACCTGAAGATGATGTTACCCATCAGGACAAAACACCAGAATGAATAGCATTCCAGCGCTTAGTACATATGGGGTATGCAGTACAACCCGTGAAAATTGCATTTTCAGGGAGTTTACGGCATTTGCCCCTTTAGTACATTCTGTCCTATGTGAGATTGTTATTAGGAGATAGATTATTCTCCATGTCTGACACATTTCTTACAGAAAGAGGAAGGAGGTTTTTGTACAGCTCTGTATCACTGTGTGAGCGGGAACTGAGCACCCTGCTGACAGGAATACTCTGCCTCATCTTCTGCACTCACTCCACTAATTGTTAGTTTGTATGCAGTTCCAGATCCAGATCCACTGAACCTGTCTGGGACTCCTGTATATCGGTTGGTTGCACGATAGATAAGAAGCTTTGGAGGTTGTCCTGATTTCTGTTGGTACCAGGCTAACCAGCTGCTTATACCAGTACTGGCTGTACATGAGATGGTGACTGTACCTCCTGTTGACACAGAGATATAACCTGGGGTCTGAGTCATCACAATCTCCCCACAGGACCATGAGGATTAGAGGAGACATAGTCATTACTGATACATGTCTGTATATAGTCATATAAATCCTGCTCTGATTATGTTACATGTATAGATTCCCCTACACAGCACCATGTAATGTCCCCAATCTCTCACCCTGAATATAAATGACTATCACAGCCAGCAGGTAACTGTGAGACACCATCTTGCTGTATCTGGGCTGTCAGATAGACACTATAAGACGTCTCCTGTACAATGAGATATATATAGAGAGTGACAGGTGAGATGTGACAGGAAATACCCCAGAGACTGTGTATGGAAATAAGAGGGAAATCCTGTGGTGTCAGATGATGATGAATTATAACGAGGAGTGTGCAACGGACACTTTTCATGTTTTGTGTTTTGGTTTTGGGTCAGGATCTTTCTTCGTGTTTTGGATCTGGATTGGTTTTGCCAAAACCACCCTTCCGTGTTTTGGGTTCTGGGTTTTGTGTTTTGGATCTGTATTTTTTTTTTAAAAAAAGCATAAAAACAGCTAAAATCACAGAATTTGTGGGTTTTTCTGCTCCTATGCTATTATTAACCTCAATAACCTTAATTTCCACTAATTTCCAGTCTATTCTGAACACCTCACAATAGTGTTTTTATATCCAAAAGGTTGCACCGAGGTAACTGGATGACTATGCTAAGCGACACGAGTGGGTGGCACAAACACGTGGCCCATCTAGGAGTGACACTGCAGTGGCAGACAGGATGGCAGTTTGAAAAACTAGGCCCCAAACAGTACATAATTCAAAGAAAAAAAAGAGGTGCAAGATGGAATTGTCCTTGGGCCCTCCCACCCACCCTTATGTTGTATAAAAAGGACATGCACACTTTAATAAACCAAACATTTCAGCGCCAGGGTCTGCCACACAACTGTGGCTGAAATGATTGGTTCGTTTGGGCCCCCACAAAACAAGCTGGCAATTAATCTGTCCCTGCACAAACTGGCTCTACGGAGGCAAGATGTCGTCCTCATCCTCCTCATCCACCGATTCCTCACCCTCTTCAGTGTTGTGTACATCCTCATCCTCACAGAGTATTAATTCGTCTCCGCTGGAATCCACAACCACAGGTCCCTCTGTATGTTCTGGAGGCTGGTCTCCCTGGAAGAGTTGATAATTCATTTTATGAACATCATCTTCTCCACATTTTGTGGAAGCAACCTCCTACGCCTTTCGCTAACAAGGTTCCCGGCTGCACTAAACACTCTTTCGGAGTACACACTGGAGGGGGGGCAACTCAGGTAAAATAGAGCCAGTTTGTACAGGGACATCCAAATTGCTTCTTTTTCCTGCCAGTACAGGTACGGACTGTGTGACATGCCTACTTGGATGCTGTCACCGATGTAATCCTTTAACAGACAGACGCACGCTTGTCGCTGCTGCTTTAAGGATGCAGGTGCGGCTACAGCCCACACATTTCACAAAGACAGAAAAAAAAAGAAGAATTTTTTTATTGTTTGTGGAGCGCACTTTGAGGGTTACACCACCTTTTAACAGACAGATGCACGCTTGTCGCTGCTGCTTTGAGGATGCAAGTGCGGCTACAGCCCACACAATTCACAAAGACAGAAAAAAAAAGAATTTTTTTATTGTTTGTGGAGTGCACTTTGAGGGTTACAGCACCCTTTAACAGACAGACGCACGCTTGTCGCTGCTGTTTTAAGGATGCAGGTGCGGCTACAGCCCACACATTTCACAAAGACAGAAAAAAAAAAAGAATATTTTTATTGTTTGTGGAGCACACTTTGAGGGTGTCACCACCCTTTAACAGACAGACGCACGCTTGTCGCTGCTGCATTAAGGATGCAGGTGTGGCTACAGCCCACACATTTCACAAAGAAAAAAAAAAAAAGAAGAATATTTTTATTGTTTGTGGAGCGCACTTTGAGGGTTACACCACCCTTTAACAGACAGACGCACGCTTGTCGCTGCTGCTTTAAGGATGCAGGTGCGGCTACAGCCCACACATTTCACAAAGAGAAAAAAAAAGAAGAATTTTTTTATTGTTTGTGGAGCGCACTTTGAGGGTTACACCACCCTTTAACAGACAGACGCACGCTTGTCGCTGCTGCTTTGAGGATGCAGGTGGAATCTAGACGGGATTTGGAACCAGGAACACACTACCTCCATCAATTGTCTAAATCCCACTGCACTAATGGCGGATACCGGACGCACGTCTAACACCAACATAGCAGTCAAGGCCTCAGTTATACGTTTTGCTTCAGGGTGACTGCTGTCGTACTTCATCCTCATCGCTAAGGACTGTTGGAGGGTCAATTGTTAAGTAAAAGTAGTGGTGTTCCTACTTCCTCTCTGGGATGATGAACAACTCCCAGCAGCAGCAACAGCACTTAGAGGAAGTGGTTCTTGATCTTTCCCTATTTTATTTTTATTGGAGAAAGTTTGGTCCTCCATTTATGTTATATTGATATATACGTTCGGCTAAGGCGCACACCAACACAGAAAATATTTTTTGCTGGAGAGTAGTGCACTTTGTGGGTTACACCACCCTTTAAGAAATGAGCCAGCCGGCTCTTTACTTATGGGACACAGGCGCACGCTTGGCACTACTTTGTTGATGCACGTGCGGCTACTGCGCACACAATTCACAAACACAGAAAAAAAATATTTTTTTATTTGGTTTGGAGTGTACTTTGGGGGATACAGCACCCTTTAACGGTCAAGCTAGCCGGCCCTTTACTTATGACACAGGCGCACGCTTGGCACTACTTTGTTGATGCACGTGCGGCTACTGCGCACACAATTCACAAACACCGAAAACATTTTTTTTATTTGGTTTGGAGTGTACTTTGGTGGTTACAGCACCCTTTAATGGTCAAGCCAGCCGGCCCTTTACTTATGACACAGGCGCACGCTTGGCACTACTTTGTTGATGCACGTGCGGCTACTGCGCACACAATTCACAAACACAGAAAAAATATTTTTTTTTTAGCACATGGGGGAGCACCCCTGATGGACAGAGCACCCCCTGGACAACACTACAGCACCCCTTTAGGACTGGGACACTGCACAGGACTTTGGAGTGGACACAGCCCCTATGGACAACTGACTGCACAATCCAGCCAGCCCCTATGGACTTTGAAGTAGTGGACACAGCCCCTATGGACAACAGCAGCACAGCGCAGCACAGCACAGCACAACACTACTCTGCACTACACTACACTACACAGCCCAGCCAGCCCTAACTCCCACCCTCCCTCTTCACTGTCCACAGCCGAGTGAGAAAATGGCGCCGACGCGGGTACTTTATATAGGATCCAAAACCCGCGAGACCCGGAAGGCGGGATGATGATGTTTTACTTCGATTTCAGATCCGAGTCAGGCGGGAAAAGTCGAGTCTGACTCCGATCGGCCTCGGATCGGGGGGGCTCGGGGGGGTTCAGATTTCAGAAATCTGAACCCGCTCACCCCTAATTAGAACACCAGCAGGAGCAGAGATGTGTCTGTATACTTACATTTCTATCCATCTCCATTATTTGAGTTGTCAGCTTCCCAAGTTACATGCAGGTCCGCTATACAGGGTGTAAGGCCTAAGGTGCGGTGCAGCTGCTCATCCCTGGTACATAAAGAGGATTGTAGGTGTCTCCTTCTCTGGCAGCACGTTATCCTGTGCTCTGATACTATGGATGGCAGCTTCATGTGGTAGGCACACGTTCTATACTAGCTCTATCTCCTCAGACCATTCATTTAAAGCAGCGTTGCCTGTAGTCTATCTACAACAGGGAGTATGGGCGGAGGAGAGGGCATAGTGCTGGCAGCCTGTGCAGGGCATAGAAACATATAGTTATAGCTCTGGTTATGCGCTGCCTTAAGTGAAACACATAGATGCATCTACAGCAGCAAATCTTTGTCATCAATTCCTTTATGTAGGCTAGAAATCTATGTCTCATATCTAATATAATTCAAGATCTGTTATCTCCAAATAAGATGCATCGGGAAGGGATGAGCTTTACTATTACTGTCACATCCCTCCTGTACTGAGCATTATTGCCCCTGGCCCACGTCTCCTAGTGCAATAGCAGCAGGTGAGTAATACATGTAATCATGGGCGCTGAGAGGGGGGGGAGTGGGTACAGTTTACCCGGGCCGGGCTTGCTAGAGGGGCCCGGCGGGGCCCGGGTCCAGCTTGGCCCCCCCCTCACAGCAGCTCAGCGCACAGCTTGTGCTGGGTTGCAGTGTGAGACTGCTCGCGGCTGCTGCAGCAGCCAGAGCAGTCTCCTATGGCTGTGCGGGGGAGCGATCACACTGATTGCGCCCTCCCCTGCTTAGCACTGGGCTGGGGGGCTTACAGTGCCCCCTCCCCGGTGCCCAGCAAAAGTGAGATTTTTTCAAGGGGGCGTGGCCATGCCTCCTGCAATTAGGCCATGCCCACTCCTTTACGCGGGCCCGGCCAGGCTCTCTACGGCCCTGCATGTAATGCATGTTCTGCCGCTGCCGATCCAATCCAGGGACTCCCATGTTAACCAATTTCTTTTGGGGATTGACAAAATGCTACAGGCTAGCAATTCCTGAGTCCCCGATTACGATCATGTTTGGGTTGGAATCCGCAAATGCAGATTGGAAGACCTCTGCGATAACGAGACATTTATAACCAAACCTACTCCAGAATTCAAAAGAAAAATTATGAATTCTACTACATCCAGCTTTGAATCGATGTTTATAAATGGAAAATTAATTTGATTTTCTATATATCTCATATGCTAGATTTCCATAATTATTATATGTTACTGAACCATTTGAATCCCTTAGATACATTATGTCAGGGACAAAGTCACTAATATCAGGAATATATAAGGAAAGTTACTATGCAGTAGATTTTTTGTAGCCGGTTAGGAAACACCACAGATCACCTCAATCTGCTGGAGTCAGAGGTTTGGATGGGAAAAGTGAAACCGCTGACAAACCCATTTAAAAGCTGATAAATTTATCCTAAATAAGACAGGATTCATAGGCTATAAAATTAGGAAGAGAATAATATTACTAGGTGCAGATTTCATGCTGGGAACTGGATGACGGAAGTTATGAGTAGTTACTCACACTCACCCCAGGCAGTCCCAGGCTGGGAACATCCACATAGCCTGTTACAGCCGGCGCTCCACTTCCAGACACCGGGCACACAATGATCAGGTCATCCCCACTGACTTCTATACAACAGCGGCTAGTAGCCAATATCAGGTCAGTATGCCCACCTCCTGTTTTCAACCTCAGACGACTCTGGCTCTGAAGAACACCTCAGCAAGTGCCCACTGTTATTACAACGTACAGTCCAGTTGATATTTTACTTTTTCAGCTACCTACAGTAAGTATCTTATGTCCATGATTGATAACAATTGACTGTAATATTGCAACATTCTGTTTCAATCACACTACACCGATCACTGGATCATGGAATCTGACCGACAGTATAAGGAATATTCCAATAACAAATAACACCTACTGTACATGTGGATTTGTTGTGCCTCTTACAAGGCTATCATGGTTCTATCCACTGTCTCAGGAGCACATAGACACATTTTCTTAGCCCAGGATTTAATTAGTAGATTTGCTATTTTGCTACTATATTCATAAACCATGTGACACGTTTGAACCAATTTTTATATAACAGCTGGCAATTGATATATTATTGTTTTTCACGTATGCACATTTGTCTTTTTAGTGATTCTTATTGTTTTTATTGTTTTTTACTGAGATTGTTCCAGTTATTTTTTAATTGACTATTTGAACAAAAACCCTTCATCTATCTGTTTGCACTCATAATGCAGACTGATACTCCCCCACAGTGACATGAGCCGGGTGCTGCACTGTAGTATTAAGTTCAGCACCTGGCTCCTGACACTGTGAGGGAGCCGGCACTGCAACACAAGGCGGTCAGCACCCCCTGCACCTCCCCCAGTAATACGCGAGGCCATGCCCCATCCCGTGAGGCCATGCCCCTTATAACGAGGCCATGTCCCCTTTTCAGAGAGCCACAACGTCCCTCCCCACACCAGGTGACATCGCGGGGAGGGACGCCACTGCCTGATGTTACCCCCTAGTGTGTTTTTTTTTTGAAGCAGGAGCACCCACTCATCCTGATTAGATGTAACATTACTAATCACAAAGTTCTACAAGTATACTCTTCATATTTTCTATTGACTGAGGGTGGGAGGTCAAAGATAAATTGTTAGGAGTATTACAGCTTTTACATAGTGACCTCCAAAGTGTTGTTACTCCTCAATTAGAGACAAATGTATGTGGACATCCATACAAATGATATGTATCACTGATAAATACAGTATGTATAGGCAGACTGTAGACCTGTAAAAGGAATTAGATTCTTGGATTCTGAGAAATTATCCACCACAAACCTAGTTATATAGACCCTCTTTCTGGGGGGAAAGAGGTCGTCATTGAGATATGAAACCAAGGTTTCTCTGAGATGGATAGAGAAAACAATGACCTGGGAGAGATCAGTTGTGGTGACTTAAGTATGGTGCAGTATGGGAAAGATGCAATGAATTCCCTTATATAGAGGCAGACTTAGAGCCGCAATTATGTCTAGAGATAAGCTCTTGAGTCTTCTGTCTCCAGAAAAAAAAGGGGATTTTCCCCAGAACTGCAAACAAAAAGTATGGTGGTCGCTCACATCAACTTAGTGACATTGCACAGGTGCTCGTAAAGGGTGGGGTTTACACTGAGCTACAGAAAAAAAAGGGGATTTTCCCTCCAGCACACTGCAGCAAAAACAAAAATACTTGAATCCTACATGATAATAGAAATTCAGAGGTATTGGTTTACATACATTTGCAAATATATGAATAAGTGCTGGGCCAAACGTCAAGGCTCCTCTATACCAGCGTCCCTAACATTATGGGGTTCATGTCCGAGACGCAGGGAACCCCAAAAGAATCCAGCCAAGGACCATCCCCAGGGCATCACACGAATAATGGAAAAAAGGGTGAAAGTGAAGTGTAAAGTATAGTTGTGTAAAGATAAATCAATAAGTGTTAATGGTAAGGGGTTAAAATGACATAAATAATAGACAAACAAATAGAAAGGTGATAAAAAAATATCTATGTGAATTAAGTGGTGATGCCCTGAAAAAAGGCCCAGCCAGAGCAACCTTGGGGGCCCCACGCCCAAACGCTCACCCCAAAATAATTGTTGCTACCTAATAGTAGCACCCACTCTGGGTCATATAATTACAAATTAATGTACTGCATAATAACAGTACATGTATAAGCTGAGAGCAGACTCACCTAGAAGGTACCCCAGAAACCTCCTAATGGCACTATTCAGACCAACACATCCTCCCAATGCTGGCTCCTTTCATGCCTCACAGAACTGCAAACAAAAAGTATGGTGGTCGCTCACATCAACTTAGTGACATTGCACAGGTGCTCGTAAAGGGTGGGGTTTACACTGAGCTACAGAAAAAAAAGGGGATTTTCCCTCCAGCACACTGCAGCAAAAACAAAAATACTTGAATCCTACATGATAATAGAAATTCAGAGGTATTGGTTTACATACATTTGCAAATATTTTAATTAGGGGTGAGCGGGTTCGGATTTCTGAATTCCGAACCCCCCCGAGCCCCCCCGATCCGAGGCTGATCCGAGTCAGGCTCGACTTTTCCCGCCTGACTCGGATCTGAAATCGAGGCAAAACGTCATCATCCCGCCTTCCGGGTCTCGCGGGTTTTGGATCCTATATAAGGTACCCGCGTCGGCGCCATTTTCTCACTTGGCTGTGGACAGTGAAGAGGGAGTATGGGAGTTAGGGCTGGCTGGGCTGTGTAGTGTAGTGTAGTGTAGTGCAGAGTAGTGTTGTGCTGTGCTGTGCAGCGCTGTGTTGCTGTTGTCCACTACTTCAAAGTCCATAGGGGCTGGCTGTGTTGTGCTGTGCTGCTGTTGTTAATAGGGGCTGTGTCCACTACTTCAAAGTCCATAGGGGCTGGCTGGACTGTGTTGTGCAGTCAGTTCTCCATAGGGGCTGTGTCCACTCCAAAGCCCTGGGCAGTGTCCCAGTCCTAAAGGGGTTCTGTAGTGTTGTCCAGGGGGTGCTCTGTCCATCAGGGGTGCTCCCCCCAAGTGCTAAAAAAATAATATGTTTTCTGTGTTTGTGAATTGTGTGCGCAGTAGCCGCACGTGCATCAACAAAGTAGTGCCAAGCGTGCGCCTGTGTCATAAGTAAAGGGCCGGCTGGCTTGACCGTCAAAGGGTGCTGTAACCCCCAAAGTACACTCCAAACCAAATAACAAAATATTTTTTCTGTGTTTGTGATTTGTGTGCGCAGTAGCCGCACGTGCATCAACAAAGTAGTGCCAAGCGTGCGCCTGTGTCATAAGTAAAGGGCCGGCTGGCTTGACCATCAAAGGGTGCTGTAACCCCCAAAGTACACTCCAAACCAAATAACAAAATATTTTTTCTGTGTTTGTGATTTGTGTGCGCAGTAGCCGCACATGCATCAACAAAGTAGTGCCAAGCGTGCGCCTGTGTCATAAGTAAAGGGCTGGCTGGCTTGACCGTTAAAGGGTGCTGTAACCCCCAAAGTACACTCCAGTCCAAACCAAATAAAAAAATATTTTTTTTCTGTGTTTGTGAATTGTGTGCGCAGTAGCCGCACGTGCATCAACAAAGTAGTGCCAAGCGTGCGCCTGTGTCATAAGCAAAGGGCCGGCTGGCTTGACTGTTAAAGGGTGCTGTAACCCCCAAAGTACACTCCAAACCAAATAACAAAATATTTTCTGTGTTTGTGAATTGTGTGCGCAGTAGCCGCACATGCATCAACAAAGGAGCAGCACCAAGCGTGCGCCTGTGTCCCATAAGTAAAGAGCCGGCTGGCTCATTTCTTAAAGGGTGGTGTAACCCACAAAGTGCACTACTCTCCAGCAAAAATAAAAAAATATTTTCTGTGTTTAGCCGCACGTATATATCAAATCGATATAACATAAATGGAGGACCAAACTTTCTCCGATAAAATAAAATAGAGAAAGATCAAGAACCACTTCCTCCTAGTGCTGAAGCTGCTGCCACTAGTCATGACATAAACTATAACATGCCATCAACGTCGTCTGCCAAGGCCGATGCCCAATGTCATAGTAGAGGGCACATACAATCCCAAATGACAAAGTTCAGGAAAATGACCTTGAAAAAAACATTTAAATCAGCTGAAGAGAAACGTAAACTTGACAATATGCCATTTACGACACGGAGTGGCAAGGAACGGCTAAGGTCGATCCCTAGTATTTTCATGACTAGTGGTTCAGCTTCACATGACGATGGAAGCCCTCCTCCCACTAAAAAAATCAATAGAGTTAAGCTGGCAAAAGCACAGCGAAGAACTGTGCTTTCTAAGAAGATATCACAAATCCCCAAGGAGAGTCCAAGTGTGGTGGTGGTTGCGATGCCTGACCTTCCCATCACTGGACGGGAAGAGGTGGCTCTTTCCACCATTTGCACGCCCCCTGCAAGTGCTGAAAGGAGCACCCACAGTCCACTTGCTGATATGCAAATTGAAGATGTCACTGTTGAAGTACAACAGGATGAGGATACTGGTGTAGCTGGCGCTGAGGAGGAAGTTGGCGAGGAGGATTCTGATGGTGATGTGGTTTGTTTAAATCAGGCTCCGGGGGAGACAGTTGTTGTCCGTGGGATGAAAAAGCTCATCACGGTCATGCCTGGGCAGAAGACCAAACATTCCACCTCTTTGGTCTGGCAATATTTCTATCCAAATCCGGACAACAACTGTCTTGCCATATGTACCATATGTAAAGGTGAAATAAGTAGGGGTAGGGACGTCAACCACCTAGGAACATCCTCCCTTATACGGCACCTGCAGCGCGTTCATAAAAAGTTACTGCCAAGTTCAGAAACTTTGGCTAAGACCGTAAGCAGTCCAGGGACACCTAAATCCCGTTGTCCTGTTGTATCCAAGCGCCTGCAAACCACACCGTCAACTCCCTCCTCATCAATTTCCTCCTTAGTCATGATCGGAAGTAGTCCCGCAGGCCATGTCACTGGCATGACTGGCTCTCCTATCCGGGATTCCTCCAGAGGATCCTGCATTGCTACGCCTACTGCTGCCGCTGCTGCTGTTGCTGCTGCTGGGAGTCGTTCATCATCCCAGAGAGGAAGTAGGAACACCACTACTTTTACTAAACAATTGACCCTCCAACAGTCCTTAGCGAGGAGGATGAAGTACGACAGCAGTCATCCTGAAGCAAAACGTATAACTGAGGCCTTGACTGCTATGTTGGTGTTAGACGTGCGTCCGGTATCCGCCATTAGTGCAGTGGGATTTAGACAATTGATGGAGGTAGTGTGTCCCCGGTTCCAAATCCCGTCTAGATTCCACTTCACTAGGCAGGCGATACCGAGACTGTACAGAAACGTCAGAAAAAGTGTCCTCAGTGTCCTGAAAAATGCCGTTGTACCCAATGTCCACTTAACCACGGACATGTGGACAAGTGGAACAGGGCAGACTAAGGACTATATGACTGTGACAGCCCACTGGGTAGATGTATCACCTTACGCAGCAACAGCAGCAGTGTCACCAGTAGCAGCATCTCAGAAACGCCAGCTCGTTCCAAGGCAGGCTACGCTGTGTATCACCGGTTTCAGTAAGAGGCACACCGCCGACAACCTCTTAGAGAAACTGAGGGAAATCATCTCCCAGTGGCTTACCCCACTTAGACTCTCCTGGGGATTTGTGATATCTGACAACGCCACCAATATTGTGCGGGCATTACATCTGGGCAAATTCCAGCACATCCCATGTTTTGCTCACACAATAAACTTGGTGGTGCAGAATTTTCTGAAAAGCGACAGGGGCGTGCAGGGGACGCTTTGGGTGGCCCGAAAAATTTCTGGCCACTTTCGCTATTCAGCGACTGCGTGCCGAAGACTGGAGCGCCAGCAAACACTCTTGAACCTGCCCCGCCATCACCTGAAGCAAGAGGTTGTGACGCGGTGGAACTCAACCCTCTATATGCTTCAGAGGATGGAGGAGCAGCAAAAGGCCATACAAGCCTATACATCCACCTATGACATAGGCAAAGGAGGGGTATGCACCTGACTCAAGCGCAACGGAGAATGATTTCCGTGTTGTGCAAGGTTCTCCAGCCCTTCGAACTTGCCACACGTGAAGTCAGTTCAGACACTGCCAGCTTGAGTCAGGTCATTCCCCTCATCAGGCTTTTGCAGAAGCAGCTGGAGAAAGTGAAGGAGGAGCTAAGACGGAGTGATTCCGCTCGGCATGTGGGACTTGTGGGTGAAGCCCTTCATTCGCTTTGCCAGGATTCCAGAGTGGTCAATCTGTTGAAATCAGACCACTACATTTTGGCCACCGTGCTTGATCCTAGGTTTAAAGCCTATGTGGTGTCTCTCTTTCCGGCTGACACAAGCCTGCAGAGGTGCAAAGACCTGCTGGTGAACACACTGTCAGCTGAAGCGGAACGTGACATGTCAACAGCTCCTTCTTCATTTTCTTCCGCAACTGGGGCTGCCAGGAAAAAACGTAGGTATCCTAAGCACCCTGCTGGCGGTGATGCAGGGCAGGCAGGACCAAGTTTGGACATTTGGTCCAGACTGAAGGACCTGGCAACAATTTCTGACATGTCTACTGTCACTGCATATGATACTGTCACCATTGACAGAATGGTGGAGGATTACATCGGTGACAGCATCCAAGTAGGCATGTCAGACAGTCCATACCTGTACTGGCAGGAAAAAGAGGCAATTTGGAGGCCCCTGTACAAACTGGCTCTATTTTACCTGAGTTGCCCCCCCTCCAGTGTGTACTCCGAAAGAGTGTTTAGTGCAGCCGGGAACCTTGTCAGCGAAAGGCGTAGGAGGTTGCTTCCACAGAATGTGGAGAAGATGATGTTCATCAAAATGAATTATCAGCTCTTCCAGGGAGACCAGCCTCCAGAACGTACAGAGGGACCTGTGGTGGTGGATTCCAGTGGGGATGAGTTAATACTCTGTGAGGATGAGGATGTACACACTGAAGAGGGTGAGGAATCGGTGGATGAGGAGGATGAGGATGACATCTTGCCTCCGTAGAGCCAGTTTGTGCAGGGACAGATTAATTGCCAGCTTGTTTTGTGGGGGCCCAAACGAACCAATCATTTCAGCCACAGTTGTGTGGCAGACCCTGGCGCTGAAATGATTGGTTTGTTAAAGTGTGCATGTCCTGTTTATACAACATAAGGGTGGGTGGGAGGGCCCAAGGACAATTCCATCTTACACCTCTTTTTTTTCTTTGCATTATGTACAGTTTGGGGCCTAGTTTTTCAAACTGCCATCCTGTCTGCCACTGCAGTATCACGCCTAGATGGGTCACGTGTTTGTGCCGCCCACTCGTGTCGCTTAGCATAGTTATCCAGCTACCTCAGTGCAACCTTTTGGACATAAAAACACTATTGTGAGGTGTGAGGTGTTCAGAATAGACTGGAAATGAGTGGAAATTAAGGTTATTGAGGTTAATAATAGCATTGGAGCAGAAAAACCTACAAATTCTGTGATTTTAGCTGTTTTTATGCTTTTTTTCAAAAAAATACAGATCCAAAACACAAAACCCAGAACCCAAAACACGGAAGGGTGGTTTTGGCAAAACCAATCCAGATCCAAAACATGAAGAAAGATCCAGATCCAAAACCAAAACACAAAACACGAAAAGTGGCTGGTGCACACCCCTACTCACAATAAGCTGCCGGGAGTTGGCAGTCCCGTGTTAGGTGCCCTAATGGGGAGTAGAGAGTAGAAGAAAATGTAAAGAGAAGCACATGAGGGAAGAGGTTCCTGCTCGTGAGAGCTTACATTCTAAGGGAAGGGGCAGACAGACAGGCGTGACACAGAAGGGGAAGATTGGAAGGAAAGAGCATGAGGTGGGTTAGGATGAGAGCTGAAAGGCCTTGATGAAGTAGTGGGTCTTGAGAGCCCGTTTGGAGATTTGTAGAGAGGTGGAGAGTCTGATAGGGAGAGGGAGAGCATTCCAAAGGTAGGGAGCAGCATGGGCAAAAGCTCGGATGCGGGAGTGGGAGGAAGTAATCAGTTGGCAAGAGAGGCAGCATGCATTAGTTGAGCAAAGTGGACGGGCAGGAGTGTGAAGGGAGAAAAGGTCAGAAATGTATGCGGGAGAGGATTTGGTGAGGGCTTTGTAGGTGAATGTAAGAACCTTGAATTGGCATCTGAAGGGGAAGGGGAGCCAGTGTAGGGCTTGAAGGAGAGGGGAAGCAGATGTAGAACATCTGGAGAGGAAGATGAGCTGAACAGCAGCATTGAGAACCGATTGTAGTGGAGAGAGGTGAGAGACTGGGAGGCCAGCTAGGAGAAGGTTACAGTAGTCCAATCTGGATATGACCAGTGAGTGGATGAGGGTTTTAGTGGCATCCTGGGTGAGGAAGGGTCTAATCCTGGAGATATTTTTTAGGTGAAAACGGCAGGACTGCGAGAGGTTCTGAATGTGCGGTTTAAAGGAGAGGGAGGAGTCTAAGATAACTCCAAGACAGCGCACTTTGGGGCTAGAGGAGATAGTTGTGCCATCAATAGATAACGAAATTGTGGGAAGTGATGTAGTGGAAGAGGGTGGGAAGATGATCAGCTCAGTCTTAGACATGTTAAGTTTAAGAAAGCGCTGGGACATCCACGAAGAGACAGCAGAGAGACAGTTGGAGATACGGGTAAGGAGCGAGGGAGAGAGCTCAAGGGTGGAAAGTTAAATTTGAGTATCATCTGCATAGAGATGATATTGGAGGTCAAAGGAGTTAATGAGTTCACCTAAAGAGGATGTATATAGGGAGAAAAGGAGAGGTCCAAGAACAGAACTTTGGGGAACTCCTACTGTTAGTGGAAGTGGAGGGGAAGAGGAGTCATGAGAGGACACAGCGAAGGAACGATCAGATAGGTAAGAGGAAAGCCAGGAGAGGGCGGTGCCATGTAAACCGAGAGAGTAAAGGATTTTCAGGAGGAGAGGGTGGTCTACAGTGTCAAATGCAGCAGAGAGGTCAAGGAGAATGAGCAGAGAGTAGTGGCCCTTGGATTTGGTGGCAAGGAGGTCATTGCTGACTTTTGTGAGGGCATTTTCAGTGGAGTGGAGAGATCGGAAGCCAGATTGAAATGAGTCAAGGAGGGAGTGGGAGGAAAGAAAGGTGGTAAGGCGGTTGTAGACAATACGCTCAAGGAGTTTTGAAGCAAAAGGGAGAAGAGAGATGGGTCGATAGTTGGAAAGTATGTTAGGATCAATGGTAGGTTTTTTAAGAATGGGGGAGACAAGAGCATGTTTGAATGCAGAAGGGACAGTGCCAGATGACAGGGAGAGATTAAGGAGGTGAGCCAGATGGGAACAGGCAGAAGGAGACAGGTGGGAGAGGAGACAGGAAGGGATAGGGTCAAGAGGGAAGGTGGAAGGAGGGGAGGACCGGATGAGGGCCGAAACTTCCTCTCCAGAAGCAGGGGAGAAGGATGTCAGAGTTGGTGAGACAGAAGGGAAGGGGTGGTAAGGGCAAGGAGGGGGAGGAGTGCTGAGGGTTTGATGGGATATGATGTCCTCACGTATGGAGTCAATTTTAGATTTAAAGTAGGTGGCAAAGTCGAGGGCAGAGAGCGAGGAGGGAAGGCGAGGAGGGGAAGGGCAGAGTAGGGAGTTGAAAGTGGCAAAGAGACGCCGGGGGTTTGAGGACTGGGAGGAGATGAGGTTCTTGAAATATGTTTGTTTGGAGATAGACAGGGCAGCACTGTAGGAAGAGAGAATAAATTTGAAATGGAGGAAGTCAGCCTTAGAGCGTGACTTTCTCCAATGACGCTCTGCAATGGATGCAGGGAGGGCTTGTGTAGCCTTCCACTGTGCTGCCATTCCCATTTGTCACCCAGCCTAAATGGGTGGCCAGGGGTTGTTTGTAATGACGGCCCAGCAGGTTCTAGTGGGCGGGGCTTCAGACGGCCGTCTGCTGTGCTGCTCAGCTGCTGGGACAGAAAAAATTATTTTCCTGTCTACAGCTGCACCGATCCTGTGGGCCTATTTTGATGGGGGACCTGGAGCTGGCGCTCCATCCACCCCATTATTAATCCAGCCCTGGTCCTGCTAACTTGCTCACAGAATGGCAGCAGACTGTCAGTGATTGACAATCTGCTGCCATTTGTAGGCAGGTAGGGGGCAGTAATGCCTTCCGTTTCCGAAAACGGAGGCGTGTTGCCGCCATTGCGGGGGAGGGAAGAAGCCAGGATCTCCGTCGGGTGATGGAGACATCCTGGCCTCTTCCTCTAAACTGTGGCGGCTGGCTGTGGGACCCCATGGGTCACTGCAGCCGGCTGATGGTACGCAGATTAACCAATGCTGCATAGGACAACGCAGTTCAGTTAAGTAATGCACAGGAGGCATGATGCCTCCTGTGCATTGCCATATCTACAAGGATTGTAATTGCAAAGCTGCCAGTGTTCATACATCATATATCTATAGCCTGCATGCATACATCATATATCTATAGCCTGCGTGCATACATCATATATCTATAGCTGTGTGCATACTGTACATCATATATCTATAGCCTGCGTGCATACATCATATATCTATAGCCTGTGTGCGTACATCATACAGTATATCTATATGATGCGTGCATACATCATATATCTATAGCCTGAGTGCATGCATCATACTGTATATCTATAGCCTGCATGCATACATCATATATCCATAGCATGCGTGCATACATCATATATCTATAGCCTGCGTGCATACTGTACATCATATATCTATAGCCTGCGTGCATACTGTACATCATATATCTATAGCCTGCGTGCATACTGTACATCATATATATTTAGCCTGCATGCAGCTTTGCAATTACGATCCTTACAGAATCAGGCCCTCTCTCTGTGTGCGTGTGCCTGATCCAGTACATACACAATCCGTGATTTCTATCTTTGACGCATGCACAGTAGGCTGATATAGGTGAGATCTGTCCATATATCTACTTGCATCTAACTCAGACTCAGGCCCAATGTGACCGGATGCTTGGTAATATAGGATGGTGATAAAGCATGGGACATAATTGGAATCCAGAGAATGGTCCGTTACAGCAAAAAGTGAGGGGCACAGGCACTGGATCAATATCAGTAAATAGCCACAGATCACATGCACAGTGTCACAATTGGCTAAACAAGCAGAGGTCTGATACATGGTGAGACATAAACACAATTACAGGAATGCTGGAGCAAGGTCAGGGACCTAATATCATGGCACTGAATCGGTCACACAGTGCTTCTTACATAAGATGCTCTAATTTTGAATTTGGAGCTAATACACCAGAGGTCATGTGATTGCTATTTTAACTTTGAATCTAAGTCACATACCTGCCCCTAGATGGCGCCAGCTCCAGAAGAGGATGTAGGAGGTGGAGCAATACAGCTGGGGACAAGGTGGGGTAGAAACCGGTAGTACCCAGTAAGTTGGCACAAAGCACCGTTTCATGACATCTGTACACTAATTAAATACTATAAGATGGGTGTTTTATAAGATGCCAATCAGAGACCATTATATAGTGCTGCTTTTAGCCATCATCTACATTAGTGCTTATCATTGCATCTGTTCTCAAGAACTCACAACAGATCCCCTTCCTGCATATGTGGCCATGACTAAATGTGTAGCTATTAAGGTAACACCCTTACTGTACTTGGTCTATGCTTTCCCAGCCCTTACCAGGCACAAGGAAACAGCTCCAGTATGCAGTAATGTATATGCAGGGAGATTGCACTGATTGCTAAGGAGACCATCCTCGGTTATGGAGCGCCATGTACATCAGTGCTTTGTAGGGTCATTAAATAGACATACATGCTTTACTAAACTATTTATCTGTTCATTATTGGACCAGCAAGTTTAAAGAGGTTCTGACATCAACCTGATGCTCTACAGCTTCCAAACACTGGACCACTTGTAGTATCACATCCATGACCCATCCTAGTGCTGTTTCTAGACATTATGGGGGAAAAAATTGGTGATGTACAAAAGCGAGGGAGCAAATATGTTACACGTGCAGCACTTGGTGATGTCAGAGCGTGACCTGGCAGTGCACGGTGCACTCTCATTGGCTAGTGTAATGGGGGCTGCTCATGTGCAGTGTAATGGATCTGCACTACAGATGTGTCCTCATACACTGTTGTTGTAGTTGCACCACACAGCCCATCTCAGTGTCAGGTCCCTTACGATTCTGCTTTCGCTTAGAATGTTTTTCTTTTCTTTATCTCCTAAAAGTGCATCTCAGTTGCTATGTGATGTGACAAGGACTCACCAGGACACTGCACTGATTCATTTCATGTGGGACACTGGTACAGTATATCTGTGTGTGACCCTTGTACAGTATATATATATGTGTGACACTTGTACAGTATATCTGTGTGTGACACTTGTACAGTATATCTGTGTGTGACACTGGTACAGTATATCTGTGTGTGACACTTGTACAGTATATCTGTGTGTCACACTTGTACAGTATGTCTGTGTGTGACACTTGTACAGTATATCTGTGTGTCACACTGGTACAGTATATCTGTGTGTGACACTTGTACAGTATATCTGTGTGTGACACTGGTACAGTGTATCTGTGTGCGACACTTGTACAGTATATCTCTGTGTGACCCATGTACAGTATATCTGTGTGTGACACTTGTACAGTATATCTGTGTGTCACACTTGTACAGTATATCTGTGTGTGACACTTGTACAGTATATCTGTGTGTCACACTTGTACAGTATGTCTGTGTGTCACACTTGTACAGTATATCTGTGTGCGACACTTGTACAATATATCTGTGTGCGACACTTGTACAGTATATCTGTGTGCGACACTTGTACAGTATATCTGTGTGTGACACTGGTACAGTATATCTGTGTGTCACACTGGTACAGTATATCTGTGTGTGACACTTGTACAGTATATCTGTGTGTCACACTTGTACAGTATATCTGTGTGTGACACTTGTACAGTATATCTGTGTGTCAAACTTGTACAGTATGTCTGTGTGTCACACTTGTACAGTATATCTGTGTGTCACACTGGTACAGTATATCTGTGTGTGACACTTGTACAGTATATCTGTGTGTGACACTGGTACAGTATATCTGTGTGTGACACTGGTACAGTATATCTGTGTGTGACACTGGTACAGTATATCTGTGTGTGACAGTGGTACAGTATATCTGTGTGTGACACTGGTACAGTATATCTGTGTGTGACACTGGTACAGTATATCTGTGTGTGACACTGGTACAGTATATCTGTGTGTGACTGAGATTGAATCTGTATAAGAAGTGCTACGACCGCAACTTTTCTCTACACCAAGTTCCATTGTGCTTTATTTACAGGCTCAGTCGCACACAACTGTCACATATGTAATTATTCAGTGCTTTCTTCTTGTGCATCTTAGTTACATCTCATTGTGACTAAGATGCGTTTTTGGCTGAAAAAGATGGTCGGCGCTAGCAAAGTCGCATGGTACCTGGTGGCTCACTCACACCTGGCATCTCGTGCTGCATGGCGTATTGAGGCTACATACATGAGGACACATCTGTATGCTCAGTAGTGTTATGTGGGGTATTCAGTGGCGTATCTATAATGGGTGCAGTGTGCACATAGACCCCTTGGTCCAGGAGGACCCACACTGCACACCCTGCAAACATTCAATAAAATGACCTATTGTGTCAGCTGTCTCTGATTTCTCTATTGTCCATGAGTACATCTCTAGTGTAACGCTGCTAGCGCATGCACAGGTGTGAGGGGGATCACCTGCTCAGACACTGCACACAGACCCCTCCCCTCATTACATACCCTGAGGGTTCTTTATGTACTAATGTATGTACTAATAATTACATGGGAATGCACATATACAGTCTGGAAATACCATTCCAACACAAATTAATATATTTTAGTTCCAATATTGTCAGATTACACAGGTAGATATTAGGAAGTTTGGTCTTGATGTGTTCACTGCTAAAGGCTAGGGTCCCAACAATGATTTTCCTTGTACTTGCAATGAGCTAGCGTATATTGCTTTAGCTAAATGCTGACTCTTTGGAACACCTTGTACATACATTTTTGTGGCTACCACCTCACTGAGAATTGCAGCTATACCACCTTTTGGTGAGTTCCCCTGTTGAAACAAAATTCCTAAGTGTCACAAAGCAGTAATATAATTTACAATTTATTTACAGATATTAGGTTACAAGGTTTTCTATACTGAATTATCTGGCAACTTAAACACTTCTTATTACAGTGGTGCAGTTCTTTGTACAATAGAGCCAGAGTTCATGCAGAGAACTCATTGTAACAAAGTAAATAGCTTAGAATAAACATTTGCTATCCTTAAGAGAGCAATTGCTGACATGGATGAGGTAACTGTTCAGATATGCTGGCTATGCCAGTTTTCTAGCCATTACATAAAGGTGTTGCTTTATTTCCTTTATTTTCTATAGTAAGTAATCCCTGATGTTGTGAATCCACTAGTTTCATTTAAAGTTTGATACTTGTTCCTTTAACCCAAGATAGTAGACTCTCTGCATTACTGAATGTCAGACTCTAAGGGGTAAATATACTAAGCTTCGAGTTTGTGTGAGTTTGCAAACTCACGTGAGTTTCGGCATGTTTTTCATCTTGCAAATTTACTAAAGACAAAGTCGAGTGAATTTGGAAGTGAGTTCTATTTTTTCACTGTTAAAACTCATGTGAGATTGCAAACTCGAAAAAACTCACCATTGGCCAAAATAAGAAGTACTTTACATGAAAATGAAGCAACTCGCAAATTTACTAAGAATCGTGTTTCCAATCTCGTGGGAGATTGTAGCGTACTCACTGTGAAATAGAAGTTTTAAACACTCACCACCTGAGCTGCAAGTTTGGCAGAAACATACACAGATCAGTGTGATTAGTGTGTGTTTCTGCCTGTATACCTAATATTTAATTTATGAAAAAAAATGACATAGGGTCCCTCCCGAAAGCATAACCAGCCCCAGACTTGCCAGCCAGTCCTGGTTCCTAAAATTATGGGGAACAAAATGAGTAGGGTTCCACCATAATTTAAGAACCAGCACCAGGCAGCAGGGCCAGACCTGGTTTTAAATATAGGATTAAAACAATTGTGTGAGATTCACCCTATATTTAAAACCAGCTCCAGACGCTTTCTAGTGGGGGACTGATGCCACAGCCAGGGGAGCCTTTCACCGGGCCCCCCAGCTGCAGCATCAGCCCTGACCGCTAGTCAGCCGAGGCCAGGGATCCCTTGGGAGTTAGGGATCCCCCCAATAAAGGGGTCCCCCTCTCCAGGGCACCTCTGGCCTAGGCTGATAGCCTGGGGCTATCCCCGGCACCCCTGAGCGGTGGGTACCAGGTTTATAGTGTTAGTGTGTAGTATAAAATAAATGGTTAAATATTGTCTTTAGTTGTGGAATTAAATGTACCAGCAAGCCTCCCTCGCTTGCTAGTATTTGGAGAACCACAAATACCAGCATGCGGGGCACTTGTAGTTCCACAACCAAAGCAATAAACACAACATATACCATGAAAGTAAAATGTTATTATAACACACATGCACACTCACACTCACACTCACTATCACAAATACTCACCTAGTATCCAAAGTAATCCACAGGGTATCTATAAAAAAAAACATACTCACCTCTCCTATGCGTAGTTCATGTCCTCTTCTCCAAGTAGGCATCCAAAGGGTTCAAATAAAAAAAAGAGTGTATCCGAATCTAAGCCAGACTGAACAAAGGTATGTGTGTATACACGTGTGCCCCGTCATTGAAGGAGCCGCCAGCCAATCATCTGGCATCCCCATCGGAGCAACTCGCTGATTGGCTGCATGCGGTTTAAAATAAATCATTGGTTCCTAAACCAACCATACAGTAACATTAATTTAAAATGTCAGATAGAAATGCCCCAATCAGCACATAATGGAATGGAAAAAGGTGCAAGATGGAATAGTCCTTGGGCCATCCCACCCACCCTTATGTTGCATATGCAATAGGACACTTTAACAAACCAATCATTTCAGCGACAAGGACTGCCAATTGTGGCTGAAAATGATTGGTTTGTTTGGTCCCCCATAAAACAAGCTGCCAATGTGATATGGACATGGAAATGAAAATTATCCCACACAAACTGGCTTTACATTACAAGTTGTCATCATCCTCGTCCTCGTCATCTCCATCAGTGTGTACATCCTCTTCTTCACACAATATTAATTTGTTCCCACTGGATTCCACCATGGGCACCTCTGTCATTTTTTTAAGTAATTGTTGGTAGAGGTCTTCCTCGTGGAATTTGTAATTCATTTTAATTAACATCATCTTTTCCACATTTCCCTTCTGCTCCACGGGAGGTTTCTGTCCTCCATGAGCTCGCCTTAGGACACCTGCATTACGGTTTGACCGGTGTACCGCCCCAGTCAAACTCCCTATATGCCACTGTTCCAGGAGCGGGACGCTGATCACTGAAAAGGTTGCCAGGTGCACTGAAAACTCTTTCGGAGTACACACTGGAGGGTGGGCAACTTAAGTAATGCAAAGCCAGTTTGTGTATGGGCCTCCACATTGCCTGTTTTTCCTGCCAGTACTGAAAGGGACTGTCTGTCATGCCTATTAGGATGTCATCTCTGAAATAGTCCTCCACCATTCTGTGAATGGAGACCGTATCACACATAGTCACGGTAGAAGACATGTCACTAGTAGGCAGTTCTCTCAGGCCCGAGCAAATGTAATTTTTTGGTGACTGATCTGCATGACCAGCAGGCATTCTGTAATGAAAATTGAGTCTTTTCTTGGCAGCTGCAGAAACTGAAGGCGGAGATGATGGTGTTTCACGGGCGGCTGCAGCTGACACTTTTATTACCAACATCTCTTTGCATAGTTTAAGATTTTTGTCTGTTGGAAAAAAACTCACAAGGTAGGACTCAAACCTAGGATCCAGAATGGTTGCCAAAATATATTTTTCAGAATTCAATTGATTGACGACTCTTGGATTCTGGTGAAGTGAATCAAGGGCTTGATCCACCAGTCTGACATACTTTGCGCAATCGCTCCATTTCACCTCCTCCTTCAGTTTCTCCAACTGTTTTTGCAAAAGTCTGATGAGGGGAATGACCTGACTCAAGCTGGCAGTGTCTGGACTATCTTCACGTGTGGCAAGTTCAAAGGGTTTGAGAACCTAGCACAACACAGAAATTATTCTCCACTGCACTTGAGTAAGGTGCATTCCCTCTCCATGGCCTATGTCATAGTCCATTGTATAGGCCTGGATGGCCTTTTGCTGTTCCTCCATCAGCTGATGGCAGGGCAAATTTAACATGTACCTGCTGGTCATGCAATCTTCGACAAGCGGTCGCCGAATGTCTAAAATGTCTGGATATTTTGCGGGCCACAGAGAGCATCTCCTGCACGACCGTATCAGTTTTTAAAAAACATTGCACCACCAAAATAATTGTGTAAGCAAAACATGGGACATGTTGGAATTCGCCCACATGTAATGCTCTCACAATATTGCTGGCATTGTCTGAAATCACAAATCCCGAGGAGATTCCAAGTGGGGTAAGCCATTTAGCAATGATTTCCCTGAGTTTTTCTAAGAGGTTCTCAGTGGTATGCCTCTTAGTGAAACCAGTTATATAAAGAGTAGCCTGCCTCTGTATCAGCTGTCTTTTGGTAGATGTTGTTGCTGCTGTTGCTGTTGTAGGCAATACACCTACCCAGTGGGCTGTCACAGTCATGTAATCCTTAGTTTGCCCTGTCCCACTTGTCCACATGTCAGTGGTCAAGTGGACAGTGGGTACAACGGCATTTCTGAGGACATTAATAAGGTTTTTTTTAATGTCCTTGTACAGATTTGGAATTGCTCTTCTAGCAAAGTGGAATCTAGAAGGGATTTGGTAGAGAGGACACAGGACCTGAATTAACTGTTGCAAACCCACTGCAGTAATGGCGGATACTGGATGCACATCTAATACCAGCATAGCTGTTATGTCGTAATCTGCTGTGCAACTGTGTGATTTCTGTCATACTTGTTTGCCCTTGCAAATTATTGTTTGACAGTTAATTGTTTTTTGGAGGATACATTACAAGTAGTCTTCCTCCTGCTCCCCTTCTGGAATGAAGATCCACTGACAACAACAGCAGCAGCAACAGGCATAGTCATCAAGGATCCTTCTGAGGAATCACAGATAGAAGAGGAGTCAATCATGCATCGAATAACAACATTGGATGCAGCAGGACTACTCCTGATGACGAATGAGGATGTTGATGATGCAGGTGTTGGTGTTGGAGATTGAAGGCGCTTGGATCTCACAGAGAGGGAGCAGGTAGGTGACACTGGACTTGTTATGTTTTGAGTTTTGGAACTTGGCGACGTACACTTTGATATTTGATGAATGCGCTCCAAGTGACGTAACAAGGAGGAGGTTCCTAGGTGGTTTAGGTCCCTCCCTCTACTAACTCTTGCATGGCAATGGGCACATATGGCTTGACAACTGTTGTCCGGATCGGGGTGGAAATAATTCCACATGTGAGAAGTGGATTTTTTTGTCTTTTGCCCTGGCACAACAACAATGAGCTTTGGCTTTTTCAATCCATGGGCAACAGCTGTTGCCTTACTTACACAAAGCACATCCTTGGTATCAACATCCTCATCACCAACATCTTCATCATCAACATCCTCATCATCCTTAGTGCCTTCAACTACCAAAATATCCTCCTTCTCCATGTGCAATTCCACAGAAGCATCCTCAATGACTACATCTGCAAGATGTTGACTGCCCTTCCCCACATTTACAGAGGGCACACAAATATTGGAACTTGGAGGATCCTCCAGTACACTAGTATTTAGGTCTGGCTCACACATGGCAATCACGGACACACTTGCACTCTCCTCAGGGATTTGTGGTTTCGATTTCTCATGGCACACAGTTGTTTTTTCCAAAGGGCTATCAGAATCAGCAGTCTTCCTAAAGAGAGTCCAAGGCCTTATCCTTTCCTTGCCACTTCGTTTAGTGAAGGGCATATTGGTAATGTTTAATTTATCTAAAGGCAACTTGCCTTTTGATTTTTTTATTCTTTACTTCTGTAAAAGTAGCTTTACCATATTAATAGCGTGACTTAAGCCCTGGGGCATGGGCCTTCATAGAGAACGAGGAAGTTGATGGCCTTGCACTACTGGCAGCAGCTACAACATGTGGTTCTTGGCCTTGCTCTCCTGTCATGTGACAGCCCTCCATATTTTCTGTGGTCTTGAAGCAGTTGCGTTGCGTTGCCGACTTGATAGATCTTGTGCGGCTAAGCTTAACACGCACAGACAATTATTAGAAAAAAAGACAATTTTTTTTACTTTTTCTGCTCCAGAACTTTGGACTGGAATCGGGCAGCATTATTTTGCATTGCCGACTTGATAGATCTTGTGTGGCTAAGCCTAACACACACACGTCCCTAATATATAGAGAATAGACAAAAGCTCGCGAGCCGTGAGATTTCTTCTCTATAGTCTTGCCTCGATTTGGAGATCCGAGTCGGCGGGAACAATCCGAGCCCGCTTGTGTCCGACTCGGATCTCCTTAGTTCAGATGGGTTCGGATCTCTTAGATCCGAACCCACTCATCTCTATTTTAAAGGCAAAACCAAACTGGGTTTCCTTTTAAAATGATTGCCACTTTAAAAATACAGGAAGACTCATAGGAGTTACAGCAGCTGCACCAGATCACACCCTATTACAGAAGCCCCCCTAGTTGAGAGGCCTTTCACTGAATGAAATCTTGAGGATACTTCTACATCTATAATAATACTCTGTCTGCTTACTTCTGTCGTTGACTGCCAAAACTATTTCTAATATGCTGTAACTTGAGAGTGAATCTTCCTTCTCTTCCCTTTTAATTGTTTAATACAATGGGGGCTATAGTAATCTCATAAAAAGCTGAAGTCCTATATTTGCTGTCTGTCAATAACCACGGGAGAATGCGTTAAAGAGTCTGATAGAATGTGAGGTGATATCACAGCCCTGCTTTCCTGTATACTGTCCAGGTCCTGCTTTTCTCTTTAGGACTTACCAGCACCTCTGTCTCAGTCCTTCAGCAGAAGTCCCTGTGCCATCTGATTGGCTAACAGACAGGCCAATCATTGGGCTAGCTGTTGATTGACAGCCAGGCCACTCACAGCCAATCAGTGGCCGGTTACTATCATAGTGGCTGTTGATTGGTTGGCATCCCTACGGGAAACCTTGTGGGTCCTGACACTTGCGGTGTAGAGCTGTATGTGTATATACATACAGCTCCTCTTTGTCTATTATTGTTCAGGATAATGTGGTGTGTTATTTTGAATGTCCAGTTTGTATGTTTTTTTTGGAAAAAGCAGTGGGATTCTACTGGTGATTTTCAATGGTGTGTGAGTACATTCTCTTTTTCAATATATCCTTTACAGGGGACTATAGGTACCAGTGGCCCCTTAATTCCCCACATGCTGGTACTAGTGGTTCTCCAAGTATCAGCATGTGGGTGAAGGTTGCTGGGACCTATAGTCCCCATATAAGGACAATATTACTGTTAATCTATCTTTTACAAAACTAATATCAGCCTCACACCCACTGCCCAGGGGTGTAGGGGATTGCAAAGGACTTCAGCCCTGGCTTTGGATTATCTGGAGAGGGAAGACCCCTTCATTGGGGGGGTCCCCTCTTCCCCAAGAATCCCTGGCCTGAGCTGACTAGTGTGGAGTCCTGAATGATTAGGCATTACACCCCTGCTAGTAAGAGCCTGTTGCTGGTTGTTGAAATTACAGGAGACTTCTTTTTCCCCCATACTTTCACAACAAGGACCAGCTAAGGAGCCTGATATTGGTTGTTGAAGATACGGGGGACCCCTACATCTTTTTTTACTTGTATTTTCAGAACCAGGACTGGCTCACACAAACCAGTGCTGGTTGTGTTTTTGGGTGAGGACCCCACATCATTTGTTTTCTTTATTTTAACACTTTCATACACGTAAAATACAAGAAGCCTGATACAATTGCCAGCATGAAGAAGGTCTATTTTCTTGTGGATGTTGTGTTCAATTTTGTGTTTGATTTCCAATTTAAAAATTACTAAATCATGAGATCCTATGTTGGTCTATGTAAAAGTAATGATGTTTAGATGATACTCAATATTCAATGGGATTTGGTTTTAAATTCAATTTCACATTTTATTTTGACTTTAGTAAATTTCTAATGTACAAAATTGAATTAAAATCGTATGCCAAATCACTAAAAATACAGAATTGAACAAAAATAAGTAATAATAAAAAAATACTATATATATGTGTATATATATATATATATATATATATATATATATATATATATATATATAAGGCAAATCTATCTTACAAGCTCAGTACCTGTATTGAACACATCCATCTGATGATAATAAAATATATTGCAACTTTAGTTTCTTCAAGATGGCGACTCAATTTGTTTAATCACAATGTATCATCATCCCAAGACAAACCTATTACTGACATGTTAAAATTTAAACATTTATGTTAAAAAAGTAAACACATTTGAATGAAAATTAGATGCTAGATACCTATTTTGTATGGAGGTTAAAGTGAGTTAATGTGATCAGTCTACTAATTTCACAAAGGGGACTTTTAGAGACAAGACTTCTTTTTTTTTCATCTCTGGCTTGAAACAAGACCAGTGAAATGTGTTGGATGTTGCCTGGTGGTGATAATGGATCATTCATCTGGTACTATAGAGACTCTTGCAGGGGAGGATAAAGGAGATGTAGTTAATTTACCGGCGGCTGGGATGCCGGCTGTCGGAATCCCGACATCAGAATCCCGACCCGGGACTAAAGATAGGCATCGAAATCCTGATGCTTATCCTTAGCCCGAAGAAGAAATTGGGGCACTGTAAGCTGTTTGCCACTGGGGGGGGAGAGGGTTAGTTTTAAGGGCCCCATGGAGAGATTAGGATTAGGCACCCCCTGGGGAGGGATGGCCTATGGGGAGGAGGGGTTAGGCTTAGGCACTCGAAGGGGAAGGTTAGGGTTAGGGAACCCTGGGTAGAGTTAGGTTTAGAGTGCAGGAAGGGGGGGTTAGGGATAGACTCCACCGGGGGCAGTATTTAAAGTGGTCTTAGAGAAGTGGTGGAACTCACCGCCCCCCCTGACGCTAATTCAATAAAGGGACAGTGCATGCTGCAGGTGCACATCAAAAAAGGGGTATGGTCTCATAAGAAAGGGGCGTGGTCACATAATAGTATTACCAATTCAAATTACACCACACAGTAGCATAATCTTAATTCACATTACACCACACAGTAGTGTCCTCTATTCATGTATGACACACATACATGTCCACATTTGTGCCCCTTAAACACAATGCCCACAGTAGTAGGGCCCCTTATACAATGCCCACAGCAGTAGTGCCCCATACACATAATGCCCACTGTAGTGGTGTCCCTTATGCTGTGCCCTCAGTAGTGGTAGTATCCTTTATGCAGTGCCCACAGTGGTATGCCCCTTATACATAACCCACAGAAGTGGTAGTGATCCTTATGCAGTGCCCTCTGTAGTGGTGCCCCTTATACAATCCCCCAGTAGTGGTAGTGCCCCTTTTGCAGTGCCCACAATGGTATTTCCCCTTATGCAGAGCCCACAGTAGTGGTAGTGCCCCTTATGCCGTGCCCCTTATGCCGTGCCCCCTTTATGCAGTGCCCCCAGGAGTGGTGCCCCTAATGCAGTGCCTCCTATGCAATGTCCCCATTAGTAATTCCCCTGTAATAGTGCCCCCAATATTAGTACCCCTAGTAGTAATGCCCCCCTATAGTAATGCCCCCAGTAGTAGTGCTGCCTGAATAAAGCCCCTAAACAGGGCCAGATTAAGGTCTGTGGGGGCCCCTAGGCAACAAACTTGTGGGGGCCCCTATATACAACTGTTTCTTGTCAACCTAGGAATTTTTTTCCTTTCTATTCACCTTAATGCCCCCAGTAGTAATGCCCCTCTGGCAATGCCCACTGTATAGTGCCCTTTATGCAATGTCGCCAGTAGCAGTGCACCTTATTCAGTGCCCCCAGGAATGGTCCCCACTATGCAGTGACTCTTATGCAGTGCCCCCTGTAGTAGTACCCCTTATGCAGTGCCCCCAGTACTGGTACCCCTATGCAGTGCCCCTTATATAATGCCCCCAGAAGTGGTCCTCCCATACAGTGCCCCCAGAAGTGGCCCCCCTATACAGTGCCACCAGTAGTGCCCCTTATATAGTGCCCCCAGTAGTGCCCCTATGTAGTGCCCCTTATATAGTGACCCCAGTAGTAGCCCCCCTATACAGTGCCCGCAGTAGTAGTACCCCCTATGCATTGCCCCTAGTAGCACCCCCCCATACAGTGCCACCCATGAAGCGGACCCCTTTTACAATGCCCCCATGAAGCGGCCCCCCTATACAGTGCCTCCATGAAGTGCCCCCCCATGCAGTGCCAGTGCCCTTTACACACATACACACAAAAACACAACTTACCTGAATCCCCACTCCTGACACAACCGCCGCTGTCTGCTCCGAGTCCCGGCTCTTCTCTTGCACTATGGAAGAGATGTCATGACATCTCTCCCATCACTCACTGTGGGGGGAGCAAGAAGGTGAGGTCCAGCCGGCTCCCTCAGTTGACGCAGCAGCCAATGAGAGTCTGTCTGACTCTCATCAGCTGTTATCACTGTGTAGTGTGTACCGCGCTCACTGCGATCTGAACTACACTAGTGGCAGGTGCAGACAGCGGACCCCGGTGCAAGCCACCAGCTGCTCCACTGCTAGTGGGGGCCCCTCCGTGTATGAGGGCCAAGGGATGACCACCCCTGTTGCCCCCCTAATCCGGCTCTGCCCCTAACAGTAATGCCCCCAGTAGTAGTGCCCCCAGTAGTAATGCTCTCAGTAGTAATGCCCCCAATAGTAATGTCCCCAATATTAGTGCCCCCAGTAGCAATGTCCCCCTGAGTAATGCCCCCAATAGTAATGTCCCTGGAGTAATGCCCCCAATAGTAGTGCCCCCTGAGTAATGTGCCATGTAGTGGTGCCCCCAGTAGTAATGCCCCCTATGGTGAAGCCACTTACACAACAAAACAAAAGAATATAATACTTACCTTAAGCCCCACTCCTGCATCTGCTGCCATCCTATCCGCCTGGCTGCTCTTCTGAATTATGGGAGAGACGTCATGACATCTCTCCCATAGTGCACTGCTCACTGTGGGAGCCAGAAGCCGGAGCTCATGAGTGAGCTCCAGCCTCCGGCTGCCGCTGGTGATGCAGGGAGGGAGCCGGGCACCCGCTGGCAACAAAATCTCGGCGGGCACCCGGCAAATGGAGCCTCCCTGTGTACCATGGTTAGGTGAGTCAGAGGATGCAGAACTGGTTCTGTCTCCAAATACATGTCATGGAACACAGTTCCGCCCCATTCTGGCCCACTTTAACCCCTGCCCGGGGAGGATGTTGTGGTTAGGCACCACCGGGGGGAGGTTATTCACCCGCCAGGACTTTCACCCATTCCAGATGGAATCGGTATGATATCCCGGCTGCCGCATGGCCGGGACAGTGGAAGCGGAAGCCCAACAGTGCTGGAAATCTCGATCGTGGTAAGGTAAGTATCAACTAATCTAACCTAACCCCCCTAACCCTAACCCTCCTTATGCCTAACCCTAACCTCCCCCCCTGTGCCTAACACTAATTCCCCCTCTTAGTGCCTAACCCTAACCCCCCCTTCCCCGCTGCCTAAACCTAATTCCCCCAAGGGGGTGCCAAACCCTCCCCCCAGCGGCTGTCCGCTCACGGCGCCAGGTATCCCTTCGATCGGGATGCCAGGCGCTGGTCTCCCAGCGTCGGGGAAATGACAGGCGTCTAGATATAGACGCCGGTCATTTATCCCACAAAGGGGTAAAAAAGTCGGGAAGCCGGCTGTCGGGATAACGGCAGCCGGGCTTCCCGATTGTATACCTTCCAGACAGTGTATCCCAGTACTCAATATTAGAGATGTGCGCCGACCCTCGTGTTTTGGTTTTGGTTTTGGATCTGAATCTACCCTGGTTTTGGATCTGGATTGGTTTTGCCAAAACCTCATCTCCGTGTTTTGTTTTCGTGTTTTGGATCTGGATTTTTTCTTAAAAAATCATAAAACATCTAAAATCACATAAAATGGGCCTGTTTTTGTTCCTACAGTATTATTTACCTCAATAACATTTATTTCCAGAAATTTCCAATCAATTTTGACCACCTCACAATATTATTTTCTTCATCTAGTTAAGGCCAAAAGGTTGCATCCAGCTAGCTGGCTGACTAAGCTAAGTGACACAGTGGGCGGCACTAACATGTGGCAGTTCAGTTTCTAATTTCCAACATGGATACAGTGTGTTATACAGTGTGGGTTGGATACACCAATAGTGCACTTACTGTGACAGCAGTGTCGTCGGCAGAGCGGGGTTGCTGACGGTGTCTTCAGTACATGGAATGGCAGTACTGCAGTGCTGGCAGAGTCCTCAGTGAACATTACCGGTGATGTCGGCAGTGCAGGGGTGCCAGCGGTGTCTTAGTGCAGGTTTTCTGGCTGTGTTGGCAGTGCGGGGGTGCCAGCGGTGTCTTTAGTGCAGATTTGCTGGCTGTGTCGGCAGTGTGGGGGTGAAATCGGTGTCTGTAGTGCATGTTTCCTGGCTGTGTCGGCAGTGCGGGGGTGCTAGAGGTGTCTTTAGTGCAGGTTTGCTGGCAGTGCGGGGGTGCCAGCGGTGTCTTAGTGCAGGTTTGCTGGCTGTGTCGGCCGTGCGGGGGTGCCAGCATTGTCTTTAGTGCAGGTTTGCTGTCTGTGTCGGCAGTGCGGGGGTGCCAGCGGTGTCTTTAGTGCAGATTTGCTGGCTGTGTCGGCAGTGTGGGGGTGAAATCGGTGTCTGTAGTGCATGTTTCCTGGCTGTGTCGGCAGTGCAGGGGTGCTAGAGGTGTCTTTAGTGCAGGTTTTCTGGCTGTGTCGGCAGTGCGGGGGTGCCAGCGGTGTCCTCATTGCAGGTTTGCTGACTGTGGTGGCAGTGCAGGGGTGCTGGTGGTGTCCTCAGTGTGGGAGTGTCGGCAGTGTCGGCAGTGTGGGGGCCACTGACGATGTCCTCAGTATTTTGGGCAGCATTGCAGGAGTGTCGGCAGTGGTGGTGTCAGCAGCGGGGGATGCTGCCAGTGGGGGTGCCGGCGGTGTCGGCAGCGGGGGGTGCCGGCGGTGTCAGAAGGCGGGGGATGATGGGCGCCATCTTCTTTTTCTTCTTTTGTGCTGTTTTCATTGGGCTTAATGCTGATTGGCTGAGAGCTATGACAGACGTCTCTCTCAGCCAAACAGCGTTAAACCCGCTGAAAACAAAACCTTGCGACTCGACAGAGGGGTCGCGAGGTTTTGCCTCGGGTCAGGGATCCGGGGCAGGCAGGGAGATCCGAGCTGCGCTCAGATCCCCCCGGATCCCACAAATTCGGGTGGGGTCGGATCTCTTAGATCCGAACCCGCTAATCTCAACTCAATATAGGAACAATATTCCACATGATTCTAACCTAATGTATATACATAATGAGAACCTGTTTTATACCCAGCAGGTGATTTTATATTTTGTTGTTTTAATTGTGTGAATGTATTTTATTTAAATATTAGGTCAACTAATAAAATGACAATATGCCAGTATCTGTTTTCCTTTTGCGCTTGTTTCCATGAAGTCTATATAACACCCCTTTCACACAGTGGCCCTGAATCAGGCCGTTCTTTTTATTTTTTTGGAGCAGCCTCCTGGCCACTTGCATAGCTGTGTGTGACCACCCACTGCTATTGCGAGCGGCCAGGGTGATGGTCGCGATGGTCAAGACCATCACGACCATCGGGCTTGCGACGAGACCCTTGTGGTAGGGTCTCATGGCCGCAAGCCCCAGAGAGCTTCTGGCTCTAATAGAGATGGAAGCTCTCCCACTGACATCACTGGTGATGTCAGTGGGGTCGCCCACAAATGGCAGGCGTTCGCATGGGAACTCCTCCGTTTGTGAAGCCACCCCCACGCCACGCCTCCAAAAAAAAATGGGGCGAGCTGCCGATCATAATCGACAGCCGCCCCGATTTGGTGCGAAACCTGGAGTGACAGAGCGCCCATTGCTAGCTGGGTCTCGCGCATGCGCACGTCGGAGCCGGCTCCGGCGTGCGCATGCGCAGTGGCCTAACATTGACCTGCTCGCGAGATAATATCGCTTGCGAGCGGGTCTGATCAGGCCCAAAGTGTGTGAATAATCCCGGCTTTTACCCAGCATTTAACTGCCAGCTGGGTTTGCCGGTTCTAGTCTTATACCCCTGTCACACAGAAAATCAAATTACCAGGTAAAGCACTTCCACAATTCCTGGGTCTCCGGCCCTGCTAAAAGACACCGGGCTGGAGACCCGGGAATTACGTCCCTGGATGACCCTTTCACACAGAAAATAAACCTGTGTTGTTCAGCAAATTACCGGGTAAAAGTGCTTTACCCGGTAATTTGATTTTCTGTGTGAAAGGGGTATGAAGAAATTTGGGAATTTATCATCAAGATTTGAATATTAGATGCAATATTGTGTGTATTATTCTGATATGTGGAAAATTAGGATGGATACTGGCTGGAAAGAAAGTGATTATATATTTTATTGATTTATATATTGTTACATTTACTTGTATTTCATTTCAGTGATGAACTATTGATTCTCTTCCTGAACGGAAGGATCGGGCTAAATGTTATAGCCTACGGGTTGTGGAAAATTTTTGGGGGGAATTTGGTCACAAGATTTAAAACATTAATTTTTTTTAAGCCAAAACCAGGTAGGTGTTACCTTTAAAAACAGCATTAAATGCATAAAATCACTGAAATATCAGCACTTCCTGATACCCAAACGGTATTACATTTGGTCCTTTGTCTCATTAGGGGTAAATGTAATAGTCTGTACAATGCGGGCATCAGCGTGTTCCTGGTGAGTCTGCATAATATATTAAGGGGGCACTCATTTAAAAGACAAAACCAACCTGTTTTGCCCTTTAAATGATTGCCCTTTTAAAACATTGGGCAGTCTTGCTGGGAAATCGACGATGCCTACATTGCACAAACTATTACATTAAACCCCATAGTTAGTAAGATGTGTTCAGGGAGAGTAAAGTGCCTAGTACATGAGTTTAATAAACTATCTCTCTTTCATCTCAGCTTACATAGGTCACATAAATCATCCTGCATTTTTATATAAATTGTTTTACACATAGCTAAGCCTATACTGCCATCTAGTGACTCAATGTATTACAGTATTTATTATTTTAAATAAATTATTTTTGAGATAAAGGTGTGGTAGAATATCACGGCATGATGAGTTTCTTTCATAATACGGTTAGGATTATTACCTGCACTGTATGTGAATCTCCTTATGCTATGCCCCATTTTTTTGGCATATTTATCCAGCCCTGATAAAATTGCACATCATTTATTATCATTGCATATTGTAGGTAAAAGTAATATACATTTTAGTGGGGTTTTTTTACAGGAGAGGGATCCTAAGGATCTCATTTTGAAAACAGATGTGATTGTGTAGCCAGTAGGTATAAGCAAATATATACAATGGCTAATACTATCAAAAGATGACATAAGTTATTTTGAGACAAGCTCGAATAAGCTGCAGAGCTTCATATATTAGGTCACATTGTAGTCCCTATAGAAATCTCCTATATCTGCTGCAGCCTTTTATTACTGTACTGTACTGTACATAGCTCCAATAAGGAATGCAGAAATTGTATGACAATCTTTCTAAGGATTTTCTTTAATAAATATTCTCCACAGTCTCTAAACCAGTGGTTTTCAACCAGTGTGCTGCGGCACACTAGTGTGCCGTGGCCGGTTGTGAAGTGTGCCGCGGGGCTGTTAGAGCCACCGGGCACATTTTACTGTACTTCAGCATCCCAGGCCACTGAGCTCCTCTGGGAGACTCAGGTGCGCCCGGGTAGTGACCTGCGGCGGCGTGACATCACAGGTCACGCACGCCACGTTGTCCACTGCCCTCCAGCTCGCTCTGCCAGCCAACGCCCTGCGCCAATCAGCCAGCCCGCGCTCTCTCTTTATCTCCTGACCGGCAGCCTGCCTAGAAGCCCACCCGCACGCGATCCTGCTGCAGTGTGAGTGGCAAGGGGGGAAGAAATGTGGGTTTTGTTTATGTCGGTGGGGACCAGACATTTTTTTCTTCTTAGTGGTTACCAGCCATAGTTTATTTTTTCGTGGGAAGCAGTCATGTTATTTTTTTTTGTGAGAACCAGCCATATGTTATTCAGCCATATATTTGCCTATGTAGTGGGGAACAATGTGTTTTGTTTTGTTTTTTGTTTCTGTGGGGCCAGCCATAGGTTTCTATTTCTGTGGGGAGCAATGTGGAAGTTGTTTTCTGTGGGGAGCAATTCTGTGGGGCGCAATGTGGTATGGTTATTTTTTCCTTGTGGGGCGTAATGTGGTATGGTTGTTTTTTTTTGTGGGGAGCAATGTGGGGTTTTTTTTCTGTGGAGGCCAGCCAATGTGATTGTTTTATTATTGTGGGGGCCAAAGTAGTGTGTTTTTTATTCTTGTGGGAACCAATGTAGTGTGTTTTTTCATAGTCCGCGCACACCGCACCGCCGGATAGTGTACCTTGGCAATTTTAAAATCTTGTGTAGTGTGTCGCGAGTTGAAAAAGGTTGAAAATTACTGCTCTAAACAATCACCGTTATGGGGTTACATGAGATTGTTATTAGGAGACAGATTATTCTCCATGTCTGGCACATTTCTTACAGAAAGAGGAAGGAGGTTTTTGTACAGCTCTGTATCACTGTGTGAGCGGGAACTGAGCACCCTGCTGACAGTAATACTCTGCCTCATCTTCTGCACTCACTCCACTAATTGTTAGTTTATATGAAGTTCCAGATCCAGATCCACTGAACCTGTCTGGGACTCCTGTATATCGGTTGGTTGCATAATAGATAAGAAGTGTTGGAGGTTGTCCTGATTTCTGTTGGTACCAGGCTAGTACGCTGCCTATATCAGTACTGGCTGTACATGAGATGGTGACTGTACCTCCTGGTGACACAGAGATATAACCTGGGGTCTGAGTCATCACAATCTGCCCACAGGACCCTGAGGATTAGAGGAGACATAGTCATTACTGATACATGTCTGTATATAGTCATATAAATCCTGCTCTGATTATTTATGTTACATGTATAGATTCCCCTACACAGCACCATGTAATGTCCCCAATCTCTCACCCTGAATATAAATGACTATCACAGCCAGCAGGTAACTGTGAGACACCATCTTGCTGTATCTGGGCTGTCAGATAGACACTATAAGACGTCTCCTGTACAATGAGATATATATAGAGAGTGACAGGTGAGATGTGACAGGAAATACCCCAGAGACTGTGTATGGAAATAAGATGGAAATTCTGTGGTGACAGATGATGCTGATGTTAGAATAACAATGCTGTTGTCACTAATCAGAGCATTTACTTACAGCAGCGGTGCCTACAGTCTATCCATAGTAGAGAGTATGGATATAACATGGTGGGAGGAGAGAATGAGGGAGGTAGAGGAGAAAAATGGGGATGGAGAGGGCATAGTGCTGGCAGCCTGTGTATAAATATACTGTTATAGCTCTTTATATGCTGCCTTATATGAAACGTGTAGATGCATCTGGACCTCTCCGATAACGAGACATTTATAACCAAACCAATTCCACAATTCAAAGAAAAATTATGAATTCTACTAAATGAAGCTTTGAATCAATGTTTTTAAATGGAAAATTATTTTGATTTTCTAGATATCTCGTATGCTGGATTTCCATATTTATTATATGTTACTAAACTATTTGAATCCCATAGATACATTATGTCAGGGATAAAGTCACTAATATCAGGAATATATAAGAAAGTTACTATGCAGTAGATTTTTTGTAGCCGGTTAGAAAACACCACAGATCACCTCAATCTGCTGGAGTCAGAGGTTTGGATGGGAAAAGTGAAACCGCTGACAAACCCATAAAAAAGCTGGTACATTTATCATAAATAAGACAGGATTCATAGGCTATAAAATTAGGAAGGGACCAATATTACTAGGTGCAGATTTCATGCTGGGAACTGGAAGACGGAAGTTTTGAGTAGTTACCTGCACTCACCCCAGGCAGTCCCAGGCTGGGAACATCCACATAGCCTGTTACTACCGGCGCTCCACTTCCAGACACCGGGCGCACAATGATCAGCTCATCCCCGCTGACTTCTATACAACAGCGGCTATTAGCCAATATCAGGTGAGTATGCCCACCTCCTGTTTTCAACCTCAGGCTCTGAAGAACACCTCAGCAAGTGCCCACTGTTATTACCAGGCCCAGATACAATGTACAGTCCAGTTGATATTTTACTTTTATTAGCTACCTAAGTATCTTTTGTGCATGATTGATAACTATTGACTGTAATATTGTGACATTCAGTTTCAATCACACTACGCCGATCACTGGATCATGAAATCTGACCGATAGTATAAGGAATATTCCAATAACAAATAACACCTCAGTGTTCTCCCCAGAAAATGTTGGCAGCCGGGTGGCATAAAGTAGCAGCCTTCGTACAAAAAGGGGCGTAGCTTTACATGGAGGGGGCGTGGCCACACAATAGAACCAATTCACATTAAGCCCACACAATATGGCCCCTTTATTGCCCTTTATGTACACAGTATGCCCCCTTATTGACGAATATATACACAGTATGTCCCCTTATTGCACATTATGCCCACACAGTATGACCCCTTATTGCACACTATGCCTGGCCTGGGTGTTGGGAGGGGGCAAGGGTAGATAGCTAGGGCACTATTGTGGACAAGGAGGAGTATAGGGACAGGCAGTGCTAGGGGTAAGGACGGGGGTGCACACAGCAGTCAGGGTAAATGGGAATTAATACCAGGCAAAGGGGAGTGACGGGCCACAAAGCCAGCAAGTAACACCAATGACAGGGGTCCACACCTTTCAGGGTGCTCCTCTATCAGCACCATTTACACCTGAGCAGCTGCAGCACAAGCTTCTGGAAGTGTTTCTGCAGCAGCAACGGGTCTGCACACCTCCCCAGCCCGAGTACGACATCCCCACTGAGGCACAGTGAATGGAGAGTGGCTGTGGCGAGAGCAGCGTGTGATGGAGAGGGACCGGAGTGAGCCTGAGTGAACCGGGAACACAGAACGACGAGCAAGCAGTAGCTACAGAAGGCGCACACAGAGGGAGGAGGAGCCACAAGTGCCAGGGTGATTCTGGGAGCTGTGGTGAAGAGAATTTGCCGGTGGTGATTGGTTGAGAAGATGCCGCCGGCTGTGATTGGTTTCTGCGGTGCTGCACAAACAGCGCGTCCTGCAGGTTCCGGGCGGCAAGATCATTTTGCCGGGCGGACCGCCCTTTAAATAAAGCCTGGGGAGAACACTGCACCTACATGTGGATTTGTTGTGCCTCTTACAAGGCTATCATAGTTCTATCCTATGGTCTACAGTCTTACTGAACCGGGATGTGAGGTGTGAATAAAGTCCAGTACTTAGTACAGTAGCGGCATCCCGCTCTGTCTCTGGGATCTTTGTACCTACTGGTAGGTGTGGATTGTCCTGTGTTTCTTTGCAGCTTTGGCTGTGATCCCAGGTGTTAGCCGGATGTTACGTGACATCTCCGGGAGCCCGCGGGGTGTCTGGCAGCCGTGCGCCCATCGACGTTCTTTGGTGGAGTGATGCGATGCGGAGAGCCGCGTAGTAGGGTTGATCCACGGTCCTGTGGAGTCAATGGGTGGTATTGGGCACAGTGATGAGGCTGGTGGGGGGGACCCAGGGTCTGCCTTGCAGCGCGGTGCTGGATCCTCTGCAGCCTTTCTTTCTGGTGTGGTAATGAGTACAATGGTCAGAGTTCTGGTGGTTGGTGGGGGGTGCTGATCAGCACCCCTGGTAGGTACAAAGATCCCAGAGACAGAGCAGGACGCCACTACTGCACTAAGTACTGGACTTTATTCACACCCCACATCCCGGTTCAGTAAGACTGTAGACCATAGGTCCAGCAGGGGAACGTGCAGGAGTAAGGACCGCACGGAAAGAAGCCCCCTGAAAGGGTACACCCACTCCCCAACCGAGGATTACAATACTCATCTGCTACTCCCCACACCATATAACGGAACTACCTAGGGAAGCATTGTGCCTTACCCAATAAAAGGTTGGATCCTACACTTATTGTCTGCCTCATTTGTATTCACCCACGTACACCCACAAACATTATTTATACAACAGCCACATACCCACACTTCCATATCCCCTACAGCCCCACATTTCCATTCCCTTCCTATCCCACAACCCCCACTCTTATTTTTCCCCTTCCCCCCCTTTTTTTCACCTTCCCTTTCTCCCACACACACACACCCTTAGGAGCGCACGTGTACCACATATTCCTCCGTTTGAACCAACAGGCACAGGTACTCCTGTTTTCACGCTGCTACACCTACTATTTCCTCATCCCACCTCCCTCACAGTCCCCCCACCCTAACCCCACCACCACACCACAATTGTGAAGCGCAGACCGCCCCCTTCATTTATTTCTTAATACTGGAGCAAGTTTTCTGGTTAGCTCTGGAGCAGAATGCTATGAAGCAATACTGGAGCAGGTTTTCTGGATAGGACTGGAGCAGAATGCTGTGAAGCAATACTGGACCAGATACTTAACCAGGAGCCAAGTTACTGAGCCTTAGAGAGATGTTGTTCTGGCAATGAGCAGTCTCTGGGTTATACGACACCCTTAGCTGATAGGCTGGATGAATCATGTGACTGGGGTTGCTGGAGACTGGTTTTTCACAGCAGATCATGCGCTATTGTCCAAGATAGTGATGCCCATAATGCAGAATACCAGGAACTGTCTATTTACAGATGAGTAACCACAGTTCTCAGGTATGACAGATGGGGCCATCAGGGATACAGATGGGAGTAAGATGACACAGCTGGACCCATACCACGATGTGTAGACACCTGTAAGAGGTGTCTACATTTTCCTAGACCTAGTTTAACAGGCAGCAATTCCGTGTCACCAATAGAACATGTACTTTGAGAGGAAAGAAATCTACAGTATAAGAACCTGCAAGGCAGAGTCTTACCTGAGCAGGTTCTTTGAGACAAGAGAGCACTCATCCCTTTATATGAGGTATCCACCTAAAGGAAAATGGTAAAGTAGAGTCAGGGTTACTGAGAACTGGAGCTGACTATGGTGGAATAATTAGTAATAATTTCCAAACCTTAAAAACCACTGCAAAGCTTTTATTCTGGTGTGATGGGACCAATTCACAATCTCCTGCACCTTTTCCAGATCCATCTGCAGACCTGTGCCAGACACAATGTATTTATAGAAGTGTATGGGATATTTCTGAAAAATAATTCTCTCTAATTTACAGACTAGTGATGAGATCTGAGTTGGGAAAGAACATTAGCTACAAGTTTCCTATGGGAGAGAATGTCACTGGATACATTTCATAAATCCATATTTGTGTGTATTAACTTATATAGTAAATCCCCCAAAATGTTGTTAACAACATTTTTGAAACAGCTGAGGCATTGAAATACCCACATGGCATGTCCAAATATTCATAGTGACCACCCAAGGTATTGATGGCAGTCTTCTAATAGTCCCCTTTTCTCATTCAGATCAAGTTATACACACAACGAAGATCAAATTTGGTAAAAATAGAGCCCCCTTGATGTGATTGCATAACTCTGACATCCGTGCACAGGTGAATGACCATCTAACATCAGAACCGCTCTGGTGGGAGAAAACCATCAGTGCAGGAGCCGGGAATAGCAGTATGCTCGTGTATAGCAGACCACTGATGCTGACAACAGTCACTGACAACTGGCTGGGGGAGTGACCTTAGGTAGACATGGTGCATGCCAGTGAGTTCTCTATTCTAAAGTTTATGTTGCAATCCCAAACTGTATGAAATGGACATGAAAGGTCCAGAACACGCTAATGGCACAAGGAATGACTTAAAAAGAGGTGAGTTTTTTATATAAGGACATACATGCAAGTGTTTCATGTTGCTGTCAATAACACAATGACAATTAGGAAACTAGGATAGTTCACAGGAAAAAGTGGAAGATTCCGTTTGGAGTCAAATGAAAAGGAAATGAAATTCCCTGCAGCATCTGAATGCAGTAGAGTGGACAAAGTATTAGAACCGTGGGGGTAAAGCAGGACAGCCACACTAGAAATGGATTCACACAAATGATTCAGTCTGTCCTCTCCTGTATGAGTTAGATCATGGCCTATCCCTGCTACGACGGCCCTGGTTACACTGTGTGGGTACGTAGGGCCTGATTCATCACACAGGCAGCTTTGTAATTGCGATCCTTGCAATAATGCAGCAGAAGCATGGGCATAACTACCATAGATGTAAGGGGTGCAGCTGCTACGGGACCCAGAGCTTATGGGGGCTCCATCTTCTTTGTCAAAGATACATGTATTGTATACATTTTTCACCATTAAGTGGTACATAGGGGCACTTACAAACTTTTGCTATGGGGCCTTGAAATAGCTGGTTACGCCCCTGAGTAGGAGGTGTATGACATCCCCTGCTGCATTTGCTATAACAGCACTTTGACAGAGCTCAAAGGCTTGGATCACCATCGCGACCATCGGTGGTCGATGGACCCTATGGTGTACAGCGCTGGGTGGCCTGTTACACGTTAAATTTTATTGTTGTATGTGATGATGAAGTTACAAATGGAATTTTATTGTTGTATGTGATGATGATGTTACACCTGGAATTATATTGTTGTATGTGATGATGATGTTACATATGGAATTATATTGTTGTATGTGATGATGATGTTCAACATTAAATGATGTTGTTGTATGTGATGATTATGTTACACATGGAATGATACTGTTGTATGTGATGATTATGTTACACATGGAATTATATTGTTGTATGTGATGATGACGTTACACATGGAATTTTATTGTTGTATGTGATGATGATGTTACACCTGGAATGATACTGTTGTATGTGATGATGATGTTACACATGGAATTATATTGTTGTATATGATGCATACTTACCTACATTGCTGGGCATCTTTCCGGGAGCAGCAGGAGGGGACCTGCTGCTCTCCTCTTTGGGGGGCGGGGCCAGTAGATAGACGGCATTAGGCCGTATGTGATGATGATGTTACACATGGAATGATACTGTTGTATGTGATGATGATGTTACACATGGAATTATATTGTTGTATGTGATGATGATGTTACACATGGAATGATATTGCTGTATGTGATGATGATGATGTTACACATTAAATTATATTGTTGTATGTGATGATGATGTTCAACATTTAATGATGTTGCATGTGATGATGATGTTACACATGGAATTATATTGTTGTATGTGATGATTATGTTACACATGGAATTATATTGTTGTATGTGATGATGATGTTACACATGGAATTATATTGTTGTATGTCGTGATGATGATGTTAAACATGGAATGATACTTTTGTATGTGATGATGATGTTACACATGGAATGATATTGCTGTATGTGATGATGATGTTACACATTAAAATGATATTATTGTATGTGATGATGATGTTACACATGGAATTATATTGTTGTATGTGATGATGATGTTACACATGGAATGATATTGCTGTATGTGATGATGATGTTACACATTAAATTATATTATTGTATGTGATGATGATGTTACACATGGAATGATATTTTTGTATGTGATGATGATGATGTTACACATGGAATTATAATGTTCTATGTGATGATGATTTTACACATGGATTGATATTGTATGTGATGATGATGTTACACATGGAATTATATTGTTGTATGTGATGATGATGTTACACATGGAATGATATTGTTGTATGTGATGATGATTTTACACATGGAATGATATTGTTGTATGTGATGATGATGATGTTACACATGGAATGATATTGTTGTATGTGATGATGATTTTACACATGGAATGATATTGTTGTATGTGATGATGATTTTACATATGGAATTATATTGTTGTATGTGATGATAATGTTACACATGGAATGATATTGTTGTATGTGATGATGATTTTACACATGGAATTATATTGTTGTATGTGATGATGATGTTACACATGGAATTATGTTGTTGTATGTGATGATGATGTTATACGTGGAATGATATTGCTATATGTGATGATGTTACACATGGAATTATATTATAGTATGTGATGATGATGATGTTACACGTGGAATGATATAGCTATATGTGATGATGTTACACATGGAATGATATTATTGTATGTGATGATGAGGATGATGTTACACATGGAATGATATTGTTGTATGTGATGATGATGTTACACATGGAATTATATTGTTGTATGTGGTGATGATGATGTTACACATGGAATGATACTTTTGTATGTGATGATGATGTTACACATGGAATGATATTGCTGTATGTGATGATGATGTTACACATTAAAATGATATTATTGTATGTGATGATGATGTTACACATGGAATTATATTGTTGTATGTGATGATGATGTTACACATGGAATGATATTGCTGTATGTGATGATGATGTTACACATTAAATTATATTATTGTATGTGATGATGATGTTACACATGGAATGATATTTTTGTATGTGATGATGATGATGTTACACATGGAATTATAATGTTCTATGTGATGATGATTTTACACATGGATTGATATTGTATGTGATGATGATGTTACACATGGAATTATATTGTTGTACGTGATGATGATGTTACACATGGAATGATATTGTTGTATGTGATGATGATTTTACACATGGAATGATATTGTTGTATGTGATGATGATGATGTTACACATGGAATGATATTGTTGTATGTGATGGTGATTTTACACATGGAATGATATTGTTGTATGTGATGATGATTTTACATATGGAATTATATTGTTGTATGTGATGATAATGTTACACATGGAATGATATTGTTGTATGTGATGATGATTTTACACATGGAATTATATTGTTGTATGTGATGATGATGTTACACATGGAATTATGTTGTATGTGATGATGATGTTATACGTGGAATGATATTGCTATATGTGATGATGTTACACATGGAATTATATTATAGTATGTGATGATGATGATGTTACACGTGGAATGATATAGCTATATGTGATGATGTTACACATGGAATGATATTATTGTATGTGATGATGAGGATGATGTTACACATGGAATGATATTGTTGTATGTGATGATGATGTTACACCTGGAGTGATATTGTTGTATGTGATCATATTGTTACATATGGAATGATATTATTGTATGTGATGACGATGTTACACATGGAATGATATTGTTATATGTGATGATGATGTTACACCTGGAACAATATTGTTTTATGTGATGATGATGATGTTACACATGGAACGAGATTGTTATATGTGATGATGATGTTACACATGGAATGATATTGCTGTATGTGATGATCATGTTACATCTGGAATGATATTATTGTATGTGACGATGATGATGTTACACATGGAATGATATTGTTGTATGTGATGAGGATGTTACACCTGGAATTATATTGTTGCATGTAATGCTGATGTTACACCTGGAATGATATTGTTGTATGTGATGATGATGTTACACATGGAATGATATTGTTGTATGTGATGATGATTTTACATATGGAATTGTGTTGTTGTATGTGATGATGGTGTTACACCTGGAATGATATTGCTGTATGTGATGATCATGTTACATCTGGAATGATATTATTGTATGTGACGATGATGATGTTACACATGGAATGATATTGTTGTATGTGATGATGATTTTACACATGGAATTATATTGTTGTATGTGATGATGATGTTACACATGGAATTATGTTGTTGTATGTGATGATGATGTTACACTTTAAATTTTATTGTTGTATGTGATGTTGTTGTTACACCTGGAATTATATTGTTGTATGTGATGATGATGTTACACATGGAATGATACTGTTGTATGTGATGATGATGTTACACATGGAATTATATTGTTATATGTGATGATGATGTTACACCTGGAACAATATTGTTGTATGTGATGATGATGATGTTACACATGGAACGAGATTGTTATATGTGATGATGATGTTACACATGGAATGATATTGCTGTATGTGATGATCATGTTACATCTGGAATGATATTATTGTATGTGACGATGATGATGTTACACATGGAATGATATTGTTGTATGTGATGATGATGTTACACCTGGAATTATATTGTTGCATGTAATGCTGATGTTACACCTGGAATGATATTGTTGTATGTGATGACGATGTTACACATGGATTGATATTCTTGTATGTGATGATGATGTTACACATGGAATGATATTGTTGTATGTGATGATGATTTTACACATGGAATTGTGTTGTTGTATGTGATGATGGTGTTACACCTGGAATGATATTGCTGTATGCGATGATGATTTTACACATGGAATTATATTGTTGTATGTGATGATGATGTTACACATGGAATTATGTTGTTGTATGTGATGATGATGTTACACTTGAAATTTTATTGTTGTATGTGATGTTGGTGTTACACCTGGAATAATATTGTTGTATGTGATGATGATGTTACACATGGAATGATACTGTTGTATGTGATGATGATGTTACACATGGAATTATATTGTTGTATGTGATGATGATGTTACACATGGAATGATATTGCTGTATGTGATGATGATGATGATGTTACACATTAAATTATATTATTGTATGTGATGATGATGTTACACATGGAATGATATTTTTATATGTGATGATGATGTTACACATGGAATTATAATGTTGTATGTGATGATGATTTTACACATGGATTGATATTGTTGTATGTGATGATGATGTTACACTTGGAATAATATTGTTGTATGTAATGATGATGTTACACATGGAATGATATTGTTGTATGTGATGATGAAGTTACACATGGAATGATATTGTTGTATGTGATGATGATTTTTCACATGGAATTATATTGTTGTATGTGATGACAATGTTACACATGGAATGATATTATTGTATGTGATGATGATGTTACACCTGGAACAATATTGTTGTATGTGATGCTGATGTTACACATGGAATGATATTGTTGTATGTGATGATGATGTTACACATGGAATGATATTGTTGTATGTAATGATGATGTTACACATGGAATGATATTGTTGTATGTGATGATGATGTTACACATGGAATGATATTGTTGTATGTGATGATGATGTTACACATGGAATGATATTGTTGTATGTGATGCTGATGTTACACATGGAATGATATTACTGTATGTGATGATTATGTTACACATGGAATGATATTGTTGTATGTGATGCTGATGTTACACATGGAATGATATTACTGTATGTGATGATGTTACACATGGAATGATATTACTGTATGTGATGATTATGTTACACATGGAATTATATTGTTGTATGTGATGATGATGTTACACATGGAATGATATTGTTGTATGTGATGATGATGTTACACATGGAATTATATTGTTGTATGTGATACTGATGTTACACTTGAAATGATATTGTTGTATGTGATGATGATGTTACACATGGAATGATATTGTTGTATGTGATGATGATGTTACACATGGAATTATATTGTTGTATGTGATGATGATGTTACACATGGAATTATATTGTTGTATGTGATGATGATGTTACACATGGAATGATATTGTTGTATGTGATGATGATGTTACACATGGAATTATATTGTTGTATGTGATGATGATGTTACACATGGAATTATATTGTTGTATGTGATGCTGATGTTACACATGGAATGATATTGTTGTATGTGATGATGATGTTACACATGGAATGATATTGTTGTATGTGATGCTGATGTTACACATGGAATGATATTGTTGTATGTGATGATGATGTTACACATGGAATGATATTGTTGTATGTGATGCTGATGTTACACATGGAATGATATTGTTGTATGTGATGATGATGTTACACATGGAATTATATTGTTGTATGTGATGTTGATGTTACACAATGAATGATATTGTTGTATGTGATGGTGATGTTACACCTGGAATAATATTGTTGTATGTGATGATGATGTTACACATGGAATGATATTGTTATATGTGATGATGATGTCACACATATTGTTTGAACTTAATATGGTCTACATATAGTTAGACAGGGAGGTGGTGCCATTCACTTGGCTCAATGACAATATCATTATGACATTAGAAATATTAATAATTACACATTTGTGTTAAACAAGACAAACATATTTAAATTAAATTTATTGATTTTACACATGGAATCATATTGTTGTATGTGATGATGTTACACATGGAATCATATTGTTGTATGTGATGATGATGATGTTACACATGGAATGATATTGTTGTATGTGATGATGATGATGTTACACATGGAATGATATTGTTGTATGTGATGATGATGTTACACATGGAATCATATTGTTGTATGTGATGATGATGTTACACATGGAATGATATTACTGTATGTTCTGATCATGTTCGTTCGTTATAGAGAATCAGAAAAAAGTCATTGAAATAAAGACTCAAGAAAATTTGTTTTTTTTGTTGCCGGTGTTATTAGATGCAATATTGTGTGTAATAATCTGAGATGTGCACAATTAGGATCGATACTGGCTGGAAAGAAATTGATTTTATATATTGTTACATTTTCTTTTCATTTCAGCAATTAAATAATGATTCTTTCTGAACAGAAGGATCAGACTAAATGTTATAGCCTACGGGTTGTGGAAAATATCGCTTTTTCTGGGAACTTGGCTCAAGATTTAAAGCAGTAATTTTTTAAGCCAAAATCAGGTTGGTGTTGTCTTTAAAACAATTACATCATTAAATGTCACTGCTAAACACTGAAATATCAGCACTTCCTGATACCCAAACGTTATTACCTTTTGTCCTTTGACTCATAGGGGTAAATATATACGTAATAGCCTGTGCAATGCAGTCATCAGTGAGATCCCGGTGAGTCTGCACAATGTTTTAAAGGGGCAATAATTTAAAACCTGGATTTGCCCTTTAAATGATTGCCCTTTTAAAATATTGGCAATATCGCCGGGTATTTGCAGATGCCTACATTGCACAGACTGTTACATTTACCCCGTGGTCACTATTAAAAGTTGTGTGCAGGAGGATTAAAGTGCCTAGTACATGAGTGTCTCCCATAGTTTAATAATCTATCTCTCTTTTATCTCTAAAGTTAAAATAGGTCAGATAAATCAGGGTATGGTCTATAGATCGACAGTAAAAAGGTCAGCAATGTCTAGATAGACAGCAGTTGTTAGACAGTCAATAGGTTGACAGGTACACATGGTCGACAGGGGGTCAAAAGGTCGATACAAAAATGGATGACACTTTTTTTTTTTAGGGTTAGGAACTTACCGGATGGTTAGGGTTAGGCACTTACCCCGACGGTTAGGATTAGGCACCAGGAGAAGATTAGGGTTTAGAAAAAAACAACTAATTTTTGTGTCAACTACTTTTCTGTCTACCATTTGACCCTGTCGACAATTTCAACCTGTCGTCCATTTATATTTTGATCTTTAGTGTGTCGAACTTTTGTCCCTTTCGACCTATTGACTGTCTAACATCTAACTAGACATAGTCGACCTTCTTACTGTCTTTCTTTCAATCCACACCCACAAAAATCAGCCTTTTTTATAGGGTTAGGCACTTACCGGAGGGTTAGTCACTAGAATGGACAGTTAGGATCAGGCACCTACCTCGATGGTTAGCGTTAGGCACCAGGAGCAGTGGCAGATTTTGCCTTGGTGCTGCAGCCCCCCCCCAGTGAATTCTTCACCTCTGCGTAGTAAGTGCAGTACGTGACTGCACGGGCTACACTGTGACAGGCAGTGGCTTCTCATTGGAAGGTCTGACTGTCAGTCACATACACAACATGAAGCCCCAGGGGGAGGTGTCTCATCCGCCTGAGACTGCCAGTCTGGGCTGCTATTAGCAGAGAGCAGCTTCCAGTAGGCCATATTGTAGTCACTATAGAAATCTCCATTATTTACTTCCAGTAGGAAGCTGCTCCTCTGTTCTTCAGCCATCTCTACTCGGATACTAGGGGCTGCAGCCGACGCAGCCCCCCGCAGCTGGAGAAAAGCGCATGCACGGCTCCCTGCCGCAGCTGCGCATGCGCCAGTCCTGGCACCTGTCATATCAGATCTATTGTGCAGGCACCGGGACCCGGCTGGGAGGTGAGAGTCTCCCCAATACCCCTCTCCATCTTGGCAGTGGCAGCCCCCCTCATCCAAGAGGGTAAGAGCTGCCGCTGAGCAGGAGGGAGGGTTAGTGATAGGCTACAAGTGGAGGGTTAGGGTGAAGACTAGGGTTACAAAAAACATGTGCCAACCATTTTTGTGTCAACATTTTTTGTGTCTACCTTTTGACCCTGTCAATCATTTCTACCTGTTGACCATCTTATATATGTCGATCTTTAGTGTGTCGACCTTCTGTCCCTTTCGAATTATTAACTGTTTAACATCTATCTAGACATTTTCAACCTTTTTACTGTCTATCTTTCAATCCACACCCACAAAAATCATCCTGCATTTTTTATATAGTTTTACACTTAACTAAGCCTCTACTACTGCCATCTAGTGATTGCATTTATAATTTAATTTATTATTTTAAATTAATTATTTTTCTATGACAATGAGATAAATGTGTGGTAGAATATCACGGCATGATGAGTTTCTCTCATAATACGATTAGGACTATTGGCTGTACTGTATGTGAGTCTCCTTATTCTATGCTGCCTTTTTTCAGCCATATTTATTATCCAGCACTGATAATATTGCACATAATTTATTATCATTGCATATTGCAGCAAAAAGTAATATATATTTTAGTTCTTGTTTCTTTTAATAACATCCTTGCAGGACAAGTTCCAAAAAGCTGCAGAGCTTTATATATTTGGCCATATTGTAATCACTATAGAAATCTCCATTAGTTACTGCAGCACCTTGCATTACTGTATTGTACTGTACATACCCCCAATAAGGAATACAGGAATTGTCTAAAAACCTTTTTAGAGAATTTTAATCAAAAAATGTTTACTAAATCTCTCCTGTCTCTAATCAAACACCCTGTTATATGGTTATTGGCGGGATGTACTAAGCATCACACCCGCAATGTGTTACATCCCGCCTGTCTTCGGGTACATCCTGCGGTTGATAACCGCAAATGTAACTGTAATATCACAAAGGACAGCTCTCCTAAAAAGATCTGTCCTATGCGATAGCTGCAGGGATAAGGACATCTGGGTTTAACACCAAGAAGTCCCTCAGGTGCCCTCCTGCCCATGCGCAGAAGGCTGCGGGCCGCAGGAGGTGATTGGAGCTATCCGATTGCATCCCTCTCTGGAAAGGTGTTTCGAAATGATGCCCGTAGGCTTCTATTGGGTAATGCCACCTGAAGATGATGTTACCCATCAGGACAAAACACCAGAATGAATAGCATTCCAGCGCTTAGTACATATGGGGTATGCAGTACAACCCGTGAAAATTGCATTTTCAGGGGGTTTACGGCATTTGCCCCTTTAGTACATTCTGTCCTATGTGAGATTGTTATTAGGAGATAGATTATTCTCCATGTCTGACACATTTCTTACAGAAAGAGGAAGGAGGTTTTTGTACAGCTCTGTATCACTGTGTGAGCGGGAACTGAGCACCCTGCTGACAGGAATACTCTGCCTCATCTTCTGCACTCACTCCACTAATTGTTAGTGTGTATGCAGTTCCAGATCCAGATCCACTGAACCTGTCAGGGACTCCTGTATATCGGTTGGTTGCACGATAGATAAGAAGCTTTGGAGGTTGTCCTGATTTCTGTTGGTACCAGGCTAACCAGCTGCTTATACCAGTACTGGCTGTACATGAGATGGTGACTGTACCTCCTGGTGACACAGAGATATAACCTGGGGTCTGAGTCATCACAATCTGCCCACAGGACCCTGAGGATTAGAGGAGACACAGTCATTACTGATACATGTCTGTATATAGTCATATAAATCCTGCTCTGATTATTTATGTTACATGTATAGATTCCCCTACACAGCACCATGTAATGTCCCCAATCTCTCACCCTGAATATAAATAACTATCACAGCCAGCAGGTAACTGTGAGACACCATCTTGCTGTATCTGGGCTGTCAGATAGACACTATAAGACGTCTCCTGTACAATGAGATATATATAGAGAGTGACAGGTGAGATGTGACAGGAAATACCCCAGAGACTGTGTATGGAAATAAGAGGGAAATCCTGTGGTGTCAGATGATGATGAATTATAACGAGGAGTGTGCAACGGCCACTTTTCGTGTTTTGTGTTTTGGTTTTGGGTCAGGATCTTTCTTCGTGTTTTGGATCTGGATTGGTTTTGCCAAAACCACCCTTCCGTGTTTTGGGTTCTGGGTTTTGTGTTTTGGATCTGTATTTTTTTTTTAAAAAAAGCATAAAAACAGCTAAAATCATAGAATTTGTGGGTTTTTCTGCTCCTATGCTATTATTAACCTCAATAACCTTAATTTCCACTCATTTCCAGTCTATTCTGAACACCTCACACCTCACAATAGTGTTTTTATATCCAAAAGGTTGCACCGAGGTAGCTGGATGACTATGCTAAGCGACACGAGTGGGCGGCACAAACACGTGGCCCATCTAGGAGTGACACTGCAGTGGCAGACAGGATGGCAGTTTGAAAAACTAGGCCCCAAACAGTACATAATTCAAAGAAAAAAAAGAGGTGCAAGATGGAATTGTCTTTGGACCCTCCCACCCACCCTTATGTTGTATAAAAAGGACATGCACACTTTAATAAACCAAACATTTCAGCGCCAGGGTCTGCCACACAACTGTGGCTGAAATGATTGGTTCATTTGGGCCCCCACAAAACAAGCTGGCAATTAATCTGTCCCTGCACAAACTGGCTCTACGGAGGCAAGATGTCGTCCTCATCCTCCTCATCCACCGATTCCTCACCCTCTTCAGTGTTGTGTACATCCTCATCCTCACAGAGTATTAATTCGTCTCCGCTGGAATCCACAACCACAGGTCCCTCTGTATGTTCTGGAGGCTGGTCTCCCTGGAAGAGTTGATAATTCATTTTATGAACATCATCTTCTCCACATTTTGTGGAAGCAACCTCCTACGCCTTTCGCTGACAAGGTTCCCGGCTGCACTAAACACTCTTTCGGAGTACACACTGGAGGGGGGGCAACTCAGGTAAAATAGAGCCAGTTTGTACAGGGACATCCAAATTGCTTCTTTTTCCTGCCAGTACAGGTACGGACTGTGTGACATGCCTACTTGGATGCTGTCACCGATGTAATCCTTTAACAGACAGATGCACGCTTGTCGCTGCTGCTTTAAGGATGCAGGTGCGGCTACAGCCCACACATTTCACAAAGACAGAAAAAAAAAGAAGAATTTTTTTATTGTTTGTGGAGCGCACTTTGAGGGTTACACCACCTTTTAACAGACAGATGCACGCTTGTCGCTGCTGCTTTGAGGATGCAAGTGCGGCTACAGCCCACACAATTCACAAAGACAGAAAAAAAAATAATTTTTTTATTGTTTGTGGAGTGCACTTTGAGGGTTACAGCACCCTTTAACAGACAGACGCACGCTTGTCGCTGCTGTTTTAAGGATGCAGGTGCGGCTACAGCCCACACATTTCACAAAGACAGAAAAAAAAGAAGAATATTTTTATTGTTTGTGGAGCACACTTTGAGGGTGTCACCACCCTTTAACAGACAGACGCACGCTTGTCGCTGCTGCTTTAAGGATGCAGGTGCGGCTACAGCCCACACATTTCACAAAGAAAAAAAAAAAAAGAAGAATATTTTTATTGTTTGTGGAGCGCACTTTGAGGGTTACACCACCCTTTAACAGACAGACGCACGCTTGTCGCTGCTGCTTTAAGGATGCAGGTGCGGCTACAGCCCACACATTTCACAAAGAGAAAAAAAAAGAAGAATTTTTTTATTGTTTGTGGAGCGCACTTTGAGGGTTCACCACCCTTTAACAGACAGACGCACGCTTGTCGCTGCTGCTTTGAGGATGCAGGTGGAATCTAGATGGGATTTGGAACCAGGAACACACTACCTCCATCAATTGTCTAAATCCCACTGCACTAATGGCGGATACCGGACGCACGTCTAACACCAACATAGCAGTCAAGGCCTCAGTTATACGTTTTGCTTCAGGGTGACTGCTGTCGTACTTCATCCTCATCGCTAAGGACTGTTGGAGGGTCAATTGTTAAGTAAAAGTAGTGGTGTTCCTACTTCCTCTCTGGGATGATGAACAACTCCCAGCAGCAGCAACAGCACTTGGAGGAAGTGGTTCTTGATCTTTCCCTATTTTATTTTTATTGGAGAAAGTTTGGTCCTCCATTTATGTTATATTGATATATACGTTCGGCTAAGGCGCACACAAACACAGAAAATATTTTTTGCTGGAGAGTAGTGCACTTTGTGGGTTACACCACCCTTTAAGAAATGAGCCAGCCGGCTCTTTACTTATGGGACACAGGCGCACGCTTGGCACTACTTTGTTGATGCACGTGCGGCTACTGTGCACACAATTCACAAACACAGAAAAAAAATATTTTTTTATTTGGTTTGGAGTGTACTTTGGGGGATACAGCACCCTTTAATGGTCAAGCTAGCCGGCCCTTTACTTATGACACAGGCGCACGCTTGGCACTACTTTGTTGATGCACGTGCGGCTACTGCGCACACAATTCACAAACACAGAAAACATTTTTTTTATTTGGTTTGGAGTGTACTTTGGTGGTTACAGCACCCTTTAATGGTCAAGCCAGCCGGCCCTTTACTTATGACACAGGCGCACGCTTGGCACTACTTTGTTGATGCACGTGCGGCTACTGCGCACACAATTCACAAACACAGAAAAAATATTTTTTTTTTAGCACATGGGGGGAGCACCCCTGATGGACAGAGCACCCCCTGGACAACACTACAGCACCCCTTTAGGACTGGGACACTGCACAGGACTTTGGAGTGGACACAGCCCCTATGGACAACTGACTGCACAACACAGTCCAGCCAGCCCCTATGGACTCTGAAGTAGTGGACACAGCCCCTATGGACAACAGCAGCACAGCGCAGCACAGCACAGCACAACACTACTCTGCACTACACTACACTACACAGCCCAGCCAGCCCTAACTCCCACCCTCCCTCTTCACTGTCCACAGCCGAGTGAGAAAATGGCGCCGACGCGGGTACTTTATATAGGATCCAAAACCCGCGAGACCCGGAAGGCGGGATGATGATGTTTTACTTCGATTTCAGATCCGAGTCAGGCGGGAAAAGTCGAGTCTGACTCCGATCGGCCTCGGATCGGGGGAGCTCGGGGGGGTTCAGATTTCAGAAATCCGAACCCGCTCACCCCTAATTAGAACACCAGCAGGAGCAGAGATGTGTCTGTATACTTACATTTCTATCCATCTCCATTATTTGAGTTGTCAGCTTCCCAAGTTACATGCAGGTCCGCTATACAGGGTGTAAGGCCTAAGGTGCGGTGCAGCTGCTCATCCCTGGTACATAAAGAGGATTGTAGGTGTCTCCTTCTCTGGCAGCACGTTATCCTGTGCTCTGATACTATGGATGGCAGCTTCATGTGGTAGGCACACGTTCTATACTAGCTCTATCTCCTCAGACCATTCATTTAAAGCAGCGGTGCCTGTAGTCTATCTACAACAGGGAATATGGGCGGAGGAGAGGGCATAGTGCTGGCAGCCTGTGCAGGGCATAGAAACATATAGTTATAGCTCTGGTTATGCGCTGCCTTAAGTGAAACACATAGATGCATCTACAGCAGCAAATCTTTGTCATCAATTCCTTTATGTAGGCTAGAAATCTATGTCTCATATCTAATATAATTCAAGATCTGTTATCTCCAAATAAGATGCATCGGGAAGGGATGAGCTTTACTATTACTGTCACATCCCTCCTGTACTGAGCATTATTGCCCCTGGCCCACGTCTCCTAGTGCAATAGCAGCAGGTGAGTAATACATGTAATCATGGGCGCTGAGAGGGGGGGGAGTGGGTACAGTTTACCCGGGCCGGGCTTGCTAGAGGGGCCCGGCGGGGCCCGGGTCCAGCTTGGCCCCCCCCTCACAGCAGCTCAGCGCACAGCTTGTGCTGGGTTGCAGTGTGAGACTGCTCGCGGCTGCTGCAGCAGCCAGAGCAGTCTCCTATGGCTGTGCGGGGGGAGCGATCACACTGATTGCGCCCTCCCCTGCTTAGCACTGGGCTGGGGGGCTTACAGTGCCCCCTCCCCGGTGCCCAGCAAAAGTGAGATTTTTTCAAGGGGGCGTGGCCATGCCTCCTGCAATTAGGCCATGCCCACTCCTTTACGCGGGCCCGGCCAGGCTCTCTACGGCCCTGCATGTAATGCATGTTCTGCCGCTGCCGATCCAATCCAGGGACTCCCATGTTAACCAATTTCTTTTGGGGATTGACAAAATGCTACAGGCTAGCAATTCCTGAGTCCCCGATTACGATCATGTTTGGGTTGGAATCCGCAAATGCAGATTGGAAGACCTCTGCGATAACGAGACATTTATAACCAAACCTACTCCAGAATTCAAAAGAAAAATTATGAATTCTACTACATCCAGCTTTGAATCGATGTTTATAAATGGAAAATTAATTTGATTTTCTATATATCTCATATGCTAGATTTCCATAATTATTATATGTTACTGAACCATTTGAATCCCTTAGATACATTATGTCAGGGACAAAGTCACTAATATCAGGAATATATAAGGAAAGTTACTATGCAGTAGATTTTTTGTAGCCGGTTAGGAAACACCACAGATCACCTCAATCTGCTGGAGTCAGAGGTTTGGATGGGAAAAGTGAAACCGCTGACAAACCCATTTAAAAGCTGATAAATTTATCCTAAATAAGACAGGATTCATAGGCTATAAAATTAGGAAGAGAATAATATTACTAGGTGCAGATTTCATGCTGGGAACTGGATGACGGAAGTTATGAGTAGTTACTCACACTCACCCCAGGCAGTCCCAGGCTGGGAACATCCACATAGCCTGTTACAGCCGGCGCTCCACTTCCAGACACCGGGCACACAATGATCAGGTCATCCCCACTGACTTCTATACAACAGCGGCTAGTAGCCAATATCAGGTCAGTATGCCCACCTCCTGTTTTCAACCTCAGACGACTCTGGCTCTGAAGAACACCTCAGCAAGTGCCCACTGTTATTACAACGTACAGTCCAGTTGATATTTTACTTTTTCAGCTACCTACAGTAAGTATCTTATGTCCATGATTGATAACAATTGACTGTAATATTGCAACATTCTGTTTCAATCACACTACACCGATCACTGGATCATGGAATCTGACCGACAGTATAAGGAATATTCCAATAACAAATAACACCTACTGTACATGTGGATTTGTTGTGCCTCTTACAAGGCTATCATGGTTCTATCCACTGTCTCAGGAGCACATAGACACATTTTCTTAGCCCAGGATTTAATTAGTAGATTTGCTATTTTGCTACTATATTCATAAACCATGTGACACGTTTGAACCAATTTTTATATAACAGCTGGCAATTGATATATTATTGTTTTTCACGTATGCACATTTGTCTTTTTAGTGATTCTTATTGTTTTTATTGTTTTTTACTGAGATTGTTCCAGTTATTTTTTAATTGACTATTTGAACAAAAACCCTTCATCTATCTGTTTGCACTCATAATGCAGACTGATACTCCCCCACAGTGACATGAGCCGGGTGCTGCACTGTAGTATTAAGTTCAGCACCTGGCTCCTGACACTGTGAGGGAGCCGGCACTGCAACACAAGGCGGTCAGCACCCCCTGCACCTCCCCCAGTAATACGCGAGGCCATGCCCCATCCCGTGAGGCCATGCCCCTTATAACGAGGCCATGTCCCCTTTTCAGAGAGCCACAACGTCCCTCCCCACACCAGGTGACATCGCGGGGAGGGACGCCACTGCCTGATGTTACCCCCTAGTGTGTTTTTTTTTTGAAGCAGGAGCACCCACTCATCCTGATTAGATGTAACATTACTAATCACAAAGTTCTACAAGTATACTCTTCATATTTTCTATTGACTGAGGGTGGGAGGTCAAAGATAAATTGTTAGGAGTATTACAGCTTTTACATAGTGACCTCCAAAGTGTTGTTACTCCTCAATTAGAGACAAATGTATGTGGACATCCATACAAATGATATGTATCACTGATAAATACAGTATGTATAGGCAGACTGTAGACCTGTAAAAGGAATTAGATTCTTGGATTCTGAGAAATTATCCACCACAAACCTAGTTATATAGACCCTCTTTCTGGGGGGAAAGAGGTCGTCATTGAGATATGAAACCAAGGTTTCTCTGAGATGGATAGAGAAAACAATGACCTGGGAGAGATCAGTTGTGGTGACTTAAGTATGGTGCAGTATGGGAAAGATGCAATGAATTCCCTTATATAGAGGCAGACTTAGAGCTGCAATTATGTCTAGAGATAAGCTCTTGAGTCTTCTGTCTCCAGAAAAAAAAGGGGATTTTCCCCAGAACTGCAAACAAAAAGTATGGTGGTCGCTCACATCAACTTAGTGACATTGCACAGGTGCTCGTAAAGGGTGGGGTTTACACTGAGCTACAGAAAAAAAAGGGGATTTTCCCTCCAGCACACTGCAGCAAAAACAAAAATACTTGAATCCTACATGATAATAGAAATTCAGAGGTATTGGTTTACATACATTTGCAAATATATGAATAAGCGCTGGGCCAAACATCAAGGCTCCTCTATACCAGCGTCCCTAACATTATGGGGTTCACGTCCGAGACGCAGAGAACCCCAAAAGAATCCAGCCAAGGACCATCCCCAGGGCATCACACGAATAATGGAAAAAAGGGTGAAAGTGAAGTGTAAAGTATAGTTGTGTAAAGATAAATCAATAAGTGTTAATGGTAAGGGGTTAAAATGACATAAATAATAGACAAACAAATAGAAAGGTGATAAAAAAATATCTATGTGAATTAAGTGGTGATGCCCTGAAAAAAGGCCCAGCCAGAGCAACCTTGGGGGCCCCACGCCCAAACGCTCACCCCAAAATAATTGTTGCTACCTAATAGTAGCACCCACTCTGGGTCATATAATTACAAATTAATGTACTGCATAATAACAGTACATGTATAAGCTGAGAGCAGACTCACCTAGAAGGTACCCCAGAAACCTCCTAATGGCACTATTCAGACCAACACATCCTCCCAATGCTGGCTCCTTTCATGCCTCACAGAACTGCAAACAAAAAGTATGGTGGTCGCTCACATCAACTTAGTGACATTGCACAGGTGCTCGTAAAGGGTGGGGTTTACACTGAGCTACAGAAAAAAAAGGGGATTTTCCCTCCAGCACACTGCAGCAAAAACAAAAATACTTGAATCCTACATGATAATAGAAATTCAGAGGTATTGGTTTACATACATTTGCAAATATTTTAATTAGGGGTGAGCGGGTTCGGATTTCTGAATTCCGAACCCCCCCGAGCCCCCCCGATCCGAGGCTGATCCGAGTCAGGCTCGACTTTTCCCGCCTGACTCGGATCTGAAATCGAGGCAAAACGTCATCATCCCGCCTTCCGGGTCTCGCGGGTTTTGGATCCTATATAAGGTACCCGCGTCGGCGCCATTTTCTCACTTGGCTGTGGACAGTGAAGAGGGAGTATGGGAGTTAGGGCTGGCTGGGCTGTGTAGTGTAGTGTAGTGTAGTGCAGAGTAGTGTTGTGCTGTGCTGTGCAGCGCTGTGTTGCTGTTGTCCACTACTTCAAAGTCCATAGGGGCTGGCTGTGTTGTGCTGTGCTGCTGTTGTTAATAGGGGCTGTGTCCACTACTTCAAAGTCCATAGGGGCTGGCTGGACTGTGTTGTGCAGTCAGTTCTCCATAGGGGCTGTGTCCACTCCAAAGCCCTGGGCAGTGTCCCAGTCCTAAAGGGGTTCTGTAGTGTTGTCCAGGGGGTGCTCTGTCCATCAGGGGTGCTCCCCCCAAGTGCTAAAAAAATAATATGTTTTCTGTGTTTGTGAATTGTGTGCGCAGTAGCCGCACGTGCATCAACAAAGTAGTGCCAAGTGTGCGCCTGTGTCATAAGTAAAGGGCCGGCTGGCTTGACCGTCAAAGGGTGCTGTAACCCCCAAAGTACACTCCAAACCAAATAACAAAATATTTTTTCTGTGTTTGTGATTTGTGTGCGCAGTAGCCGCACGTGCATCAACAAAGTAGTGCCAAGCGTGCGCCTGTGTCATAAGTAAAGGGCCGGCTGGCTTGACCATTAAAGGGTGCTGTAACCACCAAAGTACACTCCAAACCAAATAAAAAAAATGTTTTCTGTGTTTGTGAATTGTGTGCGCAGTAGCCGCACGTGCATCAACAAAGTAGTGCCAAGCGTGCGCCTGTGTCATAAGTAAAGGGCCGGCTGGCTTGACCGTCAAAGGGTGCTGTAACCCCCAAAGTACACTCCAAACCAAATAACAAAATATTTTTTCTGTGTTTGTGATTTGTGTGCGCAGTAGCCGCACATGCATCAACAAAGTAGTGCCAAGCGTGCGCCTGTGTCATAAGTAAAGGGCTGGCTGGCTGGCTTGACCGTTAAAGGGTGCTGTAACCCCCAAAGTACACTCCAGTCCAAACCAAAAAAAAAAATATTTTCTGTGTTTGTGAATTGTGTGCGCAGTAGCCGCACGTGCATCAACAAAGTAGTGCCAAGCGTGCGCCTGTGTCATAAGCAAAGGGCCGGCTGGCTTGACCGTTAAAGGGTGCTGTAACCCCCAAAGTACACTCCAAACCAAATAACAAAATATTTTCTGTGTTTGTGAATTGTGTGCGCAGTAGCCGCACATGCATCAACAAAGGAGCAGGACCAAGCGTGCGCCTGTGTCCCATAAGTAAAGAACCGGCTGGCTCATTTCTTAAAGGGTGGTGTAACCCACAAAGTGCACTACTCTCCATCTGCCAAGGCCGATGCCCAATGTCATAGTAGAGGGCACATACAATCCCAAATGACAAAGTTCAGGAAAATGACCTTGAAAAAAACATTTAAATCAGCTGAAGAGAAACGTAAACTTGACAATATGCCATTTACGACACGGAGTGGCAAGGAACGGCTAAGGTCGATCCCTAGTATTTTCATGACTAGTGGTTCAGCTTCACATGACGATGGAAGCCCTCCTCCCACTAAAAAAATCAATAGAGTTAAGCTGGCAAAAGCACAGCGAAGAACTGTGCTTTCTAAGAAGATATCACAAATCCCCAAGGAGAGTCCAAGTGTGGTGGTGGTTGCGATGCCTGACCTTCCCATCACTGGACGGGAAGAGGTGGCTCTTTCCACCATTTGCACGCCCCCTGCAAGTGCTGAAAGGAGCACCCACAGTCCACTTGCTGATATGCAAATTGAAGATGTCACTGTTGAAGTACAACAGGATGAGGATACTGGTGTAGCTGGCGCTGAGGAGGAAGTTGGCGAGGAGGATTCTGATGGTGATGTGGTTTGTTTAAATCAGGCTCCGGGGGGAGACAGTTGTTGTCCGTGGGATGAAAAAGCTCATCACGGTCATGCCTGGGCAGAAGACCAAACATTCCACCTCTTTGGTCTGGCAATATTTCTATCCAAATCCGGACAACAACTGTCTTGCCATATGTACCATATGTAAAGGTGAAATAAGTAGGGGTAGGGACGTCAACCACCTAGGAACATCCTCCCTTATACGGCACCTGCAGCGCGTTCATAAAAAGTTACTGTCAAGTTCAGAAACTTTGGCTAAGACCGTAAGCAGTCCAGGGACACCTAAATCCCGTTGTCCTGTTGTATCCAAGCGCCTGCAAACCACACCATCAACTCCCTCCTCATCAATTTCCTCCTTAGTCATGATCGGAAGTAGTCCCGCAGGCCATGTCACTGGCATGACTGGCTCTCCTATCCGGGATTCCTCCAGAGGATCCTGCATTGCTACGCCTACTGCTGCCGCTGCTGCTGTTGCTGCTGCCTGGGAGTCGTTCATCATCCCAGAGAGGAAGTAGGAACACCACTACTTTTACTAAACAATTGACCCTCCAACAGTCCTTAGCGAGGAGGATGAAGTACGACAGCAGTCATCCTGAAGCAAAACGTATAACTGAGGCCTTGACTGCTATGTTGGTGTTAGACGTGCGTCCGGTATCCGCCATTAGGTGCAGTGGGGATTTAGACAATTGATGGAGGTAGTGTGTCCCCGGTTCCAAATCCCGTCTAGATTCCACTTCACTAGGCAGGCGATACCGAGACTGTACAGAAACGTCAGAAAAAGTGTCCTCAGTGTCCTGAAAAATGCCGTTGTACCCAATGTCCACTTAACCACGGACATGTGGACAAGTGGAACAGGGCAGACTAAGGACTATATGACTGTGACAGCCCACTGGGTAGATGTATCACCTTATGCAGCAACAGCAGCAGTGTCACCAGTAGCAGCATCTCAGAAACGCCAGCTCGTTCCAAGGCAGGCTACGCTGTGTATCACCGGTTTCAGTAAGAGGCACACCGCCGACAACCTCTTAGAGAAACTGAGGGAAATCATCTCCCAGTGGCTTACCCCACTTAGACTCTCCTGGGAATTTGTGATATCTGACAACGCCACCAATATTGTGCGGGCATTACATCTGGGCAAATTCCAGCACGTCCCATGTTTTGCTCACACAATAAACTTGGTGGTGCAGAATTTTCTGAAAAGCGACAGGGGCGTGCAGGGGACGCTTTGGGTGGCCCGAAAAATTTCTGGCCACTTTCGCTATTCAGCGACTGCGTGCCGAAGACTGGAGCGCCAGCAAACACTCTTGAACCTGCCCCGCCATCACCTGAAGCAAGAGGTTGTGACGCGGTGGAACTCAACCCTCTATATGCTTCAGAGGATGGAGGAGCAGCAAAAGGCCATACAAGCCTATACATCCACCTATGACATAGGCAAAGGAGGGGTATGCACCTGACTCAAGCGCAGTGGAGAATGATTTCCGTGTTGTGCAAGGTTCTCCAGCCCTTCGAACTTGCCACACGTGAAGTCAGTTCAGACACTGCCAGCTTGAGTCAGGTCATTCCCCTCATCAGGCTTTTGCAGAAGCAGCTGGAGAAAGTGAAGGAGGAGCTAAGACGGAGTGATTCCGCTCGGCATGTGGGACTTGTGGGTGAAGCCCTTCATTCGCTTTGCCAGGATTCCAGAGTGGTCAATCTGTTGAAATCAGACCACTACATTTTGGCCACCGTGCTTGATCCTAGGTTTAAAGCCTATGTGGTGTCTCTCTTTCCGGCTGACACAAGCCTGCAGAGGTGCAAAGACCTGCTGGGTGAACACACTGTCAGCTGAAGCGGAACGTGACATGTCAACAGCTCCTTCTTCATTTTCTTCCGCAACTGGGGCTGCCAGGAAAAAACGTAGGTATCCTAAGCACCCTGCTGGCGGTGATGGCAGGGCAGGCAGGACCAAGTTTGGACATTTGGTCCGGACTGAAGGACCTGGCAACAATTTCTGACATGTCTACTGTCACTGCATATGATACTGTCACCATTGACAGAATGGTGGAGGATTACATCGGTGACAGCATCCAAGTAGGCATGTCAGACAGTCCATACCTGTACTGGCAGGAAAAAGAGGCAATTTGGAGGCCCCTGTACAAACTGGCTCTATTTTACCTGAGTTGCCCCCCCTCCAGTGTGTACTCCGAAAGAGTGTTTAGTGCAGCCGGGAACCTTGTCAGCGAAAGGCGTAGGAGGTTGCTTCCACAGAATGTGGAGAAGATGATGTTCATCAAAATGAATTATCAGCTCTTCCAGGGAGACCAGCCTCCAGAACGTACAGAGGGACCTGTGGTGGTGGATTCCAGTGGGGATGAGTTAATACTCTGTGAGGATGAGGATGTACACACTGAAGAGGGTGAGGAATCGGTGGATGAGGAGGATGAGGATGACATCTTGCCTCCGTAGAGCCAGTTTGTGCAGGGACAGATTAATTGCCAGCTTGTTTTGTGGGGGCCCAAACGAACCAATCATTTCAGCCACAGTTGTGTGGCAGACCCTGGCGCTGAAATGATTGGTTTGTTAAAGTGTGCATGTCCTGTTTATACAACATAAGGGTGGGTGGGAGGGCCCAAGGACAATTCCATCTTACACCTCTTTTTTTTCTTTGCATTATGTACAGTTTGGGGCCTAGTTTTTCAAACTGCCATCCTGTCTGCCACTGCAGTATCACGCCTAGATGGGTCACGTGTTTGTGCCGCCCACTCGTGTCGCTTAGCATAGTTATCCAGCTACCTCAGTGCAACCTTTTGGACATAAAAACACTATTGTGAGGTGTGAGGTGTTCAGAATAGACTGGAAATGAGTGGAAATTAAGGTTATTGAGGTTAATAATAGCATTGGAGCAGAAAAACCTACAAATTCTGTGATTTTAGCTGTTTTTATGCTTTTTTTCAAAAAAATACAGATCCAAAACACAAAACCCAGAACCCAAAACACGGAAGGGTGGTTTTGGCAAAACCAATCCAGATCCAAAACATGAAGAAAGATCCAGATCCAAAACCAAAACACAAAAACACGAAAAGTGGCTGGTGCACACCCCTACTCACAATAAGCTGCCGGGAGTTGGCAGTCCCGTGTTAGGTGCCCTAATGGGGAGTAGAGAGTAGAAGAAAATGTAAGAGAAGCACATGAGGGAAGAGGTTCCTGCTCGTGAGAGCTTACATTCTAAGGGAAGGGGCAGACAGACAGGCGTGACACAGAAGGGGAAGATTGGAAGGAAAGAGCATGAGGTGGGTTAGGATGAGAGCTGAAAGGCCTTGATGAAGTAGTGGGTCTTGAGAGCCCGTTTGAAGATTTGTAGAGAGGTGGAGAGTCTGATAGGGAGAGGGAGAGCATTCCAAAGGTAGGGAGCAGCATGGGCAAAAGCTCGGATGCGGAGTGGGAGGAAGTAATCAGTTGGCCAAGAGAGGCAGCATGCATTAGTTGAGCAAAGTGGGACGGGCAGGAGTGTGAAGGGAGAAAAGGTCAGAAATGTATGCGGGAGAGGATTTGGTGAGGGCTTTGTAGGTGAATGTAAGAACCTTGAATTGGCATCTGAAGGGGAAGGGGAGCCAGTGTAGGGCTTGAAGGAGAGGGGAAGCAGATGTAGAACATCTGGAGAGGAAGATGAGCTGAACAGCAGCATTGAGAACCGATTGTAGTGGAGAGAGGTGAGAGACTGGGAGGCCAGCTAGGAGAAGGTTACAGTAGTCCAATCTGGATATGACCAGTGAGTGGATGAGGGTTTTAGTGGCATCCTGGGTGAGGAAGGGTCTAATCCTGGAGATATTTTTTAGGTGAAAACGGCAGGACTGCGAGAGGTTCTGAATGTGCGGTTTAAAGGAGAGGGAGGAGTCTAAGATAACTCCAAGACAGCGCACTTTGGGGCTAGAGGAGATAGTTGTGCCATCAATAGATAATGAAATTGTGGGAAGTGATGTAGTGGAAGAGGGTGGGAAGATGATCAGCTCAGTCTTAGACATGTTAAGTTTAAGAAAGCGCTGGGACATCCACGAAGAGACAGCAGAGAGACAGTTGGAGATACGGGTAAGGAGCGAGGGAGAGAGCTCAAGGGTGGAAAGTTAAATTTGAGTATCATCTGCATAGAGATGATATTGGAGGTCAAAGGAGTTAATGAGTTCACCTAAAGAGGATGTATATAGGGAGAAAAGGAGAGGTCCAAGAACAGAACTTTGGGGAACTCCTACTGTTAGTGGAAGTGGAGGGGAAGAGGAGTCATGAGAGGACACAGCGAAGGAACAATCAGATAGGTAAGAGGAAAGCCAGGAGAGGGCGGTGCCATGTAAACCGAGAGAGTAAAGGATTTTCAGGAGGAGAGGGTGGTCTACAGTGTCAAATGCAGCAGAGAGGTCAAGGAGAATGAGCAGAGAGTAGTGGCCCTTGGATTTGGCGGCAAGGAGGTCGTTGCTGACTTTTGTGAGGGCATTTTCAGTGGAGTGGAGAGATCGGAAGCCAGATTGAAATGAGTCAAGGAGGGAGTGGGAGGAAAGAAAGGTGGTAAGGCGGTTGTAGACAATACGCTCAAGGAGTTTTGAAGCAAAAGGGAGATGGGTCGATAGTTGGAAAGTATGTTAGGATCAATGGTAGGTTTTTTAAGAATGGGGGAGACAAGAGCATGTTTGAATGCAGAAGGGACAGTGCCAGATGACAGGGAGAGATTAAGGAGGTGAGCCAGATGGGAACAGGCAGAAGGAGACAGGTGGGAGAGGAGACAGGAAGGGATAGGGTCAAGAGGGAAGGTGGAAGGAGGGGAGGACCGGATGAGGGCCGAAACTTCCTCTCCAGAAGCAGGGGAGAAGGATGTCAGAGTTGGTGAGACAGAAGGGAAGGGGTGGTAAGGGCAAGGAGGGGGAGGAGTGCTGAGGGTTTGATGGGATATGATGTCCTCACGTATGGAGTCAATTTTAGATTTAAAGTAGGTGGCAAAGTCGAGGGCAGAGAGCGAGGAGGGAAGGCGAGGAGGGGAAGGGCAGAGTAGGGAGTTGAAAGTGGCAAAGAGACGCCGGGGGTTTGAGGACTGGGAGGAGATGAGGTTCTTGAAATATGTTTGTTTGGAGATAGACAGGGCAGCACTGTAGGAAGAGAGAATAAATTTGAAATGGAGGAAGTCAGCCTTAGAGCGTGACTTTCTCCAATGACGCTCTGCAATGGATGCAGGGAGGGCTTGTGTAGCCTTCCACTGTGCTGCCATTCCCATTTGTCACCCAGCCTAAATGGGTGGCCAGGGGTTGTTTGTAATGACGGCCCAGCAGGTTCTAGTGGGCGGGGCTTCAGACGGCCGTCTGCTGTGCTGCTCAGCTGCTGGGACAGAAAAAATTATTTTCCTGTCTACAGCTGCACCGATCCTGTGGGCCTATTTTGATGGGGGACCTGGAGCTGGTGCTCCATCCACCCCATTATTAATCCAGCCCTGGTCCTGCTAACTTGCTCACAGAATGGCAGCAGACTGTCAGTGATTGACAATCTGCTGCCATTTGTAGGCAGGTAGGGGGCAGTAATGCCTTCCGTTTCTGAAAACGGAGGCGTGTTGCCGCCATTGCGGGGGAGGGAAGAAGCCAGGATCTCCGTCGGGTGATGGAGACATCCTGGCCTCTTCCTCTAAACTGTGGCGGCTGGCTGTGGGACCCCATGGGTCACTGCAGCCGGCCGATGGTACGCAGATTAACCAATGCTGCATAGGACAACGCAGTTCAGTTAAGTAATGCACAGGAGGCATGATGCCTCCTGTGCATTGCCATATCTACAAGGATTGTAATTGCAAAGCTGCCAGTGTTCATACATCATATATCTATAGCCTGCATGCATACATCATATATCTATAGCCTGCGTGCATACATCATATATCTATAGCTGTGTGCATACTGTACATCATATATCTATAGCCTGCGTGCATACATCATATATCTATAGCCTGAGTGCATGCATCATACTGTATATCTATAGCCTGCATGCATACATCATATATCCATAGCATGCGTGCATACATCATATATCTATAGCCTGCGTGCATACTGTACATCATATATCTATAGCCTGCGTGCATACTGTACATCATATATCTATAGCCTGCGTGCATACTGTACATCATATATATTTAGCCTGCATGCAGCTTTGCAATTACGATCCTTACAGAATCAGGCCCTCTCTCTGTGTGCGTGTGCCTGATCCAGTACATACACAATCCGTGATTTCTATCTTTGACGCATGCACAGTAGGCTGATATAGGTGAGATCTGTCCATATATCTACTTGCATCTAACTCAGACTCAGGCCCAATGTGACCGGATGCTTGGTAATATAGGATGGTGATAAAGCATGGGACATAATTGGAATCCAGAGAATGGTCCGTTACAGCAAAAAGTGAGGGGCGCAGGCACTGGATCAATATCAGTAAATAGCCACAGATCACATGCACAGTGTCACAATTGGCTAAACAAGCAGAGGTCTGATACATGGTGAGACATAAACACAATTACAGGAATGCTGGAGCAAGGTCAGGGACCTAATATCATGGCACTGAATCGGTCACACAGTGCTTCTTACATAAGATGCTCTAATTTTGAATTTGGAGCTAATACACCAGAGGTCATGTGATTGCTATTTTAACTTTGAATCTAAGTCACATACCTGCCCCTAGATGGCGCCAGCTCCAGAAGAGGATGTAGGAGGTGGAGCCATACAGCTGGGGACAAGGTGGGGTAGAAACCGGTAGTACCCAGTAAGTTGGCACAAAGCACCGTTTCATGACATCTGTACACTAATTAAATACTATAAGATGGGTGTTTTATAAGATGCCAATCAGAGACCATTATATAGTGCTGCTTTTAGCCATCATCTACATTAGTGCTTATCATTGCATCTGTTCTCAAGAACTCACAACAGATCCCCTTCCTGCCAGGTGTATCTGCATATGTGGCCATGACTAAATGTGTAGCTATTAAGGTAACACCCTTACTGTACTTGGTCTATGCTTTCCCAGCCCTTACCAGGCACAAGGAAACAGCTCCAGTATGCAGTAATGTATGTGCAGGGAGATTGCACTGATTGCTAAGGAGACCATCCTCGGTTATGGAGCGCCATGTACATCAGTGCTTTGTAGGGTCATTAAATAGACATACATGCTTTACTAAACTATTTATCTGTTCATTATTGGACCAGCAAGTTTAAAGAGGTTCTGACATCAACCTGATGCTCTACAGCTTCCAAACACTGGACCACTTGTAGTATCACATCCATGACCCATCCTAGTGCTGTTTCTAGACATTATGGGGGAAAAAATTGGTGAAAGCGAGGGAGCAAATATGTTACACGTGCAGCACTTGGTGATGTCAGAGCGTGACCTGGCAGTGCACGGTGCACTCTCATTGGCTAGTGTAATGGGGGCTGCTCATGTGCAGTGTAATGGATCTGCACTACAGATGTGTCCTCATACACTGTTGTTGTAGTTGCACCACACAGCCCATCTCAGTGTCAGGTCCCTTACGATTCTGCTTTCGCTTAGAATGTTTTTCTTTTCTTTATCTCCTAAAACTGCATCTCAGTTGCTATGTGATGTGACAAGGACTCACCAGGACACTGCACTGATTCATTTCATGTGGGACACTGGTACAGTATATCTGTGTGTGACCCTTGTACAGTATATATATATGTGTGACACTTGTACAGTATATCTGTGTGTGACACTTGTACAGTATATCTGTGTGTGACACTGGTACAGTATATCTGTGTGTGACACTTGTACAGTATATCTGTGTGTCACACTTGTACAGTATGTCTGTGTGTGACACTTGTACAGTATATCTGTGTGTCACACTGGTACAGTATATCTGTGTGTGACACTTGTACAGTATATCTGTGTGTGACACTGGTACAGTGTATCTGTGTGCGACCCTTGTACAGTATATCTGTGTGTGACCCATGTACAGTATATTTGTGTGTGACACTTGTACAGTATATCTGTGTGTCACACTTGTACAGTATATCTGTGTGTGACACTTGTACAGTATATCTGTGTGTGACACTTGTACAGTATGTCTGTGTGTCACACTTGTACAGTATATCTGTGTGCGACACTTGTACAATATATCTGTGTGCGACACTTGTACAGTATATCTGTGTGTGACACTTGTACAGTATATCTGTGTGTGACACTGGTACAGTATATCTGTGTGTCACACTTGTACAGTATATCTGTGTGTGACACTTGTACAGTATATCTGTGTGTCACACTTGTACAGTATATCTGTGTGTGACACTTGTACAGTATATCTGTGTGTCAAACTTGTACAGTATGTCTGTGTGTCACACTTGTACAGTATATCTGTGTGTCACACTGGTACAGTATATCTGTGTGTGACACTTGTACAGTATATCTGTGTGTGACACTGGTACAGTATATCTGTGTGTGACACTGGTACAGTATATCTTTGTGTGACACTGGTACAGTATATCTGTGTGTGACAGTGGTACAGTATATCTGTGTGTGACACTGGTACAGTATATCTGTGTGTGACACTGGTACAGTATATCTGTGTGTGACACTGGTACAGTATATCTGTGTGTGACTGAGATTGAATCTGTATAAGAAGTGCTACGACTGCAACTTTTCTCTACACCAAGTTCCATTGTGCTTTATTTACAGGCTCAGTCGCACACAACTGTCACATATGTAATTATTCAGTGCTTTCTTCTTGTGCATCTTAGTTACATCTCATTGTGACTAAGATGCGTTTTTGGCTGAAAAAGATGGTCGGCGCTAGCAAAGTCGCATGGTACCTGGTGGCTCACTCACACCTGGCATCTCGTGCTGCATGGCGTATTGAGGCTACATACATGAGGACACATCTGTATGCTCAGTAGTGTTATGTGGGGTATTCAGTGGCATATCTATAATGGGTGCAGTGTGCACATAGACCCCTTGGTCCAGGAGGACCCACACTGCACACCCTGCAAACATTCAATAAAATGACCTATTGTGTCAGCTGTCTCTGATTTCTCTATTGTCCATGAGTACATCTCTAGTGTAACGCTGCTAGCGCATGCACAGGTGTGAGGGGGATCACCTGCTCAGACACTGCACACAGACCCCTCCCCTCATTACATACCCTGAGGGTTCTTTATGTACTAATGTATGTACTAATAATTACATGGGAATGCACATATACAGTCTGGAAATACCATTCCAACACAAATTAATATATTTTAGTTCCAATATTGTCAGATTACACAGGTAGCTATTAGGAAGTTTGGTCTTGATGTGTTCACTGCTAAAGGCTAGGGTCCCAACAATGATTTTCCTTGTACTTGCAATGAGCTAGCGTATATTGCTTTAGCTAAATGCTGACTCTTTGGAACACCTTGTACATACATTTTTGTGGCTACCATCTCACTGAGAATTGCAGCTATACCACCTTTTGGTGAGTTCCCCTGTTGAAACAAAATTCCTAAGTGACAAGGTTTTCTATACTGAATTATCTGGCAACTTAAACACTTCTTATTACAGTGGTGCAGTTCTTTGTACAATAGAGCCAGAGTTCATGCAGAGAACTCATTGTAACAAAGTAAATAGCTTAGAATAAACATTTGCTATCCTTAAGAGAGCAATTGCTGACATGGATGAGGTAACTGTTCAGATATGCTGGCTATGCCAGTTTTCTAGCCATTACATAAAGGTGTTGCTTTATTTCCTTTATTTTCTATAGTAAGTAATCCCTGATGTTGTGAATCCACTAGTTTCATTTAAAGTTTGATACTTGTTCCTTTAACCCAAGATAGTAGACTCTCTGCATTACTGAATGTCAGACTCTAAGGGGTAAATATACTAAGCTTCGAGTTTGTGTGAGTTTGCAAACTCACGTGAGTTTCGGCATGTATTTCATCTTGCAAATTTACTAAAGACAAAGTCGAGTGAATTTGGAAGTGAGTTCTATTTTTTCACTGTTAAAACTCATGTGAGATTGCAAACTCGAAAAAACTCACCATTGGCCAAAATAAGAAGTACTTTACATGAAAAAGAAGCAACTCGCAAATTTACTAAGAATCGTGTTTCCAATCTCGTGGGAGATTGTAGCGTACTCACTGTGAAATAGAAGTTTTAAACACTCACCACCTGAGCTGCAAGTTTGGCAGAAACATACACAGATCAGTGTGATTAGTGTGTGTTTCTGCCTGTATACCTAATATTTAATTTATGAAAAAAAATGACATAGGGTCCCTCCCGAAAGCATAACCAGCCCCAGACTTGCCAGCCAGTCCTGGTTCCTAAAATTATGGGGAACAAAATGAGTAGGGTTCCACCATAATTTAAGAACCAGCACCAGGCAGCAGGGCCAGACCTGGTTTTAAATATAGGATTAAAACAATTGTGTGAGATTCACCCTATATTTAAAACCAGCTCCAGACGCTTTCTAGTGGGGGACTGATGCCACAGCCAGGGGAGCCTTTCACTGGGCCCCCCAGCTGCAGCATCAGCCCTGACCGCTAGTCAGCCGAGGCCAGGGATCCCTTGGGAGTTAGGGATCCCCCCAATAAAGGGGTCCCCCTCTCCAGGGCACCTCTGGCCTAGGCTGATAGCCTGGGGCTATCCCCGGCACCCCTGAGCGGTGGGTACCAGGTTTATAGTGTTAGTGTGTAGTATAAAATAAATGGTTAAATATTGTCTTTAGTTGTGGAATTAAATGTACCAGCAAGCCTCCCTCGCTTGCTAGTATTTGGAGAACCACAAATACCAGCATGCGGGGCACTTGTAGTTCCACAACCAAAGCAATAAACACAACATACACCATGAAAGTAAAATGTTATTATAACACACATGCACACTCACACTCACACTCACTATCACAAATACTCACCTAGTATCCAAAGTAGGGATGTGCGCCGGACCATTTTTGCCGGATTTGGATTTGGATTTGGTTCTAATTCGTCGTCCGGCTTTGGATTTGGATTTGGATTTGCCAAACTGCGGTGACTGGCTTTGGATTTGGATTTGGAATTGGATTTGGATTTTTTTACAAAAATTGACAAAAAATGCTAAAATCACATAAATTGGTCTTTTTTTTCTTCCTAGAGTATTATTAACCTCAATAACATTAATTTCCAGTCAATTTAGACCATATCACAGCTTATAATATTGTTTTCAACATTATTGGCCAAAGGTTGCAGTGAGCTGACTGGTTACTAAGCGACAAAGCAGCGGCACAACGACACAGACACCACAGTATAAAGCACATCTATGACACATTGCCACACAGCAGTGGCAGAAATGAAAAGTAGTGCACCCACCCAGTGGGGTACGGCCAGCAGAGTCACAGTACTTGTTTACAAAGTGGGCTACGGCCCTAGGAGTCACAGTGCACAATCTTATTAGCATTACACCGCACATAGGGCCTGATTCACATTACACCATAAAGTAGTGTCTCTTATTTATGTTACGACACACAGTAGTGCCCCTTTTACACAATGCCCACAGTAGTGACCCTTTTACACAATGCCCACAGTAGCGGTGTCCCTTACACAATGTCCCCCAGCAGTGGTGCCCCCTATGCAGTCCCCTTAGTAGTACGGTCCACTATGCAGTGCCCCCAGTTGAATGCTCCCCAGTAGTATGCCCCCCATTAGCAGGCCCCCCCAGTAGTATGTCCCCCATTAGCAGGCCCCCCCAGTAGTATGCCCCCCATTAGCATGCCACCCAGTAGTATGCCCCCCCAGTAGTATGGCTCCCCCAGTAGTAGGCTGCCCCAGTAGCAGGCCCCCCCAGTAGTAGGCTGCTCCATTAGTAGCCCCCCCTGTAGTATGGGCCCCCCCCTGTAGTATGGCCCCCCCTGTAGTAGGCCCCCCCAGTAGTATGGCCCCCCCAGTAGCAGGCCCCTCAGTAGTATGGCCCCCCCAGTAGCAGACCCCCCCAGTAGTATAGCCCCCCCCAGTAGCAGGCCCCTCTGTAGTATGGCCCCCCCAGTAGTATAGCCCTGCCCAGTAGCAGACCCCCCCCAGTAGTGCAGACCCCCCCAGTAGTATAGCCCCCCCCCAGTAGCAGGCCCCTCTGTAGTATGGCCCCCCAATAGTGCAGATCCCCCCCAGTAGTATGGCCCCCCCAGTAGCAGACCCCCCCAGTAGTATAGCCCCCCCCCAGTAGCAGGCCCCTCTGTAGTATGGCCCCCCCAGTAGTATTGCCTCCCCCAGTAGCAGACCCCCCCCCAGTAGTGCAGACCCCCCCCAGTAGTATAGCCCCCCCAGTAGCAGGCCCCTCTGTAGTGGGGCCCCCCCAGTAGTATAGCCCCCCCCAGTAGCAGACCCCCCCAGTAGTGCAGACCCCCCCCCCAGTAGCGCCCCCGGACCTTTGACAAGTAAAAAAATAAAAAAAATAAAACTTACCTGTATCCCCGCTCCCGCGCCGTCCGCTCTGTGACACGCTGAGGAGGGAGCCGGAAGACGGAGCTCATGTGTGAGCTCCAGCCGGCTCCCTCCGTGCAGCAGCCAATGAGAGTCTGTGTGACTCTCATTGGCTGCTGTAACAAACACACAGCTGCCGCTGGCGGCTGTGTGTCTGTGTCTGTGTAGGGCAGAGCGCTATCACTGCGCTCTGCCCTACACGCGAGGAGACCTGATGTCGGATTCTCTAGTGAGAATCCGACATCAGGCGGCCGCCGTTCGGCCCCGAACGGGGATCCGAGTCAGGCGGTGAACACCCGAACAGGGTTCGGGTGGACTCGGATCCCCAATGTTCGGAGCGGTTCGGATTCCACAGAATCCGAACCGCTCATCTCTAATCCAAAGTAATCCACAGGGTATCTATAAAAAAAAACATACTCACCTCTCCTATGCGTAGTTCATGTCCTCTTCTCCAAGTAGGCATCCAAAGGGTTCAAATAAAAAAAAGAGTGTACCCGAATCTAAGCCAGACTGAACAAAGGTATGTGTGTATACACGTGTGCCCCGTCATTGAAGGAGCCGCCAGCCCATCATCTGGCATCCCCATCGGAGCAACTCGCTGATTGGCTGCATGTGGTTTAAAATAAATCATTGGTTCCTAAACCAACCATACAGTAACATTAATTTAAAATGTCAGATAGAAATGCCCCAATCAGCACATAATGGAATGGAAAAAGGTGCAAGATGGAATAGTCCTTGGGCCATCCCACCCACCCTTATGTTGCATATGCAATAGGACACTTTAACAAACCAATCATTTCAGCGACAAGGACTGCCAATTGTGGCTGAAAATGATTGGTTTGTTTGGTCCCCCATAAAACAAGCTGCCAATGTGATATGGACATGGAAATGAAAATTATCCCACACAAACTGGCTTTACATTACAAGTTGTCATCATCCTCGTCCTCGTCATCTCCATCAGTGTGTACATCCTCTTCTTCACACAATATTAATTTGTTCCCACTGGATTCCACCATGGGCACCTCTGTCATTTTTTTAAGTAATTGTTGGTAGAGGTCTTCCTCGTGGAATTTGTAATTCATTTTAATTAACATCATCTTTTCCACATTTCCCTTCTGCTCCACGGGAGGTTTCTGTCCTCCATGAGCTCGCCTTAGGACACCTGCATTACGGTTTGACCGGTGTACCGCCCCAGTCAAACTCCCCACATGCCACTGTTCCAGGAGCGGGACGCTGATCACTGACAAGGTTGCCAGGTGCACTGAAAACTCTTTCGGAGTACACACTGGAGGGTGGGCAACTTAAGTAATGCAAAGCCAGTTTGTGTATGGGCCTCCACATTGCCTGTTTTTCCTGCCAGTACTGAAAGGGACTGTCTGTCATGCCTATTAGGATGTCATCTCTGAAATAGTCCTCCACCATTCTGTGAATGGAGACCGTATCACACATAGTCACGGTAGAAGACATGTCACTAGTAGGCAGTTCTCTCAGGCCCGAGCAAATTTAATTTTTTGGTGACTGATCTGCATGACCAGCAGGCATTCTGTAATGAAAATTGAGTCTTTTCTTGGCAGCTGCAGAAACTGAAGGCGGAGATGATGGTGTTTCACGGGCGGCTGCAGCTGACACTTTTATTACCAACATCTCTTTGCATAGTTAAAGATTTTTGTCTGTTGGAAAAAAACTCACAAGGTAGGACTCAAACCTAGGATCCAGAATGGTTGCCAAAATATATTTTTCAGAATTCAATTGATTGACGACTCTTGGATTCTGGTGAAGTGAATCAAGGGCTTGATCCACCAGTCTGACATACTTTGCGCAATCGCTCCATTTCACCTCCTCCTTCAGTTTCTCCAACTGTTTTTGCAAAAGTCTGATGAGGGGAATGACCTGACTCAAGCTGGCAGTGTCTGGACTATCTTCACGTGTGGCAAGTTCAAAGGGTTTGAGAACCTAGCACAACACAGAAATTATTCTCCACTGCACTTGAGTAAGGTGCATTCCCTCTCCATGGCCTATGTCATAGTCCATTGTATAGGCCTGGATGGCCTTTTGCTGTTCCTCCATCAGCTGATGGCAGGGCAAATTTAACATGTACCTGCTGGTCATGCAATCTTCGACAAGCGGTCGCCGAATGTCTAAAATGTCTGGATATTTTGCGGGCCACAGAGAGCATCTCCTGCACGACCGTATCAGTTTTTAAAAAACATTGCACCACCAAAATAATTGTGTAAGCAAAACATGGGACATGTTGGAATTCGCCCACATGTAATGCTCTCACAATATTGCTGGCATTGTCTGAAATCACAAATCCCGAGGAGATTCCAAGTGGGGTAAGCCATTTAGCAATGATTTCCCTGAGTTTTTCTAAGAGGTTCTCAGCGGTATGCCTCTTAGTGAAACCAGTTATATAAAGAGTAGCCTGCCTCTGTATCAGCTGTCTTTTGGTAGATGTTGTTGCTGCTGTTGCTGTTGTAGGCAATACACCTACCCAGTGGGCTGTCACAGTCATGTAATCCTTAGTTTGCCCTGTCCCACTTGTCCACATGTCAGTGGTCAAGTGGACAGTGGGTACAACGGCATTTCTGAGGACATTAATAAGGTTTTTTTTAATGTCCTTATACAGATTTGGAATTGCTCTTCTAGCAAAGTGGAATCTAGAAGGGATTTGGTAGAGAGGACACAGGACCTGAATTAACTGTTGCAAACCCACTGCAGTAATGGCGGATACTGGATGCACATCTAATACCAGCATAGCTGTTATGTCGTAATCTGCTGTGCAACTGTGTGATTTCTGTCATACTTGTTTGCCCTTGCAAATTATTGTTTGACAGTTAATTGTTTTTTGGAGGATACGTTACAAGTAGTCTTCCTCCTGCTCCCCTTCTGGAATGAAGATCCACTGACAACAACAGCAGCAGCAACAGGCGTAGTCATCAAGGATCCTTCTGAGGAATCACAGATAGAAGAGGAGTCAATCATGCATCGAATAACAACATTGGATGCAGCAGGACTACTCCTGATGACGAATGAGGATGTTGATGATGCAGGTGTTGGTGTTGGAGATTGAAGGCGCTTGGATCTCACAGAGAGGGAGCAGGTAGGTGACACTGGACTTGTTATGTTTTGAGTTTTGGAACTTGGCGACGTACACTTTGATATTTGATGAATGCGCTCCAAGTGACGTAACAAGGAGGAGGTTCCTAGGTGGTTTAGGTCCCTCCCTCTACTAACTCTTGCATGGCAATGGGCACATATGGCTTGACAACTGTTGTCCGGATCGGGGTGGAAATAATTCCACATGTGAGAAGTGGATTTTTTTGTCTTTTGCCCTGGCACAACAACAATGAGCTTTGGCTTTTTCAATCCATGGGCAACAGCTGTTGCCTTACTTACACAAAGCACATCCTTGGTATCAACATCCTCATCACCAACATCTTCATCATCAACATCCTCATCATCCTTAGTGCCTTCAACTACAAAATATCCTCCTTCTCCATGTGCAATTCCACAGAAGCATCCTCAATGACTACATCTGCAAGATGTTGACTGCCCTTCCCCACATTTACAGAGGGCACACAAATATTGGAACTTGGAGGATCCTCCAGTACACTAGTATTTAGGTCTGGCTCACACATGGCAATCACGGACACACTTGCACTCTCCTCAGGGATTTGTGGTTTCGATTTCTCATGGCACACAGTTGTTTTTTCCAAAGGGCTATCAGAATCAGCAGTCTTCCTAAAGAGAGTCCAAGGCCTTATCCTTTCCTTGCCACTTCGTTTAGTGAAGGGCATATTGGTAATGTTTAATTTATCTAAAGGCAACTTGCCTTTTGATTTTTTTATTCTTTACTTCTGTAAAAGTAGCTTTACCATATTAATAGCGTGACTTAAGCCCTGGGGCATGGGCCTTCATAGAGAACGAGGAAGTTGATGGCCTTGCACTACTGGCAGCAGCTACAACATGTGGTTCTTGGCCTTGCTCTCCTGTCATGTGACAGCCCTCCATATTTTCTGTGGTCTTGAAGCAGTTGCGTTGCGTTGCCGACTTGATAGATCTTGTGCGGCTAAGCCTAACACGCACAGACAATTATTAGAAAAAAAGACAATTTTTTTTACTTTTTCTGCTCCAGAACTTTGGACTGGAATCGGGCAGCATTATTTTGCATTGCCGACTTGATAGATCTTGTGTGGCTAAGCCTAACACACACACGTCCCTAATATATAGAGAATAGACAAAAGCTCGCGAGCCGTGAGATTTCTTCTCTATAGTCTTGCCTCGATTTGGAGATCCGAGTCGGCGGGAACAATCCGAGCCCGCTTGTGTCCGACTCGGATCTCCTTAGTTCAGATGGGTTCGGATCTCTTAGATCCGAACCCACTCATCTCTATTTTAAAGGCAAAACCAAACTGGGTTTCCTTTTAAAATGATTGCCACTTTAAAAATACAGGAAGACTCATAGGAGTTACAGCAGCTGCACCAGATCACACCCTATTACAGAAGCCCCCCTAGTTGAGAGGCCTTTCACTGAATGAAATCTTGAGGATACTTCTACATCTATAATAATACTCTGTCTGCTTACTTCTGTCGTTGACTGCCAAAACTATTTCTAATATGCTGTAACTTGAGAGTGAATCTTCCTTCTCTTCCCTTTTAATTGTTTAATACAATGGGGGCTATAGTAATCTCATAAAAAGCTGAAGTCCTATATTTGCTGTCTGTCAATAACCACGGGAGAATGCGTTAAAGAGTCTGATAGAATGTGAGGTGATATCACAGCCCTGCTTTCCTGTATACTGTCCAGGTCCTGCTTTTCTCTTTAGGACTTACCAGCACCTCTGTCTCAGTCCTTCAGCAGAAGTCCCTGTGCCATCTGATTGGCTAACAGACAGGCCAATCATTGGGCTAGCTGTTGATTGACAGCCAGGCCACTCACAGCCAATCAGTGGCCGGTTACTATCATAGTGGCTGTTGATTGGTTGGCATCCCTACGGGAAACCTTGTGAGTCCTGACACTTGCGGTGTAGAGCTGTATGTGTATATACATACAGCTCCTGTTTGTCTATTATTGTTCAGGATAATGTGGTGTGTTATTTTGAATGTCCAGTTTGTATGTTTTTTTTGGAAAAAGCAGTGGGATTCTACTGGTGATTTTCAATGGTGTGTGAGTACATTCTCTTTTTTAATATATCCTTTACAGGGGACTATAGGTACCAGTGGCCCCTTAATTCCCCACATGCTGGTACTAGTGGTTCTCCAAGTATCAGCATGTGGGTGAAGGTTGCTGGGACCTATAGTCCCCATATAAGGACAATATTACTGTTAATCTATCTTTTACAAAACTAATATCAGCCTCACACCCACTGCCCAGGGGTGTAGGGGATTGCAAAGGACTTCAGCCCTGGCTTTGGATTATCTGGAGAGGGAAGACCCCTTCATTGGGGGGGTCCCCTCTTCCCCAAGAATCCCTGGCCTGAGCTGACTAGTGTGGAGTCCTGAATGATTAGGCATTACACCCCTGCTAGTAAGAGCCTGTTGCTGGTTGTTGAAATTACAGGAGACTTCTTTTTCCCCCATACTTTCACAACAAGGACCAGCTAAGGAGCCTGATATTGGTTGTTGAAGATACGGGGGACCCCTACATCTTTTTTTACTTGTATTTTCAGAACCAGGACTGGCTCACACAAACCAGTGCTGGTTGTGTTTTTGGGTGAGGACCCCACATCATTTGTTTTCTTTATTTTAACACTTTCATACACGTAAAATACAAGAAGCCTGATACAATTGCCAGCATGAAGAAGGTCTATTTTCTTGTGGATGTTGTGTTCAATTTTGTGTTTGATTTCCAATTTAAAAATTACTAAATCATGAGATCCTATGTTGGTCTATGTAAAAGTAATGATGTTTAGATGATACTCAATTTTCAATGGGATTTGGTTTTAAATTCAATTTCACATTTTATTTTGACTTTAGTAAATTTCTAATGTACAAAATTGAATTAAAATCGTATGCCAAATCACTAAAAATACAGAATTGAACAAAAATAAGTAATAATAACAAAATACTATATATATGTGTATATATATATATATATATATATATATATTAGGGGTGAGCGGGTTCGGATTTCTGAAATCCGAACCCCCCCGAGCCCCCCCGATCCGAGTCCGATCCGAGTCAGGCTCGACTTTTCCCGCCTGACTCGGATCTGACATCGAGGCAAAACGTCATCATCCCGCCTTCCGAGTCTCGCGGGTTTTGGATCCTATATAAGGTACCCGCGTCGGCGCCATTTTCTCACTCGGCTGTGGACAGTGAAGAGGGAGGGTGGGAGTTAGTGCTGTGTAGTGTAGTGTAGTGTAGTGCTGCTGTTGTCCACTACTTCAAAGTCCATAGGGGCTGGCTGTGTTGTGCTGTGCTGCTGTTGTTAATAGGGGCTGTGTCCACTACTTCAAAGTCCATAGGGGCTGGCTGGACTGTGTTGTGCAGTCAGTTCTCCATAGGGGCTGTGTCCACTCCAAAGTCCTGTGCAGTGTCCCAGTCCTAAAGGGGTGCTGTAGTGTTGTCCAGGGGGTGCTCTGTCCATCAGGGGTGCTCCCCCCAAGTGCTAAAAAAATAATATATTTTCTGTGTTTGTGAATTGTGTGCGCAGTAGCCGCACGTGCATCAACAAAGTAGTGCCAAGCGTGCGCCTGTGTCATAAGTAAAGGGCCGGCTGGCTTGACCGTTAAGGGTGCTGTAACCCCCGAAAGTACACTCCAGTCCAAACCAAAAAAAAAATTATTTTCTGTGTTTGTGAATTGTGTGCGCAGTAGCCGCACGTGCATCAACAAAGTAGTGCCAAGCGTGCGCCTGTGTCATAAGTAAAGGGCCGGCTGGCTTGACCGTTAAGGGTGCTGTAACCCCCGAAAGTACACTCCAGTCCAAACCAAAAAAAAAATTATTTTCTGTGTTTGTGAATTGTGTGCGCAGTAGCCGCACGTGCATCAACAAAGTAGTGCCAAGCGTGCGCCTGTGTCATAAGTAAAGGGCCGGCTGGCTTGACCGTTAAGGGTGCTGTAACCCCCGAAAGTACACTCCAGTCCAAACCTAAAAAAAAATTATTTTCTGTGTTTGTGAATTGTGTGCGCAGTAGCCGCACGTGCATCAACAAAGTAGTGCCAAGCGTGCGCCTGTGTCATAAGTAAAGGGCCGGCTGGCTTGACCGTTAAAGGGTGCTGTAACCCCCGAAAGTACACTCCAGTCCAAACCAAAAAAAAATTATTTTCTGTGTTTGTGAATTGTGTGCGCAGTAGCCGCACGTGCATCAACAAAGTAGTGCCAAGCGTGCGCCTGTGTCATAAGTAAAGGGCCGGCTGGCTTGACCGTTAAGGGTGCTGTAACCCCCGAAAGTACACTCCAGTCCAAACCTAAAAAAAAATTATTTTCTGTGTTTGTGAATTGTGTGCGCAGTAGCCGCACGTGCATCAACAAAGTAGTGCCAAGAGTGCCCCTGTGTCATAAGTAAAGGGCCGGCTGGCTTGACCGTTAAAGGGTGCTGTAACCCCCGAAAGTACACTCCAGTCCAAACCAAAAAAAAATTATTTTCTGTGTTTGTGAATTGTGTGCGCAGTAGCCGCACGTGCATCAACAAAGTAGTGCCAAGCGTGCGCCTGTGTCATAAGTAAAGGGCCGGCTGGCTTGACCGTTAAAGGGTGCTGTAACCCCTGAAAGTACACTCCAGTCCAAACCAAAAAAAAATTATTTTCTGTGTTTGTGAATTGTGTGCGCAGTAGCCGCACGTGCATCAACAAAGTAGTGTCAAGCGTTCGCCTGTGTCATAAGTAAAGGGCCGGCTGGCTTGACCGTTAAGGGTGCTGTAACCCCCGAAAGTACACTCCAGTCCAAACCAAAAAAAAAATTATTTTCTGTGTTTGTGAATTGTGTGCGCAGTAGCCGCACGTGCATCAACAAAGTAGTGCCAAGCGTGCGCCTGTGTCATAAGTAAAGGGCCGGCTGGCTTGACCGTTAAGGGTGCTGTAACCCCCGAAAGTACACTCCAGTCCAAACCAAAAAAAAAATTATTTTCTGTGTTTGTGAATTGTGTGCGCAGTAGCCGCACGTGCATCAACAAAGTAGTGCCAAGCGTGCGCCTGTGTCATAAGTAAAGGGCCGGCTGGCTTGACCGTTAAGGGTGCTGTAACCCCCGAAAGTACACTCCAGTCCAAACCTAAAAAAAAATTATTTTCTGTGTTTGTGAATTGTGTGCGCAGTAGCCGCACGTGCATCAACAAAGTAGTGCCAAGCGTGCGCCTGTGTCATAAGTAAAGGGCCGGCTGGCTTGACCGTTAAAGGGTGCTGTAACCCCCGAAAGTACACTCCAGTCCAAACCAAAAAAAAATTATTTTCTGTGTTTGTGAATTGTGTGCGCAGTAGCCGCACGTGCATCAACAAAGTAGTGCCAAGCGTGCGCCTGTGTCATAAGTAAAGGGCCGGCTGGCTTGACCGTTAAGGGTGCTGTAACCCCCGAAACTACACTCCAGTCCAAACCTAAAAAAAAATTATTTTCTGTGTTTGTGAATTGTGTGCGCAGTAGCCGCACGTGCATCAACAAAGTAGTGCCAAGCGTGCGCCTGTGTCATAAGTAAAGGGCCGGCTGGCTTGACCGTTAAGGGTGCTGTAACCCCCGAAAGTACACTCCAGTCCAAACCAAAAAAAAAATTATTTTCTGTGTTTGTGAATTGTGTGCACTGTGGCTGCACGTGCATCAACAAAGGAGCAGCGCCAAGCGTGCGCCTGTGTCCCATAAGTAAAGAGCCGGCTGGCTCATTTCTTAAAGGGTGGTGTAACCCACAAAGTGCACTACTCTCCAGCAAAAATAAAATAATATTTTCTGTGTTTGTGTGCGCTTTAGCCGCACGTATATATATCAATATAACATAAATGGAGGACCAAACTTTCTCCGATAAAAATAAAATAGGGAAAGATCAAGAACCTCTTCCTCCTAGTGCTGTTGCTGCTGCTGGGAGTTGTTCATCATCCCAGAGAGGAAGTAGGAACATCACTACTTTTACTAAACAATTGACCCTCCAACAGTCCCTAGCGATGAGGATGAAGTACGACAGCAGTCATCCTGAAGCAAAACGTATAACTGAGGCCTTGACTGCTATGTTGGTGTTAGACGTGCGTCCGGTATCCGACATTAGTGCAGTGGGATTTAGACAATTGATGGAGGTAGTGTGTCCTCGGTTCCAAATCCCGTCTAGATTCCACCTGCATCCTCAAAGCAGCAGCGACAAGCGTGCGTCTGTCTGTTAAAGGGTGGTGACACCTCAAAGTGTTCTACACAAACAATTAAAATATTGTTCTTTTTTTTCGGTCTTTGTGAAATGTGTGGGCTGTAGCCGCACCTGCATCCTTAAAGCAGCAGCGACAAGCGTGCGTCTGTCTGTTAAAGGGTGGTGACACCTCAAAGTGTTCTACACAAACAATTAAAATATTCTTCTTCTTTTTTCTGTCTTTGTGAATTGTGTGGGCTGTAGCCGCACTTGCATCCTCAAAGCAGCAGCGACAAGCGTGCGTCTGTCTGTTAAAGGGTGGTGTAACCCTCAAAGTGTGCTCCACAAACAATAAAAATATTCTTTTTTTTTTTCTGTCTTTGTGAATTGTGTGGGCTGTAGCCGCACTTGAATCCTCAAAGCAGCAGCGACAAGCGTGCGTCTGTCTGTTAAAGGATTACATCGGTGACAGCATCCAAGTAGGCATGTCAGACAGTCCGTACCTGTACTGGCAGGAAAAAGAAGCAATTTGGAGGTCCCTGTACAAACTGGCTCTATTTTACCTGAGTTGCCCCCCCTCCAGTGTGTACTCCGAAAGAGTGTTTAGTGCAGCCGGGAACCTTGTCAGCGAAAGGCGTAGGAGGTTGCTTCCACAAAATGTGGAGAAGATGATGTTCATAAAATGAATTATCAACTCTTCCAGGGAGACCAGCCTCCAGAACGTACAGAGGGACCTGTGGTTCCAGCAGGGACGAATTAATACTCTGTGAGGATGAGGATGTACACACTGAAGAGGGTGAGGAATCGGTGGATGAGGAGGATGAGGATGACATCTTGCCTCCGTAGAGCCAGTTTGTGCAGGGACACATTAATTGCCAGCTTGTTTTGTGGGGGCCCAAACGAACCAATCATTTCAGCCACAGTTGTGTGGCAGACCCTGGCGCTGAAATGATTGATTTGTTAAAGTGTGCATGTCCTGTTTATACAACATGAGGGTGGGTGGAAGGGCCCAAGGACAATTCCATCTTGCACTTCTTTTTTTTCTTTGCATTATGTACAGTTTGGGGCCTAGTTTTTCTAACTGCCATCCTGTCTGCCACTGCAGTGTCACTCCTAAATGGGTCACGTGTTTGTGCCGCCCACTCGTGTCGCTTAGCATAGTCATCCAGCTACCTCGGTGCAACCTTTTGGACATGAAAACACTATTGTGAGGTGTGAGGTGTTCAGAATAGACTGGAAATGAGTGGAAATTAAGGTTATTGAGGTTAATAATAGCATAGGAGCAGAAAAACCCACAAATTCTGTGATTTTAGCTGTTTTTATGCTTTTTTTAAAAAAAATACAGATCCAAAACACAAAACCCAGAACCCAAAACACGGAAGGGTGGTTTTGGCAAAACCAATCCAGATCCAAAACACGAAGAAAGATCCAGATCCAAAACCAAAACACAAAACACGAAAAGTGGCCGGTGCACACCCCTAATATATATATATATATATAAGGCAAATCTATCTTACAAGCTCAGTACCTGTATTGAACACATCCATCTGATGATAATAAAATATATTGCAACTTTAGTTTCTTCAAGATGGCGACTCAATTTGTTTAATCACAATGTATCATCATCCCAAGACAAACCTATTACTGACATGTTAAAATTTAAACATTTATGTTAAAAAAGTAAAAACATTTGAATGAAAATTAGATGCTAGATACCTATTTTGTATGGAGGTTAAAGTGAGTTAATGTGATCAGTCTACTAATTTCACAAAGGGGACTTTTAGAGACAAGACTTCTTTTTTTTTCATCTCTGGCTTGAAACAAGACCAGTGAAATGTGTTGGATGTTGCCTGGTGGTGATAATGGATCATTCATCTGGTACTATAGAGACTCTTGCAGGGGAGGATAAAGGAGATGTAGTTAATTTACCGGCGGCTGGGATGCCGGCTGTCGGAATCCCGACATCAGAATCCCGACCCGGGACTAAAGATAGGCATCGAAATCCTGATGCTTATCCTTAGCCCGAAGAAGAAATTGGGGCACTGTAAGCTGTTTGCCACTGGGGGGGGAGAGGGTTAGTTTTAAGGGCCCCATGGAGAGATTAGGATTAGGCACCCCCTGGGGAGGGATGGCCTATGGGGAGGAAGGGTTAGGCTTAGGCACTCGAAGGGGAAGGTTAGGGTTAGGGAACCCTGGGTAGAGTTAGGTTTAGAGTGCAGGAAGGGGGGGTTAGGGATAGACTCCCCCGGGGGCAGTATTTAAAGTGGTCTTAGAGAAGTGGTGGAACTCACCGCCCCCCTGACGCTAATTCAATAAAGGGACAGTGCATGCTGCAGGTGCACATAAAAAAAGGGGTATGGTCTCATAAGAAAGGGGCGTGGTCACATAATAGTATTACCAATTCAAATTACACCACACAGTAGCACAATCTTAATTCACATTACACCACACAGTAGTGTCCTCTATTCATGTATGACACACATACATGTCCACATTTGTGCCCCTTAAACACAATGCCCACAGTAGTAGGGCCCCTTATACAATGCCCACAGCAGTAGTGCCCCATACACATAATGCCCACTGTAGTGGTGTCCCTTATGCTGTGCCCTCAGTAGTGGTAGTATCCTTTATGCAGTGCCCACAGTGGTATGCCCCTTATACATAACCCACAGAAGTGGTAGTGATCCTTATGCAGTGCCCTCTGTAGTGGTGCCCCTTATACAATCCCCCAGTAGTGGTAGTGCCCCTTTTGCAGTGCCCACAATGGTATTTCCCCTTATGCAGAGCCCACAGTAGTGGTAGTGCCCCTTATGCCGTGCCCCTTATGCCGTGCCCCCTTTATGCAGTGCCCCCAGGAGTGGTGCCCCTAATGCAGTGCCTCCTATGCAATGTCCCCATTAGTAATTCCCCTGTAATAGTGCCCCCAATATTAGTACCCCTAGTAGTAATGCCCCCTATAGTAATGCCCCCAGTAGTAGTGCTGCCTGAATAAAGCCCCTAAACAGGGCCAGATTAAGGTCTGTGGGGGCCCCTAGGCAACAAACTTGTGGGGGCCCCTATATACAACTGTTTCTTGTCAACCTAGGAATTTTTTTCCATTCTATTCACCTTAATGCCCCCAGTAGTAATGCCCCTCTGGCAATGCCCACTGTATAGTGCCCTTTATGCAATGTCGCCAGTAGCAGTGCACCTTATTCAGTGCCCCCAGGAATGGTCCCCACTATGCAGTGACTCTTATGCAGTGCCCCCTGTAGTAGTACCCCTTATGCAGTGCCCCCAGTACTGGTACCCCTATGCAGTGCCCCTTATATAATGCCCCCAGAAGTGGTCCTCCCATACAGTGCCCCCAGAAGTGGCCCCCCTATACAGTGCCACCAGTAGTGCCCCTTATATAGTGCCCCCAGTAGTGCCCCTATGCAGTGCCCCTTATATAGTGACCCCAGTAGTAGCCCCCCTATACAGTGCCCCCAGTAGTAGTACCCCCTATGCATTGCCCCTAGTAGCACCCCCCCATACAGTGCCACCCATGAAGCGGACCCCTTTTACAATGCCCCCATGAAGCGGCCCCCCTATACAGTGCCTCCATGAAGTGCCCCCCCCATGCAGTGCCAGTGCCCTTTACACACATACACACAAAAACACAACTTACCTGAATCCCCACTCCTGACACAACCGCCGCTGTCTGCTCCGAGTCCCGGCTCTTCTCTTGCACTATGGAAGAGATGTCATGACATCTCTCCCATCACTCACTGTGGGGGGAGCAAGAAGGTGAGGTCCAGCCGGCTCCCTCAGTTGACGCAGCAGCCAATGAGAGTCTGTCTGACTCTCATCAGCTGTTATCACTGTGTAGTGTGTACCGCGCTCACTGCGATCTGAACTACACTAGTGGCAGGTGCAGACAGCGGACCCCGGTGCAAGCCACCAGCTGCTCCACTGCTAGTGGGGGCCCCTCCGTGTATGAGGGCCAAGGGATGACCACCCCTGTTGCCCCCCTAATCCGGCTCTGCCCCTAATAGTAATGCCCCCAGTAGTAATGCCCCCAATAGTAATGTCCCCAATATTAGTGCCCCCAGTAGTAATGTCCCCCTGAGTAATGCCCCCAATAGTAATGTCCCTGGAGTAATGCCCCCAATAGTAGTGCCCCCTGAGTAATGTGCCATGTAGTGGTGCCCCCAGTAGTAATGCCCCCTATTGTGAAGCCACTTACACAACAAAACAAAAGAATATAATACTTACCTTAAGCCCCACTCCTGCATCTGCTGCCATCCTATCCGCCTGGCTGCTCTTCTGAATTATGGGAGAGATGTCATGACATCTCTCCCATAGTGCACTGCTCACTGTGGGAGCCAGAAGCCGGAGCTCATGAGTGAGCTCCAGCCTCCGGCTGCCGCTGGTGATGCAGGGAGGGAGCCGGGCACCCGCTGGCAACAAAATCTCGGCGGGCACCCGGCAAATGGAGCCTCCCTGTGTACCGTGGTTAGGTGAGTCAGAGGATGCAGAACTGGTTCTGTCTCCATATACATGTCATGGAACACAGTTCCGCCCCATTCTAGCCCACTTTAACCCCTGCCCGGGGAGGATGTTGTGGTTAGGCACCACCGGGGGGAGGTTAGTCACCCGCCAGGACTTTCACCCATTCCAGATGGAATCGGTATGATATCCCGGCTGCCGCATGGCCGGGACAGTGGAAGCGGAAGCCCAACAGTGCTGGAAATCTCGATCGTGGTAAGGTAAGTATCAACTAATCTAACCTAACCCCCCTAACCCTAACCCTCCTTATGCCTAACCCTAACCTCCCCCCCTGTGCCTAACCCTAACCCCCCCTTCCCCGCTGCCTAAACCTAATTCCCCCAAGGGGGTGCCAAACCCTCCCCCCAGCGGCTGTCCGCTCACGGCGCCAGGTATCCCTTCGATCGGGATGCCAGGCGCTGGTCTCCCAGCGTCGGGGAAATGACAGGCGTCTAGATATAGACGCCGGTCATTTATCCCACAAAGGGGTAAAAAAGTCGGGAAGCCGGCTGTCGGGATAACGGCAGCCGGCTTCCCGATTGTATACCTTCCAGACAGTGTATCCCAGTACTCAATATTAGAGATGTGCGCCGACCCTCGTGTTTTGGTTTTGGTTTTGGATCTGAATCTACCCTGGTTTTGGATCTGGATTGGTTTTGCCAAAACCTCATCTCCGTGTTTTGTTTTCGTGTTTTGGATCTGGATTTTTTCTTAAAAAATCATAAAACATCTAAAATCACATAAAATGGGCCTGTTTTTGTTCCTACAGTATTATTTACCTCAATAACATTTATTTCCAGAAATTTTCAATCAATTTTGACCACCTCACAATATTATTTTCTTCATCTAGTTAAGGCCAAAAGGTTGCATCCAGCTAGCTGGCTGACTAAGCTAAGTGACACAGTGGGCGGCACTAACATGTGGCAGTTCAGTTTCTAATTTCCAACATGGATACAGTGTGTTATACAGTGTGGGTTGGATACACCAATAGTGCACTTACTGTGACAGCAGTGTCGTCGGCAGAGCGGGGTTGCTGATGGTGTCTTCAGTACATGGAATGGCAGTACTGCAGTGCTGGCAGAGTCCTCAGTGAACATTACCGGTGATGTCGGCAGTGCGGGGGTGCCAACGGCATCTTTAGTGCAGGTTTGCTGGCTGTGTCTGTAGTGTGGGGGCGCCAGCGGTGTTTTAGTGCAGGTTAGCTGGCTGTGTCGGCAGTGCAGGGGTGCCAGCGGTGTCTTAGTGCAGGTTTTCTGGCTGTGTTGGCAGTGCGGGGGTGCCAGCGGTTTCTTTAGTGCAGATTTGCTGGCAGTGCGGGGGTGCCAGCGGTGTCTTAGTGCAGGTTTGCTGGCTGTGTCGGCCGTGCGGGGGTGCCAGCATTGTCTTTAGTGCAGGTTTGCTGTCTGTGTCGGCAGTGCGGGGGTGCCAGCGGTGTCTTTAGTGCAGATTTGCTGGCTGTGTCGGCAGTGTGGGGGTGAAATCGGTGTCTGTAGTGCATGTTTCCTGGCTGTGTCGGCAGTGCGGGGGTGCCAGCGGTGTCCTCATTGCAGGTTTGCTGACTGTGGTGGCAGTGCAGGGGTGCTGGTGGTGTCCTCAGTGTGGGAGTGTCGGCAGTGTCGGCAGTGTGGGGGCCACTGATGATGTCCTCAGTATTTTGGGCAGCATTGCTGGAGTGTCGGCAGTGGTGGTGTCAGCAGCGGGGGATGCTGCCAGTGGGGGTGCCGGCGGTGTCGGCAGCGGGGGGTGCCGGCGGTGTCAGAAGGCGGGGGATGATGGGCGCCATCTTCTTTTTCTTCTTTTGTGCTGTTTTCATTGGGCTTAATGCTGATTGGCTGAGAGCTGTGACAGACGGCTCTCTCAGCCAAACAGCGTTAAACCCACTGAAAACAAAACCTTGCGACTCGACAGAGGGGTCGCGAGGTTTTGCCTCGGGTCAGGGATCCGGGGCAGGCAGGGAGATCCGAGCTGCGCTCAGATCCCCCCGGATCCCTCAAATTCGGGTGGGGTCGGATCTCTTAGATCCGAACCCGCTAATCTCAACTCAATATAGGAACAATATTTCACATGATTCTAACCTAATGTATATACATAATGAGAACCTGTTTTATACCCAGCAGGTGATTTTATATTTTGTTGTTTTAATTGTGTGAATGTATTTTATTTAAATATTAGGTCAACTAATAAAATGACAATATGCCAGTATCTGTTTTCCTTTTGCGCTTGTTTCCATGAAGTCTATATAACACCCCTTTCACACAGTGGCCCTGAATCAGGCCGTTCTTTTTATTTTTTTGGAGCAGCCTCCTGGCCACTTGCATAGCTGTGTGTGACCACCCACTGCTATTGCGAGCGGCCAGGGTGATGGTCGCGATGGTCAAGACCATCACGACCATCGGGCTTGCGACGAGACCCTTGTGGTAGGGTCTCATGGCCGCAAGCCCCAGAGAGCTTCTGGCTCTAATAGAGATGGAAGCTCTCCCACTGACATCACTGGTGATGTCAGTGGGGTCGCCCACAAATGGCAGGCGTTCGCATGGGAACTCCTCCGTTTGTGAAGCCACCCCCACGCCACGCCTCCAAAAAAAAATGGGGCGAGCTGCCGATCATAATCGACAGCCGCCCCGATTTGGTGCGAAACCTGGAGTGACAGAGCGCCCGTTGCTAGCTGGGTCTCGCGCATGCGCACGTCGGAGCCGGCTCCAGCGTGCGCATGCGCAGTGGCCTAACATTGACCTGCTCGCGAGATAATATCGCTTGCGAGCGGGTCTGAATCAGGCCCAAAGTGTGTGAATAATCCCGGCTTTTACCCAGCATTTAACTGCCAGCTGGGTTAGCCGGTTCTAGTCTTATACCCCTGTCACACAGAAAATCAAATTACCAGGTAAAGCACTTCCACAATTCCTGGGTCTCCGGCCCTGCTAAAAGACACCGGGCTGGAGACCCGGGAACTACGTCCCTGGATGACCCTTTCACACAGAAAATAAACCTGTGTTGTTCAGCAAATTACCGGGTAAAAGTGCTTTACCCGGTAATTTGATTTTCTGTGTGAAAGGGGTATGAAGAAATTTGGGAATTTATCATCAAGATTTGAATATTAGATGCAATATTGTGTGTATTATTCTGATATGTGGAAAGTTAGGATGGATACTGGCTGGAAAGAAAGTGATTATATATTTTATTGATTTATATATTGTTACATTTACATGTATTTCATTTCAGTGATGAACTATTGATTCTCTTCCTGAACGGAAGGATCGGGCTAAATGTTATAGCCTACGGGTTGTGGAAATTTTTGGGGGGGAATTTGGTCACAAGATTTAAAACATTAATTTTTTTTAAGCCAAAACCAGGTTGGTGTTACCTTTAAAAACAGCATTAAATGCATAAAATCACTGAAATATCAGCACTTCCTGATACCCAAACGGTATTACATTTGGTCCTTTGTCTCATTAGGGGTAAATGTAATAGTCTGTACAATGCAGGCATCAGCGTGTTCCTGGTGAGTCTGCATAATATATTAAGGGGGCACTCATTTAAAAGACAAAACCAACCTGTTTTGCCCTTTAAATGATTGCCCTTTTAAAACATTTGGCAGTCTTGCTGGGAAATCGACGATGCCTACATTGCACAAACTATTACATTAAACCCCATAGTTAGTAAGATGTGTTCAGGGAGAGTAAAGTGCCTAGTACATGAGTTTAATAAACTATCTCTCTTTCATCTCAGCTTACATAGGTCACATAAATCATCCTGCATTTTTATATAAATTGTTTTACACATAGCTAAGCCTATACTGCCATCTAGTGACTCAATGTATTACAGTATTTATTATTTGAAATAAATTATTTTTGAGATAAAGGTGTGGTAGAATATCACGGCATGATGAGTTTCTTTCATAATATGGTTAGGATTATTACCTGCTCTGTATGTGAATCTCCTTATGCTATGCCCCATTTTTTTGGCATATTTATCCAGCCCTGATAAAATTGCACATCATTTATTATCATTGCATATTGTAGGTATAAGTAATATACATTTTAGTGGGGTTTTTTTACAGGAGAGGGATCCTAAGGATCTCATTTTGAAAACAGATGTGATTGTGTAGCCAGTAGGTATAAGCAAATATATACAATGGCTAATACTATCAAAAGATGACATAAGTTATTTTGAGACAAGCTCGAATAAGCTGCAGAGCTTCATATATTAGGTCACATTGTAGTCCCTATAGAAATCTCCTATATCTGCTGCAGCCTTTTATTACTGTACTGTACTGTACATAGCTCCAATAAGGAATGCAGAAATTGTATGACAATCTTTCTAAGGATTTTCATTAATAAATATTCTCCACAGTCTCTAAACCAGCGGTTTTCAACCAGTGTGCTGCGGCACACTAGTGTGCCGTGGCCGGTTGTGAAGTGTGCCGCAGGGCTGTCAGAGCCACCGGGCACATTTTACTGTACTTCAGCATCCCAGGCCACTGAGCTCCTCTGGGAGACTCAGGTGCACCCGGGTAGTGACCTGCGGCAGCGTGACATCACAGGTCACGCACGCCACGTTGTCCACTGCCCTCCAGCTCGCTCTGCCAGCCAATGCCCTGCGCCAATCAGCCAGCCCGCGCTCTCTCTTTATCTCCTGACCGGCAGCCTGCCTAGAAGCCCACCCGCACGCGATCCTGCTGCAGTGTGAGTGGCAAGGGGGGAAGAAATGTGGGTTTTGTTTATGTCGGTGGGGACCAGACATTTTTTTCTTCTTAGTGGTTACCAGCCATAGTTTATTTTTTCGTGGGAACCAGTCATGTTATTTTTTTTTGTGAGAACCAGCCATATGTTATTCAGCCATATATTTGCCTATTTAGTGGGGAACAATGTGTTTTGTTTTGTTTTTTGTTTCTGTGGGGCCAGCCATAGGTTTCTATTTCTGTGGGGAGCAATGTGGAAGTTGTTTTCTGTGGGGAGCAATTCTGTGGGGCGCAATGTGGTATGGTTATTTTTTCCTTGTGGGGCGTAATGTGGTATGGTTGTTTTTTTTTGTGGGGAGCAATGTGGGGTTTTTTTTCTGTGGAGGCCAGCCAATGTGATTGTTTTATTATTGTGGGGGCCAAAGTAGTGTGTTTTTTATTCTTGTGGGAACCAATGTAGTGTGTTTTTTCATAGTCCGCGCACACCGCACCGCCGGATAGTGTACCTTGGCAATTTTAAAATCTTGTGTAGTGTGTCGCGAGTTGAAAAAGGTTGAAAATTACTGCTCTAAACAATCACCGTTATGTGGTTACATGAGATTGTTATTAGGAGACAGATTATTCTCCATGTCTGACACATTTCTTACAGAAAGAGGAAGGAGGTTTTTGTACAGCTCTGTATCACTGTGTGAGCGGGAACTGAGCACCCTGCTGACAGTAATACTCTGCCTCATCTTCTGCTCTCACTCCACTAATTGTTAGTTTATATGAAGTTCCAGATACATATCCACTGAACCTGTCTGGGACTCCTGTATATCGGTTGGTTGCATAATAGATAAGAAGTGTTGGAGATTGTCCTGATTTCTGTTGGTACCAGTGTAAGTAGCTGCCTATACCAGTACTGGCTGTACATGAGATGGTGACTGTACCTCCTGGTGACACAGAGATATAACCTGGGGTCTGAGTCATCACAATCTGCCCACAGGACCCTGAGGATTAGAGGAGACACAGTCATTACTGATACATGTCTGTATATAGTCATATAAATCCTGCTCTGATTATTTATGTTACATGTATAGATTCCCCTATACAGCACCATATAATGTCCCCAATCTCTCACCCTGAATATAAATGACTATCACAGCCAGCAGGTAACTGTGAGACACCATCTTGCTGTATCTGGGCTGTCAGATAGACACTATAAGACGTCTCCTGTACAATGAGATATATATAGAGAGTGACAGGTGAGATGTGACAGGAAATACCCCAGAGACTGTGTATGGAAATAAGATGGAAATTCTGTGGTGACAGATGATGCTGATGTTAGAATAACAATGCTGTTGTCACTAATCAGAGCATTTACTTACAGCAGCGGTGCCTACAGTCTATCCATAGTAGAGAGTATGGATATAACATGGTGGGAGGAGAGAATGAGGGAGGTAGAGGAGGAACATGGGGATGGAGAGGGCATAGTGCTGGCAGCCTGTGTATAAACATACTGTTATAGCTCTTTATATGCTGCCTTATATGAAACGTGTAGATGCGTCTGGACCTCTCCGATAACGAGACATTTATAACCAAACCAACTCCACAATTCAAAGAAAAATTATGAATTCTACTAAATGAAGCTTTGAATCGATGTTTTTAAATGGAAAATTATTTTGATTTTCTAAATATCTCGTATGCTGGATTTCCATATTTATTATATGTTACTAAACTATTTGAATCCCATAGATACATTATGTCAGGGATAAAGTCACTAATATCAGGAATATATAAGAAAGTTACTATGCAGTAGATTTTTTGTAGCCGGTTAGAAAACACCACAGATCACCTCAATCTGCTGGAGTCAGAGGTTTGGATGGGAAAAGTGAAACTGCTGACAAACCCATAAAAAAGCTGATACATTTATCCTAAATAAGACAGGATTCATAGGCTATAAAATTAAGAAGAGAACAATATTACTAGGTGCAGATTTCATGCTGGGAACTGGAAGACAGAAGTTTTGAGTAGTTACCTGCACTCACCCCAGGCAGTCCCAGGCTGGGAACATACACATAGCCTGTTACAGCCGGCGCTCCACTTCCAGACACCGGGCGCACAATGATCAGCTCATCCCCGCTGACTTCTATACAACAGCGGCTATTAGCCAATATCAGGTCAGTATGCCCACCTCCTGTTTTCAACCTCAGGCTCTGAAGAACACCTCAGCAAGTGCCCACTGTTATTACCAGGCCCAGATACAACGTACAGTCCAGTTGATATTTTACTTTTTTTAGCTACCTAAGTATCTTTTGTGCATGATTGATAACTATTGACTGTAATATTGTGACATTCAGTTTCAATCACACTGCGCCGATCACTAGATCATGAAATCTGACCGATAGTATAAGGAATATTCCAATAACAAATAACACCTCAGTGTTCTCCCCAGAAAATGTTGGCAGCCGGGTGGCATTAAGTAGCAGCTGGGTGGCAGCCTTCGTACAAAAAGGGGTGCAGCTTTACATGGAGGGGGCGTGGCCACACAATAGAACCAATTCACATTAAGCCCACACAATATGGCCCCTTTATTGCCCTTTATGTACACAGTATGCCCCCTTATTGACGAATATATACACAGTATGTCCCCTTATTGCACATTATGCCCACACAGTATGGCCCCTTATTGCACACTATGCCTGGCCTGGGTGTTGGGAGGGGGCAAGGGTAGATAGCTAGGGCAGTATTGTGGACAAGGAGGAGTATAGGGACAGGCAGTGCTAGGGGTAAGGACGGGGGTGCACACAGCAGTCAGGGTAAATGGGAATTAATACCAGGCACAGGGGAGTGACAGGGGCCACAAAGCCAGCAAGTAACACCAATGACAGGGGTCCACACCTTTCAGGGTGCTCCTCTACCAGCACCATTTACACCTGAGCAGCTGCAGCACCAGCTTCTGGAAGTGTTTCTGCAGCACCAACGGGTCTGCACACCTCCCCGGCCCGAGTCCGACATCCCCACTGAGGCACAGTGAATGGAGAGTGGCTGTGGCGGGAGCAGCGTGTGATGGAGAGGGACCGGAGTGTGGCTGAGTGAGCCGGGAACACAGAGCGATGAGCGGGCAGCAGCTACAGAAGGCGCACACAGAGGGAGGAGGAGCCACAAGCGCCAGGGTGATTCTGGGAGCTGTAGTGAAGAGAATTTGCCGGTGGTGATTGATTGAGAAGACGCCGCCGGCTGTGATTGGTTTCTGCGATGCTGCACAAACAGCGCATCCTGCAGGTTCCGGGCCGCAAGATCATTTTGTCGGGCGGACTGCCCTATAAATAAAGCCTGGGGAGAACACTGCACCTACATGTGGATTTGTTTTGCCTCTTGAGATGTCACGTAACATCCGACTAACACCTGGGATCACAGCCAAGCTGCAAAGAACCACAGGACAATCCACACCTACCGGTAGGTACTAAGATCCCAGAGACAGAGCAGGACGCCGCTACTGCAGTAAGTACTGGTCTTTATTCACACCCCACATCCTGGTTCAGTAAGACTGTAGACCATAGGTCCAGCAGGGGAACGTGCAGGAGTAAGGACCGCACGGAAAGGAGCCCCCTGAAAGAGTCCACCCACTCCCCAGCCGAGGATCACAATACTTATCTGCTAATCCCCACACCATATAACGGAACTACCTAGGGAAGCATTGTGCCTTACCCAATAAAAGGTTGGATCCTACACTTATTGTCTGCCTCATTTGTATTCACCCACGTACACCCACAAACATTATTTCTCCCCCACACACACCCTTAGGAGCGCACGTGTACCACATATTCCCCCGTTTGAACCAACAGGCACAGGTACTCCTGTTTTCACATTGCTGCACCTACCATTTCCTCATGCCACCTCCCTCACAGTCCCCCCAGCCTCACCCCACCACCACACCACAATTCTGAAGCGCAGACCACCCCCCTCATTTATTTCTTAGTACTGGAGCAAGTTTTCTGGTTAGCTCTGGAGCAGAATGCTATGAAGCAATACTGGAGGAGGTTTTCTGGATGGGACTGGAGCAGAATGCTGTGAAGCAATACTGGACCAGATACTTAACCAGGAGCCAGGTTACTGAGCCTTAGAGAGATGTTGTTCTGGCAATGAGCAGTCTCTGGTTTATACGACACCCTTAGAACTGATAGGCTGGATGAATCATGTGACTAGCGTTGCTGGAGACTGGTTTTTCACAGCAGATCATGCGCTATTGTCCAAGATAGTGATGCTCATAATGCAGAATACCAGGAACTGTCTATTTACAGATGAGTGACCACAGTTCTCAGGTATGACAGATGAGACCATCAATGATATAGATGGGAGTAAGATGACACAGCTGGACCCAGACGACAATGTGTGACAGCCCCTATAAGAGGTGTCTAAATTTTCCTAGAGCTAGAATAACAGTCAGCAATTCCTTGTCACCAATAGAATATGGAAAGGAAAGAAATCAATAGGATATGAACCTGCAAGGCAGAGTCTTACCTGAGAAAGTTAATTGAGACAAGAGAGCACTCATCCCTTTATATGAGGTATCCACCTAAAGGAAAATGGTAAAGTAGAGTCAGGGTTACTGAGAACTGGGGCTGACTAGGGTGGAATAATTAGTAATAATTTCCAAACCTTAAAAACCACTGCAAAGCTTTTATTCTGGTGTGATGGGACCAATTCATATTCCCCCGCACCTTTTCCAGATCCATCTGCAGACCTGTGCCAGACACAATGTATTTATTGAAGTGTATAGGATATTTCTAAAAAATAATTTTCTCTAATTTACAGACTACGTGATGAGATCTGAGTTGGGGAAGAACATTAGCTACAAGTTTCCTATGGGAGAGAATGTCACTGGATACATTTCATAAATCCATATTTGTGTGTATTAACTTATATAGTAAATCCTCCAAAATGTTGTTAACAAAATTTTTAAAACAGCTGAGGCATTGATATACCCACATGGCATGTCCAAATATTCATAGTGACCACCCAAGGTATTGATGGCAGTCTTCTAATAGTCCCCTTTTCTCATTCAGATCAAGTTATACACACAACAAAGATCAAATTTGGTAAAAATAGAGCCCCCTTGATGTGATTGCATAACTCTGACATCTGTGCACAGGTGAATGACCATCTAACATCAGAACCACGCTGGTGGGAATAAACCATCAGTGCAGGAGCCGGGAATAGCAGTATGCTCGTGTATAGCAGACCACTGATGCTGACAACAGTCACTGACAACTGGCTGGGAGGAGTGACCTTAGGTAGACATGGTGAATGGCAGTGAGTTGCAATCCCAAATTGTTTGAAATGGACATGGAAGGTCCAGAACACGCTAATGGCACAAGGAATGACTTAAAAAGAGGTGAGTTATTTATATAAGGAGTCAGGACATACGTGCCAGTGTTTCATGCTGCTGTCAATAACACAATGACAATTAGGAAACTCGAATAGTTCACAGGAAAAGTGGAAGATTCCGTTTGGAGCCAAATGAAAAGGAAATTAAATTCCCTGCAGCATCTGAATGCAGTAGAGTGGACAAAGTATTAGAACCCTGGGGGTAAAGCAGGGCAGCCACACTAGAAGTGGATTCACATAAATGACTCAGTCTGTCCTCTCCTGTATAAGTTAGATCGTGGCCTATCCCTGCTACGACGACCCTGATTACACTGTGTGGGTATGTAGGGCCTGATTCAGCACACAGGCAGCTTTGCAATTGTGATCCTTACAATAATGCAGCAGAAGCATGGGCATAACTACCATAGATGTAAGGGGTGCAGCTGCTACGGGACCCAGAGCTTAGGGGGGCTCCATCTTCTTTGTCAAAGATACAAGTATTGTATACATTTTTCACCATTAAGTGGTACATAGGGGCCCTTACAAACTTTTGCTATGGGGCCTTGAAATATCTGGTTACGCCCCTGAGTAGGAGGTGTATGACATCCCCTGCTGCATTTGCTATAACAGCACTTCGACAAAGCTTGCAGGCTGGGATCACCAGTGGTCGATGGTCCCTATGGTTGACAGCGCTGGGTGGCCTGTTACACATTAAATTTTATTGTTGTATGTGATGATGATGTTACACATGGAATGATATTGTTGTATGTGATGATGATGTTACACATGGAATTTTATTGTTGTATGTGATAATGATGTTACACATGGAATTCTATTGTAGTATGTGATGATGATGTTACACATGGAATTCTATTGTAGTATGTGATGATGATGTTACACATGGAATGATATTGCTGTATGTGATGATGTTACACATGGAATGATATTGCTGTATTTGATGATGTTACACATGGAATGATATTGCTGTATGTGATGATGTTACACATGGAATGATATTGCTGTATGTGATGATGTTACACATGGAATGATATTGCTGTATTTGATGATGTTACACATGGAATGATATTGCTGTATTTGATGATGTTACACATGGAATGATATTGCTGTATTTGATGATGTTACACATGGAATGATATTGCTGTATATGATGATGTTACACGTGGAATGATATTGCTGTATGTGATGATGTTACACATGGAATGATATTGCTGTATGTGATGATGTTACACATGGAATGATATTGCTGTATGTGATGATGTTACACATGGAATGATATTGCTGTATGTGATGATGTTACACATGGAATTATATTGCTGTATGTGATGATGTTACACATGGAATGATATTGCTGTATGTGATGATGTTACACATGGAATGATATTGCTGTATTTGATGATGTTACACATGGAATGATATTGCTGTATTTGATGATGTTACACATGGAATGATATTGCTGTATTTGATGATGTTACACATGGAATGATATTGCTGTATATGATGATGTTACACATGGAATGATATTGCTGTATGTGATGATGTTACACATGGAATGATATTGCTGTATGTGATGATGTTACACATGGAATGATATTGCTGTATGTGATGATGTTACACATGGAATGATATTGCTGTATTTGATGATGTTACACATGGAATGATATTGCTGTATGTGATGATGTTACACATGGAATGATATTGCTGTATGTGATGATGTTACACATGGAATGATATTGCTGTATTTGATGATGTTACACATGGAATGATATTGCTGTATTTGATGATGTTACACATGGAATGATATTGCTGTATATGATGATGTTACACATGGAATAATATTGCTGTATGTGATGATGTTACACATGGAATGATATTGCTGTATGTGATGATGATGTTACATATGTTGTTTTTTCTGAACATGTTCTACATATAGTTAGACAGGGAGGTGCTGCCATTCCATTGGCTTAATCACAATATCATCATCCCAAGTCCAACCAATCATTGACATTAGCAATATTAAAATTTACACATTTGTGTTAAAAAAGTCAAAACATTTAAATTAAATTTAGATGCTAGATACACACTTTGTATGCAGGTTAAAGTGGGTTAATATGATCTGTCTACTGATTTGACACAGGGGAACTATTAGTAAAAAGACTTTTTATTTCACTACTGACATGAAACAAGACCAGTGAAATGCGTTGGGTGACGCATGGTGGTGATAGAGGATCCTTCATCTGGTACTAGAGAGACTCTTACAGGGGAGGATAAACTATCCCGGGACTCCATATGGGAGATATATTCCACATGATTCTTACCTACTGTATGTACATTATGAGAACCTGTATTACCCAGCAGTGGATATTGCATTGTGTTGTTTTTATTGTGTGAATGTATTTTAATTATATTTTAGGTCAAAAAGGCAATATACCAGTATCTATGTTTCCTTTTGTGCTTGTTTCCATGTAGTCTATATTAATGAAATTGTGACTTTATAATCAAGATTTGAATATTACAGTGTATGTGATATTGTGTGTAATAATCTGAGTTGTTGAAATTAGGATGGATACTGGCTGGAAAGAAAGTGATTTTATATATTGTTACATTTACTTCTCATTTCATTGATTAAATTATGATTCTCTTTCTGAACAGAAGGATCGGGCTAAATGTTATAGCCTACAGGTTGTGGAAAATGCTGCTATTTCTGGGAATTTGGCTCAAGATTTAAAGCAGTATTTTTTTAAGCCAAAATCAGGTTGGTGTTGTCGTTAAAACAATTACACCATTAAATGCTGCGGCTGAATCACCGAAATACTGTATCAGCACTTTCTAAGACCCAAACGTTATTACCTTTTGTCCTTTGACTCACAGGAATAAATGTGATAATCTGCGCAATGCAGTCATCAGTGAGATCCCAGTGAGTCTGCACAATGTTTTAAAGGGGCAATCATTTAAAATCTGGTTTTGCCCTTTAAATGATTGCCCTTTTAAAATATTGGGCAATATCGCCGGGTATTTGCAGATGCCTACATTGCACAGACTATTACATTTACCCCATAGTCAATATTAATAAGTTGTGTGCAGGGGGATTAAAGTGCCTAGTACAAGAGTGTCTCCAATATTGTAATAACACTGGGGAACACTCAATCTGTTTTCAGGTATTTAGGAGTCCATTTAGATTAATTTTGTGCTCCTGATCATGAATATGCCAAGCTTATTTTATCAATTGGCTCTAGCTTTTGAGATATGCATATGTATTTAATATTTATGAAAAATTGAAATAAACAATGTTAAAAATAGTTAAAAAGATATTTTGTTTATTCTGATTAAATTTGATTCATAAAATGTTATTAAAAGACACAGGATAATTACATACATAAGTGCTAGGAAGCTATGAGAACCGTTTTGTGTAGGATTTTCTTTTATATTCTTGTTGCGGGCAGTCCCTCTGCAGACTCCAACAGTAATCGGCCATCATGTGACGATCCCACCTTCCTTGATATCTTGCTTCCATCACCTGAATATCCTGGTGGAACCGTTCACCCCGTTCTTCACTTAAATCTCCTAGATTGGATGGGAAGTGATCTAAATGGCTGTACAAAACTTTAATACTCATGTTGGCACCTTCTTTCTCGAAACATTTTAGCATGTTGTGGACTAAGTCATGATAGTTGTCTGCCTTGTGATTGTCCAAAAATTTTTGAATGACAGACACATACAGTAACTCAGAGTTGCTTCAGATTCAGTTTCAGTCCTACATGTGGCAAAATGTAGATCCTTCAACAGTTTCCATATCTGTGGGCCATCACAAAATCCTGCCTTTAATTTTTCAATACTAAGAGATGGAAATGTTTGACAAATATACGTGAAATAATCGTCAGACTTGTCCAATGCTTTTACAAATTGTTTAATTAAATCCAGTTTGCTATGGAGAGACGGCAGTATGATTTTTTCCAGTCAATAAAGGGCTCATGAATAATGTTGGATTCTCCTACTGTTATAACTTCTCTTGGAAGCTATACGGTTTTCTGCCAGTGCTTTTGTTTTGCACGACTATCCCATAAGCATACAGTATGTGACAAGGATACTTAGTATATCCACTTTGCTGCCCAAGAAGAAAGTTTGCAATATTTAAATTGACACATTGATGCTGAGAATAAGCAATTTTTTCTAAGACAAACGTGATATTTCCATACTGTTCTTTTCGTTTTGTTGAATGACCAATAGGAAGCGATGCAAATTTATTCTCATTGTACAGTAATACGCATTTTAAGCTCCTTTTATAACTGTCCAAAAAGAGCCGCCAGTCTTCTGCTCGATAGTCTGGTAAGCCCATCATCTGGAGAAGTTCCAGAATATTGTTGCAATATGCAAGATTGTTATGTTGGCTAAAGAACGTCAGTATGGCTTGCTCTCTATTTCGATACAACGTTACAGTAACATCAGGCACAAGACAGAGCTTTTCTTGAAGTCTGGATGCTAAAAGCTCAGCTCCTTTTTTCAATAAATTGAAGTCACAAATAAAATTGTTTAGTTCCTTTTGAGAAAATTTGTTTGGAGTAGAGGAACTCACTTTCATCTGTGTTGTCACTTGCGCTGGATGAAATTATCATTTCCACATCATCACATTCAACTTCGCACAAAGAACTGAATGATGGTACAGGTAAATCTTCACTATGTGGTATCAGTTGGTTTGCAGAATTCATACTTGGGTATTCCCATTTGCGTTTCTTAAATCAATTCATACCCTTCACATTTACAGCACAAAAATAGCAGTCACTCAAGTGATCTTTTGACTCACACCACATCATAGGTACTGTATGCCGAAATTAAGTCCTTTTCGATCACCTTTAGTCCAATTGTGGAGTGATTCCACACAGGTTTTACAAACTTTGTGAGGCACCCAAATCTTGTCTTGCTGGCTTATGTGACATCCAAAATAAGCCTGATACACTTATTTTACAAATACAGTTATATTTTTTCTTTCATTTGCGACACTATATTTGCCACAAATATATCAAAAAACATCAGGGTTGTTAGTACACCGTCTCCGCATATAACTCATTTTTACAGCAAAAAATTTTTGTTTCACAAAACCCGAGGATGTACTGAACAAAACAAGCCAAAATGGCGGGAAATTTGGTGGGACAGGGAGAGGGCTGAACAAAGGAAATGAGGTGTGCTAACTGCGTCACTCAGGGCCTGATTCAGACCCGCTCACGAGCGCTGAGCGCTCGCATGTGGGTCGATGGTGCCCTAATGTGCATGCCCACGATGGAGGGAGCTCCGTCGTGCGCATGCGCGAGACCCGCATAGCGACAGCCAAGCTGTCGCTATGGGTCTCGCACCAAAGGGGGCGTGCTGTCGATGGTGAGGAGGACAGCACGCCCCCTTTGGGGGGCGTGCCGGGGGCGTTGCTGTTCAGACGGAGGCATTCCCATGGGAACGCCTACCATCTGGGGCCGGCCCCACTGACATCACTAGTGATGTCAGTGGGAGTGCTTTTGGCTCTGATAGAGCCAAAAGCACTCCTGGGCTTGCGGCAGCGAGACCCTACCGCAGGGTCTCGTCGCAAGCCCGATGGTTGCGATGGTCTTGACCATCGTGACCATCTTTTTGGCTGCTCGCATAAGCTGTGGGTGGTAACCCACAGCTATGTGAGTGGCCAGGAGGCCGCTCCATTTTTAGGTAGGAGGGCTCTGATTCAGAGCGAGCGCTCTGGTCATAGCGTCCGGCTCTGAATCAGGCCCTCAGTCCTCTCCATTGCTCCTTTCTGTATGCTGGGAGTAGGCGTGGCTGTGGTCTGAGGATATCTCAGCAGTGCACTCCCTTGCCTCCTCCCAGCGTTAGTGAGGAAATTTGAATGTGTTATGTGTCTCAAAGGTGACTCCCAGCTACATTATGGTAAAACAGGAATATGTCGACGTAGATATTCATTCAGCAACTCACAAATATATGCATGCTAATGTTACTTTATTTTCCTGCACTGCAATTTAGAGCATATAGAAATGATTGAGAATATATACATTTGTTGTGTTTGTTGCGGAAGGCCACACTTGTCGAATGGCCCCAGGCCTAGAGAGGATTAGGCCTTCACTTTTCTCTCTAAAGTAGGCAAGTGTGTGTCTGATGCAGCAGCCATTTTGTTTTATAACTTAGCTTAAAGTATGTTAAATGATGGATTAATAAATGTGTAGAGATTAGTGTTTTATTTCTCTGCAGGTGTGATTAACTGCGGAGATATGTATAGGTTAAACTGCTATATACATTGTTCTAGCAATAAGAATTATAGGTTTAAAATGTATAAGTTTTAACATGTACAGAACAGCTGACAGCAAGTCTCAGTTTTAATCTAAACAAATGAGCTAATTGAGATAACATTTAACTGCAATAAGCAGAAATGAAGGCTAAATGGGTGATCATGTCAGATTTCTATATGGGAATAAAAGATAATGCAGAATTATGTAAATATTATGTCTAAAGCACAGATGACCAATGAAGACCTAGTACATACAAATATTAATTAGATTAATTGGACTAATTTAATTAATTGGATGTATAAACAAAAAAAAGGTATAAATATGAGCAGAGAAAGAGGGAGAGGGGAGCAGTCGGAGAACAGAGGAGAGAACGCAGAATGAAGGTCGGGGTGCCGTTACGTATGTATGAAGTATTGACTGACTGCTATCCTACTATTCTGTACTGTGAGTCACAAATTTATTTTAGAAGTATTCCCTACAGCTGTTGGTATAACCTATGGTTTTTTGTTGTAAGTCTGCATTGGCAAAATATATGTATGATTGAGGTGTCTTTAAGTAAAAACATTGTAATTTATTTTAGAATCTGTATTTTTGTCGAATTCTAACAGTGCTTTTTATTGCAAGTAAGGTTTGAAAGTAATCCAGAACACTATCTATGGTATCAAGGGAGACTCCAGCGAGATCAACGGGGTTAGCACCCACTCTGCGTCAGTGATTGAGGGAGAGAGAGAGAGAGTCTGTATGGGCGGTAAATTGTTATACTTTAATTTTTTTTTAAGTGCAGTATTGTTTTATTCGCTCCCCCTCTTCTCTCAGTCTCTGATGAAGCGGTAAGTTAAACTTCACTTGTATTAATTGAGTGTTCTGGATTTGTTCATTCTTGTAAGAAGTTTGGTAATTTTTATCCCTTATTATATAGTGTGATTAAAAAAGTGTAGTTTTGTAGCTTGTCAGAAAATTTGTGCTGTGAGCTCTGCGTTCTGTGAGCGCTGTGTTTTTTTTCTCCTTCTTCTCTCCCCCTATACTGCTGGTAGATAAGAAAGTTATTCTGTTGTATGTTGTTTTTTTGTTCCTCCTTCCTCTGAAATATGTTAAGTTTAACTATTGCTATTCTTTAAATTTCTGTTGCTAATTGAGTGATTGTCCTTGCATCATTCTTTTGTTGGTACATTGATTTCTAAAATTATTAATGGATTGTTATTTTATTGTTAAGGGATTGCATTATCTGTCAGATATTGAACAAACTTTTATTGCTATAATAATTTCTTGTGAGTAGAGTGTATTGAACTTGTAAGTATCAAAGAACTACTCTGACATCTTCCGTTTCTTTATCTGCTCATTCTGAGTTAAAAAAAAGAATGTGCAAACCAGTTTTTTTGTTTATACATGTGTGTATGTATGTAACTGACCTTCATGGCAGTAGCTTCTGGTAAGATTCCTACCTGGGTATTGCTTCTGGTTGCCACGCAGAGTTAAGATTAGAATAGCATCCTGTGTCACCAGTGACAAACACACATTATAAGGCAGTAGATAGCAGTGTATGTAACACATGTGAGTGATCCATCAAAATAAGTTTGCACATACTTTCTCTCACCTTTCCTCACTCTGCTTTCTCTACTTTGGTGGAAACCCCTTGTTGGGTGATGTAGTAGATGTGTTTCAGTTGTTTGCATTTTGCTGTGTTAGATTTAGTGGATGGTCTGATTACCATAGATCAGTTTCTGCTGATATTTTATGATATATGTAACCTTGATTTGTTCATTACAGAATTTAAGGGATTGGACTGATGTTTTAAGTTCAATAACATTGTTGGAAGTTGAATTAATAAAAGTGTTTTGAAATATTGTTTGGTTTTTGTGACAGATAAATGTTTGTTTTTGTTGTTATTAAGTAATTAGTGAGGGTTTAGGACTAGCGCCGACCCCTGTGTTTTGGTTTTGGATATGGATCTCCCCTTTTGGATCTGGATTGGTTTTGCCAAAACCTCACCTCCATGTTTTGTTTTCGGGTTTTGGTTTTGGATCTGGATTTTTTCTTAAAAAATAAAAAAACAGCTAAAATCACATAAAATGGGCATTTTTTGTTCCTACAGTATTAATAAGCTCAATAACATTTATTTCCACTTGTTTCCAGACAATTTTGACCACCTCACAGCTCACAATATTGATTTTTTCATCTACTTAAAGGGCCAAAAGGTTGCATCCAGCTTGCTGGCTCAAAACTGATTGATATAATTATTAATAAAGTTGAGGACTGTGCAAATATGATGGTTAGTATACCCATGAGGATTGAAGAATTGATAGTTGATAGTTGGTGCAGCCCCTGGCTGTAAAATTGATAATAAATTAATAAAAAAACAATTCATTGGTGCATCCTCTGGCTGTAAAAGTGATAATAAATAAATTAAAAAACAATTCATTGGTGCAGCCCCAGGCTGAATAATTAATAAGAAAAAGAAATTCATTGGTGCAGCCCCTGGCTGTAAAATTGATATGGCTGTAAAATTGATAATAAATTAATACAAAAAACTATTCATTGATGCAGCCCCAGGCTGAATAATAAATAATAAAAAGAAATTCATTGGTGCAGCCCCTGGCTGTAAAATTGATAATAAATTAATTAAAAAATAATTAATTGGTGCAGCACCGGGCTGAATAATTAATAATTTAATTTAAAAAGTAAAAAGCAATTCATTGGTTCAGCCCCAGGCTGAATAATTAATAATAAAAAGAAAATCATTGGTGCAGCCCCTGGCTGTAAAATTGATATGGCTGTAAAATTGATAATAAATTAATACAAAAAACTATTCATTGATGCAGCCCCAGGCTGAATAATAAATAATAAAAAGAAATTCATTGGTGCAGCCCCTGGCTGTAAAATTGATAATAAATTAATTAAAAAATAATTAATTGGTGCAGCACCGGGCTGAATAATTAATAATTTAATTTAAAAAGTAAAAAGCAATTCATTGAGTGCAGCCCGTGGCTGAATAATTAATAAAAATAAATTCATTGGTGCAGCCCCTGGCTGGAAAATTGATAATAAATTAATTTAAAAACAAATCATTGATTCCTAAACCAACCATAACATTAATTTAAAATGTCAGGCAGCAAATTCCCAACTAGCACATAATGCAAAGGGAAAAAGGTGCAAGATGTAATAGTCCTTGGGCCCTCCCACCCAGCCTTATGTTGTATATGAAACAGGACATTCACAGTTTAACAAACCAATCATTTCAGGGACAAGGATTGCCAATTGTGACTGAAATTATTGGATTGTTTGGAGTGCCATAAAACAAGTTTCCAATGTGCATTGGACATGGAAATTAAAATGATCCCATGCACAAACTGGCTTTACATTACAAGTTATCATCATCCTCATCATCCCCATCAGTGTGCACATCCTCTTCTTCACACAATATTAATTTGTCCCCACTGGAATCCACCATAGGCACCTCTGTCATTTTTTATGTAATTGTTGGTAGAGGTCTTCCTTGTGAAATTTGTAATTCATTTTAAGGAACATCATCTTTTTCACAATTTGAGGACGTAACCTACTACACCGATCACTGACAAGGTTGCCAGCTGCACTGAAAACTCTTTCGGAGTAGATACTGGAGGGTGGGCAACTTAATTAATGCAAAGCCAGTTTGTGTATGGGACTCCACATTGCCTCTTTTCCTGCCAGTACTGAAAGGGACTGTCTGATATGCCTATTAGGATATCTTTGAAATAGTCCTCCACAATACTGTGAATTGAGACCATATCAAACATAGTCACGGTAGAAGACATGTCACTAATAGGCAGTTCTCTCAGGCCCGACCAGATGTATGATTTCTTGGTGAACGATCTGCATGACCAGCAGGCATTCTGTAAGGAAAATTTATTTTTTTTCCTGGCAGCTGCAGAAACTAAAGGAGTAGATGATGGAGTTTCACATGTGGTTGCAGCTGACAATTTTTTTTACCAACAGCTCTTTGCATAGTTTTAGATTTCGGCCTGTTGGAAAAAAACTCACAAGGTAGGACTTAAACCTAGGATCCAGAAAGATCACCAAAATATATTTTTCAGATTTCACTAGATTGACGACTCTTGGATTCTGGTGAAGTGAATCAAGGGCTTGATCCACCAATCTGACATACCTTGCGCAAACGCTCTGTTTCAGTTCCTCCTTCAGTTTCTCCAGCTGTTATTGCAAAAGTCTAATAGGGGAATGACCTGACTCAAGCTGGCGGTGTCTGAACTAACTTCACGTGTGGCAAGTTCAAAGGGTTTGAGAACCTTGCACAACATGGAAATTATTCTCCACTGCACTTGAGTAAGATACATTCCCCCTCCATGGCCTATGTCATAGGCCATTGTATAGCCCTGGATGGCCTTTTACTGTTCCTCCATCCACCGAAGCATATAGAGGGTAGAATTCCACCAAGTTACTACCTCTTGCTTCAGCTGATGGCAGGGCAAATTTAACAGTACGTGCTGGTCATGCAATCTTCAACAAGCGGTTGTCGAATGTCTAAAATGTCCAGATATTTTGCAGGCCACATAGAGCATCTCCTGCATGCCCCTGTCATTTTTAAAAAAAATGTTGCACCACCAAATTAATTGTGTGAGCAAAACATGGGACATGTTGGAATTCACCCATATGCAATGATCTCACAATATTGGTGGCATTGTCCAAAATCACATATCCCATGGAGAGTCCAAGTGGGGTAAGCCATTTAGCAATGATTTCCCTGAGTTTTTCTAAGAGGTTCTCAGTGGTATGCCTCGTAGTAAAACCAGTTATACAAAGAGTAGCCTGCCTCTGCATCTGCTGTCTTTTTGTAGATGTTGCTGCTGCTGTTGCTGTTGTTAATAATCCTTAGTTTGCCCTGTCCCACTTGTCCACATATGAGTGGTCAAGAGGACAATGGGTACAACAGCATTTCTGAGGACATTAATAAGGTTTTTTTTTAATGTCCTTGTACACTTGGAATTGTTGTTCTAGCAAAGTGGAATCTAGAAGGGATCTGGTAATGAGGACACAGGACCTCAATTAACTGTTGAAACCCCACTGCAGTAATGGCATATACTGGACTCACATCTAATACCAGCATAGCTGTTATGGCATTAGTAATCCACTGTGCAACTCCTGGTCCCCTTCTGGAATGAAGATCCACTCACAGCAATAGCAGCAGCAATAGTCTTAGTCATCAAGGATCCGTCTAAGGAATCACGCATAGGAGAGGAGTCAATCATGCTTCGAATAACAACATTGGATGCAGCAGGACTACTCCCGATGATGATGAATGAGGATGTTGATGATGCAGATGTTGGTGGTAGAGGTTGAAGGCGCTCGGATCCCACAGAGAGGGAGCAGGTAGGTGACACTGGACCTTACATTTTGAGTTTTGGAACTTGGCGATATACACTTTGATATTTGATGAATGCACTCCAAGTGACATAACAAGGAGGAGGTTCCTAGGTGGTTTAGGTTCCTCCCTCTACACACTCTTGCTTGGCAATGGTTACATATGACTTGACAACTGTTGTCCGGATTGGTGTGGAAATAATTCCACATGTGAGAAGTGGATTTTTTTGTCTTTTGCCCCGGCATGACAACAATGGGCTTTGGATTTTTCAATCCATGGGCAACAGCTGTTGCCTTACTTACACAAAGGACATACTTGGCATCAACATCCTCATCACCAACATCTTCATCATCAACATCCTCATCATCCTTCATGCCTTCAACTAACAAAATATCCTCCTCCATGTTCAATTCCACAGAAGCATCCTCACTGACTATGTCAGCAAGATGTTGACTGTCCTTCCCCACATTTACAGAGGGCACACAAATGTTGGAACTTGGAGGATCTTCCAGTACACTAGTATTTAGGTCTGGCTCACACATGGCAACCGTGGACTTACACTCTCCTCAGGGATTTGTGATTTCAATTTCTCAGGGCACACAGTTGGTTTTTATGGAGCTGTCTTACTCTTCTTAACAACTTTACATTTTTTAATGGTACCACCACCACTACTACTACAAGCAGAAGGGCAATCAGAACCAGCAGTGAATATAAATAAAGGCAAAGACCTTATCCTTTCCTTGCAACTTTGTATAGTGAGTGGCATATTGCCAATTTTTTGTTTATCTAAAGGCAACTTGCCTTTTGATTTTTTTCTTTATTACAGCAAAAGTAGCTTTACAATATCCATGGTGTGATTTAAGCCCTGGGGCATGGGCCTTCATAGAGGACAAGGAAGTTGATGGCCTTGCATTATCATGATGACTGCCAGAGGCAGCTACAACATGTGGTTCTTGGCCTTGCTCTCCTGTCATGTGACAGCCCTCCATATTTTCTGTGGTCTTGAAGCAATGGCACAAGCACCAATAGTGTAGCCAAGATGCGGTTACAAAATTCACACAGTCGTGCGCACAGAAAATAAATAGACAAAAGACACTATTTTTTTATTTATTTTTTTCGGGTCCAGAACTTGGGCCCAGAGCACAGATTGATAACAACTTGAGTGGGGCAGCACTAGGTTGCGTTGCTGTATCTTGTGCAGCTTGTGTGTACACACACACAGAAAAAAATAGACAAAAGACACTAATTTTTTTTTTCGAGTCCAGAACTTGGGCCCAGAGCACAGATTGATGATGACTGGAGTCGGGCAGCACTAGGTTGCGTTGCTGTATCTTGTGCGGCTAAGCCTAACACGCACATACAGAAAAAAAATAAAAAGACAATCATTTTTTTTTTTTCAGGTCCAGAACTTGGGTTCAGAAGGACACAGCAGACAGCACAGCACCAGCCCAGATGGACGCAGCAGACAGCACAGCACCAGCCCAGATGGATTAGCATCAGCACCAGCCCAGATGGACACAGCAGACAGCACAGCAGTGACAGCACCAGATGGATCAGCAGTGCAACAGCCCAGGACACAGCAGACAGCACAGCACCAGCACAGGTAAGTAGTACTACCTCTCCCAGCCCTACACTACCCACCCTCCCTGTTCAGTCTCCACAGCCGGAGTGAAATGGCGTCCGTCGCGTGGTCCCTTATATACATAGAGATGAAAACTTGCAAGCTGCGTGATTTCCTCTCTATGGTTTTGCCTCGGTTTGAGATCCGGGGCCGGGGGAAATGGACCAACTGCACATTCGGTTCTCGCCCCAGATCTCAAAATTCGGGTGGGTTCGGATCTCTGAGATCCGAACCCACTCATCTCTAGTTAGGACGATAGGCAAGGGGTTTTTTCCCTCCCCTTTAGTGTTTTTTATGAAAGGTTTGTGTAAAGAGATATGATTCTGTTTATGTGAGTTGCAGGGGTAATATTATAGACAAAGGGGGAAGTCCACATGACTATATAGTGTGAAAAGGATTTGCAGATATCTGTTAATGAGATAAAATTGCTGTGGTGGTTTTCATTTTGACAGATGTGTCAATTTTAAAGAAAGAAGTTAATACCATTTGTTTTTTGAAAGTGGCAACACTGTATAAGTATTTGTATGGGATCAAAGAGAGTTTTATGTAAGTGATATAGAGGGTATGAGCAAGTGATTTGAATGTGCTGAGAAACTGACTGTAGCCTGCAATAAAGCTACAGATTAGAAGGGCTGTGGTGACTGAAGCACCAGAATGGTAAGGATTATTTGAATGAAGGTGAAGGAATTGGTTTGGTGAAACAGTAAATGAAACATGGGTAGGTTACCAAATTGTATAGTCCCACTAACAAACTTATGCTTAGAAAGAATATAATGTTTCTAATTGCAAGTGTAATGCTTCCTTGGGACTGGAGAAAGTGGTCCCATTTCAAGGACAATAGATTAGGTGTAAAAAAATCAAAAAAGGAAAAAAAAAATATTTTGTAGCAGAAAGAAATCCCTTGTGTATGGGATCTGGGAGAGTTGCTACAAGTTAAGGTGTTAACCAAATCATTTAAGGGCTTGGAGGCAGAAAATGGGTAATGAGGTTAATGCAATGTGGGATCTAGGGGAAAAAAGTGCATATGTGATTATGAAATACAAGTATGTATGACAGTTTGAAATTTGTTTTTAAATTGTGTGAAATATCCAAATGGTCACCAGAATCTTTCCCAATGTCTGGCACATATAATCTGTCTGTTTTAAGAATCTTTTAAAGCAACAATTATTTTATCCAAATTGGCCAAGAAGAGAGTCAAACAATTGTAATCTCTCACAGTGTGGCAACAAGAAGCAACACAGTGGACACCTACAGTGCAGGATGGCAGTCAGCCAACAGCACCCCCTGCTCTAACAGCTCTCTTCTCCTTCTTCTCCCCCTGCCCTGACAGCTCTTTCCTTCTTTTTCCTCCCCTCGTCCTCACAGCTCCTTCCTCAAACCCTCTTACCTCCTTTCTACAGAAATGTTGATCCATTCCCCTGTTTTGTCTCTTTATCCTGTTTTATTCAAGATATGTACCTCAAAGACTTTTGTCCCTGATGATTATGATACTGATGTAACACCTGAGCTTACTGCTATAGCTATGTTTGCATATCCTAATCAACAATACCAAGATTTGTACATCACAGACTTTTCTAGCTGATGCTGATGTTGCTGATTTAATGCCTAAGCTTACACCTATAGCTATGCTTGCTTATCTAAATCAACAATTTGTTTATGACCATTCCCCAGGAGTGAACTGTTAAATCTGATGCAGCTGATTCAATTGATGACCATTACTGATGTCTTTGTCCCTCCTGCAACTAATCTCACTATCATTAGCAGGTTCAATGTGTCCTGGATACCTTGCATTTGCCTAACCATTCATTGTTTGTGAGTATTTCACAGTTTCCTGATGAAGTTGCCCCGATCCTGTCACAAGAAACCTTCACCATGTGCAGCATCATTCGCAGCAAAGAAACTGTGCAGGAATTTGTGCCTAGATATAGTATCCCATGTGTTGTTGAAGGTGACAGAGGTACACATTTTACAGGAAAGCTATTCCAAGCAATGTGTCAATATATGGGTATAACAAGCAAATTTGAACGTGTAAACACTAACATTAAGTACAAGTTAGCTAAGGTGGGTGTGGAGACTGCCATGAGTTGTGGAGGCTTTACCTCTGGTTTTGTATAGCATTCGCACCACTCAAAAGCAGCCACTTAACGTGTCCCCTTATGAGCTACTTTTTGGAAAACTGCCTATCCCCATTGTAAGTCCAGCAACAGACTTGTCATTCTCATATGATTTAACCACAGACTATTTCCAGGATCTGCTAACAACCTTGACGTTCCTGGGAGTGGCTGAAGAAGACATTGGATTCAAGCATCTCAATGCAAGAAGGTCTCTGACCCAGTGGTGACAGCAGTTCATCCCAAGACAAGGTCCACAGAATTGGTGGTTAGCCTTAGTGGTGTCCCTGAGGATTGTGGGCAAAGAAAATTGATGATGGTCCTGTTTAGGACCACAGTTCAGACTAAGACAAGGTCCTCAGAATCGGGGGGGGGGGGGTATCTTTTGTGGTGTCCCTGCGGATTGTGGGCTAAGAAAAGGAAAGATGGCTATTGGTTATCAAGTCTCTGTGTATCCATTGATTGAGGCAGTTATTTTTGTTGCATTTTTTTATTTTTTCTAGTGAATGAGGGCTATCAAGGACTGGTGGCTGACGAGGACGGCGTGGAGAGTTATCCTAGGGGTACTGCCGGGGCTGTCATAATGGTCAACTCTACTCCTGTTTTGAAACCTATAATTATAAGGGATAGATTATTAACAATATTAAGAGCCATAAAAGATGCACACACTCATTTTACGACTGATACTCCCAGGTATAGGTACGCATCAGAGGATGGTCAGAAAACTGAGGTGAAAATTCTTAATAGCCCATATGTAAAAATAATTAGAAGGTTTGAAAAAGAAATACATTAAAATAATAAAATACAGGTATATTAGAACTGATGAAAGTATTGGAAAAGAAGAGACATTACGGTGAGGAAAAGGTGTGGAGGTTTGCCCCGAATTAATATATATGTGAATATTGTGGTTTAAATCCAGAAAAGAGGTGTATACAATGGTGCAAAGACAGCACCTCTATACCAACTGACACTTCTTCCCTGGACACGTATGATCAGGACAACATCATGTGTATTATCAAATTGGTATGGGAAAGTACTTATTTGGGAACCAGTGTATGTAACACAATCTTACAAAGAGGACCGTTCAGAATTAAATGTGTTTGGGGATCTTTTAGAGACCATTAAATACACCACACCTAATAAGGAGAGTGAATTAATAAAGTGTGTAATGACAGAAGGAATGTAAGGGTACAATAAAACATACAGTCATTGTATTACAGATGTGACAAGCAAGAAGAAAGCATGGGTGAAAAAGGTGCCCGTTGTAATGTCCCTTATAATGCTTTTTCTAAACACATTGTCTATTAAACCATGAAACTACCACAAGGGTTATATTATGTGTGTGGACATAGGGCTTATAAATGGTCAAGGGTAAATTCTTTTGTAATAGGTCTTATAAGAACATTGCTACCCAATACTGTGGTAATACAACATAAAGATCTAAAAGAAACATGAAATAATTACTGTGTAAGAATGATAAAAAATAGAGATACAAATGGTATATGAAAAGTACAAGCACCTCTTTACATCGTCCCAGGGTTATAAGATTGGTTTGGGAAAATAATAACATTTGGTACATGGGGAACAACTGCAAATCAAAGAATGATACAGAAATTGGGATATTTAATAAATAATATCACATTACAAACAGTATATGGGTTAAAATGTTATACATACATCACAAATTCTTCTAATGCAGAAGAAATAATAAAAGAGAGGTTGAATGAAGTTACTCAGGTTAAAAATGAATTTGCTGAATGAAATAAACGTGAGGGTGTGATTCCCGACAGTTGGTTTACCTGGGTGAACCCCAGTACCTGGTTCGCATGGGTGGGAAATTGGTTAATCAATATTATGCACACATTGGGAAGTTTATATTTTTTGCTACATTAATGTTATTGATTTTCTATATATTAATGAAATACTTCACAAAGGTTTTCCAATGCATTAAAAATAAATCAAACAATGAAATTTAAGAGAGATATGAACTTTCTTCAGAGTTATGAAGAATGTTCAGAGGATGGAACAGATAAAACAGGAGTATGTGGACGTACATATTAATTCAGCAACTCACAAATATATACATGCTTACCTTACTTTATTTTCCTGCACTGCAATTTAGAGCATATAGAAATGATTGAGAATATATATATTTTTGTGCTAGTTTCTGAATGAATATGTATGTTCACATATACCTGTTTTATCAGTTGTCACAAATAAAACAAATTCTTGTTATTGTTGAAAGAGGGTGGTTGTTATAAAAGCAAAACGAAGTCGATTTTGTTAAGTAAAGTGGCCTAGACTAGTAATTTTTAATTAATTTGAAAACTGGAGCCAATATAGCTATAGCGAAGATCTAATGCGAAAATAGGACCTGCGAGTACTCTCACACCAATCTTAAATTCTTGGAAAGAAAATAAATATTTTTTTTTGTTCCCCAGTGTAATCTATCTGTCTTTCATCTCTAAAGTTTACATAGGTCACATAAATCAGGGTATGGTCTATAGATAGACAGTAAAAAGGTCAACAATGTCTAGCTAGACAGGGACAAAAGGGCTACAGGGACAAATGGTCGAGACACTAAAGGTCAACATGTAAGAAGGTTGACAGGTAAAAATGGTCAACAGGGGGTCAAAAGGTCGATACGAAAATGGTCGATACAAAAATGGATGACCCTTTTTTTTTAGGGTTAGGAACTTAATGGAGGGTTAGGGTTAGGCACTTTCCCAGAGGGTTAGGGTAAGGCACTTACCCCGACGGTTAGGATTAGGCACCAGAAGGGAGGGTTAGGGTAAGGCACTTTACCGGAGGATTAGGGTAAGGCACTTACCAAGGCGGTTAGGATTAGGCACCAGAAGGGAGGGTTAGGGTTAGCCACTAGAAGGGACGGTTAGGGTTAGCCCCTACACTAATGGTTATGGTTAGGTATCAGGCTGGAGGGTTAGAGTTAGGCACCAAGTGGAGGGTTAGGGTGAAGACTAGGGTTAGAAAAAACAACAACCTGTGTCAACCATTTTGTGTTGACAGTTTTTATGTCTACCTTTTGACCCTGTCGATCATTTCTACCTGTTGACCATCTTATATGTCGATCTTTAGTGTGTTAACCTTTTGTCCCTTTCGACATATTGACTGTCTAATATCTAGCTAGACATTGTCAACCTTTTTACTGTATATCAATCCACACCCACAAAAATCATCCTGCATTTTTAGGGTTAGGCACTTACCAGAGGGTTAGGCATTTTCTGGATGGTTAGTATTAGGCACTTACCTCGACGGTTAGGGTTATGCACTAGAAGGGACAGTTAGTATCAGGCACCTACCCATATGGTTAGGGTCAGGCTCCAGGAGCATTGGCGGATTTTACCTAGGGGCTGCAGGGCTGCAGCCCCCCCAGTAAAATCCACCACCTCTTTGTAGTAAGTGCAGGCCATGTCTGTACGGGCTTCCCACTGTCAGTCACATACACAACTGGAAGCACCAGGGGGAGGTGTTTCCCCCCCTGACACTGCTCATCTGGGCTGCTATTAGCAGAGAGCAGCTTCCAGTAGGAAGCTGATCCTCTGCTTTTCAGCTAGCTCTACCCGGCTACTAGGGGCTGCAGCCAAGGCAGCCCCTAGCAGCTGGTGAAATGCAGATGCACGACTCCCTGCCACGAGTGCGCATGTGCCGGTCCCGGCACCTGTCAGATCAGATCTAATGTGCAGGTGGCGGGACCCGGCTGGGAGGTGAGAGTCTTTCCAGTCCCCCTCTCCCTCTCGGCAGCGGCAGTCCCCCTTATCCTAAAGGGTAGGAGCTGCCACTGAGCAGGAGTGGAGGGTTAGGGTGAAGACTAGGGTTAGAAAAAAAAACACCATTTCTGTGTCGACAATATTTGTGTCTACCTTTTGACCCTGTCTATCATTTCTACCTGTTGACCATCTTATATGTCGATCTTTAGTGTGTCGGCCTTCTGTCCCTTTCGACGTATTGACTGTCTATCTAGACATTGTCAACTGTTTTACTGTCTATCTTTCAATCCACACCCACAAAGCTAAGCCTCTACTAATGCCATCTAGTGATTACATTTATTATTTAATTTATTATTTTAAATTCATTATTTTTCTATGACAATGAGATAAATGTGTGGTAGAATATCACGGCATGATGAGTTTCTCTCATAATACGATTAGGACTATTAACTGTACTGTATGTGAGTCTCCTTATTCTATGCTGCCTTTTTTCAGGCATATTTATTATCCAGCCCTGATAAAATTGCACATAATTTATTATCATTGCATATTGCAGCAAAAAGTAATATATATTTTAGTTTTTTTTTTTAATAACATCAAGAAATGACATTAGACATTGCAAGGCAAGCTCCAAAAAGCTGCAGAGCTTTATATATTGGGCCATATTGTAGTCTCTATAGAAATCTCCATTGCTGCAGAACCCTTGTATTACTGTACTGTACTGTACATACCCCCAATAAGGAATGCAGCACCCTTGTATTACTGTACTGTACTGTACATACCCCTATTAAGGAATGCAGCACCCTTGTATTACTGTACTGTACATACCCCCCAATAAGGAATGCAGCACCCTTGTATTACTGTACTGTTCTGTACATACCCCCAATAAGGAATGCAGCACCCTTGTATTACTGTACTGTACTGTACATACCCCCCAATAATGAATGCAGCACCCTTGTATTACTGTACTGTACTGTACATACCCCCAATAAGGAATGCAGCACCCTTGTATTACTGTACTGTACATACCCCCAATAATGAATGCAGCACCCTTGTATTACTGTACTGTACAGTACATACCACCAATAAGGAATGTAGCACCCTTGTATTACTGTACTGTACATACCCCCAATAAGGAATGCAGCACCCTTGTATTACTGTACTGTACTGTACATACCCCTAATAAGGAATGCAGCACCCTTGTATTACTGTACTGTACTGTACATACCCCCAATAAGGAATGCAGCACCCTTGTATTACTGTCCTGTACTGTACATACCCCCAATAAGGAATGCAGCACCCTTGTATTACTGTCCTGTACTGTACATACCCCCAATAAGGAATGCAGCACCCTTGTTTTACTGTCCTGTACTGTACATACCCCCAATAAGGAATGCAGCACCCTTGTATTACTGTACTGTACTGTACATACCCCCAATAAGGAATGCAGCACCCTTGTATTACTGTACTGTACTGTACATACCCTCAATAAGGAATGCAGCACCCTTGTATTACTGTACTGTACATACCCCAATAAGGAATGCAGCACCCTTGTATTACTGTACTATACTGTACATACCCCCAATAAGGAATGCAGCACCTTTGTGTTACCGTACTGTACTGTACATACCCCCAATAAGGAATGCAGCACCCTTGTATTACTGTACTGTACTGTACATACCCCCCAATAAGGAATACAGCACCCTTGTATTACTGTCCTGTACTGTACATACCCCCAATAAGGAATGCAGAAAAAGTCTTAAAACTTTTTAGAGAATTTTCATCAATAAACATTTAATAAATATTCTCCACTGTCTCTAACGAAACACCATGTTATGTGGTTATTGGTGGGATGTACTAAGCATCACACCCACAATGTGTTACATCCCGCCTGCCTTCGGGTACATACTGCGGTTGATTACCACAGTTTGTACCTAGAATATCACAAAGGACAGCTCTCCCAAAATGAGCTGTCCTATGCGATTGCTCCAGGGATAGGGTTGTCTGGATTTAACACCCAGAAGTCCCTCAGGTGTCCTCTTGCCCATGCGCACAATGCCGCGGGCTGCAGGGATTGATGTGAGCTATCCTATTGTATCCCTCTTAAGAAAGGTGTCTTGAAATGAAGGCTTCTATTGGGTAACACCACCTGAAGATGATGTTACCCATCGGGATGAAACACCAGAATGAAAAGCATTCCAGCGCTTAGTACATATGGGTATGCGGTAAAAACCCCGAATATTGCATATTTAGGGGGTTTATGGCATTTTCCCCTTTGCGAGATTGTTATTCGGAGACAGATTATTCTCCATATCTGAGACACATTTCTTACAGAAAGAGGAAGGAGGTTTTTGTACAGCTCTGTATCACTGTGTGAGAGGGCGCTGAGCATACTGCTGACAACAATACTCTGCCTCATCTTCTGCTCTCACTCCACTAATTGTTAGTGTGAATGCAGTTCCAGATCCTGATCCACTGAACCTGTCTGGGACTCCTGTATATCGGTTGGTTGCATGATAGATAAGAGGCTTTGGAGATTGTCCTGATTTCTGTTGGTACCAGGCTAACCAGCTGCTTATACCAGTACTGGCTGTACATGAGATGGTGACTGTACCTCCTGGTGACACAGAGATATAACCTGGGGTCTGAGTCATCACAATCTGCCCACAGGACCCTGAGGATTAGAGGAGACACAGTCATTACTGATACATGTCTGTATATAGTCATATAAATCCTGCTCTGATTATTTATGTTACATGTATAGATTCCCTTACACAGCACCATGTAATGTCCCCAATCTCTCACCCTGAATATAAATGACTATCACAGCCAGCAGGTAACTGTGAGACACCATCTTGCTGTATCTGGGCTGTCAGATAGACACTATAAGACGTCTCCTGTACAATGAGATATATATAGAGAGTGACAGGTGAGATGTGACAGGAAATACCCCAGAGACTGTGTATGGAAATAAGATGGAAATTCTGAGGTGTTACAGTAGATGATACTGAGATAGAATATGAGCGGGAGCAGATATGTGTCTGTATACTTGTACTACTATACATCTCTATAATTTGAGGTGTAAGCTTCCCAATTACAGTAGTTTTATGTAACTAATCAAAATAGTCTGCTATGCTGAATTTTTGTAGATATAATTAGGTATATTTATATTGTATACCTGTAGTGATTGAATAGAGATTATGGGGTATATGTATCAGGCTGCAGACTGTAGACATCGGTAAGCTCTGTGTGAGACTGCCCAATGTTATATAGTAGCAGTTATTTATAAGTCAAAATCAACCTGGTTTTGCCTTTTAAATAACTGCTACTATATAACATTGGGCAGTCTCGCACGGGACTCGCTGATGCTTGAAGTCCGCAACCTATTACATATACCCCGTATCTCTTACTAAGCAATGTGCATATAGGGCCTGATTCACAGTCATACTCAGTTCTGATGTTTTCGCAGTTGAGTGACAACTGGCAATCTGTGCATGCGTCTAAGTCACACAGCGCATGCGTCATGGTACATCACCGTAGTCACTCACAGTGTGATTGACAGTCAGGGAGCATTTGGGGGGGTAACAGGGGAGTGGCGGCAAAGAAGGCAGATGTGTGGAGACAGTATATCGGGCGTGTCATTCTATACTGCTGGACCAATAACTCAGGACTGCGATAATCAAATGATCTGCGACTGATGCGGTTTCTTTGTGCGCAGATGCTGCAACATGTTATGCAGATACTTGGATTTGTGAAGCTGCCAATTGGGGTCTCAATTAATCTGCCAGCGGTTTTGGCATTTGTAAATATTTACACAGCAGCTGCGTATACAATGGCAGAGGTGCTGGCATTAGTGTACATCTCTAGACCAGGCCCATAGATCAAATATTTAGCATAAGTTGTTTACCATCTACCTGGGGCTGGCTGGTAACTTTTAGGCTACTGGACTACATATAAATATACATATATATATATATATATATCAGTGTTTGTATGTGTACATATAAATATACACATACACAGTATATATATATATATATATATATATATATTTATATATATATATATAGGTGTAGTGTCACCAGAGATGGCGCTGGTGATCAGCAGATTCTGTGTGGGGCAGTACAGATCCAACCACACAGAGAGGAAAAATATTGTGGGAAGATGTGTAAGGGCTGCCTTGTAGAGAGAGCTCTGGTGAGGGATAATGAGGCAGACCTACAGTAAGGCTGCATGTGGAATCAGTCTAGGGAGGACTGGCAGCTACAGAGTACAGTGTGCCTGGAGGCCTTTGGGGGCCAGGGGACCTAAGTCCAGACCTGCAGGAGGTAGGGAGGACCAAAAACTCAGACTGTACCATTGAAAGACATTAAAGCAGCTAAGCTGCAGGCTGAAGCCAGATCCTATACCTGAAGGAGACAGGGAAAGCCATCTGTGTCTATATAGCTGTGACAGTCAAGTCAGGCTGGAGCCAGCGATAGACCTGCAAAGAAGTAGGCAGAGACTTTATTGACAGATTAGCTACACCATTATAGTCAGGGGTCAAGAACTGCATTAGAAACCATAAATAGGGGCTAGGCATTTATTATTTTATGTTCATTTTGTGTGGTACCTGATTTATACTGGAAAGTAAAACACCCTTCCATTTATTTACCTGAAAGCTGTGTGTAGACCCACATTAAAGCACCTAACTACTGCACCAATCCACCCTCTACTGAGCTAATTACCCCTGTGTAATCACAATATGGTGAAGAATGCGGGCATAAAGGTCTACGCAAGACATATCTATGCAGAAAAGGAGGAAAATAGCAGCTAATGGATGTGTACGGCAATTGCATAGTGGACTCAATAGTGCAATACTCATCAGACTGTTGAGTGAACATAAGTCATTATGAACTTTTGTTTGAAGATAGTTATCTGCAAATTGCCTCTATACAGTGTATAGAAAACCATTATGACATGTGCAAATGTTTGGGAATGGCCAGCTCTGAAATATATATAGTGTTTGTGAAGAGAAATGTGTGCACATGTTGAAATTCCTGCAGGAAATGGCAAAGCATTTGGATTTTTTGCAGCATTGGAAGGGTTAAACAAATTGTGTGGTTTATTCTGCTGAAATGCTCAAGCTCGTAAAGTCAGGTGTGGCTAATCAAGTGTGCTGTGGAGCAGAGAATCCTATTGAAAGGCTGTTGAGACTGCTTGATACATGCTGATACTAGTAGTGCCACATGAAAAAAGCTGTGTTGAAAATACTTTTGAAGGCACAGTGAAACAGTAAAGCAAGTTGTTCCTGTGTATTTTATGCCAGGAATTATAGGAAATAAAAAGAAATGTGTTAAAGGCAGAAACCCTGCTACAAAGGTCCAGACTGATGCTGGAGATTTGCATATCAAGGACTGGAGCGTCCAGTCAGAATGTGGAAGTTTGTTACAAGAAAGTGATTTAAAGCAGTTTAAAATCCTCTGTAGTGAATCTTTTCAAAATGATGGGGCTTCATGTAATATTCCAGAGAAAGAGACATTTAAATTGCCAAGGCAGAATAAAAATGTCAGTGTGTGTGGTCAGTGTATGGTGCAAGGTCCACTAGGAGAGGACTATGTTAGTATGGAAAAATTTGACCCTCTGTGTGAAGTTTGGTGTAAAACACTTTTGCGTTTTTGTGACCAGATAAGTGACTTAGAGGAAAAGTCAAAGAAAGGAGCAAATTGAAAAGACATTACTGAGTGAGTTGTCCTCTTTGAAAATAGCATTTAAGCAGGAGGAAGAAAAAAAACTTGAGGTTCTTAAAGAGACAGACCTCAAATTGGCAGCTGTATCTAAAAATCTTGATGAGACTGAAGCATTCAAATATGTTCAAAAGTATGAGAATGATGGGCTGCTAGCAAATAATTAAATATTAGAGCAAGATGTTGTGGAATTGCAGCAAAAGTGGGTGGTACTTCAAAAGGAAGTTGAAGAATTGAAAGAATGTGTCCAGAGACATTAGAGTGGTGCAGAGCGCACACAAGTGAAAGTGGTGGATCTAGTAAAAGAAAAATACTCTTTAATTGTGTCCTCACAAGTAAAGCTTAAAGATTGTGAAGTGGAGAAAAGTTCTCTGGCTGAAAAGTTTTGTGAAGTAAAAGAGAATTATCTCCAGATGCTGCAGACTCACGCTCAGTAGGAGACAGACCGTGAAGAAAAAGAGATGGAGATGGTCCATCTTCAAATTAGCTATAAGGAGCAAGTACAAACTCTCCAATCCAATTTCGCTGCAGCTAGAGCGGTTTCAGATTGTCTGACAGAAAGAAATGTATTCCTGGAGGAAAAGTCTGCATTAAGCCACAGTGCAAAGAAAATCTTTGGAGAGAGAGTTAAACCTTGCCCATGCCAGGGCTTGGAAGTTGCAAGAACAGAGTTAGAACCTTGAATAGTGTCTGCTAACTACACAGAACCAGTTGCAAAACTTCCAAATGGAGGGGAACTATGGATGACATGAGCATGGTGGATTGAATAGCCCACGTGACCTTCTAATGGATCGGAATCGGTTTGCATGATGAATAAATATCTAGACAGCAGGGATGAGCGGCTTAGCCTTGAAAAAACAATCCAGTGAAATGCACATGTCTGTTTACTCAAGTCACCATGATATATATACATATATATATATATATATATATATATATATATATAATGATGTATTCACAACGCTCCACAGATCTCTTCATATGGTATATTATAAACAGTATCTATTGGATTAAGCCAGTACCAGGCAGTGAAATGATCAGCAACATATTTGTTATTATCAGTTTATAAACTCGATTGCTAATATTTTGATACAAATGTATCCATTAATGTAATGGTTTGGATGAGCCTTTGTTTTGGTCACTGAACCAGCAGATATATTGTTGAATGTGAAGCACATACTTTTGAGTATATCTGACAAAACAACAAGAATCATATCAAACATATCAGTAACCTGATTCATTGAATATTATAATCATCTTTGAGTAAATATTGTAAACCCTAAATGAGAGGAATTACTATTCACTAACTTAAGTATTACAACAATTTCGATATAAAGTGGCTGTCTGACCCTCAATCTAATATATTCACCTGTACTATATTGTATGATCAAGATCTAGATATGCGTTACCCGTGTCCTCATGGATATGATTTTAGGTAATTAGCGGGGACCTTATACCACAGTAATCTGATAGATTAATCTACATGTGGATTGGGTAAGAATAGTACCAGGAATCATATGTGAAACATAATAAATTTGGGGCAACCCACTATAAGTGTATGATAGAAGTCCTGGAATAAAAGATTATTATCCTGCTCCAACATAGGGTACATTCAGGGGCACCGAGAGGGTGCGGTAGCGGATACTATTTACCTAAGCCCGGGCTTCCAGAGGGGCCCGATGGGGTCCGGGTCCGGTGCCACCCCCCTCCCTCACAGCAGCCCAGCACACAGCTTTGCGGCGCTGCAGAAGTATTCATATAAAGTATCAGATTAAAGTAGCAAATTTTAAGAAAAATCACAAGGCGTGGATAATACACAGATTCGAAGGCATGGCAAATTTGGTGGCATGGCTCGATTTTAGGAAAGGTGTATGTGGAGGTGTAAATGATGTAGGACAGGTATGTGGAGATATAAATGATGTGGGACTGGTATGTGGAGGTGCAAATTATGTGGGACAGGTATGTGGAGATGAAAATTATGTGGGACAGTTATATGAAGGTGTAAATTATGTAGGACAGGTATGTAGAGGTATAAATAATGTGGGACAGGTATGTGGAGGTGTAAATGATGTGGGACAGGTATGTGTAGGTGTAAATGATGTGGGATAGGTATATGGAGGTGTAAATTATGTAGGACAGGTATGTGGAGGTGTAAATGATGTGGGACAGGTATGTGGAGGTGTAAATTATGTGGGACAGGTATATGGAGGTGTAAATGATGTAGGACAGGTATGTGGAGGTGTAAATGATGTGGGACAGGTATGTGGAGATGCAAATTATGTGGGACAGGTATATGAAGGTGTAAATTATGTAGGAGAGGTATGTAGAGGTATAAATAATATGGGACAGGTATGTGGAGGTGTAAATGATGTGGGACAGGTATGTGGAGGTGTAAATGATGTAGGACAGGTATGTGGAGGTGTAAATGATGTAGGAGAGGTATGTGGAGGTGTAAATGATGTGGGACAGGTATGTGGAGATGCAAATTATGCGGGACAGTTATATGAAGGTGTAAATTATGTAGGACAGGTATGTAGAGGTATAAATAATGTGGGAGAGGTATGTGGAGGTGTAAATGATGTGGGAAAGGTATATGGAGTTGTAAATTATGTAGGACTAGTATGTGCAGGTGTAAATGATGTGGGACAGGTATATAGATGTGTAAATGATGTGGGACAGGTATGTGGAGGTGTAAATGATGTGGGACAGGTATATAGAGGTGTAAATGATGTGGGACAGGTATGTGGAGATGCAGATTATGTGGGACAGGTATATGGAGGTGTAAATGATGTGGGACAGGTATATAGATGTGTAAATGATGTATATTGATGGTAGAGGAAATTAAGAATTTTCAAATGAGAGGTAAAAGTAATTATTCCATCTTTTTAAATACTTGTATTAAACACTGCAATATAAATATACAGAAATATTCTCTGTACCCCAAAATGCTGGATCATCTTAAGTTTGCTGAAAAACACTTGCTCACCATAATTTTTCAACAATTAATAAAAAGATTAAAAAAATCAGCCATTTGAAACCTTATAAAACTTCCTGTACACTATTAGCCTTCTATACGTTCCTGCTACAGGAACTCAATTGTCACTTTTTTGGGGTCCATGAAGGTTTCCCCACTTTTCATGTACTTTTCTCTGGTTCATTTTGTATAAAAGTTGTGCACCCTCACAGCGAGTCCCGGAAATTTACATTTGTAATTGGATCTTGCATTTCTAAGGTGTTTGCCTTTGTACAATATCTACAAGTTTCATAAAACAAACTCGTATTTGCGGACTCGTACCTAATAGGATTGAGCACACGTGTTTGGTCTATGGCTGATTGTGCAATGTGATTGCTGCAGAGAGGGGAGTATAGAGAGTATATAGGAGGAAGACCCTGGTCATGGACTGCACTGTAATATGGCCTGTCCATGCTGAATCTTTTCCCAGCACTTTACTGGGGTTTAAATTATGGGTGGGATGAGGTTATTTTAATTTGTGTGAAAAAATATTTTTGCAAGAATGAATCGGAGTGAAGGGGACCACAAACCAGGATCTCGCCCTGGGCCCATAGGATCTTAATCCAGCTCTAATGCAGGGACAGTCACTACACACAGGTTTTATTATTACTCTGTTTTTTATTAATTTGTCTGGTATGATAAATTCAGAACAGCAACCCACATCACATTGCATGATGGTTTCTGTAGTCCTAGAGCAAGGTTCATGCACTGTAGTAATTAGCACCTAAGGCTACTCCAGACTACAACTCCCAGCAGGATTTAGGTAACTGTCCTCCTCCTATTCCAGCGCTGATCGGATAACTTGTCTGTACAGGGATGAGCTATTGGCTGCTTGTGTTCCCGAAGATGTGTGGTAATTCTTTGCTAGTGTTGTATGTATGAGTGAGGAGACTGGGAGAGAGCCGTGATGTCACATACAGAGACCAAATTAGCAAAGTAAAGACCCCTCAGGCTTACTGATCTCTGCCATCAGGTAGATGGTGTGGCGGGCTACTCCAGCTACCCCTGTTGTGGCAAAATTCAATAATTTATGGGCACCAAAAATAATTTTTACATTGCCCTCACCCCCCAACCAACCAAAAAAAGGACGGCTTTTTGGTGTTATTTTAAGATATGAGTATGTGGAAGCATCTGTACAACATTTTCTGCATCAGGCCTGGTGTGTTTTATATAAAATAGAGGAAGCAGGTTTTTGTACAGCTCAGTATCACTGTGTGAGTGTAAATGGGCCTAAAGTACGCAGATGGCAGAAATACTCTGCCTCATCTTCTGCACTCACTGCATTTATTTTTAATTTATATTCATTTCCAGATTTAGATCCACTGAAACGAGCTGGGACTCCTGTAAGTCGAGTGCTTGTAGAATAGATGAGAAGCTTTGGCTGTTGTCCTGATTTCTGTTGGTACCAGTGTAAGTAGCTTATACTAACATGGGGTACACATGAGATGGTGACTACTCCTCCTGGTGACACAGAGATATAACCTGGGCTCTGCGTAAGCACATTTTGTTCAAAGGATCCTGAGGATTAGAGGAGACATAATCATCACTGATACATGTCTGTATATAGTCATATAAATCCTGCTCTGATTATTTATGTTACATGTATAGATTCCCCTACACAGCATCATGTAATGTCCCCAATCTCTCACCCTGAATATAAATGACTATCACAGCCAGCAGGTAACTGGGAGACACCATCTTGCTGTATCTGGGCTGTCAGATAGACACTATAAGACGTCTCCTGTACAATGAGATATATATAGAGAGTGACAGGTGAGATGTGACAGGAAATACCCCAGAGACTGGGTATGGAAATAAGATGGAAATTCTGTGATGTCAGTGTGACAGTTACTGGTGTGTACTAAAGACAGGATCTCAGTGTAATGTCCTCTGTGGTGTCAGTGTGTCACTGACTGGTGTGTACTAGAGACAGGATCTCAGTGTAATGTCCTCTGTGGTGTCAGTGTGACAATGACTGGTGTGTACTAGAGATAGGATCTCAGTGTAATGTCCTCTGTGGTGTCAGTGTGGCAGTTACTGGTGTGTACTAGAGATAGGATCTCAGTGTAATGTCCTCTGTGGTGTCAGTGTGACAGTTACTGGTGTGTACTAGAGATAGGATCTCAGTGTAATGTCCTCTGTGGTGTCAGTGTGACAGTTACTGGTGTGTACTAGAGACAGGATCTCAGTGTAATGTCCTCTGTGGTGTCAGTGTGACAGTTACTGGTGTGTACTAGAGACAGGATCTCAGTGTAATGTCCTCTGTGGTGTCAGTGTGACAGTTACTGGTGTGTACTAGAGATAGGATCTCAGTGTAATGTCCTCTGTGGTGTCAGTGTGACAGTTACTGGTGTGTACTAGAGACAGGATCTCAGTGTAATGTCCTCTGTGGTGTCAGTGTGACAGTTACTGGTGTGTACTAGAGACAGGATCTCAGTGTAATGTCCTCTGTGGTGTCAGTGTGACAGTTACTGGAGTTTATTAGAGACAGGTGTCACAATCACCAATCTAATTGATTTCTCCTGTAGCTTCTACTGCTTTTCTAGGGCAGAGAGGTGGAGGGTTGGCACTCACTCATACACAGACAGAGAAATAATTGTGCTCTCTGAAGTTTTATTTATCAATGTAGCAACTTCCAAGAGAACATTTAATATCAACAATAAGCTTTTCCATTCTGCAAACAGTAGCATTTTTTTTTACTATAAAAACAGTATTAATTGTACTAGTAGTAATAGTAACAGTATTTCACACTGTTGAGGATTTTTTATTAAACAGGAATGCTTCTTTTTTTGATGTGTGAAATAAGTGGATTAGTACTATAGTTTCATACATCTATATGTAATGAATATAATAACTCTACTCTTGTATTATGCTTAACCAATATATAAGTCTTAGGAGCTCTCAAGTCACTTTAAGTCTGTACAGTACCTATTTCATCGGTGTACGTTAGAATAAATGATTGCCTCAATGATATATTACTCTGATTACTGATAATGACTGATAATGCTGCACTGACACTTGTACTGTCACTTGTATGTTGCAAGCATGGGCCTGTGAATTTCTTTGTGTAGACTGTTGCAGTCACTGACAATGACTCATAGGCAAATGCAGGGGGGGTTTCCATCTGCCTGGAAACCCCCCTCCCCAGCACATACCATGAGCACAGTAGAAATAGTATTATAATAGAATTTTGCTAGTGTTGCATGTTCTTCTCAGTATCACAAATTAAATAATTAGCACCACCTGTGGATCTTTTAACATGTATCAGCCAGTAATAAATAACCTGTGCACCAACTAGGAGATCTTGAAAACATGCACTGCTAGGGATGTGCAGCTAAAGAGCCCAATATGTACATATATTTCCAGGGAAGTGCTAGGTTCTTTTACTGCTCCTCCAGACTCCCAGACTTGCTTCAATGCTCTGGAATGGTGCTCACATCTAAAATAAAAACATTCAGGTCAGGCAGGATGGCCCTACTGCTGCATCTAATTACTTACTGTGATCTCTGGTCCTGTATATTCTGGAATTATGACGCACAATACACTTTGTCTGATGCATATTAAAGCTGGATAAGTACTAATTCTACCCTCTTCATGGATTGGCCGCACCGTCAATTTTTCCTTTTCCAGACAACGTCTCTTATATTTAGTGGGGCAGCCAAGGCGGTCTCGTTGTAATGGTCACTTTGCCTCTGCTGTACTTTGTGCATTCTGTTGTTGACAGTAAGTTGTGCTTTTAATCTTTGCTGGTGCTCTTTCACCCAATCTGTTTGCGGAATAGTTTCCTGAGCAATGTCTTGAGGTACATCCAATTTTAGATCTACAAGCAACTTGCCCTCTCATCCAAACAGTAAGTACTGTAGAAGGAAGTGTATCCAGTTAAACTATGTTCAGTATCATTGTACAGGAAAGTTATTTCTCCCAATAAGGTAGGCCACACCTGCTGCTCTGGAAATAGAATGGCGCTTAGCATATTTATTAAGGATTGGTTCATTCTCTTCCATAAACCATTGCATTGTGGATGGTAGGCTGTAGTTCTCAACTCTCTGCACCCGTAGATATCACACAACTCTTTTCGAATGAGGATCCTTGGTTGGTTAGTACAGATGTGTCCTGGGATGTACAAATGCTATCCAAAATATTTCAGCAGTTGTCCGGGCTGACAAATCTCAAACAGGAAGGGCCGCTGCAAATTTGGAATTATGGTCAATGATAGTAATTGCATATTGGTAACCATACTAGTTCCATTGGATGCTTGCTAGTGATAGGATGAAGTGGTGCTCTTTGGTTAGTTGGTGATTCTCTTTGGAGGGCACAATGGGTGCACTATCTGCACTTTCTAAAGCACACCTCTATGTCTCCTCACATGCTCCCCAACCCAGTAAAACTATTTGCGAAGGTGTGCTTCCAGCTTCTGGGTGCCAAAGTGACCCGACTGGTCAAGGTAAGCCTGAAGGAGGAAAGAAGTCTGTTGGTGAGGTAAGATAATTTGTGTGACAGGGCAATGAGTTTTCATATTGGTTCCACATTAAACAATGAGGCCTCTTTTTATCCTCAAATGATCCCTTTGTTTCCTGAGCTTACGAATCAGCAGCCTGTCTTTCCTGTTTTGTTAACGTGCTCCTGGTAAACAATAGACTCTTCAGTTGCGTAAGTAGTTCCCTTTTCTTTTGCAGTTGCTCCCAGGATTCATTGGATTCATTTTCCAGTCTGTTTTGGAACTGAGGATCAGACGTGGGATGGTCTTCTGCGGACATCCCCTGTTAACGAACATAAAGGGCATGGAAAGCTGGTATTTCTTCCCACTGGTCTATCTCTTCTACACTCATGACTCTGTGAGGAAGGTGTGACAATGCATCTGTATTGGCATTACTTTTGCCACTATGGCATTTAATCGTGAACTATAACTTGGCTAGTCTGTAAGCCATAGTTGCTCCATCGCGCCTAAAATAGCAGTTGGTAGGTGAGACAGTGAGTTATTGTCGATGAATGATATGAAAAGTGTGGCTGCCAGATAGTTCTTGAATTTTTCAGTGACATCCCACACCAAAGCCAGAAACCTAATTTGATATCACTGTAATTTGCGTTGTTGTGTTCAGTTTTTTGTTGATTATGGCTGGCATAAGCGATAACCCATTCCTTCCTCTGTTGTTCCTGAGATATGACCACTCCTAGCCCCTGGTTCCTGGCATCAGTATAAAGCTAGAAAAGTTGACTGTAATCGGGATAAGCCAGCACTGTTGTCTCCATCAGTAAGTGCTTCAACTGGTCAAATGCAGCTTGTTGCTTCTCAGTCCACTTAATAGGAGTATTTCAAACATGGTCACTTTTAGAGATCCCTTGAAGCAATTCATGCAGAGGAGCAGCAATTTGAGCAACCTTTTTCAGGAACCTTCGGCAATAAATGATGAACCCTAAGAACCTATGCACTTCTTTAATGGTTCATGGTACTGGCCACTCCCATACGGCAGAGATTTTTTCTGGAGCAAAGGTGAATCCTTTGGCCCTGACATGTGTCCTATATATGATACTCTGGTTTTCAGTAGTTAATTTAAGACCGTAGTTAATTTAAGACCGTATTCTGCAAACCGTTGGAAGACATCCTGGAGATGCTGTAAGTCAGGCATGTCAAACTCAAAATACCAACTGGGCTGAATATTCAAGGTCTACGAGTGTGTGGGCCGCAACAAAAAAAAAGTCTTAAATGCAATTTTGAAAGGTTTATTATTAATAAAAACTAATGCAATGCCCCCTGTAGTAGTGCCCCTTATGCAATTCTACCCTGTATTACAGCCCCTTTTGCAATGCCCCCTGAATTTGTGCCCCTTATGCAGTGCCCTAGTAGTGCCCAGTATGCAGTGCCCCAGTAATGCCCCTTTTGTTGTGCCCTCAGTAATGTCCTTAGTAGTGACCCATATGCAGAGCCCCCAATAATGCCCCTAATGTTGTGCCCCCAGTAATTTCCTTATGTAGAGCCCCCAGTAATGCTCCTTTATGCAGAGCCCCAAATAATTCCCAAGGTAGTTCCCCCATTAATGCCCCTTATTCTGAGCCCCCAGTAATGCCCCTTTATGCAGAGCCCCCAGTAATGCCATTAGTAGTGCCCCCATTAATGCCCCATATGCAGAGCCCCCAGTAATGCTCCTTTATGCAGAGCCCCCAGTAATACCCCTTAAGTTGTGCCCCAGTAATGCCCCTTTATGCAGAGCCCCCAGTAATTCCCTTAGTAGTGCCCCCATTAATGCCCCTTTTGCAGAACCCCAAGTAATGCCCCTTTTTGCAGAGCCCAGAGTAATGCCCCTTTATGTAGAGCCCCCAGTAATTCCCTTAGTAGTGCCCCATTTGCCCCTTATGCAGAACACCCAGTAATGCCCCTTTATGCATATCCCCCAGTAATGCTCTTAGTAGTGCTCCCAGTAATGCCTCTTATGCAGAGCCCCCGGTAATGCCCCTTAAGTAGTGCCCCATTAATGATTCTTTATGTAAAGCCCCCAGTAATGCCCTTAGTAGTGCCCCCATTAATGCCCATTATGCAGATCTCCCAGTAATGCCCCTTCATGCAGAGCCCCCATTAATTCCCTTAGTAGTGCCCCCATTAATGGCCCTTATGCATAACCCCTAGTAATGCCCCTTTATGCAGTGCCCCAGTAATGCCTATTATGCAGAGCCCCCAGTAATGCCTCTTTATGCAGATCCCCAAATAATTCCCTTAGTAGTCCCCCCATTAATGCCCCTTATGCAGAGCCACCAGTAATGCCCCTTTATGCAGAGCCCCCAGTAATGCCCTTAGTAGTGCCCCCACTATGGCAGTGTAACTTCTTCCTTGAGGCCCACAACGTACCTTTCCCCAGATAATGTTTTCTGTATTTGGCCATAGAGTTATGGTTCAACTACAGTATTTGTATTCCTCAACTACTCAACTACTCAACTATAATGCAGTAATCACACTGGATCTCAGTGTAATGTCCCCACCATGTGGGGAGTAGTTTGTTTCACTGGGATGCTGGGGCAGAGGTAGCCGGCTAGACAAGGCGGCACTGCAGGGCTGGATGGGGGACTTGGTGTGCCATGGAGCTAGCCGATCACTGTGGCCACAGTGATCGGGACACTGGGGGAAGAGGTAGATGTGACTGCAGTGCAAGGCTGGGTGGGGAAAGGGGTGTGTTGTGGGGTTACCCGATCTCTGTGGCCAGCAGTGATCGTGAAAAATTGGAGATGGAGCTATGGATGTAGAGGGACCTGGAGGTCTCTGAGTTTAACTTCCGCCAGCTGTCCGGTGGGTGTCTCTGACTGGTCACATCAAATGTGACCATGTTAGGGAAAACCTAACTTGGTGAGGTCGCATCTGATGCAACCATATCAGGCAAGTAGTGGAATTATTACCTGTCTGCTCTCAAATTTTTAAAATGAGGGAAAAGTTTTCTCTACTCTTCCCAGCTAAACTATGGATCTTTGACGGCACAACCCATGTGGATGTTACCTCAGTGAAGAATGCTCTTGCATATTTATGAAAGTCTAGCTCAGCTACATCTACTCATTCGCACTCACCTCCCCAGTCTGAAATGGACTTGCCAAATTAAAATGTTGCAGGCTTTAGGATTGTTCACAGGGACATTACCTGGACTCTGGAACTGCTCATGCCCAAAGCTCCCCTGATCAATGTTAAGCTACGCAGTTGAACTCACAGTCATGTATAGTTCTTCTTCTCCTCCTTTTCTCTAATACATTCTTTACCTCATAGTTTTGTGCTACATTTTCAATATGTTTCTTGTTTCTAATCTTGTTATGCCATCTACTGATGGTTTTTTAGATTGCTCCATATGCACTTATGCTTTATTGCCTTTATTATTATGCTAATAATCATGCATATTACTCTATGCCAGCTTAGTTGCTGAAGGCTAAGAACCCCTAGACTTTATTTGCTATTATATTGCTAATTTGTTTTCTGTTTATATCGGAAGTTGCTATCAAAATTGGTATGATGGTCCAGTTAATAATGGTTTCCTGGCCTCATTGGTTTTATACTATACTCTTTATGACTTTTTGTTTTGTTTGTCATTTATGTATGTAATTTACTGTTCTGTACTGACTTCCTGTCTCCCAATTCCCATTCCCCGGATTTTAGTCAATCAGGTGCATCTCATCCCCTAGTCAATTGTTATGTGTGGATTCACTTCATGGATTTCTCTCTTTCTATTGCATTTATGTAAATGGCCTCATTAAAAATATGTTTGTGGAATATAGAAGGCGTTAATTTGCCTGTGAAAAGGAAACGTATTTTCACATGTCTTAAAAATGTGCAGATGGATGTAGCTCTTCAGCAGGAGACTCAACTTTACCTCCTTGTAAACTGCTAAACTTAATATGTGTAATAGAATTGTACTTGCCTCTGCTCCCTTTAACTCAAAAGCTATGGGAGTTGTGATTCTCTTAAATAAGTCTCTTTCCAATGAGGTTCAGTCCTCTGTTGCTGAACTTGATGGTGTCTTGATTGTTGTCACCACTATTCAATCCACTCGATATGTTGTTATCTGTAACCTATATGGCCCAAATGTATGCCGTTTTTTAAATGTCTTTTGGCTAAACTCTCCACCCCATCTTCACCAGAATTAATTGTAGGTGGTGACTTCAATATAATTTCCTCTGCTATTATAGATAAGCAATCCTTGTGCCATCAATGTCCTCCTCTGCCTAAATTTGGGGTTTCATTCTGTGCTTAGCAGCTGCACCCCTCTGATGTTTGGAGGGTTCAGCATCCCTTAGACCGAGAATTTACTTGCCTTTTTGCTGCACAAAGTATGTTATCCCATATAGACTACTTACTGCTAGCCACACATTTACTGCCTAGAGTCTCTGCTTCTTCTAGAGAACCATTTTATATTTTGGATCATGCATTAGTTTGGTTTACACTTATTCCTAATGTTGACGTGGACCCTATAATCAATGGAGGTTCCCTACTAATCTAATTAATTCTTTGAAATTTACAATCATGGTAGAAGCAACCTGGCAGACATATCTATATAATAATATTGGCCATGAGCAGCAGAATCCTCAAATATATTGGCAGACTTCCAAACCAGTACATCGTGAGGCCATTTTGTCTTACACTATGTCAAGCAACATTCTTCAGGTATTATACAGATATTTTCCATGATTTTTACACTCAATTATATGCTGCTGATAATGTAAATTTAAATCTAAAATATCCTTTTTCGATGACGTAACCCTTCCTCAGTTTACTGCAGATCAGGCAGCGGCTTTGACAGACCCCATCTCCATAGATGAAGTCTTGGGTGTTATAAAAACTTTGAAGAATGTCAAAGCTCCTGTCCCTGATGGGTTCCCGTGTGAGTATAACAAAGTTTTATTGCTTAGTAATAGTGAAATGTTAGAAAATGTTATGATATTTTTGAAAAGAAGGTATTGCCTCTATTTTAATTCAGCTACTCTGAAAGTTATCCCTAAACCTGGTTATGCTCTGGAGCTGTCGGGCCCTTACCAACCCATCTCTCTTGGAATTTAGATGATAAAATTATAAAGATTATTATCCCTCCCTCTATAGTCCATTTTGACCAAACTGGTTTTGTTTGGGGCTGACAGTCAGTAGTTAACCTATGCAAGGTTCTTACAGTATAGCAGAGATTGGAGTCCTCAGGAGATCGGCTAATGCGGTTCTCATTAGATGGTGAAAAGGCCTTTGACATGGTGATATGGGATCATCACTGGATGGATTTGTACAACATCACATGATTTGGATTTAAACTTCACGGAAGACATACTAGTTTTGGATGAAAACTACACAGAGGGGTGGCAATTGGTCAGTGATTCCTAATGTAGTGGTTGGGGTCCTGGTCGGACCTCACAGCAGAGTGCGCTGGGCAGATTTTTGACCCAGGGAGCCTGATCTGGGTCTTCCACTGGATGGATTTGGATGACATCACATAATAAATTTAGTAACTTGAAGATTTAAACTCAAGCAATGCCAGGTACTTCAGATACTAGATATAGAATCAAATGTCCTGACTCCATGACTGACTGACTCACTTTACTCAACGGCTAAAAGTGTAAATACACCAGAAGAAATGTGAGTAGCGTTAATGTGTGATAATCTCTTGATCCACTATAACAGGATCAATGATTAAATATTTTGGAGACCACAGGATACATTAATATTTGATAAACTGACTGCTAATTCCATCTACTTCATTACACCTTTATATTGTTACTCTGGCAATTCACATTAAATGGTCAACTTTTGTAATATAAGCAGACTCAACCTGAGAGTCATTTGTTGTGTTATTAGCTTATTTTGTTATACGTCTGAAAATGTAACACCCCCTCTTGTGGAGGTGCACTTATCAGTAATAGGGAATATTTTTATCCCAGAATATATTAAAACAACATTATAGCATATAAAAAATGGACAGCGAGATAAATATTTTTGATTGCATTTTATTGCATTTTCAATCTTTTTTTCTTCATCTGTCACACAATTATTATTTGTATGAATTTTAATATTTCATTGATGAGACATGCAGTTTTAATTAACCTACTAAAAGTTATATTATAAGACGATTTCTATAGTACGCCATGCAAATATTTTCCAATTTTGTGTCATAGTCAAACTCACTCTGGACAAAAGAGGAAGGACTGATACCAGCATTAGTATAATGTCACAGTCATACACACGGCACCAGCATTAGTATAAAGTCACAGTCAGATGCACGGCTGGACACCAGAGGAAGGACTGATACCAACATTAGTATAAAGTCATAGTCAGACACACGGCTGGACACCAGAGGAAGGACTGATACCAACATTAGTATAAAGTCACAGTCAGACACACGGCTGGACACCAGAGGAAGGACTGATACCAGCATTAGTATAAAGTCACAGTCAGACACACGGCTGGACACCAGAGGAAGGACTGATACCAGCATTAGTATAAAGTCATAGTCAGACACACGGCTGGACACCAGAGTAAGGACTGATACTAGCATTAGTATAAAGTCAGTGTCAGACACATGGCTGGACACCAGAGGAAGGACTGATACCAGCATTAGTATAAAGTCATAGTCAGACACACGGCTGGACACCAGAGGAAGGACTGATACTAGCATTAGTATAAAGTCAGTGTCAGATACATGGCTGGACACCAGAGGAAGGACTGATACCAGCATTAGTATAAAGTCACAGTTATGCCTATGGGAACAGACAATGATGCCTTTTTAGCAGTGTGTGGCTTAGAATCAGGTCCTATAAGTCCCTCATTAGCTTTCTACACTTGGGGACAACCTTTTCCAGAAACATATGGCAAATATCCTGATAGAGAATAGTCAGAGACTTGTACATCACACATGATGCCCGGAGATGAATGTGTGAGATTAGTTCCTCACCACAGGGTAATCTCCTCTTCAGCTACATTTATTCCCTTTACTACCACAAGTATTCTATTGACAGCGCCTCCACCAAAGCCTTAGATCTGACCCTATTCTCCCCCAGTACAGGGCACCTCTGACACTATGCACCTAGCAGCACCTTCCAGTGATGGCAGGACGGGATGCAACACACCCCATGAAACGGTAAGATGCACATTTTGTGCGAGAAAGACGCTCGGCATGGCTAAGTCACCTGAGACCTTACGTGCTGAGACGGGCTGTTTGGCGCGAGTGATGTCCCAGTGTATGAGGACACATCTGTATGTCTGTTACATATATTGTAACAAAGGACAAAATTAGTTTAAAAATAAATGAACCTGTGCAAATTATATTGTTAGTGGAGAAAACCCATCAGTATTTACAGTATTTGTTCTAATTGCTCTATACTGTAAGTACAGAAAGAGGAAGGAGGTTTTTGGTACAGCTCTGTATCACTGTGTGAGAGGGTAACTTCTATACTGCTGACAGTAATACTCTGCCTCATCTTCTGCACTCACTCCACTAATTGTTAGTGTGAAATAAGTTCCAGATCCTGATCCAGTGAATCGTTCTGGGATCCCAGACTCACGGCGGCTGTGTGATTGTCAGTGTAGCGCTGACCGAACTCCGTCCGGTCAGCGCTACACACGCGGTGCAGTCTGTGTCACAGTGACACAGACTGCACCAGCCCGCATGACGCTGCGGTCCGGGGGGCACATGGCACCCTGCCCCCTGGCCCAGCCCGTCACTGCTTGCCACTCCTGGAAAATGGGGCGAGAATGGCTCTGTTTCGGGGAAGGCCGGCCACCCCCGCATCAGGCTGAGGCACTGAAGGGTCCGTGTGCGACTATTCAAGACCCATTCTGCACACTTGCTCAATCAGACCCTCTAGCCCTTAAATATCCCGTCTATTTAAAGTGTTTCTTAGTAGTTTGACTAAAATTATGAAACATATTGAGTCCTCTTATATATTCTAAATAACTTGTACTTCATAATGTTAAATATATTCTACAGGTCTGTTGTGCTTTAGAAATCCTAGGGCCTGATTCAGCAGCGTACACAATTGCAATTATGTACGCACATTGGTTGATTGTTCACAACTGAGCATGCGTATAAGCCGCACATTGCGTGCGCTGTGATCGCACTGTGATTTCACATGCACAAAGGTGTCCATCGCAGAGTGATTGACAGGCTGTGAAGATTTGGTGGTAGTGACAGGGGAGTGGTCTAATCGAAACTCAGGAGAGTGTCAGTTGGAACGCCGTTTCATTGGCGTGCATAAATTAGCCCACTGCGATTGCATACGCAGCTTGAGTACTCACTGCGAGCGACGAGGCTTGCATTATCTGTGGCTACTCAGACCTGGTGTAAATTGTGCATGACGAGCCAATATCCATCGATGCTACCGATGAATATGCCGGTGTGTGAGGTATTATGGATGTGAGTAAGCAGCGTCTATGAATGCCGGCACACTTTTCGCTACTAGATACTTTGTTAAGACAAGTAACCAGTGTTCTCTGGTGCTCTTTTTTAAACCACCTTTTTGTCACAGCCAGATTATTTTGCAGATCCAACTTGGGACCCTTGGGTCTATGCATGTGAAACGAGGTGCCTTGATCCAACTCTGGCTCATGAGTATGAGCATTAAGCTGGAACATTATTACTGGTGTTGGAACCACGGACTTGTGATATGCAAGGATGCTAGACTGGAACCGAGGTGGTTACCCTGGCCACTGGGCAGCCCCTCATCCAGTGACCCCGGAATTTATAATAGCATGTTATTGGTAGATATGTACACTGAGCCGGTGTTTGAGGGATACAGCAGGTGTTGATTCTGGGCTGCCGAATGCTGACTAAACTGCAGGTGTGCCACGGTGTTCACTGTTGGAATTAGTGTAGGAGCCCAACAGGGTGATGCAGAGTGAATACTGCAGGGTTTAGGACAGTGGCGTCCCTACCTTTAGATGCACCTGGTGCGGGTAGCTTACCAATGTGCATGGCACTGCCGCGCGGCGGGAAAAGGGCACCCGAACCCCGGTTTTAGTCTCTCCAGGGGGTCCCAGAGGTGCGGGCTGCCCCCAGGAACCAGTGTACTTGTAGTGCTGTCAGCTGCAAATTCCAATTCCTCTCCCCTGTTGTCCTTTATCTGTCTCCTTTCCAAACATATCTAGGCCAGTGCTCAACAAATCCCAGTCACCAGGTCACCATGGAGACCAAGATTTTAGTCCTGACCACTAGGTTTTACAAGAGTAAGATATACTACAAATAAAGCTAACTGGAAAAAAAAAAGCACTCCTCCAAAAGTCCTTACAGGAGGAGGCGAGCATGTGCCTCATAGGAGGAGGAGTGTGTACCCGCTACACTCAATCAGTGTGGCTCCACCTCCTCCTTCCTGCAATTGTGTGTGTGGTGAAGAAGAAGCTGCTTCTGCATCCCAGCAGCATCAATAGCATGTATGGGGGGACGGACAGGCTGAGTCACGGGCCAAGCCATCTCGCTGTCACTGCCTGCCAGAGGGGACGGAGCTTGCCCGGCCTGATGGAGTTGATGCAGGACTAAATGTTGAGGTCTCCTGCCAGAGGCATCAGGACCTAAAGAAGTTTGCTGGCTGCAGGATGGTGCTGGGGCTGCGGCGGCTCCTTGGATTCACACCTGCAGGATCAACTTGACAAGGAACCTTGCAGACCGTGTTCAATGGGGAGGAGGAGGACAAGGACTCTGGCTTTGAATATAAGTGACTTATACCCCTCCTAGCACCTATTGAGTGGGGTAGGTAAGCTTGAATCCCTGTTCTGGGGCTCCTACAGTGCCTGCTGGTACTTGTAGTTCCCATACAAGTTTCCTCAGCCTATTGAATTGACTTGACTGTCCGTGTAAAGTCTCTATAATGGTATGGGGGAGCCTTCCATTAATTCCACTGCTGGTGGGGGGGAAGGGGGGTATTATTTTATTGGGTACCCTGTGTGTTGGGTATTGCTATCATTACAGGGTTCTGTATATGTGCCACCCATCAGTAACTGCGCTCCCATTTATGTGCCACTCTCCAATAACTTCCCTTTCAAGTGTATTTGTACTAGTCACCAATAACTGCCCCTTGCGGACAATGGTCTGGCTCTTATACTTTTAAGCTGGCTCCTAGTTTTTACAAAAACTTGTCGAGCCCCGATCTAACCTTAATGTACACACACAGCATACACAAATCAGAAATCAGCTGTATCCATAATCCCCTTCACTGCTACTTCCTAAGTGAAACTTAGCACTGCCAAGTCTGACTAGTGCACCTGTATGAAAGCCCTGGCATCCAGCGGAAAGAGGCAAACAGAAGCGGAGGGATCCAAAAGGGACTCTCTTTACAACCTGGGACTCCTTATATCAGAGAAGGAGCGTGGGGGTAAAAAAAATGACATACTGTATGAAGATGGTGAATGTTCCCGAAGTCAAGCTCCAAAAATATTGTATTTTAAATTTGGTTCCTATATAAGATATCACTGGTACCTCCTGCATTACTTTTAGAATGAATGGACATTTTTTATTTTCACCTACTTTAGTAGGACTTAAGTGATGATGAATATACCCCAATGTCATATAGACCAGAGAGAATAGGGGCATTACTTTTAACAAATATTAAAGTATAATTTTCAATATTTAATGCAAATTAATACAAATATAAAATTAATCCTGTGTTTTCTCCATTACTAATCCATTGATGAGATTTTTACCTGGAGTAGAACAAATGTAAATGTCAAGTAACGTGAATATATTGCTGTGACATCATATAATCTTGGCTACTGTCACCTGGCAGTCTGGGTATAGTGATTCTTTTCTGCAGGTTAGGGTTGGCACTGGCAGTGTCATGTACAGTAACTGCACCTAACGAGACCCCTGATGTTTGCTTGAGGAGGTATGGGCAGCTGTCCGGTGTCTACAGGTTAGGTCTGGCACTGGTAGTGTCACGTATAGTAGCTGCACCTAACGAGACCTCTAGTGTTTGCCATGAGGAGGTATGGACAGCTGCCTGTTGTCTACAGGTTATGGTTGGTACTGGTACTGGTAGTGTCATGTACAGTAACTGCACCTAACGAGACCCCATGCTAGATGTAAAAGACCAGGTGTCCCATCTCCATCCACATGCTATTATCAGACATGGAAATCGCCTTACATGCCCCCAAACACTCCCATGATGCTCAGGGCCGAAATTGGGGGTGTGCAGCCAGTGCGGCTGCATAGAGCGCAGGGCTCTGTGGGCGGCACTGTTGTCACCTCACGGCCCCTGCTTCTGGCTGCAGACTGCCTGGAATGGCACTCTGCTGGCATCATCGCTGCGGCAGGGCTGCCTGTAGCAGTCACACCGCAGTATCTTGCAAGACCGTCTATAGGTGGAGCAGGACTCAGGTTTCAGTATTGGCTGGCACCCTTAATCCCCTGTGCATGGTGAAGCCGCAAACTTCCAAAAAGAGGGTGTGGTTTAATTTCTATATACCATGCCCCCTAGGTAGCTTTAATTGGCCCGTATGACAAGCCTCCCATTTTATATCATCCTGGGGGCAAGCTCAGCTCTCTGTCAGCAGTTGGGCTGCCACCAGCCATCTCCCTGCACTGAATGGACACTGCACGCATATGCACGGAATCCATTCAGCTTCACCGGCACCACTGCTCTCTTGTCCCCAATCTCCCAACCACCCATGGGGCACTCAGGCCACTCAACAGTCAAATTCCCGCTATTCGATGGAAAGAGTACTACCATTGAATCGGAACATTAATTTTTGCTAACCATCAGATTTCCATGTCCATCCCTACCCAGGACTCCATATAAGAACAATAGTCCACATGATTGTTACCTACTATATGTACATTAGAACCTGTATTACCCAGCAGGGGATTTTGCTTTGTGTCAATTTTGTTGTGTGAATGCACTTTAATTATATTTTATGACATCTAACAAAAAGGCAACATGTCAGTATCTGTGTTTTTTTTTGTGCTTGTTTCCATGTAGTCTATATAAGGGAAGCTGTGAATATATCATCAAGATTTGAATATTACAGTATATGTGATATTGTGTGTAATAATCTGAGATGTGGCAATGAGGATGGATACTAGCTGGAAAAAAAGTGATTTTATATATTGTTACATTTACTTCTCGGCAGGCGATCGCACGGCATGGCATAAACACGCCCACTATTTCTTGGCGAGAGATCACTTTTTGTTTATAGATGCCCCCCAGCCTGTCTTTAGCCACCCACTAGCGAACGTGATCTCCAGGAAGTATATACTGTACAACCATCGGTACATCGGCTTCCATCAGATCTAACCGCAGCGCTTGTGGTTGACTGTACCCTACCGCAAGCACTGCGAGCACTTCAATGTATAATTCAACCAGGTGACGTGTACTATGACGCCGCCTATTAATTATGTACGCCTTAGAAACGGCGTTGAAACACTCTGCACGCCTGCGTCCGCATCTCCACTCCCCCGTTACTAATGGCCTGCCACTGTTACCACCCACAAACGGCCTCTCGTGTCACTCATTCCACTGGGCTATCTTTGCTGGGTGAGCGAGCGCTTCCCGATCGCTCGGACTAGTTCGTGCACGTGCACTGCGATGCATACGCATGCGCAATTGCATAACATCGACCGTGTATGAGCGAGCGGCCGCTTGCGAGAGGGTCTGAATCAGGTCCTAAATGTTATAGCCTACGGATTGTAAAAAAATACAAAAAATTTAAGCAGTAATATTTTTTAAGCCAAAATCAGGTTGGTGCTTCCTTTAAAACAATACAGCATTAAATGCCGCAGCTACAGTAAATCACTGAAATATCAGCAATTTCTAAAACTCAAAAGCTATTACATTTAGTCCTTTGACTTATATGGGTAGATGTAATAGTCTGAGCAATGCAGTCATCATTGAGTTACCATGAGTCTGCACAATGTTTTAAAGGGGCAATTATTTAAAAGGCAAAATCAACCTGGTTTTGCCCTTTAAATGATTGCCCTTTTAAATGATTCTGCAGAGTCGCAGAGAACTCGCCAATGCCTACATTACGCAAATGATTGCATTTACCCCATAGTCACTATTAGTAAGTTGTGTGCAGGGGGATTAGTGCCTAGTACGAGAGTGTCTCCCATATTTTAATAATCTATCTCTCTTTCATCTCTAATGTTTACAAAGGTCACTTAAGACTAGCTGAGGGCTGCATAGGCACAAGGCTATATAAGAGTCCTCAATTTTTTGTGATCAGTCTGTATTCAGGCAATCTGTTACTAGGTAGCTTTCTCTGTGGTGGGGTTGTCTTTTAATTCGCTGACAGTTAACCAATTACAGTTCTAAGGGGGCGTGAATAATTAGATATCTATGCAAGGCTAGATTTTTATTTGGTACAGCTTCTTTTTCAGCTGGAAGCCCCGCCCTCCCTACCCAAAACCGTGTGTTTGTCTATGTTTTGTTTATCTTTACTAATCAATTTTAGTGCAGTGGGCGGGAAGGCGATACTAACCAGCGGCCACATATGGTGTAAGTGGTCATTGTGGGGCACTTGTCCCTTTGAAGGATGGCGGTTGTGTCCTACCTATGCGGGGTGGACAATTGGGCACTATTCTTTGCGGAAGTGTCCAGACTGTGCTATAATAAGGGGCAGTGAGTCCTTCACAATACCAGGGTATGCATATAGAAAAGGGGGGGGGCATTTTAGTCGCCCCCATTTTTGGTAAGAAGTATTTGGCTGGAGCTGGGTTGTGGTAGTATCTTCTTTGCCACCCATAATAATATATAGATTAGCAATTAATAAAGACACTAATTTGAACCTAAGCAGTTGCTGTCAGTGTCTTTATTTTAGAGGTTAACGTAGCATAATATGGTTATTATGGCTTCACAATAAATGAATGGATGCCCTACTCATCCTGCATTTTTTTTTTATATAAATTGTTTTGCACTTAGCTAAGCTTCTACTGCCATCTAGTGACTACATTTATTATTTCATTTGTTATTTTAATTTATTATTTTTGCATGACAAATAAATAAAGGTGTGGTAGAATATCATGGCATGATGAGTTTCTTACATAGGCCCTCATTCAGAGCCACTCGCTAGCGGCAGTACGCTCGTTCCGAGCGATGTTCGCACATCTGCGCATGCGTACGGTTTTTAGTACGCATGCGCGAAGCAGTCAGTGCGGCCGAAAATCGTTGGTACGCAATATAGCGAGGGCCTGCTATTTTGAGTGACAGAATGAGGCGTATGTGGGTGGTAACAGGGGAAGGTGCTTGAAAACGGGGAGTGGAGATCCGAACGCAGGCGTGCTTAAAGGTCAAAACGGGCGTTTTAAGGGAGTGCATAATTAATACAGCAGCGTCATTGACCACGTCACTTGGTTTTTTTTAACTCAGAACTGCTCGCAAAATAGCGGTTGAAAACACCAACCACAAGAATAGCGAGCAGTTCATACGCTGTACGATGTACTCGATTAATCTAATAAATAGCGGACATGACGTATGGTGCTTGCGGCCAGGGGGCGTTTTTATCAAAAAAACGAGCGTATGTTTTGCTCGCTCGTTCAGACTTAGAGGTGGGAACAGACTGCAATTTGCGAATGGATCATTTGAATAGCCACCCCTTGTTTTTGAACGAACGACCACAAATAGCGAACGGCTCTGAATCAGGCCCATAATGCGGTTAGGACTATTGGCTGTACTGTCTGTGTGTCTCATTCTATGCCAGAGCTTGTAAATTCATATTCCAGTACCAGTCACTTTATGTCATCACAGAGTTATCCTTTATCCTTAAGAGATTTCCAAAAGAGAACTTGGTGCATAAAGATTTGTGTAATCACAATGGAAACCCTCTATGGCTGAGGTTTTGTATGATATCCGGTTCATGGAAAAGAAACATTTTCATTGTCCAGAAACATTTGAAAAAGATTTGTTTGTTTTTTCATGTACAAGTTAAAACAATTTATTAAGAATGTTGTGGAGCCATATAATAAATTATAGTGATGGACTATATTATTTGTAAATTATTAATTATTCATGTTAAAATTGGACATGTGAAGAATGGATCACAGGACTACTCATCAAAAAAGATAACAATTTGATAAATATGCAAATGAGGAAGATGATGAAATTATGCCTTTGTTACCTTATATGTTTATATGAGAATGCAAATATACTGTGCGTACCATCTTTTTGTTAAATTACTTTCTGGCTTTTATGGGTTATTTTAATATGTTTTATGATATATAACATAAACTGTGACTAAAGGCTGGAGATTATTGCAGTTTCCTGACCATTGGATACTGGGGGATATTTATGAAAATTAGAGCAAAAGGAAAGCTCTAGTGCTGCCCATATTTACCAATCCTGTTCTGTCACTTTTATCATGTAGGTTAGAAATTATAGTAAGAATCTGATCAGTTGCTATAGGCAACACCACCATTAGCAATAGTTAGACAATTGTTACTATTGTGTCTCGCAGTCTCTGTTAAAATAATGATATTGCACATAATTTATTATCACCACATATAGCAGCAATAAGTAATACATATTTTAGTTTATTTTTACAACAGATGGATCCTAAAGATCTCTCTTTGAAAACAAATGTGATATTGTAGCCTGTAGGTGTAGGTTAATACAGTATATACAATGGCTAATACTATACCATGATGAGGTGACATTAGTTATTGCGAGGCAAGCTCCAAAAAGCTGCAGAGCTTTATATATTTGGCCATATTGTAGTCACTATAGAAATCTCCACTATTTAATACAGCACCCTTTTATTACTGTACTGTATTGTACATACCCCCAATAAGGAATGCAGAAATTGTCTAAAAACCTTTCAGAGGATTTTCATTAAAATGTGTTTAATAAATATTCTCACTGTCTCTAATCAGTCACCCTGTTATGTGGTTACATGAGATTGTTATTAGGAGACAGATTATTCTCCATGTCTGACACATTTCTTACAGAAAGAGGAAGGAGGTTTTTGTACAGCTCTGTATCACTGTGTGAGAGGGAGATAATTACCCTGCTGACAGTAATACTCTGCCTCATCTTCTGCACTCACTCCACTAATTGTTAGTGTGTATGAAGTTCCAGATACATATCCACTAAACCTGTCTGGGACTCCTGTATATCGGCTGCTTGTATAATAGATAAGAAGCTTTGGAGTTTGTCCCGATTTCTGTTGGTACCAGTGTAAGTAGCCGCTTATCCCAGCACTGGCTGTACATGAGATGGTGACTTCTCCTCCTGGTGACACAGAGATATAACCTGGGGTCAGAGTCATCACAGTCTCCCCACAGGACCCTGAGGATTAGAGGAGACACAGTCATTACTGATACATGTCTGTATATAGTCATATAAATCCTGCTCTGATTATTTATGTTACATGTATAGATTCCCCCACACAGCACCATATAATGTCCCCAATCTCTCACCCTGAATATAAATGACTATCACAGCCAGCAGGTAACTGTGAGACACCATCTTGCTGTATCTGGGCTGTCAGATAGATACTATAAGACGTCTCCTGTACAATGAGATATATATAGAGAGTGACAGGTGAGATGTGACAGGAAATACCCCAGAGACTGTGTATGGAAATAAGATGGAAATTCTGTGGTGTCAGATGATGCTGAATTAGAATACAAGCAGGAGCAGAGATGTGTCTGTATACTTGTATTTCTATAAATTATAGATCACCTTCAACCTCAGGTGACTCTGGCTTTAAAGAACAAATCAGCAAGTGCCCGCTGTTATTATCAGGCCCAAATACAATGTACAGTCCAGTTGATATTTTACTTTTATTAGCTACCTAAGTATATTTTGTGCATGATATATACATATATTTAATGTGATATTACGACATTCAGTTTCAATCACACTGTGCCGATCACTGGATCATGGAATCTGATGTACAGTATAAGGAATATTCCAATAACAAATATCGCCTACATGTGGATTTATTGTGCCTCTTACAAGGCGATCATGGTTCTATCCACTGTCTTAGGAGCACAAAGGCACATTTTCATAGCCCAGGATTTAAATAGACTTGCTATTTTGTTGCTAGATTTATAAACCGTGTGACACTTTTTTAACTTTTTATATGGGATGGGCACAGGATGCCAGAAGTCAGAATCCTGACACTGGCATCATGACAGGGTTAGGATACCAATGCTTGTCAGTAGGTATCCTAATCCTTCACCTCTCTCTACCCTAACCCTCCATTCACGGTGCCTGGATCCAGGGCTGCCACCAGAAATTTTGAGGCCCGGTACTTATAAAATAGGCAGGGCCCCCCGGGGTATAGGGCAGACTTCGGTGGATAATGTGGGTGGAGCTACTTCGGGGATGGTGCCTCAATTGGTGTGTAAATCAGGGATGGCTAGACATGGTGGAGGGGGGGCACAGGGTAGAGGACTGGATATCAATGGGGGGGCACAGGGCAGGGAAGTGGATTGGGGTGGCAAAGGGCATGGAAGGATGGTTTGGTCTGGGGGGAAAGGGCAGGGAAGGCTGGCTGGTTGGCTGGACTAGAAGGGGGAGGTAGTGCAGGGAAGGCTTGCAGGACTGGGGGGGTGGGCAGGGAAGGAATGCTGGCTGGACTGGGGGGTGGGCAGGGAAGGAATGCTGGCTGGACTGGGGGGTGGGCAGGGAAGGAAGACTGGCTGCGCTGGGGGGAGTGGGAAGGGAAGGAAGGCTGGCTGGACTGGGGGGGTAGGCGGGGAAGGATGGCTGGCTGGCTGGACTGGGGGGTAGACAGGGAAGGATGGCTGGCTGGACTGGGGTGGTAGGCAGGGAAGGATGGCTGGCTGGACTGGGGGGTAGGCAGGGAAGGATGGCTGACTGGACTGGGGGGGCAGGGAGGGAAGGCTGGCTGCACTGGGGGGTGGGCTGGAAAGGAAGGCTGGCTGCACTGGGGGCTGGGCAGGAAAGGAAGGCTGGCTGCACTGGGGGTGGGCAGGAAAGGAAGGCTGGCTGCACTGGGGGGGCATGGAAGGAAGGATGGCTGCACTGGGGGGGCATGGAAGGAAGGCTGGCTGCACTGGGGGGGCATGGAAGGAAGGCTGGCTGCACTGGGGGGGCATGGAAGGAAGGCTGGCTGCACTGGGGGGGCATAGAAGGAAGGCTGGCTGCACTGGGGGGCAGGGAAAGAAGGCTGGTTACACTGGGGAGTGGGCAGGAAAGGAAGGCTGGCTGCACTGTGGGGGGCATGGAAGGAAGGCTGGCTGCACTGGGGGGGGCAGGGAAAGAAGGCTGGCTGCACTGGGGGGTGGCCAGGAAAGGAAGGCTGGCTGCACTGGGGGGGTGGGCAGGAAAAGAAGGCTGGCTGCACTGGGGGGTGGGCAGGAAAGGAAGGCTGGCTGCACTGGGGGGGCATGGAAGGAAGGATGGCTGCACTGGGGGAGTTGGCAGGAAAGGAAGGCTGCCTGCACTGGGGGGGCATGGAAGGAAGGATGGCTGCACTGGGGGGGCATGGAAGGAAGGCTGGCTGCACTGGGGGGGCATGGAAGGAAGGCTGGCTGCACTTGGGGGGGGCATGGATGGAAGGCTGGCTGCACTGGGGGGGCATGGAAGGAAGGCTTGCTGCACTGGGGGCAGGGAAAGAAGGCTGGCTACACTGGGGAGTGGGCAGGAAAGGAAGGCTGGCTGCACTGTGGGGGGCATGGAAGGAAGGCTGGCTGCACTGGGGGGGGCAGGGAAAGAAGGTTGGCTGCACTGGGGGGTGGGCAGGAAAGGAAGGCTGGCTGCACCAGGGGGATGGGCAGGAAAAGAAGGCTGGCTGCACTGGGGGGTGGGCAGGAAAGGAAGGCTGGCTGCACTGGGGGGGGCATGGAAGGAAGGATGGCTGCACTGGGGGAGTTGGCAGGAAAGGAAGGCTGGCTGCACTGGGGGAGGGGGCATGGGAGGAAGGATGGCTGGGAAGGAGAGGGCTTAGGGAAGGCTGGCTGTATTTAAGTAGGGGCAAAAGACAGGTCCAACACAAACATAGACTTACCTGAGAAAGGGGACAGGGTGGCAGCGGCGCAGAATGCATCGGGCAGCAGCCGGAGAAAAAGCATCTGCGTTGGGGTATTAGAAGTATGGAGCCGGCTGTGAGTGGCTCGCGTAATGGCAGCCAATCAGGAGCAGCCGCTTCTGACTGGCTGCTGTTCCGCAAGCTGTGATTGGCTCGCGGCCAGCTGAATACTATTGAGCTGGCCGCGAGCCAATCACAGCTCATGGAACGGCAGCCAATCAGTAACAGCCGCTTCTGATTAGCTGCTGTTCCGCAAGCTGTGATTGGCTCGCGGCCAGCTGAATACTACTGAACTGGCCGCGAGCCAATCACAGCTCGTGGAACGGCAGCCAATCAGGAATGGCTTCTCCTGATTGGCTGCCGTGGCCGGCTTCATAGTAGTGCAAATGCAGCAGCAACAATGCTCTTCCTCGTCGCTGCCACCCGGGCCACTATCTCTCCGGGCCTGGGACAGGAGGCCCGGCAGTCCCCCCCTGATGGCGGCCCTGCCTGGATCTAACCTCCCCCCCAATGCCTAAACCTAACCTCTCCCTCCCCACTTCCTAAACCTAACCCTCCCCTCTAGTGCTTAATACTAACTCTCCCCTACTGCCTAACCCTAAACACTAACCCTAACCTACCCCCATCCCCGCTAGTTACCTTCGGTATCCCGGCAGTCAGGATGCTGAACGTGTTCCTTTTTATATAACCAGCTGGCAATTGATTTATTATTGTTTTCACATATAGTATGTACATTTGTTTTTTACTGATTTTTATTGTTACTATTGTTTTTTACTAAGATTGTTCCAATTACTGTATATTGTAAGTGACTATTTGATTAAAAACCCTTCATCAATCTGTTTGTGCTCATAAGTGTTGTTCCTGTTACCATATCCCTTAGCATGGAGAGGGAATGACAAACATTCCCTCTCCATGCTAAGGCATATGGTTATCGACCACATTCCAAAGTCCATAAGGGGTGGAGACCGAGCAGGAGACCTGCGGAAGGAGGCTTGGTGGATTTTCAACCTTAACACCACCAGCCCACATGGTTTAAGTGAAATAATCTCGCGGAATATTTTTAATTAGTTCTATATTTACATTCCAGGATCAACCCATACTTTGGACTATGGCCCTCATTCAGAGCCGTACGCTTTGAGCAGAGCGCACGCTCTGAATGAGGGCCGGCCTCCATAACTATGGAGCATCCTCCTGGTCGCTCGTATAGCTGTGGGCCACCAACTGCGAGCCGGAGCCTGCGGTTGAGGTTTCGACCGCAAGGCCCGGAGTGATTTTGGCTCTATCAGAGCCAAAATCACTCCCACTGACATCACTAGTGATGTCAGTGAGCCGGCTTCTGACGGGAGGCGTTCCCTTAGGAACGCCCCCGTCAGGGAGGCACGCCCCCGGCCCGCCCACCAAAGGGGGCGTACTGTCAATCAACATCAACAGCACGCCCCCTTTGATCAGACACAACGAGCGAAGGACTTTCCTTCGCTCGTCGCGTCTGGCGCATGCGCACGACGGAGCTCCCTCCGTCGTGCGCATGCTCAGTGCAGAACATCGACCCACTTGCGAGCGGACAGCCGCTCGCGAGTGGGTCTGAATCAGGCCCTATATCTGTCATTAAGCACCAACCCATGCAGGGTGGACTTTAGACATTGTTCTTTCTGTATAATCAATATCTGTTTAGCTCTCCACTTCCACCCTTTTTTGATATTAGAGCACAGTTCCCATGCTTCTTGGGTATTTAAGGATTTACGTTATCAGCTTTCTTTTATGTTTCAAATAGCCATGGCACAGCTGTTTTCTTCTATGACAGGCTCATGCATTGCCTTTAATCTATTTAATTGTTCATAACATTCTTCGAATTAGAGACATCAAGTTGTTAATGAATGTATCTCTTCGCTCCAGGTTTCATCTTATCACTGCACACTATTGGTGTATTTTTTTCTGCCTCACATGTTTTTTCATTTACTATCTCGCAACTCTATTTCTATACTTTGACGGCCGGACCTCAGAGCCGCGTCGGACTGGGCGTCTTGGTGGTCATGACTACCAAGCGATGCCTGACATTCTGACATCATCTCTGCGGGACGGGGCGGTCACGCGGCCAGTCCCGGACAGTGTCCGGCCGCGAGCACAGGGCGGGTGTTTCTCTTCTTCTCCTATTTAAGGTAAGGTTCTTTACACACATTGTTTTACGCACCTTGGAAAAGGGGCTTGTTTGTCCCGAAACGTTGGTACGTGGTAATGTGACTTTTTCACAGTAAATACCTTTTTACAAACCGTTGGATTACTCCGAGTGCCGCTGTTTGCTGTTTGTTATATATATATATATATATATATATAAAACAGCAAAGAGTCCAAGGCGTAAATCAGTTCCTTTGTGTACTGAAAAAAGTATCTCTCCAGCTCTCCTCCTTAGCTCTCCTCCAGAGCCGTATTAGATCTATGGCACAAAGAAAAGAGAGCGCACCATCGTGAAATAAATCAAATAGGAACACTCACATTTTGTCTAAAATGAGCAAGCATATCACAGAGTCCAGGTGAATACCGCATGGCGGATATACTCTAATCCGTCTGACCACTAATGGTAGATGCGGGTAACCACCTGGACTCTCTGTGATATGCTTGCTCATTTTAGACAAAATGTCAGTGTTCCTATTTAGAATGCAATAAACTCTTTGTGATTTATTTCACGATGGTGCGCTCCCTTTTCTTTGTGCCATATATATATATATATATATATATATATATTTTTTTTTTTTAAAGGGGCCTAGACCATGCTAAAGATTAGCTAAGCCTGTGTGGAGGCTGGTCACACCCCTGAGTAGATACCCCATCACTGCATTCCCCTGGTGGGCACTTCATGCCACAGTCCGACACTGCTGTAGACCTGTGAAAGGAACAAGATTGTTGTTTGCTGAGAAATGATCCACCACAAACCTAGTTATATAGACCCTCTTTTGGAGGGGGATGAGTGATTGTAAATTTCATTGAGATATGAAACCATGGTTTCTCTGAGATGGACAGAGAACACAGTGACCTGGGAGAGATCAGTTGCGGTGACTTAAGTATGGTGCATTGAGGGAAAGATGCAATGAATTCCCTTATATAGAGGCAGACTGAGAGCCACCAATATTCCCTGGAGATAATCTCTTTGGTCTTCTGTCTCCAGCATGGCCTGCAAATGAGAAGAGTCAGTACAACATAAAAGTTTAGTCTTAAATTGGTTAATAAATAAAATCTGAGGCAATAAAAGCTGAGCACAACTGAGACAGGCTGCAAAGAAATATGCTGTGAAGCAATACTGGAGTAATTTTTCTGGTTAGCACTAGAACAAAATGCTATGAAGCAATACTGAAGCAGGTTTTCTGGATAGCACTGGAGCAGAATGCTGTCAAGCAATACTGGAGCTGATAGTTAAACTGGAGCCAGGGTACTGAGCTTTTGAAAGCTGTTGTTCTGGCAATGAGCAATCCCTGGTTTATAGGACACACTTAGAACTGATGAATAATGTGACTGGAGTTGCTGGATACTGGTTTTTCAGAGCGGATCATGCACTACTGTCCAAGATGGTGATGACCATAATACAGAATACCAGGAACTGCATATTTACAGATGAGTGACCACAGTTCTCAGGTATAACATATGGGGCTTCAGGGACACAGATGGGAGTAAGATGACATGGGATGCAGTTTATTTACTGGCGTACAGAATGCCAGACATTGGAATCCTGATGCTGCAAGCCCAATTCTACTAAAGATAGGGTTCTAAATACCGATGCCTATCTTTAGCCAGATGCCAAAGTCCAGACACCTGACATCCCGAATGAAGGTAATTGGGGACTGATAGCTTATTGCCGTGGGGGAGGGTTAGTTTTAGGCACCACCGCGGGGACTTAGGATATCCATCACCCGGTGCAAGGCAGCAATTTTGCGCCCCCTCCTTTCCTGTACCTGGATTTTGTCCTTGCTCCTCCATAAGGCAGTGCACTACTCAGACGTCCCTTGTATAGTGACTTACATTATTCCACACACCATAATGCCTATTACACATTATGCCACACACTGTAATGCCTATTACCAAAGTGCCACTTACATATTTGCCTGACACCATTTTATATCCCACAGTAAGGCTTCTAATTACTTTAAAATTACCTGCTCATTGCCAGGGGGTTTATGCTCATTGCCAGGGGTTACATGCTCGTTTTCATGGGGTTTCATGCTCGTTGCCATGGGGGTTTCATGCTCATTGTCAGGGGATTTATGCTCATTGCCAGGGGTGCCATGCTCATTGCCAGGGGTTACATTCTTGTTGCCAAGGGGTTACATGCTCGTTGCCATGGGGTTACATGCTCGTTGCCATTAGGTTTTATGCTTGTTGCCATGGGGCATGGGGTTTTTTGCTCGTTGCCAGGGGTTTTCATGCTCGTTGCCAGGGGATTTATGCTCATTACCAGGGGTGCCATGCTCGTTGCCAGGGGTTTCATGCTCATTGCCAGGGGTTACATGCTCGTTTCCAGTGGAGTTTATGCTCATTTCCAGGGAGGTTTATGCTCGTTTCCAGGGGGGTTTATGCTCATTGCCAGGGGATTTCATGGGAGAAGATGCAGCTTTCAGCATCTTCTGCCTGCAGCGCCAGAGTTCCCGCCACTTCCGGGAACGCTGTGTGCATTGCGCTCTGCTAACAGACACTAGAGGTCCAGTAGGACCTCTAGCATCTGTCTCTTCCTTGGCGGTGGCCATTTTTGGATGGCTGTTTTCAGCAGAATCCATGCGGACGGCTAGTCCGCATGGAATCTGCTGAAAACTGCCATCCAAAAATGGCCGCCGCCAAGGAGGAGACAGACACTAGAGGTCCAGTAAGGACCTCTAGCATTTGTCTCCTCTTTGGTGGCGGCCAATTTTGGGTGGCCGCCGGATGGCTGAGTCAGCTTTTTTCACCCCCCTCGCAATCCACACCCGGTGCACGTGCACCTCTAGTCCCCCCTAGTTGTGGCCCTGCTTATGGTTAGGCACCCCCCATGGAGGGTTAGGGTTAGGCTAGGGGAAGGGGGGTTAGGCACCATTGAGGGGAGGTTAGGGTTAGGCACTCCCCCAGGAGGGTTTGGTTTAGAGTGCAGGAAGATGGGGTTAGGGCTAGTCATCACCGGGAGCAGTTTAGGGTTAGGCACCACCGGGGGGAGATTAGGGTTAGGCACCACTAAGCATGGGTTAAGGTTAGGGGGGAGCGGGAGAGGGGAGGGTTTAGGGCACATACCAGCCCCACTCAGGATCCTAACGGTTCAGGCTTCCAGCATCAGAATTTAGTCCGCGGGCAATACATCCGGCGGCATGACATACCGATTAAAATGACACAACTGGTCCCAGTAGTAGGAACCCAGACCACAATGTGTTACAGCCACTATAGGAGGTGTCTACATTTTCCTTGAACTACAATATGTCACGGCCAGGGTTTCTCGGCATGGTGGTCAGCGGGTATTACCTGTGAGGTCACTATGGCAGGGGGTGTCTGGCAGTGGCATTGGTGTTTGGCGAGGGGCTTTGGCTGCGCATGGTTCTGTGCGGGCACATTGTCATTCAGGATTGATAAGGCCTGGCGGTGTTTCCGTTCCGTTTGGCATGGGCGGCGCCATCTTGCCTTCTGACCATGTGATTCAACTGCCCAATCCTGGTGAGTCATGTGTTCCCTCCAGCCAGTCATAGCACGGCACGGGGTATTTAGGAAGGTCCAGAGCCTTCCTTCATTGCCAGTGCTACGTGTATCTCAGCTTAGCTGAGAGGGAGTTCTCTGTGCTCACCACTTGTTACCTGTGTAAACGTTACCTGCCAGCCTGCTTGTCAACTCCTAAAACCTGCTGGACTACCCTACATCCTCCACTACCTTTTCCCCTGCCTGAGTGCCTGAGCCTGCTGACACCCTGCACCCTGCCTCCATTTCACTCCCAGCTGGACTCATTACCTCTGCCTGTATTTATTTCACTCCCAGCTGGACTCATCACCACTGTCTGTATTTATTTCAGCTCACTAACCTATCTGCCACTTTCTGGACATTCTCCCATTATCCTCACTACAGTAATCAAGTGCACTTTAGTGCTAAACCTGGACTTTTTGCTTTTGCCATTCCCATGTCTTCTAAGCCACTCATTAAAAATTCTACCTTTTTATTTAAATCTGCTTCTGTGTTTGCTCCTGTCACCACCCCGGGCCCACAACTAAACCAGAACATTACAGTTTGCACTGGCCTCATGGATCCGGCCATGGAACAGGAGTCTGGAGTGGATTTATTCCGGTGCATTTCTGGTCGTCTAGAAAACCTGGAAACTATGCAGCATCAAATGGCTCAATTTCTGCAAGAGATGTCTAAGCCACAGGATAATTTGCAAACTTCCTTATCCACCCCTGGAGTACTAGCAACTACATCCACTTCAGCGTCTGGGAATACAGGAGGCAGGTCACCTCCCCACTTACATCTCCCTATGCCAAGCAAATTCGATGGCAATCCTAAACTCTGTTGCGGATTCCTAAATCAGTGTGATATACACTTCACTTTACAGCCTGACTGCAAGAACCAAAGTGGCTTACATCGTCTCTCTGCTATCTGGCCTGGCCTTGGATTGGGCTTCACCACTCTGGGAGTGTTCAGATCCGCTGCTGGATAACTACGCAGGCTTTGTGTCATCATTTAGGAGGATTTTTGATGAACCTGGACATACGGTATCAGCATCGTCTAGCATCATGACACTGAGACAAGGAATCCGTCCTGTCACCCAATATGCCGTGCAGTTTCAAATCTTGGCTTCAGAGCTCAGATGGAATGAGGAAGCCCTCACCTCAGCCTTTTGGCATGGCCTGTCAGATCGACTAAAAGATGACCTGGTCACCCGTGAGCTTCCTACTAACCTAAACGACATGATTTCACTTTGTAATAAAATTGACCTGCGCTTCAGAGAACGTCAGGCTGAAAATCACAGAACTGACCGGCAGAGGTAATTTACCCCTTCCTTTCCTACTCGTCCTATTCCTTCCCCTACAGATGAAGAGCAAATGCAGGTGAATCATACCCACCTCTCCAAAGAAGAACATCAGAGAAGATTACAGAAAAACCTCTGTCTGTACTGCGGAGAGTCAGGTCACCTGGTGGTCTCTTGCCCCCGTAAACTGGGAAATGCCAAATCCTAACTGAGCCTGGGGACATCAAGTTCAGAGTTATGAGCCCATCCCCAAATACTAAAGATTTAAAAATGACCTTAGCTTTGGATCTCAAACCTAAACCTGTCTTTGCTACTGCTCTACTTGACTCTGGAGCAGCTGGAAATTTCATGACTTCCAGTTTAATCGACAAACTACAGAATCCTTGTACACCTCTCAATCACGCGATTTCCCTGACCTCTGTAGATGGACGTCCTATAATGGAATAGTCACCAAGGAGACTCAACCAGTACTAGTCTGAATTGGGGCACTTCATTCTGAGTCTTTAAAGTTCTTAGTGATACCAGAGGCTTCTCAAGAAATCATCCTAGGTCTACCCTGGTTACGCCAGCATAATCCCAGGATAGACTGGTGTTCCATGCAGATTCTTTCATGAGGTACAGACTGTCATAAATCCTGTCTTCCCAAGATGCGACCTGTAAGAAAGACAGCTCCATTAATATCCTCAGCCATTCCTAAGGAATACCAGATGTTCGCTGATGTGTTTTCTGAGCAACAAGCAAATGTCTTACCTCCTCACAGAGAATGGGATTGTCCAATCGATCTAATACCTGACAAGATACCTCTTCGTGGTCGTACCTATCCATTATCCTTGCCTGAGACTCAAGCCATGTCCGAATACATCCGGGACAACCTGGCGAAGGGTTTTATTTGTCCTTCCACCTCACCTGCTGGAGCTGGGCTCTTTTTCATTGGCAAGAAGGACGGTGGCCTGCGACCTTGTATAGATTACTGGGGTCTTAATGACATAACAGTATCGATACCCTATTCCCCTGATTTCAGAGTTGTTCGATAGGGTCAAGGGCTCCATCATATTTTCAAAGCTAGATCTAAGAGGGGCTTATAATCTCATCCGTATTCAGGCTGGCGATGAATGGAAGACCACCTTTAATACCAGGGATGGACATTTCAAATACTTGGTGATGGCCTTTGGATTATGCAACGCCCTTGCTGTTTTTCAGAGTTTTGTTAATGAGATTTTTCGGGACCTGTTATACGTCTTGGTTGTTGTCTACCTGGACGATATACTAATTTTTTCATCTTCTGTAGTAAAACATCAAGAACATGTGAAGGAAGTTTTAACTCATCTGAGAAAGAACCTCCTTTACTGCAAGTTGGAGAAATGTGTCTTCAGTGTACCCAGTGTGCCTTTTCTTGGCTATGTCATCTCTGGTTCCAGTCTGGAAATGGATCCCAAGAAGGTACAGGCGATTTTGGATTGGACCCGACCTCAGACTTTGAAAGCCATCCAGAGATTGCTGGGGTTCACCAACTACTATAGACACTTTATCAAGGGATTCTCATCATTACTGGCTCCCATTACAGCCCAGACCCATAAAGGTGCCAATCCAGCCCTATGGTCACCTGAGGCAGTGTCTGCTTTCCAGCTCCTAAAACAAGCCTTTATTTCTGCTCCAGTCCTTCGACAGCCAGATCTGGATAGGCCTTTTTTTATTGGAAGTGGACGCGTCATCAGAAGCTGTGGGAGCAGTCCTATCCCAGCGTTATGAGGACAATCGAGTTCATCCCTGTGGGTTTTTCTCCAAGAAATTCTCGCCTGCCGAAAGAAATTACACCATAGGCGAACAAGAACTCCTGGCAGTGAAGTTGGCATTAAAAGAATGGAGATACCTGCTGGAAGGAGCAAAGTTTCCCTTCACTGTGTTTACTGATCATTGAAACCTCCTTTTTCTCAAGAATCTTCAATGTGTAAGTCCTCGTCTGGTCCAATGGGCAATATTTTTTGCCAGGTTCCAGTTCACCCTGACCTTCCGGTCTGGGTCACTTAATCAAAAGGCAGATGCCCTATCTCGATCTTTCCTCTGTGACGACAAATTAGAGAATCAACACAATACCCCTGTCTTGGAGTCAAGAGTGTTCACCACCTTACAGGTCCAGCCTCCTACTGGAAATCTTTCATGGCCCCAAAGGAAGCAGCTCCTCACTTGGGCACATTCCTCTCAAAGCAGGGCACTCAGGCACCCGGAAGAGCTTGGAGTTTTTAAAAAGAAACTATTGGTGGCCATCCATGAAAGCAGATGTATTGGAATTAATTTCTTCATGCTCCTCTTGTGCCCAGCATAAATCTTCTCGACAGGCTCTGGCTGGTGAATTGTTGCCACTACCCACTCCATCACGTCCATGGACGCATCTCTCCATGGACTTCTTCACAAATCTGCCAAACTCTCAAGGGTTCACTACTATCTGGGTCGTAGTGGACCGATTCTCAAAGATGGTCCATTACATACCCCTAAAGAAACTACCTACTGCTCCTGACTTGGCTCACCTATTCGTTGAACACATATTCCGTCTCCATGGTCTTCCTGTTGAGATAGTCTCTGACCGTGGTGTTCAGTTTACTGCAAAGTTTTGGAGGGCCTTATGTTCAGGTGAAATTAAATTTTTCCACACTTACCACCCACAAAGCAATGGCTCCACTGAGAGGGTTAATCAAGACTATGAGACCTTCCTGAGGATTTTTATGACATCGTCTCAAGATAATTGGGCTGCATTGCTGCCATGGGCCGAGTTCGCACATAATGCCTCCTACCACTCTTCAACAAATCAAACTCCATTTCAGATCATTTATGGTCTTTTCCCCCGCGTTCCTGAATTTCAAAGTCTGTCTGTCTTTGATGTCCCAGCCGTAGAAGACACGGTGCAGGATTTTGCTGCCATCTGGACTCAAGTGTGTGCTGACTTGGTGAAGGCATCCTCCCGTTATAAAATCCAGGTCGATAAAAAGTGTAGGAAGGTACCACGCATTCAAGTTGGAGACCAAGTCTGGTTGTCCACCCGGAACCTTCGTCTTCGAGTCTCATCTATGAAATTTGCCCCACGCTTCATCGGTCCCTTCACCATCATAGAAGTAATTAACCCCATGGCTTATCACCTTCAGTTGCCCCCATACCTGAAAATTCCCAACTCCTTTCACATTTCCTTACTCAAACCCCTGATGCTGAACAAGTTCCACAGAGTCCTTCCTGCTTCTCCCCAAGTCCAGACGGAAAGAGGAGTCGAGTTTGAGGTCTCCCAGGTCCTGGATTCCCATATTCGCAGAGGTCGTTTGCAATATCTGCTGGATTGGAGGGGTTATGGTCCGGAGGAGCACTGTTGGATCGATGCCCGAGACGTCCATGCTCCTGCACTCATCAGGAATTTCCATTCTGCCCATCCGGAGAAGCCTGGTGAGTGTCCTGAGGCCACCGAAAAAGGGGGGGGTACTGTCACGGCCAGGGTTTCTCAGCATGGTGGTTGGTGGGTATTACCTGTGAGGTCACTATGGCGGGGGGTGTCTGGCAGTGGCGCTGGTGTTTGGTGAGGGGCTTTGTCTGCGTGTGGTTCTGTGCGGGCACATTGTCATTCAGGGCTGATAAGGCCTGGCGGTGTTTCCGTTCCATTTGGCATGGGTGCCGCCATCTTGCCTTCTGACCATGTGATTCAACTGCCCAATCCTGGTGAGTCATGTGTTCCCTTTAGCCAGTCATAGCGTGGCACGGGGTATTTAGGAAGGTCCAGAGCCTTCCTTCATTGCCAGTGCAACGTGTATCTCAGCCTAGCTGAGAGGGAGTTCCCTCTTGTTACCTGTGTAAACACTACCTGCTTGTCAACTCCTAAAACCTGCTGGACTACCCTGCATCCTCCACTACCTTTTCCCTTGCCTGAGTGCCTGAGCCTGCTGACACCCTGCACCCTGCCTCCATTTCACTCCCAGCTGGACTCATTACCTCTGCCTGTATTTATTTCACTCCCATCTGGACTCATCACCACTGTCTGTATTTATTTCAGCTCACTAACCTGCATACCAGACTGCTCTTATCTGCCACTTTCTGCCATATTTCTTTTTAACAGAAATGAAACCTGGCCCAGTCTGAGAGGAAGATTTTCTGTTGAAATCCTGCTCCATATTCTCCTTGATGTAGTTGGACATTGCTTGGTTTTCATTCACTCATTCTTCAGGAGGAGCTTTGCCCGGTAGAAGTTGTATGGGACAGACTAACTCAATACATGGATGTTATTGATCTGCATTTCCAAGAGACATCTTTGAAAGTGTCGCTCTCTGAGTATAGATAATATATCAGAGATGGAAGTTATCACATGGATACCAAAGTTTACACTATGTAATTGCAGCTACTATTGAGCATTTCTGGCATTGGAATTCAGTAAAATACAAGTACACAGTAATTCAACTTGCAATTAAGTCTCTACACTGCTCACAAGGTTTTCTGGCTTCAGCAAGTTAACGACAGCAAAGGGTGAAGTTCAATGCAAACACATCAGTAAATGCAGGGTAGTCCCAAACAGTAGGAGCACACTGAGCTCTCAGACAGGTAGCAGGTTAGATGCAAGCCAAGGTCTAGCAACCGGAATCATATAAGAAAGGACAAGACAGAGGCAAGTCATATACCATCTAAAATCTGGTAATTATGATGAACAAAGACAGGCATATCAGTTACTCTACGAGGTCTAGTAAGGGTGTCTAAGTCCCAATGGACAAAAACAGGCAGCTCAGATGCAATGTGAGGTCTGGTAACAGGTTTCTAATTGTAAGTGTTGCTGAACAGCACGTGAGTTAGGAGTTAAACATCTGTGAGAAGAATAATCACCTGACAATTACTGTAAGATGAGGCGTCCTGTAATAACATAAAATAGCTGTACTTTCACTCCATTCTGTGCTTACTCCAAAGCACAGGCATTCAAACTTCTGTGTTATTCTTTCCAGCAACTGGAAACAGTGACATCTGTGCACAGGTGAATGACCATCAAACATCAAAAGTGCTCTGATGGGAGAAAAACATTAATGCAGGAGCCAGGAATAGCAGTATGCTCGTGTATAGCAGACCACTGATACTGACAACTGGCTGGGAGGAGTGACCTTAGGTAGGCACGGTGCATGCCAGTGAGTTCCTCATTCTAAAGTTTATGTTCCAATCCCAAATTGTATAATGTGGACATGGAGGTCCAGAACACGCTAATGGCACAAGTAATGTCTAAAAAAGAGATTAGATATTTATGTAAGGACATAGGTGCAAGTGTTTCCTGCTACCGCCAATGACATAATAACAGGAAACTCGGATAGTTCACAGGCAAAAGTGGAAGATTCCGTTTGGAGACAAATGAAAAGTGAATTAAATTCCCTGCAGCATCTGAATTCAGTAAAGCAAAGTAATAGAACCCTGGGGATAAAGCAGGGCAGCCATACTAGAAACAGTGACCCAGCCTGTCTTCTATATGAGTTAGATTCTGGGATTTCCCAGAAGTGAGGGACAGTAAAGCAGCAAGTGCCCAGACTTGGCACAATATAAATATAGGTTGTTTTAAAAAATAAAAGGTGCCCAGTGCTCTGTGATGATTAATGATCAGTGAGTAACTGGATGTGTCAGCTCTAATAATCTGTGCCTATGTCTGATTGGTGAGAAAACAGGGTATCACTGCTGACATCATTTAAATCCAATGCACAATATGATCTACACATACACAACTGAGAAATAAATGGATGTTATTCCAGCAAACAATTATGTAATGGTTACACAATAGGTAGGATGCCAAGTATGACCCTGTAGCATCTAGTGGGCTGTAAACTTCTATCTATTTACATAAGAAAACAATGCATTGTGGGGTATAAAACAGTTAATGTCTTATAATGAAGTCCAGATAAAGTTAACCTGGCACAATAATTAAAAATAAACTACACCGCTGTATTATAAATGGAACAGAGGAAGAACAATGGGCAATAATGGGTGAATGCTGTGTCTGTTCATCAGTCATTGCGTGAAACAGTTTCAAAGAGTCTGTCTTTCTGCAATGCTGCCACTAGAGGGAGTCAAAGGAACCTGGGCACAGACACTTGGCAGCAGGCAATGGACCCACAGCCCGGCACCTGCAGCCGCTCAGACTCACATGACAGACGGGATGCAGTCAGGACACCGGCGGGCGCTATGCCACCTGCCAATATCCGGACACTGAAAGCCCGACATGGGACTAAAGATAGGCATCGAAATCCTGATGCCTATCTTTAGCCCCACTACGAAATCCCGACAGCCAGCATACCGAACGAAGGTAAGCCGAGTGTCTTAGTTTCTAGCCGTGGGGGAAGGGTTAAGTTTAGGGACCCCCAGAGGGACTTAGGCATAGGGACCTCCTCAGGAGTGTTAGGGTAGGGAAAGGGGGGGGGGTTTGGCACTACTAGGGGGTTTAGGGTTAGGCACCCCCCTGGGAGGGTAAGGTTTAGGGTGCAGGGAGGAGGAGTAAGGGTTATGCATTAACAGGGGGAAGTTAGGGTTATACACCACTAAGGGAGGGTTAGGGTAGGGAGAGGGGAGGGTTAGGGTACTTACCAGCCCCATTCGGGATTTCCATATGTCGGTCTAGCCGCTGGCATTACATACCGACTCTTGACAGACACTCCAGCAGAGGAGCATGAAAGACCATGTAAGTGATTCCCTGAATAAGGGTCTGGTATGTGACTGTCACTCTCTGTACTTTGCAAGTTTCTATTTTACACAAGTCCATAAAACATATGAAAAGAGGCTCCAAAATATTTACAATAACAATTATTGAAATTATTTACAAATTGATTCTATATCAAAGTTTAAACTATACAGTATATCTATAAATTCATTTTATAAGGTGTTTTTTTTACTCTGAGACCTATTTTGAGAGAATGGCTGAATGTATAAATATGATTACAGTACCAAAATAATGGTCTTACCATGTAGATGTGCACGTCGCAGAGAAAACTGAGATTGGGACAACAGTTTGGGCGTGGCAGAGCAGAAAATCTCCCATGTAAAGTAGAGTGTTATAATGACAGCATTCCCTCTAACTTGATTGGACACACTAGATCACATGCCTGTGCATTATTTCCCAGCAGATGCTCACTTCTCAGTGTAACCACTCATCAGAACTACTTCCAACTGTCACATGATCATCTGTAAACAAATCAAACTATAAAATTCATTGGTCTGTTTGTTTGTTTGTTTGTCTGTCTTTCCGGTTATGCATTCTGAAACCAAAGCACCGATTGGGATGAAACCAATGTGAGGTAGTCCAGAGGGAGCCTGGGTTTTCCACTTGATGGATTTGGACAATTTAACATAATTTAGATGAAAATTTCACTGAGTGGTACCAATGGATCCCAGAAGACATACTTGGGAGTTTGAGGTCCCTGTCAGACCTCTTGTTGGTGTATGCTGGGCAGAAATTTGACCATGGGAGATTTTTCTGGGCATTCCACTTTAAAGGATTTGGACTAAAACTTCCAAGAGTTTTGGCATTGGATCCCAGAAGACATACTAGGGGGATGAGGTCCTAGTTGGACCTCTCATTGGTGTATGCTGTGCACAGCTTTGTCCCGGGAATGGTGGGAAGAACTTTGACCCAGGGAGTCTGTTCTGGGCCTTCCACTGTATGGATTTGGACAACATCACATCATTTGGATGAAAACTTTAAAGAGTAGTAACAATAGATCCCAGAAAACATACTAGGAAGTTAAGGTCCTGGTTGAACCTCCCATTGATGTGCTGGGCAGAACTTTGATCTGGAGAGCCTATTCTGGGCCTTCCACTGGATGGATTTGGAAAATTTCACAGAGGGGTTTCAATTTGTCTGGGATACCTAATGGAGTGGTTGAGGTCCCAGACAGATCTCATGACAGACTGTGCCGGGCAGAACTTTGACCAAGCCTGTTTTGTCCCTTCTACTTGATTGGATTTGGAAGTAATCACATAATAATACTTAGTAACTTGAAGACCCATGTTGGGTACTTCAACTAGTATATTTAAAATCAAATGTCCTGACTCAGTGACTGACTGACTCACTGACTAATTAACGCCCAGCCCATACCCCTGGACGTAGAAACATGAAAATCGGTGAGAACATTTCTTCCATGATGATACATTCAATTTCTAAAGGGGTAAAGAGAGATAAAATGTCTCCTGAACAACTGTGTCATCGAGACTGCAGCACAGTTCAATATTCAAACACCAACTGTCATCCCTAGTGCTGCCAAACATCACGGGCAGTTGGTGTGGCCCCCCTATTTCAATAGTGAGGAAAGGGAATGTGTTACTACAGAGGTGAGAGAGGAAAATGTGTAAAGCTGAAATATATATTTGCAGATGATGGTTGTCCATACACACTGAACAACCATCTCTGCCATCTGGCTTTGGGTCATGCCACGTCCCGCTCCTTGTCAACCTCCGCAGCATGTGTACTTGCCGTTGGCTGAATGCCCATACACGCAGCATGATGTGCAGATGATCATGCCCCCCACTGGCTGTGAGCTGGGCTGAGGAGCGCACAGTGCCCTCCTCCCCAGCATGCAGCGCCGCTTTGAGGCACTGCAAACATTTTTTCTAAGGGAACGTGAACCATGATTAGGCCACAGACCCTTCACCCAAGCTCGGTGTGACTGTCGGAGAGCCTTGAGCAACCTCTCCACTTCTAAAAACCTGTACTTTAGTAAATATACCACCAGATGCCAGACAAGGTAGTAAGTAAACGTGAAGGGAAAGAGCTCTGTAGATGCGACAATAGAATGCAACAATAGAATGCCTCCAACTCAGTCAGGAATAGATGCTGAGCACCTGAAAACTAGACTGGAGGCAGGATCATGAATGGCTGGCCGAGAACTTGACTGGAGCCCCAGCTAGACCCTGCCAGGAATCAGAATGGGGGTAAGATGTAACCAGGAACAGAACAAGGACATGTAGCAGCTGTATCAGGAGGCTGTACCAGAGCATTCAGCACATGAACCAGAGCATACAGCACAGGAACCAGAGCATACAGCAGAGGAACCATATCAGTAGAAGCTGTATCCGGAGGTTGTACCAGAGCATATAGCAGAGGAACCAGATCAGTAGAAGCTGTATTAGGAGGCTGTACCAGAGCATACAGTACAGGAACCAGATCAGTAGAAGCTGTATCAGTAGACAGGAATAAGAACTATACTGCACAGGAACCAATACGCTATTATGGGAACAAATGCTATCACTGTAGTGTCAGCAAAGAGCTTAAATACCAGTAAGTACAGAGCCAAATTACTAGCACCACTAGGTAACCACACCTGCATAGCAGCCCACCTTAATTAAAAGCAAGCTGTCACATGAGGGTATTACCATAGCAGTCACTGGTATTCTCACACATGCAGGCGGAACATCTGCATTGCAGCTCAGAGTGATGGAAAGCACACACAAGGACAGTCAGTGACTGACACTGGGCCTGGTGCAGAGTTGTACAGTAGTATACAGTGACAGGGAAGTGGCTTTATAATACAGTACACCTAATATACTATAGCAGCAGGAGGTGTCTGGCATAAAATGAAGGGTCCTCACAGTATCGCAGAACCAAGTGCTGCATCCTAAGATACAGCATTGACTCTTCTGTGAGATCATCGACAATCTGAGTGACCAGGAGGTTACTCTGATTGCCCCTTGCCGCTCCGTAGCCAACAATGATTTATACCAGGCACAGTCACCACCCCTGCTCTGCCATGTGATGGGTGATCCTGGGCGGCTATGCAAACACATGGAGATGTACCGCCTTATGGGTGTGTTATGGGTGTGCCCCGGGCATGTCACTGAAGTGGATGTGATGTCACACGTGTAATCGCTCACATTGGAGACCATATTCTGATGGGGAATCCGCACCTAACATGGGGCTGCTGCGATGCTGGGTATGTTCATGGCATGAGTTTGCCATCTGTAGATGCACACAGTGGGAGTCTCAGTAATTGCACACTCAGACGCACACAGATAAAGGACAGTACTTCTGCACTAGTAGCTATCAAACGATGAATATCAAACCCTTGCAGGAATTTACAGAAAAATATAAAACAAACAAAAAATTAATGAATTACTTTATTGTGGAGAAATCAGGGAATAAATGGCATCAGGCCAGTGGTTCCCAAACTTTTTTGAACCGCGGCGCTCTAGAGTACCAGAATTGTTTTCACGGCACCCCAAACATAAGTAATTGAGAAATTCAGAAAATAAATGTAAAGTAGTAAAATTAAGTGAATTGTGTGTCATCCTTAGGGTCAGTTATATGGTGGTGGACAGGTCTCCTCTTCTGTTTGTCCGAATATTTACATTACATTGACCAAAAATAATTTAATTTGGTGCTGGACCACCAACCTGAGGCACCTCTGCAAGTGTCCCAAGGCTTCCCAGGGTGCCACAGCGCACAGTTTGGGAACCACTGCATCAGGCTAAGCTTACATAACCTGCTCTCTGAATAACATTGCATGGTGCATGTATCTCTTTAGGAGCTGTAACCTGCAGGAAAAGTGTAACACTGAAATAAATTAGTTGCCTCATGTGTTTCCATTACATTAATATTGGAGCATCTGGTACTTATGTAACAAAAATCATTGTGAAGCAGCCATTTATACCTCAGGGTGAATGAGGACCTTGCCATAGTAAAAGATACTAACCAGTATACAAAATATATTTACTGCCTATTAAATGTGAATAGTTGAAGATAAAGGTTGAAAGAAAAACTCTCTTTTTAGGGGGCACTCTATTGCAATGTTGCGAATTGATAGGTTTATAAATACGTAACATTTAAACATTTATTAGATATACATTAAAAAAGATTGCATCCGCCATGTAGCATGTATGCGGTAAAGGTTCCAACACCAAATATTTAAAAATTTGTATATATCAATAAGTAAACAACACAAACATATATCAAAACACACAAACATATATCAATAAAAGTAATTTCACTGATTAGGAAAGCTGAGTGAAATATTCCAAGGTGATATCAGAGAGTAGGGTGATGATATGGTCATCAAATTGTATCTCTGAATACACCTATATGGTATTGAAACCAAGGTGATATAATTGTCACGGTAAATTGACTAATCCATACATAATCATGATTGGATAACCAATCAGTACCAGAATATTGTGACTATTCGGGTATATAAACTCTTTATTTTATTACGGTACAGTGATCAATCAGTTTTCAAAATAATATGGTTGTCAAAATACAATGATTATTCAAAGCGTTATAGTGGTACAATGACCGATCAGTACATCAGCAGACACAAAAATAAAACAGGGATAGAAAAAAATCAACTGTCTCTTCAATTAATAATAGATGTATCAAATTAATGTCTTATAAGGGTCTCCCAATAGTCATATGGTGGGAGCATGCATTTTTGGGAAAAACATATTGCACATATACAACGGTATCCCACAGGTCATGAGGTAAGTATAATTATTTGCACATTTGCTGATCATCAAGTAATCACAGACTGAGAGGTAAGTGATACCACTCCATATCATTTGCACTCTATATAGATGGTCAGTTTGACCTCACATCACTTATTAGTTTAACAGTTACATTTTCCCTCTCCCAAACCAATCTATTTTATTTAATTTTATGTATATCTATATTATTATTCATTTTCAATAACTTATTATCAAAAATCGTTTATCTAAATGGGCTTCATATTAACCTCAGACCGTTATACTTCAATTCTGATCTAGATATAGGCCCTCATTCAGAGCCACTCGCTATTTGCGGTCGTTCGTTCTAAAACAAGGGGTGGCTATTCAAATGAACCGTTCGCTGTTTGCGGTCTGTTCACGCCTCTAGGTCTGAACGAGCGAACAAAACTTGCGTTCGTTTTTTTGAAGAATACGCCCCCTGGCCGCTCGCATCCTACGTCATGTCCGCTATTTATTAGATTAATCGAGTACATCGACCAGGGTATGAACTGCTCACTATTCTTGTGGTTGGTTTTTGATAGAAAAAAATCAACTGTCTCTTCAATTAATAATAAATGTGTCAAATTAATGTCTTATAAGGGGTTCCCAATAGTCATATGGTCGGAGCAGCAGCATTTTTGGGAAAAGCATATTGCACATATACAACGGTATCCCACAGGTCATGAGGTAAGTATAATTATTTGCACATTTGCTGATCATCAAGTAATCACATTCAGGAAGGGCATGAATGTACACTTATAAAGTAATTTCCCAAAGGGCAAGAAGTAAATATAGTTTTTTTACACATATGCTGATCACCGAATAACTATATTGTAAAATAGCATCAGGTACCAATAGAGAACATAGAGTGAAATAGGAAAGAAATGAGTTAAAGTAGACTACTCCCATCTGTTAGGTGTCAAAACAGTAGCTGCTGCATGTCATTGTGTTGGAACAGTGAATGACATGTGAGCATGCTGTTAGGTTACTCAGGGGTACGAATAAGTATATTGGACATCTGCTTTTAGGCTCAGTCAGAAAAAGGGACCTGGTATGAATAGTGCAGGAGCCTATTCTGACCGGACTCTAATGACAGTGCCCATAAGAGAGGAGAATAAGTGAATATATTCTATAGAGTGCAGATACCATAGTACAGAATTGGAGCTAGTGCTGCTGCCACTCACATGCCGCTAGGGTTGTGGTGAATGATGAGAAGCACAGCCTTGTACACAATGATAGGAAGGAAGTGAGTTCTGGCTGCACTGTGACAAATACAAGGTGAGTAGTGTTCTGTCTGCCAAATGGGTATTGCAGAGCTGCTTACTCTCACATGTAGGCTGGTCACCACGTGCACCTTGAAACCAAGATTAAAAAGGGTACCTGAATGCTCATAGTAAAGTCGGCATGAGGTGAGAGTGATCGGATGTGTAGGGAGTCCAATTGTGTGCTGCTGATGGATATCCCGCCTGTACACAGTGGGAGTCCACTGGTCTGAGACGCGCATTTTGCTGCTGCTTCCTCCGTCAGATACCGGTGAAAAGAACACAGGTGATCTTTAACCTGTGTGTTAACCTATGGGAGAGCCAATGCTTTGTATGTAGTTGTGAGACGCTTTGTGATTGGTCCTAGTAACTTCTCTCCTTATTGGCCGGATTAAGGAGATAGAGAAAATGAGTCACTGCTTTCAGTGACTAATTGGAAATTTTCCATGATAGGATTGCCTTAACTTAAATCAGAAATTAATTTATAAAGATTATGGCCCTGATTCAGAGCCGGACGCAAGTGGCTGCTCGTTCGCTCCGAGCGATGTTTGCCCAACTGCGCATGCGTACGGATCGTAATACGCATGCGCGAACCACTCAGTGCGGCCGAAATTCATGTGCTCGCAAAATAGCGAATGCCTGATAATTTGAGTGACAGAAAGAGGCGTATGTGGGTGGTAACAGGGGAAGGTGCTTGAAAACGGGGAGTGGAGATCCGATCGCAGGCGTGCTTAAAGGTCAAAACGGGCGTTTTATGGGTGTGCATATTTAAAACAGCAGCGTCATTGACCACGTCACTGGGTTCTTTTATAGCCAGAACTGCTCGCAAAATTGTGGTAGCAAAAACCAACCACAAGAATAGCGAGCAGTTCATACCCTGGTCGATGTACTCGATTAATCTAATAAATAGCGGACATGACGTAGGATGCGAGCGGCCAGGGGGCGTATTCTTCAAAAAAACGAACGCAAGTTTTGTTCGCTCGTTCAGACCTAGAGGCGTGAACAGACCGCAAACAGCGAACGGTTCATTTGAATAGCCACCCCTTGTTTTAGAACGAACGACCGCAAATAGCGAGTGGCTCTGAATGAGGGCCTATATCTAGATCAGAATTGAAGTATAACGGTCTGAGGTTAATATGAAGCCCATTTAGATAAACGATTTTTGATAATAAGTTATTGAAAATGAATAATAATATAGATATACATAAAATTAAATAAAATAGATTGGTTTGGGAGAGGGAAAATGTAACTGTTAAACTAATAAGTGATGTGAGGTCAAACTGACCATCTATATAGAGTGCAAATGATATGGAGTGGTATCACTTACCTCTCAGTCTGTGATTACTTGATGATCAGCAAATGTGCAAATAATTATACTTACCTCATGACCTGTGGGATACCGTTGTATATGTGCAATATGTTTTTCCCAAAAATGCATGCTCCCACCATATGACTATTGGGAGACCCTTATAAGACATTAATTTGATACATCTATTATTAATTGAAGAGACAGTTGATTTTTTTCTATCCCTGTTTTATTTTTGTGTCTGCTGATGTACTGATCGGTCATTGTACCACTATAACGCTTTGAATAATCATTGTATTTTGACAACCATATTATTTTGAAAACTGATTGGTCACTTTACCGTAATAAATTAAAGAGTTTATATACCTGAATAGTCACAATATTCTGGTACTGATTGGTTATCCAATCATGATTATGTATGGATTAGTCAATTTACAATTCTATCACCTTGGTTTCAATACCATATAGTGTATTCAGAGATACAATTTGATGACCATATCATCACCCTACTCTCTGATATCACCTTGGAATATTTCACTCAGCTTTCCTAATCAGTGAAATTACTTTTATTGATATATGTTTGTGTGTTTTGATATATGTTTGTGTTGTTTACTTATTGATATATACAAATTTTTAAATATTTTGTGTTGGAACCTATACCGCATACATGCTACATGGCGGATGTGATCTTTTTTAATGTATATCTAATAAATGTTACGTATTTATAAACCTATCAATTCGCAACATTGCAATAGAGTGCCCCCTAAAAAGAGTTTTTCTTTTAACCTTTATCTTCTACCATTAATATATACTCTAAAGGCGAGCACCTCCACACTTGAGACCTATAATACCCAGACAAGGGTTTAATAATAATATATGTGGATTCATTTATACTAACAACATACTAATTATCCCTTTATTCTGTGCTTAAATTATTTCCCTGACTCCCCCTCCCCTGGTTTATGCAAATGTGAATAGTTCTGAGATGTTTAAGGTGCTTTAGAAGTATAATAGTAACGAGTGAGTAATTATGCTCATACACTGAATCTTTATACAGTACCTTGATACATATACAGTACACCCACGTTTTATGTAAGACATATTTAGCATTATTATTTGTATCCATTTTATATCTTCTATTTATTAACATTTATAAGCATCCATATTACTACGTATTATTACTAGAGATGTGCGCCTACACTCGTATTTTGGTTTTGGATCTGGATCTCCCCTGGTTTTGGATCTGAATCTGGTTTTGGATTTTTTTCCTTGATGTTTTGTTTTCGTGTTTTGGTTTTGGATCTGGATTTTTTTTTTTTTAAATAAAAAATAAGCTAAAATCACATAAAATATGCATTTTTTGTTCCTACAGTATTAATAACCTCAATAACATTTATTTCCACTCATTTCCTTTAAGTTTTGGTTAGCTCACAATATTGATTTTTTTCATCTAGTTAAAGGGCCAAAAGGTTGCATCCAGCTTGCTGGCTCAACACTGATTGATATAATTATTAATAGAGTTGAGGACTGTGCAAAGATGATGATTGGGATACTCTTGAGGTTTGAAGGCATGGGCCTTCATAGAGGACAAGGAAGTTGATGGCCTTGCATTATCATGATGACTGCTGGCGGCAGCTACAACATGTGGTTCTTGGCCTTGCTCTCCTGTCATGTGATAGCCCTCCATGTTTTCTGCGGTCTTGAAGCAGTGTCACAAGCACCAATAGTGTAGCCAAGGTGCGGTTACAAAATTCACACACGTGCAGTCGTGCGCACACAAAAAAAAAATATACAAAGGACACTATTTTTTTTTTCCGGGTCCAGAACTTGGGCCCAGGGCATAGATTGATGATGACTGGAGTCGGGCAGCACTAGGTTGCGTTGCTGTATCTTGTGTGGCTAAGCCTAACACACACACACACACAGGAAATAAATAGTCAAAAGACACAATTTTTGGGGGGGGATTCGGGTCCAGAACTTGGGCCTAGAGCACAGATTGATGACGACTGGAGTCGGGCAGCACTAGGTTGCATTGCTGACTTGCTAGATCTTGTGCGACTAAGCCTAACACGCACAGACACACAGACTATTATTAGAAAAAAAAAACAATTGATTTTTATTTTTTATCAGCTCCAGAACTTGTGCCCAGAGCACAGATTGATCAGGACTGGAGTCGGGCAGCACTAGTTTGCAACTTGTGTTGCTGGTTGGATCTTGTGCGGTACTGCGGTTAAGTGTAACACGCACAAACACAGAAAAATATAAAAGACACTTTGATTGATATTTTTGACTATATATACATATATATATATATATATTTTTTTTTTGAGCACAGAACTTGGGCCCAGATGGACACAGCACCAGCCCAGACGTATCTGCAGTTCTGCACCAGCCCAGATGGACACAGCAGACATGAAAAACACCAGTCCAAGACACAGCAGACAGCACAGATAGCACAGATAGCCCAGATGGATCAGTAACAGCCCAGATGGACACAGCAGACAGCACAGTGACAGCACCAGCCCAGAATGGATCAGCAGTCACCAGCCCAGGACACAGCAGACAGCACAGTGACAGCACCAGCCCAGAATGGATCAGCAGTCACCAGCCCAGGACACAGCAGACAGCACCAGCACCTCTCCCAGCACTACACTACCCACCCTCCCTGTTCAGTCTCCACAGCCAAAGTGAAATGGCGTCCGTCGCGTGGTCCCTTATATACTACATTGATCATAGAGACGAAAGCTTGCGAACCATAAGATTTTGTCTCTATGGTTTTGCCTCAATTTGAGAGATCCGAGTAAGGCGGGAACATCCAAGCCTGCTTGTATCCGAACCGAACCCGCTCATCGCTAATTATTACTATTAAAATTAATTCTAATACACACTGGTCAATATACCTCATAGGGGAATACTGGCGAGCCTACCATAATAAGCCACAAAGATTTCTTACAAATATAATTTTGCATAGATAACAGTGGATACTGCCAATACGCAGATTGTGGGGTTCATGTACTAATAATCACAGTACGGCCGCGATTATTATGTATCCAACTCACAGGGCATATTTTCATTTTTGAAAATATTCCGGCTATGTACAAAGGGGAACTCGCAGGGACAGTGTTTGCAGTAACCGCTCTGCCTGCGAGTTATATCCCCGGCATTTAGGAGAAGTCTTTCACAGAAGTCCTCATTGATAAGAATGGGGACGGTGATCTGCAGCGATAATTAGCACTTCTGTGAAATTTCTGTGAAATCTCCTGCATTGTGCTTTTAGTACATGGGAACACTACATAAAATTTTGCAGAAATGGCAGTTTCTGCATAATTTTATCAAACAAACAGATTGATACATAGGGTCCCTATAAATGTAAAGAGAAATTGGCCTGGGACAGTGTTGTGTAATTTTCACACACATCAGTGTACCCTAATGTGCATACCCAATATATATATATATATATATATATATATAATACGGATAAATGTGTAAATAAACCACAAGAAAATTTTGTAACATTTATGTGTGATAATTCCCTTATCCATGATAACAGGATCTATGATCAAATATTTGGGAGACCACGTGATACATTAATATTTGATGTACTGACTGCTAATTCCAACCACATCACTACACCTCTGTAGTGATACTCTGACAATTCACATTAAATGACCAAATGTTGTGGTGTGTTATTAGTTTATATTATTATACTGTTGAAAATGTAACACCCCCTGTGTCATAGAGGTGCACTTATGAGTAATAGGGAATATTTATATCCTAGAATATATTAAACTATATAGTATAAAACAACATTATAGCATATACAAAATGAATAGCAAGACGGACATTTTTTAATTGTGTTTTTAATCTTTATTTCTTCACTTGTCACACACTAATTATGTGTATGAATTATATTTTTTATTCTTTCACTGGATGCGGTATACAGTTTCAATTAACCTAAAAAAAGTTATCTCTGTAGTGCACCAGGCGAAAAGACAATACCCTTCTTTTCTTTCTGTGTCATAGTTAGACGCACGGCTAGAAACCAGAGGAATGACTGATATCAGCATTAGTATAAAGTCACAGTCAGATGCATGGCTGGACACCAGAGGAAGGACTGATACCAGCATTAGTATAAAGTCACAGTCAGACGCACGGATGGACACCAGAGGAAGGACTGATACCAGCATTAGTATAAAGTCACAGTCAGACACACGGCTGGACACCAGAGTAAAGACTGATACCAGCATTAGTATAAAGTCACAGTCAGACGCACGGCTGGACATCAGAGGAAGGTCTGATACCAGCATTAGTATAAAGTCACAGTCAGATGCACGGCTGGTCACCAGAGGAAGGGCTGATACCAACATTAGTATAAAGTCACAGTCATACACACGGCTAGTCACCAGAGGAAGGGCTGATACCAACATTAGTATAAAGTCACAGTCATACACACGGCTGGACACCAGAGGAAGGACTGATACCAACATTAGTACAAAGTCACAGTCAGACGAACAGTATTACATAGCACTGACTGCAGCAAGACCATGTGACAGCCTGTGTAATCTGCCAGCAGGGATAGGAGCAGGCAGCCCTTATAGTGGGGGACCATGAATTAGGGTAATGATTCTCCACGAGGAAATTGCTGGTGACAAAGTTAATGTTTGTATCACACGCGCACGCTGGGGGAGTTTTCGAGTACCTAGAAACCCCCCCTGCCCATTGCTCCATTCGCCGCCAGCCCGACCAGCTTAACAATCTTTTTTTTAACCAAGACTTCCTGTTATACTGCCTGGGCTGGCTATAGGGGGAGCTCAGCGCAGAAGCCCCACCCTGTCAGTTTCCATAAGGGCACCGTCATGACCAGCATATGAGAGCATGAGTGCGCCTGCCACCGGGTATAACTGTATTCCACTGCTGCCAGCGCTGTTGAGTCTCGGAGCCACACGCCGTAGGTGGGGGTGCGAGGGGGCTGCTTAGAGTGGGCGGACTACTGTATTTATTTGTAGATCAAGATAGGTGATGGGTCTCTGAGCGCAACACACTCAAAGCAGCTGATAATCACTAAAAAAAGGGGGTATCCCTTACCCCAAAGTATAAGATACAAAATTAGAATTAAGTGACACTAGTCATATTGCATTTTATATTTATATTATACACTCTGCAGCTTTATATCATATATGCATTTTGTGCCCTAATTGCTGCTATACTATATGCACTTTATTTTGCATTCCGTACAATTTCTATTAATGTTATTGGACTGGTTTCTAAGCTAGTTCATGTGCTTGATATATACGTTAGTCAATTTATCGATTCATGAAATATTTGACATAAAATACAGTTTATCAGCGATCACTGGAGGAAGTTATTATTAAGTACACCTTTAGCGCTATTTGGCTAAGTCTGCATTCGTGTTTTTAGGTAAGTGCTGGCTGCGCTGCGGTGTGTATGTAGGGACTACTACTGTGGGCACTGCATAGGGGGGACCACTACTGGGGCACTGTATAAGGGGCATCTATATATTTATTTGTGGCTAGATGATTTGGAAACTCCCCTTTCAAAATCCTGCATTTGCCACTGTGTATGTACTAAGAATTAGATCTCCCAGCACCATAAATAACCAGTTTTACTCACTGTTAAGGTTTCTAATTCTAATGCTGCTGTATTCTGTCCCCTAAAATCCATTCTATTTAAAGTATTTGACTTATGAAAAATGTTTAATCCTCATATGTTATAATTAACTTGTATTTCATAGTAATAAATATATTGTACAGGTCTGTTGTACTGTGGTGTTTCTAGTCCCCTGGATCTAGTATGCAGCAGTTACATAGCAATTGTTGTTAATGTGTCAGCTGATGTAGATACTGTACAATATATCAAAACAATAGTATGTGCTGATACAGTTTCCATAGGCATTGCTCAGTGCGTTACAGGGTCAGCACAAGGGTGATTCCTGTCATATCCTGATATAACCTTTGATTTTATTCTGATAAACTGTATGAGATTGTATCTCAGCTTGTCACACCAGATATCCTGATAATAAGTTCTGTAGCTTACAGTAGGTGTCAATAAGTTGGAAGAAGTATATACAGTGGGTATATACACATTGATTTGAATATCAATTTAACAGGAGTTTATTACAGTAGTAATATATCACGGTATCCTTTTTGGCTATAGCCCCTGAATTTCATCTATGTAAATACTATTATGCACAGCCTTCTATATTTTCAGAGGGCTAATCCCCCTTTACTATGCTTGTTAGCAACTATATCCTCACGGGAAGCAGTCGGGAAGCCGATGGATGGAATCCCGACTGCCAGCTCCCCGACTGCTTAATCCTGGCAAGGTACAAATGACAGGCGTCGAAATACCGACACCTGTCATTTTACCTATGTCGGGAGCCCAACACCCGGCTTACCGATTGAAGGTAAGCTGGGCACTGGGTGGGGAGGGTTAGGTTTAGGGCTCCCGGGGGGGACTTAGGGTTAGGCACCCCCCCGGGAGGTTAGGTTTAGGCTAGGGGGGTTAGAGTTAGGGGACAAGGAAGATGACCTGCAATGAACTCTTTCTAGCGGAGGTGTAATGCCACAGCTGGGGTAACCTTTCACTGGGTCCTCGGGCCAAAGCATGCATCACCTGACTGCTAGTTAGCCCAGCCCGGGGATTCCTGGTGAGGTGTGGACCCCCCAATTAAAGCTGTTTCCACTGTCAAGGGCACCCAAGGCCTGGGTGCCAGATTGATTGTGTAAAAAATAGATGAAATAATATTGTATTTCACAGTAGAACTAGAGGTCCTGGCCAGCCCCCCCTTATGCTGGTACTTTGAGAACCACAGGTACAAGTTAGACACAGTACAAGTGTCACGACCGGCTGTGTGGACTCCCCTACAGAGGGGATGAAAGCTGAGGTCCCGGGCAAGGAACCTGAGGAGTGGGGCCTGTATGTAAGATCTCCTCATCCACGAATACCAGATGATGGTGAGACCTGACCAAAGGTGTGGAGTCTAAACAGCCGGGAGGTATTCATCAGTGACCCCTCCAAGCAGGATATGGGTTTAGCTGCACCCAGCTGGCAGGTCGCGGTCCTTTGGTCAGGTGTCTGGTATCCCCGGGAAAAGAGATCCTACTACTGTTGCCCTGGAGAACTACTTCTGTGGGAGAAGACTGTACCAATGAGGAGATGGTATTTACTACATAGGATGTCTTTTGACGCACAATTGCGCCGGAGGTGGCACTTGAAATAATACCCAAGAAGGTGGTTTGGACGCAAAGTTGCACCAAAGGGTGCCGCTAATAGTACACTCCGGGGTGAGGTCCAGATGCACAATTGCGCACCAAGATGATACTAGATGGGACGCATTTTTGCACAAAGAAGGGGCAGTGGTTCCGCACTCGGGCAAGATGTTATGACGCACTGTTGCACAAAGGATTGTTACTTGTAGACACATGGAGACCACAAAAGGGGACCCTGGAATGAGGTAGCAGCAGTAAACACTGGATAGCGACAACATTGCACAGGCAACTTCCTTCTGTCTGGAGATAGGCTTTATACCCTAAGGTAGCAGATCACAGGCGGACAGCATCAGCTGACCATTACCATGCTACCATTGGGTAAAGGGCAGTCAGATGATGTGAACTGACATGGCTGCGTCCATGACGGCTACCACAGTAATCAAGGCATGGTGCAGCACACAGCTATCCACATGGCACTAGGAATAATGCTCAGCACGTCACCCGCCGCTGCACCTGGCGTCTGACCACCCGTGGGTTCAGGGGAAGCCGGCACCGTGGTGAGTAACGGCCATTCCTAGGCCGCAACCTGACAACAAGTTTATTACGCTCACACATAATCACCTACAATCCCTGTAGCCATTCACACCCACTTCTCCATTTAGCATCCACATAACCTGTTATACTAAATCCATGGTACTATGTCCTTGGTTCAGGTTTTCTCAGTTTGTTTATACTGAAGATGCTGGATGCCTACATGGACTGAAGAGGACGGAACAAGGGGTAGGTGAGTATGGATTTTGATGATGTATTTCCAGTCTGAAACCGGTGTTTATTCTGGGCTGTCGAATGTGCTTCATGGTGTCACTGCTGGAAGTAGAGTGGTAGCCTAATAAGGGGATGTGGGTGCGTCCGGGGGTTAAAGCCAAAAATATAGTGGTGTCAGCTGTTAATACCAATTCCTATCCTCTGTCCTCCTTCACCTTTCTCCTTTCCACCTCATTACCCCTATATAAGCTTAATGTACACACACAGGTTATATGGGGCTGATGAGGTGAAACTCATGTGACTACAACCTCCCAATGCATACAATGGTCAGAAATCACCTTATGTTTTGCCCACGCCCATTAGATGGAAGTTGGGGTAGAATTACATCGGTAGAAAACTGCCCAACTCCCGGCGTTGATAAAAATTAATTAATTAAAAAACTGTCTACAGTAATAAGCTGCAAATGCTTGGAGTTTGTTGTGAACTCCAATACAAATAGATCTATAAAACAACACAGGCACTGCGCTGCAATCACTTGTGACTATGTGGAATGAGCTCTCTTATAATAGGACAAACGCTGTGTAAATAAAAAATAGATTTTACTTCTGAAAAATAGATCCAAACAGTACATCCAATACATGAAACATAAAAAGACTTGACATATAAATAGAACAATGAATGGAAATTGTAGCAAAAGATATATAGTGGCAAAAAATGAGTCCTCTGTTGAACAAATATGAAACAGTTGGAATGTAGCAAATCAGTTCAATCGGATCATATCAATAGTAAATGGAATAGTACTGGATGTGTCCTAGTACAAGCTGTTTATAGATAGTGCATTCTGACGTGCATACTGGACAACTAGATAAGTTGTATTTGTACCTGTATAAGGTGGAATGAGCCGTGCTGGCGTCCCAGCGTATTGACCTTAAATTAAATCTCTTGTTTTCTCCATGACTAATCCATTGACAAGATTCTTGCCTGGAGTAGGCCAAATGGTAAGTACATGTAATGTGAATAGATGCTGTGTTGATTGACAGCCAGGCCGCTCACAGCCAATCAGCAGCTGGTTTCTATAGTAGTGGCCGCTGATTGTCTGGCGTCCCTGCAGGAAACCTTGTGGGTCCTGTCACTTGTGAAGAAGAGCTGTATGGGTATACACATACAGCTCTTCTATGTCCGTTACGGTTCGGGATAATGCAGTTTATGATTTTCAATGCACAGTTTGGTACTGGAGAAGAGGGCCAACTGGGTTAGGTGAGTATGTTTGGTTTTTTTGGAACAATCAGTGAGATTCTACTGGTGAAGAGGACTGAACACCGGGAACAAGGTCAGTATAGTGTGTGTGAGTGTAAGCAATTAATGTTGACTTTCTACGGTGTGTGAGTAGTGTCTCTATATTAATATTTTCTTTACAGGGGACTACAGGTACAAGTGGCCCCTTAATGCCCCACATGTTGGTACTTTTGGTACTCCAAGTATCAGCGTGCAGGGGAGGCTTGCTGGGACCTATAGTCCCCTTATAAAGGACAATATTACTGTCAATCTATCTTTTCCAAAACTAATATCTACCCCGCACCCACTGCCCAGGGGTGTGGGGTATAGCCGGGACTTTAGCACTTTCTTTGGATTACCTGGAGAGGGAGGACCCTTTTATTGGGGGACCCCCACTTACCCAGGAATACCGGGCCTGGGCTGACTAGCATGGGGTGTTGAATGCTTAGGCAAGGGGACCCCGTGACTAGTGTCACCCAGTTTTGGCATTACACCCCTGCTAGTAAGAGCCTGTTGCTGGTTGTTGAAATTATGGGGGACCTCTTTTTCCCCTGTATTTTCACAGCAAGGACCAGCAAAGGAGCCTGGTATTGGTTGTTGAAAATATGGGCGACCTGTACGTCTTTATTTACTCATATTTTCAGGAACAGGACCGGCTCACACAGACCGGTGCAGGTTGTGCTTTTTGGGTGAGGACCCCACGTCATTTGTTTTCTTTATTTTAACACTTTCATACACATAAAATACTAGAAGCCTGCTAAAATTGCCAGCATGAAGAAGGTCTATTATCTTGTGGATGTTGTGTTCGATTTTGTGTTTGATTTCCAATGTGATAATTAGTAAATCATGTATCCTATGTTGGTCTATGTAAAAGTAATGATGTTTAGAAGATTCTTGATTCTGAATGAGATTTGGTTTTATATTCGATTTCACATTTGATTTTGACTTTAGTCAATTCTGATGTGTTAAATCAAATGAAAATCGAATGCAAAAATAGCTAAAAATACATAATAAAACAAAATTGTGTGTATATACTGTATGTATATATATATATATATATATATATTGTGATAACTTGGGGGTAATTAGCTTGGTAGATTGGTGTCAGTGGTGCAGTGATTAGGTGCAGAATTAGAGTTCACACATGGCATTCCAGTAAAATAAACAGAAATTGTGCTTTACTTCCAGCATGTGAATTCAGGAAACAGAAATAGAAGATAATAAACAACCTAGCCCTTGTTTAGGGCACTAGCTCACTTCTTGAACCCTCTCTATCAATGTGCAGCTAGTCTGCCAATAAAGTCTCTTCCTGCTTCTCTGCAGGTCTATTGCCGGCTCCAGCCTGACTGGTCTGCCTTCTCATCAGCCCACACCTAAGCTCTCTCCACAAGGCAGAGACAGGTGAATCACCACTCAGTATTTCTACCCTGTGTGGGAGGATCTCTCCAATCCCACACAGAATCTGCTGCTCACCAACGCCATCTCTGGTGATACTGCCACAAAAAAATAAATAAATAAATAAATATATATATAATATATCCATACATATATAATATTATTTTTATAGGAGGCAATCCTATTGAACACATCCATCTGATGGTAATAAAATATGTTGCAACTTTAGTTTCTTCAAAATGGCGACTCAATTTGCTTAATCACAATGTATCATCATCCCAATAGCAACTTATCACTGACATTAGGGATATTAACAATGAAACATTTATGCTAAAAAAATCAAAACATTTGAATGAAAATCAGACACTAGCTACATATTTTATATGCAGGTTAAAGTGACCAATCTACTAATTTCACAAAGGGGACTATTAGGGGTAAATTTACTAAGAATCGAGTTTGGGTGAGTTTGCTAAATCATGCGAGTTTAGCCTGTTTTTCAAACTCTCAAATTTGCTAAGACCAAACAGGTGTGAGTTTGGAAGTGAGTTCTCTCTTCTCACTGCTCAAACTCATGTGAGTTTGCAAACTCGACTAAACTCACCATCGGCCAAATTAGGAAATACTTTACATGAAAAAGATGCAATTTACAAATTTACTAAGAATCGAGTTTCCAATCTCGTGTGAGATTGTAGCAAACTCACTGTGATATTGAAGTTTTAAACACTCACCTCCTGAGCTGCGAGTTTGGCAATGTACATAGATCAGTGTGATTTGTGTATGTTTCTGCCTATATACCTAATATACAGTGTTTTTATACAAAAAAATTACATAGGGTCCGCCCCAAAAGCCAGCCAGTCCTGGTTCCTAAAATGACGGGCAACAAAATGAGTAGGGTTCCACCATAATTTAGGTACCAGCACCAGGCTGCAGGGCCAGTCCTGGTTTTCACTATAGGGGAAAAAATTGCGTAGGGGTCTCCCTATAATTAAAACCAGCACCGGACCCAAAACGACCTTGGTGTAATGCCACAGCCCAGAGAACCTATTACCAGGTCTCCAGGTCCAAAGCATTCTCACCCCAAGTAGCTCAGGCCAAGCCGGGGATCTCAGGGAGGTGGGGACCCCATAAAAAGGGATCCCCCCCTCTCCCAAAACCCCAGGCTTTGTCTGAAGCCCGGGGCTCTTCCCCGCACCCCTGGGCTATGGGTACGGGGGTAATAAAGTGGAAATCAAAGTAAGCTATTGTATTTTACAGTGGAACTACAAGTGCCAGCATGCCTGCCCTTTGGCACTTGTGGAACTACAACTGTACCTTCAACTATACATCCACTATAAAATAAATAGTTAAACAAAGACAGTACACACACACCGTATACAGTAAAAGTTTAATACACACATACCTCACTCACACATACTTACCTGCTGCCCAATGTTCCCATGAAGAAATCCGTGTGGAATGACCCGCAAAAAAGATCTTATACTCACCTCCATTCTTGCGCTGGTCTCCATAGCATCCATGGGGGTATTTGCAAAAAAACAAACTGAATACCCGATCCATATACTTACCATTAGCGGTGTATGTGTGCGACCACACACACCGCTAACCGGCTCCCGACTGTTCAGTGAGAACTGTCAGGAGCTGCCAGCCAATCAGCAGCTGCTCTATAGTTAGGCACTGCTGATTGGCTCTGGCTCCTGACAGTTCTCACATGGGCTGGTCAGTGTGTCAGGAGGCAAAAGCCAATCAGCAGATGCTTTCTGTAGAACAGCTGCTGATGAGCTCTGTCTCCTGACTCACAGAACAGCCCACGTGGGAACTGTCAGGAGCAGGAGCTCTTTGAGGCCGCACTACAGTTAGCAGGCGCTTATTGGCTGGCGGCTCCTGACAGTTCTCACAGAACAGTTGGAAGTCAGTTAGCGGTGTATACAACCACCACTAATGGTAAATATATGCATTTGCATACAGTTTGTTTGTTTTGCAAAGACTCCCCTGGATGCTATGGAGTTCAGCGGGAGGATGGAGGTGAGTATAGGATCTTTTTTGCAGGTCTTTCCTGACAGATTTCTTCATGGGAACATTGGGCAGCAGGTAAGTATGTTTGAGTGAGGTATGTGTGTATTAAACATTTACTGTATAAGGTGTGTGTGTGTGTACTGTCTTTATTTAACTATTTATTTTACAGTGGAGGTACAGGTGCCAGCCGCCTGCTTGCACTTGTAGTTCCACAAGTGAAAAAGGGCAAGCATGCTGCCACCTGTAGTTCCACTGTAAAATACAATAGTTTACTTTGATTTTCCACTATACTACCCCTGTACTCACAGCTCAGGGGTGCGTGGAAGAGCCCTGCACTTTAAACCAAGCCTGGGGTTTTGAGATAGGGGGTCCCCTTTTTTGGGGGTCCCCACCTCCCCTGAGATCCCCGGCTTGGCCTGAGCAACTTGGGGTGAGAATGCTTTGGCCCTGGAAACCCAATCGTTTTTGGTGCTGGTTTTAATTATAGGGGAATCCCTACGCATTTTTTTCACCTTATAGTTAAAACCAGGACTGGCCCTGCAGCCTGATGCTGGTACCTAAATTACGGTGGAACCCTACTCATTTTGTTCCCCATAATTTTAGGTACCAGGACTGGCTGACAAGTCCGGGGCTGCTTACGCTTTTGGGGGGGGACCCTAAGTAGTTTTTTTAATATATTTTAACCCGTTTTTACAGGTAGAGCACACAAGCAGCTTTCACATATCTCACTGATACGTGCAGGCTGCTTGCTCGGGTGAGTTTTGCAGAGAGAAAACACTGCAATCTGTGTGTAATCTCATCTAATCTCATCTAGTAAATTTTGTGAGTTGTTAAAGGGTAAACTCAACAGAGTTTCCGCGAGTCAAAGTGAGTTAAAAAAAAAGAAAACTCGACCAAACTTGTCCTTAGAGAGAAGACTTTTTTTTTATTTCATCTCTGGCTTGAAGTCAGACCAAGGAAATGTGTTGGATGTGTTGGATGCTGCCTGGTGGTGACAGAGGATCATTCATCTGGTATTAGAGAGACTCTTGCAGGGGAGGATAAAGGGGATGTAGTTAAGTTACCGGCGGCCGACATCAGAATCCCGACCCGGGACTGAAGATAGGCGTCGAAATCCTGACACCTATCTTTAGCCCGACGACGAAATCCTGAACAAAGGTAAGCAAGGCCCTGTAAACTGTTTGCTGTGAGGAATAGGGTTAGTTTTAGGGGCCCCAGGGGGAGATTAGGCTTAGGTACCCCCAGGAGGAGGTTAGGGTTAGGCAACCTCCAAGTAGGATTAGGTTCAGGATCCGGGAAGGGAGGGTTAGAGTTAGGCACCCCCAGGGGGAGGTTAGGGTTAGGCACCACAGAGGGCGGTTAGGGTTAGGCACCACTAAGCAAGGCTGTAACTAGAGTAGTGCGACCTGTGCCATGGCACAGGGCACTGCAGGGCAGGGGGTGCTGTTTGGGCCTGTCAATTTTCCTGCTTATTATCATTCTCACTTGTAGCTTCCTCTTCTTTTATCCCCAGAATCCCCTGGCTGCCCCAGGATTACCCCTATCTCTTCCCTGGCCCTTCCCTACGATGCCATGGCCCTTTTTTAGGTGCACTATCTTATGTACCTATTTAAAAAATGGGGGGGGGGTCCGCCAATGCTCTCTCTCTGGCACAGGGCACCAAAATGTCTAGTTATGACTCTGCCACTAAGGGAGGATTATGGTTAAGCACCACTAAGGGAGGATTAGGGTTAGGCACCACTAAGGTTAGGGTTGGGGATAGAGGGGGAGAGGGGTAAGGTTAGTATATGTACCACCACTATCGGCATCATCATCCTTATAGCATTGGGATATGAACCGGCGGCTATTCAGCCACTGGGACTTCATACCCATTCTGGATAAGGTATCATTACTCTATATAGGAACAATATTCCACATGATTCTAATGTATGTACATTATGAGAACCTTTTTTATACCCAACTGTGGATATTGCATGCTGATGTTTTTATTGTGTGCATGTTTTTTATTTATATTTTAGGTCATCTAATAAAAAGGCAAAATGCCAGGATCTATTTTCCTTTTGTGCTTGTTTCCATGAAGTCTGTATAAAGAAAGTTGTGAATTTATCATCAAGATTTGAGTATTAGATGCAATATTGTGTGTTATATTCTGAGATGTGGACAATTAGGATGGATACTTGCTGTAAAGAAAGTGATTTTATATATTGTTACATTTACTTCTCATTTCACTGATTAACTATTGATTCTCTTCCTGAACAGAAGGATCGGGCTAAATATTATAGCCTACAGGTTGTGGAAAATGCTGTTATTTTGGGGAATTTGGCCACAAGATTTAAAAAAGTATATTTTTTTTAAGCCAAAATCAGGTTGGTGTTACCATTAAAACAATTACAGCATTAAAAGCTGCGGTTAAATCACTAAAATATCAGCACTTCCTGATACCATCATCAACGTGTTCCCCGAGAGTCTGCACAATCTTTCAAAAAAAGGGGCAACCATATAAAAGGCAAAACCAACCTGGTTTTGCCCTTTAAATGATTGCCCTTTTAAAACATTGGGCAGTCTTGCTGGGAATTTGCAGATGCCTACATTGCACAAACTATTACATTTACCACATAGTCACTATTAGTAAGTTGTGTGCAGGGGGATTAGTGCCTAGCACATGAGTGTCTCCCATACTTTAATAATCTATCTCTCTTTCATCTCTAAAGTTTACATAGGTCACATAAATCATCCTGCATTTCTTATATAAATTGTTTTACACTTAGCTCAGGCTCTACTGCCATTTAGTGACTCCATTTATTATTTATTATTTTAATTTAATTATTTTTGAGATAAAGGTGTAGTAGAATATCACGGCATGATGAGTTTCTTTCATAATATGTTTAGGACTATTAACTGTACTGTATGTGAGTCTCCTTATTCTATCCCCCATTTTTTCAGCATATTTATCTAGGAGAGGGATCCTAAGGATCTCCTTTTGAAAACAAATGTGATTGTGTAGCCAGTAGGTGTAGCCAAATATATATATATAATAGCTAATACTATAAAGAGATGACATGGGAGACAAGCTCGAATAAGCTGCAGAGCTTGATATATTTGGCCATATTGTAGTCCCTATAGAAATCTCCTATATCTGTTGCAGCACCCGTTTATTACTGTACTGTACTGTACATACCCCCGATAAGGAATGCAGGAATTGTATTATAATGTTTCTAAGGATTTTCATTAATATATATTTAATAAATATTCTCCACTGTCTCTAATCAGTCACCCTGTTATGTGGTTACATGAGATTGTTATTAGGAGACAGATTATTCTCCATGTCTGACACATTTCTTACAGAAAGAAGAAGGAGGTTTTTGTACAGCTCTGTATCACTGTGGGCTCTATTTACTACAATCCGCATATTGAATGTGGATTGTAGTGTGATATTACCGACTGAATTCGCATTGCGAATTCAGGCAATATCACAAGGATTTACTGTAAATCCCTTGCAGGGACAGAGCTTGCGATAAAGCTCTGTCCCTGCGAATCCCATCCGCACTCTAGTCGCGGTATTTTCGGAAAAAATACAGCGACTAAGAGCCCGCGCATGCACCGATCGACCACCGCTACTACCCCCCCACCGACACTAAGCCCCGCCCCCGGCGCTAAAAAACACCCTTTTTCACTTTATTTTAGTAAAAATAATGTTAACAAATAGAGCCCTGTGTGAGAGGGTAACTCCAATACTGCTGACAGTAATATTCTGCCTCATCTTCTGCACTCACTCCACTAATGGTCAGTGTGAATGAAGTTCCAGATCCAGATCCACTGAACCTGTCTGGGACTCATGTTGGTTGGTTGGTTGCATAATAGATAAGAAGCTTTGGAAGTTGTCCTGATTTCTGTTGGTACCAGTGTAAGTAGCTGCCTATACCAGCACTGGCTGTACATGAGATGGTGACTACTCCTCCTGGTGACACAGAGATATAACCTGGGATCTGAGTCATCACAATCTCCCCACAGGACCCTGAGGATTAGAGGAGACACAGTCATTACTGATACATGTCTGTATATAGTCATATAAATCCTGCTCTGATTATTTATGTTACATGTATAGATTCCCCTACAAAGCATCATGTAATGTCCCCAATCTCTCACCCTGAATATAAATGACTATCACAGCCAGCAGGTAACTGTGAGACACCATCTTGCTGTATCTGGGCTGTCAGATAGACACTATAAGACGTCTCCTGTACAATGAGATATATATAGAGAGTGACAGGTGAGATGTGACAGGAAATACCCCAGAGACTGTGTATGGAAATGAGATGGAAATTCTGTGGTGACAGATGATGGTGAATTAGAATACAAGCAGAATACAAGCTTGCATCATAGATAAGAGGCTTTGGAGGTTGTCCTGATTTCTGTTGGTACCAGGCTAAGTCGTTGCTTATACCAGCACTGGCTGTACATGAGATGGTGACTGTACCTCCTGGTGACACAGAGATATAACCTGGGGTCTGAGTCATCACAGTCTGCCCACAGGACCCTGAGGATTAGAGGAGACACAGTCATTACTGATACATGTCTGTATATAGTCATATAAATCCTGCTCTGATTATTTATGTTACATGTATGGATTCCCCTACACAGCACCATGTAATGTCCCCAATCTCTCACCCTGAATATAAATGACTATCACAGCCAGCAGGTAACTGTGAGACACCATCTTGCTGTATCTGGGCTGTCAGATAGACACTATAAGACGTCTCCTGTACAATGAGATATATATAGAGAGTGACAGGTGAGATGTGACAGGAAATACCCCAGAGACTGTGTATGGAAATAAGATGGAAATAAACTACCGGTGCATGGCAGAGATTGTACGTTGATCCAGGGAAATGTTATAAAAAATTGTTTTTCTTTTCACATACAAGTTACGACAATTTATTTAGAATTTAGTGGAGCAGTGTTATACAATATATAGGTCCCCATTTATCAATCAGTTTTAAGAAATGTTTATCTTGTGACATATAGAAATGCTGCTTCTGCTATTTAATATCCCTTTATATCTGTTTTCCTTCTCTTTTTAGCAGTGCTCCCATTTATAGTCTATGGCTAATTGTATGTAACAACGAGTGGTATTTTGCAGTGACGTGCGGTGAGGCCAATGGCTGGGGAGGCTGTTGCTGCCTCATCTCTCATCACTCTGCAGTCCCAGGGAGCTCCACAATGCTGGTGACTGTTAACTATGAAAATGATTACAATAAAGAAAGAAGATGTGTATAAGTTATAAATATCTCCTTTGTATTATTCTAATCATTTTTATAACAATCTGACTGCACGACCCTGGTGTTCTGACCTTACTGCTCGTTGTCTTATTTGGATTTCTCTTTGCTACAGCTGCTGTTATCTAGGGCTGACGACCGCTATGGACCCAGCTGGCAGATTCAGAATCCGGATCTTTGCCCACAATTCACTGCTTCCGCCCTTTCCTTCCCACTCTCCTCCCCTTTCATCCGACGCTCCATCTGCTAGTCTCCATCCCCTCCATGTTCTTTTTTTTAATTTTAAAATATATTTTTATTGTTATTTTTTTTCTTTATCCAGCGGCACCCCCTTCCTTCCTGGCTCCATCCTGCAGCAGCTGGCAGACCCCTCTCCCGCCCTCCCACAGCAGCTGGTGGTACCCCCTTCCTTCCTCCCTCCCATGGCAGCCAAGCAGATGGATAGCTACTGCAAGATCCTTCCAAGGCAGCAGGGGCAGCCTCCAACCCAAGCAGACAGTATCGTGTGCCAGGCTGGGAATAGAGTTTGCTGCTGCTGCCGGGCAGTAATACTGGAGATGAGCCGGTCAGGTACAGATGAAGCAGTAGACTGCTCTTCCGGTGATTACATTAAAATAAAAAAAATCACTTGGCAGCACTTTTTAAAGACAGAAACAGCTCTCCTTGGTTTTTAAACACTTGCACTCACCGGAGAGCACCTCAATGATGAATTCTGGTTTAAAAAGAAAAACTTGCGACGAGCACTAATGCAAAATATTATTAGTGAACAAAATCATTGATAAATTGAGCCCATAGTAAATAATGGACTATAATATTTCTAAATTGTTTATTATTCATGATAAAAATGTGGATTTATGAAGAATGAATCACAGGACTACTCATCAAAAAATGATAAGGATTTGATAAATATGCAATTGAAGAACATGATTTATAAATGATGCCTTTGTTACCTTAGATGTATATATGACAATGCAAAAACATGTACCATCTTTTTTGATAAATCATTTTCTGTCTTTTGTGGGTTATTTTGATATGTTTTATGATAAATAAGACAAACTGTGACCAGAGGGTGGAGATTATCCCATATTCCTGACAATTGGACACTGGGGGATATTTATGAAAAATAGTGCAAAGAAAAGCATTGGTGCTGCCCATATTTACCAATCCTGTTCTGTCACTTTTATCGAGTAAGAAAAAATTATAGTAAGAAGGTCCTGTCTTTTATGTCTACTATTCCTACCAAGCTATAGCTTTTTTCTATCGTACATTAAGGGGTATATTTACCAAGAATCGAGATTGGTTGAGTTTAGTTTTTTTATCTTGATTTGCATCGCTGAATCTCGGGTGATTTTCCCATTTTTCATCTCTCAAATTTACTAAGAAGTGAGTTTAGCTGAAAGTGAGTTGGCCGATGGTGAAGCAGATCGAGATATCTCCCCCAAGTTGCAAGTGAAGACGAGATTACTCACACAAGATTGCAGTATTTTCTCTCTGCAAATCTCTCCCGAGCTAGCAGCCTGCACATATCAGTGAGATATGTGAAGGCTGCTTGTGTGTAAAACCTGTAAAAGAAGAGTTACATTTTGTTAAAAAAAAAGATGTGGGCCCCCCCAAAGCATAACCAGCCCCGGACTTGTCAGCCATTCCTAGTTCCGAGAATTATGGGGAACAAAATGAGTAGGGTTTCACCATAATTTAGGAACCAGCACCAGGCTGCAGGGCCAGTGATGGTTTTAAATATAGAGGGAAAAAATTTTGTAGGGGTCCTCCTTTTTTTAAAACCAGCACCAGACCAAAATCGACCAGGGTGTAATGCCACAGTCAGGAGACCCTATTACTGAGTCTCCAGGGCCAAAGCATTCTCACCCCAAGCCAGTCAGGCCAAGCTGGGGATCTCAGGGGAGGTGGGGACCCCCACAAGTAGGGGTCCCCCCTCTTCTGAAACACCAGGCTTGGTCTGCAGCCCAGGTCTCTTCCCCACACCCCTGGGCTGTGGGTATGGGGGTAGTAAAGTGTAAAATCAAAGTAAACTATTGTAATTTACAGTGGAACTACAGGTGCCAGCATGTCTGCCCTTTGGCACTTGCGGAATTACAAGTGCCAGCAGGTGGCCGGCACCCGTACCTCCACTGTAAAATAAATAGTTAAATAAAGACACAACACACCTACTGTCTATAGTACAAGTATATTACACACATACCTCAATCACACATACTTACCTGTACCAGCCAATCTGTCCTCTTCTCCAATGTAAAAATCTGTACGGAATGACCTGCAAAAAAGATCCTATACTCACCTCCATCCTGGCACTTATCGCCGTAGCATCCAGGGTCTTGTTAAAACAATCAGTGGCAGCTTTACATGTAGCAGCGGCTCATTGGCTGGTTCCATGTGGGTCCCAGCCAATGAGCGGCATAATTTTCGAAACCAGGACTGGCTGGCAAGTCCGGGGTTGGTTATGTTTTTGAAGGGGGACCCTATGTCATTTTTTAAACAAAATTAACCCTATTTTAACTATTTACAGCCAGAAACAGACACAAATCACAATGTTGCTGTCATCTCACCCGAGCTTTTCATCCCGATTCTTGGTAAATTTGATAGATTGGCATCTCGAACCAATCTCAAATCTTAGTAAATTTACCCCTAAGACTTCCTTACCTTACGGGACATTCACCATGGGCATTACTAAATGGCAGACCTGCTTTCCAGATCTAGCAGAAGCTGACAATTTGTACACTCTTCGGTATTCTCTTTGAACAATTGCTGCTACTACCTATAGACAGATGTTCTACAGAGTGTTTTATAGAAGTTATCTCTCCTCCCAGTGTTGTCACCTTATAGGTATCACTAATTCCTCAGTGTGTCCAAAATGTACCCATTTGGAAGCATCTTTATATCTCTGCCTATGGGATTGTAGGGTCATTAAGAAATTTTGGATTGATGTGAGACAATTTGTGTTAGCTGACCTAGTTAATTTTCTTCCATTGACGCCGGAATGAGCAGTGTTGGGATATATCCTAAGAACAACTAGAGTTTCTAAGGGTTTAAAAAAAACTATTGTTAATTATTTTGGCTGTACAGTAGCTAAAAAATGTGTCCTCCAACAACAGTTTCATCCTGCCCCTCCTTCATTAGCCATGTTCAAAGAAAAATGATCTTATGTCTTCAAAATGGATTGGGTTGACTCCTCCCTTATATATCATTATTATATTTTTTTGTCATTTTAATATTTGTATTTAGAGCTCTACCTAGTTGTATAGTGGTATATTATCTATGCATATGTGGACTAGGAACCTGATCAACTCCAGTCCTCTATTTAACTGATAGGTATTAGTACCTTTATTTGCATTTATTGCATTGTATGTGTTTATTCTTATGTAGTATTGTCTATGGCCCTCATTCAGAGCCATACGCTCTGAGCAGAGCGCACGCTCTGAATGAGGGCCGCCCTCCATAAAAATGGAGCGTCCTCCTGGACGCTCGTATAGCTGTGGGTCACCACCCACAGCCTATACGAGCGTGCATTTTGATGGCCGCGATGGTCGTGACCATCACGACCATCGAAACTGCGAGCCGGAGCCTGCGGTTGAGGTTTTCAACCGCAAGCTCCGGAGTGATTTTGGCTCTATCAGAGCCAAAATCACTCCCACTGACATCACTAGTGATGTCAGTGGGCCGGCTTCTGACGGGAGGAGTTCCCGTGGGAACGCCACCGTCAGGGAGGCATGCCCCCGGCACGCCCACCAAAGGGGGTGTGCTGTCAATCAACATCGACAGCACGCCCCCTTTGATCAGACACAACGAGCGAAGGACTTTCCTTCGCTTGTCGCGTCTGGCGCATGCGCACGACGGAGCTCCCTCCGTCGTGCGCATGCTCAGTGCAGTACATCGACCCACTTGCGAGCGGACAGCCGCTCGCGAGTGGGACTGAATCAGGCCCTATGTCCCAACATTACTAGAGCGCAGTGTTTTCTTGTTCTTTTGGTGTCAGTGAGGTTGACAATCACCTCTTTCCACTGCTGCATTGGTAATAGATTGCTCTAGCTTATTAGCGCTGGGGTTTTTTTTCCTTGTGTGACTCCTCCCTTTATAAGGAAATGATAACAGACCTTTTTTTTTCAATTTAAGAAAGCTTTAATGATACTTTAAATATTGATATTAAGGCAGACACAACATTGTTTTAAATCAACACAATGGTATAAAACTACAATGCTTCTAGAAGACCCCCCAATTACCTACACTAAAAGACAGTGATGGCCCGCCTGTGCATGCAGGGCTCATTTCTTCTTTCCATCTTATCCCCCTTCCCCTATTATCTTCCCTCCTCTTTCTATGTTTCTGTCTGTTTCCTTCATTAGGTTACATTATGTTTTTTATTCTCATACTGGTTGGGAAAAAGAGAAAATAGTGGTGAAGTATTTTGCTCAGCACCACAAGCTGATAATATAATGCCTGTTTATTGGTTGATGCTGATGGACCAAGATGAACGTCAATTCTGCACTTCACTTTTTTTCCCACTTTTTGATGTACCTCAAGATAATTTTTTACTTTTTGATACATGCTGGAACTTTTTGTCCATTTCACTGTTGCCTTGATACTGTGAATATAATATACTTTTGTGTCATATGTATGTTATCCTGTACTGAATTCCTTCTTTTCTCCTTGTTTACTTCAATAAAAAATATTTTTGAAAAAAAATAAGAAATTATAGGAAGCATCTGATAAGTTGCTATGGGCAACTCCACTATTAGCATTAGTTTGACAACTGTCACTATTGTGTCTCACAGTCTATTTTTAAGTGGAGCATGAGAAACCTGCTCTGATTGGCTACTCGCATATTGACATAACCTATATGGACCTACTAATAATAACCCATAACAGTTCTTTTATAACCCATATGTGTTATCAGTACTCTCTTTTCTATTTAAAGTCCTATGGTCAGGTTAGTGTCTCCTGGGTCTATTAAGTATCTGGAATGGACTAGTCTGGTGATACAAGTTCCAGGCAGAAATGTTACTGTTCTAGCAATGACAGCAGAACTTCCTGCTGTTAGGACTCTCTATAGTTAGCAGCACTAGCTGCAGTACATCTTTTTATACCAGAGATGCTGCTCTTGGGAACTATTGGACATGTACATTTCAAATGTAGGAGTTACTGTAATCTCCACCCCTGCATGATCACATGCTGTACTGACTTTATATTCCAGCCCCTCGTTATGCATCTTGCTGGTCATTGGATGTTTTCTCAGGAACTATGGGACATATTATGAATAGGACACATCCATGGCTCCTTCTCTGTATGGCTGCAGCAACCACAACCGTCATCATTAGTATCTGGGCTTGCAATCTGGATCAGGCACATAATCTCCATCTGCTTGCCACCAATGAGATTGGAAGTCAGCGACAGACTAATTACACTCAAACAAGACCGAGCAGGTTGTGTGTCCATATGGTCGTCACCCAGTCACCACCCAGAAACGCCAATTTCACTGAGAGAGTGATCATACCGTCTACACTTGCATTCACCGTCCATAAGATTTGTCTGGTGCTTGCGCAGTGGACAATTCCTTTCTACTGTGCATGTGCCGGGGCAGGTATCCATGAGCTACGGCTGCATTTCCTCTTGTGTCTGGCTCAGTATCAGCCCTTCTGAGTCGATAGAGAGAGAGAGGATGGGGAGGGGTTTTCAGTGGCATCACTACGGGGGTGTGGGGACTGTGGGCCACACCAGGTAACACCATCCAAGGGGATGACACCAAAATAGCAGAGCTGCCCCATGCTTTATGTGATAAACCAATAATTTCCTCTGGTCATTTGTATGATAATAAATTTCCCAAACTGCAACTAGACTGGTAGTAACTGGCTGATACTCAGGGGGAGCGGTATCACACCTTCTACAGAGGACAGATAGAGAAGTTGCCATAGCAACCATTTAGGAAGCAAGATGTCATTTTATAGATAAATGATAGCTAGAAGCTGATTGGTTGCTATGGGTAATACCTCCATGTGTCCTCTTTAGAAGGTATGATACATTTCATCTTAAAACCAACACAGAACTTGATACCATTAAAGCAGAGACAAGCTGTGCCGGGGGGCAGGGTGCCTTCTGCCCCCCGGGTCGGTACAATTTTAGTGTTACGGGGCCGCCAGTTGCATTAGGCACCTGGAAGACATGCAGAGGATGCTCCCCGGCCACTCAGTTTGTGTAACAATGATATTCAGTGTGGCCATGCTTGAAGCCCTTGTAAAAAAAGTAAGCAGCCGGGGAGCATCTTTGGCATGTCTCCCAGCCATCAGACATATGATTAGTGGCCACTCAGTAGTACCCCAATGGCACCTGCTCCACCTCCTGGGGCTCCCTTTCTCCCCACTGGCATCATTTGCTTCTAGCCTGGCCATCTCACATGCACCGTTTTCCAGGATTTGTGTTCCACTATGGAACGCAAAGTGGAAGCTGTCATCTGCTCCCTATAGTGGACACTTCAAAAATTATGATTGGCTACAAACGAGGGGGAAATTTAAAAGATTGGTTGGTCCACAACGATGTTAACAGTGGGACCGCCAACACTGAACATTTCTTAACCAAAAAACCAGGTTGCTACCGCTGCACTGGTTGCACCACTTGTGGCTACCTAGAAACGGGTCCGGATGTTGTACATCCACATTCAGGAAAACGCATACCTATCAAACATGTCCTGTCATGCACCACTAAATACATCATTTACATGATTCGATGCCCTTGTGGACTAGTCTACATAGGCAAAACCACCTGCACAGCACGTATTCGAATGGTCCAGCACCGCACTGCAATAAGACATTCGTTGGAAGGCAAAGAAGTAGACCAACCAGTGGCACGACATTTCAAGAATCTACGCCACTCCTTATCTACCTTGGTCTATAAAATAATTGACCACATCCCTCCAAACAAGAGGGGCGGGGACAGAGAGAAAAGACTTCTCCAATTAGAAACCTATTGGATCCACAGAATGAACACTGTGTCCCCTTTCGGACTCAACGAACAATTGTCCTTTTCATGCTTCTACTAAAGTAACAGTTGTATTTTTCCACAGTGGAACATCCATAATACATACTGGGTATAATTTACCCTTATATTGTTTTATATGATCATATATGATTATTCTAAGCATCATCCTTTTGTTCTCCATATTCTCATATTTTTCCTCATGTTTACGTTGTTTCTCCATCATCCTTTCGTTATTCCTATCCCTTTGTTCCCATTCCCAGTGAATGTTTTTTGTCTCAACTGGCCCTTATGGGCTTGACCTATATTCTGGATAACATATACCGTGATTACAGTCATTCTGCACTGGAAACGCCTTATACCGTCTGATCTTTGAAGCTAAGCAGTGTAGGCCGGGTCAGTACAGGGATGGGAGACCTCCTAGGAATACCTGGTACTGTAACAAGGTAATATCCATGGTTTCAATTTGAGACAGCACATCCACACTCTCTCATTTCTGTTCCTTATATTTTTTCCCCATTTGACTTATTTTTTATTCATTTTTCGATTGGTTACCTGCATAGCTCTGCATTGTTGAATTGTACAGCAGCTAGCTTACTTACTCTGTGACCTCACTATCGGCTCTGTTTATGTAGTCACACGGATGTCTCAATTACTGACAGATGTTCAACCTATATACCGATATGGGTTTAGTTATAGTGATACATCCACCATTGAAGAGTTTCAATAGTAATTTAACACGCAAACAAGCATGTATTTAACTAAAGGATTGCACCAGTATCACTCATCTCCAATGGTTGTTTCATGGATTGTAACCATGGTGACATTACTCTCTCGTCCTGTCTCTCCACAGCTCTTGTTTGTTTACTGAATGAGTTATCTTTTATTCTTTATTTTTTATTTATTTTTTACTTTCATTATTTGTTTCTATTTTCATGTTTACATATGCAGTATACACTGCACATTTGTCTCGTGTTTCTGCACTAGATTGATTTCACTTATATGTATTATGTATATGTTTATCACATCTTGTCCTGCCCATATTACCTGCATGGCATCTCCGCGCACCTTGGAGCTTTTACCCTATTTTCTGACATTTTCTATTGCCCATATAGCTTTTACAGCTTAAACATTATGTTACCCACCAGATATTATCTTTTCACTTAGCCTGCATTTCATCTTTTTACCCCACGCAGTACTCAGACGCCCCAGGGTTGCCATGGTAACCCATGGAGACGTCTGACGCAGGCGCATTACACGATAGTCACGCGACAGCTCCACTAACCGGGTTGACACGGCAACCTCTATGCAGCGCCTGGAGCTCCAGACGGCCGCGTCATCAAGGTAGCGCCGGCCCCGCCCCTATGACGTAGTTTCACGGGCGGGAGGCAGATGAGATGGGCATGGACATTATGGGATGTCACTGGGTATTTAGGTAAGATGTGTTGTACTTCACTGCCGTTCTTGATAAAAGTCACACCGACTGAAACGTTGGACGCTGATCTCTTGGAGTCGTGAGTCTCATTTATTTTTCAAGTCCTGAGAGTGCCGCTGTTTTTCCCTATATACTTGGTTCATACACCATTAGAGGGCACCCAGGCAGGTACTGACTACACTGTGGAGTGCCGGCGTTACTTCTATATATATATATATATATATATATACAGAACTGTGGAGATATATATATATATATATATATATATATATACACAGTATTTATATATATATATATATATATATATATGGCTGCCATCAGAAATTGTGGGGCCTGGTACTGACAAAATAGGCAGGGCCCCTCCTCCCCCACCCTGCCAATTTTCATATTCATTGAAATACATTGAAATACCTGGATCCACATAAAATATAAAATAGCCAGATCCACATAAAATACATTGAAGTACAAGGACCCACATAAAAAGCCAGAATGAATGGAAAGTACATGACAGGGAGAGGTTGACCTAGACATGGTAGGGGAGGGGTGGCACAGTTCAGAGAAGGCTGGACCTTAATTGGGGGCAGAGGACTGGGAAGGCTGGCTGGACTAGGGGGGCACAGTGCTGGCTGTACTTAGGGGGTGGCACAGTGCTGGGTAGGCTGGATGTGCTCAGTGGGGGGCACAGGGCTGGGTATGCTGGCTGTACTCAGGATGGCACAGAGCTGGGTAGACTATCTGTACTCGGTGGGTGGCACAGTGCTGGATAGGCTGGCTGTACTCAGGTGGCACAGTGCTGGGTAGGCTGGCTGTACTCTTGAGGGTGGCACAGTGTTGGGTAGACAAGCTGTACTCGGGGGGTGGTGCAGTGCTGTGCAGGCTGGCTTTCCTTGGGGGGGTACAGGGCTGGGAAGGCTGGCTGAACTAGGGGAGCACAGGGCATGGAAATCTGGCTGGACTAGAGGGGGGACAGGACAAGCAAGGATGGCTAGACTGGGAGGGGTGCGCAGGGAAGGCGTGCTGGCTGGATTGGGGGGCAGGGAAGGCTGGCTCGGTGGAGAAGCACAGAGAAGGCTGGGTGCAGGTAAGGATCAGTATATTTACCTGTCACTAGCAGAGCCGTAACTACACTTTTTGGTACCCTGTGCCAGAAAGAGCATTGGTGCCCGCCATTTTTCAAATAGGGACATAACACACCCTAAAAAGGAGAATGGCTTCATGGGGATGGCCAGGGAAGAGATAGAGGAGGCCAGGAAATGCTGGGAATTAAATAAAAGGAAGCTACAAGTGAGAATGATAATAAACAGAAAATTGAAAGGCCCAAACAGCACCCCCTGCCCTGCGGTGCCCTGTGCCATGGCACAGACCGCACTACCCTAGTTACGGCCCTGACTGTAACCCTAACCACAGCCTAACCCTAACTGTAACCCTTACCACTGCCTAACCCTAGCTGTAACCCTGAGCCGTAACTAGACTTTTTGGAGCCCTGTGCCAGAAAGAGCTTTGCGCCCCCCCCCCCTTTTTCAAATAGGGATGTGACACACCCAAAAAAAGGGAATGTCCTCATGGGGAAGGGCCAGGGTAGAGATCGGGGAGCCCAGGAGATGCTGGGGATGAAATAAGAGGAAGCTACAGGTGACAATGATAATAAAAAGGAAATTGACAGGCCTGAACAACGCCCATTGTCCTGTGGTGCCCTGTGTCGTGGTACCGCCCGCAATACCCTAGTTATGGACCTGCTGTAACCCTTACCACAGACTAACCCTAACTGTAACTCATACCACAGACTAAACCTAACTGTAACCCTAACCACAGCCTAAACCTAACTGCACCCCTTACCACAGCCTAACCCTAACTATAACCATTACCACAGCCTAACCCTAACTGTAACCCTTACTACAGCCTAACCCTAACTGTAAGCCTAATCAAAGCTTAACCTTAAATCTAACCCTAACTACAGCCTAAGCCCAACTATAACCCTTACTACAGCCTAACCATATCCATATGCTAACCCTAAGTCTAACACTAGCCACAGCCCAACCCTAACTCTAACCCTTACCAAAGTCTAACCCTAACTGTAGCCATAACCACAGCATATCCCTAACTGTAACCCTTACCACAGCCTAACCATATCCATAAAATAACCCTAAGTCTAACACTAGCCACAGCCTAACCCAAACTGTAACCCTTACCACAGCCTAACCCTAACCATCGCGACCATCGGGCCTGCGATGAGACACTTGTGGTAGGGTCTCGTTCATCACAAGCCCCAGAGAGCTTTCGGCTCTAACAGAGCCGGAAGCTCTCCACTGACATGTGGGGCCGCCCCCAAATGGCAAGCATTCCCTCAGGAACAGTTTGGGCAGCCACCCCCCTGGCCCACCTACCAAAGGGGCCGAGCTGTCACTCAACATCGACAGCTTGCCCCCTTTAGTGCGAGACCCAGAGCGACGGAATGCCCGTCGCTAGCCAGCTCCGTCGTGCGCATGTGCTGTGGGCCACCATTGACCCGGTTGCAAGTGCTCAGCACTTGTGACTGGGTCTGAATCAGGCCCAGAGTGTGCACCTGCATTTCCCTTATTTATGCATTAGAATTATAGGTCTTATGATGCGTACACACGGTACAATAAAAATGCACGATTTGAACAATAACAATATCGATAATATCGTTATCATACAAATCATGTCTTTTTTTACCCTTCCAAGCCTCTAAAGACCTGCGATGCATAGGCATGGATGGATGATAACAATATATACCATCGCCCGTGCATGCAGGACAACCTGATCGATATCGACCAGTTTACTATAGGGACCCTAGATCATTGATCGCGGGTCGTTATAGTCGTTGGTGGGTTGGTGCTGTGCTGGATGATCGAAATCGATCGTCCAGCACACCAGGGAGGATGCAGGACGATCAGACAGCGATATCATTATCTGATCATACTGTCTGTATGCACCATTAGCATAGTAGCACCTCTTACAGAGTCAGTGGAAATGATGGAGTCAGTTGCCACCGGGTGCCAGCCCAGAAGGGGGCATCTGGCTCCATAGTCTCCAGGGTCCCGGCCGTTCCACCTGCACCTTCCGCTTGCTTCATTCTAACTATGGTAAAAAGAAAGCCAGAGGAGCCGCTGAGCTGAGTGCCAATCAGTATCAGCGGCGCTCCTCCTCCGGCTCCAGTGCACTCTGTGGTTTCGGCACCGGCGGGCCGCGGATGTCACGTATCATGTGACTGCCCACGACCTCACCCTGTGCCTGCCCCTTCTGTCTGAGGAGCCTTCGACGACACTGCACCTGCAGCAGTCCGGACCAGATTGGAGAGTGGAGAGTGGCCGGGAACCGAGAGAGAGAGGATGCCGCTAGCCAAGAGCAGCGGTACTCACGCAGCACTGCAGCTTCTCAACTCACACTGCCAGGGATCTCATGGCCTGGATGAAGCTGTTTCAATGATAGGCGGGGCAGGACCTGGGGAAGGTCCTCTTTCTGCCCCCCCCGGCCAAAGGTTTCTTCAATGAGCCCGACCAGAACAGCTGCTATCTGAACAGCCACATACAGGTGAACCACCTCTCTCTAAATGCTGTGTGTGCGCTGCTGTGCTTGCCACCCCTGGCCTCCCTGTGTCTGTATGTCACTCCTTGTGTGTGATCCTTCCCTGCTGCCATGTGTGTGCTGTGCTGTATGTAGTGTGTGTCATCCTTCCCTGCTGCCATGTGTGTGCTGTGCTGTATGTAGTGTGTGATCCTTCCCTACTGCTATGTGTGTGCTGTATGTAGTGTGTGTGTGCTCCCTGCTGTCATGTGTGTGCTGTATGTAGTGTGTGTGATCCTTCCCTGCTGCCATGTGTGTGCTGTGCTGTATGTAGTGTGTGATCCTTCCCTACTGCTATGTGTGTGCTGTATGTAGTGTGTGTGTGCTCCCTGCTGTCATGTGTGTGCTGTATGTAGTGTGTGTGATCCTTCCCTGCTGCCATGTGTGGGGTGCTCTATGTAGTGTGTGTGATCCTTCCCTGTTGCCATGTGTGGGGTGCTCTATGTAGTGTGTGTGATTCTTCCCTGCTGCCATGTGTGGGGTGCTCTATGTAGTGTGTGTGATCCTTCCCTGCTGCCATGTGTGTGCTGTGCTGTATGTAGTTTGTGCGCTCCCTGCTGCCTGCAGCACGTGCTATATGTAGCATACTTGCCTACTTTTGAAAAAACATTTCAGGGAGATTGTGAAAGCAGCACCTATGAGCACGTGTTACAGTGGGCATGTACTGATAAATCTGAGAGGCGTGTCCTAAACCTGACTTACATCCAAATGTAAACCAGCCCAAAAGCAGTTAGTAAGATCTGTTTGTTGATGAAAACACACTAATACTTTTCAGAAATTCATAGGGATCAATGTGCCTTATAATAACCAATGCAAGGAAATTACACTAATGATCCCACTGGAATGTATATCTCTATTTTTTAATATAACAGCTTCATAATGGGGGTAAGGATGAAATGAGGGAGATTGCTAGACTCTTCAGGGAGACAGGGAGATTGCTACTATTTCAGGGAGTCTCCCTGACAATGAGGGAGAGTTGGCAAGTATGATATGTAGTGTGTGTGATCCATCCCTGCTGCCATGTGTGTGCTGTGCTGTATGTAGTGTGTGCACTCCCTGCTGCCTTGTGTGTGCTGTGCTGTATGTAGTGTGTGCGCTCCCTGCTGCCATGTGTGTACTGTGCTGTATGTAGTGTGTGATCCTTCCCTGCTGCCATGTGTGTGCCGTGCTGTATGTAGTGTGTGCGCTCCCTGCTGCCTTGTGTGTGCTGTGCTGTATGTAGTGTGTGCACTCCCTGCTGCCATGTGTGTTCTGTGCTGTATGTAGTGTGTGTGATCCTTCCCTGCTGCCATGTGTGTGCTGTGCTGTATGTAGTGTGTGCGCTCCCTGCTGCCTTGTGTGTGCTGTGCTGTGGGGGTCTGGCTAGAGAGAAACTCAGGGATGGCTGGAGCTAGATACACACGGGGGCTGGAGCAAGCCGAAGCCTACGGGGGAAGGGGGGGCACCACCACCTATTTTGCCTCCGGGCATCTGGCATAAACTTACGCCACTGTACAGAGTTTAATATTAGGATGTGCAGTCCAGCTTCCCATTTTTTCTGGCATATTTATCCAGTCCTGATAATATTGCACAGAATTTATTATCATTACATATCATAGCAATAAGTAATATATATTTTGGGGTTTTTGATTTTTTTTACAATAGAGGGATCCTAAGGATCTCCCTTTAAAACAGATGTAATATTGTAGCCTGTCGGTGTAGGCTAATATATACAATTGCTAATAACATCGATAGCTGACATTAGTTATCAGGAGACAAGCTCCAAAAAGCTGCAGAACTTGGTATATTTTGCTACAGTATATTGTAGTCCCTATAGAAATCTTTGTTGTTTGCTACAGCACCCATTTATTACTGTACTGTACTGTACATACCAAAAATAATGAATGCAGGAATTGTATGATAACCTTTCGGAGGATTTTCATAAAAAAAATGTTTAATAAATATTCTCCACTGTCTCTAATCGGTCACCCTGTTATGTGGTTACATGAGATTGTTATTAGGAGACAGATTATTCTCCATGTCTGATACATTTCTTACAGAAAGAGGAAGGAGGTTATTGTACAGCTCTGTATCACTGTGTGATAGGGACATTCTGATACTGCTGACAGTAATACTCTGCCTCATCTTCTGCTCTCACTCCACTAATTGTTAGTTTGTATTCACTTCCAGTTCTAGATCCACTGATCCTATCTGGGACTCCTGTATGTCGGCTGCTTGTATAATAGATAAGAGGCTTTGGCTGTTGTCCTGATTTCTGTTGGTACCAGGCTAAGTTACTATATATATCAACACTGGCTGTACATGAGATGGTGACTGTACCTCCTGGTGACACAGAGATATAACCTCATCTTCTGCACTCACTCCACTAATTGTTAGTGTATATTTACTTCCAGATCTAGATCCACTGAACCTGTCTGGGACTCCTGTACGTCAGTTGCTTACAGCATAGATAAGAGGCTTTGGCTGTTGTCCTGATTTCTGTTGGTACCAGGCAATGTTATAATATGGATAAGCACTGACTGTACATGAGATGGTGACTTCTCCTCCTGGTGACACAGAGATATAACCTGGGGTCTGAGTCATCACAGTCTGCCCACAGGACCCCGAGGAATCAGAGGAGACATAGTCATTACTGATACATGTCTGTATATAGTCATATAAATCCTGCTCTGATTATTTATGTTACATGTATATATTCCCCTACACAGCACCATATAATGACCCTAATCTCTCACCCTGAATATAAATGACTATCACAGCCAGCAGGTAACTGTGATACACCATCTTGCTTTATCTGGGCTGTCAGATAGACACTATAAGATGTCTCCTGTACAATGAGATATATATATATATATATATATATATATAGAGAGAGTGACAGGTGAGATGTGACAGGAAATACCCCAGAGACTGTGTATGGAAATAAGATGGAAATTCTGTGGTGTCAGTGTGACAGTTACTGGTGTGTACTAGAGACAGGATCTCAGTGTAATGTCCTCTGTGGTGTCAGTGTGACAGTTACTGGTGTGTACTAAAGACAGGATCTCAGTGTAATGTCCTCTGTGGTGTCAGTGTGACAGTTACTGGTGTGTACTAGAGACAGGATCTCAGTGTAATGTCCTCTGTGGTGTCAGTGTGACAGTTACTGGTGTGTACTAGAGACAGGATCTCAGTGTAATGTCCTCTGTGGTGTCAGTGTGACAGTTACTGGTGTGTACTAGAGACAGGATCTCAGTGTAATGTCCTCTGTGGTGTCAGTGTGACAGTTACTGGTGTGTACTAGAGACAGGATCTCAGTGTAATGTCCTCTGTGGTGTCAGTGTGACAGTTACTGGTGTGTACTAGAGACAGGATCTCAGTGTAATGTTCTCTGTGGTGTCAGTGTGACAGTTACTGGTGTGTACTAGAGACAGGATCTCAGTGTAATGTTCTCTGTGGTGTCAGTGTGACAGTTACTGGTGTGTACTAGAGACAGGATCTCAGTGTAATGTCCTCTGTGGTGTCAGTGTGACAGTTACTGGTGTGTACTAAAGACAGGATCTCAGTGTAATGTCCTCTGTGGTGTCAGTGTGACAGTTACTGGTGTGTACTAGAGACAGGATCTCAGTGTAATGTCCTCTGTGGTGTCAGTGTGACAGTTACTGGTGTGTACTAGAGACAGGATCTCAGTGTAATATCCTCTGTGGTGTCAGTGTGACAGATACTGGAGTGTACTAGAGACAGGTGTCACACTCACCAAACTAATTGATATCTCCTGTAGGTTCTACTGGTTTTCTCGGGCAGAGAGGAGGAGGGTTGGCACTCACTCATACACAGTCAGAGAAATAATTGTGCTCTCTGAAGTTTTATTTATCAATGTAGCAACTTGCAAGAGAACATTTACTATCAACAATAAGCCTTTCCATTCTGCAAACAGTAGCATTTTTTTTGCGATAAAAACAGCATTAATTGTACTAGTAGTAATAGTAACAGTATTTCACACTCTTTGGTGAGGATTTTTTTTTATTAAACAGGAATGCTTCTTTTCTTGATCTGTGAAATAAGTGGATTAGTTACTTTCATACATCTATATGTAATGAATATAACTCTACTCTTGTATTATGCTCAACCAATTTATAAGTCTTAGGAGATCTCAAGTCACTTAAAGTCTGGCCAGTAACTATTTCATTGGTGTACGTTAGAATAAATGGTTGCCTCAATGATATATCACTCTGATAACTGATGACGACTGCTAATGCTGCACTGACACTTGTACTGTCACTTGTATGTTGTGTTGAAAACTGGATTATTGGCTGAGACAAGATCAGTTTAAAATTGAATCACAGCAACACCATCTTGCGACTGGCCGCAAGACGCCATTTTGCAAAATGTCCGCCTAAGCGCCATTTTAGATAAACTCACACTTTAGTACATGTGGCGATAATACTATTAGCATCATGCGAATGCATCTGTGACCATCGCCATAAGTTACAGCGATTCACCAAAAGCCTATTTCATGACTTTACGTATTATAAAGGATATATTTCAGAAATGGCTTTACAGTATGTCAAAATTGGATTGCATTAGATGAATAGAGCATATGGCCACGTCACAACTAGCTTGTGTAGATAAGCTTCCTGGATAGTGTCTGCTCTCACTACAGGTGGCCTGGCTCGAATACACACCTTACATTAGCAAGCTTCCTGCAATGAAATGACTTCAAAGACTAGAGTGTTATCTTAGGTCTGTGTCTTGTAGCTGGGCTATTTGCATTCACACAAGAGACTGGGAGAATAAAGAGTTTTTCTTTTAAAGCCTGGGAAAGGTGGGGGCTACTGACAGAGGGGGCATGTGGAACTATCAGGCTCAGCATGTCACACTGCTAGATGTTCACTTAGTGAGATTTAAGTGCATCATTTCTCATACACACATTAATACGCACAATTACGCTGGTAACTAATCGCATATTAATGAATGCATAAGATCCTGTATGAAAACGCTTGTTATTAGCTTCATGCGCACGCATCTGCCTCAAGTTAACTAGCATCCTTATATCAAACCCTGCACACTCACACATTACATATTCACACATAAGGTTTAATAAGCTTTAAGGTATAAGATTTAAGTTGGTTCAGTTAGTATAAATGCTGCAAAATAAAGATATTTGATAACTAAGGTTTTATACATGCTAAGAAAGCCGTGTTTGGGTTCGGACTGATGCATACTCTTTCAACAGAATTCCGGTACTATCGGTGTGGAGATCGCATCATGCATTCCCAACTTATGGGCCGCAGAGACTACAAGCAACAAAATGTATATTTTATGAACAACTGTTAGGATGTAGCATGGGGGCGGGAGGGAAAAGACCCCCAGTTGTTAGAGGCTGGGCGAGTCTATTTGAACCAGCCTGTTAAATGCACTGTAACAGATGCTTCTCCCCTGGGAACCAATGATATCAGCAACAAACTTCTCTATTGTCCTGTCTATTCTGGTGGGATATAAACATGTGTGCTTAAACACTTGGTTTTTAGTCTTCTTGCTGAATGCTGATGGACGAGGGGTTTCTTGCTGATAGCTAACATCTGGACCAGAGAGCTCTGCATATGTATACTGTACTTGGGTCTGTATAATTCCTTTGCGCTAAATTGTACACAGATCATAGCGTGTAACTGACTGTACTTTTACTTGAATAATATTTTGTGCTTCGGACCACATGTTCTGAGTCTGGAGTCTCTATTTATTGTATGACTGCGTACGCAAATTAGCGTAATTCTTAGAGGTTTATAGGAAGGATTTTAGAAGGTACAGGCAGGGGTATATAGAGGTTCAAATATAGATTCCTTAGTTGGGGGCTTATCGAGTGAAGTCACTTACCTACTGACACGGCACATGCGGCTATCGATATCTCAGCAAAGGGTGGAGTGGCCACATACAGAGTTTTCCTGTAACCACTTTGTGCTGAAAAATCGCTATCCGTTTTCGTGTGAGCAAAGGAAGCTGACTAGAATCCAGGGACAAGAGAGGAAAAAGTTTGTTTTCCTTTGTTGATAGAACCTAATGTTTAAAAGGGTGCCGCAGTATTGAGTACATGGCTGAGTCGCAGTTTTGCTCACAGTAAAGATGCACTTTTGCGTACACAGCTAAAAAGTTGTCATACGGTTGTGTGGTAGTCGCATTATGTTGTATGTGACTGGTTACACAATAGCGTATACGTACTTCCGGTTGTGCTGCCATGGTGTTTAAACAAAGCAGTTGAGGTTTACATTTTTCAATTGTAATCAATATCTGGTTAATGTGTATTTTCCTGCGCAGGAAAAAGTGTGTAACAGTGAGTATTTGTTGTGAGTGTTTGTTGGTAGGGGTAACTTGTTCCCTACAGTTAGAGGTACCGTATGACCTTTAAGGGCTAGGTGCTAGCCACTCGGTAAGCAGCTTACCGTTCAGTACACAGAGCAGGTGTATGGTTTGATATTTTTGTTAGGGACCGGCTCTCAGTGTGACTGCAGTGTTCAATAATAAGGTTGGGTTATTTGAGCATTGTAGTTGAGCCGCACTAGGTGTGATTGTGAGCTGAGAGATAATAGGTGAGCGGGGGCATCTAGAATTTCTTCCATAGGTGAGTGGGGGCATCTAGAATTTCTTCCGTTGGTGAGCGGGGGCATCTAGAATTTCTTCCGTAGATGAGCGGGGGTATCTAGAAATTCTTCCGCAGGTGAGCAGGGGCATCTAGAAATTTCTTCCATAGGTAAGTGAGAGTATCTAGATTGTCTTTCACCAGTTTAAATCTTTATTGAAAAGCGTAGGATTTTGTCTCAGAATGGGAGCCATGCAAACAGTAGAGATGTTAGACAATGATGTGCTGCTAATGGAGGTGTCGATCGGATCGGCCCATCGTATTATGCATACTAAGTACGGTACTTATGCAATAAGGTATTGTGATGTATGGTTTAAAATGATGATGAAGAGTGTTAGACCGTTTCCCAGAATTGGTAGTTTTGATAAGGATGTATTAGATAATGTCCGGGATCACATCAGTCTGATGCGCTCCCGAGAGAAAAAGGTCAAATATTGTGAATGTTTAAAATTGTGGCAGCATGAAGGGGATGCGTGGCTCAAAAATGTGCAAGCGATGCAAACTAGCGTTGCGAGCGCATTTCCAGAAAATGCATCCGCGCCGCTAAATTGCAATACCGGCGAGCCGCAAAATGGCATGCATGTGCAGCAAGGTAGCATTGTGGAGCGTATTGCCAGTAGTACACGCTCACCTCCCCCACCTTATGTGGATGGAGGTGCAAGTACAGTTACCAAAAATACCCATAAAAATGTAACAAGCAATTTGTCCCCTCTCTTAAGCAACCATAAAGAAAATGTTTATGATGTGGATGATGAGCCTATTGTAATGTCTGCCATTTCCCATGCTGTGCATATGATAGATGCTGCATCACCACAATCATGGGTGGTGCCGCCATCTCCATCGGTAACAGCAAGGGAAGTGTTAACACACTCTGCACCCGTAGAGGAAGTTGTTAATACCATACATAGCAGCAGCAGATTAAACCCCCAGCCAGATAACCAGGTCAGAGGTAGCAACGCTACCGGTCTGCATCCCATTCAGACGATAACTGTTCCGAATGGAAATGCAGATGCGAACGGTGTAGTGCCCATGAGGGAAGTGGTAAGGCATTGTCCTTGGACAAGAGCAGAACTAAATTCCATCATAAATGATTTCCCCGATCCCAAAAAGGAACTAGCCAAATGTCAAAGATTTTTGAGAAATTTGGGTAGTTCTCATGAGCCAACTAATAAAGATTGGCGTATGGTGTTAAGGGTCTGTCTGCCACGCAATACCGACGTGACAAAATTTATCACGGATTGTGTATTGGATGGTGACGTTCCCTTAACAGACCAAGTAAATCAAGGTAAAATTTCCCGCATTGTAACTCAATTGGGTATATATTTTCCAGTAGTAGTTAACTGGAACAAAATTTTCACAATTAAGCAAAAGTAGAGTGAATCTGCAGAGGATTATTGCGATCGGGCTCTGCAGGCTATCACCCAGTACACTGGGATAGAAGATATTAAAGATAGCACTCACCACAGGGGAATGATAGTCACGGTACTCATGGACGGTCTGAAAGACGATTTAAAGACTCGGGTTCAGACCTCACAACCTGGCTGGAGGGGACTCACAATAGATAACCTCATAGAGTCTGCCATAGAACATGATAAAAATATCACGAAGAAGAGAGAGACCCAGAGCGAAAAACTAATGGCTGTCAGTATCCAAGCTCTGGAAGGAATGGCAATAACATCACAGCCAACCGACACACCTGCACCCACACACACACCTGCACCTGAACAATTACACGTCCTCACCAATCCCACACCACAGCAAACACATCCTTATCCCACATATCATACACAACCACAGGCCTCATACTACCCACAAACTTCATACCTCCCACAATACCCTTATCCTTCACATCCTTACCCATACCCACCATCTTTTCCTCCTGCTCAACACCCACAACAATCCTTTCATCCAACCCGTTCAAAAATATGTTTTAACTGCAACCAAGCGGGACACATAAGTAAGTACTGCAAAGTAAAGAACACCACACATGAACACGGGTTTCCCATGGGTTCATAGGTAACCCCAGTATCTTCTCCCAGGCCTTATATGACTGTTTACAATCTTTTCAACCTATCAATCGATCTGTTCTAATGTAAAATGTGGACAAATTATTGTTGTATTTTAGGTCATGTTTAAATTATATTAAACTGTTGTGCTTTATCTCCCACTCATAGGACACAAGGTTGCTAAGGATAAACGGCAGCCATGCCAGGCTAAGGTCGACTACTTGGAATACTATCCAACCCAGTGGCCCAGGCATTATTTAGAGCATTAGCTATTAATAACAAGATTTAATTGCAGGAACCTGTATGCAGATACTGGGGACCTTATTCAGAGTCGGTCGTGAGCGCTGAACGCTCGCAACCGACTCGATGTTGGTCCATAGGGCATGCGCACGAGGGAGACGGCTCCATCGTGCACATGCGCGAGCCCCCGCTAACGACGGATCACCCGTCGTTAGCAGGATCTAAGCAGACGGAGCGAGCTGCCGATGTTGATTGACAGCTCGCTCCATTTGCTGGGCAGGCAGGGAGCATGCCCGGCCAAACAGAGGCATTCCTTTAGGTACGCTTGCCATTTTGTGGGCGTCCCCACTGACATCATCAGTGATGTCAGTGGGGAGCTTCCTTGCTCAAACAGAGCAGGAAGCTCCCTGGGGCTTAAGGTTGACGAGACCCTACCCTAGGGTCTCGTAGTAAGCCCCGATGGTCGCAATGGTCTTGACCATCGCGACCATCTCCCTTAGCAGTCGTTAGAGCTGTGGGTGTTAACCTACAGCCTAACGACCAACATGGAGGTGGCCATTCAGGATGCAAGCGGCCGCCCTGTTTCTGAGCGACCGCTTGCATCCTACGACCACCTCTGAATGAGGCCCTATATCCCTAGAATTATTAAAAATGATGGGGGGACTTATTTTACAGGTGACGTTTCCAAGAACATGTGTAAGGTGATGGGTAACAACACTAAGATTATGCCAGACTGTCTTTTCCTTTATTTGCCCCCCTTTGAGATACTGATCAAACAGGTAGCCTCATGTGAAAATATGATAATGAGGTTACTGTGCAGGGTCTCACGAAGATGAATGAGAATAACTGAAATTGAAAGTGTTATTAACTAACATGTCTAATGCAAACTGTCATGAGGTCAAATCTGGAGAATTTGTTATGATCCAAATTTTTTTAGCTCAAGTTGTTTGACTGATCGGTGGAAAGGTCCGTATCTGACGATACAACATCCTCAAAGGGAGGCCGAGGAAGATACGTGGGTCCATTCCACTCACTATAAGGAGGTTAACCAACCGGTGGAGATACAAGGCGGAGACAAGGCCGATAACGTGGATCTGTCGATTGCGAGCTTGTGCCGGAAGGATTAAAAAGGTGATGGTGAGATATCTGAGCTAAAGAAATGTGTAGATCAGTGCTTCCAGCAATGGAGTGGTCTGCTGTGGTCATCCTAGTTCTTTCTTCCAGAAGTTCCTGTCGTGATGATCTGTTTGGGGATACCCAGTTTCTGTGATGGGGTACCGATAAAGGAAATGTGAGCTGATGGCAGAGCTGATGGAGTGGAGTCAGGAGGAGGAGTGCTATACCAATCAGGGGAGTGTCTGACCAATCTTAGTATTGTAATTGTTATGTTATTTGGGAAGAATACTTCAAGAAGTTATGACCCTCACACATGTTGAAATGCTTGGTATACATAAAAACACACAATCACCCTATCTTCACATGCAATATGAACACAGAGGCAAAAGAAACATGATACCTGGTGATGTGCATAAAGCCACTCAGTTAATTAGTGAGACAACTGGCTTTCAAGTTTTAGTAGCACTGGATCCCACCAGGCTCGCTCGGGGAACGCTAAATTTTAGATATATTCGGGATCTTGCTAAATTGATAGATAATATCATTGAGATGTATGATGACACATTCAGGTATACAGGGAGAGAATTGCAAGCGTACAAGAAAGAACTGGTGCAACACAGGCTAGTGTTGAATAATTTCACAGCTGTTACTGGAGGGTATTGCGTAACTTTAGCCACCCAATTTGGAGTAAAATGTTGCACCTATGTCACCAATGATACCAGCTTCCCTAAGGAGGTGATAGACCGGAAGATGGATGAAATTCTGCAGCTAAAGTGGGAATTTCGCAAGAACTATAACGCTTCAGTGGCTGAAGTAGGGGAGAAGATAGACGGATAGGTGTCATGGCTGAACCCAGTGAAATGGTTCTCAGGTCTAGGGGAATGGGTCCAGGAAGTGATCGCCAGCATAGGCAAATTCTTGATCCTTATACTAATTGTCATCATAATAATTGGCATATGCGTCCGGTGTGTTCCTATTGTGTTGAAGTGTGGAAAATGTAAAAATAGAGTAAATGAAAGAATGAAATTATGATGGTGGCCAGTATGAATACTGAGGTAAATACAGAACTGCAGTACAACCCTGAGCTAGGAAATACCATCATTTAATGTATTATTTTTAGACATGCATAGAATGTATTATTGAAATGTTATTTTTAAAACACCTCAGATAATGTAAAGTCTAAATTCCACTTCAAGACTGCTTTTATAAGACTGGTGCATCCCCACACCTTTCACATGATCTTCCAAGATCCACGGTGTGCGTATAATAGTAGTTTTATGTCCCCAACCAGAGACACATTATTGATGGATTAAGAACCACCTTGTGCCATCCCGTAATAACACTAAATAATATGTAACTGTAAGCCTAAATTAAATTCTAATAGCAGATTGTGATAGCATGTTGTTCGGTATCAAAGGGTGGACTGTCGAAACTGGATTATTGGCTGAGGCAAGATCAGTTTAAAATTGAATCGCAGCGACGCCATTTTGCAAAATGGCCGCCTAAGCACCATTTTAGATAAACTCACACTTTAGTACATGTGGCGATAATACTATTAGCATCCTGCGAATGCATCTGTGACCATCGCCATAAGTTACAGCGATTCACCAAAAGCCAATTTCATGACTTTACGTATTATAAAGGATATATTTCAGAAATGGCTTACAGTATGTCAAAATTGGATTGCATTAGATGAATAGAGCAAATGGCCACGTGACAACTAGCTTGTGTAGATAAGCTTCCTGGATAGTGTCTGCTCTCACTACAGGTGGCCTGGCTCGAATACACACCTTACATTAGCAAGCTTCCTGCAATGAAATGACTTCAAAGACTAGAGTGTTATCTTAGGTCTGTGTCTTGTAGCTGGGCTATTTGCATTCACACAAGAGACTGGGAGAATGAAGAGTTTTTCTTTTAAAGCCTGGGAAAGGTGGGGGCTACTGACAGAGGGGGCATGTGGAACTATCAGGCTCAGCATGTCACACTGCTAGATGTTCACTTAGTGAGATTTAAGTGCATCATTTCTCATACACACATTAATACGCACAATTACGCTGGTAACTAATCACATATTAGCGAATGCATAAGATCCTGTATGAAAACGCTTGTTATTAGCTTCATGCGCACGCATCTGCCTCAAGTTAACTAGCATCCTTATATCAAACCCTGCACACTCACACATTACATATTCACACATAAGGTTTAATAAGCTTTAAGGTATAAGATTTAAGTTGGTTCAGTTAGTATAAATGCTGTGAAATAAAGATATTTGATAACTAAGGTTTTATACATGCTAAGAAAGCCATGTTTGGTTTCGTACTGATGCGTACTCTTTCAACAGAATTCCGGTACTATCGGTGTGGAGATCGCATCATGCATTCCCAACTTATGGACCGCAGAGACTACAAGCAACAAAATGTATATTTTATGAACAATTGTTAGGATGTAGCATGGGGGCGGGAGGGAAAAGACCCTCATTTGTTAGAGGCTGGGTGAGTCTATTTGAACCAACCTGTTAAATCCACTGTAACAGATGCTTCTCCCCTGGGAACCAATGATATCAGCAACAAACTTCTCTATTGTCCTGTCTATTCTGGGGGGATATAAACATGTGTGCTCAAACACTTGGTTTTTAGTCTTCTTGCTGAATGCTGACGGACGAGGGGTTTCATGCTGATACCTAACATCTGGACCAGAAGCGCTGCGTATGTATACTGTACTTGGGTCTATATAATTCCTTTGCGCTAAATTGTACACAGATCATAGCGTGTAAGTGACTGTACTTTTACTTGAATAATACTTTGTGCTTCGGTACCACATGTTCAGAGTCTGGAGTCTCTATTTATTGTATGACTGCATACGCAAATTAGCGTCATCCTTAGAGGTTTATAGGAAGGATTTTAGAAGGTACAGGCAGGGGTATATAGAGGTTCAAATATTGATTCCTTAGTTGCAAGCACAGACCTGTGAATTTCTTTGTGTAGACTGTTGCAGTCATTGACAATGAATGCAACAGTCTACACAAAGTGGGTAGACGCTGGTAGCTGGGTGGCTACGTGGAGCGGCTGGATAGCTGTGGGTAGATGCTGGTAGCTGGGTGGCTACGTGGAGTGGCTGGATAGCCGTGGGTAGACGCTGGTAGCTGGTTGGCTACTTGGAGCGGCTTGGGAGCCGTAGGTGAGAGATGGTAGCATGGAAGCTTCTTGGTGCGGCCTGGGAGCCATGTGGAGAAGCTGGTAGCGTGGAAGCTACTTGGAGCAGCCTGGGAGCCGTAAGTGAGAGGCTGGTAGCGTGGATAGCTGAACGCAGCAGGCTGACAGATAGCACTGGTCTAGGAACCAGGAGGAGCCTGGGACATACTGGTACTCAGAGGTACAGCTATAGCACAAATTGTACACCACGGGACGTAATGAGATGTTCAAGCACTGAGTGCTATTAGAGGAGGATCTATATACCTAGAGTCTGGCAGCGATTGGTGGATACTGACAGGTGGTCTGGCAGTAGCATTCTGAGTGGATCAAGGCACAACATGCAGAGGGAGTAATCATCTCTGCAGCCCTTGAGAATCAGGCCCACACCTGTGATTCCAATTAAGACTAGCAATGCTCACAGACAGAGCAGGGTCCAGGTGATTAATCAGTGTGGGGAGGAGAGCAGTCTGCACACACAGAGATGTCACAGCCAGCATGATTCAGCCAGAGCAGATGTCCCAGGAGAATTACAAACACAGATCCATGGAGCAGCTGGCAGAGGTAAGTCACAAAAGGTAAAAACTAGCCAGGATTGTGACACATAGTTATTAAGGATTGGTTCATCTGTACACGGAGAGATCACACAACTCTTTTGGAATGAGGGTCCTTGGTCAGTTAGTACAGATGTGTCTTGTTACATCATTGTTGCCTATGCAGCAAAGCGTGCCATGCCATTTAGCTGGGCACATCTTTATGTTCTATGGGTACCCATAGGGATGTACGAATGCTCTCCAAAATAATTCAGCAGTTGTCCGGACTGACAAATCTCAAAAAGGAAGGGCCACTGCAAATCTGAAATTATGGTCAACGATAGTAATCGCATATTGGTAACCAGTCCTACTAGTTCCATTGGTTGCTTGCTGATGATAGGATGAAGTGTTGCTCTTTGGTCAGTTGGTGATTTTCTATAGAGAGCAGAATGGGTTCACTTTCTACACCACTCCTCGATGTTTCCCCACATGCCCCCCCCCCATGTAAAACTATTTGCGAAGGTGTGCTTCCAATTTTTGGGTGCCAAAGTGACCCGACTGGTGGTGGTCCTGTAGGAGGAAAGCAGTGACAGGGCAATGAGTTTTCAGATTGGTTCCACATCGAACAATGAGGCCTCTTTGTTTCCAGAGTTTAAGATCGGCATCCATTCTTTCTTGTTTTGTTAATGTGCTCTGGTGAACAATAGAGTCTTCAGTTGGATAAGTAGTTCACTTTTCTTTTGCAGTTGCTTCCAGGATTCATTGAATACATTTTCCAGTCTGTTTTGGAACTGAGGTCAGATGAGGGATGGTCTTCTGCTGACATACCCTGTTGACAAACAAAAAGGACATGGAAATATGGCATTTCTTCCCACTGGTCTATCTCTTCTCCACTCTAGACTGTGAGGAAGGTGTGACAACGCATCTGCATTGGCATTACTTTTGCCACTATGGCATTTAATTGTGAACTGAAAATTGTCTAGTCTGTAAGACCATTGTTGCTCCATCGCTCCTAAATGGGCAGTTGGTAGGTGAGACAGTGAGTTATTGTCGCTGAATGCTATGAAAAGGGTGGCTGCCAGATAGTTCTTGAATTTTTCAGTGACATCCCACACCAAAGCTACAAATTTGCTTTGTTGTGTTCCATTTTTTGTTGACTGCAGCTGGCATAAGTGATAACCCATTCCTGACTCTGTTGTTCCTGAGATAATAACTCTCCTAGCCCCTGGTTCCTGGCATCGGTATAAAGATGGAAAGGTTGACTGCAATCAGGATAAGCCAGCACTGTCGCCTCCATCAGTAAGTGCTTCAACTCGTCAAATGCAGCTTGTTGCTTTTCAGTCCACTTAACAGGATTATTTCAAGCATGGTCACTTTTAGAGATCCCTTGAAGCAGTTCATGCAGAGGAGCAGCAATTTGAACAAACTTTTCCAGGAACCTTTGGTAATAAACAATGAACTCTAACCTCTGAATGAGGTCCATAGTCTGAACATGGATTGCATCATTGTTTTGAATTCTATAAGCATGCAATTATTCCCTCATGTATCTCCAGAGTATGTAGGAAACCATGGGGCTCCAAAATAGTATTGGAAAGTAATTGGGTTTATATTAGGCATAGTTGGTTGGGCGCGTGATGAGTCTCCTGCTGCATGCTCGTCACCTGACATCTTGCATTGAGTCTCCTTCACTTTGGGCTCTACAGATCATGTTCGTATGATGCCAACATTTTCTGAGATTGCTGAACTAATTGATATCCCCTTTCCACACATAACAGTGCAGTTTTAATAAAAAATGGTTTTATTATCAATTAGTCATTTTAACCTCTATTCCAACTGAGTAGACAGGGTTATGAGAGAAATTGTACATCTGATTTACATAGGACCGATGAATTAATTAGCTTGTTCAGTATATATTAGAGCTGAATATATCAGTGCTAGATTATCCTTTTTATGTAGAGAAGCTACAGTATGACTAGCTGCCAGAGTGTTAGCCATCTGCCTGTCTATTTTTGACTGCAATGTCTGGTGCTGGAGTGGAGTGTTAACATGGCTGACAGACCTGTTCTCTGGTTCAGCACCTAGGACAGTGGTATCACCACCTCTCCAGACCTGGCTGTCAGTCACCTTGAAGGGGAAGGCTTTTGGGCAGTCCTGCTGATGCTGCTTCCTCATGGCAGTGTCCTCACAGCTTCCTGGCTGCTCTGGACCTGGCTCTCTCCTCCCAGCAGCAATGGATCCTCCAAGCACACTCCAGTAAGTCCCGTTCCTGTCACCTCAGGCAATGCACTCCCAGCGGGATCCGCTAGTTCCCCCTTTCATTATCGCGGTCTCTGTGCAGGACTTTTTTCTGCCGACCGTATGCGCAGTTTCAGCCCACTGTATCCACTGGGCTTCTCATGGGGCCATCTCCCCCTCTCCTGCGGCTGCATTCCAATAATCCCTTGCCACATACCCCCTCAGTTCTTACTGTCCAGTGAGAGCAGCTCGCTCCAATTCCCCTCTGTGAGGGGTTATCACATAAACTGGCAGTTTTTTACTTTAATAACTGTGTATATATATTAATTGTAGATTTTAAATATTTATTCTATTTTAAATATAACCATTTACTACAATGAGGATTATGAAAACAAACAATGTTCCTCTATTATGCTACTCCACTATAATGGGCTCTCACAATGGATCTCAGTGTAATGTCCCCACTAGGTGGGGAGTAGTTTGATTCACTGAGACCCTAGGGCAGAGGTAGCCTTGAGGCAAATGCAGGTGGGGTTTCCATTTGCCTGGAAACCCCCCTCCCCAGCACAAACCATGACCACAATAGAAATAGTAATATAATAGAATATTACTAGCAGTGATCGCAGTGAGTGACAAAATTTGTGGGTCCCAGGGACCCACCACTTTAAAAAAATGGGGTCCTACCTGACCATTTCTGGGTCCCATCATAATTTATGCTTTAGAGCTCCCCATATGCCTCTCAGACCTCCCCACATCCCCCTAAAATGCCCATCTGATACCCCCAACAGCATCAGATATCCGCACAAGCCCCTTAAATGCATGTTTTAATGCCTCCACGATCTTTCTGGTAATATGACTTGTCTGTTCACAAAACCCATAGTGAATAAGTAGGTTTACCATATCATCACTTTAAACAGGGACACTCATAGATTACACAGGTTCTGTGGCTCATTAAAACCAGGTGAAATCCAGGCCAGTCACAGAACCTTTGTAATTGATTCATGTGTCCCGTTTTAAAGCGATAGTATGGTAAGCCTATGAATAACGATTTACGTTATAGGCATATTTATCAAAGGATAAATGCCTGGTTTTTACACATTTTGCCGCACATTAATGCCCTTTACACATAATGCCACACAGCAATGCCCAGCCTTCACACATTATGCCACACATTAATGCCTGGTCTTTACACATTATGCCACACAGCAATGCCCAGCCTTTACACATCAGTGTTCTCCCCAGGCTGTTTTTTGCGGGTGCACCACCCGGCAAGAAACAGCCACCACCTGGCACTTTGGGAGCCTGCAAGTGGTGACAGTATCAGGGAGCTGTATAAAAAGGACCAGATCCTACAGACTTTGCAGCTTTTTCATAATCAGATGACTGGGCCTCTAATAAGAAGAGGAGAATTAATATATAAAATGTTATTTCAAGTTTAAATCCTTAAAATGTTTTAAACCCTGACCTTATTTTATTGTGTAGGCCCCCACCCGGCTACTTCTTGATGCCACCCGGCTACCTCTTGATGCCACCCAGCTGGAAAAAAATTCTGGGGAGAACACTGCACATTATGCCACACATTAATGCCCAGTCTTTACACATTATGCCACACAGCAATGCCCAGCCTTTACACATTATACCATGCAGTAATACCCCTTACAAATGATGCCGCACATTAATGCCCTTTACACATGATGCCGCACATTAATGCCCTATAGTCCCCCTATGCATTGCCTGCAGTAGTAGTCCCCCTATGCATTGCCCCCGGTAGTAGTCCCCCTATGCATTGCCCCCGATAGTAATCTCCCTATGCAGTGCCCCCAGTAGTAGTCCCCCTATGCAGTGCCCCCAGTAGTAGTCCCTCATATGCATTGCCCCCAGTAGTAGTCCCCTTATGCAGTGTCCCCAGTAGTAGTCCCCCTGTGCAGCGCCCCCAGGAGTCCCCCATATGCCTCTCAGACCCCCTATGCAGTGGAGGTAGCTGTCCCCCAAATAGGAGTGACCTGGGCATTAGGCCCAGGTCACTAAAGGGCAAATTGGTGGCTCAACTACTGGGGACCCACCCATTTGCCCTTTAGTGACCTGGACCTAATGCCCAGGTCACACACCTATTTGGGGGGAAAGATACCTTCAATTGGGCCTAATGCCCCCTATGTAGCCCGGGCCTTGTGCCCGCCTATATACCCACAGGCCTATTGCCTGAATTTATGCCACAGGCCTAGTGCCCGACAACCCTGGTGGTCTAGGGAGGGGTAAATAACGGTGGCCCAAGGCTGTCTGCCAGCACGGTGAAAGAGGCTGCGGGGGGAGCTTCGATAGCTCTTTTACTTTCCACCCCCGCAGTCCTCTCCGGTCCTCAGCTTCAGTCTTCTGCCACTTGCCCATCCTGGCCAGCGGCTGAGCGGCCGCCAAAACTGTTGGCGTGCTGCTCTTCACTTGTCTTCGGGAGGTCTTCACTCCTCCCCTCTGATGATGGACTGAACGTTCCCGCTCAGCAGCGTCAATTCAAGATGCCGCAAGTGGGCGGGGCTATGACCTGACGAGCCGCGATTGGCTCATCGCGTCTGCCTCCTATTGGCTGCTGGACCGCGAGCCAAAAGCTTGCGGCCAGTGCCAAATTATACCGCCGCCGCTACTTGACTTCCGGGCTGCGAGCTCCGCTCAGCTCGTGCCCGGAGCCAAGCTTCTCCAGCCGACACTGGTGGAAGGGACCAGGAGGTCCCTTCACCAAGTACCCGCTGCGGTGGCTTACCCGGCGCTGGGAGCAAACACTGTCCCAGTGCCGGGCATGGACGCTGTGCCAATGCTGGGATCAGACACTTGATCCCAGCACGGCTTTCCACAGCAGCAGCCAATAGAGTCTATCTGACTCTCATTGACTGCTCTAACAGACAGCGTTATGTCTATCTCTGCAGGGGGACGCGCTGTGCTGCAGCCAGCTGTCAGGGATTGGCCACAGCACAGCACGTCCCCAGGACCCGGGTACTTTAAAAAAGTGAGTCCCCATTGCCCAATATCGGGTAAAATACATGCTATAGCACGTATTTGCGAACACTGACTAGTGCTGCATGTTCTTCTCAGTATCACAAATGAAATGATTAGCACCACCTGTGGATCTTTTATAATGTGTCAGCCAGTAATAAATATACCTGTGCACCAACTAGGAGTTGTGGAAAACATGCACTGTCAGTGGTGCACTGCTATACACCATCAGTAGGGTTAATTATTAATACTGTATAATAATACACTATCCAGTACATAAGGAGATAGATATGTACATATACGTCTAGGGCAGTGCTAAGTTCTTCTGCTGCTCCCTCAGATTCCCGGGCTTGCTCCAATGCTCAGGCCAACTGTAGAAACATTCAGCTCAGACAGGATGGACCTACTCCTGCATCTAATGGCATACTGTGATCACTGGTCCTGTATATGCTCGAATTATGCAACACAATATACTTTGTATGTAACATATTAAAGCTGGATGAGTGATAATTATCCCTTCTTCATGGACTGGCCACACTCACTCTAAAATCAAGCATTTGGAAACCCCCCTCTAGAAATCCTGCACTTGCCACTGTAGCCGGCTAGACAAGGCTGCAGTGAATGGCTGGATGGGGACGCGGTGTGCCATGGAGCTAACCTATCACTGTGGCCACAGTGATCGGGACACTGGGAGAAGATGTAGCCATGACTGCAATGCAAGGCTGGGTGGGGGCTGGGGTGTGTTCAGTGGCGGGCTGGGCCGGGGGGCAGGGTGCCATGTGCCCCCCGGGCCGCAGCACCATGCGGGCCATGGGCAGTCTGTGTCTCTGTGACACAGCTGCACCGCGTGTGTAGCGCTGACTGGACGGAGTTCGGTCAGCGCTACAAAGTTACAAACACACAGCCGTCGGCACCAGCAGCTGTGTGTTTGTTTTGAGTGGCAACCAATGAGAGTGTGTCAGACTCTCACTGACTGCTGCTGCACCCACTGCAGGAGCCACTCCATCTTCCGGCTCCTGCAGTGGGTAATGGGAGAGATGTCATGACATCATGACGTCTCTCCCATAATGCATAGCGGCCCGGCCCGGGAGGACAGACGGAGGAGCGGATGGCGGCGGCAGGAGCAGGGATTCAGGTAAGTGTTATTTTTTTTTATTTATTACATGTGTGTGTGTGTGTACTGTGGGAGGGGGGGACCACTACAGGGGGCACTACAATGGGGGGGGACCACTACTGAAGGCACTACAATTGGGAGTACTACTACTGGGGACACTACAAGGGGGAGAGCACTACTGGGGGCCCTACGAGGGGGGGCTGCTACTGGGGGCACTACAAGGGGGGGAGACTACTACTGGGGGCTTTACAAGGTGAAGAGCACTACTGGGGGCACTACAAGGGGGGGACTACTACTGGGGACACTACAAGGGGGATAGCACTACTGGGGCACTACAAGGGGGATAGCACTACTGGGGGCACTACAAGGGGGATTACTATTGGGGCACAAAAAGGGGGAGAGCACTATTGGGGGCTCTACAAGGGGGGTTACTACTGGGGGCACTACAACGGGGGGGACTACTATTGGGGGCATTACAAGGGGGGGATTACTACTGGGGCATTACAAGGGGGGAATTTCTACTTGGGGCACTACAAGGGGGAGAGCACTACTGGGGGCACTACAAGGGGGTGGGGCTGCTACTGGGGGCACTACAAGGGGAGAGCACTACTGAAGGCACTACAAGGGGGGCTGCTACTGGGGGCACTGCAAGGGGTGGAGACTACTACTGGGGGCACTACAAGGGGGAGAGCACTACTGGGGGCACTACAAGGGGAGGGACTACTACTGGGGGCACTACAAGGGGGGTGAGCACTATTGGGGGCTCTACAAGGGGGGCTACTACTGGGGGCATTACAAGCAGGGGATTACTACTGGGGGCATTACAAAGGGGGGACTACTACTGGGGGCACTACAAGGGGGGAGAGCACTACTGGGGGGCTACTACTGGGGGGATTACAAGCAGGGGATTACTACTGGGGGCATTACAAAGGGGGGACTACTACTGTGGGCACTACAAGGGGGAGAGCACTACTGGGGGCACTACAAGGGGGGACTACTAATGGGGGCACTACAAGGGGGGGACTACTACTGGGGGCACTACAATGGGGGCACTACTACTGGGGGCACTGCATAGGGGGTACCACTACTGGGGGCACTATATAAAGGGCTTACTACTGGGGGCACAAGGGGCACTGCACAGGGGGGACCACTACTGGGGACACTATATAAGAAGCTTACTACTGGGGGCACAAGGGGCACTGCACTGGGGGGACCACTACTGGGGGAACTGTATAAGGGACACTGCAGAGGATGATCACTACTGGTGGCCTGTATAAGGGGGTCCTCTCCTGGGGCACAGGGGGCACTGCATATCTTTATTTTTACTTTACATTAATTCCATATGGACCTGCCTCCTCCCTGGAACACTTGAGGGGGGGGCCTAAGCACGCACATGCTCCGGGCACCCTGGCTACATGCTACTCCTCTGCCAGGGCCACCTGCATACATTTGCCCCCCAGGCTTTAAGTTGCCAGCCAGCCCCTGGGTGTGTTGTGGGGTTACTTGATCACTGTGGTCAGCAGTGATTGGGAAAAATTGGAGGTGGAGCTGTGGGATTAGAGAGACGAGGAGTTCTCTCTGAGTTTAACTTCAAGCAGCTGTCCGGGGGGTATCTCTGACTGGTAACATCAGCTGCGACCATGTCAGGCAAGTGGTTAACAAATTCTCACTTGTCTGCTCTCAACTTTAAAAGGGGGAAGAGTTCTCTCTACTCTTACCAGCTGAATTATGGATCTTTGATGGCACGACCCATGTGGATGTTACCTCGATGAAGAATGCTCTTGTATATTTATGTGAGTCGGGTTTGGCTACATCTACTCATTGGCGCTCACCTCCCCAGTCTGAGATGGACTTGCCAAATTAATGTGTTGCAGGCTTTAGGATTGTTCATAAGGACATTACCTGGACTCTGAGTTTGAACCACTCATGCCCAAAGTTCTCCTGATCATTGTTAAGCTACGTGGTTGATCTCACTGTCATATAAACACTAAACAGTAGTTCTCCCTTTCTCCAATACATTCTTTACCTCATAGTTGTGTGCTGCATTTTCAATATGTTTATTATTTCTATTCTTGTTATGCCATCTACTGACGGTTTTTGAGATTTGCTTCAAAGACACGTATGCTTTATTGCCTTTATTATTATGCTAATGGTTACATCGCCTTCATGCAAATTACTCTATGCCGGCTTAGTTGCAGCAGGCTAGGAGCCCCTAGCCATTATTTGCGATTATATTGCTAGTTTGTTTTCTGTTTATGTTTATTCAATTAGCGGCAATGTCAGCCTATTATCGATGATTTTTCTGTGATATTATCGCACCCGCAAGAAACAGGCAAAAAGTTTTCTCATCTCAGACCAGGAGAAAAAAAATGCAATCCCTATTTTTGCAAAAAATGTTGGGATTTCTTTCAGAATCCTCTGAAAGAATTTTCTGTAATTAGCGTACTTTGGCAAAAAAACGACAGCTCAAATTTTTGGTGAAAAAAAAAAGAAACGTTGAAAACTTACTCCTGGGGGTAAATTTATTAAAGTGAGTTTTAGAAGAGATGTAGCCATAGCAACCAATCAGATTCTACTTAACATTTAACTAGCACCTTCTAGAAGATAAGCTAGAATCTGATTCGTTGCTATGTGCAACATCACTTCTAATACTCACTTATAAAAACTCTCACTTTAGTAAATGTACTCCCTAATGTTGATCATCAATTTGGGTTCCCTACTAATATAACTAATTCTTTGAAATTTACAAACATGGTAGAAGCAACCTGGCAGACATATCTAAATAACAATATTGACCATGAGCAGAAAAATACTCAACTATTTTGGCAGGCTTCCAAACCAGTACATCGTGAGGCCATTTTGTCTTATGTCAAACATCATTCTTCAGATATTACTGCTTATTATGTTATAGTGCAGAAATCTCTCACAGATCTTACGAAGCCTACAAACAGCTTGCTAACCCTTGTACAAAAGATGCTTGTTTTCATTCCTAATTAGAGTTTGATAAAGTAATTTCTCAGATTAGTGACCCTTTTGCTTTCCAGCGTAATTTTTGTTTTCACCTGCATGGCTAGAAGGTGGGCCGTTTGCTTTCTAATTTGTTGACATGGACACATTCACCTTCAATAGTCATGCAAATCACAGGTATTTTCCGTGATTTTTATACTCAGTTATATGCTGCTGATAATGTAAATTTAGATCTAAAAATATCCTTCTGCGATGACTTAACCCTTCCTCAGTTCTCTGCAGATCAGTCAGCGGCTTTGACAGCCCCCATCTCCTAAGATGAAGTCTCGGGTTATAAAAACTTTTAAGAATTTCAAAGCTCATGTCCCTGATGGGTTTCCGGGTGAGTATTACAAAATATTATTGCCTCGTAATGGTGAAACGTTAGAAAATGTTATAATTATATTTTTGAAAAGAAGATATTGCCTCCATATTTCGATTCGGCTACTCTGAAAGTTCTCCCTAAACTTGGCCGTGATCTGGAGCTGTCGGGTCCTTACCAATCCTAGATTATAAAATTCCGACCAAGATTATGATCCTCCCCTCTATAGTACATTTTGACCAAACTGGTTTTGTTTGGGGCTGACATTCAGTAGTTAACCTATGCAAATTTCTTACAGCATAGCAATGGTTGGAGTCCTCTGGAGATCGGGCTGATGCGGTCCTCATTAGATGGCGAAAAGGCCTTTGACATGGTGATATGGGATCATCACTGGATAGATTTGTACAACATCACATAATTTGGATGTAAACTTCACGGAGTGTTAACATTGGATCTCAGAAGACATACTAAGAGGTTGAAGTTCTAGTCTCACATCCCATTGGTGTACACTGGGCAGACCTTTGACCCGGGAATTCTGGGCAGATCGTTGACCCAGGGACTCTATTCCGGGCTTTCCACTGGATGCTTTTTGATGAAAACTTCAGAGGGGTGGCAATTGGTCTGTGATGCCTAATGGAGTGGTTGGGGTCCCGGTTGGACCTCACAGCAGAGTGTACTGGGCAGAACTTTGAGCCAGGGAGCCTATTCTGGGTCTTCCACTGGATGTATTTGGATGACATCACATAAAAAAATTTAGTAACTTGAAGTTTTAAACTGAGGCAATGGTGGGTACTTCAGATAGTAGATATAAAATCAAATGTCCTGACTCAATGACTCATCAACGGCTAAAATTGTAAAAACACCTGAAGAAATGTGAGTAGTGTTTATGTGTGATGATTTCTTGATCCACAATAACAGGAACTATGATTAAATATTTGGGAGACCACAGGTTACATTAATATTTGATATATTGACTGCTAATTCCAACTACATCATTACACCTCTATATTGGTACTCTGACAATTCACATTAAATGGCCAACTTTTGTAATATAAGCAGCCTCAACCTGAGAGTCACTTGTGGTGTGTTATTAGCTTATTATACTGCTGAAAATTTTACACACCTATCTCATGGAAGTGCACTTATATTAAAACAACATTATAGCATATAAAAAATGGACAGCCATCTGTCACGCACTTATTATGTGTATGAATTATCATTTTTATTATTTCATTACTGAGGCATACAGTTTTAATTAACCTAATAAAAGTTATATTATATGACGATCTCTATAGTGCACCAGGCAAAAAGACAATCTGCTTCTTTTCTTTTTTTGTGTCACAGTCAGATACCAGCATTAGTATAAAGTCACAGTCAGATGCACGGCTAGACACCAGAGGAAGGACTGATACCAGCATTAGTATAACTTCACAGTCAGATGCACGGCTGGACACCAGAGGAAGGACTGATACCAGTATTTGTATAAAGTCACAGTCAGACGCACGGCAGGATACCAGAGGAAGGACTGATACCAGCATTAGTATAAAGTCACCGGCCACTTTTCGTGTTTTGGTTTTGGATCTGGATCTTTCTTCGTGTTTTGGATCTTGATTGGTTTTGCCAAAACCACCCTTCCGTGTTTTTGGTTCTGGGTTTTGTATTTTGGATCTGTATTTTTTGGGAAAAAAGCATAAAAACAGCTAAAATCACAGAATTTGTGGGTTTTTCTGTTCCTATACTATTATTAACCTCAATAACATTAATTTCCACTCATTTCCAGTCTATTCTGAACACCTCACAATATTGTTTTTAGGCCTAAAGGTTGCACCGAGGTAGCTGGATGACTATGCTAAGCGACACAAATGGGCGGCACAAACACGTGGCCCATCTAGGAGTGACACTGCAGTGGCAGACAGGATGGCAGTTTGAAAAACTAGGCCCCAAACAGTACATAATGCAAAGAAAAAAAGAGGTGCAAGATGGAATTGTCCTTGGGTCCTCCCACCCACCCTTATGTTGTATAAACAGGACATGCACACTTTAACAAACCAATCATTTCAGCGCCAGGGTCTGCCACACGACTGTGGCTGAAATGACTGGTTCATTTGGGCCCCCACAAAACAAGCTGGCAATTAATCTGTCCCTGCACAAACTGGCTCTATGGAGGCAAGATGTCATCCTCATCCTCCTCATCCACCGATTCCTCACCCTCTTCAGTGTTGTGTACATCCTCATCCTCACAGAGTATTAATTTGTCCCCGCTGGAATCCACCACCACAGGTCCCTCTGCACTTTCTAGAGACTGGTCTCCCTGGAAGAATTGATTCATCATTTTGATGAACATCATCTTCTCCACATTTTGTGGAAGCAACCTCCTACACCTTTATCTGACAAGGTTCCTGACTGCAATAAACACTCTTTCAGAGTACACACTGGAGGGGGGCAACTTAGGTAAAATAGAGCCAGTTTGTACAGGGTCCTCCAAATTGCCTTTTTTTCCTGCCAGTACAGGTATGCACTGTCTGACATGCCTACTTGGATGCTGTCACCGAAGTAATCCTCCACCATTCTGTCAATGGTGACAGTATCATATGCAGTGACAGTAGATATGTCAGAAATTGTTAGAAATGGGAGGGGGTTTTAACTCCCTATTGTTCCTCAGCACACTGAACTATACTAGCAACAATATATGAACACTATATGGTAATAGAATTTCAGAGATATTGGTTGCATGCATTTGCAAATACATGGGAAGCTGCTAGGCCTTGTCACAGCTTCTCTGTCACTAGCAGTCCCTAACACTAACGGGTTCACGTCCGAGGCACAGAGCACCCCAAAAAACGTCCAGCCCAGGACCCCCCCAGGGCATCACACAAAAATGGAAAAAGAGTGACAGTGCCATGTAAAGTATAGATGTGTGCGAGTAATTAATAAGTGATGAAAGAGATTAAAATATATGTGAAAAAATACATGAATAAAAAACAAACATATAAGGTGATGTGAAAAGTAACTACTGTATGTGTATTAAGTAGTGATGCCCTGAGGAGGACCAGCAAAGTAGCCTCGGGGGCCCTACGCCCAAACACTCACCCATGCACTTGGGGGGAGCACCCCTGATGGACAGATCACCCCCTGGACAACACTACAGCACCCCTTTAGGACTACAGCCTTTATGGGATCCTGCACAACAGACTGCACAACACAGCCCAGCCAGCCACTATGGACTTTGGAGTGAACACAGCCCTTATGGACGACAAAAGCAGCACAACTCCCACCCTCCCTCTTCACTGTCCACAGCCAGAGTAAAAAATGGCACCAACGTGGGGACCTTTTATTGAATCCAAAACCTGCGAGAATCCGACAGTGGGATGATTATGTTTTGCCTCAATTTCAGATCCGAGTCAGGCGGGAAAACTCGAACCCGACTCGGATCCAACTCGGATCCGGGGGGCTCGGGTGGCTTCAGATTTCAGAAATCGGAACCCGCTCATCCCTAGTATAAAGTCACAGTCAGACGCACAGCTGGACACCAGAGGAAGGACTGATAACAGCATCAGTATAAATCACAGTCAGACACACGGGTGGACACCAGAGAAAGGACTGATACCAGCATTAGAATAAAGTCACAGTCAGATGCATGGCTGGACAGCAGAGGAAGGACTCTTACCAACATTAGTATAAAGTCACAGTCAGATGCACGGCTGGACACCAGAGGAAGGACTGATACCAGCATTATTATAAAGTCACAGTCAGGCACATGGCTGGACAGCAGAGAAAGGACTGATACCAGCATTAGTATAAAGTCACAGGGCCTGATTCAGAGCCGGACGCTCTTTCAGAGCGCTCGCTCTGAATCAGTGCCCGCCTATTGTATTTTTAGAACGGCCTCCTGGCCACTCGCATAGCTGTGGGTGACCACCCACAGCTAGTGCGAGCGGCCAGGATGATGGTCATAATGGTCAAGACCATCATGACCATCGAGCTTGCGACAAGACCCTTGTGGTAGGGTCTCATTGCCGCAAGCCCTGAAGTGCTTTCAGCTCTATCAGAGATGAGAGCACTCCCACTGACATCACTTGTTATGTCAGTGGGGCCGGCCCAGATGGTAGGCGTTGCCATGGGAACGCCTCCATCTGGGCAACCATGCCCCCGGCATGCCCACCAAAGGGGGTGTGCTGTCACTCACCATCGATGGAGCCGGCTCCCTCGTGCGCATGTGCACTGGGCCAACATCGACCCACTTGCGAGCCCTCAGCGCTCGCGAGCGGGTCTGAATCAGGCCCACAGTCTGATGCACAGCTGAATACCAGAGGAAGGACTGATACCAGTATTTGTATAAAGTCACAGTCAGACGCCCAGCTAGACACCAGAGGAAGGTCTGATACCAGCATTAGTATTAAGTCACAGTCAGACACATGGCTGGACACCAGAGGAAGGACTGATACCAATATTAGTATAAAGTCACAGTCCAATGCATAGCTGAACACCAGAGAAAGGACTGATACCAGCATTAGTATAAAGTAAACAGTCAGATGCACAGCTAGACACCAGAGGAAGTACTGATACCAGCATTAGTATAACGTCACAGTCAGACGCACGGCTGGACACCAGAGGAAGGACTGATACCAACATTAGTATAAAGTCACAGTCAGATGCATGGTTGTACACCAGAGGAAGGACTGATACCAGCATTAGTATAAAGTCACAGTCAGATGCACGGCTGGACACCAGAGGAAGGACTAATATCAGCATTAGTGTAACATCACAGTCATGGCTATTGGAACAGACACCCAGAGGAGTAGTGTGGAACCATAGTAGCCAGAGAGAGTGCATGTCATAGTGACCCCCCCCCTTCCTCCCTGTACTGAACTGTGCCATTGGGGTATGGCCAGCCTGCAGGGGAATACTGAAGTGAAGCGAAAACAGCAAACAGTGGCAGTATTACACAGGTCATTGAGGTCCCATTGGGGGAATAGAATATGACATATAGGGGTTGCTGCTTTGGCATTGCTTTATTTATGTATAGCAGCTAGGATCTGGCTTTTATCTCCTTTGAATCACTGTTATTAGTCATTAGAGAATATTGTAATATATTATTTAATCTCATACCTTATAATTGAAGTTTAGGACTTTACCTCAGATGTTTCACTTTTAAGTCCATTGAAGCACAATGAATGAGGAGAAAAGGAGGAAGGGGATCAACCGGGAATCTGAGAGGAAAGTGACAATCAGAGAGAGAGGTGGTGATAGAGGCCAATAAGAAAGGAGAGGGGAGAGGTGGTGACACAGACCAATAAGAAAGGAGTGGACAGGGGCAAAGAGCCGATCACAGGGTAGAGAGGGGAGGGAATCAGGTGATAAGTGAATGTAATTAATTTGACAGAATATGGGAGGTGACAGAAGATGATCAAAGAGGAAGGAGGACCGGAGGGGAGGTAATCTGTTCATCTTGAGGTAGCATGAAATGTAAAAAAGGATCTCAGATCCATAACTTATTTAGTATATAGAGCAAACAAATGAGATATAACTAACAGGTGTCCATCATACTGTGCAGCGCCCCATGAATTCCGGAATTCTGGATGGCACCCTCTGTCCATTTTGGATCCCGGAGCTCATGCTCCACTGGAATCATCCTTGCTACTCCCCCGCAGACACTGATGCCTTCTCAGCAACATGCGGTTCAGAATAAGCTCCTATAACTCATTAACTACCTACACTTGGGTACAACCTGATCAAGAAACATATGGCAAATATCCTGAGAGAGAAGAGTCAGAGGCTTGTACATCACTCATGATGGCCGGAGATGAAGGTGCTCCTCTCCACAGGGTAATAATCTCCTCTTCAGTTACATTTATTCCCTTTACTACCTCAGGTATTTTATTGACAGTTGTAGAAAGATATATATGTCTGCTGTCACTCAGCGCCACCAGAGTTAACCTATTAATTGAGTGCAGCTGCCTATTAAGAAGAGCGTGCCAGTTTTTCAGAATAAATATCAGTGAAAATATTGGCTGTGCACTCAAATACACACATATAGACCCACAGAAATACAAGTAAACATTAAAATATAAACACTAATAAAATATATTGATCATTCAACACATCAGTATTCTCTGTCAAAAATATTTCAGTATAAAATCATCATCCAGTAACTCAATGGATGAACAGTGTTACACTCTATATAAGGATGATAGCAACTAAGTAGCAAACCACTTTCAGGGAGCCCCCGGGTGTAAACAGTATGAATCCATTGGTGGATATATAGTGTTGCGTGGGGAGGCAATCTCAGGTCTTAGAAACCGGCAATGTCCCAGATGGATAATGTCGCACTCCCAGGATCTCCAGAGCAGCAGTTGGTAGCAGCAGCGGTCAGCCCTGTATTAGCTGAAGGCGTCATCTAGTATCTCCGTGTGCTGTGTATGGCAAGTCCCTCTGCAATATGTTTGACAGAGAATACTGATGTGTTGAATGTTCAATATATTTTATTAGTGTTTATATTTTAATAAATGTTTAATTGTATTCCCGTGGCATGATATGTGTGTTTTTGAGTGCATAGCCAATGTTTTCCATGGTAATTATTCTATTGACAGAGCCTCTACCCAGAAATAGAGATGTGATCTGACTGTATTCTCCCCCAGGGTCAGTACAGGGCTCCTCTGACACTATGCTCCTAGCAGCACCTTCCAGTGATGGCAGGACGGAATGCAACACACCCCAAGCAGACTCTCAGTGTGGCTAAATCACCCGAGACTTTGGGGCTGTTTGGCATGACTGAAGTCACAGTGTATGAGTATACATCTGTATGCCTGTTACATATATTGTAACAAATGACAAAATTGGTTTCAAAACAAATGAATGAGTGCAAATTATATTGTAAGCAGAGAGACCTATCAGTATTTATATGTTCTAAGAGCTCAGTAAGTACAGAAAGAGGAAGGAGGTTTTTGTACAGCTCTGTATCACTGTGTGAGAGGGAGATAACCATAATACTGCTGACAGTAATACTCTGCCTCATCTTCTGCACTCACTCCACTTATTGTCAGAGTGAAATCAGATCCTGATCCAGATCCAGTGAATCGTTCTGGGATCCCAGACTGACGGGTCCTGGCCCAAGAGATAAGAAGCTTTGGAGGTTGTCCTGGTTTCTGTTGGTACCAGGCTAAGTAATCAAAGGAATTTCCACTGTTATAGAGGCTGGAACTGGATGTACATGAGATGGAGACTGTACCTCCTGGTAACACAGAGATGTAACCTGGGGTCTGAGTCATCACAATGTCTCCATATGAAGCTAATAATAACACAGAGATAATAGATAATTAATGATGATGACAGGTAATATAAATATTATGCTATCATTCTAATATTTTTACATCAATATTGTATTAGTATATTTATTATATAATCCAACTAATACAAAATATGACTGTACCTTGGATGTAAAGATAACAGAGGCAGAGCAGATATGTCAGACAAATCATCTTTATTTCCCCTGAATGTCACAGACACAGATCAGGGGTTACCAGACAGACTATTTATGTCACATGAAGTCTATAGGGAAATAACATTAGATACTTTGCATGTAATACAGGAAATATGTAAATGATTCACATTATATCTCATTAGATGTCAGTTCTCTATCATGAGACAGTCACATGACCATGTAATAAGTTATTGGGAGACTATAACTAGTGTTTTGGACCAGTCACTCACCGGGATGTGAGCAAAATGCATTATATACTGGAGCTGTCTGTGTAACTGTACCTGTTGTGTCTGGCACTGCAAGGATTTATTTTCCTTTTGTCTATTAATCTCCCTCCCCCCAGGTTTCATGTTCTTTGCTCCCCTCTCTAATTCCATCTCCCTCCATCCTCCCTCCGTCTCTTCTCCTCTCAGTCTCTCCCCCTCTTCCCTTGCGTCTCTCTATGTTTCCCCATCTCTCTTCCCATTTCCACACTGTAATAGCTCCAAAATGTATTACAAAAATTAAAACAGAGTAAATTATATACGATGACTTTGTACCCTATAAATATAATAATACTTGTCATTAGCCTCTCCTGTCACACTACAGATGCCTATGTGTAATATTACATAGCACTGACTGCAGCGAGGTCATGTGACAGTCTGTGTGATCTGCCAGCAGGGATAGGAGCAGGCAGCCCTTATGGTGGGTGAGCAGGAATTAGGGTAATGATTCTCCACGAGGATTTATGTTTGTGTCTGCTGGTGATAAGGTTAATGCTGGTGTGTACTAAAAATGAGATCTCCCAGCAGCAGCAGCACTCTGTACACTCTGGGTAATTTATATGCTAAATGGGTATTTTACACATGTGCAATAGCGAATAATATCTCAACTGCACAAATATCGCCATTGCGTGCAGTTAGTGTGCAGTTTTTAATCAGGCCCTAAATCTATTCAAATGTAAATGTATTAGACATATAGCAAACTTCACAAATTAGGCAAAAATAACAATATAAATATTAATTATTTCAAGGAAAGGGTGTTATACCTACCAATACCTTATCCTTTTATTATTAGATTACATAGAGTACTTTCTTGTGTTTTATAAATATTTTAATATTTTTTAAATAAATTATTTGTATTAATTAGTTTAGTGACTTTTAAAATGCACCAATTACTTAGCAACTTTTTTAAAAACAAAACCAAAAATGCTGCTGTATTCTGTCCCGTAAAATCCATTCTATTTAAAGTATTTGACTTATATTATGAAAAATGTTGAATCCGCTTATATATTGTAATTAACTTGTACTTCATAGTAAAAAATACATTGTACAGGTCTGTTGTACTGTGATGTTTCTAGTCCCCTGGATCTAGTATGTAGCAGTTACATAGCAATTGTTGTTAATGTGTCAATTGATGTAGATACTGCACAATATATCAAGGCAATAGTATGTGCTGATACAGTTTCAATAGATATTGCTCAGTGCGTTACAGGGTCCCCACATTGGTGATCTCTGTCATATCCTGATACCCCCTTTGATTTTATTCTGATAAACTGTATAAGATTGTATCTCAGCTTGTCACACCAGCTATCCTGATAATAAGTTCTCTAGCTTACAATAGGTGTCAATAAGTTGGAGAAGTATATACATAGGGTATATGCACATTGATTTGAATATCAATTTAACAGGAGTTTTTACAACAGTAAAATATCATGGTCAGGGCCGGCCCGAGCCTAATTTTTTTGGTAAGTGGATATAGATTTTGGCACCCCCTGTTGGAATAAAGCCTAATATTTCGGTGTGTCAAATATCAGGAGTACATGTAATAATATAACAATGACAAAAGGGAAGCTGCAGAGCAAAAGACCAGCTTTATATACATGTGGTTATAATTTAATACTATACTCAGTGGCGTCACTAGGATTGGTGTAACTGATTGCAGTAACTAATGGTGTCACCGAACATGGACCTTCTCCTGCATCAGACCATACAGAATCCTTAGCAATAATATACAATGGACACAACGGGGGAAAAAAAGCACACATTAACCCATACTTTCAGGGAGATTCTATATGGCATGAGAGTTCACACGGCACACCGCTGAGGGGATATATGGCATGAGAGTTCGCACGGCACACCGCTGAGGGGATATATGGCATGAGAGTTCGCACGGCACACCGCTGAGGGGATATGGGGATATATGGCATGAGAGTTCGCACGGCACACCGCTGAGGGGATATATGGCATGAGAGTTCACACGGCACAACGCTGAGGGGATATATGGCATGAGAGTTCGCACGGCACACCGCTGAGGGGATATATGGCATGAGAGTTCACACGGCACACCGCTGAGGGGATATATGGCATGAGAGTTCGCACGGCACACCGCTGAGGGGATATATGGCATGAGAGTTTGCATGGCACACCGCTGAGGGGATATGTCATGCTCCGCTTGAAGGGCGTATTTAGCTCCACCTATGGGCGTGTCTCAGGGAGGTGTCCTGCAGTGGCAGATGGTAACTAAATTATTAAGTGCATGTGGAGTCGCAAAATATCGCTATTTTATGTGATCATTGAATGAGTCCTCTAACAAAGAGCTTTTATAACCTCCACTGTATGGGCACACAGGGGTCAGTGCCATCCAACACACACACACAGGGGTCAGAGCCATCATACACACACAGGGGTCAGTGCCATCCTACACACACACACTCAGGGGTCAGTGCCATCATACACACACAGGGGTCAGTGCCATCCTACACACACACACACACACACACACACACACACAGGGGTGCCATCCTACACACACACACGGGTCAGTACCATCCAACACACACAAACAGGGGTCAGTGCCATCCTACACACACACACACACACACACACACGGGTCAGTGCCATCCTACACACACACAGGGGTCAGTGCCATCCTACACACACACACATACACTCACAGGGGTCAGTGCCATCCTACACACACACACACACAAACAGGGGTCAGTAGCAGTCTACACACACACATACAGGGGTCAGTGCCAGCCTACACACACACAGGGGTCAGTGCCATCCTACACACACACACATACACTCACAGGGGTCAGTGCCATCCTACACACACACACACACACACACACACACAAACAGGGGTCAGTAGCAGTCTACACACACACATACAGGGGTCAGTGCCAGCCTACACACACACTTACAGGGGTTTGTGCCAGCTTACACACACATACACACACACACACGGGTCAGTGCCATCCTGCCCACACACAGAGGTCAGTGCCATCCTGCCCACACACAGGGGTCAGTGCCATCCTACACACTCACACATACACTCACAGGGGTCAGTGCCATCCTACACACACACACACACACACACACACACACACACACACACACACACACACACACAAACAGGGGTCAGTAGCAGTCTACACACACACATACAGGGGTCAGTGCCAGCCTACACACACACTTACAGGGGTTTGTGCCAGCTTACACACACATACACACACACACACGGGTCAGTGCCATCCTGCCCACACACAGGGGTCAGTAGCAGTCTACACACACACACAGGGGTCAGTGCCATCCTACACACATACACACACAAGCACACGGATCAGTGCCAGCTTACACTCAGGCACACAGGGTTCAGTGCCATCCTACCCACACACAGGGGTCAGTAGTAGTCTACATACACACAGGGGTCAGTGCCATCCTACACACACACAAGCACACTGGTCAGTACCATCTACACATACACAAGGGTCAGTGCCAGACTACACACACAGGTCAGTGCCATCTGACACACAAATGTATGCACACAGGTTAGTTCTCCCCTACACATACACAGAGGTCAGTGCCAAGCCACTCACTTTGGGACCGGGCACTTCTCCTCCTCCAGCCTCTCCACCAAGCTCCCAGACCCAGCCTCCACCGAACAGCGCTCTCTCCACCAGACCAGAGCTTCTCTCTGCGCCGAGTCAGCTCCAATACCACCCCTCCTCCTGCATGTCTCAGTTCCTGTGGCCATAGCTCCCAATGTGCAGGTAGGAGAGGGGGAGGGACTGCCACTTCTGCTTCTGCTATGGCTGCTGTCACTGGAGATGTGGTGTGTGGTCTCCATGTGGCTACTCACAGGCTCTGCTGGGTTGGGCGGCCGACAATGCCCACAGATCTGCGGTGCGTGGCCGGCCTATTTTGCATGGTTGCATCAAGCTCCGCCCCCACTGAGGCTCGGCTCGCGCATGCTCGGTTTCCAATTACAAGTGGGGCTGGGGGATTCCGGGGGGTTGAGAGGGCTTTGCATGGCAGCGGGAGACTGGTGGATGAAATGGGAGACTCCCGCAGGATGCAGGAGTGTTGGCATGTATGCATTAACCCCCATTGCGTGGGGCCCCACATGATCAATAAAAAACACATACATAGGCCCCCACATGAAATAATAAAGCACATAGGCTTCGCATGAAAAAAAAAACACATTAGCCCCACGTGAAAATAAAACACATAGGACCTGATTCAGACCCGTTCGCTAGCAAGCGGCCGCTCGTTGCAGACGATGTTCGTTAATGTGCGCATGCATGTAGTTTGCACTGCACGTGCGCAAACTAGTATGAGCGAACAGAATGTGCTTGCTCGTCCTTGCAAAGACAGCCCAGGGAATGAGTGACAGGAGAGGCCGTTCGTGGGTGGTAACAGGGGCAGGGCAGTAGTAACGGGGGAGTGGAGTTGCTCGCCAAGACATAGTGGGTGTGCTTATGCCTTGCTGTGCTATCGCCTGCCTTGCTGGGTGTGCGCTGGATTTGCATAAGCTGGGAGCGAGCGAACGCATCTAGCGAGCGGCTCTGAATCAAGCCCATAGTGCTTTGCAGGAAAAATCCCACATAGACCCCCACATAGACCCCCACATGAGAAAATAAACACACACATTAGCACCCACATAAAAGTAATAAAACACATAGGATTTGCATGAAAAAAAATACACACACATAGGCCCCTACATGAAAATGTATGAAGTGTTATGCTGCATACACACGGTATGATGAAACAGGACGATATCGTTCTATTGTTATCGTTCATATCGTACTGCTTCTGGCCCCCTCAAATGACCAAATGATGGTCTGTGCGCGAGCACTAATGGTCGATATAGATATTGATCATTGCACGTGCATGCAGGCATACATGGTCAATATCGACCATGTTAGCCAGTTTACTATTTGTTTACTGTTTACTGTTTACTATAGGGACCCATTCATTGCGGGTTGTTATAGTGTTTTGGGTGTTTCTGCATGTGCTGGATGTTCGATCCAGCACATGCAGACCGATCAGACAACGATCGTTGTCTGATCGTTAAGTCTGACTGTGCGTACGGAGCATTATAGGGCCCCTACACAGCACCCTGGGTGCTAAGCTACAATTACACAATAAGATACGTATTCAGGGAGAGGGAGGCAGCCAATGGGTGACAGGGAGAGGTTGATAACAAGGAGAGGGTGACAGCACTGGGTGACAGGGAGAGGGTGACGGCACTAGTTGAGAGAGGGAGAGGGTGATGTATTGGGTGACAGGGAGAGGGTGATGCCAGGAGAGGGTGGCAACACTTTGTGAGAAGGCAACAGCACTAGGTGACAGGGAGAGGGTGATGAGAGGGTAATAGCACTGGGTGACAGGGAAACGGTGATGACAGGGAGAGGGTACCAGCACTAGGTGAGAGGGTGATGGCAGGGAGAGGGTGACAGCACTGGGTGATAGGGAGAGATTGACAGCACTCGGTGAGAGTCAACAGCATTAGGTGACAGGGAGAGGGTGACGCCAGGAGAGGGTGACAATACTGGTGAGAGGGCGACAGCACTAGGTGACAGGGAGAGGGTGATGGCAGGGAGAGGGTGACAGCACTGGGTGAGAGGGAGAGGGTGATGGCAGGGAGAGGGTAACAGCACTGGGTGAGAGGGAGAGGGTGATGGCAGGGAGAGGGTGACAGCACTGGGTGACAAGGAGAGGTTGACGAGAGGGAGAGGGTTAACAGCACTGGTTGACAGGGAAAGGGTGGCGACAGGGAGAGGGTACCAGCACTAGGTGAGAGGGATAGGGTGATGGCAGGGAGAGGGTGACAGCACTGGGTGATAGGGAGAGGTTGACAACACTGGGTGACAGGGAGAGGGTGATGACAGGGAGAGGGTAGCAGCACTGGGTGAGAGGGTGACAGCACTAGGTGACAGGGAGAGGGTGATGGCAGGGAGAGGGTGACAGCACTGGGTGACAAGGAGAGGTTGACGAGAGGGAGAGGGTTAACAGCACTGGTTGACAGGGAAAGGGTGGCGACAGGGAGAGGGTACTAGCACTAGGTGAGAGGGAGAGGGTGATGGCAGTGAGAGGGTGACAGCACTGGGTGATAGGGAGAGATTGGCAGCAATCGGTGAGAGTCAACAGCACTAGGTGACAGGGAGAGGGTGACGCCAGGAGAGGGTGACAATACTGGTGAGAGGGCGACAGCACTAGGTGACAGGGAGAGGGTGACAAGAGGGAGAGGGTAACAGCACTAGGTGACAGGGAGAGGGTGATGGCAGGGAGAGGGTGACAGCACTGGGTGACAAGGAGAGGTTGACGAGAGGGAGAGGGTTAACAGCACTGGTTGACATTGAAAGGGTGGTGACAGGGAGAGCGTACTAGCACTAGGTGAGAGGGAGAGGGTGATGGCAGTGAGAGGGTGACAGCACTGGGTGACAGGGAGAGGGTGATAGCACTGGGTGAGAGTCAACAGCACTAGGTGACAGGGAGAGGGTGACGTCAGGAGAGGGTGACAATACTGGTGAGAGGGCGACAGCACTAGGTGACAGGGAGAGGGTGACAAGAGGGAGAGGGTAACAGCACTGGGTGACAGGGAGAGGGTGACGACAGTTAGAATTGAAAGCACTGGGTGAGAGGGAGCGGGTGACAGCAGTAGTTGAGAGGGCGACAGCACTCGGTGACAGGGAGAGGGTGACAGCATTGTGTGACAGGGAGAGAGTGACAACAGGGAGAGGGTAACAGCGCCATGTGACAGGGAAAGGGTGACAGCAGTAGGTGATGGAGAGGGTGATGACAGGTAGATGGTAACAGCACTTGCTGACAGGGAAAGGGTAACAGCACTAGGTGACAGGGAGAGGGTGATAACAGGGAGAGGATAACGGCACTGGGGAACATAGAAAGGGTGACAGGGAGAGTATGACAGCCAGCGTATGATGAATACAGGGTATTTCAATTTACTTACCTGGGGCAAGAACTGCAGTGCGCGGACGGGACGGCGGCTCCTCCTTGGACTTAACGCCAGAGACGGTCACGAGATTGTAAAGTTAGATCCCCGGCTTCCAAACACAGCCTCAGAGAGAGGCAGCTGGGGTTGTAAAGTGAAAAGAGGAGGAGCTAAGGAGTGGGGAGAGCGCAGCACCTCCTCCCCCTCCAGCCGGGCACAGACTCATGTAAACAGTGTTACTCTGGGGGGAGGAGCTAAGGAGAGGGGAGGAGAAGAGAGGGGTTACGCCTCCTCCTCCGGCCGTGCCTGGCCCAGGTCTGTCATTCAATGTGTGTGAGGTGTTCACGCAGTGGCTGTGGCACTGGCGGCTGGCTGCGCAGTGACATACAATGAGTCAGTGTGACTCATTATAATGCCGGCGGCTGAGGGGGACAGCACAGTGGCGGGACTCAAGGGATGACGCCCTTGCAGCATGGCACCGTACGCAGCTGCTTACCTGGTATAATGGGCCCGCCGGCCCTGATTATAGTATACCTGCTGGCTATATCCCCTGAATTTCATCTGTGTAAATACTATTATGCTCAGCCTTATATATTTTCAGAGGGCTAATCCCCCTTTACTATGCTTCTAAGCAAATATATCCTCGCAGTATAGCCCCACTTTATATAATCCCTGACTATGTTACACATGAATCAATGTTTCTGAGGACAAGTGATTTGAAGGTGAAATAGAATGGCAATAAATGCCGACATGCGTTTCACTACAAGATACTTTGTCAGGCCAAGTAACCAGTGTTCTCTGATGCTCTTTTTAAAACACATTTGTTCAAATGGTTTTCCCAAAAAGAAGATGGAGGGTTCATTCCTCTGATGTAGAGGGTGTGTTTATTTACAGATGTGTCCTTATACATCTAGCCTCAATATGCCATGCAGCATGACTAGAGCCAGCCCTAGGCTTAGGCATTCTAAGCAAATGCCTAGGACATCTAGACTGCCTAGGGGCATTCTATGGCTCTGCAGCACCCCCCCACCCCCGACTCTCAAGCTAGATGACCTGCAATGGACGCTTTCTAGCGGAGGTGTATTGCCACGGCTGAGGGTGCCCTTTCACTGGGTCCCCAGGCCATAGCATGCATCACCTGACTGCTAGTCAGCCCAGGCCAGGTATTCCTGGGGAGATGCGCACCCCCCAACTAAAGTTGTTTTCAGTGTCAAGGGCACCCAAGGCCTGGGTGCCGGATTGATTGTGTAAAAAATAGATGATATAATATTGTATTTTACAGTAGAACTAGAGGTCCTGGCCAGCCTCCCCTTATGCTGGTACTTTGAGAACCACAGGTACAAGTTAGAGACAGTACAAGTTTATTACACTCACACATAATCACCTACAATGCCTGTAGCCATCCACTTCTCCATTTAGCATCCACATAACCTGTAAAACTAAATCCATGGTACTATGTCCGTGTTTCAGGTTTTCTCTGTTTGTTTTTTACTGAAGATGGTGGAAGCCTCCATGAACTGAAGAGGATGGAACAAGGGGTAGGCGAGTATGGATTTTAAAGCTGTATTGCCAGTCTGAAACCAGTGTTTATTCTGGGCTGTCGAATGTGCACCATGGTGTGCACTGATGGAAATAGTGTGGTAGCCTAACAGGGTGATGTGGGTGGGTCTGGGGTTAAAGCCAAAAATGTAGTATTGTCAGCTATTAATCCAATTCCTCTCTCTGTCCTCCTTCACCTTTCTCCTTCCACCTCATTACCCCTATCTAAGCTTAATGTACATACACAGATCATATGGGGCTGATCAAGTGAAACTCATGTGACTACAACCTCCCAATGCTTACAATGGTCAGAAAACACCTTATGTTTTGCACACGGCCATTAGATGGAGGTCAGGGGAGAATTACATCAGTACCCTATAAATCTCTGCCTATTACATGCCATGATATTTACTTCAAAGTCACGGGAAAGATGGCGCAACTTTGTGACGAGATAGAAGTCTCCAAATATGCGCAATCTATTACATTTTCCCAATGGGATAATTTAGTGTTGGATGCTTGAAATATATACAGGGAAAAGATGTAGTTAAGAAAAGCATATGTACCTACTGTACCTACATGTGTTGTGTCTCTGGATGTGTGCAGCTCTATATAGTATCAGTGCCAGACATACATCAGGTGCAGTGATTGTGTATACATTATACGCTATGATAGCACAAGGAGAGTAAAGAGAGGAGAGATGTGTTCATCGTAAATGCCAATGTTGCATTAATGCAATGCACCTGCGTTAAAGCCCAGACATCTCCCTGAAGATTCCCTCTTCACAACCCGGGACTTCTTCCCATATGGAAGGAGCATGTTGCGAGAACACACTTCCAAGATGGTGAATGTTTAGCAGTCAAGTTCTGAAAATAATGTATTTTGTGAGCTTGATGAATGTGGTTCCCATACTAGTGTATGGAGACAGTGGGTCAGTGCAGGACTGAAAGGTAAACAGTAGATATCAGTGATATCTCCTGAGTTACCTTTGTAATGAATGGCCCTGGTGCATAAGCTGACCATACATAAGAAAAACTTTCATCCAACTATCCATCTAGTTGGTTGGTTGGAATGAAAATCTGGTAATGTATGGGAGCAAATGACAATCTGCCATTTGCTCCCAATCCCATGGAAAAGGACAAAAACTTTCATTTAGACAAGTTATTTAAATCTATCAGATTTAACCAACTTTACTAAACTACCATTTTCGTCTATTTTCTGGTGTTTGGGAGTAAATTGCTTATTGTCATTTGCTCCCATAAATTACCATATTTTCATTCCAACCAACCAACTGGTTGGATGGTTGGATGAAAGTTGGCCTAGTGTATGGCCAGCTTTAAATGTTTTATTGCCACCAGCATTTTTTTTAAATTAGGTTGATGAATATATCCCAATGTTCTATAGACAAGAGAGAATAGGGGCATTACTTTTAACAAATATTAAAGTGTAATTTTCAAAATAAAATATAATTTAATACAAATTTAAAATTAAATCTCTTATTTTCTTCATTACTAATCCATTGACAAGATTCTTGTCTGGAGTAGACCAAATGGAAATGACATGTTATGTGAATAGATTGCTGTGTTGATTGACAGCCAGGCCGCTCACAGCCAATCAGTGGCCAGTTTCTATAGTAGTGGCTGCTGATTGTCTGGTGTCTCTGTAGGAAACCTTGTGGGTCCTGTCACTTGCGGAGAAGAGCTGTATGGGTATACACATACAGCTCTTCTATGTCTGTTATGGTTCGGGATAATGCAGTTTATGATTTTCAATGCCCAGTTTGGTACCGAAGAAGAGGGCCAACTTGCACCAAGGGTAAGGTGAGTATGTTTGATTTTTATTTGGAACAAACAGTGAGATTCTACAGGTGAAGAGGACTGAACACCGGGGATAAGGTCAGTATAGTGTGTGTGAGTGTATGCAATTAATTTTGACTTTCTACATTGTGTGAGTACTGTCTCTAATTTAATATTTTCTTTACAGGAGACTACAGGTACCAGTGGCCCCTTAATGCCCCACATGTTGGTACTTTTGGTGCTCCAAGTATCGGCATGCAGGGGAGGCTTGCTGGTACCTATAGTCCCCTTATAAAGGACAATATTGCTGTCAATTTATATTTTTCAAAACTAATATCTACCTGCACCCATGGCCCAGGGGTCTGGGGTATAGCCAGGAATGTTAGCCCTGCCTTTGGATTACCTGGAGAGGGAGGACCCTTTTATTGGGGGGTACCCACTTACCCAGGAATACTGTGCCTGGGCTGACTAGTGTGGGGTGCTGAATGCTTAGGCAAGAAGACCCCATGAAGAGTGTCCCCCAGTTTTGGCATTACACCTTATAAATCTGTTATTAAGCTATCCACATAAGACTCCATCTTGTGACAAGATGGTGTGTGCCCTTAAGTTATTCATAGCTTTAAATGTACAATATTATAGAGACTGATTTCTGCTGTGCTTTGAGTTTTAGAGAACCTTGAAATGTGCAGATGTTTGTCAGCCTATGTGTGCCCGCCTCCCTTTCTTGCTAATCAGTTCACTCCCTCATGTATAAGATAATAATGTAATGTGAATATTTTTATATGTTGCAAAATATGAACACTGCTTTATATTATTGTACGACACGCAAATATAGCCAGAGGGTATCTTGAAACCAAGGCTGGTGTTTGTGTTGATTCCATCTCCTGAGATCTCAGTAATGCAAGGGTCTAACATACAAATAATGAGCTTGGGCTGGTGATTAATTACAAAAGATTAATTAAGATCTATCACTTGGAGTTTCCCGTACCGAGATTCCTATCCCTGATCCGTGGACGGACACGTCGGGAGTGACCGGGACAGTGAATTCTATCTTTGAACCCGGGATGAGTAGTTTTGCTCAAGCCGGAATGCGCTTTTTTGGGAAACTCCCATGTCTGTCTAGGGATTCAGGTACGGAAATCTGTGTCTCAGACTCTTGTTTTTTTGTTTTTGTTTTGGGTTTTATTTTATAAAATTACATGTCCAATGAATAATTAAAAATGTATACAGATTATAATCCTTATAGATTTGAATATGAACGAATATGTTATTGTGTTTAATAGTCTGATAAGTTGGTTCCCTGATTAGCATAAGTATTGTCCCTTGATACATCTTGTGATCTTTATACTGTACTTTTAGAGTGAATAGATATAGAAGTACATTTTGTTTGTTGGTAGGTTGCCATATTGATGGAGATTATCTTCAGACTATAGTATTGGGATTTGTTTATAACAACTTTGCCAATGAATTTACATCCCAAAGGTACGGTAATAGTGTGCCCAGAATTACTAAGGAGACCCACTTTAGTAACACAAGGACAAATGTTTTTGTAAAATCCACAGACAAGGTTTTTGTAAATCCACAGACGGGGTTTTTGTAAAATCCACAGACAGGATTTTTGTAAATTCCACAGACAGTGTTTTTGTAAAACCCACAGACAGGGTTTTGTAAAACCCACAGATATGGGTAATGTGGACCGCAAAAATCTGTCCAGCTGTCAAATTCCCATGGATATTATACATACAGTATTATACTGTACGTAAGTCATATGGCCCTTGCATAAAGAGTAACAAACTTGAAATCAAACTTTTAAATTGGATAAAAGTGTTAAAACAGATCTTGTTAAAGAAAGATTCACAAGACAGGGAATAAGAAATTAATTGTTTGTATTTTAAGGATTATTTTGAAGTAAAATCTGTAAGGACAGTAGGTCCAAAATTCTTCAGTAAAGTATATTGCTAAAAATAAGTATCTATGACCTGATATAGACTGTGAAGCATGTGATGATTTACAATTGTGGTGTTGTAAATTGTAGAGGTTGTAAATTGACGGTATCATATACTGAACCCAGAAAAGATACCAGGAATTAGAATAAGAATAAGAAAAATACACAGAAATGTGAACACTTGATTAAATTGTGGAGAGTGCTTTATTGTTTATGATTTAAATGTAAAGATAAGTGCATATAAAAATTGCAAAAGGTAGATTTCAGAAATGTCTTAAAATATTTCAGTTTAATCCTACGTGTGTGGGGGCACCCATACAATGTAATGCTTGAGGTTTTTTTTAAAGTAATTGATTTTGCATGAGATGCAGAAGTGTTGCTATTAAGTTTTGCAATTGTGTGTCTGAAATCTGACAATCTCCCTTTAAAAAAATCTGAATGGAGGGGGAGTGAGTGTTCACAAGAAGTTGAGATATCAGGTGCTGATTTACACACAGCAGCTAGTGGCGAAATTAGTAAGTTTGAGATACAAAGAGAAGTACAGTATGTGAAGTTATACAGATAGAACTTCAGTCTGAGATTAAACAATGTATTCACACTACAAAAAAAGTGTTTGACCAGAGAAGTGATTGTGTGAAGAAAATGTCTGATTATTTGCCAAAAACTGAACAAAATGTTAAAATCCATAAATGTGATGTTAGTGAGATATTCAAATATTTGAAAGTATGACATAATTGTTCACAAAATGCTCGGCGAAAAATCTCAGTGTATGCTGAGTTTTGTCTTACTGATATTTTTCTCCGTAAAGAGAGGAGTGACATACCACAGGCCAGCGAGCAAATCACAATTGTTTTTATTTCTGGTATAAGCCTTTATTTTGTTGCAAAATTGTTTTTATTTTTTGCTATTGACCTTTGTTTTAGTGATACTACATAAATATGTATAAGTGTTGTATGGTTTTGGTATTATGGGAATAGTGTAGATAAGTCTGTCCACCTTTACCTTAATCCTGTACAAGGATTTATAAGGTTATTGCTACTTACATATATGTTACCCACAGTGAGTAAGTTGGATTGTAGCATTTAAATGTTTACAACAAGTGTTGAAATGTAACAATTATTGTGAAGGTAACATTAATAACCTAACCTCATCTCAGTAAACCTATATGTATGTGTATTAGAATAGAACACGCATAGCCAAACAATCATAGGAAGATACTGTAGCCCTCAGAATCATCTACCTCTCAATGTGACAAGTCATAAAGTCCTGCAATATATTGTATCTATCTGGAGCTGATAAAGATGTTATTCAGTTCAAATTAATCTCACCAGAACATTTGACCTCCTCTGTAGTCCCAGCCACTGGCCTGGATGGTCAAATGCAGTATTTACAAAAGAGAAATCCATTGCAGATTATTGTAAATAATGGTCTCAGATGACTGCCTACCTAATCTTTTAGGGGCAGATTATGCTACAATAGCATACAAAGATGGGGAAGTGACTTTAGCTCATTAATGTTGTTAACACTGAAAGTCTATACTGAAATTAGATGTTTGCTAAAGTGCCTGATATGTATGGGCACAGGGTAAAATAGATATAAGGCTACTGCCAATTTAAATTAAACTTAAAGCTAACATGTGTTGCCAGTTAAACAATACCCTTTCAGCAGAGCCGTAACTAGACTTTTTTGTGCCCTGTGCCAGAAAGAGCATTGGCGCCCCCCTCATTTTTCAAAGGGACATATTGCACCCAAAAAAGGGCCATGGCTTCATGGTGAAGAGCCTGGGAAGAGATAGGAGAGGCCAGGAGATGCTGGGGATGAAATAAGAAAAATCTACAAGCAAGAATGATAATAAACAGAAATTTGACAGGCCCAAACAGCGCCACCTGACCTGTGGTGCCCTGTGCGATGGCACCGGCCGCACTACCCTAGCTACGGCCCTGCCTTTCAGATCAGATCAAGTAACCATATAGGTAGAAGGTTACAGGTTTAATACCCTAACGGTACCTAATCTGGACACCTTGTTGAGTGGCATACCACCCACCTCATAGTGTTTTACTGTCTTTTAGTCCCTAACAAAAGAAGCAGTATGTTTAGTCTAAACTGCCACAAGGTTGTGCCGCAAGTTTTAATGTTAAAAGATTGACTGTTTGCCAGTGCAATCATAATCGTTATATGATTTGTGGACGATTTAGTGTTGATTCAGAGCAAAATCGTTTGCATGAAACAGTAGTATTCTGTACAAGTAAAACAAAATTATAAAGTATTTAAAGATAAATTACATTCCATACAAAAAAAATATTTTTTAGGACATCGTAAATCACACTCTCTTTCTTTGTAAGTTTTAGCTTAGTGTGATGATTCAGAAAGCAGATGTCCAAACAGCATAAAGCCATTTTGAGCTTATTTACATATTGTAGGGAATTAATAATTTATGTAAACAAATTGTAACTTTTGTATAATGCATTTAAGGGATTGATACAACAGAATCCCCTTACATTAACACATGAATAAATTGAAGTTTATCATGTTGTAAAACAAGATATTGTTGGTGCATCAGCATTGGTTTTACCTGATTATAGTAAGCCGTTTATACTGTTTTGTCATAATTTTAACTCACGTTCAGGGGGTCCTTAAACAATCACATGGAAACTCTTGTCACCTAGACCCTGTAAAGTGCTGACATAATGTTGGAGTACCCCTTAACCCTTATAATAATGGTTGAATCCTGCTTTCGCAGGTTTCAAAAGATGGGAGAGTATAGTGATAATATACAAGTAAATAGTGACAGTGTCAAGGAGGACACTGAAAATATACAAACTTTTTATTTTCCTGATCATGATTGTATTGAACTAATGAAGCAGGAATCACTGTCCTTATTTAACTTTTCAAATGTTTCTTTTGAGGATGGAGTTCCATACACAAGATATGTTGGCTATGTCAGAGCACTGTCTACTGCATTCCAGTTATACCAAAGGCTAGTGATAAAAATGAGGGAACACTTGAGAGACTACACCTGAAGCTGAAGACAATAGACTGATAGACCAGGCCGCACGTGCTGCTGCCATAAGTCACTACTCCAAAGGGCAACCCACTTATGTGGTAGATCCCTCCCCAAAGGTTGACTTAAGAACCCTAACAAAGCTCCAGGTACAAGCTCCAGAGGTTTTCCACAGACAGCACAGGCCTTTGTAACAGGATGCTTAATATATGCATTGGACAATCCGGGTAAGACTTTCCCAACCCCTTTGAAAAGTACTCCCCAGACTCTGTGTTCCTTACAAAGGATACAAATTGATTTTATACCACTGCCCATATGTTCCGAATGTGATGTCCTCTTGTACGAGCCTCATCAGTCACTAGCCCAGAGGGAAGGCGTGTTGGAGGGCAGATGCAAAGACAATGGCCAAAGTAATTAAGTTAATTAAGAAAATTATTTTCTCCAGTGTATTAAGAAAATCATAATTAAGGTCAACTGCAGATATGGAGCCGTATTCGATTTGAGCGGACCAGCGATACTTTTTCGTGTCCCAGACTTTTCGCCTACTTTGCCTGTTTTGTAGGCGGAAAAGTATCGCACGCGTGCCCGATTTGCCCCGTATTCAATTTGAAAGTACGCGAAAACGGGACCCGGCAAAACGGAAACAGCCGGAAAGTACTGTCAGATTTGGGGAAATCAGCCTGACACCCCCCAAAAGATGCTCTGACATGGGTGTTAGCTATGGTAGCCCCCGATTTGGCTAGATGATGGTATTTGGTGTTTTTAAACGGGCTCAATAGCTGCTAAATAGCGTTTTTCTATACGTGGTGCAGAATAGTATTCAGGAGTTTTTTTCCAGAACATAACTTATCCCAGCAAATTTGGGGTACTTGAAAATGGGGGTCAGCATATTTAAAAGTTGCTAAAGTAAAGTTGAAAAATCCACCTGCCACAAGCACCTGCAATCAAAAAAACACTTGGGGCATACTTAGGGACCCGCCCAAAGTCAAGTTCTCTAGTTTTTAACTTTGTCCCCCAACATTTTTTTTTGCCCCTTTTTTCAAACTAATTTTTTGGGGTGTTCTTAAGTCTTTTTAAAAAATGTTTGACACAGTTTACCTTTGGGGGACTGTCTGAAGGCTGCACGGGGGTTTGCACAACGTTGCACCCCAAAACCCCAATTCTGCACTTTTTCTGCCTCCTATTCATAGGCGAAACTTTTCCGCCTATTACATTGCATTGACTTTCCGCCTAGGCGGAAAGTCTTTCAAATTGAATACGGGGTAAAGTCAAAACAGGCGAAAATGATGTCATCGGTGAAAAAGTATCGTGGACTTTTCGCCTCAAGTTGAATACGGCTCATGATGTACTATGTATTAATCTTATAGAGACAATTATCTAAAATACATAGTTAGGTGTTTTCTTCTATTCCAGTCCTTTATCTTGATACAGGTATCCACTGTTTACAACCAGGAGATTGGATGATAATTTGGAAATATACCAGGAAGGCTATTGAGCCCAGATTTGAAAGTTTATTCCAAATCCTGACGAGTACACTTATTTCAGTGAAAATTCATGGGACGGACACCTGAATATATGTCTCCGATTGTAAAGTCTTCATCCGAGGGGCATTGGAGTCATTTGATATTATGAATAGATACATGTTCCTAGGCCCCAAGCCAGACAAAGGCTTGTGGAAATGTATATTTTGCTTTGCTTTGTTATAAGTTTAATTTTAGCTTTAAAACCGAGTTGTTATCACAAGTATTAAGCTGAGTAACTGCATACATAGTTTTATATGAAGATATTAAGCAGTAACAATATCTAGACTCCATGGATAGTATGTTCACAATATAGAAGCTTTAACCAAATTGATTGATAATGTTACAAATGAAATATTTGATGCACTTAAGATGATCTCTAATGAACTGCAAGTAAAACTAAAGGTTATAGGACAGTTTAGACTGATCCTTGAGTACATTACAGCTGCTTGATAAGATATGTGTATTATAGTGAGACTAACCTGCTGTAATGTATATAGCTGATAACTTTTCTGACCTGATACATGAACACATGAAGAAAATCAAGGAACTGAAAGACCAGTCCAGGAAAACACATAGTGATCCAGAGTATGATCTTCATGATAATGAATGGTTTTCCCAATTAAACCCAGCTAAATGTTCTAATGAATTTTGTAGATGGATATCAGGGATTCTTTCAATTATTGATAAAGGTTTAGCTTTGTTTATAATTATTTATATTGCTGTAAAACTTGTTATTTTTCTGATTAAGAAGTTACTTACACTTGACTGTTGTTTCTCCAAGGAAAATACACTAAAGGCCTTGATGATGATGCAAGTCTGTGATAGCATCTGTGCCTAATGCTGGCGATGAACTGTGTAGTGCGACTGCTGATCTGTCAGCAGATGGATCATGCTGTCACTGCCGGCAATCGTGTGGTCCCTGCTGACTGCACGATATGCCGGCTCCCCCTCCACCATTTGAATGGTATTGTACATCGCATCCCAGGTCAGATGGTTTCGCAGGAAGACCAGGGGATTCGATGTACGACCCCGCGGGAGTGCGCAGCATGATATAGGTACGATATCGTGCCCATACATGGCACAATATAGCACCGTCAGATCGGCACGTATATCGTGCCTTGTATGGTGGCCATAAGACATAAGACAACATTCTAAGTTGTACCATTTGTGGAACCAGCCTCATTGAGGATGACAAGCAAACATATGGACAATGCAATATTACATAATTTCCCTGAATATTCATGACAAGATGGACAAGATGAAAGACAATTAGAGACTGAGGACTGTGGACTTGCTTTATGGGGAATGGATCAATGCGTAATCCTATGTATGGGTTCCTGTAGATGGAACTTATATATAAATGTACCTATACTTAGTATAGCAAGATCGTGTTCCTCTTAGGTAGATAGTATAGAGTAAAGTTATGAATAAAAGATGGGAAAATTATAAATCTGTTATTAAGCTATCCACATAAGACTCCATCTTGTGACAAGATGCTGTGTGCCTTTAAGTTATTCATAGCTTTAAATGTATAATATTATAGAGACTGATTTCTGCTGTGCTTTGAGTTTTAGAGAATCAAGAAATGTGCAGATGTTTGTCAGCCTATGTGTGCCTGCCTCCCTTTCTTGCTAGTCAGTTCACTCCCTCATGTACAAGGTAAGAATGTAATGTGAATATTTTCATATGCTGCAAAGTAAGAACACTGCTTTATATTATTGTATGACATGCAAATATAGCCAGAGGGAATCTTGAAACCAAGGCTGGTGCTTGTGATCCATCTCCTGAGATCTCAGTAATGCAAGGGTCTGACATACACTTATGAGCTTCGGCTGGTGATTAATTATAGAAGATTGATTAGGATCTATCACACCCCTGCTAGTAAGAGTCTGTTGCTGGTTGTTGAAATTATGGGGGACCTCTTTTTCCCTGTATTTTCACAACAAGGACCAGCTAAGGAGCCTGGTATTGGTTGTTGAAAATATGGGCGACCCCCACGTCTTTATTTACTCATATTTTAAGGAACAGGACTGGCTCACACATACCGGTGCAGGCTGTGCTTTCGGGTGAGGACCCCACGTCATTTGTTTTCTTTATTTTAATGCTTTCATACACATAAAATACAAGAAGACTGATAAAATTGCCAGCATGAAGAAGGTCTATTATTTTGTGGATGTGTTCCATTTTGTGTTTATTTTTCCAAACGGATAATTAGTAAATCATGGGATGCTATGTTGGTCTAAGTAAAAGTAATGATGTTTAGACGATACTAGATTTTGAATGAGATTTGGTTTTGTATTCGAATTCACATTTGATTTTGACTTTAGTCAATTCTGATGTGCAAAATCGAATGAAAATCGTATGCCAAATCACTTAAATTACAAAAGAAAACAAAATTGTATATATATATATATATATATATATATATATATATATAGAATTATTATTATTATAGTATTATTTTATAGGAGGCTATCCTATCTTACAAGCTCAGTTCCTGCACTGAACACATCCATCTGATGGTAATGAAATATATTGCAACTTTAGTTTCCTCAAAATGGTGACTCAATTTGCTTAATCGCAATCTATCATCTTCCCAAGACCAACCAATCACTGACATTAGGGATGAAACATTTATGTTAAAAAAGCCAAAACATTTGAATGAAAATCAGACACTAGGTACATATTTTATAAGCAGGTTAAAGTGAGCTAAAGTGGCCTATCTACTAATTTCACAAAGGGGACTATTAGAGACAAGACTTTTTTTTATTTCATCTCTGGCTTGAAGTCAGACAAGTGAAATGTTTTGGATGTTGCCTGGTGGTGATAGATGATCCTTCATCTGGTACTAGAGAGACTCTTGCAGGGGAGGATAAAGGGGATGGATTTAATTTACTGATGGCCGAAGTCAGAATCCCGACCCGGGACTAAATATAGGCGTCGAAATCCTGACACCTAGCCCGACGACAAAATCCCGAACAAAGGTAAGCGGGGCCCTGCAAGCTGTTTGGGGGGAGGGTTAATTGTAGGGGCCCCAGGGGGAGATTAGCCTTAGCCATCCCCAGGGGGAGGTCAGAGTTAGGCAGCCCCCCGGGAGGGTTAGGTTTAGGATGTGGGAAGGGGGGGTTAGAGTTAGGAAACCCCAGGGGGGAGTTAGGCACCACTAAACAGGGCCGTAACTAGAGTAGTGTGAACCATGCCATGGCACAGGGCACAGCAGGGCAGGGGGCGCTGTTTGGGCCTGTCAATTTTCTGTTTATTATCATTCTCATTTGTAAATTCCTCTTATTTTATCCCCAACATCTCCTGGCTGCCCCAGGAGTACCCCTATCTCTTCCCTGTCCATCCTTATGAATCCATGGTCCTTCCTTATGAAGCAATGACCCTTTTACAGGTGCACTATCTTATGTTCCTATTTAAAAAATGGGGGGGGCGCCAATGCTCTCTCTCTCTGGCACATGGCACCAAAAAGTCTAGTTACAGCTCTGCCACTAAGGGGGACTTTGGTTAGGTGCCATCAAGCGAGGGTTAGGGTTAAAGGGGGGATAGGGGTAGGGTTAGCTTGCATACCCACCCCTATCGGCATCTTCATCCTTCGGGCTTCTAGCGTCGGGATATGAACCAGCAGTTATTTAGCCACTGGGACTTCATACCCATTCTGGATAAGGTATCCCATTACTCTATATAGGAACAATATTCCACATGATCCTAACCTAATGTATTAATCATTATGAGAACCTGTTTTATACCCAGCAGTGGATATTGCATTGTAATGTTTTCATTGTGTGCATGTTTTTTATTTATATTTTAGGTCATCTAATAAAAAGGCAAAATGCCAGGATCTGTTTTCCTTTTGTGCTTGTTTCCATGAAGTCTATATAAAGAAAGTTGGGAATTTATCATCAAGATCTGAATATTAGATGCAATATTGTGTGTTATATTCTGAGATGTGGACAATTAGAATGGATACTTGCTGGTGATTTTATATATTGTTACATTTACTTCTTTTTTCAGTAATTAACTATTGATTCTCTTCCTAAACAGAAGGATCGGGCTAAATATTATAGCCCACGGGTTGTGGAAAATACAGCTCTTTTTGAGAATAGATGGAGGTAGCTGTCCCCCAAATAGGAGTGACCTGGGCATTAGGCCCAGGTCACTAAAGGGCAAATTGGTGGCTCAACTACTGGGGACCCACCCATTTGCCCTTTAGTGACCTGGACCTAATGCCCAGGTCACACACCTATTTGGGGGGAAAGATACCTTCAATTGGGCCTAATGCCCCCTATGTAGCCCGGGCCTTGTGCCCGCCTATATACCCACAGGCCTATTGCCTGAATTTATGCCACAGGCCTAGTGCCCGACAACCCTGGTGGTCTAGGGAGGGGTAAATAACGGTGGCCCAAGGCTGTCTGCCAGCACGGTGAAAGAGGCTGCGGGGGGAGCTTCGATAGCTCTTTTACTTTCCACCCCCGCAGTCCTCTCCGGTCCTCAGCTTCAGTCTTCTGCCACTTGCCCATCCTGGCCAGCGGCTGAGCGGCCGCCAAAACTGTTGGCGTGCTGCTCTTCACTTGTCTTCGGGAGGTCTTCACTCCTCCCCTCTGATGATGGACTGAACGTTCCCGCTCAGCAGCGTCAATTCAAGATGCCGCAAGTGGGCGGGGCTATGACCTGACGAGCCGCGATTGGCTCATCGCGTCTGCCTCCTATTGGCTGCTGGACCGCGAGCCAAAAGCTTGCGGCCAGTGCCAAATTATACCGCCGCCGCTACTTGACTTCCGGGCTGCGAGCTCCGCTCAGCTCGTGCCCGGAGCCAAGCTTCTCCAGCCGACACTGGTGGAAGGGACCAGGAGGTCCCTTCACCAAGTACCCGCTGCGGTGGCTTACCCGGCGCTGGGAGCAAACACTGTCCCAGTGCCGGGCATGGACGCTGTGCCAATGCTGGGATCAGACACTTGATCCCAGCACGGCTTTCCACAGCAGCAGCCAATAGAGTCTATCTGACTCTCATTGACTGCTCTAACAGACAGCGTTATGTCTATCTCTGCAGGGGGACGCGCTGTGCTGCAGCCAGCTGTCAGGGATTGGCCACAGCACAGCACGTCCCCAGGACCCGGGTACTTTAAAAAAGTGAGTCCCCATTGCCCAATATCGGGTAAAATACATGCTATAGCACGTATTTGCGAACACTGACTAGTGCTGCATGTTCTTCTCAGTATCACAAATGAAATGATTAGCACCACCTGTGGATCTTTTATAATGTGTCAGCCAGTAATAAATATACCTGTGCACCAACTAGGAGTTGTGGAAAACATGCACTGTCAGTGGTGCACTGCTATACACCATCAGTAGGGTTAATTATTAATACTGTATAATAATACACTATCCAGTACATAAGGAGATAGATATGTACATATACGTCTAGGGCAGTGCTAAGTTCTTCTGCTGCTCCCTCAGATTCCCGGGCTTGCTCCAATGCTCAGGCCAACTGTAGAAACATTCAGCTCAGACAGGATGGACCTACTCCTGCATCTAATGGCATACTGTGATCACTGGTCCTGTATATGCTCGAATTATGCAACACAATATACTTTGTATGTAACATATTAAAGCTGGATGAGTGATAATTATCCCTTCTTCATGGACTGGCCACACTCACTCTAAAATCAAGCATTTGGAAACCCCCCTCTAGAAATCCTGCACTTGCCACTGTAGCCGGCTAGACAAGGCTGCAGTGAATGGCTGGATGGGGACGCGGTGTGCCATGGAGCTAACCTATCACTGTGGCCACAGTGATCGGGACACTGGGAGAAGATGTAGCCATGACTGCAATGCAAGGCTGGGTGGGGGCTGGGGTGTGTTCAGTGGCGGGCTGGGCCGGGGGGCAGGGTGCCATGTGCCCCCCGGGCCGCAGCACCATGCGGGCCATGGGCAGTCTGTGTCTCTGTGACACAGCTGCACCGCATGTGTAGCGCTGACTGGACGGAGTTCGGTCAGCGCTACAAAGTTACAAACACACAGCCGTCGGCACCAGCAGCTGTGTGTTTGTTTTGAGTGGCAACCAATGAGAGTGTGTCAGACTCTCACTGACTGCTGCTGCACCCACTGCAGGAGCCACTCCATCTTCCGGCTCCTGCAGTGGGTAATGGGAGAGATGTCATGACATCATGACGTCTCTCCCATAATGCATAGCGGCCCGGCCCGGGAGGACAGACGGAGGAGCGGATGGCGGCGGCAGGAGCAGGGATTCAGGTAAGTGTTATTTTTTTATATTTATTACATGTGTGTGTGTGTGTACTGTGGGAGGGGGGGACCACTACAGGGGGCACTACAATGGGGGGGGACCACTACTGAAGGCACTACAATTGGGAGTACTACTACTGGGGACACTACAAGGGGGAGAGCACTACTGGGGGCCCTACGAGGGGGGGCTGCTACTGGGGGCACTACAAGGGGGGGAGACTACTACTGGGGGCATTACAAGGTGAAGAGCACTACTGGGGGCACTACAAGGGGGGGACTACTACTGGGGATACTACAAGGGGGATAGCACTACTGGGGCACTACAAGGGGGATAGCACTACTGGGGGCACTACAAGGGGGATTACTATTGGGGCACAAAAAGGGGGAGAGCACTATTGGGGGCTCTACAAGGGGGGTTACTACTGGGGGCACTACAACGGGGGGGACTACTATTGGGGGCATTACAAGGGGGGGATTACTACTGGGGCATTACAAGGGGGGAACTTCTACTTGGGGCACTACAAGGGGGAGAGCACTACTGGGGGCACTACAAGGGGGTGGGGCTGCTACTGGGGGCACTACAAGGGGAGAGCACTACTGAAGGCACTACAAGGGGGGCTGCTACTGGGGGCACTGCAAGGGGTGGAGACTACTACTGGGGGCACTACAAGGGGGAGAGCACTACTGGGGGCACTACAAGGGGAGGGACTACTACTGGGGGCACTACAAGGGGGGGATGTTCGATCCAGCACATGCAGACCGATCAGACAACGATCGTTGTCTGATCGTTAAGTCTGACTGTGCGTACGGAGCATTATAGGGCCCCTACACAGCACCCTGGGTGCTAAGCTACAATTACACAATAAGATACGTATTCAGGGAGAGGGAGGCAGCCAATGGGTGACAGGGAGAGGTTGATAACAAGGAGAGGGTGACAGCACTGGGTGACAGGGAGAGGGTGACGGCACTAGTTGAGAGAGGGAGAGGGTGATGTATTGGGTGACAGGGAGAGGGTGATGCCAGGAGAGGGTGGCAACACTTTGTGAGAAGGCAACAGCACTAGGTGACAGGGAGAGGGTGATGAGAGGGTAACAGCACTGGGTGACAGGGAAACGGTGATGACAGGGAGAGGGTACCAGCACTAGGTGAGAGGGTGATGGCAGGGAGAGGGTGACAGCACTGGGTGATAGGGAGAGATTGACAGCACTCGGTGAGAGTCAACAGCATTAGGTGACAGGGAGAGGGTGACGCCAGGAGAGGGTGACAATACTGGTGAGAGGGCGACAGCACTAGGTGACAGGGAGAGGGTGATGGCAGGGAGAGGGTGACAGCACTGGGTGAGAGGGAGAGGGTGATGGCAGGGAGAGGGTGACAGCACTGGGTGAGAGGGAGAGGGTGATGGCAGGGAGAGGGTGACAGCACTGGGTGACAAGGAGAGGTTGACGAGAGGGAGAGGGTTAACAGCACTGGTTGACAGGGAAAGGGTGGCGACAGGGAGAGGGTACCAGCACTAGGTGAGAGGGAGAGGGTGATGGCAGGGAGAGGGTGACAGCACTGGGTGATAGGGAGAGGTTGACAACACTGGGTGACAGGGAGAGGGTGATGACAGGGAGAGGGTAGCAGCACTGGGTGAGAGGGTGACAGCACTAGGTGACAGGGAGAGGGTGATGGCAGGGAGAGGGTGACAGCACTGGGTGACAAGGAGAGGTTGACGAGAGGGAGAGGGTTAACAGCACTGGTTGACAGGGAAAGGGTGGCGACAGGGAGAGGGTACTAGCACTAGGTGAGAGGGAGAGGGTGATGGCAGTGAGAGGGTGACAGCACTGGGTGATAGGGAGAGATTGACAGCACTCGGTGAGAGTCAACAGCACTAGGTGACAGGGAGAGGGTGACGCCAGGAGAGGGTGACAATACTGGTGAGAGGGCGACAGCACTAGGTGACAGGGAGAGGGTGACAAGAGGGAGAGGGTAACAGCACTAGGTGACAGGGAGAGGGTGATGGCAGGGAGAGGGTGACAGCACTGGGTGACAAGGAGAGGTTGACGAGAGGGAGAGGGTTAACAGCACTGGTTGACAGGGAAAGGATGGTGACAGGGAGAGGGTACTAGCACTAGGTGAGAGGGAGAGGGTGATGGCAGTGAGAGGGTGACAGCACTGGGTGACAGGGAGAGGGTGATAGCACTGGGTGAGAGTCAACAGCACTAGGTGACAGGGAGAGGGTGACGTCAGGAGAGGGTGACAATACTGGTGAGAGGGCGACAGCACTAGGTGACAGGGAGAGGGTGACAAGAGGGAGAGGGTAACAGCACTGGGTGACAGGGAGAGGGTGACGACAGTTAGAATTGAAAGCACTGGGTGAGAGGGAGCGGGTGACAGCAGTAGTTGAGAGGGCGACAGCACTCGGTGACAGGGAGAGGGTGACAGCATTGTGTGACAGGGAGAGAGTGACAACAGGGAGAGGGTAACAGCGCCAGGTGACAGGGAAAGGGTGACAGCAGTAGGTGATGGAGAGGGTGATGACAGGTAGATGGTAACAGCACTTGCTGACAGGGAAAGGGTAACAGCACTAGGTGACAGGGAGAGGGTGATAACAGGGAGAGGATAATGGCACTGGGGAACATAGAAAGGGTGACAGGGAGAGTATGACAGCCAGCGTATGATGAATACAGGGTATTTCAATTTACTTACCTGGGGCAAGAACTGCAGTGCGCGGACGGGACGGCGGCTCCTCCTTGGACTTAACGCCAGAGACGGTCACGAGATTGTAAAGTTAGATCCCCGGCTTAAAAACACAGCCTCAGAGAGAGGCAGCTGGGGTTGTAAAGTGAAAAGAGGAGGAGCTAAGGAGTGGGGAGAGCGCAGCACCTCCTCCCCCTCCAGCCGGGCACAGACTCATGTAAACAGTGTTACTCTGGGGGGAGGAGCTAAGGAGAGGGCAGGAGAAGAGAGGGGTTACGCCTCCTCCTCCGGCCGTGCCTGGCCCAGGTCTGTCATTCAATGTGTGTGAGGTGTTCACGCAGTGGCTGTGGCACTGGCGGCTGGCTGCGCAGTGACATACAATGAGTCAGTGTGACTCATTATAATGCCGGCGGCTGAGGGGGACAGCACAGTGGCGGGACTCAAGGGATGACGCCCTTGCAGCATGGCACCGTACGCAGCTGCTTACCTGGTATAATGGGCCCGCCGGCCCTGATTATGGTATACCTGCTGGCTATATCCCCTGAATTTCATCTGTGTAAATACTATTATGCTCAGCCTTATATATTTTCAGAGGGCTAATCCCCCTTTACTATGCTTCTAAGCAAATATATCCTCGCAGTATAGCCCCACTTTATATAATCCCTGACTATGTTACACATGAATCAATGTTTCTGAGGACAAGTGATTTGAAGGTGAAATAGAATGGCAATAAATGCCGACATGCGTTTCACTACAAGATACTTTGTCAGGCCAAGTAACCAGTGTTCTCTGATGCTCTTTTTAAAACACATTTGTTCAAATGGTTTTCCCAAAAAGAAGATGGAGGGTTCATTCCTCTGATGTAGAGGGTGTGTTTATTTACAGATGTGTCCTTATACATCTAGCCTCAATATGCCATGCAGCATGACTAGAGCCAGCCCTAGGCTTAGGCATTCTAAGCAAATGCCTAGGACATCTAGACTGCCTAGGGGCATTCTATGGCTCTGCAGCACCCCCCCACCCCCGACTCTCAAGCTAGATGACCTGCAATGGACGCTTTCTAGCGGAGGTGTATTGCCACGGCTGAGGGTGCCCTTTCACTGGGTCCCCAGGCCATAGCATGCATCACCTGACTGCTAGTCAGCCCAGGCCAGGTATTCCTGGGGAGATGCGCACCCCCCAACTAAAGTTGTTTTCAGTGTCAAGGGCACCCAAGGCCTGGGTGCCGGATTGATTGTGTAAAAAATAGATGATATAATATTGTATTTTACAGTAGAACTAGAGGTCCTGGCCAGCCTCCCCTTATGCTGGTACTTTGAGAACCACAGGTACAAGTTAGAGACAGTACAAGTTTATTACACTCACACATAATCACCTACAATGCCTGTAGCCATCCACTTCTCCATTTAGCATCCACATAACCTGTAAAACTAAATCCATGGTACTATGTCCGTGTTTCAGGTTTTCTCTGTTTGTTTTTTACTGAAGATGGTGGAAGCCTCCATGAACTGAAGAGGATGGAACAAGGGGTAGGCGAGTATGGATTTTAAAGCTGTATTGCCAGTCTGAAACCATTGTTTATTCTGGGCTGTCGAATGTGCACCATGGTGTGCACTGATGGAAATAGTGTGGTAGCCTAACAGGGTGATGTGGGTGGGTCTGGGGTTAAAGCCAAAAATGTAGTATTGTCAGCTATTAATCCAATTCCTCTCTCTGTCCTCCTTCACCTTTCTCCTTCCACCTCATTACCCCTATCTAAGCTTAATGTACATACACAGATCATATGGGGCTGATCAAGTGAAACTCATGTGACTACAACCTCCCAATGCTTACAATGGTCAGAAAACACCTTATGTTTTGCACACGGCCATTAGATGGAGGTCAGGGGAGAATTACATCAGTACCCTATAAATCTCTGCCTATTACATGCCATGATATTTACTTCAAAGTCACGGGAAAGATGGCGCAACTTTGCGACGAGATAGAAGTCTCCAAATATGCGCAATCTATTACATTTTCCCAATGGGATAATTTAGTGTTGGATGCTTGAAATATATACAGGGAAAAGATGTAGTTAAGAAAAGCATATGTACCTACTGTACCTACATGTGTTGTGTCTCTGGATGTGTGCAGCTCTATATAGTATCAGTGCCAGACATACATCAGGTGCAGTGATTGTGTATACATTATACGCTATGATAGCACAAGGAGAGTAAAGAGAGGAGAGATGTGTTCATCGTAAATGCCAATGTTGCATTAATGCAATGCACCTGCGTTAAAGCCCAGACATCTCCCTGAAGATTCCCTCTTCACAACCCGGGACTTCTTCCCATATGGAAGGAGCATGTTGCGAGAACACACTTCCAAGATGGTGAATGTTTAGCAGTCAAGTTCTGAAAATAATGTATTTTGTGAGCTTGATGAATGTGGTTCCCATACTAGTGTATGGAGACAGTGGGTCAGTGCAGGACTGAAAGGTAAACAGTAGATATCAGTGATATCTCCTGAGTTACCTTTGTAATGAATGGCCCTGGTGCATAAGCTGACCATACATAAGAAAAACTTTCATCCAACTATCCATCTAGTTGGTTGGTTGGAATGAAAATCTGGTAATGTATGGGAGCAAATGACAATCTGCCATTTGCTCCCAATCCCATGGAAAAGGACAAAAACTTTCATTTAGACAAGTTATTTAAATCTATCAGATTTAACCAACTTTACTAAACTACCATTTTCGTCTATTTTCTGGTGTTTGGGAGTAAATTGCTTATTGTCATTTGCTCCCATAAATTACCATATTTTCATTCCAACCAACCAACTAGTTGGATGGTTGGATGAAAGTTGGCCTAGTGTATGGCCAGCTTTAAATGTTTTATTGTCACCAGCATTTTTTTTAAATTAGGTTGATGAATATATCCCAATGTTCTATAGACAAGAGAGAATAGGGGCATTACTTTTAACAAATATTAAAGTGTAATTTTCAAAATAAAATATAATTTAATACAAATTTAAAATTAAATCTCTTATTTTCTTCATTACTAATCCATTGACAAGATTCTTGTCTGGAGTAGACCAAATGGAAATGACATGTTATGTGAATAGATTGCTGTGTTGATTGACAGCCAGGCCGCTCACAGCCAATCAGTGGCCAGTTTCTATAGTAGTGGCTGCTGATTGTCTGGTGTCTCTGTAGGAAACCTTGTGGGTCCTGTCACTTGCGGAGAAGAGCTGTATGGGTATACACATACAGCTCTTCTATGTCTGTTATGGTTCGGGATAATGCAGTTTATGATTTTCAATGCCCAGTTTGGTACCGGAGAAGAGGGCCAACTTGCACCAAGGGTAAGGTGAGTATGTTTGATTTTTATTTGGAACAAACAGTGAGATTCTACAGGTGAAGAGGACTGAACACCGGGGATAAGGTCAGTATAGTGTGTGTGAGTGTATGCAATTAATTTTGACTTTCTACATTGTGTGAGTACTGTCTCTAATTTAATATTTTCTTTACAGGAGACTACAGGTACCAGTGGCCCCTTAATGCCCCACATGTTGGTACTTTTGGTGCTCCAAGTATCGGCATGCAGGGGAGGCTTGCTGGTACCTATAGTCCCCTTATAAAGGACAATATTGCTGTCAATTTATATTTTTCAAAACTAATATCTACCTGCACCCATGGCCCAGGGGTCTGGGGTATAGCCAGGAATGTTAGCCCTGCCTTTGGATTACCTGGAGAGGGAGGACCCTTTTATTGGGGGGTACCCACTTACCCAGGAATACTGGGCCTGGGCTGACTAGTGTGGGGTGCTGAATGCTTAGGCAAGAAGACCCCATGAAGAGTGTCCCCCAGTTTTGGCATTACACCTTATAAATCTGTTATTAAGCTATCCACATAAGACTCCATCTTGTGACAAGATGGTGTGTGCCCTTAAGTTATTCATAGCTTTAAATGTACAATATTATAGAGACTGATTTCTGCTGTGCTTTGAGTTTTAGAGAACCTTGAAATGTGCAGATGTTTGTCAGCCTATGTGTGCCCGCCTCCCTTTCTTGCTAATCAGTTCACTCCCTCATGTATAAGATAATAATGTAATGTGAATATTTTTATATGTTGCAAAATATGAACACTGCTTTATATTATTGTACGACACGCAAATATAGCCAGAGGGTATCTTGAAACCAAGGCTGGTGTTTGTGTTGATTCCATCTCCTGAGATCTCAGTAATGCAAGGGTCTAACATACAAATAATGAGCTTGGGCTGGTGATTAATTACAAAAGATTAATTAAGATCTATCACTTGGAGTTTCCCGTACCGAGATTCCTATCCCTGATCCGTGGACGGACACGTCGGGAGTGACCGGGACAGTGAATTCTATCTTTGAACCCGGGATGAGTAGTTTTGCTCAAGCCGGAATGCGCTTTTTTGGGAAACTCCCATGTCTGTCTAGGGATTCAGGTACGGAAATCTGTGTCTCAGACTCTTGTTTTTTTGTTTTTGTTTTGGGTTTTATTTTATAAAATTACATGTCCAATGAATAATTAAAAATGTATACAGATTATAATCCTTATAGATTTGAATATGAACGAATATGTTATTGTGTTTAATAGTCTGATAAGTTGGTTCCCTGATTAGCATAAGTATTGTCCCTTGATACATCTTGTGATCTTTATACTGTACTTTTAGAGTGAATAGATATAGAAGTACATTTTGTTTGTTGGTAGGTTGCCATATTGATGGAGATTATCTTCAGACTATAGTATTGGGATTTGTTTATAACAACTTTGCCAATGAATTTACATCCCAAAGGTACGGTAATAGTGTGCCCAGAATTACTAAGGAGACCCACTTTAGTAACACAAGGACAAATGTTTTTGTAAAATCCACAGACAAGGTTTTTGTAAATCCACAGACGGGGTTTTTGTAAAATCCACAGACAGGGTTTTTGTAAATTCCACAGACAGTGTTTTTGTAAAACCCACAGACAGGGTTTTGTAAAACCCACAGATATGGGTAATGTGGACCGCAAAAATCTGTCCAGCTGTCAAATTCCCATGGATATTATACATACAGTATTATACTGTACGTAAGTCATATGGCCCTTGCATAAAGAGTAACAAACTTGAAATCAAACTTTTAAATTGGATAAAAGTGTTAAAACAGATCTTGTTAAAGAAAGATTCACAAGACAGGGAATAAGAAATTAATTGTTTGTATTTTAAGGATTATTTTGAAGTAAAATCTGTAAGGACAGTAGGTCCAAAATTCTTCAGTAAAGTATATTGCTAAAAATAAGTATCTATGACCTGATATAGACTGTGAAGCATGTGATGATTTACAATTGTGGTGTTGTAAATTGTAGAGGTTGTAAATTGACGGTATCATATACTGAACCCAGAAAAGATACCAGGAATTAGAATAAGAATAAGAAAAATACACAGAAATGTGAACACTTGATTAAATTGTGGAGAGTGCTTTATTGTTTATGATTTAAATGTAAAGATAAGTGCATATAAAAATTGCAAAAGGTAGATTTCAGAAATGTCTTAAAATATTTCAGTTTAATCCTACGTGTGTGGGGGCACCCATACAATGTAATGCTTGAGGTTTTTTTTAAAGTAATTGATTTTGCATGAGATGCAGAAGTGTTGCTATTAAGTTTTGCAATTGTGTGTCTGAAATCTGACAATCTCCCTTTAAAAAAATCTGAATGGAGGGGGAGTGAGTGTTCACAAGAAGTTGAGATATCAGGTGCTGATTTACACACAGCAGCTAGTGGCGAAATTAGTAAGTTTGAGATACAAAGAGAAGTACAGTATGTGAAGTTATACAGATAGAACTTCAGTCTGAGATTAAACAATGTATTCACACTACAAAAAAAGTGTTTGACCAGAGAAGTGATTGTGTGAAGAAAATGTCTGATTATTTGCCAAAAACTGAACAAAATGTTAAAATCCATAAATGTGATGTTAGTGAGATATTCAAATATTTGAAAGTATGACATAATTGTTCACAAAATGCTCGGCGGAAAATCTCAGTGTATGCTGAGTTTTGTCTTACTGATATTTTTCTCCGTAAAGAGAGGAGTGACATACCACAGGCCAGCGAGCAAATCACAATTGTTTTTATTTCTGGTATAAGCCTTTATTTTGTTGCAAAATTGTTTTTATTTTTTGCTATTGACCTTTGTTTTAGTGATACTACATAAATATGTATAAGTGTTGTATGGTTTTGGTATTATGGGAATAGTGTAGATAAGTCTGTCCACCTTTACCTTAATCCTGTACAAGGACTTATAAGGTTATTGCTACTTACATATATGTTACCCACAGTGAGTAAGTTGGATTGTAGCATTTAAATGTTTACAACAAGTGTTGAAATGTAACAATTATTGTGAAGGTAACATTAATAACCTAACCTCATCTCAGTAAACCTATATGTATGTGTATTAGAATAGAACACGCATAGCCAAACAATCATAGGAAGATACTGTAGCCCTCAGAATCATCTACCTCTCAATGTGACAAGTCATAAAGTCCTGCAATATATTGTATCTATCTGGAGCTGATAAAGATGTTATTCAGTTCAAATTAATCTCACCAGAACATTTGACCTCCTCTGTAGTCCCAGCCACTGGCCTGGATGGTCAAATGCAGTATTTACAAAAGAGAAATCCATTGCAGATTATTGTAAATAATGGTCTCAGATGACTGCCTACCTAATCTTTTAGGGGCAGATTATGCTACAATAGCATACAAAGATGGGGAAGTGACTTTAGCTCATTAACGTTGTTAACACTGAAAGTCTATACTGAAATTAGATGTTTGCTAAAGTGCCTGATATGTATGGGCACAGGGTAAAATAGATATAAGGCTACTGCCAATTTAAATTAAACTTAAAGCTAACATGTGTTGCCAGTTAAACAATACCCTTTCAGCAGAGCCGTAACTAGACTTTTTTGTGCCCTGTGCCAGAAAGAGCATTGGCGCCCCCCTCATTTTTCAAAGGGACATATTGCACCCAAAAAAGGGCCATGGCTTCATGGTGAAGAGCCTGGGAAGAGATAGGAGAGGCCAGGAGATGCTGGGGATGAAATAAGAAAAATCTACAAGCAAGAATGATAATAAACAGAAATTTGACAGGCCCAAACAGCGCCACCTGACCTGTGGTGCCCTGTGCGATGGCACCGGCCGCACTACCCTAGCTACGGCCCTGCCTTTCAGATCAGATCAAGTAACCATATAGGTAGAAGGTTACAGGTTTAATACCCTAACGGTACCTAATCTGGACACCTTGTTGAGTGGCATACCACCCACCTCATAGTGTTTTACTGTCTTTTAGTCCCTAACAAAAGAAGCAGTATGTTTAGTCTAAACTGCCACAAGGTTGTGCCGCAAGTTTTAATGTTAAAAGATTGACTGTTTGCCAGTGCAATCATAATCGTTATATGATTTGTGGACGATTTAGTGTTGATTCAGAGCAAAATCGTTTGCATGAAACAGTAGTATTCTGTACAAGTAAAACAAAATTATAAAGTATTTAAAGATAAATTACATTCCATACAAAAAAAATATTTTTTAGGACATCGTAAATCACACTCTCTTTCTTTGTAAGTTTTAGCTTAGTGTGATGATTCAGAAAGCAGATGTCCAAACAGCATAAAGCCATTTTGAGCTTATTTACATATTGTAGGGAACTAATAATTTATGTAAACAAATTGTAACTTTTGTATAATGCATTTAAGGGATTGATACAACAGAATCCCCTTACATTAACACATGAATAAATTGAAGTTTATCATGTTGTAAAACAAGATATTGTTGGTGCATCAGCATTGGTTTTACCTGATTATAGTAAGCCGTTTATACTGTTTTGTCATAATTTTAACTCACGTTCAGGGGGTCCTTAAACAATCACATGGAAACTCTTGTCACCTAGACCCTGTAAAGTACTGACATAATGTTGGAGTACCCCTTAACCCTTATAATAATGGTTGAATCCTGCTTTCGCAGGTTTCAAAAGATGGGAGAGTATAGTGATAATATACAAGTAAATAGTGACAGTGTCAAGGAGGACACTGAAAATATACAAACTTTTTATTTTCCTGATCATGATTGTATTGAACTAATGAAGCAGGAATCACTGTCCTTATTTAACTTTTCAAATGTTTCTTTTGAGGATGGAGTTCCATACACAAGATATGTTGGCTATGTCAGAGCACTGTCTACTGCATTCCAGTTATACCAAAGGCTAGTGATAAAAATGAGGGAACACTTGAGAGACTACACCTGAAGCTGAAGACAATAGACTGATAGACCAGGCCGCACGTGCTGCTGCCATAAGTCACTACTCCAAAGGGCAACCCACTTATGTGGTAGATCCCTCCCCAAAGGTTGACTTAAGAACCCTAACAAAGCTCCAGGTACAAGCTCCAGAGGTTTTCCACAGACAGCACAGGCCTTTGTAACAGGATGCTTAATATATGCATTGGACAATCCGGGTAAGACTTTCCCAACCCCTTTGAAAAGTACTCCCCAGACTCTGTGTTCCTTACAAAGGATACAAATTGATTTTATACCACTGCCCATATGTTCCGAATGTGATGTCCTCTTGTACGAGCCTCATCAGTCACTAGCCCAGAGGGAAGGCGTGTTGGAGGGCAGATGCAAAGACAATGGCCAAAGTAATTAAGTTAATTAAGAAAATTATTTTCTCCAGTGTATTAAGAAAATCATAATTAAGGTCAACTGCAGATATGGAGCCGTATTCGATTTGAGCGGACCAGCGATACTTTTTCGTGTCCCAGACTTTTCGCCTACTTTGCCTGTTTTGTAGGCGGAAAAGTATCGCACGCGTGCCCGATTTGCCCCGTATTCAATTTGAAAGTACGCGAAAACGGGACCCGGCAAAACGGAAACAGCCGGAAAGTACTGTCAGATTTGGGGAAATCAGCCTGACACCTCCCAAAAGATGCTCTGACATGGGTGTTAGCTATGGTAGCCCCCGATTTGGCTAGATGATGGTATTTGGTGTTTTTAAACTGGCTCAATAGCTGCTAAATAGCGTTTTTCTATACGTGGTGCAGAATAGTATTCAGGAGTTTTTTTCCAGAACATAACTTATCCCAGCAAATTTGGGGTACTTGAAAATGGGGGTCAGCATATTTAAAAGTTGCTAAAGTAAAGTTGAAAAATCCACCTGCCACAAGCACCTGCAATCAAAAAAACACTTGGGGCATACTTAGGGACCCGCCCAAAGTCAAGTTCTCTAGTTTTTAACTTTGTCCCCCAACATTTTTTTTTGCCCCTTTTTTCAAACTAATTTTTTGGGGTGTTCTTAAGTCTTTTTAAAAAATGTTTGACACAGTTTACCTTTGGGGGACTGTCTGAAGGCTGCACGGGGGTTTGCACAACGTTGCACCCCAAAACCCCAATTCTGCACTTTTTCTGCCTCCTATTCATAGGCAAAACTTTTCCGCCTATTACATTGCATTGACTTTCCGCCTAGGCGGAAAGTCTTTCAAATTGAATACGGGGTAAAGTCAAAACAGGCGAAAATGATGTCATCGGTGAAAAAGTATCGTGGACTTTTCGCCTCAAGTTGAATACGGCTCATGATGTACTATGTATTAATCTTATAGAGACAATTATCTAAAATACATAGTTAGGTGTTTTCTTCTATTCCAGTCCTTTATCTTGATACAGGTATCCACTGTTTACAACCAGGAGATTGGATGATAATTTGGAAATATACCAGGAAGGCTATTGAGCCCAGATTTGAAAGTTTATTCCAAATCCTGACGAGTACACTTATTTCAGTGAAAATTCATGGGACGGACACCTGAATATATGTCTCCGATTGTAAAGTCTTCATCCGAGGGGCATTGGAGTCATTTGATATTATGAATAGATACATGTTCCTAGGCCCCAAGCCAGACAAAGGCTTGTGGAAATGTATATTTTGCTTTGCTTTGTTATAAGTTTAATTTTAGCTTTAAAACCGAGTTGTTATCACAAGTATTAAGCTGAGTAACTGCATACATAGTTTTATATGAAGATATTAAGCAGTAACAATATCTAGACTCCATGGATAGTATGTTCACAATATAGAAGCTTTAACCAAATTGATTGATAATGTTACAAATGAAATATTTGATGCACTTAAGATGATCTCTAATGAACTGCAAGTAAAACTAAAGGTTATAGGACAGTTTAGACTGATCCTTGAGTACATTACAGCTGCTTGATAAGATATGTGTATTATAGTGAGACTAACCTGCTGTAATGTATATAGCTGATAACTTTTCTGACCTGATACATGAACACATGAAGAAAATCAAAGTACTAAAAGACCAGTCCAGGAAAACACATAGTGATCCAGAGTATGATCTTCATGATAATGAATGGTTTTCCCAATTAAACCCAGCTAAATGTTCTAATGAATTTTGTAGATGGATATCAGGGATTCTTTCAATTATTGATAAAGGTTTAGCTTTGTTTATAATTATTTATATTGCTGTAAAACTTGTTATTTTTCTGATTAAGAAGTTACTTACACTTGACTGTTGTTTCTCCAAGGAAAATACACTAAAGGCCTTGATGATGATGCAAGTCTGTGATAGCATCTGTGCCTAATGCTGGCGATGAACTGTGTAGTGCGACTGCTGATCTGTCAGCAGATGGATCATGCTGTCACTGCCGGCAATCGTGTGGTCCCTGCTGACTGCACGATATGCCGGCTCCCCCTCCACCATTTGAATGGTATTGTACATCGCATCCCAGGTCAGATGGTTTCGCAGGAAGACCAGGGGATTCGATGTACGACCCCGCGGGAGTGCGCAGCATGATATAGGTACGATATTGTGCCCATACATGGCACAATATAGCACCGTCAGATCGGCACGTATATCGTGCCTTGTATGGTGGCCATAAGACATAAGACAACATTCTAAGTTGTACCATTTGTGGAACCAGCCTCATTGAGGATGACAAGCAAACATATGGACAATGCAATATTACATAATTTCCCTGAATATTCATGACAAGATGGACAAGATGAAAGACAATTAGAGACTGAGGACCGTGGACTTGCTTTATGGGGAATGGATCAATGCGTAATCCTATGTATGGGTTCCTGTAGATGGAACTTATATATAAATGTACCTATACTTAGTATAGCAAGATCGTGTTCCTCTTAGGTAGATAGTATAGAGTAAAGTTATGAATAAAAGATGGGAAAATTATAAATCTGTTATTAAGCTATCCACATAAGACTCCATCTTGTGACAAGATGCTGTGTGCCTTTAAGTTATTCATAGCTTTAAATGTATAATATTATAGAGACTGATTTCTGCTGTGCTTTGAGTTTTAGAGAATCAAGAAATGTGCAGATGTTTGTCAGCCTATGTGTGCCTGCCTCCCTTTCTTGCTAGTCAGTTCACTCCCTCATGTACAAGGTAAGAATGTAATGTGAATATTTTCATATGCTGCAAAGTAAGAACACTGCTTTATATTATTGTATGACATGCAAATATAGCCAGAGGGAATCTTGAAACCAAGGCTGGTGCTTGTGATCCATCTCCTGAGATCTCAGTAATGCAAGGGTCTGACATACACTTATGAGCTTCGGCTGGTGATTAATTATAGAAGATTGATTAGGATCTATCACACCCCTGCTAGTAAGAGTCTGTTGCTGGTTGTTGAAATTATGGGGGACCTCTTTTTCCCTGTATTTTCACAACAAGGACCAGCTAAGGAGCCTGGTATTGGTTGTTGAAAATATGGGCGACCCCCACGTCTTTATTTACTCATATTTTAAGGAACAGGACTGGCTCACACATACCGGTGCAGGCTGTGCTTTCGGGTGAGGACCCCACGTCATTTGTTTTCTTTATTTTAATGCTTTCATACACATAAAATACAAGAAGCCTGATAAAATTGCCAGCATGAAGAAGGTCTATTATTTTGTGGATGTGTTCCATTTTGTGTTTATTTTTCCAAACGGATAATTAGTAAATCATGGGATGCTATGTTGGTCTAAGTAAAAGTAATGATGTTTAGACGATACTAGATTTTGAATGAGATTTGGTTTTGTATTCGAATTCACATTTGATTTTGACTTTAGTCAATTCTGATGTGCAAAATCGAATGAAAATCGTATGCCAAATCACTTAAATTACAAAAGAAAACAAAATTGTATATATATATATATATATATATATATATATATATATATATAGAATTATTATTATTATAGTATTATTTTATAGGAGGCTATCCTATCTTACAAGCTCAGTTCCTGCACTGAACACATCCATCTGATGGTAATGAAATATATTGCAACTTTAGTTTCCTCAAAATGGTGACTCAATTTGCTTAATCGCAATCTATCATCTTCCCAAGACCAACCAATCACTGACATTAGGGATGAAACATTTATGTTAAAAAAGCCAAAACATTTGAATGAAAATCAGACACTAGGTACATATTTTATAAGCAGGTTAAAGTGAGCTAAAGTGGCCTATCTACTAATTTCACAAAGGGGACTATTAGAGACAAGACTTTTTTTTATTTCATCTCTGGCTTGAAGTCAGACAAGTGAAATGTTTTGGATGTTGCCTGGTGGTGATAGATGATCCTTCATCTGGTACTAGAGAGACTCTTGCAGGGGAGGATAAAGGGGATGGATTTAATTTACTGATGGCCGAAGTCAGAATCCCGACCCGGGACTAAATATAGGCGTCGAAATCCTGACACCTAGCCCGACGACAAAATCCCGAACAAAGGTAAGCGGGGACCTGCAAGCTGTTTGGGGGGAGGGTTAATTGTAGGGGCCCCAGGGGGAGATTAGCCTTAGCCATCCCCAGGGGGAGGTCAGAGCTAGGCAGCCCCCCGGGAGGGTTAGGTTTAGGATGTGGGAAGGGGGGGTTAGAGTTAGGAAACCCCAGGGGGGAGTTAGGCACCACTAAACAGGGCCGTAACTAGAGTAGTGTGAACCATGCCATGGCACAGGGCACAGCAGGGCAGGGGGCGCTGTTTGGGCCTGTCAATTTTCTGTTTATTATCATTCTCATTTGTAAATTCCTCTTATTTTATCCCCAACATCTCCTGGCTGCCCCAGGAGTACCCCTATCTCTTCCCTGTCCATCCTTATGAATCCATGGTCCTTCCTTATGAAGCAATGACCCTTTTACAGGTGCACTATCTTATGTTCCTATTTAAAAAATGGGGGGGCGCCAATGCTCTCTCTCTCTGGCACATGGCACCAAAAAGTCTAGTTACAGCTCTGCCACTAAGGGGGACTTTGGTTAGGTGCCATCAAGCGAGGGTTAGGGTTAAAGGGGGGATAGGGGTAGGGTTAGCTTGCATACCCACCCCTATCGGCATCTTCATCCTTCGGGCTTCTAGCGTCGGGATATGAACCAGCAGTTATTTAGCCACTGGGACTTCATACCCATTCTGGATAAGGTATCCCATTACTCTATATAGGAACAATATTCCACATGATCCTAACCTAATGTATTAATCATTATGAGAACCTGTTTTATACCCAGCAGTGGATATTGCATTGTAATGTTTTCATTGTGTGCATGTTTTTTATTTATATTTTAGGTCATCTAATAAAAAGGCAAAATGCCAGGATCTGTTTTCCTTTTGTGCTTGTTTCCATGAAGTCTATATAAAGAAAGTTGGGAATTTATCATCAAGATCTGAATATTAGATGCAATATTGTGTGTTATATTCTGAGATGTGGACAATTAGAATGGATACTTGCTGGTGATTTTATATATTGTTACATTTACTTCTTTTTTCAGTAATTAACTATTGATTCTCTTCCTAAACAGAAGGATCGGGCTAAATATTATAGCCCACGGGTTGTGGAAAATACAGCTCTTTTTGAGAATAGATGGAGGTAGCTGTCCCCCAAATAGGAGTGACCTGGGCATTAGGCCCAGGTCACTAAAGGGCAAATTGGTGGCTCAACTACTGGGGACCCACCCATTTGCCCTTTAGTGACCTGGACCTAATGCCCAGGTCACACACCTATTTGGGGGGAAAGATACCTTCAATTGGGCCTAATGCCCCCTATGTAGCCCGGGCCTTGTGCCCGCCTATATACCCACAGGCCTATTGCCTGAATTTATGCCACAGGCCTAGTGCCCGACAACCCTGGTGGTCTAGGGAGGGGTAAATAACGGTGGCCCAAGGCTGTCTGCCAGCACGGTGAAAGAGGCTGCGGGGGGAGCTTCGATAGCTCTTTTACTTTCCACCCCCGCAGTCCTCTCCGGTCCTCAGCTTCAGTCTTCTGCCACTTGCCCATCCTGGCCAGCGGCTGAGCGGCCGCCAAAACTGTTGGCGTGCTGCTCTTCACTTGTCTTCGGGAGGTCTTCACTCCTCCCCTCTGATGATGGACTGAACGTTCCCGCTCAGCAGCGTCAATTCAAGATGCCGCAAGTGGGCGGGGCTATGACCTGACGAGCCGCGATTGGCTCATCGCGTCTGCCTCCTATTGGCTGCTGGACCGCGAGCCAAAAGCTTGTGGCCAGTGCCAAATTATACCGCCGCCGCTACTTGACTTCCGGGCTGCGAGCTCCGCTCAGCTCGTGCCCGGAGCCAAGCTTCTCCAGCCGACACTGGTGGAAGGGACCAGGAGGTCCCTTCACCAAGTACCCGCTGCGGTGGCTTACCCGGCGCTGGGAGCAAACACTGTCCCAGTGCCGGGCATGGACGCTGTGCCAATGCTGGGATCAGACACTTGATCCCAGCACGGCTTTCCACAGCAGCAGCCAATAGAGTCTATCTGACTCTCATTGACTGCTCTAACAGACAGCGTTATGTCTATCTCTGCAGGGGGACGTGCTGTGCTGCAGCCAGCTGTCAGGGATTGGCCACAGCACAGCACGTCCCCAGGACCAGGGTACTTTAAAAAAGTGAGTCCCCATTGCCCAATATCGGGTAAAATACATGCTATAGCACGTATTTGCGAACACTGACTAGTGCTGCATGTTCTTCTCAGTATCACAAATGAAATGATTAGCACCACCTGTGGATCTTTTATAATGTGTCAGCCAGTAATAAATATACCTGTGCACCAACTAGGAGTTGTGGAAAACATGCACTGTCAGTGGTGCACTGCTATACACCATCAGTAGGGTTAATTATTAATACTGTATAATAATACACTATCCAGTACATAAGGAGATAGATATGTACATATACGTCTAGGGCAGTGCTAAGTTCTTCTGCTGCTCCCTCAGATTCCCGGGCTTGCTCCAATGCTCAGGCCAACTGTAGAAACATTCAGCTCAGACAGGATGGACCTACTCCTGCATCTAATGGCATACTGTGATCACTGGTCCTGTATATGCTCGAATTATGCAACACAATATACTTTGTATGTAACATATTAAAGCTGGATGAGTGATAATTATCCCTTCTTCATGGACTGGCCACACTCACTCTAAAATCAAGCATTTGGAAACCCCCCTCTAGAAATCCTGCACTTGCCACTGTAGCCGGCTAGACAAGGCTGCAGTGAATGGCTGGATGGGGACGCGGTGTGCCATGGAGCTAACCTATCACTGTGGCCACAGTGATCGGGACACTGGGAGAAGATGTAGCCATGACTGCAATGCAAGGCTGGGTGGGGGCTGGGGTGTGTTCAGTGGCGGGCTGGGCCGGGGGGCAGGGTGCCATGTGCCCCCCGGGCCGCAGCACCATGCGGGCCATGGGCAGTCTGTGTCTCTGTGACACAGCTGCACCGCATGTGTAGCGCTGACTGGACGGAGTTCGGTCAGCGCTACAAAGTTACAAACACACAGCCGTCGGCACCAGCAGCTGTGTGTTTGTTTTGAGTGGCAACCAATGAGAGTGTGTCAGACTCTCACTGACTGCTGCTGCACCCACTGCAGGAGCCACTCCATCTTCCGGCTCCTGCAGTGGGTAATGGGAGAGATGTCATGACATCATGACGTCTCTCCCATAATGCATAGCGGCCCGGCCCGGGAGGACAGACGGAGGAGCGGATGGCGGCGGCAGGAGCAGGGATTCAGGTAAGTGTTATTTTTTTATATTTATTACATGTGTGTGTGTGTGTACTGTGGGAGGGGGGGACCACTACAGGGGGCACTACAATGGGGGGGACCACTACTGAAGGCACTACAATTGGGAGTACTACTACTGGGGACACTACAAGGGGGAGAGCACTACTGGGGGCCCTACGAGGGGAGGCTGCTACTGGGGGCACTACAAGGGGGGGAGACTACTACTGGGGGCATTACAAGGTGAAGAGCACTACTGGGGGCACTACAAGGGGGGGACTACTACTGGGGATACTACAAGGGGGATAGCACTACTGGGGCACTACAAGGGGGATAGCACTACTGGGGGCACTACAAGGGGGATAGCACTACTGGGGGCACTACAAGGGGGATTACTATTGGGGCACAAAAAGGGGGAGAGCACTATTGGGGGCTCTACAAGGGGGGTTACTTCTGGGGGCACTACAACGGGGGGGACTACTATTGGGGGCATTACAAGGGGGGGATTACTACTGGGGCATTACAAGGGGGGAACTTCTACTTGGGGCACTACAAGGGGGAGAGCACTACTGGGGGCACTACAAGGGGGTGGGGCTGCTACTGGGGGCACTACAAGGGGAGAGCACTACTCAAGGCACTACAAGGGGGGCTGCTACTGGGGGCACTGCAAGGGGTGGAGACTACTACTGGGGGCACTACAAGGGGGAGAGCACTACTGGGGGCACTACAAGGGGAGGGACTACTACTGGGGGCACTACAAGGGGGGGATGTTCGATCCAGCACATGCAGACCGATCAGACAACGATCGTTGTCTGATCGTTAAGTCTGACTGTGCGTACGGAGCATTATAGGGCCCCTACACAGCACCCTGGGTGCTAAGCTACAATTACACAATAAGATACGTATTCAGGGAGAGGGAGGCAGCCAATGGGTGACAGGGAGAGGTTGATAACAAGGAGAGGGTGACAGCACTGGGTGACAGGGAGAGGGTGACGGCACTAGTTGAGAGAGGGAGAGGGTGATGTATTGGGTGACAGGGAGAGGGTGATGGCAGGAGAGGGTGGCAACACTTTGTGAGAAGGCAACAGCACTAGGTGACAGGGAGAGGGTGATGAGAGGGTAACAGCACTGGGTGACAGGGAAACGGTGATGACAGGGAGAGGGTACCAGCACTAGGTGAGAGGGTGATGGCAGGGAGAGGGTGACAGCACTGGGTGATAGGGAGAGATTGACAGCACTCGGTGAGAGTCAACAGCATTAGGTGACAGGGAGAGGGTGACGCCAGGAGAGGGTGACAATACTGGTGAGAGGGCGACAGCACTAGGTGACAGGGAGAGGGTGATGGCAGGGAGAGGGTGACAGCACTGGGTGAGAGGGAGAGGGTGATGGCAGGGAGAGGGTGACAGCACTGGGTGAGAGGGAGAGGGTGATGGCAGGGAGAGGGTGACAGCACTGGGTGACAAGGAGAGGTTGACGAGAGGGAGAGGGTTAACAGCACTGGTTGACAGGGAAAGGGTGGCGACAGGGAGAGGGTACCAGCACTAGGTGAGAGGGAGAGGGTGATGGCAGGGAGAGGGTGACAGCACTGGGTGATAGGGAGAGGTTGACAACACTGGGTGACAGGGAGAGGGTGATGACAGGGAGAGGGTAGCAGCACTGGGTGAGAGGGTGACAGCACTAGGTGACAGGGAGAGGGTGATGGCAGGGAGAGGGTGACAGCACTGGGTGACAAGGAGAGGTTGACGAGAGGGAGAGGGTTAACAGCACTGGTTGACAGGGAAAGGGTGGCGACAGGGAGAGGGTACTAGCACTAGGTGAGAGGGAGAGGGTGATGGCAGTGAGAGGGTGACAGCACTGGGTGATAGGGAGAGATTGACAGCACTCGGTGAGAGTCAACAGCACTAGGTGACAGGGAGAGGGTGACGCCAGGAGAGGGTGACAATACTGGTGAGAGGGCGACAGCACTAGGTGACAGGGAGAGGGTGACAAGAGGGAGAGGGTAACAGCACTAGGTGACAGGGAGAGGGTGATGGCAGGGAGAGGGTGACAGCACTGGGTGACAAGGAGAGGTTGACGAGAGGGAGAGGGTTAACAGCACTGGTTGACAGGGAAAGGGTGGTGACAGGGAGAGGGTACTAGCACTAGGTGAGAGGGAGAGGGTGATGGCAGTGAGAGGGTGACAGCACTGGGTGACAGGGAGAGGGTGATAGCACTGGGTGAGAGTCAACAGCACTAGGTGACAGGGAGAGGGTGACGTCAGGAGAGGGTGACAATACTGGTGAGAGGGCGACAGCACTAGGTGACAGGGAGAGGGTGACAAGAGGGAGAGGGTAACAGCACTGGGTGACAGGGAGAGGGTGACGACAGTTAGAATTGAAAGCACTGGGTGAGAGGGAGTGGGTGACAGCAGTAGTTGAGAGGGCGACAGCACTCGGTGACAGGGAGAGGGTGACAGCATTGTGTGACAGGGAGAGAGTGACAACAGGGAGAGGGTAACAGCGCCAGGTGACAGGGAAAGGGTGACAGCAGTAGGTGATGGAGAGGGTGATGACAGGTAGATGGTAACAGCACTTGCTGACAGGGAAAGGGTAACAGCACTAGGTGACAGGGAGAGGGTGATAACAGGGAGAGGATAACGGCACTGGGGAACATAGAAAGGGTGACAGGGAGAGTATGACAGCCAGCGTATGATGAATACAGGGTATTTCAATTTACTTACCTGGGGCAAGAACTGCAGTGCGCGGACGGGACGGCGGCTCCTCCTTGGACTTAACGCCAGAGACGGTCACGAGATTGTAAAGTTAGATCCCCGGCTTCCAAACACAGCCTCAGAGAGAGGCAGCTGGGGTTGTAAAGTGAAAAGAGGAGGAGCTAAGGAGTGGGGAGAGCGCAGCACCTCCTCCCCCTCCAGCCTGGCACAGACTCATGTAAACAGTGTTACTCTGGGGGGAGGAGCTAAGGAGAGGGCAGGAGAAGAGAGGGGTTACGCCTGCTCCTCCGGCCGTGCCTGGCCCAGGTCTGTCATTCAATGTGTGTGAGGTGTTCACGCAGTGGCTGTGGCACTGGCGGCTGGCTGCGCAGTGACATACAATGAGTCAGTGTGACTCATTATAATGCCGGCGGCTGAGGGGGACAGCACAGTGGCGGGACTCAAGGGATGACGCCCTTGCAGCATGGCACCGTACGCAGCTGCTTACCTGGTATAATGGGCCCGCCGGCCCTGATTATGGTATACCTGCTGGCTATATCCCCTGAATTTCATCTGTGTAAATACTATTATGCTCAGCCTTATATATTTTCAGAGGGCTAATCCCCCTTTACTATGCTTCTAAGCAAATATATCCTCGCAGTATAGCCCCACTTTATATAATCCCTGACTATGTTACACATGAATCAATGTTTCTGAGGACAAGTGATTTGAAGGTGAAATAGAATGGCAATAAATGCCGACATGCGTTTCACTACAAGATACTTTGTCAGGCCAAGTAACCAGTGTTCTCTGATGCTCTTTTTAAAACACATTTGTTCAAATGGTTTTCCCAAAAAGAAGATGGAGGGTTCATTCCTCTGATGTAGAGGGTGTGTTTATTTACAGATGTGTCCTTATACATCTAGCCTCAATATGCCATGCAGCATGACTAGAGCCAGCCCTAGGCTTAGGCATTCTAAGCAAATGCCTAGGACATCTAGACTGCCTAGGGGCATTCTATGGCTCTGCAGCACCCCCCCACCCCCGACTCTCAAGCTAGATGACCTGCAATGGACGCTTTCTAGCGGAGGTGTATTGCCACGGCTGAGGGTGCCCTTTCACTGGGTCCCCAGGCCATAGCATGCATCACCTGACTGCTAGTCAGCCCAGGCCAGGTATTCCTGGGGAGATGCGCACCCCCCAACTAAAGTTGTTTTCAGTGTCAAGGGCACCCAAGGCCTGGGTGCCGGATTGATTGTGTAAAAAATAGATGATATAATATTGTATTTTACAGTAGAACTAGAGGTCCTGGCCAGCCTCCCCTTATGCTGGTACTTTGAGAACCACAGGTACAAGTTAGAGACAGTACAAGTTTATTACACTCACACATAATCACCTACAAGCCTGTAGCCATCCACTTCTCCATTTAGCATCCACATAACCTGTAAAACTAAATCCATGGTACTATGTCCGTGTTTCAGGTTTTCTCTGTTTGTTTTTTACTGAAGATGGTGGAAGCCTCCATGAACTGAAGAGGATGGAACAAGGGGTAGGCGAGTATGGATTTTAAAGCTGTATTGCCAGTCTGAAACCATTGTTTATTCTGGGCTGTCGAATGTGCACCATGGTGTGCACTGATGGAAATAGTGTGGTAGCCTAACAGGGTGATGTGGGTGGGTCTGGGGTTAAAGCCAAAAATGTAGTATTGTCAGCTATTAATCCAATTCCTCTCTCTGTCCTCCTTCACCTTTCTCCTTCCACCTCATTACCCCTATCTAAGCTTAATGTACATACACAGATCATATGGGGCTGATCAAGTGAAACTCATGTGACTACAACCTCCCAATGCTTACAATGGTCAGAAAACACCTTATGTTTTGCACACGGCCATTAGATGGAGGTCAGGGGAGAATTACATCAGTACCCTATAAATCTCTGCCTATTACATGCCATGATATTTACTTCAAAGTCACGGGAAAGATGGCGCAACTTTGCAACGAGATAGAAGTCTCCAAATATGCGCAATCTATTACATTTTCCCAATGGGATAATTTAGTGTTGGATGCTTGAAATATATACAGGGAAAAGATGTAGTTAAGAAAAGCATATGTACCTACTGTACCTACATGTGTTGTGTCTCTGGATGTGTGCAGCTCTATATAGTATCAGTGCCAGACATACATCAGGTGCAGTGATTGTGTATACATTATACGCTATGATAGCACAAGGAGAGTAAAGAGAGGAGAGATGTGTTCATCGTAAATGCCAATGTTGCATTAATGCAATGCACCTGCGTTAAAGCCCAGACATCTCCCTGAAGATTCCCTCTTCACAACCCGGGACTTCTTCCCATATGGAAGGAGCATGTTGCGAGAACACACTTCCAAGATGGTGAATGTTTAGCAGTCAAGTTCTGAAAATAATGTATTTTGTGAGCTTGATGAATGTGGTTCCCATACTAGTGTATGGAGACAGTGGGTCAGTGCAGGACTGAAAGGTAAACAGTAGATATCAGTGATATCTCCTGAGTTACCTTTGTAATGAATGGCCCTGGTGCATAAGCTGACCATACATAAGAAAAACTTTCATCCAACTATCCATCTAGTTGGTTGGTTGGAATGAAAATCTGGTAATGTATGGGAGCAAATGACAATCTGCCATTTGCTCCCAATCCCATGGAAAAGGACAAAAACTTTCATTTAGACAAGTTATTTAAATCTATCAGATTTAACCAACTTTACTAAACTACCATTTTCGTCTATTTTCTGGTGTTTGGGAGTAAATTGCTTATTGTCATTTGCTCCCATAAATTACCATATTTTCATTCCAACCAACCAACTAGTTGGATGGTTGGATGAAAGTTGGCCTAGTGTATGGCCAGCTTTAAATGTTTTATTGCCACCAGCATTTTTTTTAAATTAGGTTGATGAATATATCCCAATGTTCTATAGACAAGAGAGAATAGGGGCATTACTTTTAACAAATATTAAAGTGTAATTTTCAAAATAAAATATAATTTAATACAAATTTAAAATTAAATCTCTTATTTTCTTCATTACTAATCCATTGACAAGATTCTTGTCTGGAGTAGACCAAATGGAAATGACATGTTATGTGAATAGATTGCTGTGTTGATTGACAGCCAGGCCGCTCACAGCCAATCAGTGGCCAGTTTCTATAGTAGTGGCTGCTGATTGTCTGGTGTCTCTGTAGGAAACCTTGTGGGTCCTGTCACTTGCGGAGAAGAGCTGTATGGGTATACACATACAGCTCTTCTATGTCTGTTATGGTTCGGGATAATGCAGTTTATGATTTTCAATGCCCAGTTTGGTACCGGAGAAGAGGGCCAACTTGCACCAAGGGTAAGGTGAGTATGTTTGATTTTTATTTGGAACAAACAGTGAGATTCTACAGGTGAAGAGGACTGAACACCGGGGATAAGGTCAGTATAGTGTGTGTGAGTGTATGCAATTAATTTTGACTTTCTACATTGTGTGAGTACTGTCTCTAATTTAATATTTTCTTTACAGGAGACTACAGGTACCAGTGGCCCCTTAATGCCCCACATGTTGGTACTTTTGGTGCTCCAAGTATCGGCATGCAGGGGAGGCTTGCTGGTACCTATAGTCCCCTTATAAAGGACAATATTGCTGTCAATTTATATTTTTCAAAACTAATATCTACCTGCACCCATGGCCCAGGGGTCTGGGGTATAGCCAGGAATGTTAGCCCTGCCTTTGGATTACCTGGAGAGGGAGGACCCTTTTATTGGGGGGTACCCACTTACCCAGGAATACTGGGCCTGGGCTGACTAGTGTGGGGTGCTGAATGCTTAGGCAAGAAGACCCCATGAAGAGTGTCCCCCAGTTTTGGCATTACACCTTATAAATCTGTTATTAAGCTATCCACATAAGACTCCATCTTGTGACAAGATGGTGTGTGCCCTTAAGTTATTCATAGCTTTAAATGTACAATATTATAGAGACTGATTTCTGCTGTGCTTTGAGTTTTAGAGAACCTTGAAATGTGCAGATGTTTGTCAGCCTATGTGTGCCCGCCTCCCTTTCTTGCTAATCAGTTCACTCCCTCATGTATAAGATAATAATGTAATGTGAATATTTTTATATGTTGCAAAATATGAACACTGCTTTATATTATTGTACGACACGCAAATATAGCCAGAGGGTATCTTGAAACCAAGGCTGGTGTTTGTGTTGATTCCATCTCCTGAGATCTCAGTAATGCAAGGGTCTAACATACAAATAATGAGCTTGGGCTGGTGATTAATTACAAAAGATTAATTAAGATCTATCACTTGGAGTTTCCCGTACCGAGATTCCTATCCCTGATCCGTGGACGGACACGTCGGGAGTGACCGGGACAGTGAATTCTATCTTTGAACCCGGGATGAGTAGTTTTGCTCAAGCCGGAATGCGCTTTTTTGGGAAACTCCCATGTCTGTCTAGGGATTCAGGTACGGAAATCTGTGTCTCAGACTCTTGTTTTTTTGTTTTTGTTTTGGGTTTTATTTTATAAAATTACATGTCCAATGAATAATTAAAAATGTATACAGATTATAATCCTTATAGATTTGAATATGAACGAATATGTTATTGTGTTTAATAGTCTGATAAGTTGGTTCCCTGATTAGCATAAGTATTGTCCCTTGATACATCTTGTGATCTTTATACTGTACTTTTAGAGTGAATAGATATAGAAGTACATTTTGTTTGTTGGTAGGTTGCCATATTGATGGAGATTATCTTCAGACTATAGTATTGGGATTTGTTTATAACAACTTTGCCAATGAATTTACATCCCAAAGGTACGGTAATAGTGTGCCCAGAATTACTAAGGAGACCCACTTTAGTAACACAAGGACAAATGTTTTTGTAAAATCCACAGACAAGGTTTTTGTAAATCCACAGACGGGGTTTTTGTAAAATCCACAGACAGGGTTTTTGTAAATTCCACAGACAGTGTTTTTGTAAAACCCACAGACAGGGTTTTGTAAAACCCACAGATATGGGTAATGTGGACCGCAAAAATCTGTCCAGCTGTCAAATTCCCATGGATATTATACATACAGTATTATACTGTACGTAAGTCATATGGCCCTTGCATAAAGAGTAACAAACTTGAAATCAAACTTTTAAATTGGATAAAAGTGTTAAAACAGATCTTGTTAAAGAAAGATTCACAAGACAGGGAATAAGAAATTAATTGTTTGTATTTTAAGGATTATTTTGAAGTAAAATCTGTAAGGACAGTAGGTCCAAAATTCTTCAGTAAAGTATATTGCTAAAAATAAGTATCTATGACCTGATATAGACTGTGAAGCATGTGATGATTTACAATTGTGGTGTTGTAAATTGTAGAGGTTGTAAATTGACGGTATCATATACTGAACCCAGAAAAGATACCAGGAATTAGAATAAGAATAAGAAAAATACACAGAAATGTGAACACTTGATTAAATTGTGGAGAGTGCTTTATTATTTATGATTTAAATGTAAAGATAAGTGCATATAAAAATTGCAAAAGGTAGATTTCAGAAATGTCTTAAAATATTTCAGTTTAATCCTACGTGTGTGGGGGCACCCATACAATGTAATGCTTGAGGTTTTTTTTAAAGTAATTGATTTTGCATGAGATGCAGAAGTGTTGCTATTAAGTTTTGCAATTGTGTGTCTGAAATCTGACAATCTCCCTTTAAAAAAATCTGAATGGAGGGGGAGTGAGTGTTCACAAGAAGTTGAGATATCAGGTGCTGATTTACACACAGCAGCTAGTGGTGAAATTAGTAAGTTTGAGATACAAAGAGAAGTACAGTATGTGAAGTTATACAGATAGAACTTCAGTCTGAGATTAAACAATGTATTCACACTACAAAAAAAGTGTTTGACCAGAGAAGTGATTGTGTGAAGAAAATGTCTGATTATTTGCCAAAAACTGAACAAAATGTTAAAATCCATAAATGTGATGTTAGTGAGATATTCAAATATTTGAAAGTATGACATAATTGTTCACAAAATGCTCGGCGGAAAATCTCAGTGTATGCTGAGTTTTGTCTTACTGATATTTTTCTCCGTAAAGAGAGGAGTGACATACCACAGGCCAGCGAGCAAATCACAATTGTTTTTATTTCTGGTATAAGCCTTTATTTTGTTGCAAAATTGTTTTTATTTTTTGCTATTGACCTTTGTTTTAGTGATACTACATAAATATGTATAAGTGTTGTATGGTTTTGGTATTATGGGAATAGTGTAGATAAGTCTGTCCACCTTTACCTTAATCCTGTACAAGGACTTATAAGGTTATTGCTACTTACATATATGTTACCCACAGTGAGTAAGTTGGATTGTAGCATTTAAATGTTTACAACAAGTGTTGAAATGTAACAATTATTGTGAAGGTAACATTAATAACCTAACCTCATCTCAGTAAACCTATATGTATGTGTATTAGAATAGAACACGCATAGCCAAACAATCATAGGAAGATACTGTAGCCCTCAGAATCATCTACCTCTCAATGTGACAAGTCATAAAGTCCTGCAATATATTGTATCTATCTGGAGCTGATAAAGATGTTATTCAGTTCAAATTAATCTCACCAGAACATTTGACCTCCTCTGTAGTCCCAGCCACTGGCCTGGATGGTCAAATGCAGTATTTACAAAAGAGAAATCCATTGCAGATTATTGTAAATAATGGTCTCAGATGACTGCCTACCTAATCTTTTAGGGGCAGATTATGCTACAATAGCATACAAAGATGGGGAAGTGACTTTAGCTCATTAATGTTGTTAACACTGAAAGTCTATACTGAAATTAGATGTTTGCTAAAGTGCCTGATATGTATGGGCACAGGGTAAAATAGATATAAGGCTACTGCCAATTTAAATTAAACTTAAAGCTAACATGTGTTGCCAGTTAAACAATACCCTTTCAGCAGAGCCGTAACTAGACTTTTTTGTGCCCTGTGCCAGAAAGAGCATTGGCGCCCCCCTCATTTTTCAAAGGGACATATTGCACCCAAAAAAGGGCCATGGCTTCATGGTGAAGAGCCTGGGAAGAGATAGGAGAGGCCAGGAGATGCTGGGGATGAAATAAGAAAAATCTACAAGCAAGAATGATAATAAACAGAAATTTGACAGGCCCAAACAGCGCCACCTGACCTGTGGTGCCCTGTGCGATGGCACCGGCCGCACTACCCTAGCTACGGCCCTGCCTTTCAGATCAGATCAAGTAACCATATAGGTAGAAGGTTACAGGTTTAATACCCTAACGGTACCTAATCTGGACACCTTGTTGAGTGGCATACCACCCACCTCATAGTGTTTTACTGTCTTTTAGTCCCTAACAAAAGAAGCAGTATGTTTAGTCTAAACTGCCACAAGGTTGTGCCGCAAGTTTTAATGTTAAAAGATTGACTGTTTGCCAGTGCAATCATAATCGTTATATGATTTGTGGACGATTTAGTGTTGATTCAGAGCAAAATCGTTTGCATGAAACAGTAGTATTCTGTACAAGTAAAACAAAATTATAAAGTATTTAAAGATAAATTACATTCCATACAAAAAAAATATTTTTTAGGACATCGTAAATCACACTCTCTTTCTTTGTAAGTTTTAGCTTAGTGTGATGATTCAGAAAGCAGATGTCCAAACAGCATAAAGCCATTTTGAGCTTATTTACATATTGTAGGGAATTAATAATTTATGTAAACAAATTGTAACTTTTGTATAATGCATTTAAGGGATTGATACAACAGAATCCCCTTACATTAACACATGAATAAATTGAAGTTTATCATGTTGTAAAACAAGATATTGTTGGTGCATCAGCATTGGTTTTACCTGATTATAGTAAGCCGTTTATACTGTTTTGTCATAATTTTAACTCACGTTCAGGGGGTCCTTAAACAATCACATGGAAACTCTTGTCACCTAGACCCTGTAAAGTGCTGACATAATGTTGGAGTACCCCTTAACCCTTATAATAATGGTTGAATCCTGCTTTCGCAGGTTTCAAAAGATGGGAGAGTATAGTGATAATATACAAGTAAATAGTGACAGTGTCAAGGAGGACACTGAAAATATACAAACTTTTTATTTTCCTGATCATGATTGTATTGAACTAATGAAGCAGGAATCACTGTCCTTATTTAACTTTTCAAATGTTTCTTTTGAGGATGGAGTTCCATACACAAGATATGTTGGCTATGTCAGAGCACTGTCTACTGCATTCCAGTTATACCAAAGGCTAGTGATAAAAATGAGGGAACACTTGAGAGACTACACCTGAAGCTGAAGACAATAGACTGATAGACCAGGCCGCACGTGCTGCTGCCATAAGTCACTACTCCAAAGGGCAACCCACTTATGTGGTAGATCCCTCCCCAAAGGTTGACTTAAGAACCCTAACAAAGCTCCAGGTACAAGCTCCAGAGGTTTTCCACAGACAGCACAGGCCTTTGTAACAGGATGCTTAATATATGCATTGGACAATCCGGGTAAGACTTTCCCAACCCCTTTGAAAAGTACTCCCCAGACTCTGTGTTCCTTACAAAGGATACAAATTGATTTTATACCACTGCCCATATGTTCCGAATGTGATGTCCTCTTGTACGAGCCTCATCAGTCACTAGCCCAGAGGGAAGGCGTGTTGGAGGGCAGATGCAAAGACAATGGCCAAAGTAATTAAGTTAATTAAGAAAATTATTTTCTCCAGTGTATTAAGAAAATCATAATTAAGGTCAACTGCAGATATGGAGCCGTATTCGATTTGAGCGGACCAGCGATACTTTTTCGTGTCCCAGACTTTTCGCCTACTTTGCCTGTTTTGTAGGCGGAAAAGTATCGCACGCGTGCCCGATTTGCCCCGTATTCAATTTGAAAGTACGCGAAAACGGGACCCGGCAAAACGGAAACAGCCGGAAAGTACTGTCAGATTTGGGGAAATCAGCCTGACACCCCCCAAAAGATGCTCTGACATGGGTGTTAGCTATGGTAGCCCCCGATTTGGCTAGATGATGGTATTTGGTGTTTTTAAACGGGCTCAATAGCTGCTAAATAGCGTTTTTCTATACGTGGTGCAGAATAGTATTCAGGAGTTTTTTTCCAGAACATAACTTATCCCAGCAAATTTGGGGTACTTGAAAATGGGGGTCAGCATATTTAAAAGTTGCTAAAGTAAAGTTGAAAAATCCACCTGCCACAAGCACCTGCAATCAAAAAAACACTTGGGGCATACTTAGGGACCCGCCCAAAGTCAAGTTCTCTAGTTTTTAACTTTGTCCCCCAACATTTTTTTTTGCCCCTTTTTTCAAACTAATTTTTTGGGGTGTTCTTAAGTCTTTTTAAAAAATGTTTGACACAGTTTACCTTTGGGGGACTGTCTGAAGGCTGCACGGGGGTTTGCACAACGTTGCACCCCAAAACCCCAATTCTGCACTTTTTCTGCCTCCTATTCATAGGCGAAACTTTTCCGCCTATTACATTGCATTGACTTTCCGCCTAGGCGGAAAGTCTTTCAAATTGAATACGGGGTAAAGTCAAAACAGGCGAAAATGATGTCATCGGTGAAAAAGTATCGTGGACTTTTCGCCTCAAGTTGAATACGGCTCATGATGTACTATGTATTAATCTTATAGAGACAATTATCTAAAATACATAGTTAGGTGTTTTCTTCTATTCCAGTCCTTTATCTTGATACAGGTATCCACTGTTTACAACCAGGAGATTGGATGATAATTTGGAAATATACCAGGAAGGCTATTGAGCCCAGATTTGAAAGTTTATTCCAAATCCTGACGAGTACACTTATTTCAGTGAAAATTCATGGGACGGACACCTGAATATATGTCTCCGATTGTAAAGTCTTCATCCGAGGGGCATTGGAGTCATTTGATATTATGAATAGATACATGTTCCTAGGCCCCAAGCCAGACAAAGGCTTGTGGAAATGTATATTTTGCTTTGCTTTGTTATAAGTTTAATTTTAGCTTTAAAACCGAGTTGTTATCACAAGTATTAAGCTGAGTAACTGCATACATAGTTTTATATGAAGATATTAAGCAGTAACAATATCTAGACTCCATGGATAGTATGTTCACAATATAGAAGCTTTAACCAAATTGATTGATAATGTTACAAATGAAATATTTGATGCACTTAAGATGATCTCTAATGAACTGCAAGTAAAACTAAAGGTTATAGGACAGTTTAGACTGATCCTTGAGTACATTACAGCTGCTTGATAAGATATGTGTATTATAGTGAGACTAACCTGCTGTAATGTATATAGCTGATAACTTTTCTGACCTGATACATGAACACATGAAGAAAATCAAAGTACTAAAAGACCAGTCCAGGAAAACACATAGTGATCCAGAGTATGATCTTCATGATAATGAATGGTTTTCCCAATTAAACCCAGCTAAATGTTCTAATGAATTTTGTAGATGGATATCAGGGATTCTTTCAATTATTGATAAAGGTTTAGCTTTGTTTATAATTATTTATATTGCTGTAAAACTTGTTATTTTTCTGATTAAGAAGTTACTTACACTTGACTGTTGTTTCTCCAAGGAAAATACACTAAAGGCCTTGATGATGATGCAAGTCTGTGATAGCATCTGTGCCTAATGCTGGCGATGAACTGTGTAGTGCGACTGCTGATCTGTCAGCAGATGGATCATGCTGTCACTGCCGGCAATCGTGTGGTCCCTGCTGACTGCACGATATGCCGGCTCCCCCTCCACCATTTGAATGGTATTGTACATCGCATCCCAGGTCAGATGGTTTCGCAGGAAGACCAGGGGATTCGATGTACGACCCCGCGGGAGTGCGCAGCATGATATAGGTACGATATTGTGCCCATACATGGCACAATATAGCACCGTCAGATCGGCACGTATATCGTGCCTTGTATGGTGGCCATAAGACATAAGACAACATTCTAAGTTGTACCATTTGTGGAACCAGCCTCATTGAGGATGACAAGCAAACATATGGACAATGCAATATTACATAATTTCCCTGAATATTCATGACAAGATGGACAAGATGAAAGACAATTAGAGACTGAGGACCGTGGACTTGCTTTATGGGGAATGGATCAATGCGTAATCCTATGTATGGGTTCCTGTAGATGGAACTTATATATAAATGTACCTATACTTAGTATAGCAAGATCGTGTTCCTCTTAGGTAGATAGTATAGAGTAAAGTTATGAATAAAAGATGGGAAAATTATAAATCTGTTATTAAGCTATCCACATAAGACTCCATCTTGTGACAAGATGCTGTGTGCCTTTAAGTTATTCATAGCTTTAAATGTATAATATTATAGAGACTGATTTCTGCTGTGCTTTGAGTTTTAGAGAATCAAGAAATGTGCAGATGTTTGTCAGCCTATGTGTGCCTGCCTCCCTTTCTTGCTAGTCAGTTCACTCCCTCATGTACAAGGTAAGAATGTAATGTGAATATTTTCATATGCTGCAAAGTAAGAACACTGCTTTATATTATTGTATGACATGCAAATATAGCCAGAGGGAATCTTGAAACCAAGGCTGGTGCTTGTGATCCATCTCCTGAGATCTCAGTAATGCAAGGGTCTGACATACACTTATGAGCTTCGGCTGGTGATTAATTATAGAAGATTGATTAGGATCTATCACACCCCTGCTAGTAAGAGTCTGTTGCTGGTTGTTGAAATTATGGGGGACCTCTTTTTCCCTGTATTTTCACAACAAGGACCAGCTAAGGAGCCTGGTATTGGTTGTTGAAAATATGGGCGACCCCCACGTCTTTATTTACTCATATTTTAAGGAACAGGACTGGCTCACACATACCGGTGCAGGCTGTGCTTTCGGGTGAGGACCCCACGTCATTTGTTTTCTTTATTTTAATGCTTTCATACACATAAAATACAAGAAGCCTGATAAAATTGCCAGCATGAAGAAGGTCTATTATTTTGTGGATGTGTTCCATTTTGTGTTTATTTTTCCAAACGGATAATTAGTAAATCATGGGATGCTATGTTGGTCTAAGTAAAAGTAATGATGTTTAGACGATACTAGATTTTGAATGAGATTTGGTTTTGTATTCGAATTCACATTTGATTTTGACTTTAGTCAATTCTGATGTGCAAAATCGAATGAAAATCGTATGCCAAATCACTTAAATTACAAAAGAAAACAAAATTGTATATATATATATATATATATATATATATAGAATTATTATTATTATAGTATTATTTTATAGGAGGCTATCCTATCTTACAAGCTCAGTTCCTGCACTGAACACATCCATCTGATGGTAATGAAATATATTGCAACTTTAGTTTCCTCAAAATGGTGACTCAATTTGCTTAATCGCAATCTATCATCTTCCCAAGACCAACCAATCACTGACATTAGGGATGAAACATTTATGTTAAAAAAGCCAAAACATTTGAATGAAAATCAGACACTAGGTACATATTTTATAAGCAGGTTAAAGTGAGCTAAAGTGGCCTATCTACTAATTTCACAAAGGGGACTATTAGAGACAAGACTTTTTTTTATTTCATCTCTGGCTTGAAGTCAGACAAGTGAAATGTTTTGGATGTTGCCTGGTGGTGATAGATGATCCTTCATCTGGTACTAGAGAGACTCTTGCAGGGGAGGATAAAGGGGATGGATTTAATTTACTGATGGCCGAAGTCAGAATCCCGACCCGGGACTAAATATAGGCGTCGAAATCCTGACACCTAGCCCGACGACAAAATCCCGAACAAAGGTAAGCGGGGACCTGCAAGCTGTTTGGGGGGAGGGTTAATTGTAGGGGCCCCAGGGGGAGATTAGCCTTAGCCATCCCCAGGGGGAGGTCAGAGTTAGGCAGCCCCCCGGGAGGGTTAGGTTTAGGATGTGGGAAGGGGGGGTTAGAGTTAGGAAACCCCAGGGGGGAGTTAGGCACCACTAAACAGGGCCGTAACTAGAGTAGTGTGAACCATGCCATGGCACAGGGCACAGCAGGGCAGGGGGCGCTGTTTGGGCCTGTCAATTTTCTGTTTATTATCATTCTCATTTGTAAATTCCTCTTATTTTATCCCCAACATCTCCTGGCTGCCCCAGGAGTACCCCTATCTCTTCCCTGTCCATCCTTATGAATCCATGGTCCTTCCTTATGAAGCAATGACCCTTTTACAGGTGCACTATCTTATGTTCCTATTTAAAAAATGGGGGGGCGCCAATGCTCTCTCTCTCTGGCACATGGCACCAAAAAGTCTAGTTACAGCTCTGCCACTAAGGGGGACTTTGGTTAGGTGCCATCAAGCGAGGGTTAGGGTTAAAGGGGGGATAGGGGTAGGGTTAGCTTGCATACCCACCCCTATCGGCATCTTCATCCTTCGGGCTTCTAGCGTCGGGATATGAACCAGCAGTTATTTAGCCACTGGGACTTCATACCCATTCTGGATAAGGTATCCCATTACTCTATATAGGAACAATATTCCACATGATCCTAACCTAATGTATTAATCATTATGAGAACCTGTTTTATACCCAGCAGTGGATATTGCATTGTAATGTTTTCATTGTGTGCATGTTTTTTATTTATATTTTAGGTCATCTAATAAAAAGGCAAAATGCCAGGATCTGTTTTCCTTTTGTGCTTGTTTCCATGAAGTCTATATAAAGAAAGTTGGGAATTTATCATCAAGATCTGAATATTAGATGCAATATTGTGTGTTATATTCTGAGATGTGGACAATTAGAATGGATACTTGCTGGTGATTTTATATATTGTTACATTTACTTCTTTTTTCAGTAATTAACTATTGATTCTCTTCCTAAACAGAAGGATCGGGCTAAATATTATAGCCCACGGGTTGTGGAAAATACAGCTCTTTTTGAGAATAGATGGAGGTAGCTGTCCCTCAAATAGGAGTGACCTGGGCATTAGGCCCAGGTCACTAAAGGGCAAATTGGTGGCTCAACTACTGGGGACCCACCCATTTGCCCTTTAGTGACCTGGACCTAATGCCCAGGTCACACACCTATTTGGGGGGAAAGATACCTTCAATTGGGCCTAATGCCCCCTATGTAGCCCGGGCCTTGTGCCCGCCTATATACCCACAGGCCTATTGCCTGAATTTATGCCACAGGCCTAGTGCCCGACAACCCTGGTGGTCTAGGGAGGGGTAAATAACGGTGGCCCAAGGCTGTCTGCCAGCACGGTGAAAGAGGCTGCGGGGGGAGCTTCGATAGCTCTTTTACTTTCCACCCCCGCAGTCCTCTCCGGTCCTCAGCTTCAGTCTTCTGCCACTTGCCCATCCTGGCCAGCGGCTGAGCGGCCGCCAAAACTGTTGGCGTGCTGCTCTTCACTTGTCTTCGGGAGGTCTTCACTCCTCCCCTCTGATGATGGACTGAACGTTCCCGCTCAGCAGCGTCAATTCAAGATGCCGCAAGTGGGCGGGGCTATGACCTGACGAGCCGCGATTGGCTCATCGCGTCTGCCTCCTATTGGCTGCTGGACCGCGAGCCAAAAGCTTGTGGCCAGTGCCAAATTATACCGCCGCCGCTACTTGACTTCCGGGCTGCGAGCTCCGCTCAGCTCGTGCCCGGAGCCAAGCTTCTCCAGCCGACACTGGTGGAAGGGACCAGGAGGTCCCTTCACCAAGTACCCGCTGCGGTGGCTTACCCGGCGCTGGGAGCAAACACTGTCCCAGTGCCGGGCATGGACGCTGTGCCAATGCTGGGATCAGACACTTGATCCCAGCACGGCTTTCCACAGCAGCAGCCAATAGAGTCTATCTGACTCTCATTGACTGCTCTAACAGACAGCGTTATGTCTATCTCTGCAGGGGGACGCGCTGTGCTGCAGCCAGCTGTCAGGGATTGGCCACAGCACAGCACGTCCCCAGGACCCGGGTACTTTAAAAAAGTGAGTCCCCATTGCCCAATATCGGGTAAAATACATGCTATAGCACGTATTTGCGAACACTGACTAGTGCTGCATGTTCTTCTCAGTATCACAAATGAAATGATTAGCACCACCTGTGGATCTTTTATAATGTGTCAGCCAGTAATAAATATACCTGTGCACCAACTAGGAGTTGTGGAAAACATGCACTGTCAGTGGTGCACTGCTATACACCATCAGTAGGGTTAATTATTAATACTGTATAATAATACACTATCCAGTACATAAGGAGATAGATATGTACATATACGTCTAGGGCAGTGCTAAGTTCTTCTGCTGCTCCCTCAGATTCCCGGGCTTGCTCCAATGCTCAGGCCAACTGTAGAAACATTCAGCTCAGACAGGATGGACCTACTCCTGCATCTAATGGCATACTGTGATCACTGGTCCTGTATATGCTCGAATTATGCAACACAATATACTTTGTATGTAACATATTAAAGCTGGATGAGTGATAATTATCCCTTCTTCATGGACTGGCCACACTCACTCTAAAATCAAGCATTTGGAAACCCCCCTCTAGAAATCCTGCACTTGCCACTGTAGCCGGCTAGACAAGGCTGCAGTGAATGGCTGGATGGGGACGCGGTGTGCCATGGAGCTAACCTATCACTGTGGCCACAGTGATCGGGACACTGGGAGAAGATGTAGCCATGACTGCAATGCAAGGCTGGGTGGGGGCTGGGGTGTGTTCAGTGGCGGGCTGGGCCGGGGGGCAGGGTGCCATGTGCCCCCCGGGCCGCAGCACCATGCGGGCCATGGGCAGTCTGTGTCTCTGTGACACAGCTGCACCGCATGTGTAGCGCTGACTGGACGGAGTTCGGTCAGCGCTACAAAGTTACAAACACACAGCCGTCGGCACCAGCAGCTGTGTGTTTGTTTTGAGTGGCAACCAATGAGAGTGTGTCAGACTCTCACTGACTGCTGCTGCACCCACTGCAGGAGCCACTCCATCTTCCGGCTCCTGCAGTGGGTAATGGGAGAGATGTCATGACATCATGACGTCTCTCCCATAATGCATAGCGGCCCGGCCCGGGAGGACAGACGGAGGAGCGGATGGCGGCGGCAGGAGCAGGGATTCAGGTAAGTGTTATTTTTTTATATTTATTACATGTGTGTGTGTGTGTACTGTGGGAGGGGGGGACCACTACAGGGGGCACTACAATGGGGGGGACCACTACTGAAGGCACTACAATTGGGAGTACTACTACTGGGGACACTACAAGGGGGAGAGCACTACTGGGGGCCCTACGAGGGGAGGCTGCTACTGGGGGCACTACAAGGGGGGGAGACTACTACTGGGGGCATTACAAGGTGAAGAGCACTACTGGGGGCACTACAAGGGGGGGACTACTACTGGGGATACTACAAGGGGGATAGCACTACTGGGGCACTACAAGGGGGATAGCACTACTGGGGGCACTACAAGGGGGATAGCACTACTGGGGGCACTACAAGGGGGATTACTATTGGGGCACAAAAAGGGGGAGAGCACTATTGGGGGCTCTACAAGGGGGGTTACTTCTGGGGGCACTACAACGGGGGGGACTACTATTGGGGGCATTACAAGGGGGGGATTACTACTGGGGCATTACAAGGGGGGAACTTCTACTTGGGGCACTACAAGGGGGAGAGCACTACTGGGGGCACTACAAGGGGGTGGGGCTGCTACTGGGGGCACTACAAGGGGAGAGCACTACTCAAGGCACTACAAGGGGGGCTGCTACTGGGGGCACTGCAAGGGGTGGAGACTACTACTGGGGGCACTACAAGGGGGAGAGCACTACTGGGGGCACTACAAGGGGAGGGACTACTACTGGGGGCACTACAAGGGGCGGATGTTCGATCCAGCACATGCAGACCGATCAGACAACGATCGTTGTCTGATCGTTAAGTCTGACTGTGCGTACGGAGCATTATAGGGCCCCTACACAGCACCCTGGGTGCTAAGCTACAATTACACAATAAGATACGTATTCAGGGAGAGGGAGGCAGCCAATGGGTGACAGGGAGAGGTTGATAACAAGGAGAGGGTGACAGCACTGGGTGACAGGGAGAGGGTGACGGCACTAGTTGAGAGAGGGAGAGGGTGATGTATTGGGTGACAGGGAGAGGGTGATGCCAGGAGAGGGTGGCAACACTTTGTGAGAAGGCAACAGCACTAGGTGACAGGGAGAGGGTGATGAGAGGGTAACAGCACTGGGTGACAGGGAAACGGTGATGACAGGGAGAGGGTACCAGCACTAGGTGAGAGGGTGATGGCAGGGAGAGGGTGACAGCACTGGGTGATAGGGAGAGATTGACAGCACTCGGTGAGAGTCAACAGCATTAGGTGACAGGGAGAGGGTGACGCCAGGAGAGGGTGACAATACTGGTGAGAGGGCGACAGCACTAGGTGACAGGGAGAGGGTGATGGCAGGGAGAGGGTGACAGCACTGGGTGAGAGGGAGAGGGTGATGGCAGGGAGAGGGTGACAGCACTGGGTGAGAGGGAGAGGGTGATGGCAGGGAGAGGGTGACAGCACTGGGTGACAAGGAGAGGTTGACGAGAGGGAGAGGGTTAACAGCACTGGTTGACAGGGAAAGGGTGGCGACAGGGAGAGGGTACCAGCACTAGGTGAGAGGGAGAGGGTGATGGCAGGGAGAGGGTGACAGCACTGGGTGATAGGGAGAGGTTGACAACACTGGGTGACAGGGAGAGGGTGATGACAGGGAGAGGGTAGCAGCACTGGGTGAGAGGGTGACAGCACTAGGTGACAGGGAGAGGGTGATGGCAGGGAGAGGGTGACAGCACTGGGTGACAAGGAGAGGTTGACGAGAGGGAGAGGGTTAACAGCACTGGTTGACAGGGAAAGGGTGGCGACAGGGAGAGGGTACTAGCACTAGGTGAGAGGGAGAGGGTGATGGCAGTGAGAGGGTGACAGCACTGGGTGATAGGGAGAGATTGACAGCACTCGGTGAGAGTCAACAGCACTAGGTGACAGGGAGAGGGTGACGCCAGGAGAGGGTGACAATACTGGTGAGAGGGCGACAGCACTAGGTGACAGGGAGAGGGTGACAAGAGGGAGAGGGTAACAGCACTAGGTGACAGGGAGAGGGTGATGGCAGGGAGAGGGTGACAGCACTGGGTGACAAGGAGAGGTTGACGAGAGGGAGAGGGTTAACAGCACTGGTTGACAGGGAAAGGGTGGTGACAGGGAGAGGGTACTAGCACTAGGTGAGAGGGAGAGGGTGATGGCAGTGAGAGGGTGACAGCACTGGGTGACAGGGAGAGGGTGATAGCACTGGGTGAGAGTCAACAGCACTAGGTGACAGGGAGAGGGTGATGTCAGGAGAGGGTGACAATACTGGTGAGAGGGCGACAGCACTAGGTGACAGGGAGAGGGTGACAAGAGGGAGAGGGTAACAGCACTGGGTGACAGGGAGAGGGTGACGACAGTTAGAATTGAAAGCACTGGGTGAGAGGGAGTGGGTGACAGCAGTAGTTGAGAGGGCGACAGCACTCGGTGACAGGGAGAGGGTGACAGCATTGTGTGACAGGGAGAGAGTGACAACAGGGAGAGGGTAACAGCGCCAGGTGACAGGGAAAGGGTGACAGCAGTAGGTGATGGAGAGGGTGATGACAGGTAGATGGTAACAGCACTTGCTGACAGGGAAAGGGTAACAGCACTAGGTGACAGGGAGAGGGTGATAACAGGGAGAGGATAACGGCACTGGGGAACATAGAAAGGGTGACAGGGAGAGTATGACAGCCAGCGTATGATGAATACAGGGTATTTCAATTTACTTACCTGGGGCAAGAACTGCAGTGCGCGGACGGGACGGCGGCTCCTCCTTGGACTTAACGCCAGAGACGGTCACGAGATTGTAAAGTTAGATCCCCGGCTTCCAAACACAGCCTCAGAGAGAGGCAGCTGGGGTTGTAAAGTGAAAAGAGGAGGAGCTAAGGAGTGGGGAGAGCGCAGCACCTCCTCCCCCTCCAGCCTGGCACAGACTCATGTAAACAGTGTTACTCTGGGGGGAGGAGCTAAGGAGAGGGCAGGAGAAGAGAGGGGTTACGCCTGCTCCTCCGGCCGTGCCTGGCCCAGGTCTGTCATTCAATGTGTGTGAGGTGTTCACGCAGTGGCTGTGGCACTGGCGGCTGGCTGCGCAGTGACATACAATGAGTCAGTGTGACTCATTATAATGCCGGCGGCTGAGGGGGACAGCACAGTGGCGGGACTCAAGGGATGACGCCCTTGCAGCATGGCACCGTACGCAGCTGCTTACCTGGTATAATGGGCCCGCCGGCCCTGATTATGGTATACCTGCTGGCTATATCCCCTGAATTTCATCTGTGTAAATACTATTATGCTCAGCCTTATATATTTTCAGAGGGCTAATCCCCCTTTACTATGCTTCTAAGCAAATATATCCTCGCAGTATAGCCCCACTTTATATAATCCCTGACTATGTTACACATGAATCAATGTTTCTGAGGACAAGTGATTTGAAGGTGAAATAGAATGGCAATAAATGCCGACATGCGTTTCACTACAAGATACTTTGTCAGGCCAAGTAACCAGTGTTCTCTGATGCTCTTTTTAAAACACATTTGTTCAAATGGTTTTCCCAAAAAGAAGATGGAGGGTTCATTCCTCTGATGTAGAGGGTGTGTTTATTTACAGATGTGTCCTTATACATCTAGCCTCAATATGCCATGCAGCATGACTAGAGCCAGCCCTAGGCTTAGGCATTCTAAGCAAATGCCTAGGACATCTAGACTGCCTAGGGGCATTCTATGGCTCTGCAGCACCCCCCCACCCCCGACTCTCAAGCTAGATGACCTGCAATGGACGCTTTCTAGCGGAGGTGTATTGCCACGGCTGAGGGTGCCCTTTCACTGGGTCCCCAGGCCATAGCATGCATCACCTGACTGCTAGTCAGCCCAGGCCAGGTATTCCTGGGGAGATGCGCACCCCCCAACTAAAGTTGTTTTCAGTGTCAAGGGCACCCAAGGCCTGGGTGCCGGATTGATTGTGTAAAAAATAGATGATATAATATTGTATTTTACAGTAGAACTAGAGGTCCTGGCCAGCCTCCCCTTATGCTGGTACTTTGAGAACCACAGGTACAAGTTAGAGACAGTACAAGTTTATTACACTCACACATAATCACCTACAAGCCTGTAGCCATCCACTTCTCCATTTAGCATCCACATAACCTGTAAAACTAAATCCATGGTACTATGTCCGTGTTTCAGGTTTTCTCTGTTTGTTTTTTACTGAAGATGGTGGAAGCCTCCATGAACTGAAGAGGATGGAACAAGGGGTAGGCGAGTATGGATTTTAAAGCTGTATTGCCAGTCTGAAACCATTGTTTATTCTGGGCTGTCGAATGTGCACCATGGTGTGCACTGATGGAAATAGTGTGGTAGCCTAACAGGGTGATGTGGGTGGGTCTGGGGTTAAAGCCAAAAATGTAGTATTGTCAGCTATTAATCCAATTCCTCTCTCTGTCCTCCTTCACCTTTCTCCTTCCACCTCATTACCCCTATCTAAGCTTAATGTACATACACAGATCATATGGGGCTGATCAAGTGAAACTCATGTGACTACAACCTCCCAATGCTTACAATGGTCAGAAAACACCTTATGTTTTGCACACGGCCATTAGATGGAGGTCAGGGGAGAATTACATCAGTACCCTATAAATCTCTGCCTATTACATGCCATGATATTTACTTCAAAGTCACGGGAAAGATGGCGCAACTTTGCAACGAGATAGAAGTCTCCAAATATGCGCAATCTATTACATTTTCCCAATGGGATAATTTAGTGTTGGATGCTTGAAATATATACAGGGAAAAGATGTAGTTAAGAAAAGCATATGTACCTACTGTACCTACATGTGTTGTGTCTCTGGATGTGTGCAGCTCTATATAGTATCAGTGCCAGACATACATCAGGTGCAGTGATTGTGTATACATTATACGCTATGATAGCACAAGGAGAGTAAAGAGAGGAGAGATGTGTTCATCGTAAATGCCAATGTTGCATTAATGCAATGCACCTGCGTTAAAGCCCAGACATCTCCCTGAAGATTCCCTCTTCACAACCCGGGACTTCTTCCCATATGGAAGGAGCATGTTGCGAGAACACACTTCCAAGATGGTGAATGTTTAGCAGTCAAGTTCTGAAAATAATGTATTTTGTGAGCTTGATGAATGTGGTTCCCATACTAGTGTATGGAGACAGTGGGTCAGTGCAGGACTGAAAGGTAAACAGTAGATATCAGTGATATCTCCTGAGTTACCTTTGTAATGAATGGCCCTGGTGCATAAGCTGACCATACATAAGAAAAACTTTCATCCAACTATCCATCTAGTTGGTTGGTTGGAATGAAAATCTGGTAATGTATGGGAGCAAATGACAATCTGCCATTTGCTCCCAATCCCATGGAAAAGGACAAAAACTTTCATTTAGACAAGTTATTTAAATCTATCAGATTTAACCAACTTTACTAAACTACCATTTTCGTCTATTTTCTGGTGTTTGGGAGTAAATTGCTTATTGTCATTTGCTCCCATAAATTACCATATTTTCATTCCAACCAACCAACTAGTTGGATGGTTGGATGAAAGTTGGCCTAGTGTATGGCCAGCTTTAAATGTTTTATTGCCACCAGCATTTTTTTTAAATTAGGTTGATGAATATATCCCAATGTTCTATAGACAAGAGAGAATAGGGGCATTACTTTTAACAAATATTAAAGTGTAATTTTCAAAATAAAATATAATTTAATACAAATTTAAAATTAAATCTCTTATTTTCTTCATTACTAATCCATTGACAAGATTCTTGTCTGGAGTAGACCAAATGGAAATGACATGTTATGTGAATAGATTGCTGTGTTGATTGACAGCCAGGCCGCTCACAGCCAATCAGTGGCCAGTTTCTATAGTAGTGGCTGCTGATTGTCTGGTGTCTCTGTAGGAAACCTTGTGGGTCCTGTCACTTGCGGAGAAGAGCTGTATGGGTATACACATACAGCTCTTCTATGTCTGTTATGGTTCGGGATAATGCAGTTTATGATTTTCAATGCCCAGTTTGGTACCGGAGAAGAGGGCCAACTTGCACCAAGGGTAAGGTGAGTATGTTTGATTTTTATTTGGAACAAACAGTGAGATTCTACAGGTGAAGAGGACTGAACACCGGGGATAAGGTCAGTATAGTGTGTGTGAGTGTATGCAATTAATTTTGACTTTCTACATTGTGTGAGTACTGTCTCTAATTTAATATTTTCTTTACAGGAGACTACAGGTACCAGTGGCCCCTTAATGCCCCACATGTTGGTACTTTTGGTGCTCCAAGTATCGGCATGCAGGGGAGGCTTGCTGGTACCTATAGTCCCCTTATAAAGGACAATATTGCTGTCAATTTATATTTTTCAAAACTAATATCTACCTGCACCCATGGCCCAGGGGTCTGGGGTATAGCCAGGAATGTTAGCCCTGCCTTTGGATTACCTGGAGAGGGAGGACCCTTTTATTGGGGGGTACCCACTTACCCAGGAATACTGGGCCTGGGCTGACTAGTGTGGGGTGCTGAATGCTTAGGCAAGAAGACCCCATGAAGAGTGTCCCCCAGTTTTGGCATTACACCTTATAAATCTGTTATTAAGCTATCCACATAAGACTCCATCTTGTGACAAGATGGTGTGTGCCCTTAAGTTATTCATAGCTTTAAATGTACAATATTATAGAGACTGATTTCTGCTGTGCTTTGAGTTTTAGAGAACCTTGAAATGTGCAGATGTTTGTCAGCCTATGTGTGCCCGCCTCCCTTTCTTGCTAATCAGTTCACTCCCTCATGTATAAGATAATAATGTAATGTGAATATTTTTATATGTTGCAAAATATGAACACTGCTTTATATTATTGTACGACACGCAAATATAGCCAGAGGGTATCTTGAAACCAAGGCTGGTGTTTGTGTTGATTCCATCTCCTGAGATCTCAGTAATGCAAGGGTCTAACATACAAATAATGAGCTTGGGCTGGTGATTAATTACAAAAGATTAATTAAGATCTATCACTTGGAGTTTCCCGTACCGAGATTCCTATCCCTGATCCGTGGACGGACACGTCGGGAGTGACCGGGACAGTGAATTCTATCTTTGAACCCGGGATGAGTAGTTTTGCTCAAGCCGGAATGCGCTTTTTTGGGAAACTCCCATGTCTGTCTAGGGATTCAGGTACGGAAATCTGTGTCTCAGACTCTTGTTTTTTTGTTTTTGTTTTGGGTTTTATTTTATAAAATTACATGTCCAATGAATAATTAAAAATGTATACAGATTATAATCCTTATAGATTTGAATATGAACGAATATGTTATTGTGTTTAATAGTCTGATAAGTTGGTTCCCTGATTAGCATAAGTATTGTCCCTTGATACATCTTGTGATCTTTATACTGTACTTTTAGAGTGAATAGATATAGAAGTACATTTTGTTTGTTGGTAGGTTGCCATATTGATGGAGATTATCTTCAGACTATAGTATTGGGATTTGTTTATAACAACTTTGCCAATGAATTTACATCCCAAAGGTACGGTAATAGTGTGCCCAGAATTACTAAGGAGACCCACTTTAGTAACACAAGGACAAATGTTTTTGTAAAATCCACAGACAAGGTTTTTGTAAATCCACAGACGGGGTTTTTGTAAAATCCACAGACAGGGTTTTTGTAAATTCCACAGACAGTGTTTTTGTAAAACCCACAGACAGGGTTTTGTAAAACCCACAGATATGGGTAATGTGGACCGCAAAAATCTGTCCAGCTGTCAAATTCCCATGGATATTATACATACAGTATTATACTGTACGTAAGTCATATGGCCCTTGCATAAAGAGTAACAAACTTGAAATCAAACTTTTAAATTGGATAAAAGTGTTAAAACAGATCTTGTTAAAGAAAGATTCACAAGACAGGGAATAAGAAATTAATTGTTTGTATTTTAAGGATTATTTTGAAGTAAAATCTGTAAGGACAGTAGGTCCAAAATTCTTCAGTAAAGTATATTGCTAAAAATAAGTATCTATGACCTGATATAGACTGTGAAGCATGTGATGATTTACAATTGTGGTGTTGTAAATTGTAGAGGTTGTAAATTGACGGTATCATATACTGAACCCAGAAAAGATACCAGGAATTAGAATAAGAATAAGAAAAATACACAGAAATGTGAACACTTGATTAAATTGTGGAGAGTGCTTTATTGTTTATGATTTAAATGTAAAGATAAGTGCATATAAAAATTGCAAAAGGTAGATTTCAGAAATGTCTTAAAATATTTCAGTTTAATCCTACGTGTGTGGGGGCACCCATACAATGTAATGCTTGAGGTTTTTTTTAAAGTAATTGATTTTGCATGAGATGCAGAAGTGTTGCTATTAAGTTTTGCAATTGTGTGTCTGAAATCTGACAATCTCCCTTTAAAAAAATCTGAATGGAGGGGGAGTGAGTGTTCACAAGAAGTTGAGATATCAGGTGCTGATTTACACACAGCAGCTAGTGGTGAAATTAGTAAGTTTGAGATACAAAGAGAAGTACAGTATGTGAAGTTATACAGATAGAACTTCAGTCTGAGATTAAACAATGTATTCACACTACAAAAAAAGTGTTTGACCAGAGAAGTGATTGTGTGAAGAAAATGTCTGATTATTTGCCAAAAACTGAACAAAATGTTAAAATCCATAAATGTGATGTTAGTGAGATATTCAAATATTTGAAAGTATGACATAATTGTTCACAAAATGCTCGGCGGAAAATCTCAGTGTATGCTGAGTTTTGTCTTACTGATATTTTTCTCCGTAAAGAGAGGAGTGACATACCACAGGCCAGCGAGCAAATCACAATTGTTTTTATTTCTGGTATAAGCCTTTATTTTGTTGCAAAATTGTTTTTATTTTTTGCTATTGACCTTTGTTTTAGTGATACTACATAAATATGTATAAGTGTTGTATGGTTTTGGTATTATGGGAATAGTGTAGATAAGTCTGTCCACCTTTACCTTAATCCTGTACAAGGACTTATAAGGTTATTGCTACTTACATATATGTTACCCACAGTGAGTAAGTTGGATTGTAGCATTTAAATGTTTACAACAAGTGTTGAAATGTAACAATTATTGTGAAGGTAACATTAATAACCTAACCTCATCTCAGTAAACCTATATGTATGTGTATTAGAATAGAACACGCATAGCCAAACAATCATAGGAAGATACTGTAGCCCTCAGAATCATCTACCTCTCAATGTGACAAGTCATAAAGTCCTGCAATATATTGTATCTATCTGGAGCTGATAAAGATGTTATTCAGTTCAAATTAATCTCACCAGAACATTTGACCTCCTCTGTAGTCCCAGCCACTGGCCTGGATGGTCAAATGCAGTATTTACAAAAGAGAAATCCATTGCAGATTATTGTAAATAATGGTCTCAGATGACTGCCTACCTAATCTTTTAGGGGCAGATTATGCTACAATAGCATACAAAGATGGGGAAGTGACTTTAGCTCATTAATGTTGTTAACACTGAAAGTCTATACTGAAATTAGATGTTTGCTAAAGTGCCTGATATGTATGGGCACAGGGTAAAATAGATATAAGGCTACTGCCAATTTAAATTAAACTTAAAGCTAACATGTGTTGCCAGTTAAACAATACCCTTTCAGCAGAGCCGTAACTAGACTTTTTTGTGCCCTGTGCCAGAAAGAGCATTGGCGCCCCCCTCATTTTTCAAAGGGACATATTGCACCCAAAAAAGGGCCATGGCTTCATGGTGAAGAGCCTGGGAAGAGATAGGAGAGGCCAGGAGATGCTGGGGATGAAATAAGAAAAATCTACAAGCAAGAATGATAATAAACAGAAATTTGACAGGCCCAAACAGCGCCACCTGACCTGTGGTGCCCTGTGCGATGGCACCGGCCGCACTACCCTAGCTACGGCCCTGCCTTTCAGATCAGATCAAGTAACCATATAGGTAGAAGGTTACAGGTTTAATACCCTAACGGTACCTAATCTGGACACCTTGTTGAGTGGCATACCACCCACCTCATAGTGTTTTACTGTCTTTTAGTCCCTAACAAAAGAAGCAGTATGTTTAGTCTAAACTGCCACAAGGTTGTGCCGCAAGTTTTAATGTTAAAAGATTGACTGTTTGCCAGTGCAATCATAATCGTTATATGATTTGTGGACGATTTAGTGTTGATTCAGAGCAAAATCGTTTGCATGAAACAGTAGTATTCTGTACAAGTAAAACAAAATTATAAAGTATTTAAAGATAAATTACATTCCATACAAAAAAAATATTTTTTAGGACATCGTAAATCACACTCTCTTTCTTTGTAAGTTTTAGCTTAGTGTGATGATTCAGAAAGCAGATGTCCAAACAGCATAAAGCCATTTTGAGCTTATTTACATATTGTAGGGAATTAATAATTTATGTAAACAAATTGTAACTTTTGTATAATGCATTTAAGGGATTGATACAACAGAATCCCCTTACATTAACACATGAATAAATTGAAGTTTATCATGTTGTAAAACAAGATATTGTTGGTGCATCAGCATTGGTTTTACCTGATTATAGTAAGCCGTTTATACTGTTTTGTCATAATTTTAACTCACGTTCAGGGGGTCCTTAAACAATCACATGGAAACTCTTGTCACCTAGACCCTGTAAAGTGCTGACATAATGTTGGAGTACCCCTTAACCCTTATAATAATGGTTGAATCCTGCTTTCGCAGGTTTCAAAAGATGGGAGAGTATAGTGATAATATACAAGTAAATAGTGACAGTGTCAAGGAGGACACTGAAAATATACAAACTTTTTATTTTCCTGATCATGATTGTATTGAACTAATGAAGCAGGAATCACTGTCCTTATTTAACTTTTCAAATGTTTCTTTTGAGGATGGAGTTCCATACACAAGATATGTTGGCTATGTCAGAGCACTGTCTACTGCATTCCAGTTATACCAAAGGCTAGTGATAAAAATGAGGGAACACTTGAGAGACTACACCTGAAGCTGAAGACAATAGACTGATAGACCAGGCCGCACGTGCTGCTGCCATAAGTCACTACTCCAAAGGGCAACCCACTTATGTGGTAGATCCCTCCCCAAAGGTTGACTTAAGAACCCTAACAAAGCTCCAGGTACAAGCTCCAGAGGTTTTCCACAGACAGCACAGGCCTTTGTAACAGGATGCTTAATATATGCATTGGACAATCCGGGTAAGACTTTCCCAACCCCTTTGAAAAGTACTCCCCAGACTCTGTGTTCCTTACAAAGGATACAAATTGATTTTATACCACTGCCCATATGTTCCGAATGTGATGTCCTCTTGTACGAGCCTCATCAGTCACTAGCCCAGAGGGAAGGCGTGTTGGAGGGCAGATGCAAAGACAATGGCCAAAGTAATTAAGTTAATTAAGAAAATTATTTTCTCCAGTGTATTAAGAAAATCATAATTAAGGTCAACTGCAGATATGGAGCCGTATTCGATTTGAGCGGACCAGCGATACTTTTTCGTGTCCCAGACTTTTCGCCTACTTTGCCTGTTTTGTAGGCGGAAAAGTATCGCACGCGTGCCCGATTTGCCCCATATTCAATTTGAAAGTACGCGAAAACGGGGACCCGGCAAAACGGAAACAGCCGGAAAGTACTGTCAGATTTGGGGAAATCAGCCTGACACCCCCCAAAAGATGCTCTGACATGGGTGTTAGCTATGGTAGCCCCCGATTTGGCTAGATGATGGTATTTGGTGTTTTTAAACGGGCTCAATAGCTGCTAAATAGCGTTTTTCTATACGTGGTGCAGAATAGTATTCAGGAGTTTTTTTCCAGAACATAACTTATCCCAGCAAATTTGGGGTACTTGAAAATGGGGGTCAGCATATTTAAAAGTTGCTAAAGTAAAGTTGAAAAATCCACCTGCCACAAGCACCTGCAATCAAAAAAACACTTGGGGCATACTTAGGGACCCGCCCAAAGTCAAGTTCTCTAGTTTTTAACTTTGTCCCCCAACATTTTTTTTGCCCCTTTTTTCAAACTAATTTTTTGGGGTGTTCTTAAGTCTTTTTAAAAAATGTTTGACACAGTTTACCTTTGGGGGACTGTCTGAAGGCTGCACGGGGGTTTGCACAACGTTGCACCCCAAAACCCCAATTCTGCACTTTTTCTGCCTCCTATTCATAGGCGAAACTTTTCCGCCTATTACATTGCATTGACTTTCCGCCTAGGCGGAAAGTCTTTCAAATTGAATACGGGGTAAAGTCAAAACAGGCGAAAATGATGTCATCGGTGAAAAAGTATCGTGGACTTTTCGCCTCAAGTTGAATACGGCTCATGATGTACTATGTATTAATCTTATAGAGACAATTATCTAAAATACATAGTTAGGTGTTTTCTTCTATTCCAGTCCTTTATCTTGATACAGGTATCCACTGTTTACAACCAGGAGATTGGATGATAATTTGGAAATATACCAGGAAGGCTATTGAGCCCAGATTTGAAAGTTTATTCCAAATCCTGACGAGTACACTTATTTCAGTGAAAATTCATGGGACGGACACCTGAATATATGTCTCCGATTGTAAAGTCTTCATCCGAGGGGCATTGGAGTCATTTGATATTATGAATAGATACATGTTCCTAGGCCCCAAGCCAGACAAAGGCTTGTGGAAATGTATATTTTGCTTTGCTTTGTTATAAGTTTAATTTTAGCTTTAAAACCGAGTTGTTATCACAAGTATTAAGCTGAGTAACTGCATACATAGTTTTATATGAAGATATTAAGCAGTAACAATATCTAGACTCCATGGATAGTATGTTCACAATATAGAAGCTTTAACCAAATTGATTGATAATGTTACAAATGAAATATTTGATGCACTTAAGATGATCTCTAATGAACTGCAAGTAAAACTAAAGGTTATAGGACAGTTTAGACTGATCCTTGAGTACATTACAGCTGCTTGATAAGATATGTGTATTATAGTGAGACTAACCTGCTGTAATGTATATAGCTGATAACTTTTCTGACCTGATACATGAACACATGAAGAAAATCAAAGTACTAAAAGACCAGTCCAGGAAAACACATAGTGATCCAGAGTATGATCTTCATGATAATGAATGGTTTTCCCAATTAAACCCAGCTAAATGTTCTAATGAATTTTGTAGATGGATATCAGGGATTCTTTCAATTATTGATAAAGGTTTAGCTTTGTTTATAATTATTTATATTGCTGTAAAACTTGTTATTTTTCTGATTAAGAAGTTACTTACACTTGACTGTTGTTTCTCCAAGGAAAATACACTAAAGGCCTTGATGATGATGCAAGTCTGTGATAGCATCTGTGCCTAATGCTGGCGATGAACTGTGTAGTGCGACTGCTGATCTGTCAGCAGATGGATCATGCTGTCACTGCCGGCAATCGTGTGGTCCCTGCTGACTGCACGATATGCCGGCTCCCCCTCCACCATTTGAATGGTATTGTACATCGCATCCCAGGTCAGATGGTTTCGCAGGAAGACCAGGGGATTCGATGTACGACCCCGCGGGAGTGCGCAGCATGATATAGGTACGATATCGTGCCCATACATGGCACGATATAGCACCGTCAGATCGGCACGTATATCGTGCCTTGTATGGTGGCCATAAGACATAAGACAACATTCTAAGTTGTACCATTTGTGGAACCAGCCTCATTGAGGATGACAAGCAAACATATGGACAATGCAATATTACATAATTTCCCTGAATATTCATGACAAGATGGACAAGATGAAAGACAATTAGAGACTGAGAACCGTGGACTTGCTTTATGGGGAATGGATCAATGCGTAATCCTATGTATGGGTTCCTGTAGATGGAACTTATATATAAATGTACCTATACTTAGTATAGCAAGATCGTGTTCCTCTTAGGTAGATAGTATAGAGTAAAGTTATGAATAAAAGATGGGAAAATTATAAATCTGTTATTAAGCTATCCACATAAGACTCCATCTTGTGACAAGATGCTGTGTGCCTTTAAGTTATTCATAGCTTTAAATGTATAATATTATAGAGACTGATTTCTGCTGTGCTTTGAGTTTTAGAGAATCAAGAAATGTGCAGATGTTTGTCAGCCTATGTGTGCCTGCCTCCCTTTCTTGCTAGTCAGTTCACTCCCTCATGTACAAGGTAAGAATGTAATGTGAATATTTTCATATGCTGCAAAGTAAGAACACTGCTTTATATTATTGTATGACATGCAAATATAGCCAGAGGGAATCTTGAAACCAAGGCTGGTGCTTGTGATCCATCTCCTGAGATCTCAGTAATGCAAGGGTCTGACATACACTTATGAGCTTCGGCTGGTGATTAATTATAGAAGATTGATTAGGATCTATCACACCCCTGCTAGTAAGAGTCTGTTGCTGGTTGTTGAAATTATGGGGGACCTCTTTTTCCCTGTATTTTCACAACAAGGACCAGCTAAGGAGCCTGGTATTGGTTGTTGAAAATATGGGCGACCCCCACGTCTTTATTTACTCATATTTTAAGGAACAGGACTGGCTCACACATACCGGTGCAGGCTGTGCTTTCGGGTGAGGACCCCACGTCATTTGTTTTCTTTATTTTAATGCTTTCATACACATAAAATACAAGAAGCCTGATAAAATTGCCAGCATGAAGAAGGTCTATTATTTTGTGGATGTGTTCCATTTTGTGTTTATTTTTCCAAACGGATAATTAGTAAATCATGGGATGCTATGTTGGTCTAAGTAAAAGTAATGATGTTTAGACGATACTAGATTTTGAATGAGATTTGGTTTTGTATTCGAATTCACATTTGATTTTGACTTTAGTCAATTCTGATGTGCAAAATCGAATGAAAATCGTATGCCAAATCACTTAAATTACAAAAGAAAACAAAATTGTATATATATATATATATATATATATATATATATAGAATTATTATTATTATAGTATTATTTTATAGGAGGCTATCCTATCTTACAAGCTCAGTTCCTGCACTGAACACATCCATCTGATGGTAATGAAATATATTGCAACTTTAGTTTCCTCAAAATGGTGACTCAATTTGCTTAATCGCAATCTATCATCTTCCCAAGACCAACCAATCACTGACATTAGGGATGAAACATTTATGTTAAAAAAGCCAAAACATTTGAATGAAAATCAGACACTAGGTACATATTTTATAAGCAGGTTAAAGTGAGCTAAAGTGGCCTATCTACTAATTTCACAAAGGGGACTATTAGAGACAAGACTTTTTTTTATTTCATCTCTGGCTTGAAGTCAGACAAGTGAAATGTTTTGGATGTTGCCTGGTGGTGATAGATGATCCTTCATCTGGTACTAGAGAGACTCTTGCAGGGGAGGATAAAGGGGATGGATTTAATTTACTGATGGCCGAAGTCAGAATCCCGACCCGGGACTAAATATAGGCGTCGAAATCCTGACACCTAGCCCGACGACAAAATCCCGAACAAAGGTAAGCGGGGACCTGCAAGCTGTTTGGGGGGAGGGTTAATTGTAGGGGCCCCAGGGGGAGATTAGCCTTAGCCATCCCCAGGGGGAGGTCAGAGTTAGGCAGCCCCCCGGGAGGGTTAGGTTTAGGATGTGGGAAGGGGGGGTTAGAGTTAGGAAACCCCAGGGGGGAGTTAGGCACCACTAAACAGGGCCGTAACTAGAGTAGTGTGAACCATGCCATGGCACAGGGCACAGCAGGGCAGGGGGCGCTGTTTGGGCCTGTCAATTTTCTGTTTATTATCATTCTCATTTGTAAATTCCTCTTATTTTATCCCCAACATCTCCTGGCTGCCCCAGGAGTACCCCTATCTCTTCCCTGTCCATCCTTATGAATCCATGGTCCTTCCTTATGAAGCAATGACCCTTTTACAGGTGCACTATCTTATGTTCCTATTTAAAAAATGGGGGGGCGCCAATGCTCTCTCTCTCTGGCACATGGCACCAAAAAGTCTAGTTACAGCTCTGCCACTAAGGGGGACTTTGGTTAGGTGCCATCAAGCGAGGGTTAGGGTTAAAGGGGGGATAGGGGTAGGGTTAGCTTGCATACCCACCCCTATCGGCATCTTCATCCTTCGGGCTTCTAGCGTCGGGATATGAACCAGCAGTTATTTAGCCACTGGGACTTCATACCCATTCTGGATAAGGTATCCCATTACTCTATATAGGAACAATATTCCACATGATCCTAACCTAATGTATTAATCATTATGAGAACCTGTTTTATACCCAGCAGTGGATATTGCATTGTAATGTTTTCATTGTGTGCATGTTTTTTATTTATATTTTAGGTCATCTAATAAAAAGGCAAAATGCCAGGATCTGTTTTCCTTTTGTGCTTGTTTCCATGAAGTCTATATAAAGAAAGTTGGGAATTTATCATCAAGATCTGAATATTAGATGCAATATTGTGTGTTATATTCTGAGATGTGGACAATTAGAATGGATACTTGCTGGTGATTTTATATATTGTTACATTTACTTCTTTTTTCAGTAATTAACTATTGATTCTCTTCCTAAACAGAAGGATCGGGCTAAATATTATAGCCCACGGGTTGTGGAAAATACAGCTCTTTTTGAGAATAGATGGAGGTAGCTGTCCCCCAAATAGGAGTGACCTGGGCATTAGGCCCAGGTCACTAAAGGGCAAATTGGTGGCTCAACTACTGGGGACCCACCCATTTGCCCTTTAGTGACCTGGACCTAATGCCCAGGTCACACACCTATTTGGGGGGAAAGATACCTTCAATTGGGCCTAATGCCCCCTATGTAGCCCGGGCCTTGTGCCCGCCTATATACCCACAGGCCTATTGCCTGAATTTATGCCACAGGCCTAGTGCCCGACAACCCTGGTGGTCTAGGGAGGGGTAAATAACGGTGGCCCAAGGCTGTCTGCCAGCACGGTGAAAGAGGCTGCGGGGGGAGCTTCGATAGCTCTTTTACTTTCCACCCCCGCAGTCCTCTCCGGTCCTCAGCTTCAGTCTTCTGCCACTTGCCCATCCTGGCCAGCGGCTGAGCGGCCGCCAAAACTGTTGGCGTGCTGCTCTTCACTTGTCTTCGGGAGGTCTTCACTCCTCCCCTCTGATGATGGACTGAACGTTCCCGCTCAGCAGCGTCAATTCAAGATGCCGCAAGTGGGCGGGGCTATGACCTGACGAGCCGCGATTGGCTCATCGCGTCTGCCTCCTATTGGCTGCTGGACCGCGAGCCAAAAGCTTGTGGCCAGTGCCAAATTATACCGCCGCCGCTACTTGACTTCCGGGCTGCGAGCTCCGCTCAGCTCGTGCCCGGAGCCAAGCTTCTCCAGCCGACACTGGTGGAAGGGACCAGGAGGTCCCTTCACCAAGTACCCGCTGCGGTGGCTTACCCGGCGCTGGGAGCAAACACTGTCCCAGTGCCGGGCATGGACGCTGTGCCAATGCTGGGATCAGACACTTGATCCCAGCACGGCTTTCCACAGCAGCAGCCAATAGAGTCTATCTGACTCTCATTGACTGCTCTAACAGACAGCGTTATGTCTATCTCTGCAGGGGGACGCGCTGTGCTGCAGCCAGCTGTCAGGGATTGGCCACAGCAAAGCACGTCCCCAGGACCCGGGTACTTTAAAAAAGTGAGTCCCCATTGCCCAATATCGGGTAAAATACATGCTATAGCACGTATTTGCGAACACTGACTAGTGCTGCATGTTCTTCTCAGTATCACAAATGAAATGATTAGCACCACCTGTGGATCTTTTATAATGTGTCAGCCAGTAATAAATATACCTGTGCACCAACTAGGAGTTGTGGAAAACATGCACTGTCAGTGGTGCACTGCTATACACCATCAGTAGGGTTAATTATTAATACTGTATAATAATACACTATCCAGTACATAAGGAGATAGATATGTACATATACGTCTAGGGCAGTGCTAAGTTCTTCTGCTGCTCCCTCAGATTCCCGGGCTTGCTCCAATGCTCAGGCCAACTGTAGAAACATTCAGCTCAGACAGGATGGACCTACTCCTGCATCTAATGGCATACTGTGATCACTGGTCCTGTATATGCTCGAATTATGCAACACAATATACTTTGTATGTAACATATTAAAGCTGGATGAGTGATAATTATCCCTTCTTCATGGACTGGCCACACTCACTCTAAAATCAAGCATTTGGAAACCCCCCTCTAGAAATCCTGCACTTGCCACTGTAGCCGGCTAGACAAGGCTGCAGTGAATGGCTGGATGGGGACGCGGTGTGCCATGGAGCTAACCTATCACTGTGGCCACAGTGATCGGGACACTGGGAGAAGATGTAGCCATGACTGCAATGCAAGGCTGGGTGGGGGCTGGGGTGTGTTCAGTGGCGGGCTGGGCCGGGGGGCAGGGTGCCATGTGCCCCCCGGGCCGCAGCACCATGCGGGCCATGGGCAGTCTGTGTCTCTGTGACACAGCTGCACCGCATGTGTAGCGCTGACTGGACGGAGTTCGGTCAGCGCTACAAAGTTACAAACACACAGCCGTCGGCACCAGCAGCTGTGTGTTTGTTTTGAGTGGCAACCAATGAGAGTGTGTCAGACTCTCACTGACTGCTGCTGCACCCACTGCAGGAGCCACTCCATCTTCCGGCTCCTGCAGTGGGTAATGGGAGAGATGTCATGACATCATGACGTCTCTCCCATAATGCATAGCGGCCCGGCCCGGGAGGACAGACGGAGGAGCGGATGGCGGCGGCAGGAGCAGGGATTCAGGTAAGTGTTATTTTTTTATATTTATTACATGTGTGTGTGTGTGTACTGTGGGAGGGGGGGACCACTACAGGGGGCACTACAATGGGGGGGACCACTACTGAAGGCACTACAATTGGGAGTACTACTACTGGGGACACTACAAGGGGGAGAGCACTACTGGGGGCCCTACGAGGGGAGGCTGCTACTGGGGGCACTACAAGGGGGGGAGACTACTACTGGGGGCATTACAAGGTGAAGAGCACTACTGGGGGCACTACAAGGGGGGGACTACTACTGGGGATACTACAAGGGGGATAGCACTACTGGGGCACTACAAGGGGGATAGCACTACTGGGGGCACTACAAGGGGGATAGCACTACTGGGGGCACTACAAGGGGGATTACTATTGGGGCACAAAAAGGGGGAGAGCACTATTGGGGGCTCTACAAGGGGGGTTACTTCTGGGGGCACTACAACGGGGGGGACTACTATTGGGGGCATTACAAGGGGGGGATTACTACTGGGGCATTACAAGGGGGGAACTTCTACTTGGGGCACTACAAGGGGGAGAGCACTACTGGGGGCACTACAAGGGGGTGGGGCTGCTACTGGGGGCACTACAAGGGGAGAGCACTACTCAAGGCACTACAAGGGGGGCTGCTACTGGGGGCACTGCAAGGGGTGGAGACTACTACTGGGGGCACTACAAGGGGGAGAGCACTACTGGGGGCACTACAAGGGGAGGGACTACTACTGGGGGCACTACAAGGGGGGGATGTTCGATCCAGCACATGCAGACCGATCAGACAACGATCGTTGTCTGATCGTTAAGTCTGACTGTGCGTACGGAGCATTATAGGGCCCCTACACAGCACCCTGGGTGCTAAGCTACAATTACACAATAAGATACGTATTCAGGGAGAGGGAGGCAGCCAATGGGTGACAGGGAGAGGTTGATAACAAGGAGAGGGTGACAGCACTGGGTGACAGGGAGAGGGTGACGGCACTAGTTGAGAGAGGGAGAGGGTGATGTATTGGGTGACAGGGAGAGGGTGATGCCAGGAGAGGGTGGCAACACTTTGTGAGAAGGCAACAGCACTAGGTGACAGGGAGAGGGTGATGAGAGGGTAACAGCACTGGGTGACAGGGAAACGGTGATGACAGGGAGAGGGTACCAGCACTAGGTGAGAGGGTGATGGCAGGGAGAGGGTGACAGCACTGGGTGATAGGGAGAGATTGACAGCACTCGGTGAGAGTCAACAGCATTAGGTGACAGGGAGAGGGTGACGCCAGGAGAGGGTGACAATACTGGTGAGAGGGCGACAGCACTAGGTGACAGGGAGAGGGTGATGGCAGGGAGAGGGTGACAGCACTGGGTGAGAGGGAGAGGGTGATGGCAGGGAGAGGGTGACAGCACTGGGTGAGAGGGAGAGGGTGATGGCAGGGAGAGGGTGACAGCACTGGGTGACAAGGAGAGGTTGACGAGAGGGAGAGGGTTAACAGCACTGGTTGACAGGGAAAGGGTGGCGACAGGGAGAGGGTACCAGCACTAGGTGAGAGGGAGAGGGTGATGGCAGGGAGAGGGTGACAGCACTGGGTGATAGGGAGAGGTTGACAACACTGGGTGACAGGGAGAGGGTGATGACAGGGAGAGGGTAGCAGCACTGGGTGAGAGGGTGACAGCACTAGGTGACAGGGAGAGGGTGATGGCAGGGAGAGGGTGACAGCACTGGGTGACAAGGAGAGGTTGACGAGAGGGAGAGGGTTAACAGCACTGGTTGACAGGGAAAGGGTGGCGACAGGGAGAGGGTACTAGCACTAGGTGAGAGGGAGAGGGTGATGGCAGTGAGAGGGTGACAGCACTGGGTGATAGGGAGAGATTGACAGCACTCGGTGAGAGTCAACAGCACTAGGTGACAGGGAGAGGGTGACGCCAGGAGAGGGTGACAATACTGGTGAGAGGGCGACAGCACTAGGTGACAGGGAGAGGGTGACAAGAGGGAGAGGGTAACAGCACTAGGTGACAGGGAGAGGGTGATGGCAGGGAGAGGGTGACAGCACTGGGTGACAAGGAGAGGTTGACGAGAGGGAGAGGGTTAACAGCACTGGTTGACAGGGAAAGGGTGGTGACAGGGAGAGGGTACTAGCACTAGGTGAGAGGGAGAGGGTGATGGCAGTGAGAGGGTGACAGCACTGGGTGACAGGGAGAGGGTGATAGCACTGGGTGAGAGTCAACAGCACTAGGTGACAGGGAGAGGGTGACGTCAGGAGAGGGTGACAATACTGGTGAGAGGGCGACAGCACTAGGTGACAGGGAGAGGGTGACAAGAGGGAGAGGGTAACAGCACTGGGTGACAGGGAGAGGGTGACGACAGTTAGAATTGAAAGCACTGGGTGAGAGGGAGTGGGTGACAGCAGTAGTTGAGAGGGCGACAGCACTCGGTGACAGGGAGAGGGTGACAGCATTGTGTGACAGGGAGAGAGTGACAACAGGGAGAGGGTAACAGCGCCAGGTGACAGGGAAAGGGTGACAGCAGTAGGTGATGGAGAGGGTGATGACAGGTAGATGGTAACAGCACTTGCTGACAGGGAAAGGGTAACAGCACTAGGTGACAGGGAGAGGGTGATAACAGGGAGAGGATAACGGCACTGGGGAACATAGAAAGGGTGACAGGGAGAGTATGACAGCCAGCGTATGATGAATACAGGGTATTTCAATTTACTTACCTGGGGCAAGAACTGCAGTGCGCGGACGGGACGGCGGCTCCTCCTTGGACTTAACGCCAGAGACGGTCACGAGATTGTAAAGTTAGATCCCCGGCTTCCAAACACAGCCTCAGAGAGAGGCAGCTGGGGTTGTAAAGTGAAAAGAGGAGGAGCTAAGGAGTGGGGAGAGCGCAGCACCTCCTCCCCCTCCAGCCTGGCACAGACTCATGTAAACAGTGTTACTCTGGGGGGAGGAGCTAAGGAGAGGGCAGGAGAAGAGAGGGGTTACGCCTGCTCCTCCGGCCGTGCCTGGCCCAGGTCTGTCATTCAATGTGTGTGAGGTGTTCACGCAGTGGCTGTGGCACTGGCGGCTGGCTGCGCAGTGACATACAATGAGTCAGTGTGACTCATTATAATGCCGACGGCTGAGGGGGACAGCACAGTGGCGGGACTCAAGGGATGACGCCCTTGCAGCATGGCACCGTACGCAGCTGCTTACCTGGTATAATGGGCCCGCCGGCCCTGATTATGGTATACCTGCTGGCTATATCCCCTGAATTTCATCTGTGTAAATACTATTATGCTCAGCCTTATATATTTTCAGAGGGCTAATCCCCCTTTACTATGCTTCTAAGCAAATATATCCTCGCAGTATAGCCCCACTTTATATAATCCCTGACTATGTTACACATGAATCAATGTTTCTGAGGACAAGTGATTTGAAGGTGAAATAGAATGGCAATAAATGCCGACATGCGTTTCACTACAAGATACTTTGTCAGGCCAAGTAACCAGTGTTCTCTGATGCTCTTTTTAAAACACATTTGTTCAAATGGTTTTCCCAAAAAGAAGATGGAGGGTTCATTCCTCTGATGTAGAGGGTGTGTTTATTTACAGATGTGTCCTTATACATCTAGCCTCAATATGCCATGCAGCATGACTAGAGCCAGCCCTAGGCTTAGGCATTCTAAGCAAATGCCTAGGACATCTAGACTGCCTAGGGGCATTCTATGGCTCTGCAGCACCCCCCCACCCCCGACTCTCAAGCTAGATGACCTGCAATGGACGCTTTCTAGCGGAGGTGTATTGCCACGGCTGAGGGTGCCCTTTCACTGGGTCCCCAGGCCATAGCATGCATCACCTGACTGCTAGTCAGCCCAGGCCAGGTATTCCTGGGGAGATGCGCACCCCCCAACTAAAGTTGTTTTCAGTGTCAAGGGCACCCAAGGCCTGGGTGCCGGATTGATTGTGTAAAAAATAGATGATATAATATTGTATTTTACAGTAGAACTAGAGGTCCTGGCCAGCCTCCCCTTATGCTGGTACTTTGAGAACCACAGGTACAAGTTAGAGACAGTACAAGTTTATTACACTCACACATAATCACCTACAAGCCTGTAGCCATCCACTTCTCCATTTAGCATCCACATAACCTGTAAAACTAAATCCATGGTACTATGTCCGTGTTTCAGGTTTTCTCTGTTTGTTTTTTACTGAAGATGGTGGAAGCCTCCATGAACTGAAGAGGATGGAACAAGGGGTAGGCGAGTATGGATTTTAAAGCTGTATTGCCAGTCTGAAACCATTGTTTATTCTGGGCTGTCGAATGTGCACCATGGTGTGCACTGATGGAAATAGTGTGGTAGCCTAACAGGGTGATGTGGGTGGGTCTGGGGTTAAAGCCAAAAATGTAGTATTGTCAGCTATTAATCCAATTCCTCTCTCTGTCCTCCTTCACCTTTCTCCTTCCACCTCATTACCCCTATCTAAGCTTAATGTACATACACAGATCATATGGGGCTGATCAAGTGAAACTCATGTGACTACAACCTCCCAATGCTTACAATGGTCAGAAAACACCTTATGTTTTGCACACGGCCATTAGATGGAGGTCAGGGGAGAATTACATCAGTACCCTATAAATCTCTGCCTATTACATGCCATGATATTTACTTCAAAGTCACGGGAAAGATGGCGCAACTTTGCAACGAGATAGAAGTCTCCAAATATGCGCAATCTATTACATTTTCCCAATGGGATAATTTAGTGTTGGATGCTTGAAATATATACAGGGAAAAGATGTAGTTAAGAAAAGCATATGTACCTACTGTACCTACATGTGTTGTGTCTCTGGATGTGTGCAGCTCTATATAGTATCAGTGCCAGACATACATCAGGTGCAGTGATTGTGTATACATTATACGCTATGATAGCACAAGGAGAGTAAAGAGAGGAGAGATGTGTTCATCGTAAATGCCAATGTTGCATTAATGCAATGCACCTGCGTTAAAGCCCAGACATCTCCCTGAAGATTCCCTCTTCACAACCCGGGACTTCTTCCCATATGGAAGGAGCATGTTGCGAGAACACACTTCCAAGATGGTGAATGTTTAGCAGTCAAGTTCTGAAAATAATGTATTTTGTGAGCTTGATGAATGTGGTTCCCATACTAGTGTATGGAGACAGTGGGTCAGTGCAGGACTGAAAGGTAAACAGTAGATATCAGTGATATCTCCTGAGTTACCTTTGTAATGAATGGCCCTGGTGCATAAGCTGACCATACATAAGAAAAACTTTCATCCAACTATCCATCTAGTTGGTTGGTTGGAATGAAAATCTGGTAATGTATGGGAGCAAATGACAATCTGCCATTTGCTCCCAATCCCATGGAAAAGGACAAAAACTTTCATTTAGACAAGTTATTTAAATCTATCAGATTTAACCAACTTTACTAAACTACCATTTTCGTCTATTTTCTGGTGTTTGGGAGTAAATTGCTTATTGTCATTTGCTCCCATAAATTACCATATTTTCATTCCAACCAACCAACTAGTTGGATGGTTGGATGAAAGTTGGCCTAGTGTATGGCCAGCTTTAAATGTTTTATTGCCACCAGCATTTTTTTTAAATTAGGTTGATGAATATATCCCAATGTTCTATAGACAAGAGAGAATAGGGGCATTACTTTTAACAAATATTAAAGTGTAATTTTCAAAATAAAATATAATTTAATACAAATTTAAAATTAAATCTCTTATTTTCTTCATTACTAATCCATTGACAAGATTCTTGTCTGGAGTAGACCAAATGGAAATGACATGTTATGTGAATAGATTGCTGTGTTGATTGACAGCCAGGCCGCTCACAGCCAATCAGTGGCCAGTTTCTATAGTAGTGGCTGCTGATTGTCTGGTGTCTCTGTAGGAAACCTTGTGGGTCCTGTCACTTGCGGAGAAGAGCTGTATGGGTATACACATACAGCTCTTCTATGTCTGTTATGGTTCGGGATAATGCAGTTTATGATTTTCAATGCCCAGTTTGGTACCGGAGAAGAGGGCCAACTTGCACCAAGGGTAAGGTGAGTATGTTTGATTTTTATTTGGAACAAACAGTGAGATTCTACAGGTGAAGAGGACTGAACACCGGGGATAAGGTCAGTATAGTGTGTGTGAGTGTATGCAATTAATTTTGACTTTCTACATTGTGTGAGTACTGTCTCTAATTTAATATTTTCTTTACAGGAGACTACAGGTACCAGTGGCCCCTTAATGCCCCACATGTTGGTACTTTTGGTGCTCCAAGTATCGGCATGCAGGGGAGGCTTGCTGGTACCTATAGTCCCCTTATAAAGGACAATATTGCTGTCAATTTATATTTTTCAAAACTAATATCTACCTGCACCCATGGCCCAGGGGTCTGGGGTATAGCCAGGAATGTTAGCCCTGCCTTTGGATTACCTGGAGAGGGAGGACCCTTTTATTGGGGGGTACCCACTTACCCAGGAATACTGGGCCTGGGCTGACTAGTGTGGGGTGCTGAATGCTTAGGCAAGAAGACCCCATGAAGAGTGTCCCCCAGTTTTGGCATTACACCTTATAAATCTGTTATTAAGCTATCCACATAAGACTCCATCTTGTGACAAGATGGTGTGTGCCCTTAAGTTATTCATAGCTTTAAATGTACAATATTATAGAGACTGATTTCTGCTGTGCTTTGAGTTTTAGAGAACCTTGAAATGTGCAGATGTTTGTCAGCCTATGTGTGCCCGCCTCCCTTTCTTGCTAATCAGTTCACTCCCTCATGTATAAGATAATAATGTAATGTGAATATTTTTATATGTTGCAAAATATGAACACTGCTTTATATTATTGTACGACACGCAAATATAGCCAGAGGGTATCTTGAAACCAAGGCTGGTGTTTGTGTTGATTCCATCTCCTGAGATCTCAGTAATGCAAGGGTCTAACATACAAATAATGAGCTTGGGCTGGTGATTAATTACAAAAGATTAATTAAGATCTATCACTTGGAGTTTCCCGTACCGAGATTCCTATCCCTGATCCGTGGACGGACACGTCGGGAGTGACCGGGACAGTGAATTCTATCTTTGAACCCGGGATGAGTAGTTTTGCTCAAGCCGGAATGCGCTTTTTTGGGAAACTCCCATGTCTGTCTAGGGATTCAGGTACGGAAATCTGTGTCTCAGACTCTTGTTTTTTTGTTTTTGTTTTGGGTTTTATTTTATAAAATTACATGTCCAATGAATAATTAAAAATGTATACAGATTATAATCCTTATAGATTTGAATATGAACGAATATGTTATTGTGTTTAATAGTCTGATAAGTTGGTTCCCTGATTAGCATAAGTATTGTCCCTTGATACATCTTGTGATCTTTATACTGTACTTTTAGAGTGAATAGATATAGAAGTACATTTTGTTTGTTGGTAGGTTGCCATATTGATGGAGATTATCTTCAGACTATAGTATTGGGATTTGTTTATAACAACTTTGCCAATGAATTTACATCCCAAAGGTACGGTAATAGTGTGCCCAGAATTACTAAGGAGACCCACTTTAGTAACACAAGGACAAATGTTTTTGTAAAATCCACAGACAAGGTTTTTGTAAATCCACAGACGGGGTTTTTGTAAAATCCACAGACAGGGTTTTTGTAAATTCCACAGACAGTGTTTTTGTAAAACCCACAGACAGGGTTTTGTAAAACCCACAGATATGGGTAATGTGGACCGCAAAAATCTGTCCAGCTGTCAAATTCCCATGGATATTATACATACAGTATTATACTGTACGTAAGTCATATGGCCCTTGCATAAAGAGTAACAAACTTGAAATCAAACTTTTAAATTGGATAAAAGTGTTAAAACAGATCTTGTTAAAGAAAGATTCACAAGACAGGGAATAAGAAATTAATTGTTTGTATTTTAAGGATTATTTTGAAGTAAAATCTGTAAGGACAGTAGGTCCAAAATTCTTCAGTAAAGTATATTGCTAAAAATAAGTATCTATGACCTGATATAGACTGTGAAGCATGTGATGATTTACAATTGTGGTGTTGTAAATTGTAGAGGTTGTAAATTGACGGTATCATATACTGAACCCAGAAAAGATACCAGGAATTAGAATAAGAATAAGAAAAATACACAGAAATGTGAACACTTGATTAAATTGTGGAGAGTGCTTTATTGTTTATGATTTAAATGTAAAGATAAGTGCATATAAAAATTGCAAAAGGTAGATTTCAGAAATGTCTTAAAATATTTCAGTTTAATCCTACGTGTGTGGGGGCACCCATACAATGTAATGCTTGAGGTTTTTTTTAAAGTAATTGATTTTGCATGAGATGCAGAAGTGTTGCTATTAAGTTTTGCAATTGTGTGTCTGAAATCTGACAATCTCCCTTTAAAAAAATCTGAATGGAGGGGGAGTGAGTGTTCACAAGAAGTTGAGATATCAGGTGCTGATTTACACACAGCAGCTAGTGGTGAAATTAGTAAGTTTGAGATACAAAGAGAAGTACAGTATGTGAAGTTATACAGATAGAACTTCAGTCTGAGATTAAACAATGTATTCACACTACAAAAAAAGTGTTTGACCAGAGAAGTGATTGTGTGAAGAAAATGTCTGATTATTTGCCAAAAACTGAACAAAATGTTAAAATCCATAAATGTGATGTTAGTGAGATATTCAAATATTTGAAAGTATGACATAATTGTTCACAAAATGCTCGGCGGAAAATCTCAGTGTATGCTGAGTTTTGTCTTACTGATATTTTTCTCCGTAAAGAGAGGAGTGACATACCACAGGCCAGCGAGCAAATCACAATTGTTTTTATTTCTGGTATAAGCCTTTATTTTGTTGCAAAATTGTTTTTATTTTTTGCTATTGACCTTTGTTTTAGTGATACTACATAAATATGTATAAGTGTTGTATGGTTTTGGTATTATGGGAATAGTGTAGATAAGTCTGTCCACCTTTACCTTAATCCTGTACAAGGACTTATAAGGTTATTGCTACTTACATATATGTTACCCACAGTGAGTAAGTTGGATTGTAGCATTTAAATGTTTACAACAAGTGTTGAAATGTAACAATTATTGTGAAGGTAACATTAATAACCTAACCTCATCTCAGTAAACCTATATGTATGTGTATTAGAATAGAACACGCATAGCCAAACAATCATAGGAAGATACTGTAGCCCTCAGAATCATCTACCTCTCAATGTGACAAGTCATAAAGTCCTGCAATATATTGTATCTATCTGGAGCTGATAAAGATGTTATTCAGTTCAAATTAATCTCACCAGAACATTTGACCTCCTCTGTAGTCCCAGCCACTGGCCTGGATGGTCAAATGCAGTATTTACAAAAGAGAAATCCATTGCAGATTATTGTAAATAATGGTCTCAGATGACTGCCTACCTAATCTTTTAGGGGCAGATTATGCTACAATAGCATACAAAGATGGGGAAGTGACTTTAGCTCATTAATGTTGTTAACACTGAAAGTCTATACTGAAATTAGATGTTTGCTAAAGTGCCTGATATGTATGGGCACAGGGTAAAATAGATATAAGGCTACTGCCAATTTAAATTAAACTTAAAGCTAACATGTGTTGCCAGTTAAACAATACCCTTTCAGCAGAGCCGTAACTAGACTTTTTTGTGCCCTGTGCCAGAAAGAGCATTGGCGCCCCCCTCATTTTTCAAAGGGACATATTGCACCCAAAAAAGGGCCATGGCTTCATGGTGAAGAGCCTGGGAAGAGATAGGAGAGGCCAGGAGATGCTGGGGATGAAATAAGAAAAATCTACAAGCAAGAATGATAATAAACAGAAATTTGACAGGCCCAAACAGCGCCACCTGACCTGTGGTGCCCTGTGCGATGGCACCGGCCGCACTACCCTAGCTACGGCCCTGCCTTTCAGATCAGATCAAGTAACCATATAGGTAGAAGGTTACAGGTTTAATACCCTAACGGTACCTAATCTGGACACCTTGTTGAGTGGCATACCACCCACCTCATAGTGTTTTACTGTCTTTTAGTCCCTAACAAAAGAAGCAGTATGTTTAGTCTAAACTGCCACAAGGTTGTGCCGCAAGTTTTAATGTTAAAAGATTGACTGTTTGCCAGTGCAATCATAATCGTTATATGATTTGTGGACGATTTAGTGTTGATTCAGAGCAAAATCGTTTGCATGAAACAGTAGTATTCTGTACAAGTAAAACAAAATTATAAAGTATTTAAAGATAAATTACATTCCATACAAAAAAAATATTTTTTAGGACATCGTAAATCACACTCTCTTTCTTTGTAAGTTTTAGCTTAGTGTGATGATTCAGAAAGCAGATGTCCAAACAGCATAAAGCCATTTTGAGCTTATTTACATATTGTAGGGAATTAATAATTTATGTAAACAAATTGTAACTTTTGTATAATGCATTTAAGGGATTGATACAACAGAATCCCCTTACATTAACACATGAATAAATTGAAGTTTATCATGTTGTAAAACAAGATATTGTTGGTGCATCAGCATTGGTTTTACCTGATTATAGTAAGCCGTTTATACTGTTTTGTCATAATTTTAACTCACGTTCAGGGGGTCCTTAAACAATCACATGGAAACTCTTGTCACCTAGACCCTGTAAAGTGCTGACATAATGTTGGAGTACCCCTTAACCCTTATAATAATGGTTGAATCCTGCTTTCGCAGGTTTCAAAAGATGGGAGAGTATAGTGATAATATACAAGTAAATAGTGACAGTGTCAAGGAGGACACTGAAAATATACAAACTTTTTATTTTCCTGATCATGATTGTATTGAACTAATGAAGCAGGAATCACTGTCCTTATTTAACTTTTCAAATGTTTCTTTTGAGGATGGAGTTCCATACACAAGATATGTTGGCTATGTCAGAGCACTGTCTACTGCATTCCAGTTATACCAAAGGCTAGTGATAAAAATGAGGGAACACTTGAGAGACTACACCTGAAGCTGAAGACAATAGACTGATAGACCAGGCCGCACGTGCTGCTGCCATAAGTCACTACTCCAAAGGGCAACCCACTTATGTGGTAGATCCCTCCCCAAAGGTTGACTTAAGAACCCTAACAAAGCTCCAGGTACAAGCTCCAGAGGTTTTCCACAGACAGCACAGGCCTTTGTAACAGGATGCTTAATATATGCATTGGACAATCCGGGTAAGACTTTCCCAACCCCTTTGAAAAGTACTCCCCAGACTCTGTGTTCCTTACAAAGGATACAAATTGATTTTATACCACTGCCCATATGTTCCGAATGTGATGTCCTCTTGTACGAGCCTCATCAGTCACTAGCCCAGAGGGAAGGCGTGTTGGAGGGCAGATGCAAAGACAATGGCCAAAGTAATTAAGTTAATTAAGAAAATTATTTTCTCCAGTGTATTAAGAAAATCATAATTAAGGTCAACTGCAGATATGGAGCCGTATTCGATTTGAGCGGACCAGCGATACTTTTTCGTGTCCCAGACTTTTCGCCTACTTTGCCTGTTTTGTAGGCGGAAAAGTATCGCACGCGTGCCCGATTTGCCCCGTATTCAATTTGAAAGTACGCGAAAACGGGACCCGGCAAAACGGAAACAGCCGGAAAGTACTGTCAGATTTGGGGAAATCAGCCTGACACCCCCCAAAAGATGCTCTGACATGGGTGTTAGCTATGGTAGCCCCCGATTTGGCTAGATGATGGTATTTGGTGTTTTTAAACGGGCTCAATAGCTGCTAAATAGCGTTTTTCTATACGTGGTGCAGAATAGTATTCAGGAGTTTTTTTCCAGAACATAACTTATCCCAGCAAATTTGGGGTACTTGAAAATGGGGGTCAGCATATTTAAAAGTTGCTAAAGTAAAGTTGAAAAATCCACCTGCCACAAGCACCTGCAATCAAAAAAACACTTGGGGCATACTTAGGGACCCGCCCAAAGTCAAGTTCTCTAGTTTTTAACTTTGTCCCCCAACATTTTTTTTTGCCCCTTTTTTCAAACTAATTTTTTGGGGTGTTCTTAAGTCTTTTTAAAAAATGTTTGACACAGTTTACCTTTGGGGGACTGTCTGAAGGCTGCACGGGGGTTTGCACAACGTTGCACCCCAAAACCCCAATTCTGCACTTTTTCTGCCTCCTATTCATAGGCGAAACTTTTCCGCCTATTACATTGCATTGACTTTCCGCCTAGGCGGAAAGTCTTTCAAATTGAATACGGGGTAAAGTCAAAACAGGCGAAAATGATGTCATCGGTGAAAAAGTATCGTGGACTTTTCGCCTCAAGTTGAATACGGCTCATGATGTACTATGTATTAATCTTATAGAGACAATTATCTAAAATACATAGTTAGGTGTTTTCTTCTATTCCAGTCCTTTATCTTGATACAGGTATCCACTGTTTACAACCAGGAGATTGGATGATAATTTGGAAATATACCAGGAAGGCTATTGAGCCCAGATTTGAAAGTTTATTCCAAATCCTGACGAGTACACTTATTTCAGTGAAAATTCATGGGACGGACACCTGAATATATGTCTCCGATTGTAAAGTCTTCATCCGAGGGGCATTGGAGTCATTTGATATTATGAATAGATACATGTTCCTAGGCCCCAAGCCAGACAAAGGCTTGTGGAAATGTATATTTTGCTTTGCTTTGTTATAAGTTTAATTTTAGCTTTAAAACCGAGTTGTTATCACAAGTATTAAGCTGAGTAACTGCATACATAGTTTTATATGAAGATATTAAGCAGTAACAATATCTAGACTCCATGGATAGTATGTTCACAATATAGAAGCTTTAACCAAATTGATTGATAATGTTACAAATGAAATATTTGATGCACTTAAGATGATCTCTAATGAACTGCAAGTAAAACTAAAGGTTATAGGACAGTTTAGACTGATCCTTGAGTACATTACAGCTGCTTGATAAGATATGTGTATTATAGTGAGACTAACCTGCTGTAATGTATATAGCTGATAACTTTTCTGACCTGATACATGAACACATGAAGAAAATCAAAGTACTAAAAGACCAGTCCAGGAAAACACATAGTGATCCAGAGTATGATCTTCATGATAATGAATGGTTTTCCCAATTAAACCCAGCTAAATGTTCTAATGAATTTTGTAGATGGATATCAGGGATTCTTTCAATTATTGATAAAGGTTTAGCTTTGTTTATAATTATTTATATTGCTGTAAAACTTGTTATTTTTCTGATTAAGAAGTTACTTACACTTGACTGTTGTTTCTCCAAGGAAAATACACTAAAGGCCTTGATGATGATGCAAGTCTGTGATAGCATCTGTGCCTAATGCTGGCGATGAACTGTGTAGTGCGACTGCTGATCTGTCAGCAGATGGATCATGCTGTCACTGCCGGCAATCGTGTGGTCCCTGCTGACTGCACGATATGCCGGCTCCCCCTCCACCATTTGAATGGTATTGTACATCGCATCCCAGGTCAGATGGTTTCGCAGGAAGACCAGGGGATTCGATGTACGACCCCGCGGGAGTGCGCAGCATGATATAGGTACGATATCGTGCCCATACATGGCACGATATAGCACCGTCAGATCGGCACGTATATCGTGCCTTGTATGGTGGCCATAAGACATAAGACAACATTCTAAGTTGTACCATTTGTGGAACCAGCCTCATTGAGGATGACAAGCAAACATATGGACAATGCAATATTACATAATTTCCCTGAATATTCATGACAAGATGGACAAGATGAAAGACAATTAGAGACTGAGGACTGTGGACTTGCTTTATGGGGAATGGATCAATGCGTAATCCTATGTATGGGTTCCTGTAGATGGAACTTATATATAAATGTACCTATACTTAGTATAGCAAGATCGTGTTCCTCTTAGGTAGATAGTATAGAGTAAAGTTATGAATAAAAGATGGGAAAATTATAAATCTGTTATTAAGCTATCCACATAAGACTCCATCTTGTGACAAGATGCTGTGTGCCTTTAAGTTATTCATAGCTTTAAATGTATAATATTATAGAGACTGATTTCTGCTGTGCTTTGAGTTTTAGAGAATCAAGAAATGTGCAGATGTTTGTCAGCCTATGTGTGCCTGCCTCCCTTTCTTGCTAGTCAGTTCACTCCCTCATGTACAAGGTAAGAATGTAATGTGAATATTTTCATATGCTGCAAAGTAAGAACACTGCTTTATATTATTGTATGACATGCAAATATAGCCAGAGGGAATCTTGAAACCAAGGCTGGTGCTTGTGATCCATCTCCTGAGATCTCAGTAATGCAAGGGTCTGACATACACTTATGAGCTTCGGCTGGTGATTAATTATAGAAGATTGATTAGGATCTATCACACCCCTGCTAGTAAGAGTCTGTTGCTGGTTGTTGAAATTATGGGGGACCTCTTTTTCCCTGTATTTTCACAACAAGGACCAGCTAAGGAGCCTGGTATTGGTTGTTGAAAATATGGGCGACCCCCACGTCTTTATTTACTCATATTTTAAGGAACAGGACTGGCTCACACATACCGGTGCAGGCTGTGCTTTCGGGTGAGGACCCCACGTCATTTGTTTTCTTTATTTTAATGCTTTCATACACATAAAATACAAGAAGCCTGATAAAATTGCCAGCATGAAGAAGGTCTATTATTTTGTGGATGTGTTCCATTTTGTGTTTATTTTTCCAAACGGATAATTAGTAAATCATGGGATGCTATGTTGGTCTAAGTAAAAGTAATGATGTTTAGACGATACTAGATTTTGAATGAGATTTGGTTTTGTATTCGAATTCACATTTGATTTTGACTTTAGTCAATTCTGATGTGCAAAATCGAATGAAAATCGTATGCCAAATCACTTAAATTACAAAAGAAAACAAAATTGTATATATATATATATATATATATATATATATATATATATATAGAATTATTATTATTATAGTATTATTTTATAGGAGGCTATCCTATCTTACAAGCTCAGTTCCTGCACTGAACACATCCATCTGATGGTAATGAAATATATTGCAACTTTAGTTTCCTCAAAATGGTGACTCAATTTGCTTAATCGCAATCTATCATCTTCCCAAGACCAACCAATCACTGACATTAGGGATGAAACATTTATGTTAAAAAAGCCAAAACATTTGAATGAAAATCAGACACTAGGTACATATTTTATAAGCAGGTTAAAGTGAGCTAAAGTGGCCTATCTACTAATTTCACAAAGGGGACTATTAGAGACAAGACTTTTTTTTATTTCATCTCTGGCTTGAAGTCAGACAAGTGAAATGTTTTGGATGTTGCCTGGTGGTGATAGATGATCCTTCATCTGGTACTAGAGAGACTCTTGCAGGGGAGGATAAAGGGGATGGATTTAATTTACTGATGGCCGAAGTCAGAATCCCGACCCGGGACTAAATATAGGCGTCGAAATCCTGACACCTAGCCCGACGACAAAATCCCGAACAAAGGTAAGCGGGGACCTGCAAGCTGTTTGGGGGGAGGGTTAATTGTAGGGGCCCCAGGGGGAGATTAGCCTTAGCCATCCCCAGGGGGAGGTCAGAGTTAGGCAGCCCCCCGGGAGGGTTAGGTTTAGGATGTGGGAAGGGGGGGTTAGAGTTAGGAAACCCCAGGGGGGAGTTAGGCACCACTAAACAGGGCCGTAACTAGAGTAGTGTGAACCATGCCATGGCACAGGGCACAGCAGGGCAGGGGGCGCTGTTTGGGCCTGTCAATTTTCTGTTTATTATCATTCTCATTTGTAAATTCCTCTTATTTTATCCCCAACATCTCCTGGCTGCCCCAGGAGTACCCCTATCTCTTCCCTGTCCATCCTTATGAATCCATGGTCCTTCCTTATGAAGCAATGACCCTTTTACAGGTGCACTATCTTATGTTCCTATTTAAAAAATGGGGGGGCGCCAATGCTCTCTCTCTCTGGCACATGGCACCAAAAAGTCTAGTTACAGCTCTGCCACTAAGGGGGACTTTGGTTAGGTGCCATCAAGCGAGGGTTAGGGTTAAAGGGGGGATAGGGGTAGGGTTAGCTTGCATACCCACCCCTATCGGCATCTTCATCCTTCGGGCTTCTAGCGTCGGGATATGAACCAGCAGTTATTTAGCCACTGGGACTTCATACCCATTCTGGATAAGGTATCCCATTACTCTATATAGGAACAATATTCCACATGATCCTAACCTAATGTATTAATCATTATGAGAACCTGTTTTATACCCAGCAGTGGATATTGCATTGTAATGTTTTCATTGTGTGCATGTTTTTTATTTATATTTTAGGTCATCTAATAAAAAGGCAAAATGCCAGGATCTGTTTTCCTTTTGTGCTTGTTTCCATGAAGTCTATATAAAGAAAGTTGGGAATTTATCATCAAGATCTGAATATTAGATGCAACATTGTGTGTTATATTCTGAGATGTGGACAATTAGAATGGATACTTGCTGGTGATTTTATATATTGTTACATTTACTTCTTTTTTCAGTAATTAACTATTGATTCTCTTCCTAAACAGAAGGATCGGGCTAAATATTATAGCCCACGGGTTGTGGAAAATACAGCTCTTTTTGAGAATTTGCCCACAAGATTTAAAAAAATTATTTTTTTTAAGCCAAAATCAGGTGGGTGTTACCTTTAAAACAATTACACCATTAAAAGCTGTGGCTAAATCACTGAAATATCACCACTTCCGGATACCATCATCAACGTGTTCTCGGAGAGTCTGCACAATCTTTTAAAGGGGCTATCATATAAAAAGCAAAACCAAACTGGTTTTGCCCTTTAAATGATTGCCCTTTTAAAACATTGGGCAGTCTTGCTGGGAATTTGCAGATCTTTACATTGCACAAACTATTACATTTACCAAATAGTCACTATTAGTAAGGTGTGTGCCGGGGTATTAAAGTTCCTAGTACAAGGGTGTCTCCCATAGTTTAATAATCTATCTCTCTTTCATCTCTAAAGTTTACATAGGTCACATAAATCATCCTACATTTTGTATAAAAAAATTTTTTTACACTTAGCTCAGGCTCTACTGCCATCTAGTGACTCCATTTATTATTTTAATTTAATTATTTTTGAGATAAAGGTGTGGTAGAATATCACGGCATGATGAGTTTCTTTCATAATATGGTTAGGACTATTAACTGTACTGTATGTGAGTCTCCTTATTCTTTTCCCCATTTTTTTCAGCATATTTATTCAGCCCTAATAATATTGCACAAAATTTATTAGCATTTCATATTGCAGGTATAATATATATTTTAGTGTTTTTTCTTTTTTTTTACAGGAGAGGGATTCTAAGGATCTACTTTTGAAAACAGATGTGATTGTGTAGACAGTAGGTAGAAGCAAATACTGTATATATAAGGTCTAATACTATCAAGAGATGACATTAGTTATTGGGAGACAAGCTCAAATAAGGTGCAGAGCTTATATTAGCATATTGTAGTCACTATAGAAATCTCCGCTATTTAATGCAGTAGCCTTTTATTACTGTAGTGTACATTCCCCCAATAAAGAATGCAGGAATCATCTGATAACCTTTTAAAGGAATTTCATTAATAAATATTTGATAAATATTCTCCACTGTCTCTAATCAGTCACCCTGTTATATGGTTACATGAGATTGTTATTAGGAGATGGATTATTCTCCATGTCTGACACATTTCTTACAGAAAGAGGAAGGAGGTTTTTGTACAGCTCTGTATCACTGTGTGAGAGGGGAATAATAACTACTGTGACAGTAATACTCTGCCTCATCTTCTGCACTCACTCTACTAATTGTTAGTGTGAATGAAGATCCATATCCTGATCCACTGAACCTGTCTGGGACTCCTGTATCTCGGTTGGTTGCACGATAGATAAGAAGCTTTGGAGGTTGTCCTGATTTCTGTTGGTACCAGGCTAACCAGCTGCCTATACCAGTACTGGCTGTACATGAGATGGTGACTGTACCTCCTGGTGACACAGAGATATAACCTGGGGTCTGAGTCATCACAGTCTGCCCACAGGACCCTGAGGATTAGAGGAGACACAGTCATTACTGATACATGTTTGTATATAGTCATATAAATCCTGCTCTGATTATTTATGTTACATGTATAGATTCCCCTACACAGCACCATGTAATGTCCCCAATCTCTCACCCTGAATATAAATGACTATCACAGCCAGCAGGTAACTGTGAGACACCTTCTTGCTGTATCTGGGCTGTCAGATAGACACTATAAGACGTCTCCTGTACAATGAGATATATATAGAGAGTGACAGGTGAGATGTGACAGGAAATACCCAGAGACTGTGTATGGAAATAAGATGGAAACAAACTACCGGTGCATTGCAGAGATTTTACTGTACATTTATCCAGAGAAATGTTATAAAAAATTGTTTTTCTTTTCACACACAAGTTAAGACAATTTATTAAGAACTTAGTGGAGCAGTGTTATACAATATATAGGTCCCCATTTATCAATCAGTTTTAAGAAATGTTTATCTTGTGACATATAGAAATGCTGCTTCTGCTATTTAATATCCCTTTATATCTGTTTTTCTTCTCTTTTCAGCAGCGCTATTTTATTTACTGACTCCCATTTATAGTCTATGGCTAATTGTATGTAACAACGAGTGGTATTTTGCAGTGATGTGCGGTGAGGCCAATGGCTGGGGAGGCTGTTGCTGCCTCATCTCTCATCACTCTGCAGTCCCAGGGAGCCCCACAATGCTGGTGACTGTTAACTATGAAAATGATTACAATAAAGAAAGAAGATGTGTATAAGTTATAAATGTCTCCTTTGTATTATTCTAATCATTTTTATAACAATCTGACTGCACGACCCTGGTATTCTGACCTTACTGCTCATTATCTTATTTGGATTTCTCTTTGCTACAGCTGCTGTTATCTAGGGCTGACGACCGCTTTGGACCCAGCTGGCGGATTCAGAATCTGGATCTTTGCCCACAATTCACTGCTTCTGCCCCTTCCTTCCCACTCTCCTCCCCTTTCATCCCATTCTCCATCTTCTAGTCTCCATCCCCTCCATGATCTTTTTTTATTTTAAAATACATATTTATTGTTATTATTTTTCTTTATCCAGCGGCACCCCCTTCCTTCCTGGCTCCATCCTGCAGCAGCTGGCAGACCCCACTTCCACCCTCCCACAGCAGCTGGTGGTACCCCCTTCCTTCCTCCCTCCCGTGGGAGCCAAGCAGATGGACAGCTACCGCAGCCTCCCACCCAAGCAGACAGTAGCGTGTGCCAGGCTGGAAATAGAGTTTGCTGCTGCTGCCGGCCAGTAATACTGGAGATGAGCCGGTCAGGTACAGATGAAGCAGTAGACAGCCTGGAAGACTGCACATCCGGTGATTACATTAAAATAAACAAATCACTTGGCAGCACTGTTTAAAGACAGAAACAGCTCTCCTGGGTTTTTATATATATATATATATATATATATAAAATTATGTATATATATATATATATATATATATATATAGGGCTACCATCAGAAATTGTGGGGCCTGGTACTGAAAAAATAGGCAGGGCCCCTCCTCCCCTGCCCTGCCAATTTTCAAATACATTGAAATACATTGTAATACCAGGATCCACATAAAATACGAACTAGCCGGATCAACATGAAATACATTGAAATACAAGTATCCACATAAAAAGCCAGAATGAAGGGAAAGTACATGACAGGGAGAGGTTGACCTAGACATGGTAGGGGAGGGATGGACCTTAGTTGGGGGCAGAGGACTAGGATTGCTGGCTGGACAAGGGGGGGCACAGTGCTGGCTGTACTCTTGAGGGTGGCACAGTGCTGGGTAGACTAGCTGTACTAGGGGGAGCACAGGGTAGGGAAAGCTGGCTGGACTAGAGGGTGGACAGGACATGCAAGGATGGCTAGACTGGGAGGGGTGTGCAGGAAAAGCATGCTGGCTGGATTGGGGGGCAGAGAAGGCTGGCTCGGTAGAGAAGCACAGAGAAGGCTGGGTGCAGGTAAGGGTCAGTATATTTACCTGTCACTGGCAGAGCCGTAACTAGACTTTTTGGTGCCCTGTACCAGAAAGCGCATTGGTGCCCGCCATTTTTCAAATAGGGACATATCACACCCAAAAATGGAAATGGGTTCTTGGGGAAGGGCCAGGGAAGAGATAGGGGAGGCCAGGAAATGCTGGGGATGAAATAAAAGGAAGCTACAAGTGAGAATGATAATAAAAAGAAAATTGACAGGCCTGAACAGTATCCCCTGCCCTGTGGTGCCCTGTGCCATGGCACAGGCCGCACTACCCTAGTTACGGCCCTGACTGTAACCCTAACCACAGCCTAAACCTAACCTTAACTCTATCCCTAACCACAGCCTAACCCTAACTGTAGCCATTACCACAGCCTAACACTAATTGTAACCCTAACCACAGCCTTACCCTAACTGAAACTCTTACTACAGCCTAACACTAACTGTAAACCTTACTACAGCCTAATTACAGCCTAACCCTAAATCTAACCCTAACCACAGCCTAACCCCAACTATAACCCTTTCTATAGCCTAACCAAATCCATATGCTAACCCTAAGTGTAACACTAGCCACAGCCTAAACCAAACTCTAACCCTTACCACAGCCTAACCCTAACTGTAGCCATAACCACAGCATATCCCTAATTGTAACCCTTACCACAGCCTAACCATATCCATATAAAAACCCTAAGTCTAACACTAGCCACAGCCTAACCCAAACTGTAACCCTTACCACAGCCTAACCCTAACTATAACCCTTTACCCACAGCCTAACCCAAACTGTAACCCTTACCACAGCGTAAGCCTAACTGTAACCCTTACCAAAGCCTAACCCTAACTATAATCCTTACCACAGCCTAACCCTAACTGTAACCATAACCACAGCATATCCCTAACTGTAACCCTTACTACAGCCTAACCATATCCATATAATAACCCTAAGTCCAACACTAGCCACAGCCAGTGGCATAACTACTGCCCCCGCAGCCCCCGCGGTGGTTTGGAGGCACTGGGTAGTTTGGGAGTGACGGGGGCAGTAGTTATAACTACGGAGGGTACAGGCCTCCATCTCAAACCCCCGGCGGCAGCCGGAGGATGGAGCTCCCTCCGTCTTCTGGGTCCTGCAGGGCACTATGGGAGTGACATCATGATGTCACTCCCATAGTGCCGAGGAGCGGATGCGAGGATATGGATGGCAGCAGCACTGGAGCAGGGATAAAGGTAAGTGGTTTTTTTTGTGTGTGTGTTTGTGTGCATGTGGGGGGGAAGCAACTACAGGGGGCTAACTACAGGGGGCTCACTACTGGGGGCAACTAGAGGTGGCAAGTACAGGGGGCTCACTATTGGGATCAACTAGGTGCAACTACAGGGGGCTCACTACAGGGGGCTCACTACAGGGGGCAACCACAGGGGGCTCACTACTGGGGGCAACTACAGGGGCTCACTACTGGGGGCAACCACAGGGGGCTCACTACTGGGGGCAAATACAAGGGGCAACTACAGGGGGCTCTCTACAGGGGGCTCACTACTGAGGGCAACTACAGGGGCAACTACTGGGCACAACTACAGGGGGCACTGCTAAAATGGGCACAACTACAGGGGGCACTACTAGAAGGGGCACTACTTGAAGGGGCACAACTACAAGGGGCACTGCATATGGGCACAACTACAGGGGGCACTACTTTAATGGGCACTACTACAGGGGGCATTGCATAAGGGGCACTATTACAGGGGGCATTGCATATGGGGCACAATTACAGGGGGCACTACTTTAATGGGCACAACTACAGGGGGCCCTGCATAATGGGCACTACTACAGGGAACATTGCATAAGGGGCACTAGTATAGGGGGCACTGCATTTTGGGGCACAAATACAGGGGGCATTGTATAAGGGGCACTAACTTGATACACACAGTTTACAGGTTAAACTGTGCAACCTGTCTTGAGCTGAGGTGACGGACTGGCAGGAGCAGAGAAGAGGTTTGGTGAAGTAGATCTGTCAGGGTGGGATGTAATGGGCATTACTGTTTGGCATAATGTGTATTTGGCATTACTGTGTGCACAATGTGTTATTAGGGGCATTACTGTGTGGCATAATGTGTAAGGGGCATTACTGTGCAGCACAATGTGTTGTATGTAGCATTACAGTGTGGCATAATGTGAAATAGGGGCATTACAGCATGGCATAAATTTGTTATAAGGGCTTTACTGCATGTCATTATGTGTTATACGTGGCATTATTGTGTGGCATGTGTAAGGGGCATTGCTGTGTGGTATAATGTGTAGTAAGGGGCATTCCGGTGTGGCATAATGTGTTGTAAGGGGCATTCTGGTGTGGCACACTGTGTTATTATTGGCATTACATAGTGTGTCATAATGTGTAAGGCATGTTGCTGTATCATGTAACCACACACCTTAAACGTCTTCTTTGGGTGTGTTTGATCTTTGGGTGGAGGGGGGTGCCTGAAACTTTTTTGGCATGGGGGAGCAAAATTTATAGTTACGTCACTGGCCACAGCCTAACCCAAACTGTAACCCTTACTACAGCCTAACCCTAACTATAACCCTTACCCACAGCCTATCCCAAACTGTATCTCTAACCACAGCCTAACCCTAACTGTAAACCTTACTACAACCTACCACTTACTGTAAACCTTACTACAACCTAACCCTAACTGTAACCCTTACCATAGCCTAACCCTAACCACAGCCTAACCCTAACTGTAACCCTTACCACAACCTAACACTCACTGTAAACCTTATGACAACCTAACCCTAACTGTAACTCTTGCCATAGCCTAACCCTGTCTCAATTGGTGCTAGTGAGTTACCTGTCTCAGGTGATGAACTGGAAACACTGGAGGCCGGCTGGACTGGAACCATGGTTAACATGAATAGCTCTTTTAGTATAAGAAGTGGGTAGCAGTGAGAACTGCCTTTGGTGATGAGTGACTGAAACTGGAAACTTGAAGCGTTGGGGTGAGACCAGAAGGAACTTGGAGGGACCGGACAGGGACCGGCAGGTAGGCTGACTGAGCTGGACGGGGTACCTGTAGATGAGCTTGCAGATGGATGGCAGCACAGAAGCTACTTGGTGCAGCTAATGAGCCGTGAGGTGAGTGGACTTGGAGGAACTGGACTGGGACCAGCAGGAAGGTTGACTGAGCTGGTCGGGTTACTAGTAGATGGTCTTGCAGACAGATGGTAGTGTGGAAGCTACTTGTTGTGGCTTGGGAAGCCGTGGGTAGACGTTGGTAGCTGGGTGGCTACGTGGAGCGGATGGATAGCCGTGGGTAGATGCTGGTAGCTGGGTGGCTACGTGGAGTGGCTGGATAGCCGTGGGTAGACGCTGGTAGCTGGGTAGCTACGTGGAGCGGCTGGATAGCCATGGGTAGACGCTGGTAGCTAGGTAGCTACGTGGAGTGGCTGGATAGCCGTGGGTGGATGCTGGTAGCTGGGTGGCTACATGGAGCGGCCTGATAGCCATGGGTAGATGCTGGTAGGCTACGTAGAGTGGCTGGATAGCCATGGGTAGACGCTGGTAGCTGGATGTCTACGTGGAGTGGCTGGATGGCCGTAGGTGAGAGAAGTAGCATGGAAGCTACTTGGTGCGGCCTGGGAGCCGTGGGTGAGAGATGGTAGCGTGGAAGCTACTTGGTGCGGCCTGGGAACCGTGGGTGAGAGATGGTAGCGTGGAAGCTACTTGGTGCAGCCTGGGAGCCGTGTGGAGAAGCTGGTAGCGTGGAAGCTACATGGAGCGGCCTGGGAGTCATAGGTGAGAGATGGTTGCATGGAAGCTACTTGGTGTGCCCTAGGAGCCGTGGGTGAGAGATGGTAGCATGGAAGCTACTTGGTGCAGTCTGGGAACCGTGTGAAGAATCTGGTAGCGTGGAAGCTACTTGGAGCGGCCTGGGAGCCGTAGGTGAGAGATGGTAGCATGGAAGCTACTTGGTGCGACCTAGGAGCCGTGGGTGAGAGATGGTAGCGTGGAAGCTACTTGGAGCGGCCTGGGAGCTGTAGGTGAGAGATGGTAGCATGGAAGCTACTTGGTGCGGCCTGGGAGCCGTGGGTGAGAGATGGTAGCGTGGAAGCTACTTGGTGCAGCCTGGGATCCGTGTGGAGAAGCTGGTAGCGTGGAGGCTACTTGGAGCGGCCTGGGAGCTGTAGGTGAGAGGCTGGTAGCGTGGATAGCTGAATGCAGCAGGCTTACAGATAGCACTGGTCTAGGAACCAGCAGGAGCCTGGGACACACTAGTACTCAGATAGCACAAGTTGTACACCACGGGATGTAACGAGATGTTCAAGCACTGAGTGCTATTAGAGGAGGATCTATATACCTAGAGTCTGGCAGAAATTGGTGGAAACAGACAGGTGGTCTGGCAGTGGCATTCTGAGTGGAGCATGGCACAACATGCAGAGGGAGTAATCATCTCTGCAGCCCTTGAGAGAATCAGGACCACACCTGTGATTCCAATTAAGACTATCAATGCTCACAGACAGAGCAGAGTCCAGGTGGTAATCAGTGTGGGAAGGAGAGCAGTCTGCACACACAGAGTTGTCACAGCCAGCATGATTCAGCCAGAGCAGATCTCCCAGGAGAATTACAAACACAGATCCATGGAGCAGCTGGTAAAGGTAAAAACTAGCCAGGATTGTGACAGTACCCCCCTCTTCATGGGTGGACTCTGAACTCCCAAATAAATACATAGGAGAACATGAAAAAATGAGACACCCAAGAGACTGAAAAACTTTCTTCCAAACATGACATTATAGGAGCTTCAAACATAGGGATACCATCACTCTCGAAACATCTCTTTAGACATCTTCTAATTCTTACACTTATTGGGATACCAGGAGTGGAAATTCTTCAAAGGGGATGGTTCAAGACCTTCTTCGATTCTTCTTTCTCCTGCGAGAACATTTTGTGCCAGCAAACGGACATGGGACCTCTGGTAACTCCTGTGGAAATATGTGGCTGGGAAGGACAGGGTCAAATGGCAGATGGTTTTCAGGCAATGGAGAATTATCATATGCAGGATCGAGTTCAGACTCTGAGTCAATATCTAAAGCTAAAATGGAAGGTTTAGTAGGACTTGAACAATGATAGGACTCCTGGGAGGAACTAAGGGAAATATAACCAATTTTGATGGTGTTTTGGGAGGTACCGCAGTATGAAGAGGACAAGGAGGTGGGCGCACATCTCATGTTCAGGGATGCTGATTCTATAGTACCACTCTCCTTGGATGCTTCGAATTCAGCATGTTGGCCCTTGAAAACTTGACCTTGTTCAGATTTCAGGGAAGTGGAGGACTCAGCAAAGGATGATTCCTTAGAAGAAACAACAGACTGCTTGGACCGATTTTCAGAACTGAGAATTTCACTAGAATTTCGTTTGACAGGTTTAAGAGCAAATTCTTTAATAACAGCTTCACTGAAAGTTTTTATACTTAGAAGCATAGGATCTTTTGACTCGATGAAAGGGTTGGCCCAGTCCAACGCCTTACCTCTAAAGAAAGAGAGAAGGCACTTAGTAAAGTTGGTAGGAGTGATACCACAAGCTGGATCTGCTTCCATGATTGCAGCATATTGCTTCAGTAATGCAAAGTATTGCGATAAGTCCCCATTGAAATATATGCATCCTGGAGTATCCGATGAAGTTTGTGTGTTCGAGGATTGTGGAGCACATTCAGGTGCAGAGCTGGAAGAGACTTGAGGATGCTCCGATTGATGAGGAGTCAAAACAACTGAAGTTGACAGCTGTTCGGTACTTGGACTAACTAAAGGAACTGGAAGGAGTCCTGAGGAGCCAGAGGCAGCAGCTTCAACAATCGAAGCTGAGAGCAGACTACAGAAACTGTCATCCTCTGGAACGATATTAGCAGGAGACATTGAACAGGAACCATGATCAGATTTTGTAGTACAAGACTCTTCTCCCTGATAACTGGAACTTGAAACCCCCTCCTGAGGCATGAGACTTGAGACCCCCTCCTGGGGTGCGAGACTTGAGATCCCCTCCTGGGGTGCGAGACTTGAAACCCCCTCCTGGGGTGCGAGACTTGAGACCCCCTCCTGGGGTGCAAGACTTGAGACCCCCTCCTGGGGTGCGAGACTTGAGAACCCCTCCTGGGGTGCAAGACTTGAGAACCCCTCCTGGGGTGCGAGACTTGAGACCCCCTCCTGGGGTGCGATACTTGAGATCCCCTCCTGGGGTGCGAGACTTGAGATCCTTTTCTGGAATGAGGCACTTGAAATCCCCTCCTGGGGAATAGCACTAGAAACCCCATGCTGGGGTATGGGACTTGAGACCCCTCCTGGGGTGAGAGACTTGAAACCCCCTCCTGGGGTGCGAGACTTGAGATCCCCTCCTGGGGTGCGAGACTTGAAACCCCCTCCTGGGGTGCAAGACTTGAGGCCCCCTCCTAGGGTGCGAGACTTGAGACCCCTTCCTGGGGCATAATTCTAGTTACCCTCTCCTGGGGTGAGAGACTTAAGGTCCCCTCCTGGAGTACAGAACTTGACACTCCCTGTTGGAGTATGGGACCCAAAATCCCCTTCTGGGGAAGCTGACTCAACTTTTCCTTTTGGGGCATGGAACATGAACCCCCCTTTTGGGATGTGAGGACAGAGACTTCCTCCTGGGGTGAGTGACTCAAAACCCCTTCTTGGGTTACGAGACTTGAGGACCCTCCCGGGGTTGAGACTCTGGAGACCCCTCCTGGGGTTGCCAACTGGAGTCCCTTACCAGAATAGGTAGAATCCAGGCTGGGACCGGAACAGGCAGAATCCGGGCTGGGACCGGAACAGGCAGAATCCGGGCAGGGACTGGAACAGGCAGAATCCTGGACGGGACCGGAACCGGCATTGAGACGTTGATACATTGTTATACTGCTGGAATTGCAAATGGGACAGCCTTTGATAAAGTAGTCAGAAGCTCCACAATAGCGACAGAGATGTAAATCTTTACGCCGCTGGCGTTCAGCCACAGAGAGCTTGGAGCGCGGGTAACTTCGATATCTCACTTTACTTGGCATGGCAGAGTTTTTAGTTGAGACAGAGGTAGCTCTAAGAAATTCAGGAATGATCTGAAAGATTTTGCTGAGTAGAGCCTGTAACTGTTCCAGCAGTTGATGGAAAGTAGTTAGGGGTTCAGGTAAAATTTGGGTATCATCTAGCCGGTTAGTCAGAATTTGCAGAAGCTGTAGTACTTGATGCTGTACCACCTCCTGTGAATCCAAGCGAGTGATTAGGTTACGGAAAGCACTTGATCCAGATTTAGGTGCTTGATCCGCCACCATCGTTAGGCTTGAACATACTGTCACAGTTGGTGCTAGTGAGTTACCTGTCTCAGGTGATGAACTGGAAACACTGGAGGCCGGCTGGACTGGAACCATGGTTAACATGAATAGCTCTTTTATTATAAGAAGTGGGTAGCAGTGAGAACTGCCTTTGATGATGAGTGACTGGAACTGGAAACTTGAAGTGTTGGAGTGAGACCAGAAGGAACTTGGAGGGACCGGACTGGGACCGGCAGGTAGGCTGACTGAGCTGGTCGGGGTACCTGTAGATGAGCTTGCAGATGGATGGCAGCACGGAAGCTACTTGGTGCAGCTAATGAGCCGTGAGGTGAGTGGACTTGGAGGAACCAGACTGGGACCGGCAGGAAGGCTGACTGAGCTGGTCGGGTTACTAGTAGATGGTCTTGCAGACAGATGGTAGCGTGGAAGCTACTTGTTGTGGCTTGGGAAGCCGAGGGTAGACGTTGGTAGCTGGGTGGCTATGTGGAGTGGCTGAATAGCAGTGGGTAGACACTGGTAGCTGGGTAGCTACGTGGAGTGGCTGGATAGCCATGGGTGGACGCTGGTAGCTGGGTGGCTACATGGAGCGGCCGGATACCCGTGGGTAGACGCTGGTAGGCTACGTAGAGCGGCTGGATAGCCGTGGGTAGACGCTGGTAGCTGGGTGGCTATGTGGAGTGGCTGGATAGCCGTGGGTAGACGCTGGTAGCTGGGTGGCTATGTGGAGTGGCTGAATAGCCGTGGGTAGACACTGGTAGCTGGGTAGCTACGTGGAGTGGCTGGATGGCCGTGGGTGGACGCTGGTTGCTGGGTGGCTACATGGAGCGGCCGGATACCCGTGGGTAGACACTGGTAGGCTACGTAGAGCCGCTGGATAGCCGTGGGTAGACGCTGGTAGCTGGGTGGCTATGTGGAGTGGCTGGATAGCCGTGGGTAGACGCTGGTAGCTGGGTGGCTATGTGGAGCGGCTGGATGGCCGTAGGTGAGAGATGGTAGCGTGGATGCTACTTGGTGCAGCCTGGGAGCCGTGGGTGAGAGATGGTAGTGTGGAAGCTACTTGGTGCGGCCTGGGAGCCGTGTGGAGAAGCTGGTAGCGTGGAAGCTACTTGGAGCGACCTTGGAGCCGTAGGTGAGAGATTGTAGCGTGGAAGCTACTTGGTGCGGCCTAGGAGCCGTGGGTGAGAGATGGTAGTGTGGAAGCTACTTGGTGCGGCCTGGGAGCCGGGTGCACACACTAAGCACTAAAAATACGGTACGATTAAAATGAACGATTTGATAATATCATTATCGTTCAAATCATGTATTTTTTGGCCCCTTTCAACCCTCTAACAACCTGCGATGCGCAGGTATGGATGGATGATAACGATAACAACCATCGCCCGTGCATGCAGGCCAACGTGGTCGATATTGACCAGTATACTATAGGGACCCGCGATCATTGATCGCGGGTCGTTATAGTTGTTGGTGGTGTGCTGGATGATCGGGAGGGTGCAAGACGATCAGACAGCGATATCGTTATCTGATCGTACCGTCTGTGCACAATTAGCATGGTAGCACCTCTTATAAAGTTTAATATCAGGATGTGCAGTCCAGCTTCCCCTTTTTTCTGGCATATTTATGTAGTTCTGGTAATATCGCACATAATTTATTATCATTACATATTACAGCAATAAGTAATATATATTTTGGTGTTGTTGTTTTTTTTTTTACAATAGAGGGATCCTAAGGATCTCCCTTTGAAAACCGATGTAATATCGTAGCTTGTCAGTGTAGGCTAATACATACAATCGCTAATATCATCAATAGATGACATTAGTTATCAGGAGACAAGCTCCAAAAAGCTGCAGAGCTTGGTAGATTTTGCTACAGTATATTGTAGTCCCTATATAAATGTTTGCTATAGTATCCTTTTATTACTGTCCTTCACTGTACATACCCCCAATAAGGAATGCAGGAATTGTTTGATAACCTTTTCGGAGGATTTTCATAAAAAATGTTTAATAAATATTCTCCACTGTCTCTAATCAATCTCCCTGTTATGTGGTTACATGAGATTGTTATTAGGAGACAGATTATTCTCCATGTCTGACACATTTCTTACAGAAAGAGGAAGGAGGTTATTGTACAGCTCTGTATCACTGTGTGATAGGGACATTCTGATACTGCTGACAGTAATACTCTGCCTCATCTTCTGCTCTCACTCCACTAATTGTTAGTTTGTATTCACTTCCAGTTCTAGATCCACTGATCCTATCTGGGACTCCTGTATGTTGGCTGCTTACAGCATAGATAAGAGGCTTTGGCTGTTGTCCTGATTTCAGTTGGTACCAGGCTAAGTTACTATATATATCAGCACTGGCTGTACATGAGATGGTGGCTGTACCTCCTGGTGGCACAGAGATATAACCTGGGGTCTGAGTCATCACAGTCTCCCCACAGGACCCTGAGGATTAGAGGAGACACAGTCATTACTGATACATGTCTGTATATAGTCATATAAATCCTGCTCTGATTATTTATGTTACATGTATAGATTCCCCTACACAGCACCATGTAATGTCCCCAATCTCTCACCCTGAATATAAATGACTATCACAGCCAGCAGGTAACTGTGAGACACCATCTTGCTGTATCTGGGCTGTCAGATAGACACTATAAGACGTCTCCTGTACAATGAGAGATATATAGAGAGTGACAGGTGAGATGTGACAGGAAATACCCCAGAGACTGTGTATGGAAATAAGATGGAAATTCTGTGGTGTCAGATGATGGTGAATTAGAATACCAGCAGGGGCAGAGATGTGTCTGTATTCACCTCCATTATTTAAGTCGTCAGCTTCCCAAGTTACATGTAGGGCCACTGTCTAAGGTGCAGCTGCTCATCCCTGATACATAAAGAGGCTTGTGGGTGTCTCCTTCTCTGGCAGCACTTTATCCTGTGCTCTGATCCTATGGATGGCAGCTTCATGTTGTAGGCACACGTTCTATACTATCTCTCCTCCCAATGCTGCTGTCACCAATCAAACCATTCATTTATAGCAGCGGTGCCTACAGTCTATCTACAGCAGTGAGTATGGACATAACATGGTGGGAGGAGGATGGAGGAAGTAGGGTGCAATAGGGTTGGAGAGGGCATAGTGCTGGCAGCCTGCTCAGGGCACAGAAACATACTGTTATAGCTCTGGTTATGCGTTGCCTTATATGAAACACATAGATGTGTCTGGAACAGAAAAGCTTTATCATCAATTCCATTATGTAGGCTAGAAATCTATGTCGCATATCTAATATGATTCAAGATCTGTTTATTGCCAAATAAGATGCATCGGGAAGGGACGTGGGTTACTATTACTGTCACATCCCTCCTGTACTGAGCATGCACATTATTGTCCCTGGCCCACATCTCCTAGTGTAATAGCAGCAGGTGAGTAATACATGTAATATGGGCCATACATATAAATGGAGATTCCCCGCTCTGCCGCTGCTGATCTGACCTGTGGAGTCTGATTTTTAGGGTTATGGGCAAAATACTACATGTTATCAAACTCCGATTCTCTGATTATGATAATTTTTGGGTTGTAATCGGTGAATCGAGATTGTCCAACATGTGAGAATTTCACCGTCCCAAAACCCGGTCATCTACAGAATGAGGAATTGCCACAATTAATCGCACATGAATGGGCCCCATAACTGTAATCATGAACATAGACTGGGTACATGTGCAGTGTTGAATGGTTACAACAAGACACATTATTACATGGCTTATACACACTTACATGCAACTGTAAATTAGGTCTGTACAATTTTATTGCCAGATCTCTGTCCTGCTGGTTTTCTTCCCTAAGAATAATCCCTGTCACTACCAATGGCATAATACTTACATCATTACAGTGTCCCTAACCCCCCTATCACTTACATTCTACACAGAGACCACATCTTACTACTTCATCCATATTTGTCTAATACATTATGACACGGACAACAGGAGTTGGTATTTGAAATTAAGGTCAAATTTATTTTGACAGGCCAAATTGAAAATTATATTATTCTGATTAAATTATAAATTAATGTAAAAGATAGTATAGTGGCACAGCAAGAACGAATGACAAACAGGACTACATACACAATCATACAATTCAAACATTGGTGTTCAACTCTCCATAAATCAATAACACACCTGGATGGACTTGTGTTACTTCCCAGTAGGGATAGTTATGTGGCCACCACATCATATAAAGGAGAGTGCATACACTATAACATAAACACATGCAAACAATGAAGACATACTACCAAGGCAAACAATGCAAAACAAACATAATAACACAAAAAGGGAGGGATGGCGGGATTTCCAGAAGAGAAGGGGAGGAACCTCCATCTGTCAACAGTTTATCAATCTACCAAGAACACACCCCTTCACCTAACTGATTAAAAACCCAAACAATCATTTACCAAGAAATCCTTAAAACCCAAATAAATCCTTAAAGGAGCAACACTAAAAACTTAGACAAAAACTCTTAAAGGGGCCTTGCTTGAAAAGCACCTTAGGGTTTAATTGTGCTCAGCCAGATCCCTGGTTTGCGCTTCAATTTAAAGTAGTCAGAGACATATACTGAAGGGGCTGATTCTGAGGTGGGAGCAAAGCAATACAGGCAAGTACTACAGATGTGCCCAGCTAGTTTGCTGTTCATGGCACACCATTCAGGCCTCTGTGTCGCGCCATGGAACGTTACGTGATGGCTGGACTTGTGGTATACTGTGGTATTCTTCAACTAAGGATACGCTATGGCATGTAATACAGCGCTTAACCACTGGGTAGCTAGTGCTCCACTTTTCTAATTTGTACTAAATACCATACTTTTAATTTGGATGGATATCACATTCATGCACTGTACAGTATTTGCATGTTTGCACAACCAATATTTTTAATATCATATACATATAGTAAGCTCTTAGAACGGGACGCAAATCAGTACACATTCTGTACATAACTGTACAGTAGTGTAGTTGCCCGAGTTGTTATCATGGTATAATCGATACTGTAGATTAATGAGATGCACGCACAGCTTTCACTGAGATGGGATGATTTATTCTCTAATGGTGGGGTACTGTGTATATATCTACTAGTACTGTATAATATTTGGAAAGGAAGACAATTTTTTTTATTATTAAAAACAGCAGCGGAGTAGCTGAAGGAGGGTCACAGGTTTTCAAAAACCTATTCAGGACCAGCAGTTTCAAAAGGGAGATGTTTAAGACTTTGGGAACCTTAAGCGTGCCAGAGAGCTTTAGGTGATATGCCACCGGGTTTATCACTTGGAGAATCTGGAATGGCCCACTAAATCTAGGAGCAAACTTCAACGTAGGCAACCTCAGATGTAGATGTTTGGTTGACAGCCAAACTCTGTCACCATCATATAATAAAGGAACCCTCTTCCTTCTCCTGTCCACAACCATCTTATACCATGAAGTTGCTCTGCACATGTTATTCTTTACCTCTCTCCAGATATTGAGGAACTGCTTAATCATATCACAGATGACTGTAAGTAATACGTGAGCTCTCACTGCATAATGGAAGGTTAGCTGAGTAAGGTCTGATCTTGTGTAATTGTACATGAGACTCCGATGGTACTCGATGGTACCAATGTTTTTGCAGACTTGCAGGGTATTACGGATGTGAATAGTGAGAAGTGGATATCCTTATATTGGGCTGCGATGGCATAATGATCACAGACATTAGCATACTTTGGCAGAGGGACTGCGTGCGTAATCGCAACTATGATCCATACTCAATCAGGCCCAAAGTGTGCAGCCTGGTTAAATCTCTTCACTACTACCCATAGGTACCTGTTGATCTGTTGCAAAGTCCATGGAGATGTGGGTCCAAGGATGATCAGGCACTGGTAGTGAAAGCAGAGGCCCTGATGGAGAGTGTGGCGGAACCTTATGTTGAACACAAGTGTGACAAGCTGCCACAAAGTCCTTGACATCCAGACGAGCTGTTGGCCACCAATAGCTTCTGAGGATTAGCTCCAAAGTTTTCTTCATGCCTGCATGACCTGTAAGCAAGATGAATCAGCCCACTGCAGTAACTTAGGCCTGATTCAGCAGCAATCGCAACTGCAATTATGCACACAATAAGTCGATTGTTGTGTACTGTGCATGCGTATGCATCACACTGCATGTGCATGAACTCGCCACTGTGATCGGAACTGTGATCACAGTGACTACACAGACCCATTGCAAGAGTGATTGACAGAAAGTACCATTTGGGGATGGTGATGGAGGGGTGGTCGGAGAAACACAAGTGTGCCAGTGCATTTGAACGCTATTGTAGGAGCGTGCATAAATTAACCACTGCGATGCCAAACACAGCTTGGACTTTTCACTGCATGCAATGAGGTTAGCAATTTCTGAGTAAGGTCATACAGTACCTTGTGCAAGTGTACTCAATGTTACCTATGGTTTTGCAGTCTTGCAAAGTATTACAGCTGTGTGTAAGATAAGGTGAGCATCCTTATGTTGTGCTGCGATGGCATAGCAATTGAAGTGGATTAGCATATCTTCGCAGTGAGACTGCGTGCGTTCCCAGTTATGTTCTGTACTGAATCAGACCCGCAGACTGGAGCTCGGGTGCTATGAATGTTTTTCCTGGTGGAATGTTGACTTTGTTGGTGACAGCCACAAAGCAAGCAGGGTTCAGAATGGGCTTGTCTTCCCTTATTTCCTCCACTTCAGCAGTACTGAATGCTCGGCACAGAGCATCAGCCTTGATGTTTTTATTACCTGGCAGTAGGTAATCACCAGATTGAACCGATTGAAAAATAATGACCACTTGGATTGACGGTAATTTAAGAAGTGGGCTGTTTGAATATACGTCAGGTTCTTATGATCAGTATAGACTGTCACCGGAAATTTAGCTCCCCCTAACAAGTCACACCATTCCTGAAGGGCCAACTTGATGGCTATTAGTTCTTTATCCCTGAAATAAAAATTCCTCTCCGGTGCAGAGAACTTTAGGGAGAAGAAGCCGGAGGAATACCACTTGCCCTCTTCATCCTTCTGTGACAGCACTCTGCCACAACACCAACCTTGGAGGCATCCACATCCAGGAGAAAAGGTTGGTTGTCTCAGAATGGGTGCTGAAAGGAAGCACTGCTTTAGATGGACAATAGCTTCCTTAACCTCAGGAGGTCACACTCAAGTGTCTTGACCCTTCCTTGTAAGAGCAGTGATGTGAGCTGTGATGGACGAATAGTTCCTGATGAACTGGTGATAGAAGTTGCAAAAACCCAGGGAGCATTGTATTGCTTTCAACCCGATTGGATGGGGCCAGTTGACAATTGTGGTAAGCTTCTCTGGATCCATCCAAAGGAAAGAACCTGAACTAATGTACCTCAGAAGTGTTAGTTACTGTAGCTCAAAGGAGCATTTCTCAAGCCTGCAGAAAGCTGGTTTGCCCAGAGTCATGACACCACTCACATACGTGTTGATGCTGACCCAATGACGTCCAGGTATATACTTATATAACACATCCCGGAAGATATGATTCAAGTACTTTTAGAAAACAGCTGAGGCATTGCTTAATCCAAAAGGCATGACTAACTATTTGTAGTGGCCATCACAAGTGTTAAAGGCCATCTTCCATTCGTCCCCAGATTGGATTCTGATTAGATTGTAGGCCCCGCGAAGATCTAGTTTGGTGAAAATCTTTTCCCCTTTTATCCGATCAAAGAGCTCCAAGGTCAGAGGTAGGGGAAACTGGTCCTTGATGCTAATGGTAATCAATACATGGTCACAAACCTCCATGTTTTTTTCTTAACGAAAAATAGACCAGCTCAGGCAGGGGATTTTGATTCCCTTTTGAACCAGCGTTCCAGATTCTCCTTAATGTATACAGACACTGCCTGGGATTTGGGTAGCAAGAGAGGAAAGACTCTTCCATGAGGAGGCACTTTCCCAGTTAACAAATCTATGGCGCAGTCCCACTTCCTATGAGCAAGATGCATCTTAGCTTCCTTTTTCCTGAATGACTGGTATGGAACTGGAAGCAGATCTTCTGGAGAGATGACTGAATTCCTAATGGCAGAGTGTGGAGGTTTGACAGATGACAAACATGACCCATGGCATTGAAAACCCCATGACAGGATTTGATGTTCTCCCCAATTTGAAATGGGAGCATGCTTTTGAAGCCACGGAAGACCCAGGATAACTGGACTCTCAGCTGATGGGAGTATATAGAATGTTATTAACTCCCAATGGAGAGCACCCACTTGCATTGTAACTTCTATCGCTTGAGAATGGATGGTAGCTGTGGGAAGTTTATTCCCATCCACTCCAATAAAACAGAGTGGGGTTTGTGGTGGCATACTAGGAATTCCCAACTCCTGAACCTTCTTTGCGGATATGAAGTTGCCATCAGCATCCGAGCCTTAAAAGGCCTTGAGGACTTTGGATGAATTTCCCAGAACCAGTGTCACATTGATGGAAAACTGGGAGGCAACATTGGGCCTGATTCAGACCCACTCGCGAGCGGCAGTCCGCTCGCAAGTGGGTCGATGGTCTGCACTGAGCATGCGCACGACAGAAGGGAGCTCCGTCGTGCGCATGCGCCAGACACGACGAGCGAAGGACTTTCCTTCGCTCGTTGTGTCCGATCAAAGGGGGCGTGCTGTCAATGTTGATTGACAGCACGCCCCCTTTGGTGGGCGTGCCGGGGGCGTGCCTCCCTGACGGGGGCGTTCCCATGGGAACGCCTCCCGTCAGAAGCCGGCCCACTGACATCACTAGTGATGTCAGTGGGAGTGATTTTGGCTCTGAAAGAGCCAAAATCACTCCGGAGCTTGCGGTTGAAAACCTCAACCGCAGGCTCTGGCTCGCAATTTCGATGGTCGCGATGGTCACGACCATCGCGGCCATCAAAATGCACGCTCGTATAGCCTGTGGGTGGTGACCCACAGCTATACGAGCGTCCAGGAGGACGCTCCATGAAAATGGAGCCCGGCCCTCATTCAGAGCGTGCGCTCTGCTCAGAGCGTACGGCTCTGAATGAGGGCCATTGTCTTTTGGGGTGTGTTTAAATGCACATAATCTGAACACCCCCTGATCAGTTAGGCCTTCTCATTTCCCGGATGTTTTGAGCAGCCAGAGAGAAGATTACCTGGTTTACCACAGTATAAACCAAGTTTATAATTGAACCTCCTTTCCCTCTTTGTGGCAGGAAGGCATGATTTCCCAATTTTCATGGGCTCTTCTGGAGGCTCAACTGGTGCTGTGAAATGCGGGGTGAGCTTAAAACTGAAGTGACAAGGCTGTTGCTTCTATCATCTACCCAGATACACAAGGCAATCAAGTCATCCAAAGAAGTTGCCAATTCCCTGGATGCGAGTACATCTTTGATTTGATCTGACAACCCTTACATAATTGCAGTGACCAGGGCATTATTGTTCCATTCTAACTCCAAGGTCAGGGTTCGAAACTACACAGCATACTGTCCTGCAGATTGGTTGCCTAGCTTCAACTGCAGGATGGCCGACCCTGCGGAGGATACTTGCTTGGGGTCATCGAAGACCTTCCAGAAAGCTGCCAGGAAATCAGTGTTGTTATTAACCAGGGGATCGTTCCTTTCCCATAATGGAGAAGCCCAAGCCAATGCCTGACCAGACAGTAGAGAGATCACGTAAGCCACTTTCATTCTTTCGGAAGGGAAATGGACCTCAAACTGAATTGAGCACTAGTTCAGGAATCCTCAACAGTCTTTGGGATCCCCATCATACTTTAAGGGATTCTGAATTCATAACAGCGCGGAAGCACCGAAGGAGGTGGAACTGGCCAACGTCACCGATGACCTACTTGCAGCCAAATCCAGGGGCCACTTCTCTCTGCTCATCCTCCTGGACCTCTCTGCAGCCTTTGACACCGTGGATCATACTCTCCTCCTTCGCACCCTTCAGACCTTTGGCATCTCTAACACCGTCCATGCCTGGTTCACTTCTTACCTCACCAACCGCTCCTTCTCTGTGTCTTCCTCTGGCTCCCCCCCTTCCACCCTTCCCGTTGGTGTCCCACAGGGTTCTGTTCTGGGCCCATCCTCCTGGACCTCTCTGCAGCCTTTGACACCGTGGATCATACTCTCCTCCTTCGCACCCTTCAGACCTTTGGCATCTCTAACACCGTCCATGCCTGGTTCACTTCTTACCTCACCAACCGCTCCTTCTCTGTGTCTTCCTCCGGCTCCCCCCCTTCCACCCTTCCCGTTGGTGTCCCACAGGGTTCTGTTCTGGGCCCCACTGCTCTTCTCCCTGTACACTTCTAAACTAGGAGAACTCATCAGCTCCTTTGGCCTCCAATACCACCTCTATGCTGATGACACACAACTATACCTCTCCTTTCCTGAACTCTCCCCTTCTGTCCTCTCTCAGGTAACCAGTTGCCTCTCCGCCATATCTTCCTGGATATGGCGGAGAGCTGTTTTCGCTCTCTGAAGCTCATCATGGACAAAACTGAACTCATCATCTTTCCCCCTACTAGAGTTTCCACTCCAACCAATCTCGCTATCACTGTTGACAACACAATCATCTCCCCTGTCCCCCAACTTTGCTGCTTGGTTGTCACCCTTGACTCCATCCTCTCCTTCACACCCCACATTCAATCTCTGGCTCAATCCTGTCGGCTCTCCCAGAATGCTACCAAACTGATTATTCATTCACTAATCATTTCTCGGCTTGACTACTGCAACCTTCTCCTTACTGGCCTCCCACGTTGCCATCTTGCTCCCCTCCAGTCTGTTCTCAATGCGGCAGCTAGACTTATCTTCCTCTCCCACCGTTCCACTTCTGCTGCTCTCCTCTGCCAAAACCTGCACTGGCTCCCATTCCCCTGTAGAATCCTCTTCAAACTCCTCACCTTCACATACAAGGCCCTCTCTAACTCTACTGCTCCCTACATCTCAAACCTCATCTCCTTACATACTCCCGCCCGCTCACTTCGGTCTGCCAATGACTGTTTCCTCTCCTCCACCCTGGTTACTTCATCTCATGCACATATCCAAGATTTTGCCCGTGCAGCCCCCCTTCACTGGAATGAGCTCCCTTGCTCGATTAGGCTCTCCCCGACCTTGCAGAGCTTCAAATGTGCACTGAAAACCCACCTGTTCATCAAAGCGTACCCTTCTAACACATAACCATGTCACCAAGTCTCTGTCCCTCCTGCCTCAGCCATCTCTACCTCACCTAATTCCTGCACTCAGGTCCCCCTCTACACACTCTTGCCTCGTGTCATCTGTCAGTCTCCCCTCTCCCCTAGATTGTAAGCTCCTAGGAGCAGGGTCCTCCTCCCCTCTGTCTCACAGCCTTCTTCTCTAGCACTTCTATGACAGCCTTCACCTTCCCAGCTGTATTGTGTATGGAGAATTGTGTTGCTAATTGTTACTTGTGCTCTGTTTATAAGTTGGTTACTGTATTGTAATGTAATGTTCTGTGTACCCTTAACTGTATGTATGGCACTGCAGACCTCTTGTGGTGCCCTATAAATAAAATGTAATAATAATAATATATTAAGAATATTCACCAAGCGGCCACATAGCCCTATGGGAGCCGCAGTCACCATCCTGAAACCATCATGGAAGGAACACAGCATGCCCCTGGTGGCTACAATAGAAGCAAAGTAGGTTAAGTACTAAGGACAGCGGGCACTGGGGACCCCCCCACCCACATACACAGCCTGAAACCAGAACTGCTGGATGAAGTACATGGATACCGGGACCAGGCACACTGTGACAGAAGGAGGTTGGGGGATTGGGGGAATGAAATTCATCCAAAAAAAGAATGAAATAAAAAATCAGGGTGTTTTTAATTTGAGTTTTGTAACATTAAATAATATATGTTTCCCTTATAGCAAAGTATTGGGTTTGCACCACCAATAAATTGAAGTTTTTTTAAAATATATTTTCTTAAACAAATAAATTAGAAATGCAGCAAATATTATTCAATAGATTGTGTTGAATTGAAAAACTAGTAATACAACAAAATTTGAGAGAGGAACAGGAAAGAAGCTTTAAACACACAGAAATAAAGAGAAATTCCATGTTCAATCCAACTTTTTTGAACGGAAGTTTGTGAATGTTTTTTAATAGATTGTACAAGATGATCATTTATAAATTAAAGAATCAATTTAATAATTTTAACACAAAAGACGAAAATACTTTAAAGGAACCAATGTGTTTACAATAAAATAGCTGATAAAGGAAGAAAGATACAGTCATTATGAATATGAAAAATTATTTAAAATAATGTGAAAGACCTCTCAGATAACGCGCATTTATAATCTAACCAAAATCAAAGAAAAATTATGAAATCTATAAAAATTGAATTTCTAGATATCTCATATGCTAGAATATCATAATTTTACTATGTCACTAAACTATATGAATCCCACTTGAATATACATTATGTCAGGGATAAATTAATTAAAATAAGCAGCGAAGTTTACTAAGCAGTGGATTTTTGGGGCAGTTTGAAAACATCACAGATCACCTTCATTCTTCTGGATTCAGTGGCTTTGATTGTGAAAACTGAAACCACTGACAAATCCATTAAACAATCTGGTACATTTATCTAGAAAGAGACTGGATTTATAACTTGTAAAATTTTGAAGGCATCAATATGACTAGGTGCAAATTTCATGCTGGGAACTTGAAGGTGGAAGTTTTGAATGGTTAACCACACCAATTTTTATGGTTGTAAATTAGTAACAGGATATTTTATTGTCCACAAAACAATTACATGGAATACAAATCTTTTCCAGACCATCCTTGACTTTGGCTAATATGTCTAAGAATTTGTGAAATTACAGACCAACAGCTGGAACTCCGGAAGTAAAATTACAAACATGGGAAGAGAAGGACGGCAGTCATAATAAATTAAGCATGTTGATAAAAAAGTAGTTTAATGAAAATAATTATTGTGGGCAATTCTGCTCAGGGTAGCAGGTTAAACCAATCATCCTGATCAGTTGTAACATAAATAATCACAAAGTTCTCTAAATCATGGTTGACTATTTAGATTTAGAGGGTGGCAGGTCAATAATAAATTGTTAGGAATATTACATCTTTTACGCAGTGACCTCCACAATTGTGTTAATCCTCAATCCGATCCAATTTTATGTGGGCATCTATGCAAATAATGAGTATCACTTAGAAATAGAGTTAGTAATGTATGGGCAGACTGTAGGCCAGTGAAAGGAATAGGATTCTTGTTTTTTTTTAATTTTACACCACAACCCTAGTTATATAGACCCTCTTCTTGGTGGGGGGAAACTGGTTTCATTGAGAAATAATGAGAAATAATGACCTGGGAGAGATTAGCTGTGGTGACTTAAGTATGGTGCATTGAGGAAAAGATGCAATGAATTCCCTTATGTCGAGGTAGACCAAGAGACTCCAATATCCTCTAGAGATAAGCTCTTGAGTCTTCTGTCTTGCATGGCCTGAAAATGAGAAAAGTGAGTCCAACATAAAATTTTAGTCTAAAACTGGTTACAATAAAAGCTGAGCACACCTGAGACAGGCTGCAAAGAAATATGCTGTTAAGCAATACTGGAGCAAGTTTTCTGGTTAGCACTGGAGAAGAATACTGTGAAACAATATAGGAGCAGGTTTTCCGTATAGCACTGGAGCCAAATGCTGTGAAGCAATACTGGAGAAGGTTTTCAGGATAACACTGGAGCATAATGCTGTGAAGCAATACAGGAGCATATACTTAACCAAGAACCAGGGTACTGAGCCTTAGAGAGATGTGGCACTGTCAATGAGCAATTGCTGGAGACTTGTCAGAACAGATCATGTTCTGACACTTGTCAGAACAGATAGGTGACACCTATAATGCAAAACACCAGGAAATGCACATTTACAGTTGAGTGACCACAAATCTCAGGGATGACACAGACAGCCAGTAGGGATGCAGATGGCTGTAAGATGAGCAGCTGAGGCATTGCAAATCCCAAATGGTGTGACCAAATATTCATAGTGACCTTCCAAGGTATTGATGGCAGTCTTCCGTTAGTCCTCTTTCCTCATACAGATCAAGTTTCTACACATCACAAAGTTCTACCTTGGTAAAAATAGACCCTCTTTATGTGATTGCAAACAGTAACTCTGAGATGAGAGATAGTGGGTAGTGAAATTTCCAGTGATGGCATTAAGATTAATATAAATTTTTGAATATAAGGGCACAGAACCCCATATTACTATGTAACAAAAAAGAAACCTGGCCCAATCTGAGAGGAAGATTTTCATTTGAAATCCTGCTACAAATTTCCCTTGATTTTCCTTCATGTAGTAGGAGATTCCTTGGTTTTCAATGATGGTGAGAGATACACTTAGGAGATTTGCCAGGTAGATGTTGAATGGGACAGACTAACTCACTATATGGCTCTTATTGATCTGCATTTCTAAAATAAATCTTTACATTCTGTAATTGCAGATGTTAATGAGTCTTTCTGCCATTGGAATTCAGTAAGATACAAGTACACAGTAATTAAATGTGCAATTAAGACTCTCCACTGCTCACAAGGTTTTCTGGCTTCAACAAGTCCACAGCAGCAGAATGTGAAGTTCAATGCAAACACCCCAGTCAATAAAGGATAGTCCCTTACAGTAAAGCACAAGGAGCTCTCAGACAGGTACAGTACATATCAGGTTAGATGCAAGACAAGGTCAAGTAACAGGAATAAAATAATAAAGGACAAGACAGAGGCAACTCAGATACCATCCAATTAAATATGATGGACAAATACAGAGCAGGTCAGGTACACTCCACAAGGTCTGATGGAGGCTATCTAAGTGCCGATGGGCAAATTCAGGTAGCTCAGATTCAAAGTGTGATCTGGTAACAGTTTTCCAAGTATACGTACTGCTGACAGACAGTCAAACAGCTGTGAGAAGACTAATCACCTAGCAATTACAGTAAGGTGAGCAGAGCCGTAACTAGACTTTTTGGTGTCTTGTGCCAGAGATAACATTGCCCCCCCCTCCCATTTTTTAACTAGCAACTTAAGATGTGCACCTGAGAAAGGGCCATGGCTTCATGGGGAAGGGCCAGGGAAGAGATAAGGGAGGCCAGGAGATACTGAGGATAAAAGAAGAGGAAGCTACAAGTAAGAATGATAATATACAGAAAAATTGACAGGCCAAAACAGACTTTTTCAGGGGTCACCATCTCTTGAAGAAATCTGCTACCTAGATGAAATGCATTGGCAGCACCTTGGTCTTACTTTCATGAACTTGCCTTGATTTGAACCAGATAAGCCATTTTATTATACTAGGATTGTCTCGAGGCACAAATATGGGGAAGGGTACAGAAAAATATCTGCTGCTTTGAAGGTCCCAATGAGCACAGTGGCCTCCATCATCCATATATGGAAGAAGTTCGGAACCACTAGGACTCTTCCTAGAGTTGGCTGGCCGTCTAAACTGAGCAATTGGTGGAGAAGGGCCCTAGTCAGGGAGGTGACCAAGAACCCGATGGTCACTCTGTCAGAGCTAAAGCATTCTTCTGTGGAGAGAGGAGAACCTTCCAGAAGGACAACCATCTCTGCAGCTATCCACCAATCAGGCCTGTATGGTAGAGTGGCCATACGGAAGCCACTCCTTAGTAAAAAGCACATGGCAGCCCACCTGGAGTTTTCCAAAATGCACCTGAAGGACTCTCAGGCCATGAGAGACAAAATTCTCTGGTCTGATGAGACAAAGATTGAACTCTTTGGCATGAATGCCAGGTGTTGTGTTTGGAGGAAACCAGGCACCACTCATCACCAGGCCAATACCATCCCTACAGTGAAGCATGGTGGTGGCAGCATCATGCTGTGAGGATGTTTTTCAGTGGCAGGAACTGGGAGACTAGTCAGGATAGAGGGAAAGATGAATGCAGCAATGTACAGAGATATCCTTGATGAAAACCTGCTTCAGAGCACTCGACCTCAGACTGGGGGGATGATTCATCTTTCGGCAGGACAATGACCCTAAGCACACAACCAAGATATCAAAGGAGTGGCTTAAGGACAACTCTGTGAAAGTCCTTGAGTGGCCCAGCCAGAGCCCAGACTTGAATCCGATTGAACATCTCTGGAGAGATCTGAAAATGGCTGTGCACCGATGTTTCCCATAAACCTGGGGCTTGAGAGGTGCTGCAAAGAGGAATGGGTGAAACTGCCCAAAGATAGGTGTGCCAAGCTTGTGGCATCATATTCACAAAGACTTTAGGCTGTAATTGCTGCCAAAGGTGCATCAACAAAGTATTGAGCAAAGGCTGGAAAAAGTGAAGCGCTGTGAATACTTTATGGATGCACTGTATTATAATTAAATATACTGTCACCTTATTCACATTTTGCACTTTATGCAAGAGCATATATATTGTTTAGCTGACAGACCAATGGAGTAATGATAGGTTTAGATTTTTTAGACTCTGGTAACACAATCTAATTTATGCACTATGCACTTTAAATAGTTTTTATTATCTAATTCACTGGGATTACATCTATTTACACTAATTATATAAGCACAATTGGCACCCCATATCAATTTTACTCAGGTGCAGAGAATACTCAGCTCCACAAGGTCAGTTCAGGGCACCTCTGATGCTATGCGCCTATAGGTACCTTCCAGTGATGATAGGAGGGGTTGCAACATGCTCCTAGCAACTTAAATCTAACAATAGGAGAACAATATGCATGTGAAGATCTAAGTGAGAACAAAAATTTCATAAATAAACCCATAAATAAACCAGCGGACAAGAGTGGAGGTATTGTACTAATCAACAAGGGAGACTACATGGATGAATCAAACAGAATATTAGGAAATAAAACTACTGTACCTACAAACTACTTACTATAGATCCCACCACAAATGATCAGAAAACATTGAGAACACTATTAAATGATAGACTGACAAAGGCAATTCTCAACAAACAAGAATATGAGTTTTTTTTACAGCAAACATCAGGTGATACCAGTCCTATTATTTGTCAAAACTACATAAAAACACAGTAAAACCACCAGGAAGACCCATAATTTCCAGAATCGACTCCTTTATTGCCAATCTGTCACATTACATAGATCATTATTTGCAGCCTACAGTCAAAAAACAAAAATCCAATTTACAAGATACTGCAAAGATATTGAAATGAATACAAAACATCAAATTGGAGGACAATTATTGGCTATGAACCAGTGATGTGACATCATTATATATGGTAATAGATCATGATCAGGGAATAGAGGCCATCAACTACTTTTCAGATGCTGATGAAACCATGCCAACAGAACAGAGCCAGTTCATTAAATAAGGAATAAAATACATCCTACAACATAATAATCTATGGTTTGATGGCAGGTTCTAACAACAGATGCCAGGGATAGTAATGTGGACCAAGTTTGTCCCAAGCTATGCAACCTCTTCATGAGTAGATGGGAGGTCTGGTATCAGCATGGCTTTGGGGCAAACTTGATCCTCTGGAGATGCTACATAGACACATTATTATCTTCATCTGGAAATGGAAAGAGACACAATTAAAACTTTTTTTGACCTATATTAACAACAATACCATCAACTTTGTATTTACCACACAGTACAGTAAAACTCAAGTAAATATTTTGGATAATACCATCTTTATTGAGAACAAAACCATACACACTAAAACATGTCAAAAACCTATAGACATTAACATTTTTATACTTTCAACTAGTGGTCAACACCTAAATTGTCTCAACGTTCAATTTAACCAGTTCCAGAGATTGAGATTGACACAATATGTACCAAAGATACAGACTTTGTCAAACAAGGGGAGGATATGTAAGAACAATTCTTGATGAAAATTACAACAAAAAAGTAGAAGTAGAATTTGAAGAAGTAAATAATATAGATAGAACCAACCTGTTAGAATACAAGAACAAACTAGAGAGAGGAAGAAATAAGGTTCCATGATGTTTCAGCATGCAATACAGTAGGGACACATGAAAACTTCAAAATATTCTAAATAGACATTGGCATATATTGTTGGAGGGTGAATCATTGTCTGATATACTCCCTAGCAGTGTCGTAGCTAGGGTAGTACAGCCGGTGCCATCGTACAGGGCTCCGCAGGGCAGGGGGCGCTGTTTGGGCCTGTCAAATTTCTGTTTATTATCATTCTCACTTGTAGCTTCCTCTTATTTCATCCCCACATCTCCTGGCCTCCCCTATATCTTCCCTGGCCCTTCCCCATGAGGCAATTCCCCTTTTTTGGGTGCATTATGTCCCTTTAAAAAATGAGGGGGGCGCCAATGCTCTTTCTGGCACAGGGCACAAAAAAGTCTAGTTACGGCTCTGCTGAAAGGGTATTGTTTAACTGGCAACACATGTTAGCTTTAAGTTTAATTTAAATTGGCAGTAGCCTTATATCTATTTTACCCTGTGCCCATACATATCAGGCACTTTAGCAAACATCTAATTTCAGTATAGACTTTCAGTGTTAACAACATTAATGAGCTAAAGTCACTTCCCCATCTTTGTATGCTATTGTAGCATAATCTGCCCCTAAAAGATTAGGTAGGCAGTCATCTGAGACCATTATTTACAATAATCTGCAATGGATTTGTCTTTTGTAAATACTGCATTTCTGGCACAGGGCACCAAAAAGTCTAGTTATGGCTCTGCTCCCTAGCAAACCCTTGATCACATATAGGAAAGCTCAAGACCTCAAGAGCAAACTCACATCCAATCACATTAATAAATCTGGCCAGATACAGACTACAATCAGTAGAAACCCACCTCTAAGAGACTTCTTCAGCTGCAGCACATGCATAGGTTGTAAAACTACAGCTGCCACAATAAAAGCAATACACTCATTTACGTCCAGAATAACTGGCAAAGAATACAAGATTAGGAAATTTATCACATACAATAGCACAGAGATGATCTATTTGCTAGAGTGCCCATGCGGCTACCAATACGTACAGCGTACAATCAAGTAATAAAATATCATAACTGCTGAACATATCAGAAACATCAAAAAAGGACTGGAGACCCATAACTTGTCCAATCATTTCAAGATCAAACATGAGTGTAATCCGAAAAGTCTAAAATTTATAAGGATTAAACAAATTCAGTCCAATTGTAGAGGAGAAGCTTTCACTAAGAAAAACAACAAGGTGGAGCTTAAATGGATTTTCCTCCTAAAAATACTGGTCCCAATATTTCTTAACTTCAACAATGAAGTTAAAATGATCAACACAATTTAGGAAAAATAAACACCAGAATATCTGTTTAAATATATTAACCATCTTCAATACCCAGCCGATACATAAAGGTTGTTTATCAGATACTGTTCCATCACATTGCTACATTTGAATCATGATGAGAACCAAATGCTTTGATAATCAAATCACATTGCAAAATTTGGAACACACCATACCTCTAATGAGAAACAAGTATGCATTTCCTTAAGGAAGACAATGTTAAACATAATGACACACTGCTGCATAGCTTTTTTCTTTATTTTATTTTAGTCTATTTTATTTTATTGCATTTTATTTTTATTTATTTTTTATTTTATTGTTTATTATTTTTTGACATAATGTATGATAAGCTGTGAAACATACACTTTTTTTATTTGTTTTGTGACAAGGAACTAATAAGGACATTGCAACCTAACCCTTACTCTAATTTCATGTGTCAACATTCTGACTATGAGCATTAATAATGTTTCCATGTTGAACATGTCAACATTGTTGATGTAGAAATGTTAAATGTCAACATTCTGCAGACATTTCTCTGAAATCACTAACAACCTATCAGGCCTCTGGTGGCTGCATTCACTCAGTGTATGGCTGATTGCGATTATATATTATTAAAAATGTTATTAATTATTTCATATTTGTATACATCCAAGAATAAATTGGCCCCAAATGTTATTTACAGTTGTGTTCTATGTTTAAAATTCCCCTGAAAACACCATACAGTAGCTTATGAAGCTTACTGTCATTTTCTTTCAATTTTGTTTCTTATACAGTATGTATTGGCGATGCCACAGAAAACCACCCACGCTGTAGTAGAGACGCTGAGCTGTGACATTATCCGCACAGGAATTGGTGTTACACACGTACAAAGTAACAGATTAAACACAATGGAATTTGGAGTGAGGAAAAGCCGCAGACGGTCACATCTGAGCCCTTTTTCCTAAAAGTCAGACTTAGGCCACTATTCAATTAGTTTTGCCTCTGTGAAAAAGTTTTGTCTGCCCGACTTTTCACCTACATCGCGTGTATTAGATGTGAAAACTTATCGCGCGCACCCCCGCTATTCGCCCTTTTCAATTACAAAACAGACGAAAACGGCAAGCGGCGAATGCGGAACAGGTGGAAAGTGCTGTCAGAATTGGGGAAATCAGCCTGAACCCCCAAAAAGATGCACTAACATTGGGGATCAATGTAGATGTGCTCGAATAGCCCTAATAAAACTGTTTGGGGGACTGAAGTTGTTCAAAGTCCTTGTTATTAGCGTCTTTGCACAAGTGGTGGAGAATGGCATTAAGCTGTATTTTTTGGTGAAAATAAATAGTCTTGTCACATTTGGGGTACATGAAAATGGGTGCAAGCATGGTTTTATGTCTCTAAAGTGGTTTTTAAAAAAGTGGAAAATGCACCTGCTACATGCACCTGCAATCCTAAAAACACCTGACCCATCCTTGCAGGCCCCTAAGAAGTCTAGTTCGCTAGTTTTTATGCTTGTCCCCCCAGTTTGTACTTTTTCACCCCCAAAATGAAAGTACTTTTTTGGGGTGTTCTTAAAAAAATTTCCAGAATCTTTTGACACAGCTGTCCTTTGGGGGGCAGTACCAAGGGTTCTGAGTGATTTACCCACCTTTGCACCCCAAAATAAAAATTTTGCTCTTCTTTTCCCTTTACATTGCATTGACTTTCTGCGTAGGCGAAAAGCGGCTGGAATTGAATTTGGAGATAAGTTCCGACCACGCAAAAAGCTGAGATGGGCGATATTTCTTTCGTGGAAAGCGGATTTTCATGTCTAATTAAATACGGGTCGCACACAGATGTACATATTTAGCAAATCAGATAGATTAGTGTAATCTAGCAAAGTGGTTTTGTCACTTCCATTTTTCTTATTTGTGCGAATAGTATGCACATTTTGAGTGAGAAAGATGCCGGCATCACCCTGGACCTGGCGCTGGGAGGAACTGTTTGGTGTGAGTGAAGCCACAATGTACATGGACTAGAGATGTGCGTGTCTGGAGTTCTGAAATTCTAACACACACAAATTTAGGGGTCCGAGTAGAACTGGGTCAAGGTTTGGATTCATTTTTGTGACCCAGTTCGGATCAGTTGCGAGTTCGGAACTTGGATTTAAAAACTGTCTTCTGGTTTTAGATTCTGAAATTGTAATTGCTATTATCGGTTTTTATTGATTTTTAATTGATCTGTATTGATAATTTTTTTAATCCAAAACCAAAGCCAAAACTAAAATAATTGAGCGTGGTTTTGCAAAACCAAAACACAGGGTCTGCCACATCTCTAATATGGAAATGTGATACCTCCAAACCAGCAGTGTTTTCTGCAGCATGGAAGGGATTAATGGCGTGGAGTTAGGACCCTGCTTTTCCCCTGCTGATGGTTCTTCCTACGGATGGCCATCGACCATCGATGAGTCATAGTCATCGATGATTTATGGCCGATGTTGAATGCTTTTGATATCGATGGGGAGAAACAGATAGTTCTCCCTCATCGATGTGTAAGCATAATCGAATATTTTTTTTTTTTTTACAAGTTGACGGGACTCGGAGCATTGCTACATTCCTGGCACCCGCGAAGCCCTACCCCCAGAATCTGATTGGCCCACGGGCCAGTCAGTCACAAAACAAGTATGATCATCTGTTGGTGAAACCATTGCTGGTCATCCATTAAATAGTATGTGTTCATCGAAGGCTACTTGAAAGTTTGATATCGATGGGAACTATAGATGGTAACACCACTGATAGCCATCCCTAGTTTTGCCAGCCTTAGGAGGGAAACTAGAGAGAGGCATTTGGGGGTGGAGCTAGAGAAGCCCAGTGAGTCCAGCACAAGACTGGGAGAGGAGCAGACATATTGTGAGCAGAGTTTCTGGGCACACGTGGTGACTGAGGAGAGCTGCAGTAGTGATAGGAGCTGCACTGCCTGTGAGGATCCCCAGAGACAGACTGGCCCAAGCTGAGAGGACAGAGGGCCTGATTCAGACCCGCTCGCGAGCGCTCTCAGGGTCGATGGTGCCCTAGTGCGCATGCGCACGACAGAGGGAGCCCCGTCGTGCGCATGCGCGAGACCCGGCTAGCGACAGGCTCTCTGTCGCTCCGGGTCTCGCACCAAAGGGGGCATGCTGTCGATGTTGATTGACAGCATGCCCCCTTTCGTGGGCGTGGCTGCCAGATGGAGGCGTTCCCATGGGAACCCCTACCGTTTGGGTCCGGCCCCACTGACATCACTAGTGATGTCAGTGGGAGTGATTTTGGCTCTGATAGAGCCAAAATCACTCCAGGGCTTGCGGTCACCGAGACCCTACCGCAGGGTCTCGTCACAAGCCCGATGGTCGCGATGGTCTTGACCATCACAACCATCATAATGGACGCTCGCATAAGCTGTGGGTGGTAAACCACAGCTATGCGAGCGTCCGGGAGGATGCTCCAAAAAAAAAAAAAAACACCCTGATTCAGAGCGGGCACTTGTTCAGAGCGTCCAGCTCTGAATCAGGCCCAGAGCCTCCTGTAGAGTCTGACAATTGTAACTGTCAGCAGCAGACAGCCAGCTATTGCTGCAGGGTGAGTAAGCATTGCCAGAACTGACACAAAGTGACAGCAGTCATAGCCAGCATACCCTGTGCCATCAGAGACAGCCTGTATAGACAGTAACAGCAGTCATAGCCAGCCTACCCTGTTCCACCAGACACAGCCTGTATAGACAGTGACAGCAGTCATAGCCAGCCTACCCTGTGCGATCAGAGACAGCCTGTATAGACAGTGACAGCAGTCAAAGCCAGCATACCCTGTGCCACCAGACACAGCCTGTATAGACAGTGACAGCAGCCATAGCCAGCATACCCTGTGCCATCAGAGACAGCCTGTATAGATAGTGACAGCAGTCATAGCCAGCTTACCCTGTGCCACCAGACACAGCCTGTATAGACAGTGACAGCAGTCATAGCCAGCCTACCCTGTGCCATCAGAGACAGCCTGTATAGACAGTGACAGCAGTCAAAGCCAGCATACCCTGTGCCATCAGACAAAGCCTGTATAGACAGTGACAGCAGCCATAGCCAGCATACCCTGTGCCATCAGAGACAGCCTGTATAGATAGTGACAGCAGTCATAGCCAGCTTACCCTGTGCCACCAGACACAGCCTGTATAGACAGTGACAGCAGTCATAGCCAGCCTACCCTGTGCCATCAGAGACAGCCTGTATAGACAGTGACAGCAGTCAAAGCCAGCATACCCTGTGCCACCAGACACAGCCTGTATAGACAGTGACAGCAGCCATAGCCAGCATACCCTGTGCCATCAGAGACAGCCTGTATAGACAGTGACAGCAGTCATAGCCAGCTTACCCTGTGCCACCAGACACAGCCTGTATAGACAGTGACAGCAGTCAAAGCCAGCATACCCTGTGCCACCAGAGACAGCCTGTATAGACAGTGACAGCAGTCATGGCCAGCCTACCCTGTGCCATCAGAGACAGCCTGTATAGACAGTGACAGCAGTCAAAGCCAGCCTACCCTGTGCCACCAGACACAGCCTGTATAGACAGTGACAGCAGCCATAGCCAGCATACCCTGTGCCATCAGAGACAGCCTGTATAGATAGTGACAGCAGTCATAGCCAGCTTACCCTGTGCCACCAGACACAGCCTGTATAGACAGTAACAGCAGTCATAGCCAGCATACCCTGTGCCACCAGACACAGCCTGTATAGACAGTAACAGCAGTCATAGCCAGCATACCCTGTGCCACCAGACACAGCCTGTATAGACAGTGACAGCAGTCAAAGCCAGCATACCCTGTGCCATCAGAGACAGCCTGTATAGACAGTGACAGCAGTCATAGCCAGCATACCCTGTTCCACCAGACACAGCCTGTATAGACAGTGACAGCAGTCATAGCCAGCATACCCTGTGCCACCAGACACAGCCTGTATAGACAGTAACAGCAGTCATAGCCAGCCTACCCTGTGCCATCAGAGACAGCCTGTATAGACAGTGACAGCAGTCATAGCCAGCCTACCCTGTGCCATCAGAGACAGCCTGTATAGACAGTGACAGCAGTCAAAGCCAGCATACCCTGTGCCACCAGACACAGCCTGTATAGACAGTGACAGCAGCCATAGCCAGCATACCCTGTGCCATCAGAGACAGCCTGTATGGACAGTGACAGCAGTCATAGCCAACATACCCTGTGCCACCAGACACAGCCTGTATAGACTGTGACAGCAGTCATGGCCAGTATACCCTGTGCCACCAGACACAGCCTGTATAGACAGTGACAGCAGTCATAGCCAGCATACCCCGTGCCATCAGAGACAGCCTGTACAAAGTGAGCTCATAGAGAAGTAAGCTTATTAGCTGATTCCATTGTTTTCTATAACAAGGACAGTCCCAGTGCACACAGGTGCAATACAGGAATATACCAATGGGTCAGTGTACCTGCTGCATCAGTGAGAGCCACAGTTACAGGGACAGCACAGCCACTCCTGCATCTCAGTATACAGTGATCCCTGCACCTCCTTTATGTTTATGTGCACTGACGAGAGCCTGTACAGGGAAGACTAGGTGACAGTAACTCAAGGGCACACAGAGGGACATTGTGCTCCTTATTGGTTATTACAGTAAGACCTTACACCAGAACAGCTGGTTATAATTATATTCTAAAATTGTAATGTTATGCACTGATCATTCTTGATGTTGTGATGCACTAATTGTGATTGTTAGCCAACCATATAGTAGCTATTGTCAGTTTATATTGGTAGCTGAGAAAGGAGTATTCTAAAGCTGCGTATCCACTACTTGATATTAATGAGCGATTGTAATCGTAATCATGCAGTTGCTCATTAATCGTGCACAAATCGTGTACTCTAATGTCGGCAATGACCAGCGATGCACGATCCGTCTGGTCGTTTCCGACATCAATCATCGCCTGAACATGCTGGTCAATCTGCCGATAACGACAGATTGACCATGTTCAGGGATGAGGGAGGGTGCCTGCACTGCATGACTAATCGTTCAGTGTAGGCACTGCAGGGGATGGGGAACGTCGGTACAATTACGATATCGTAATTGTACTGTCCTTCCATGTCGGGTAGTGGATGCGCACCTTAAGTTCACTTAAGCCACTGTATTTGTACTTGATATTGTGTACCTCTGCATGTTCTAAACTCTACCCATAGGCATCTTTATAATGGGTGCAAGGTGTGCACACACCCTGCACCCATAGGTAATTACACTTACCTCTCCGCCAATCCCGAAGTGCTGCTCAGCAGTGCTGGATCGGCGCTGCAGAGCAGCAAACACTCACTGGGAAAATGGCGACGCCCATTTCCCAATGATTTGCACATGCGCAGAAAAGATGTCCAAGGGAAAGTAAGCATGGGCGCCATTTTCCTGGAGACCCACGCATGCGCAGTAGATTCTGGCAAGAAACCAGAATCTACAGTGCTAAATGCGCTGATACGAGCCAGTGACAGAGAAGAGGGGGCCCAAACAGAGGATGCACATGGGCCCCCTCCTCTCTTAAAATGCCCCTGCCTCTACCCAATACCATACTAGTGTGACATAGTGCTCCAGCACAATAAAACAAAGTCACTTTAAAAGCGTGTTATACTATGCTAGGTCCAAGGGGGTCTCCTGTGTGGCAGGAGGAGCCTGAAAAAGGAACGGCCCCAATCCATCCGTCAATCCACCCTCAAGCAGTTTCTAGAAGAACAGCAGGTATGTTCCACTCACTAACACCCCGCCATTGCGGGTGTTACAGACACAGCCATATATATATGTTAAATATAGTGTGACAAAGGAAAACTTGTTTAAAAAATAAATTACCAAGTGCTAATTCTAATAATAGTGGAGAAAACCCATCAGAATTTATCTCTTAAAAATTCTAAATAAGTACAGAAGAAGAAGGAGGTTTTTGTACAGCTCTGTATCACTGTGGGCTCTATTTACTACAATCCGCATATTTAATGCGGATTGTAGTGTGATATTACCGAGTGAATTCGCATTGCGAATTCAGGCAATATCACAGGGATTTACTATAAATCCCTTGCAGGGACAGAGCTTGTGATAAAGCTCTGTCCCTGCTGATCCCATCAGCACTCTAGTCGCGGTATTTTCGGAAAAAATATTGCGACTAAGAGCCCGCACATGCGCCGACCCACCGTCGCTACTACCCCACACCGGCGCTAAGCCCCGCCCCCTGGCGCTAAGCCCCGCCCCTGCGATTGCAGACCCCGTGACCCCCCCTCCCCCCCCCCTCGACCCCCCCTCCCTTCATTACACTTACCTGCACCTCCTGGCCTCCGGTGATCTTCTCCGGGCTTCCCGATCTGGTGATCTCCCATACTGCACTGGGACCCGATCACCTGATGACCGGGCCCCAGTGCACTGTGGGAGACAAGCTGACCGGAGAGGAGCCGTCACCGGAGGCCCGATCACCGGTCCCTGGATTCAGGTAAGGAAAAAAAAAAATATTTAATTTTTTTTTCTTTTTTTTACAGTAATCAGCTTGCGGTCTACTTAGACCACATAGCTGATTACTGGTACCGGCTCCCGCCTCTGCTCTCCCCGTTAGAGCAGAGTGGGAGCCCGGTAACCGGGGGAGACCCTGGATAACGCCACCTCCAGGTGGCGTTATTATCACAGGGCTTCCCCCGGTATTTTTTTACAATTTATTTTTAGTAACTTGCACACAGATCACATTTCCCATTACAATTATGGGAAATGCGATCTGCTTTACTAAAAATAAGTGATACTGGGGGTTGGAGTAGAATTTTACTAATTCTACTCCAATTGCCCTGTAATAACTACAGGTGAAACTAAAATAATGTGAAAAGGGTGTGAAAACACCCCTTTTCACTTTATTTTAGTAAAAATAATGTTAATAAATAGAGCCCTGTGTGAGGGGGAGCTCATAATACTGCTGACAGTGATACTCTGCCTCATCTTCTGCACTCACTCCACTAATTGTCAGAGTGAAATAAGTTCCTGATCCAGATCCAGTGAATCGTTCTGGGATCCCAGACTGACGGGTATTGGCCCAAGAGATAAGAAGCTTTGGAGGTTGTCCTGGTTTCTGTTGGTACCAGGCTAAACGATTTTTTTAATTTTCACTGTAATAGAGGCTGGAACTGGCTGTACATGAGATGGAGACTGTACCTCATGGTAACACAGAGATGTAACCTGGGGTCTGAGTCATCACATCGTCTCCACATGAAGCTAATAATAACACAGAGATAATAGATAATTAATAGTGATGACACCTAATATAAATGTTATGCTATCATCCTAATATATCTACATCAACATTGTATTAGTATATTTATTATATAATGTAACTAATACACAATATGACTGTACCTTGGATGTAAAGATAACAGATGCAGAGCAGATATGTCAGACAAATCATCTTTATTTCCCCTGAATGTCACAGACACAGATCAGGGGTTACCAGACAGACTATTTATGTCACATGAAGTCTATAGGGAAATAACACTAGATGCTGTCTAAGTAAAACAGGAAATATGTAAATCACTCACATTAAGAGAGGGTATTTATCAAAGCTGGGAGAGAGATAAAATTGTAAAAACTACATTATCAACCAATCAGCTCCTAACTATAATTTTTTAAACACAGCCTGCAAAATGTAAGTTGCAAGCTGATTGGTTAGCACTTTGGAGCTGATAAAGACCCGCTCGCTAGTATGAGTTCGCTCGTAGCTGGCCGATACTTGCAATCTACCCATGTGTATGCATCGCAATGCACATGCGCGAACCTCTGCGAAAGATTGGGAAGCATTCGCTCACCCAGCATAGACAGCCCAGCTGAATAAGTGACAGGAGAAGCCGTTTGTGGCTGGTGACAGGGGCAGGCCACTATAAACGGGGGAGTGGAGGTGCTAATGCAGGCGTGCCTGAGCATCTCAACGCCGTTACAGAGGCGTGCATAATTAACAGGCAGCGTCATAGTACACGTCACCTGGTTGATTTTCACACTGAAGTGATCCAAGTGCTTGCAGCAGGGTATAGTCTACCTCAAGCGCTGCGATCACATCCGATGGTCCTCGATGTACCAATGGTTTCAGGCACTTCCTGGAGATGACGTGCACAAGTGGGAGTCTTATGAATGGCTGGTGGGCGTCTGCATACACATAGTGATCACACACCAAGACATAGTGGGCATGCTAATGCCTTGCCGTGCGATCGCCTGCCTTGCTGGGCGTGCGCTGGATTTGCATACGCTGAGTGCGAGCGAACAAATCTAGCGAGCGGGTCTGAATGAGCTCCTTTATCTCTCACAATTTTATCTCTCTCCCAGCTGTGATAAATACCCTCCTAAATCTCATGGGATGTCAGTTCTCTATCATGAGGCAGTCACATCACCATATTGGGAGACTATAACTAGTGTTTTGGACCAGTCACTCGCCGGGAGGTGAGCCTGCAAAATGCATTATATACTGGAACTCTCTACGTCTAAGTCTCATGCTCTTTGTGTCCCTCTCTTATTCCATCTCCTCCATCCTTCCTCTGTCTCTTCTCCTCTCAGTCTTTTCCCCTCTTCCCTTGCATCTCTCTCTGTCTCCCCATCTCTCTTCCCATTTCCACACTGTAAATTATGTAAGATGACTCTGTACCCTATATATATAATAATAATACTTGTCATAAGGTTCTCCTGTCACACTACAGATACCTATGTGTAGTATTACATAGCACTGACTGCAGCGAGGTCATGTGATAGTCTGTGTGATCTGCCAGCAGGGATAGGAGCAGGCAGCCCTTATAGTGGGGGAGCAGGAATTAGGGTAATGATTTGGTTCAAGCAACATCTTCCATAAGATTTTCTATTATTTAGCCTCCCCAGCAAGGAGTAATGTTTGTCTTTGTTGGTGACTATGTTAATGCTTGTACATTATGTACTAACATGGGGCTCTCCCAGCACCATTAATTACCCTTTTGACTCACTGTTATGGTTTCTAATTCTATTATTTCATTTAAGGTGTATATTAGATGTATTACCACTAAATACCTTTATACTATCTATCTCTGATTTAAAGATTATGAGGGATGTGCTACTTCATTAGACTCCAACACAAGACATCCAATAACAGAAAAGGAGAGAAATAAGTCATACAGAGGTGGCCGCTGGGCCGGTGCTACCATTAGGCAACCTTAGGTTGAGCCGGCCACTGGAGGGCGCAGCTGAGTCCACAAAAAAAAAAAATGAATGGCATAATTCATGGCTGAATGGCATATAATGAATTTGTGGCACAGCTGTGTGGCATATTGTGAATTTGCAGCAGTGTTAGGAGATACATTATGGTTTTGGTGCTCTGCTGTGTGTAATATTCAATATAGTCTATTATGTATTTGGTACACTGCTGTGTGGCATGTTATTTAACTGGGGAGAGTGATGAGTGGTATATTATGAATTGGAGGGAGCAGGGGCGGTTGGTGAAATGTTGCCTAGGGCGCCCGGAAACCTTACATCGGCCCCGGGTGGCCGCTGCTGTGCCTGCACTATTGTCTGCTACCAGAGACGCGGCTGTGATAATATGCAAATGCTAATTTCATCCCTTCCCCTTGTGTACTACAGTCTGCTAGAATGTGTGTAATCCATGAGACGTCACCCAGAAGCACCACCTGTGGTTCTAGACAGCGCACCATGATGATCACCACCGACACTTGCACCAACCTATAGCAGTTGCAGTGTTTCTGTCTGAACATGGCCTCTGCGGAAGCGGCTATATGTCTGAAAACGCCGCCCACTAGCAGTGACACTCCTGTGACATTCCCATCATCGGCTTATGAGATGGATTTTTTACATGCCTCCAGGGCACCTCTCAGTTACCGCCCAGGAACGCTCATCTCTTTGCCTCTCGGGCTCTGTTACCAGCTCTCCCCTATGCAGCAGAGCATTTGTACCTGCACTCAGGATAACACATGCACCAAAGGGGTTTCCAGGGTATTTTGCGCATTTGCAAATAATAGCTCAACTGCCCAATTACCGGCATTGTGTGCAGTTACCGTGCAGCTCTGAGTCAGGCCAGAAATCTGTTCAAATTTAAATGTATTAGACATATAGCAAAATTCACAATTTAGTTGAAAATAACAATATTAATATTAATGATTTCAAGGAAAGGATGTTGTACATAGCGAGGCCTTACATTATAAAGAGTATTTTGTTATGTGTTCTAAGGGCCTGATTCAGAGCTGAATGCTCGCTCTAAATCAGGGCCCTCCTCCATGAAAATGGAGAGGCCTCCTGGCCGCTCGCATAGCTGTGGGTGACCACCCACAGCATATGCGAGCGTCCATGACGATGGTCGCGATGGTCTTGACCATCGCGACCATCGGGCTTGCGATGGAGACCCTGCGGTAGGGTCTCCCTGCTGCAAGCCCTGGAGTGATTTTGGCTCTATCAGAGCCAAAATCACTCCCACTGACATCACTAGTGATGTCAGTGAGGCCGGACTCAGACGGTAGGCCCCCTTTGGTGCGAGACCCGGAGCGATGGTGAGCCCATCGCTCGCCGGGTCTCGCGCATGCGCACGACGGAGCTCCCTCTGTCGTGCGCATGCACAGTGGGGAACATCGACCCGCTTGCGAGCGTCCTGCTGCCCGCGAGCGGGTCTGAATGACCTCCTAAGCTTGTTAATATTTTTTGTTTTATTAAAAAAGACTTATTTAATAATCTTTATTTGAATCAGTTCAGTGACTGTTCAAATGCATCAATTCCTGATCTAAGCAAACAGGGGCATAGCTAGAACTTTGCAGGCCCCATAGCAAAATTTTGGAAGAGGCCCCCCAGCTTCTAGAAAGACACCTCTCTCCGCAGTGCTCCACCGGAGTGGGCATGCCTACTGCTGGCCAGGTGGTGCTGGACCACCTGTCTATTAGCCCCTTGTACTGTTGGTAATGTACTATATACTGGGAGAGCGCCCCCTGTGATATTCCATATCAGTCCTTTGGTATATTAGTAGTATGTATAATATTATTAGTCTGTCTCCACAAACCAAACAGCATTATTCCCCTCATTTCTCTTTTATCCCATGTGTTCATCTCTTCCACATACCTGCCCACTTTCTGGCTGGTCCTTCTGAGAGGGAGCAGCCAGATCGGCAGGACGGGGGGGCATGGCCGGGACAAGGGGGAGTAGCCGGGTGGGTGACGGGCACTTGTGGGCGGGGGCGGGACCACGTGATTGTGTGATCGCATCATTTTGGCTCTGCCCTGCTACGCAATGCCGACAATATAGGCATTGCAGGGAGTGGGGCAAAATGACGCGAATCGCGTCACCGCCCCGCCCCCCACTGCGGGGGTTGCTAAGGTATTTTCGGGGGGATAGAAGGGGTGGGCGGCAGCCGGGAGGATTGCCTGCCTTCCTGGGAGGTTGGGAGCGGCACCCGATATTCGGGAGGCTCCCGACCAAATCGGGAGGGTAGGCAAGGTTGCTCTTCCATCTTTTACCTCCTGCTCTTTCCCATCTTTATCTTTCTGTTCTCTCCCAATTTTTTCCTTCTATTTTTACTGTCCTTTCTGATTTTCCACTACAGCTAAATATCTCTCTTCCCCTTTAACCCTGATCATACTTGTCCCATGCAGCATTGCAGCAGCTCATAATTACTGCTAGTTCAGCCTGCCCCCTGCCTCTTCTATGGCTCTGCAGCCCTTTATCTCTGGCCTGCCCTCTGTCCCTTCTACTCTAGCCTTCCCCCCTGCCCTTTCTACTCTGCCCCCCACCCCTTCCACTCTGGCCTTCCCCCTGCCCCTTCTACTCTGGCTCACCCCCCACCACTTCTACTCTGGCCTGCCCATCGCTTCTTCTACTCTATCCTTCCCCCCATGCCCCTTCCACTCTGGTCCACTGCCTGCCCCTTCTTCTCAGACCTGCCCCGCCCCGCCCCTTCTACTGTGGCCGCTTGTCCCCTCTTCTTGGCCTCTCTTTGTGCTGCTGGTCATAGCAGGCAGGGACAGGCTGAGCCTGTAAATGAGGGCTTGCAAACGGGGAGACCCCTGAGAGAGGAGCCCACATGCCCACTTCACCAAAATCTGGCTCTGCTGCACTCCTGTCTATTCTGTGGGAATGTCCACACTTGACAGGTGGAGGAGGGGTGGTCGTCCCAGCAGAGCAGCCAGTATTGCAGCAGAGAGTATTGAGAGAGCCAGTGCAGTGTGCGTGACTGGGTGCAGGGGGAGCAGTGGGCCCTGGAGGCAACCCAGACCCCATGGCAGCAGCACCCCCTGCACCGATGGTATTTACAAAAATGGTACTTAGTAGGAAAGAAATAAAATTACAGAATAAGTGCTCTGTAATGATTAATGATCAGTGAGTAACTGGATGTGTCAGCTCTAATAATCTGTGCCTATGTCTGATTGGTGAGAAAACAGGGTCTATGGTATACGGTATATCACAGGTGTATGTAGGGAAACTGCTGTTATCATTCAATTCCAATGCACAATATGATCTACACATACACAACTGAGAAATAAATGGATGTTATTCCAGCAAACAATTATGTGATGGTTACACAATAGGTAGGATACCAAGTATGACTCTGTAGCAGCTATTGTGCTATAAACCTATAACCATTTATATACTGTAACAAAACAATGAGCTGTGGAGTATAAAACAGTTAATGTCTTATAATGAAGTCCAGATAAAGTTGTTCTGGCATAATAATTAAAAATAAACTACACCATGGTATTATAAATGGAATAAAGGAAGAACAATGGGCAAGAATGGTGAATGCTGCATCTGTTCCTCAGTCATTGCTTAAAAGAGTTTCAAAGAGTCTGTCTTTCTGCAATGCTGCCACTAAAGGGAGTCAAATCAACCTGGGCACTGAGACTCGGAAGCAGGCAATGGAACCACAGCCAGACACCTGCAGCCACTCAGACTCACATGACAGACTCACCAGCAGAGGAGCATGAAAGACCATGTAAGTGATTCCCTGAATAAGGGTCGGGTATGTGACTGTCACTCTTTGTACTTTGCATGTTTCTATTTTATACATGCCCATACAACATAAGAAAAGTGGTTTAAAAATATTTTTTACAAAAGAAGGAAGAATTTATTTACAAATTGATTCTATGGGCGGTATCAAATTAGCCCCGAACATACTTTGGGCGCTAATGGATAGCCGCGATCGGCGAACAACGGGAATGTTTTTTTTTTCACTCTATTCTATTATTTTGGTCAAAATAATAGGATAATTCCCCGAAAACACATAGGACCTGTAATAAGCTTGCGGACCTATGTGTTTTCGCCATTTAGGAGGTGAAAAAACGGCACTTATCTTGAATTATTTTTCGGGACACATCAGGTCCCGAGAAATATCCATGATGAGTGCTGGCAGTGGGCGGCACTTTGGGGCTAATAGGATAGTCCTGCCGTGATCAATAGCAGCTCTACCTTAGTGCTGGTAATTGGATGCCCCTATATCACAGATTAAACTTTATTTATCTCTATATTAATAATATAGGGTTTTTTACTGTGAGACCTATTTTGAGAGAACTGGGTAGAACTTTGACCCGGGGAGCCTGATCTGGGCCTGCAACTAAATGGATTTGGATTAAAACTTCACAGAGGGGTGGCACTTGATCTCAGATGCCTAATGAAGTGGTTGGGGTCCTGATCTGACCTCACGGTAGAGAGGGCCAGGCATAACTTTGATCCAGGGAGCCTGTTCTGGGCCTTCCACTGGATGGATTTGGACGACATCACATAATTTGGATCAAAACTTCACAGAGTGGTAACATTGGATCTCAGAAGACATACTAGGTGTTTGTGGGTCCAGTTGGAACTCCCGTTGCTGTACGCTGGGCAGAACTTTGACCCAGGGAGACTGTTCTGGGCCTTCCGCTGGATGGATTTGGACAAAAACTTCACAGAGTAGTGCCATTGGATCTCAGAAGACAAACTAGGGGATTGAGATTCCGGTCGTACCTCCTGTTGGTGTACTGTGGACAGAACTTTGACCCAGGCATGCTGGGCAGAGCTTTGACCCGGGGATCCTGTTCTGGCCCTTCCACTGGATGGATTTAGATGAAAACATCAAAGAGGGGTGGAAATTTGTCTGGGATGCCTAATGGAGTGGTTGACGTCCCGGTTGGACCTCACAGCAGATTGCACAGGGCAGAACATTGACCTAGCGAGCCTGTTTTGGGCCTTCCACTGGATGGATTTGGACAACATCACATAATAAACTTAGTAACGTGGATATTTAAACCTGGCCAATGCCGGGTACTTCAGCTAGTATATATAAAATCAAATGTCTTGACTCAGTGACTGACTGACTGACTTACTTACTCATCCACACCCAGCTCAAACTCTTGGAACTAGAAACATGAAAATCATTGAGAATATTTCTTAAATGATGTAAGTGCTCACTAAGAAGGAATATTTTGAAATTCAACTCCTAAGGGGGGGGAAAGCATTACAATAGCAGTGAGAGGGGAATGTGTTATTATAGAGATGAGGGAGGCGAATGTGTTACTACTAGATATGTTTTGGTTTTGGCTCCTGATTCATCTTTGTGTTTTGGTTTTGCAAAACTACCTTGACGTGTTTTGGTTTAGGTTTTGGATCTGTACTTTTAATAAAACAGCTAAAGTTACATCACTTTGACCTGTTAGCAGTGCAAAACACGAGTTCGGTAATTAGATCCGAGTTTCAAACTGCGGGAAGATCCAAACTGGGACTCGGTTCAACTCGTTACCCCAAAGTGATTCCGAACTAAGATACAGTTTGGCTCGGAATACTTAAATTCAGTTTGTTGCCGGTTCTCTGACAAGCGGTCCCCCACATTTCTAGTTACTACACAGGTAAGTTAGGGGAATGTCAAATGTGTTACTACAGAGTGAGGAAAGAGAATGTGTTACAAATGGGTGAGGGAGAGGAATGTGATACTACAGGCATGAGCGGGGGTAATGTTTTACTACAGAGGTAAGGAAGGGGAATGTGTTACTCCAGAGGTGAGGGAGGAGAATAAGTTACTGCAGGTGTGAGTGAGGACAAGAACAAGAACTATACAGCACAGAGACCAGTACGCTAGGATGGGACCAAATGCTATCACTTTAGTGACAGCAAAGAGCTTAGGGCATTATTCAGCAGTGAACGCAAGTTCACTGCTGATCGCTGATACCCGAGTATCGGGAATCTGCGTGTGCAAACCCTTGAATGTCTCTGCCTGATTTTCTGGGAGTAGCTAGCCCAGGATCTTCGTTGATCAACACATTATCCTGGGCTTGCAAGCCTGTCAGCCCGTGTAAGCTTAAGGCTTACTCAGCTGGCCGGAGGCCCGGCACAGTCCACCATCATGACCACCAACCACCGATGGTCGCGCTGGTGATCCCAGCCTGCGACCTCTTGCTGCATTTGCATTATTGCAAGGAGCGCAATTGCAAAGCTGCCTGCGTGCATCATCACAAATGCAATCCTTGCTGAATCTGGCCCTTAAATACCAGCCAGTACAAAGTTTAAAGCACACACATGGAAAATCAGTGACCGACACTGGAAAAACCATCCAAAACAGGATGAGGTAACGCTGCACAAAATAAAAAGACTGGAACTCACATATAAAATATATATAATAAGTGGTCACACACAAAGAATAATAATTCACATCATAAAAATAATATGCGTATACTCATTTAGTTAATAATGCATATAGATAACAGATCCACTAGATAACTATGCTCACCAGCTGGGAGAACAAAAAAAACACAATTAGATACAATGTATATGTCCAAATCCTCTGTATTACTGCACCAGTGATGACAATGTATCCATAGTAGATGTAGCTTCCGTACAATGGAAACTAGGGATGAGTTATTGCATGAATCCCAATAGATCCGGGAGCAGTATATATCCAGAGAGACCAGGTGATAAATAAAGTAGAAGTCTGCTCACCCGTCCTACTGTCAGGGGAAACCTGAGATGTCTCCTCACTGCCTACAGTATAATTCCTGTCTGCTCGTGAATAAAAGGCTCCAGAGGTGGGGCTGCAGCACAGTCCAAAATTCAAATAGGGGAGTTACACCAACTGCCCTTCCAAACACTTCAAATCAATACCTGTCAGGACTCACTAGCAGTGGGTGTGGCTCCCCTATTTGAATAATGGACTGCGCTGCAGCCCCACCTCTGGAGCCGCCACTCAGCAGCACAGATAAATCATGCCCAGGGTCCTGGTGTAGAAGTGCAGTGGGACCGCTGCTCCTACTTGCATGCAGCACAGTCCAGCAGAAGGTTACATGGGGTAAATGCAGCTCCTGCTTGTGTAAAAGCTGAAACCGTACTGTGAGGAGGACGGCTCACTGGTATCATGCGGCTGTACCGCTGGGCGGAGTTATGCAGCAGGCAGACTCCATGCATAGCAGAAAATGCAGTCAATGTAAGTACCGCAGTCAATAGTAGATACTCCCAGTCCACACACTCCGTGACTTTAACGCGTTTCACCAGACTAGAAGGCTTTCTCAGAATGCTGAAGTCCCTGATTCACAGATCTATAGTATTGCACAGCCTCGGTGAAGTGGTTATACCAGTGGTTCCCAAAACTTTTTGAATCACGTCGCCCTAGATTATTAGCCTTGTTTTCATGGCACCCCAAAGCCAAAAGTTTGTTATTGAGAGTTTCAGAAGAAAATGTAGTAAAGTGAAGTAAATTGTGATTACCTGTCATCCGTAGGGTCAGTAATGTGGTGGTGACAGGTTTGTGCTTCTGTTTGTCCACATATTTACATTACATTGACCGCAAATAATTTGATTTGGTGCTGGACCACCAACCTGAGGCACCTCTGCAACCACTGGGCTATACAATACCGTACAGCTAATATACTATAGTAGCAGGAGGTGTCTGACATAAAATTAAGCCTCCACACAGTATCGCAGAACCGAGTGCTGAGTCCTAAGGTGCAGCATTGGATCTTCTGAAATACTATCAGTAATGTCAGTGAACCTGATTACTCAGATTGCCCACTGCTGCTCCGTAGCCGACCCTGATTTGTAGACCAGTCCCAGTCCCTGATTTGTAGACCAGTTCCTGATTATTATTATTATTATTTTTATTATTATTATTATTACATTTTATTTATAGGGCGCCACAAGTGGTCCGCAGCGCCGTACAAACAGTAAAGGTTACACAGAACATTACATTACAATACAGTAACCAAAATATAAACAGAACACAAGTAACAATTAGCAACACAATTCTCGATACACAATACAGCTCTGAAGGTGAAGGCTGTCATAGAAGTGCTAGAGAAGAAGGCTGTGAGACCGTGGGGAGGAGGACCCTGCTCCTTGGAGCTTACAATCTAGGGAAGAGGGGAGACAGACATATGACATGAGGCATGAGTGTGTAGAGGGGGACCTGAGTGCAGGAAGTTAGCAAGGTAGAGATGGCTGAGGCGGGAGGGAGAGCGACCTGGTGACACGGTTATGTGGTGGAGGGGTATGCTTTGGTGAACAGGTGGGTTTTCAGTGCACGTTTGAAGCTCTGAAAGGTCGGGGAGAGCCTGATCGATCGAGGAAGCTCATTCCAGTGGAGGGGGGCTGCACAGGCAAAATCTTGGATACGAGCATGAGATGAAGTAGCCAGGGTGGAGGAGAGGTAACAGTCATTGGCAGACCGGAGTGAGCATGTAAGGAGATGAGGTTGGAGACGTAGGGAGCAGTAGAGTTAGAGAAGGGCTTGTATGTGAAGGTTCCCTGTTTTTTAGATCTGCCCCCCAAATGCCGCAACATATCAGTAATGCAGCAGCTTGTGCAAGCTATGAGCGATCTCACAGAGGGAGACCTGCACAGGCGCAGTACAGATCCTGTATATGTGCAGGTCTCTCACTATGTAAACCATCAGGTATATGTACTATTCTAACTGACAGCAAGGCAGAATTCTTACAGTGAAATAAGCAATATATGCTCCACAAGCTGACTTACATGAAAGTCTGCAAATATTGCCTCAAATGAAATTCACAGAGTTAAGCACGTATTACACTGTGTGTATACAGAGGCTCAGTACTGAATGAGACACATATTGTCTAATATGTGTTGGAAATGTGCTGGGTGATCCTGGGCGGCGGCTATGCAAATGCAGCAGGACGTACCGCCTTATGGGCGTGTTATGGGAGTATCCCGGGTGTGTCACTGAAGTGGTTGTGATGTCACACGTGTAATCGCTCACATTGGAGACAATATTCTGATGGGGAATCTGCACCTAACATGGGGCTGCTGCGATGCTGGGTATGTACCAAGCATGAGTTTGCCATCTATAGACGCACAAAGGGGGCATCTCAGTCCTTGCACAGTCAGATGCACACAGATAAAGGACAGTACTTCTGCACTAGTAGCTATCAAACAATGAAATCAAACCCTGAATATTTCCTGCAGAAATTTACCAAAAACTGTAAAACAAATGAAAAATTAATGCATTCTTTAATGTGCAGTAATCAGGGAATAAATGGCATCAGGCTAAGCTTATATAACCTGCTCTCTGAATAAAATTGTATGGTGCATGTATCTCTTTAGGAGCGTTCCCTGCAGGAATAGTGTAACACTGAAATAAATTGCCAAAAAAACGGAAACAAATTAATCACTGTAACCACAGTCGCCTCATGTGTTTCCATTGCATAAATATTGGGGCATCTGGTACTTATGTAACAAAACATTAAGGGCTCTATTTATTAACATTATTTTTACTAAAATAAATTGACCCTTTTCACATTATGTTAGTATCGCGGGGGGGGAGGCGGGGGGGTGGTGGTTGTAGCGGCGTTGGCTCGGTGCATACGCGGCGCCTTGTCACTGTATTTTTTCCAGAAAAACAGTAATAAGGCTGCAGAGGGGATTTGCAGGGACAGAGCTGTATCGCAAGCTCTGTCCCTGTAAGGGATTTTTAGTAAATGCCTGTGATATTGGCTGAATTCGCAATGTGAATTCAGCCAATATCACACTACAATCTGCATTCTAAATGCAGATTGTAATAAATAGAGCCCTGAGTGACAAGTGTATAAATCATTGTGAAGCAGCAATGTATATCCTCAGCGAGAATGTGGAACTTGCCATAGTGATAGATTCCAACCAGTATACAAAATATATTTACTACCTATTAAATGTGAATAGTTCTCAGATGTATAAGGTGCTTTAGAAGTATAATAGTAACGAGTGAGTAATTATGCTCGTACACTGAATCTTTATACAGTACCTTGATACATATACATCCACATTTGATGTAAGACATATTGAGCATTATTATTTGTATACATTTTATATGTTCTATTTATTAACAATTATAAGTGTCCATACTCTTAACTCTGCAGATTATACTGCTAAATATGGACTATTAAAATTAATTCTAATACACACTGGTCAATATACCTAATAGGGGAATACTGGTGAGCCTACCATAATAAGCCACAAAGATTTCTTAAGCTGCATACGCACACAACGATTTTTTTGAACGATTATCGTTAAACGGTATCGTTTAACGATAATAGTTTGAAAAAATCGTTCACTTTCTGAGTCAAATGATGAACGATTATCGTTCATGCGCGTTCACGTTTGTAGTTTGTAGTTTGTAGTTCAGTCAGACTTGACACAACAATTTTTTGAACGATTATCGTTAATCGATATCGTTTAACGATAATAGTTTGAAACAATCGTTCACTTTCTGAGTCAAATGATGAACGATTATCGTTCATGCGCGTTCACGTTTGTAGTTTGTAGTTCAGTCAGACTTGTCAACTGAATGATTTTCATTAAGGGAATATGCAAAAATCGTTTGTAGTTCATAAAAATCGTTCATTACACTTTAAAAAATCTTACAGATAATCTAACAGAAAATCGTTCATAAAATCGTTGGTAACAAAATCGTTGTGTGTGTATGCAGCTTAAGATATATAATGTTGCATAGATAAGACACTGCACTACTGCAGTGGATACTGCCAATACGCAGATTATGCATTTAAAGAGATATTGCCCTGGGACAGTATTGTGTAATTAATTTTCACATACATCACTGTTACACACTGTACCCTAATGTGCATGCCCAATGTATTTATAATACGGCTAAAAGTGTAAATACACCAGAAGAAATGTGAGTAGCGTTTATGTGCGATAATCCTTTGGTCCACAATTACAGGATCTATAATTAAATATTTGGGGACCACATGACACATTAATATTTGATATATTGACTGCTAATTCCAACTACATCATTACACCTCTATGTTGACTATTCACATTAAATGACCAACTTTTGTAATATACTGTAAGCAATCTCATCCTGAGAGACATTTGTGGTGTGTTTTTAGCTTATATTATTATACTGCTAAAAATGTAACACCCCCTATCTCATGGAGGTGCACTTATCAGCAATAGGGAATATTTTCATCCCAGAATATATTAAATTATTTATTATAAAACAACATTATATTTAATTGCATTTACAAACTTTATTTCCTCACTTGACACACATATTATGTGTATGAACTATCATTTTTAATATTTTACTGGTGAGGAATAAATTTTTAAATAACTTAATAAACAATATATCATATGACAATCTTTATAGTGCTTCAGGCAAAGAGACAATACCCTTCTTTTTTTTCTGTTACCGTCAGATGCACAGCTGGACACCAGAGGAAGGACAGATACCACCATAAGTATAAAGTCACAGTCAGACGCACTGCTGGACACCAGAGGAAGGACAGATACCAGCATTAGTATAAAGTCACAGTCAGACACACGGCTGAACATCAGAGGAAGGACTGATACCAGCATTAGTATAAAGTCACAGTCAGACACACGGCTGAACAAAAGAGGAAGGACTGATACCAGCATTAGTATAAAGTCACAGTCAGATGCACGGCTGAACAACAGAGGAAGGTCTGATACCACCATAAGTATAAAGTCACAGTCACACGCACTGCTGGACACCAGAGGAAGGACAGATACCAGCATTAGTATAAAGTCACAGTCAGACACACGGCTGGACACTAGAGGAAGGACAGATACCAGCATTAGAATAAAGTCACAGTCAGACACAAAGCTGGACACCAGAGAAAGGACTGATACCAGCATTAGTATAAAGTCACAGTCAGATGCATGGCTGGACACCAGAGGAAGGTCTGCTACCACCATAAGTATAAAGTCACAGTCACACGCACTGCTGGACACCAGAGGAAGGACAGATACCAGCATTAGTATAAAGTCACAGTCAGACACACGGCTGGACACCAGAGGAAGGACAGATACCAGCATTAGTATAAAGTCACAGTCAGACAAAAAGCTGGACTCCAGAGAAAGGACTGATACGAGCATTAGTATAAAGTCACAGTCAGATGCACGGCTGGACACCAGAGGAAGGTCTGATACCACCATAAGTATAAAGTCACAGTCAGACGCACTGCTAGACACCAGAGGAAGGACTGATACCACCATAAGTATAAAGTCACAGTCAGATGCATGGCTGGACACCAGAGGAAGGGCTGTTACCAGCATTAGTATAAAGTCACAGTTAGACGCACGGCTGGACACTAGAGGAAGGACAGATACCAGCATTAGTATAAAGTCACAGTCAGATGCACGGCTGGACACCAGTGGAAGGAATGATACCAGCATAAGTATAAAGTCACAGTCAGACTCACGCCTGGACACCAGATGAAGTACTGATACCAGCATTAGTATAAAGTCACAGTCAGACGCACGCCTGGACACCAGAGGAAGGACTGATACCAGCATTAGTATAATGTCACAGTCAGATGCACGGCTGGACGCCAGAGGAAGGACTGATCCCACCATAAGTATAAAGTCACAGTCAGACGCACAGCTGGACACCAGAGGAAGGACTGTTACCAGCATTAAAATAAAGTCACAGTCAGATGCACGGCTGGACACCAGAGGAAGGACTGATACCAGCATAAGTATAAAGTCACAGTCAGACCCACGCCTGGACACCAGAGGAAGGACTGATACCAGCATTAGTATAAAGTCACAGTCAGACGCACGGCTGGTCACCAGAGGAAGGACTGATACCAGCATTAGTATAAAGTCACAGTCAGACGCACAGCTGGACACCAGAGGAAGGACTGATACCAGCATTAGTATAAAGTCACAGTCAGACGCACAGCTGGTCACCAGTGGAAGGACTGTTACCAGCATTAGTATAAAGTCACAGTCAGACGCACGTCTGGACACCAGAGGAAGGACTGATACTAGCATAAGTATAAAGTCACAGTCAGACGCATGCCTGGACACCAGAGGAAGGACTGATACCAACATTAGTATAATGTCACAGTCCGATGCACCGCTGGACACCAGAGGAAGGACAGATATCAGCATTAGTATAAAGTCACAGTCCGATGCACCGCTGGACACCAGAGGAAGGACTGATACCAGGATTAGTATAAAGTCATAGTCGTGGCTATGGGTACAAGATGGGTAAAAAATGCTAATAAACAGTGCGCTGTAGAGAAATAGGTATGCCGCTGACAATTTGCCCAATGGGATGTACATCCACAAACCCAAAGAATTGCAGTAAGAAGAAAGTATGTGCAAACACTTCTGCGCTCCTATTTCCACATGTAAGTTACGGTATTGTGTAGATTAAATGCACTGGTGAAGCCAGACAATAAAATGACATACACCATATGACAGATAACAACAATTAAAAAGGTAGTCCAATTTTAGTCCTTCTTTATAAGATCAGTCCACCTTATTTAGAAGATGTTCCACAGGTGTAGCAATCCTTAACCTGAAACAACAGGTGTATCTCCCATATATGCAACATGTGCAGTAACAATGGGTAGATACAAGAAAAAGAAAGAAAAAATAGTGCAAAACCTTAAGGTAAAAGGTATGTTTTAATGATAAAACGCACGTACAAGATCAAGGTAAATAACCAGCATATAACACAGGTCTTTAGTGGTGATGTGGCACCAACTCCAATGTCCTCCTTGGATCCCCTGGATGGAATGAGAGCAGAAGATACTGGATACAGGTCCGGACTGTGTATCTCCACTTCCAAGGTGGCCAAGAGCGATACCTACAGATACCACAACAAGCAAGCAAAGCCAAAAGCATACCGTAGCTTCTGATGAAGGACCTATTGAGGTCGGAAGCGCGTTAAGCATTGGATTTGTTTGCTTGTTGTGGTATCTGTGGGTATCGCTCTTTGCCACCTTGGAATTGGAGATACACAGTCCGAACCTGTATCCAGTATCTTCTGCCCTCATTCCATCCAGGGGATCCAAGAAGGACATTGGAGTTTTACCTTACAGCTATGGGTACAGACACTGATGCCTTTTCAGCTGTATGAGGCTTAGAATCAGTCTCTCCTTAGCTTTCTACACTTGGGGACAACCTGGTCCAGAGACATATGGCAAATATCCTGAGAGATAATAATCAGAGACTTGTACATCACACATGATGCCCGGAGATGAATGTGTGAGACTAGTTCCCCACCACAGGGTAATAATTTCCTCTTCAGTTACATTTATTCCCTTTACTGCCACAGGTATTCTATTGACAGTGCCTCCACCCAAGCCTTAGATCTGACCCTATTCTCCCACAGGGTGAGTACAGGGCACATCTGACACTATGCGCCTAGCAGCACCTTCCAGTGATGGCAGGACGGGATGCAACACACCCCAAGCAACGGTAAGATGCACATTTTGAGCGAGAAAGACACTCGGCGTGTCTAAGTCACCTGAGACTTTGCGCACTGAGAGGGGCTGTTTGGCGCGAGTGATGCCCCAGTGTATGAGGACACAGCTATATGTCTGTTATATATGTATATTGTAACAAATTACAAAATGAGATTAAAAATAAATGAACTAGTGCAAATTATATTGTAAGCGGAGTATACCCATCAGTATTTATCTGTTCTAGTAGCTCAATAAGTACAGAAAGAGGAAGGAGGTTATTGTACAGCTCTGTATCACTGTGTGAGAGGGTCTCTCCAAAACTGCTGACAGTGATACTCTGCCTCATCTTCTGCACTCACTCCACTAATTGTCAGAGTGAAATAAGTTCCTGATCCAGATCCAGTGAATCATTCTGGGATCCCAGACTGACGGGTATTGGCCCAAGAGATAAGAAGCTTTGGAGGTTGTCCTGGTTTCTGTTGGTACCAGGCTAAGTAATCTTTGTAATTTCCACTGTTATAGAGGCTGGAACTGGATGTACATGAGATGGAGACTGTACCTCATGGTAACACAGAGGTGTAACCTGGGGTCTGAGTCATTACAATCTCTCCATATGAAGCTAATAATAACACAGAGATAATAGATAATTAATGATGATGACAGGTAATATAAATGTTCTGTTATTATCCTAATATATCTACGTCAACACTGTATTAGTATATTTATTATATAATCCAACTAATACACAAAATGACTGTACCTTGTATGTAAAGATAACAGAGGCAGAGCAGATATGTCAGACAAATCATCTTTATTTCCCCTGAATGTCACAGACACAGATCAGGGGTTACCAGACAGACTATTTATGTCACATGAAGTCTATAGGGAAATAACATTAAATACTTTGCATGTAATACAGGAAATATGTAAATGATTCACATTATATCTCATTAGATGTCAGTTCTCTATCATGAGGCAGTCACATGACCATGTAATAAGCTATTGGGAGACTATAACTAGTGTTTTGGACCAGTTATTCGCCGGGATGTGAGCAAAATGCATTATATACTGGCACTGTCTGTGTAACTGTAGCTGTTGTGTCTGGCACTGCCAGGATTTATTTTCCTTTGTATATTTATCTCTCTCCCCCAAGGTCTCATGTTCTTTGTGCCCCTCTCTTATCCCATCTCCCTCCATTCTCCCTCAGTCTCTTCTCCTCTCAGTCTCTCCCCCTCTTCCCTTATGTCTCTCTCTGTCTCCCCATCTCTCTTCCCATTTTCATATTGTAATAGCTCCAAAACTCATAATGACTGTAAAACAAACAGAGTAAATTATATATGATGACTTTGTACCCTATAAATATAACAATACTTGTCATTAGCCTCTCCTGTCACACTACAGATGCCTATGTGTAATATTACATAGCACTGACTGCAGCGAGGTCATGTGACAGTCTGTGTGATCTGCCAGCAGGGATAGGAGCAGGCAGCCCTTATAGTGAGGGAGCAGGAATTAGGGTAATGATTCGGTTCATGCAGCATCTTCCATAAGATTTTCTATTATTTAGCCTCCCCAGCAAGGAGTAATGTTTGTCTTTGCTGGTGACTATGTTAATACTTGTGTATGTACTAAGAACAAGATCTCCCAGCACCATAAATGACCCTTTTTACTCACTGTTATAACTTCTAATTTTAAAGTGTGTATTATATTTAGCCCCTAAAAGAGATTATGAGGGATGTGCTACTTCATTAGACTCCAACATAAGACAACCAATGACACAACAGGAAAGAAACAAGTGAGTCTGCTAAATTCTGTGCACCAGGGATTTCTGACTAAGCACCTGATACAGAGGTGGCCGCTGCTGTGCCCGCACTAGTGTCTGCTGCCAGAGACGCGGATGCGGTAATATGCAAATAATAGTCTCAGCCCTTCCCATTGTGTACTAGTGTGTGTCCCAGAATGTGCAAGCTCTGAGACGCCCGGCTCTTGCACCCCTGCATGCAGTAGCACCACCAGTGGTTCTAGATAGCCCACCATCAGCACACCATCACGTTCACTACTGACACTTGCACCAGCCTATGGCAGGACCAGAGTCTCCGTGTGAACATGGCCACTGTGAAAGTGGCAACTGTATGTGTGTAAGAATGCAGCCCACTTGTAGTGCCACTCCCACTACACGCCCACAAAATGTTTTTTTTTTGCACGCCCTCCAGGCCTTGTTTTAGCCACCGCCAGGAACGCCCACAGCGCATTTGTGCCTGCACTCATGGTAATGCATACGCTGAGTGGGTTTCCAGAATATTTTGTGCATGGGCAGTAACAAATAATATCTCACCGGTGGCATTGCGCGCAGTTAGTGTACGCCTCTGAATTAGGCTCTAAATCTGTTAAAATTTATATGAAACATTACAAATTTCACTAATTACTCATAAATTACAATAATAATATTAATTGCTTGAAGGAAAGGGTGTTGTAAATATCCCAAAATCCTATCCTTTTATTGTTAGAGTATAAAGAACATTTTGTTGTGTTTATAATCTTTGTTAGTTTTTATTTATATTAAAAATTATTAAAAACATATTTTTATTAATCTGATAATGTTCAAATGATTCAAATAGTAATCTAAGCAAAATATTTAAAAACAAAACCAAAAATAGTACATAGTAGTAAAGAAATAAAAAGAATACCTGGTTATTTGCTGATCAACACAGGTTTTTTTTCTGTCTGAAAGTGTCAGCCCGGGTCAAAATTCCCGGGACTTTGACCCAGGAATTTATCAGGGCCAGAGACCTGGGAATAATAGACCCAGGTTGACCCTTTCAGACAGAAATAAACCTGTGTTAATCAGCAAAATTAAAGGGTAGAAATGTATGACCCGGTAATTTGCAATTCTGTCTGAAGGAGGATACAGGCAGGGACCGGCAAAACCACTGGCACGCAAATGCCGGGTAAAAGCTGTTTTTTTTTTGTCTTTTTCTGTCTGAAAGTGGTATTATACAGTGGTTCTCAAACTCGGTGCTCAGGACCCCACACAGTTCACGTTTTGCAGGTCACCCAGCTTTTACACAGATTAATTCATTACTCACTGACATATTTTAATAGATCCACAGGTGAAGCCAATATCTCAGTTGTGATTCTGTGAAGAGACCTGGAAAACATGCACTGTTTGGGGTACTGAGGACCGAGTTTGAGAACCTGTGCTCTTATATATTCTTATATATGTTCCTACAGTATTTCTACCTAGATACAATATCCATAGATATACTGTTACCATCTGAAAAGGTAATGGTTTCTATTACCCACCCTAGTCTACTTATGTTACTCTTCTATTCCAAAATTAATAACCTGGTATTACCATACTAAAATGTCCCTTTCAGTTCCTATTGAGCAGGGGTAGCCAACCTCGGTCCTCGTGAGCTACCAACAGTTCACATTTTCCAGACCACCTAGCAGGTGCTATATGATATTAAGGTTTGAATATTTTTGTGTGGTCCATTTTGATTTAAGTAATAATTATAAAATATGCTTAAATATTGCATTTTATCGTATTTCCAAGTCACCGTTCTGTATGTAAAAGAATGAGACTACTGGCAAACTTGCCAGAATTGCACCACAATCCATCTAACCGCAATGCAACTCACTCTCCAGGTGTTTATAATGTTAAACATACAAGGTGCCCAATGTAATACTCAGCACATTAAAAAGTTACCTAAAACCAGAATACATTGGGAAACAATAGATGGGCCTCAGGGCAGTGGGATTGATGAGATCTGACATAGTTGTCTTATTAGCTCACATATATGTCCTATTTCATCACATTCAAAGTCCGAAGAGACCAGTCCATAGGTCATTGCACTACAAAAACTCACTTTTGTCGTGTTTGATTTTTTTTTATTTTAAACAAACTTTTTTTCAAATATACAGTATTTGGTCTACGACTCTTCCTATGTACTGTAAGGTGCTGGACTTAATCCGTTTCTATTTATTGCAGTAATTGTGGAAGCTGACTTTGAAAATTGAGAGAAATGCTTAAAGTGACGTTAAAACATTTATGATGGGTTAATTGTTTATACTGACTTTGTCAGGGGTCAGGTATGAAATCCCGACAGTGGGGATGCCTGCTGTGAAAATGCTGACAGAGGCTGGGAATCTCTACAGGGGTCCGGTAAGTATGTCCCCCTTTCTCCCCCTAACCTAACTGTCCCTTCTTGCCCTCTATCTTAACCCTCCCCACCCTGCACCCTAACCTCCCCATTAGTGCCTAAACCTCCCCCTCCCCCCTTCAGTGGCAAATGCAGGATTTCTAGAGGGGGGGTTTCCAAATGCTTGATTTTAGAACGAGTGTGGCCAGTCCATGAAGAGGGTAGAATTATCACTTATCCAGCTTTAATATGCGTCATACAAAGTGTATTGTGTATCATAATTCCAGCATATACAGGACCAGTGATCACAATAAGCCATCAGATGTGTCAGTAGGCCATCCTACCTGAGCTGAATGTTTTTATTTTAAATGTGAGCACCATTCCAGGGCATGGGAGCAAGTTCGGGAGCCTGGAGGAGCAGCAGAAGAACCTAACACTGCCCTGTACATATATGTACATTTTGGGCTTTATAGCAGTGCATCCCTAATAGTGCATATTTTCCAGATTTCCTAGTTGGTGCACAGTTTATTTATTACTGTCTGATACATATTAAAAGGTCCACAGGTGGTGCTAATTATTTCATTTGTGATACTGAGAAGATCATACAACACTAGCAAAATTGTATTATATTACTACTTCTAGTATGGTCATGTGTGTGCTGGGGAGGGTTTTTTTAAGGCAGATGGAAACCCAACCCTGCGTTTGCCTATGCCCTTAGTGCCTAACCCTAACCCCCCCAGTGGTGCCTAACCCTACCTCCCCCCCAAAGCCTACCTCTAATCCCCCAGTGGTGCCTAACCCTAACCACCACCACCCCCCTTACAGATAACAGCTAAAAGCATATCGGCTTACTATCGATCTGTATGCCGTCTGTCTGGATTCCACGTCAGTCTGTGGGCTGGCATCGGGATTTAGCCGCCTATGTTAAATCCTGGGTCAGATTTGTTTGTTCTTTAGTAGTCTGAAAGGAGGATCCATGTCGTAAAAAGTACATTTCCTTCATCTTTAACCTATTTAATTGATGATAGAGGTCCTCTGCGGTATCCATAGTTTTATTTAATGTTAGATCATCCTTAAACAAAATAGCTGAAGCTTCCTGTTCTGTATAGCTTAGAGTCTCTCCAATAGCAGCATTGATGTGAGTAAAATACATAGTCACATTTATTGTAGCTGATGACTCCATGTTGATGAATCTGTGAAAGATAATTTTCACAAGCTCTGAAATCACTTATCCAGTGTAGATAGGCGAAGTGTGGAAAGGACAAAAATAAGCCTATAAATATCCAGGTGCCTCAATGATTTAGGACTACCATGGGATAGTCCAAACATAGAATGAGCAAAGTGGATTCGCACTCTGTAAACTTGGGTGCCCTCCTTAGGTTCAGCATACTAGGTCGAAACAGTGCTTACCTATATAGTGATTACCTATATAGTGATTACCTATGTAGGGTGTATTATGATCCATCTCACCTGGCCATAGAGGATGTGGCCTCCCCATTGCGATAGCACGAGCAGACGAGGTGTGATGAAGTCAAATGCTACCATAGCAACAAAGGATGCCCACTTTCCGTTGGGGTATTCTACACTACGGGAATCGCCCCAACAAACATATATATATATATTTTTTTTATAAGAGGGAATCTTGTCTTACAAACTCAGGGCCTGATTAATTAAGGATTGCAACTGCGATCGCTATTCGATTATGCACACAGTTTAATTGCGATTGTATGCTAATCATTGCGATCACAATCCAGTCTCGGTATAACATAAGGACGCCCACCTTTCTTTACTCACATCTGTAATACTTTGCGAAACTGCGAAACCATTGGTAACATCGTGTACCATCGGAGCCTTGAGCACACTTGCACAAGGTCAGACCTCACTCAGAAATTGCTAACCCCTTCGCACACAGTGAGTACACAGGCTGCGTATGCCATCGCAGTTGGTAAGTTATGCATGCCCCTGAAATGGCGTCCAAATGCCACGGCACAGCTGCATTTCACCGACCACCCCCCATCACCACCCCCAAACTGTACTTCCTGTCAATCACTCTGTGATGGGTCTGCGTAGCTGCGGTGATCGCTGTGGCGTCTTCGCACACTGCGATGCATGCTCCGAACACAACAATCGGCTGATTGCGTGCGTAATCGCAGTTGCTGAATCAGGCCCTCAGTCCCTGCATTGAACAAATCCATCTGATGGTAACAAACTATGGCCCTGATTCAGAGCCGGTTGCTATTTGCGCTCGCTCGTCCAGAAAATAGGGGTGGCTATTCAAATTAAACGTTCGCTGTTTGCGGCCTGTTCACGCCTCTAGGTGTGAACGAGCGAGCAAAACTTGCGGTCGGTTTTTGGGAAACTACGCCCCCTGGCCGCTCGCATCCGACGTCATGTCCGCTATTTATTAGATTAATCGAGTACATCGAACAGGGTATGAGCTGCTCGCTATTCTTATGGTTGGTTTTTGCTACCACAATTTTGCGAGCAGTTCTGGCTAAAAAAAACAAAGTGACGTGGTCAATGACGCTGCTGTTTTAAATATGCACACCCATAAAACGCCCGTTTTGACCTTTAAGCACGCTTGCATTCTGATTTCCACTCCCCGTTTTCAAGCACCTTCCCCTGTTACCACCCACATACGCCTCATCCTGTCACTCAAATTAGCAGGCACTCGCTATTTTGCGAGCACATGAATTTCGGCCGCACTGACTGCTTCGCGCATGCGTATAATGATCCGTACGCATGCGCAGTTTGGCAAACATCGCTCGGAGCGAACGAGCTGCTGCTTACGAGTGGCTCTGAATGAGGGCCTATATTGCTACTTTAATTTCTTCAAAATGGCGACCAACCTGTCACTGACATTGGAGATATTAACAATGAAATATTTATGGTAAAAAAGTCAAAACACTTAAATTAAAGTGAGACGCTAGGTACATACAGTATTTTGTATGCAGGTTAATGTGATCTTTCTACTGATTTCATAAAGGGGACTATTAGAGACAAGACTTTTTTTATTTCACCTCTGACTTAGAGTAAGACCAGTGACGTCACGTGCGTTGGTATGTCCCCTGGTGGTGGTACAGGATCCTTCATCTGGTACTAGAGAGAGAAAGGCAACGTGCCAGGATCTTGTGTTTGCTTGTTTCCATGTAGTCTATATAAAGGAAATTGTGAATTTACCATCAAGATTCGAATATTAGATGCGATATTGTGTGTAATATTCTGAGATGTGGAAAATTAGGATGGATAATGTTGTAGAAAATACTGTGTTTTTGGGAATTTGGCCTCAAGATTTAAAGCAGTAATTTTTTTTTTTGCCAAAATCACGTTGGTGTTACCTTTAAAACAATTAAATAATTAAATGTGGCTGCTAAATCACTGAAATATCAGCACTTCCTGATACCCAAATGGTTTTACATTTGGTCCTTTGTCTCATAGGGGTAAATGTAATAGTCTGCGCAATGCAGGCATCAGCGAGTTCCCGGTGAGTCGGCCCAATGTTTTAAAGGGGCAATCACTTAAAAGGCAAAATCAACCTGGTTTAACCCTTTAAATAATTGCCCTTTTAAAACATTGGGCAGACTCACCGTGAATTTGTAGATGCCTACATTGCACAAACTATAACATTAACCCCATAGTCACTATTAGTAAAGGTGGGTACACACCTAAGTGATATATATGCAGATGACGGTGTTGCATACACACTGAACAACCATCATCTGCATGCTGCAGCAGGTCCTGGCGGCCAGGGGCGTGTCTTGGTGGGCGGTGGGCGTGTCGCTGGTACACAATGGCCGACGTGCAGCAGATGTATTGGCCGATCAATTGGTCGGCCAATATATCTGTCAATGTGTACCCAGAATTAGTTGTGTGCAGGGAGATTAAAGTACAAGAGTGTCTCAAATGTTTTAATAAACTATTTCTCTTCCAACTGTAAAGTTTACATAGTTTACATAAATCATCCCACATTTTTTCTATAAATTGCTTTACACTTAGCTAAGCCTATACTGCCATCTAGTGACGCCATTTATTATTTACTTAGTATTTGGAATTATAATTTAAGGGCAGGAAGGACAGATAATCAGAAGAGGACCCAGCTGATGCTGCACACTGTGGCCCGCTGAGCAACTGAAGTTCACTCGCTATGGGGCTCACAACAAAACGGGGCAGCTGTCTATGGTGAGTGACAGATCGCTCCGTTTAGTGGGTGGGTAGGAGGGGTGGCTGGACAAACACAGGCGTTCCCTTAGGAATGCCTGGCATTTGTTGGGCGGGCATACTGACATCACTACTGATGTCAGAAGTGGACTTCCTGCTGTATTAGAGCAGAGAGACCACTCGGCCTTGCGGCAGTCTAGACCCTGCCGCAGGGTCTAGTTGCAAGGCCGATGGTCGCGATAATCGCATTGGTATCCTGGCCACTCGCATAAGCTGTGGGTGGTCTCCCACAGCTTTGCGAGTGGCCGGAGAAAAAAAAAATGCCCACAGACCCAGCGAGCGACCAGCGGCTGCGAGTGGGTCTGAATCAGGGCATCTGTGTGTGAGTGGAACTTGGGGCCTGATTCAGACCCGCTCTCAAGCACATATTGCTCGCAAGCAGGTTGATGGTGGGCACTGTGCACGTGCGGCGCGCAAGTCGAGGAGAGAGAGAGAAATTCTCTCACTCTGGCACTCACTACAAAAGGGGTGGCTGTCCATGTTGATCGACAGCTCACCCCGTTTTGTAGGCGGGGAGGGGGGGCGGCTACTCAAACTGAGGCGTTCCCGAAGGAAGGCCTGCCATTTGTGGGAGGCACCACTGACATCACTAGTGATGTCAGTGGAGAGCTTCCTGCTCTGTTAGAGCAGGAAGCTCTCTGGGGCTTGCAACGGACGAGACCCTACCACAAGGGTCTCGTCTCAAGCCCCGATGGTCGCGATGGTCGCGACCATCACCTGGCCACCTGCAAAAGCTGTGGGTGGTCACCCACAGCTTAGCGAGTGGTCGGGAGGCTGCAAGAAAAAAAAAAAAAAAAAACGCCCTGAGTCAGAGCAAGCGCTCTTAAAGAGCGTCGGGCTCTGAATCAGGCCCTTGGCCCATTATAATGCAGATGGGTTGTGTGTGCATCACATACTGCTGTGGACAGAACTGTGTTTTGGACATTAATAGGACCTTATATCAATGAGTATGATCATGTTGTATTACTGTGTGGAGTAGGCAATTCCCACTGTGGGAAATAGTCGCTATTGTGGATACAACTATTGTGCCTATCAGTGAATAGTATCTCTAAAGCCTGATATGTTACTTATAGGATGCATTTCACATTTGTAATGATTTTGTAAGGTGTGTTAAGAATGCAGCGGGAGACATCCCCCTCCCACTGGAATGTACAGGCAGCCAGGTGACTGTGTCTTCTGGGTTACTTACAGGAAGGCCCAAAACTGATACCACACATAGCCCCCCTCTCTAAGCTAAAGACAGGAAGCTGTAATCAGCTGGAAGGCCTCTGACATCACAAATGACAAGAGGGGTTAACAGGGACTCCTTCTACAGCCCCAGGGGAGCCAGCCCTCTTATCAATATCATTACGTTGCTTTGTAGTAGTATGCCCTGTGCCAAACGGACCAGCACCAGAAAGCCACAGGGGGGAGTGGAGATAGACAGACCCACTAACTGCTCTGTAGCCAGCTCCTGCATTCAAACCACCCAATAGCAGGGCTCAGGGGTGTCACCTCATGGCATACATGCCTACCCTCCCGATTTTTCGGGCAACCCCCCGCACCCCCGGAAGGGTAGGCATTTCTCCTGCATTCTGCCCACTTCCTAGTGAAGTGGGCAGAATGAGGAGAATACCCGCGGTGATCGCGGGTCTCCGTGAAGGGGGTGGGGCTTAAGATGTGATTCTGCATGAATCACAGCATTTGGCTCCGCCCCCTATGTAAATTTGACCCAATCGCGGCAGTTTTGACGCGAGGGGCGTGGCTTAATGACGCAAATCATTAGGCCCCGCCCCCATCGGCCCCCTGCTGCTTCTCTTACCCGGGCTTCTCCCGGGAAGAGATTTGTAAAGGTAGGTAAGTATGCCTCATGGTGGGAAAATTAGAGGTTTCAAAACAGCAATCGGAGGGTTTTGGAGAGAGAGAGAGATCTGAGTTCTGAGTTGAGTGGAGTTCCTAGTCTGTGGCAGGACACAGGCAGGGCTGGGCATTGGAGTCGGGAGGTCCTGCCAGCCTGCCGTCCACAGACCTGGCTATACGGAGAAGGTCTGGCAAAAGATACGCAGCCAACGCATATGCTCCCACAGGTGTGTGGCTGGTGTGCTAGCTGGAGCTAGGTGACTGACCAGAATGCCCTGCTCTTGGTGAGCAGGGGATGATCAAACCCTGTATCCTCACAAATGGCTAATACTATACCATCAAGAGGGGATGTAGTCAGCATCCCAGTGTGTGAGATGCAGATGGTCAAATCCTGACAGCGTCGGGATCCTGGCACCAGAATCCCGACCACTGGTATCCTAAAGGTAAGTATCTGGCATTAGGGGAAGCTAGGGTTAGGTAGCAAGGTTAGCATTAGGCATTAGGGGGAGGGTTAGAGTTAGGCACTAGAGGGTAGGGTTAGGCTTAGGGTACGGGAAGGGGGAGGATAGGTTTAGGTACTAGGGGGAGGTTAAGTTTGGAACTGGGAAGGGAGTGTTAGGTTTAGGGTGCAGGGAGGGTGAGGTTAGGTTGGGATGCAATCGGGAAGCCGGCTGACGTAAGCCAGACAGCCAGATCCCGACTCCATTATCTCGGCGAGGGTTAAATGACAGGCATCTAAGTCTAGACGCCTGTCATTTTTCCGACGCCGGGAGACCGGCGCCCGGCATCCCGATCGAAGGGTTGCCAGGCGCCACCAGCGGATAGCCGCGGGGGGGAGGGTTAGGTTTAGGGCTCCTGGGGGGGACTTAGGGTTAGGCATCCCCCTGGGAGGGATAGGGTTAGGCCAGGGGGAGGGAGGGTTAGGATTAGGCACCCCCAGGGGGAGGTTAGAGTTAGGCATCCCCCTGGGGGACTTAGGTTTAGGCAGCGGGGAAGTGGGGTTAGGGTTAGGCACATAGAGGGGGGATTAGGGTTAGGCACAGGGGGGAGAGGTTTGGGTTAGGCACCCCTAAGGAGGGCTAGGGTTAGGGGGGTTAGGTTAGTTGATACTTACCTTAGCATGATGGGGATTTCCAGCACTGTCGGGTTTCCGCTGCCAGGCTCTGCTGTTTTGTCGGGCTGCCGCTGCTGGGATTCGAACTCCCGGCCATGTGGCCGCCGGGATATCATACCGATTACGGTTAGGTTTAGGCAGTATGGGGGGAGGTTAGGGTTAGGCACCAGGGAGGGAGGGTTAGGGCTAAGGACAAGGCTTAGCCTTACCTGCTTATATTATGGGTGTCAGGATTCTGACTGTCAGGAATGCTGCTGTTGGTATTCTTACCAGCGGCATCCCGACCGCCGGGATGTCATACCCAACCCCATCAAGAGATGACATTAGTTATTGTGAGACAAGCTCCAAAAAGCTGCAGAATGGAGTAATCTAAGTGTCTAACACATTTCTTACAGAAATAGGAAGGAGGTTTTTGTACAGCTCTGTATCACTGTGTGACTTTCTATAACCCAGGTTATAGTAATAACCCAACTGACAGAAATACTCTGCCTCATCTTCTGCACTCACTCCACTAATTGTTAGTTTGAATGAAGTTCCAGATCCGGATCCATTGAACCTGTCTGGGACTCCTGTATATCGGCTGCTTGCATCATGGATAAGAAGCTTTGGAGGTTGTCCTGATTTCTGTTGATGCCAGGCTAAAGCGCTGCCTATACCAGTACTGGCTGTACATGAGATGGTGACTGTACCTCCTGGTGACACAGAGATATAACCTGGGGTCTGAGTCATCACAATCTCCCCACAGGACCCTGAGGATTAGAGGAGACACAGTCATTACTGATACATGTCTGTATATAGTCATATAAATCCTGCTCTGATTATTTATGTTACATGTATAGATTCCCCTACACAGCACCATGTAATGTCCCCAATCTCTCACCCTGAATATAAATGACTATCACAGCCAGCAGGTAACTGTGAGACACCATCTTGCTGTATCTGGGCTGTCAGATAGACACTATAAGATGTCTCCTGTACAATGAGATATATATAGAGAGTGACAGGTGAGATGTGACAGGAAATACCCCAGAGACTGTGTATGGAAATAACAGGGAAATAAGCTACTTATGTACATGTCATCCTGTCACCTTATATAAAACTCCCTGTACATATGACAAACAACTTAACATTAAGCAAATAACAACACAGACTAATTTATAGCATGTACAGTATGTCATAATTTATTAATAAAAGTTAAACCTAAGCTGGATACACCCTGAGACGACGTCGTTATGTGTATGTGCAGTGTGTATGTGCAGTGTGTATGTGCAGTGTGTATGTGCAGTGTGTATGTGCAGTGTGTATGTGCAGTGTGTATGTGCAGTGTGTATGTGCAGTGTGTATGTGCAGTGTGTATGTGCAGTGTGTATGTGCAGTGTGTATGTGCAGTGTGTATGTGCAGTACGCTCACTCCCGCAGTCACATGCAATGTTGGCAGATTTCATATCCTGCACATCAATCTGACAATATTGCTTGTGGTTTAATGCATGTTAATGAAGGACAGAACGAGGGATCATTACGTTGTTCATTACATCATTTTAATGTGTCCCCAGGATGCTATAGTATTGGCTCGGGATATAGGATCCAGAGCCGATGTAAGGGGCCTGATACAGAGGAGGATGCGATGCCGATGTTCACATAGTTGAGCGATTTTTTGCAGTGGTCAGATGGAGAACCTGTATCTGCCATAGGGCTGGTTCAAGTTTCGATGGTCCAACAGATGGTGGTATCTAAAGAAGCACCGTGACCATCGCCATAGGTTACGGCAAGTCATCAATGCCCCATGTCATGACTTTACATATTTTGTGTGCTCTGGATAAAGTATGTGTATTATTATAATTTTATATTTCAGAAATGGCTGTTTGCTAGGAATGGGTACAGTATGTCAAAGCTGGATTGCATAAGCTAATCAGAACAAATGGCTAAGTGACACCTGGCCTGTACAGACAAAGCTGCCTGAATGTAACGTTTGCTCTCACCCTAGGGGGGCCATGATGCAAGTCCAGTACACAGCCACACTGGCTGCTAGAAGGGTCATTTGTAACACCTCATGCTAGCACTTTTCCTATAATAAAATACCTTCAAGGTCCAGGGAGTTATATGAGTGTCAGGTACTGTAGTTGTGCTAATTTGCATCTACACAGACCCTGGGAGAACAAAGGACAGTATTTTGGGGGGAAAGAAGGTCATGGGACTATAAGGCCCATCAGCCCACACTGCTAGTTGTTCACTCTCAGGGAGTAGCTGGAAGCTAAGGGTACTACCCATCGTGATGCCTGGTGGACTCCATCCATCCAGATTCTCTAAGATCTCAGCGTAAGACACCTTAGGATTCTGATTCTTTATACCATTCTTTTTTACTTTAAATCATTGTGTGTTTTTACATATGAATGTCTTGTTTATTTATTTATTTATTTACCTATTTTTCTTGTAATTTAACCCTGGAGATATTTCTCAATAAATCCTAATACTTTATCAGCGTTATCTCTGTGCTCTAATGAATTCACGTGCCTGGTGAGGCCCATGCTATATTTGTGTAATAACTGTGAGTTTAAGTGAAATTTAAGTGTCTGGCAAATGTTACAGTGCTATTTTAATACTCTTTATGGTGGCAGCTTAGGTAAATCCCACGTCACAACCACCCAGCTACGTCAGGTTGGTGTATCTGAGCGTAGGCTGGGCATGGTGTTGTGACAAGCATCAATAGGTACAGTATTACTGCATAATCAGATGCTGGCAGTGGACACCTCTGTCCTTACACACTCAGCCACACGGATGTGCACCAGGGATGGAGTTTGTAGCTGCATTTACATAAATCACAGATGGATGATCACCAGTAGATGCTGCTGCAGCTGATTCTGCGCTCGCCTCTAACATCATTGGCTCCTAGGAAGATAATGGTTTGGGGTCCGAAACCTGATCTATTCATGCAATGATAACTTTTATAGACACTGGAGCTGAACGCAAATTAAAAACAGACCCCGCCCAATACATAAATAAAACACATTACAAAGGTCCCATTAGCTTCTCCATCCATAGAAGCAGCAGCAATGCTAAAACCATACAGATCTGTATCAGGTCCTTAGGGCCTGATTCAGAGCCACTCGTAAGCGGCAGCTCGTTCGCTCAGAGCAATGTTTGCCCAACTGCGCATGCGTACGGATCGTTATACGCATGCGCGAACCAGTCAGTGCGGCCGATATTCATGTGCTCGCAAAATAGCGAATGCCTGCTAATTTGAGTGACAGAATGAGGCGTATGTGGGTGGTAACAGGGGAAGGTGCTTGAAAACGGGGAGTGGAAATCAGAACGCAGGCGTGCTTAAAGGTCAAAACGGGCGTTTTAAGGGAGTGCATAATTAATCCAGCAGCGTCATTGACCACGTCACTTGGTTTTTTCAAACTCAGAACTGCTCGCAAAATAGTGGTTGAAAAAACCAACCACAAGAATAGCGAGCAGTTCAGACGCTGTTCGATGTACTCGATTAATCTAATAAATAGCGGACATGACGTATGGTGCGAGCGGCCAGGAGGCGTATTTTTCAAATTTACGTTCGCATGTTTTACTCGCTCGTTCAGACTTAGAGGCGTGAACAGACCGCAAAGTGCGAACGGTTCATTTGAATAGCCACCCCTTTTTAGAAAACGAACGACCGCAAATAGCGAGCGGCTCTGAATGAGGGCCTTAGATTGTTACGTCATAGGTACATACTTACATACGTGTAACATCATAGGTAGATACTTACATACATGTAACATCATAGGTACATACTTACATAAATGTCACGTCATAGGTACATACCTATATAGGTGTAACATCATAGGTACATACCTATATAGGTGTAACATCATAGGTACATACTTACAGAGGTGTAACATCATAGGTACATACTTACATAGGTGTAATATCATAGGTACATACTTACATAGGTGTAATGTCATAGGTACATACTTACAAAGTGTAATGTCATAGGTACATAGTTACATACGTGTAACGTCATAGGTGCATACTTACATAGGTGTAACATCATAGGTACATACTTACATAGGTGTAATGTCATAGGTACATACTTACAAAGTGTAATGTCATAGGTACATAGTTACATACGTGTAACGTCATAGGTGCATACTTACATAAGTGTAACGTCACAGGTACATACCTATATAGGTGTAACATCATAGGTACATACTTACTGTACATAGGTGTAACATCATAGGTACATACTTACATAGGTGTAACGTCATAGGTACATACCTACATAGGTGTAACATCATAGGGACATACTTATATCCGTGTAACATCATAGGAACATACTTACATAGGTGTAACATCATAGGTACATACTTTCATAGGTGTAACATCACAGGTATATACTTATGTACGTTTAATATCATATGTACATACTTACATTTGTGTAACATCATAGGTACATACTTATATACATGTAACATCATACTAGGGATGAGCGGTTTGGATTCTGTGGAATCCAAACCGCTCCTAACAATGGGGATCCGAGTCCACCCGAGCCACGGCTCAGGTGTTCCCGTCTGGCTCAGATCCCACTGTGAGGCCGAACATCATCCTCCTGACGTCGGATTCTCACGAGAGTTCGCCTCTACATAAGGTGCCGACACCGGGACTCAGCGTCATTTCACTCCCACGCTCCGCACACTGCGCACTGCTCTGCTGCTACTCACTGGCTGTCTACAGGGACAAGTGGCTGTGCTGGCAAAGTGACTGTGTAAGGGGGCACACTGATGTATGCTGCGCTATACTCTGCTGATTAAAGTGTTGAGACTCACAAGTGGCTGTATGTACAAAAAAGAAAGTTTAAAAAAAAACTTTCAAGAAAGTTAAAAGTTTAAAAAGAAAAAAATATATATATATTTTTTGATGCTGTACCCCACTGTGTATACAGGCACTGTGACTCCTTGGGCCTTAGCCCTCTGTGTATAAAAGTACAGTGACTCCTTGGGCAGTAGCCCTCTGTGTATAAAAGTACCGAAACTCCTTGGGCCTTAGTCCTCTGTGTATACAAGAACCGTGACTCCTTGGGCCTTTGCCCTCTGTGTATATAAGCACGGTGACTTCTAGGGTCCTAGCCCTCTGTGTATACAAGCACAGTGACTCCTTTGGCCTTAGCCCTCTGTGTATACAAGCACAGTGACTTGTTGGGTCTTAGGGGGTCATTCAGACCCGCTCGCGAGTGGCAGTACGCTCGCAAGCAGGTCGATGTTCCCCACTGCTCATGCGCATGACGGAGGGAGCTCCGTCGTGCGCATGCGCGAGACCTGACGAGCGACGGGCTTTCCATCACTCCGGGTCTCGCACCAAAGGGGGCGTGCTGTCGATGTTGATTGACAGCACGCCCTCTTTGGTGGGCGTGCCTGCCAGACGGAGGCGTTCCCATGGGAATGCCTACCGTCTGTGAAGCCGGCCCCACTGACAGTACTAGTGATGTCAGTGGGAGTGATTTTGGCTCTGATAGAGCCAAAATCACTCCAGGGCTTGCGGCAGGGAGACCCTACTGCAGGGTCTCCGTCGCAAGTCCGATGGTCGCGATGGTTAAGACCATCGCGACCATCTTTTTGGCCACTTGCATATGCTGTGGGTGGTGACCCACAGCTGTACGAGCGGCCAGGAGGCCTCTCCATTTTCATGGAGGAGGGCCCTGATTCAGAGCGAGCGCTCTGGTCAGAGCTTTCAGCTCTGAATAAGGCCCTTAGCCCTCTGTGTATACAAGCACCATAACTCCTTGGGCCTCAGCCCTCTGTGTATAAAAGCACCATGACTCCTTGGACCTTAGCCCTCTGTGTATACAAGCACAGTAACTCCTTGGGCCTTAGACCTCTGTGTATACAAGCACAGTGACTTCTTGGGTCTTAGCGCTCTGTTTATACAAGCACCGTAACTCCTTGGGCCTTATCCCTATGTGTAATCAAGCACCGTGACTCCTTGGGCCTTAGTCCTCTGTGTATACAAGCAAATTACTTCTTGGGTCTTACCCTCTGTGTATCAAAGCACATGACTTCTTGGGTCTTACCCTCTGTGTATACAAGCACCATAACTCCTTGGGCCTCAGCCCTCTGTGCATACAAGCACTGTGACTCCTTGGGCCTTAACCCTCTGTGTATAAAAGCACCATGACTCCTTGGGCTATAGCCCTCTGTGTGTATATGCACTGCGACTTCTTGTGCAATAGCCCTCTGTGTGTATAAGCACCATGACTAATTGGACAGTAGCCCTCTGTATGTACAAACACCATGACTCCTTTGGCCTTAGTCCTCTGAGTATACAAGCACGGTAAATCTTTGGGAAATAGCCCTCTGTGAATAAAAGCACCGTGACTCCTTGGGGCTTAGCCCTCTGTGTGTCCATAACACACAAGTACTGTGACTCAGTAGTGAGTGGCAGTGAGTGGCAATGTGTCATAGATGTGCTTTAAACTGCGGTATCTGTGCTGCTGCTCCGTCACTTACTAACCAACCAGCTCACTGCAGCCTTTGGCCAATAATGGTGAAAACAATATTGTGAGCTGTGAGGTGGACTAAATTGACTGTAAATTACTGGAAATTAATGTTATTGAGGTTAATAATACTCTAGGAACAAGCCCAAATTATGTGATTTTAGCTTTTTTTCCAACTTTTGTAAAATATATCCAAATCCAAAACCAGTCATGGCATACTTATATATGTGTAACATGATAGGTACAAACTTACATATGGGTAACATCATAGGTACACACTTAAGTGTAATGTCATATATATATATACTTATGTAAGTATAATGTCATATGTACATACTTACGTAAGTGTAACATCATAGGTATATACTTACATAATTGTAATGTCAGGCACATACCTACAAAAGTATAATGACATAGGTACATACTTACATCGGTGTAACGTCATAGGTACATATTTACATAGGTGTAACATCATAGGTACATACAGTACTTACATAGGTGTAATGTCATAGGTACATACTTACATAGGTCTCACGTCCTATGTACATACTTACATAGGTGTAACGTCATAGGTACATACCTACATAGGTGTAACATCATAGGTACATACTTATATACGTGTAACATCATAGGTACATACTTACATAGGTGTAACATCATATGTACATACCTACATAGGTGTACTGTCATAGGTACATACTTACATAGGTGTAACATCATAGTTACATACTTACATAAGTGCGACATCATAGGTACATACCTACATAGGTGTAACATCATAGGTACATACTTATTTAAGTGTAATGTCTTAGCTACATACTTGCATAGGTGTAACATCATATGTACATACTTACAGTACATAGGTGTAATGTCATTGGTACAGTATTACATACATGTAATGTCAGGTACATCTACTATATAAGAGCGAAAATTTGTCCTTCTGTCTTTTTATACAAATCCACTGTTTACAAGCCACGATCGTGACATTTTACATACAAGCGTATTAAAACATGGCGGAGGCAACGCAAAAAAATGTAAATCGAAATTAATTACTGTTAATTTTGAATTAATGAAAAACCACAATTTTTGCATAGCATTCGCCCTCTACAGGTCAGGTACGGATTTACAAATAGATTTAGCTTATCCACTATTTTTTCTTTTCTATCTTCTCTACTATATCAAAGCAAAAATTTGTCCATCTGTACTTCTGTATTTCTATACAAATCCACAGTTTACAAGCAAAGATTGTGACATTTTACATATGAGCGTATTAAAACACGACCGAGGCAACTAAAAAAAAATTAAATTGAAATGAATTACTGACAATTTTGTGTAACATAAGTGTAACATCATAGGTTCATACTTACATATGTGTTTCATCATAGGTACATACTTACATAGGTGTAACATCATAGGTACATACTTACATAAGTGTAATGTCATATGTGTAGTGACTATGCTGATATTGCTGTATATAAAGTCTGGTGTTTATTTTCTTAAATGTCAACAAGTGGATTATGTAAGTATGACTGGATTCTCTATCACATGCCATAAGAGAGCTATGGTCACCGGGACTCATGAGAACACACAGGGCCTGTCAGAGATGGTGGTAATGCAGCTATGGGGGACGCCGCTCTAGAATGGTTAAGCGAATATGCAAATTCTAATCTCAGCTTTCCTTATTTCTGAGATGGTGCTATGGAGTCAACGAGTGGTAAGATGCCGACTTCCAGGCTACGTGGTTTATGCATTTGCGGTGGAGATTGTAAAATTCCAAAATCAACACATTAGTCACAACATGGACTTTTCTGGTAGCCTAGGTGGCAGCATTCCCAGACACAGGACATTAAACTGCCCATTTTTGTGATTTTAAGTCACCTCCCAATATTCCACCCTGAAATGCTGAGAGATTGCAAACCCCTAGGTCTCAGGTGTTAGCGATTCCATATGCAATTTCAAACCTCATTACTCACATTGGTTTGAGGGTACGCAGTTTTGTTTTTGAGACTTTTTGCACATGCACAGTATTTATGCTCAGCTGCGTAATTATCGGCACTGCGTCCATCTCAGAGTCAGTCCTACAGTCCCCTACAGACACCCAGAGAAGCTGCATCATCCACTATGCAAAGACTTTGTGGGATTGTATAGTGGTTACCAATGATGAGACAGATGTGATGGACCCCCTGCTGACAGAAAAGACCCCCATGGATTAGCTCTGTGGGGGTGATTCAATTGTTTGTTCGGTGGTTATTTATTTTTTTAATCACCTGACGGTGCAATTTAATTGTTGCTCCATCTGAATGCGATAGCCTCCAGTGCCGACATTGCTGCTCGCACCCTCAGGAGGGTGTGGGGAAAAATCTGCAAGAAACCCATGGTTAGGGTGCCGTAACCAGGACTATAGATGGTTTTAGCCATTCTACATAGCTAAACGTGGTCTAGTAAGGTGTGAAGAGGGTTATAATTAATGAGTGCCCAAAACAATAGAATTGCAAAACTGGGCACTCATTAATTATCGCCACCCATGCAACAATTGAATAGCCCCCTGAGATGGGACATAAAAATTATTTATGGTCAAGTATCTGGATTCCCTTTGTTACGTCCCAACTTTTGTCAGACTTCCTGCCTTCTGCCATCCAAGAACTGACTAGCTGCCCTCTGATAGGCAGGTACCCAATCCAGTGGGAGGTTTTGTATAGGTTTGGCTCTATTGTAGCAACACCAACTATGGAAACCATACTGGGCTTTGAAGAATGAGCCTAGTCATCTGGTCACATTTCTACCTTCTATATCTGAAAGGCTGACAGGTAGTTACTATTCCTGTTGAACTGGTCTAAGGTGGTACCTGTGAGGATATATACCAATCTCATACCTTCCAACATTTTCCATGGCAGGTGGTGCATATAACATGTTGACAGACCACTTGTTACATGGATGTGGCTAGCACCTCTTATGTACTGGATCATCCCTATGCAATTCCTGTCTATTTGAATGCCGCATGCACCTTCCATTGTGAGCAGTACTTTACACTTCCACATAATATAATCAGAATTGTCCCTGGGCATAGGCCATATAGGCACCCTGCAGGCTCGTATACCACCCCATGTCACAAAGCACACATTGACAGGAAGAACCACCAGCAGACATGATGTCTACTGTTACAGTCAGCGTTTTTTTCTTTCTACTGGCAGCTCCCCCATGTGTCTCTCCACCACATCTGTGCCAGTGAGGAGACCGACAGAGGATCTATCTGCAGACCATGTGACTTCTCCCTGCAGTGTGACCATGTCAGCAAGAGGCCACCAGTGAGGAGATGGGGCATCATTCTGTGACATAATTATGTGAATTGGGACAGTAATGTGTAGCATAATAATGTGAACCTATTGATATGACCTATATGTGTAGGGGTTGGGTATAGGATGCTGTTGGGATTTTGAACATATCCCAGGTGTAGAACCTGGGTGGTTGCCGTAGGCAGGGCTAGACTTCTAGGCAAAACTTCTGTATGAGTAGTAAGGCCCCTGTAGTGCTCCCAGTAGTAAGGCTCCTGTAGTGCCCGCATACCATGCCCCCAGTAGTAAGGCCCCTGTAGTGCCCACAGTAGTACCACCAATAGTAAGGCCCCCGTAGTGCCCCCAATAGTGCAGCCCCTGTAATGCCCCCTGTAGTGCCCCCAGCAGTGCGGCCCCTGTAATGCCCCCAGTAGTAAGCCCCCCCGCACACACGCATACACACACACATTAAAAAAAAACAACACTTACCTTAAACCCCGCTCCAGTGCCTGCTGCCGTCCGTCCCCGGTCCTCGCTCCTCAGAACTATGGGAGTGACATCATGACATCACTCCCATAGTGCACTGCGGGACCCAGAAGATGGAGCTCAGGAGTGAGCTCCGTCCTCCGGCTGCCGCTGGTGCCATGGGGGGTTGGTAAGGAGCCGGGTGCCTGCTGCCGCAATCTCAACGGGCACCCGGAAAATGTGGGGGGGGAGGTTGGAGGGCCGGGCGTCCTCTAGTGGCTTAGGAAGTTCCCTAAGCTTGCCTAGTGGAAGTGCCGGCCCTGGCCATAGGTGTACAAAAGGGATGGGGAATTGGGAAAGGGGAATGCAGCACAGGACAGTAATAAGTCTGATCTCAAATTGATATGTTATTATATAAAAAATACACTAATTATGAAGACAGTCCCAAGATCATGTACATTAACAAAGGTGCTCCCAAAGAGTTAAGTATCCATCAACAAAAAGGAGAAGAGAAGAGAAGATATAGTAACTCCCATGGGTGGGACACACTTTGTCACAAAAATATAAAAAATTTACTTTTATTATTGAATAAGTAAAATTGAAAATAAGATGGACAAAAGGTACATAAGGAAAAAATGTATGTTTATACAAAAATATGTTAAACTAATAATTCATAATATATGCCACGTCCTTGAAAGAGGAGAATACAAAATTAGCATATCTCATAGATCCATACTAAGTGATAAACAGTGTCCATTGAATAGATCCATAACCTGTGGAATAAACAATTCAGTTTTGTTGCCCAGCAATGACACCGTATGATTCTAAATAAATATCTTCACACACTCTATAATAATAATATTAGCAATACAACGTATCTGAAAAATTCACAATAATTAGCAGCAATGAATATGAAAGTGCCCATGCAAATCAATACATATATTTAAACAACATTATTGCTACAAAGGACAAGAAAAATTGCTAATCTACAAATAAATAATTGATTTCATCATAAAGTGAAGATTCCAAAGTGCTGAGTGCAAAAACTTAAATCAATAAACTGGAGAGTGCATCTGCTATAAATTCACGGATATCACAAGAAACAGGTTATCTTAATAGATATCTAATGGATCTAATGGTGTAGTATCTTATGCTAATAAAAAAAATATAAATTAAGGCAAAAATACAAACAAATATAGACATAATGTCATCAATTCATAAATATATGAATATAATTCAATGCAACCGCACCATGGTCCTCATATTTCTTTAATGAGCGATCTATAATAAATTGAGGTGTCCCTCAGTATGCAGTAATCTCAATTATTGTTCTCCCAATAGAGAGTACTAAAGATAAATAAATAATGCCTGTGTACTTAACAGAACAGGGATCTGCTTTTGCCAGTCTTACTAATGTATTGGACTGGGAATGAGAGTTCCTGCCCCATAGCATAGTGAAGAAACAACAGGAACTTTCTCTGCTGTCAGTGCGGGCAGTGTACTGTTACTGCAACATTGCAGGGCGAAGGTAAATAGGCGGAAGCTGATTACATTCTAGTGAGGAGAGAAAGAAATAGATACCAGTTGGCACAAAGTGGGGACAAGATATACTGCCAGGACTGAAGTCCATCATGCATGAAGTCCCTGTGCGCTCCATTATACTCCAAATACTCCATTATAGAAGTGGCCTGGAGTATTTGTAAACCACATTGACCCCTGACCTGGAATGATTTGTGGCAGAGAGTATATAAGATTGAGTCTTTTGGATCACTGTCACACTGCCTTCAGTAAGGGAGAAGGTACTCCCGTATTGCGTTGGTGAAGCGTGACAGGATCATCATTAAGTGGATGTTTGCCAAAGTGACCCCTTAATAAGGATCTCTAGAAGAGGTCATCCTGAGGCCTCCACCTTTATTACTATGGGCCCTTATAAGAGGGCCTCCTTTAAAAAGCCTCCAGGCGAAACATGCGTCGGGCCACATATCCACAGGAGTCTCTGGGGGTCATTCAGACCCGATTGCAAGCACCGATGTGCTTGCAACCAGGTTGATGGGTAGCCCTGTGCATGTGCAGCAGCTACACTGCATGTGTGCAAGCCCTGGAGCGAGAGAGAAACTCTCTCGCTCCGGAACTCGCTACAAAAGGGGCGGCTGTCGATGTTGATCAACAGCTCACCCCTTTTTGTAGGCGGGCCGGGGTGGTGGTTTCCAAAATGGAGGCGTTCCTTAAGGAGCGCCAACTGTTTTGTGGGTGGCCGCACTGACATCATCAGTGATGTCAGTGGGGAGCTTCCTGCTCCATCAGAGCAGAAAGCTCCCTGGGACTTGCGAGTGCCCAGACCCAGCCTTAGGGTCTGGTCGCAAGCCCTGATGGTCGCGATGGTGATCACCATCACGACCATCACCCTGGTCGTTAGCTAAGCTGTGTGTGGTAACCCACAGCTTAGCATGCGACCAGGAGGCCGCACCAAAAAACAAGAAGTGCCCGCTCTCATTCAGAGAGAGCAATTGCTTCTTGCGACTGCCTCTGAATGAGGTCCTCTGTCTGCACAGGTTCTTCATGCATCATGCTCTTCAGTCCAGGCAGTACATTAAATTGATGACATTATGTCTATATTTGTTTGTATTTTCGCCTTAATTTAATTTTTTTATTAGCATAAGATACTACACCATAAAATCCATTAGATATCTATTAAGATAACCTTTCTGGAGATATCCGTGAATTTATAGCAGATGTGCTCTCCAGTTTATTGATTTATGTTATTGCACTCAGCACTTTGGAATCAGCACTTTATGATGAAATCAATTATTTATTTGTAGATTATTATTTTTCTTGTCCTTTGTAGCAATAATGTTTAAATATATGTATTGATTTGCATGGGCACTTTCATACTCATTGCTGCTAATTGCTGTTGACATAACAATTATTGTGAATTTTTTACATACATTGTATTGCTAATATTATTAGAGAGTGTGTGAAGATATTTATTTAGCATCATACAATTTCATTGCTGGGCAACAAAACTGAATTGTTTATTCCAAAGGTTATGGATCTATTTAATGGACACTGTTTATCACTTAGGATATATCTATGAGATATGCTAATTTTGTAGTATTCTCCTCATTTCAAGGACGTGACATATATTCTGAATTATTAGTTAAACATATTTTTGTATAAACATACATTTTTTCCTTATCTACCTTTTTCCCCATCTTATTTTCAATTTTACTTATTCAATGATAAAAGTTATTTTTTAATATTTTTGTGACAAAGTGTGTCCCACCCATGGGAGTTATCTTTTTGTCCGCTCTCTTTCTTTTTGTTTATGGTTGCCATAGTTACCAGTGGAATGTGAAATTGAGGTTAGTCCACAAAGGTGTCCTTATCCAGGCTTGCAGGTTTATTAGTAACAGCTGTAATAGTGGCAGCAGTGGTAACACGCTCACAGGGATAATACAGAGTGGACAGTAGTGGTAACAGCGGTTATAGGACTCAACCCCAGTGGAGATAAGGTCTGCATGTCTATATAGTACTGCGACACTCAACACAGTAAGTTGAACAGGTAGCACATACACAGGTTGAAGATTGCACTTCTGCTAGTGCCTGAAGTATACAGCAGAGACAGTGCAGGAGTGCTCTCTTCTCCAACAGAACAGGGGGCATCAATTTGTGGTATAATCATGTGAGCTGGGGCATCAATTTGTGGTATAATTATGTGAACTGGGGGCAGTAATGTGTAGTATAATAATGTCAACTGGAGGCAGTAATGTGGAGGCAGTAATTATGTGAACTGGGGGCAGTAATGTGTAGTATAATAATGTCAACTGGAGGCAGTAATGTATTATCATGTGTACTTGGGGCAGTAATGTGTGGTATTATCATGTGTCAAAAAAGGGGGGTTATAGTGTGTGAACCAGTGTGCTCTAGCTGCCAACAGATCAAATTACCAAAAAAGTTGTCCCCACAACTTCAAATATCTGGACCATCTATACAAGAAATAGGTAACTCATATCTGACAGCGCTATAGTGATGTTGCATAAATATAAATAAGAAGGATATAGTCAGTAGTCCTTCTATGAATACCACAATGTATTGTCCATATATAAACGTTCTCTGTTAATGAAGAGCCTGATTTCCAAAGTACTCCATATATCTTAAGTCGTATCACTGATGATCCCCATTTCAAAGAACGATATAGCCAATGTGTATCAGATGGGCTTTCAGAACCTTGGTAAAGTTCTGGAAAAGTGTGGTGGGATAATTAAGTGGTACTCCCTAAAACCCTCACAGACGCCAGTCATGACAGGATAGGGATCCCAATTTTTAAAGCACTTTATGTATCTTCAATCGTATCACTAGTAATAGCAACTTCAAACGACGATGTTGTAAATGTGTATCTCAAAGAAATATGGGAGAAGAGCGGGACATAGCATAATCTCCTTTTTAATCACAAGTAACACATAAATATAAACATAGCATCAACATGAATCCAAAGATTGAAAGAAATGAAAACAATTATCATTACCAGATAGGCTTTCAGAACCTTGGTGAAGTTCTGAATAAGCATTGTGGGAGAATTCTGGGGTACTCCCTAAAACCCTCACAGTGCCGATGGTGACAGGATCCATTCCATGGCTGCAGCAAGTTCCAGATGAATAGCCAGCTGTTGTGCCACATCCCTCCTCCTCCAGTTACCTTTAACTAAAATGAACCCTGCAAAATTCTTAATGCCCTTGGTCGAACAATTATGCGTCAATTTAAAATGATGAGACAGTGCATGACTGTCCTGACCTTTTATAATGTTACGTAAGTGTTCGCCAAGTCAAACCTTCATCTAGATGTCCGACCTATATACACCAAATTACAAGTACACTCTATCATATAAGTGACACTTTTTGTATTACAAGTGATGAAGTCATCGATGGCCAATTTAGTTCCATTAATAAAGATATCTTCCATCTTCGAGCCACCATGGGTGTTGGGAATTCCCTTACAACCCATACACATCCCACACTGGAAAAAACCTTGTTTTTTATATGACTAATATGAGCACTGGGGGGAAGGCGCTTCTAACCAATTTATTGCTCAAGTTAGGTGCCTTTTTATAGATACATTTTGGTCTATTTGGTAACAGATTCCCTAAGATAGGGTCCTTTGTAGAATAGGCCAATGTTTGTTTAAAATACTTTCAATAGCCTTATGTTGAGCACAATAACCTGTAATAAAAGCCCACTGGTAGCTATTGTCCTGTTTATCTCTTGATGGTCCTTTCTTTAATAAATTATGTCTTTCTACATTTTCTCTATCCCAGGGCTTTATTAACTAATTATTGGCCATATCCACATGCTAAAAAACTGTCCTTCATTTCAAGGGCCTGTTTATTAAAAATATCAATATCTATACAATTACGTTTCAGTCTCTTAAACTGTCCCCTAGGGATTGACTGAAGCCAATTCCGGTGATGGCAGCTGTTTGCTCCAATATAAGTTTTTGAGTGTGTAGGTTTACAGAAGGTTTATGTCATGACTTCCAAATCATCATGATAGATGGTAATATCTAAAAAATTAACCTCAAAATCACGGATACAATAACTTAATTCAATATTTAAGGAGTTGTTATTTAAATATGTGCGAAATTCGCTTAAAAGGGAGCGATCACCTCTCCAAATAAATAAAATGTCATCAATATACCGCCACCAGGACACCAGGCTTGCACCAAATGGGTTATTGGTCCACACTGTATCAGTTTCCCACTGACCCATAAAAATATTGGCATAACTTGGTGCGAACCTGGTGCCCATAGTGGTACCAACTTTTTGAAGATAAAAATCGTCTTTAAATTTAAAATAATTATTCCTTAAAATGAACTCTACACCATTGATTAAAAATTCTTGTAATTTTATATCAAGTGTACTTGCTGCAATGTATTTCTCTACAGCTCTAACACCAGCTTGATGCTTGATTATGGTGTATAGAGATTTAATGTCTGCCGTCACTAACCAAAACTTGGGTTCCCACTTTATCTCAGACAACTTGTTTAAAACATCCATAGTATCCTTTAGATGTGATCTATTGGTACATACTAATGGCTGTAAATGATGATCTATATATTCTGAAAAGTTGGCTGTAACTGAATCCACCCCTGAGACTATAGGTCTCCCAGGAGGGTGGAGTGGATTCTTGTGAACCTTCGGTTATATATATATAACTGGGATTATGGGATATGGATTTCAATGGAATTTTTGTTCATTAGAATTTAAAACTCCTTGTTTACCAAAGCTATCTATAAAATTAGCCAATTTCTTAGAAATACTTATGGTAGGATCAGACCGTAATTTCTGGTATGTGGTTCTATCTTCCAACATTTTGGTTACTTCAGAGTCATACCAGATTTTGTCCATCACTACCACCCCGCTGCCTTTATCGGCAGATTTAATTATTAAATCGGGGTTGGACTGTAATGTTCTTAATGCCTCTCTTTGTTTGAAAGTCATATTGGATCTTCCCTTCTCTACACTTAATTTCCTTATATCGTCTTGAGCCAAAAAGGTATCCAAGAAATTACCTTTTATATAAGTCGGGTAGAAGACCGATTTAGGTTTAAAAGAGGATTCCAAAGTATAAACACTGCTTAAGTTACCTGTAACCTGGTGTTGTTCCATAATAAGTAATATTCTCCAATCCAGTATACTTAAGAATTTGTCATTTTATTAATTAATTAAATAATTAGATCAAGCCCTTAACTGGGACATATTCTCCCAGGGTTATAATGCAGGAATAACAACCATTGACATTGTCACACAATACTTATACATTATTACAATATTTAGATTATACGCCCCTTATACGTCCACTACCATTATCAGATAATAGACAATGTTTGTTCTTTCTAACTCCTCCTTAGGAATCAGACTCGAAACTGAATTCCTTTGGAGTGATACTCATGGAGTGCTGCATCCCATATTTAGTCTGAATAGTTTCCCCAGCACAAGGACACATATATGGGCATGATCTCATTCACTTTGTTAGATAAACAGTTTCCCTAGGGAGCGGCCTTAAAGACATCACACTAGTTTCCATTTAAATCTGAGTTTGGACAGAGAAACAAAATGGAAGTACCAATGCCCTGTTAAATCTCATGTACTGCTTCATTATACAGCATAAAGCATATGTAAATATGGAATTATGTAAATTAGTCTTCGACAGCTCCACCCTTAGATAAGCACATTAATTACATGTGCTATATCTCATCTCCATTTCTTGTATGTTTTCATTTTTTTTATAAGTAGCCATCTGAATACAGCATAGGCCAACTATAAAAAATCAGGATTAAGATTTCAAGAACAAACTTTGTCTGTACATAAAATATGTTAAAGAACATTTGTAAACCTGAAAATCAAAAGTTAGTATCTAATCATGATCATCATAAATCACTATAGAGTCTCTATCACAATGTATACATAGAAATTCTTATTTTATAGTATAAGCCTCATTTATGCAATTGATAATAATGGTTTCTTCATCTGTGGTGTCATTGGTCAAATAACTTCAACATTGAATTTCAAGATTTGTATAAAAAGTTCGATAATATCCTCCAGTCTGTACAATTAAGCAATCAATTATGTCCGGTGTTGTAGTAATAGTTCATTCCGGATAAATGTCCAACATATATGAATGTCTTATCATATAAAGTCCAGTATCATTGTCAATAAATTTGTCCAGTTCAATAATTTCATGTTGATTATTCAAATATCCCCAATTATCATACGTAAGGATGTTAGCAAAGTTGTTTCCAACATGATGTCTCACTGAAGTATCAATCAGAGAAATTTATTTTTATTCACTGGATCAATATCCCTTATAAAACGTCAGGCATCCTGCAAAAGAACTTATCACAAATTATTATGAGTTATAACATAAAAATTGTAGTATCAGTTTGCATAAAAAAGAAATATCTTTTGAATTAATTGGCAATAATTTGTAAGCATACTTTCCTCATAGGTAATAAAGATTATCTGGTAACAAGAAAATAACATCAAACCCAAATATGGTAGTAATTAGCATTACTAACATGTCTGAACTATATGATCTGTATCACTATTTGGAACACTCAATATTGGAACTAATCCCTAGCAGTGTATAATCAAATGCCTCATTGTAAAAAATACATTGTACATAATAAGCATTTAGTTCTTTTAAAATCTTCCTTACATTGTTCATTTTAGCAAGGAATTTAAGGTTTGTACACAGTAAAGATTTTATTACAATATTATGAGTCATCATTTTCTACTTGTATTGGACTAGTAAACGTTCCTGTAGTTATTCAGATCTGAAGTGTAGTCTGTTTCATTTCATATACTTTCTTATTAAAACAAAATGGAATGCATTCACTTACATATGGAAATAACATAATTATTAGTGAATTTGTTAAGTTATAGTTATCAGTAACCCCTTTTCCTGTTTACAACGTCTTTCACAATTCTCACATGTTTTTATGTTAATTATCTTTGTATTTTCAGTATATTTCAACTCAAGAATGGTAGCATTTAATACTTTACCCATCAATGAATATTTTTGTAGAATTGGATACTCTTTTGAATAATATCCATACACCATAGTATACATCTTTCTTCTGGTTTAGTACAGTAAATGCCAATGCACTTTTCAATAGATGATAAATCAGATTTCTGATACCGATCATTTTCCCTGCTTAGAAAAGAGGAAGGAAAGGACTTATTACAATAACCCCATCATCCACACTACTGGATGTGTAGTCATACCAGACCATGAACCCTTGCTCGCCCTCTCTCCAAAATAAAAATAAGTCTCAATGTTGCAATAAACACGATTGTTTCCATCACGCAGCTAAGAAAAATTATGGTTCCTATGTCATCAGTTTATATCATAGTCTATTGTGAGCACTAATCTCCATCTTGATTGAAGAGTTCTCGTAGTCTTATATCACAGTCTTTATATCAGCACTTGAGTCTGAGAATAAGTCTCCTTTAAGCTCGATCTCTCTCTGACCTTTTTAAATGTGAGCCATGAATCCAGGTGTCCTTCTCAGCAACCTTTATAGCTGTATCTGTTGTCAGCATCACTTTGCCATGTCAAGGACCATCCCATTGATCTGTAAGGGAACCAGAATGTAACAAACTTCTCATCATACCATCATAGTCTCTAGACTGTATTTCATCTTCTGCATCAAATGCTGATGTTGGTTGAATATCCTGTTGAGCTTCCCCAAAAATCTTCTTGTTGTAGCTGCTTAGACAATTGTATAAAATATTGAACAGTCAAATCATGTTGTAATCTCAAATCAGTCTTTGGTTTAATAACACATCTTGATTGTAGTTCAAAAAAACAATTAATAAGGAGAGAGTGAGATAAGGCTCAGGTGTGATTCTATTACTATGAAGCACCAAATGTAGGCTTTCAAACAATGCCATTCCTGTCTCTTTTGTAAGTTTAACTCATTTGTTTTGTTATAACACAATTGTGTGTAACTTTCATTTTATTCCTATCATTTCACTTATTTGAAAAACTTCCCTTGTAACTTTCCATAACACTTACAGTAAGCAAACTATACCTTACATACAAATTCCTCCAAAATCTCTTCTCTTAGCATTATGGAGCTATAACTTCAGTAAACTCCAAGAACATGCTAACACTATATTTTACAACATCCCGAAACCTTAATAAGAACATACTTTAATCCTCTTTTTCGACATGCCCCACTCCTTTCTAATCGACATACTTCAAATCCTTCTCATCGACATACTTCAATCCTTCTTTTTTCTTCATTGGTAACTGAATAATATCAATAGTACTTTGAAAATGTTTTAGTAGGTATCATTTTCTCTACATTATTTATCATCTGAATTACATAAACATTCATATTTTCACTTTATCGCTTGAGCATACCAGTAAGATTGGACAATGTGATTCACTTTATCTGCTCTTAAATGTACTAACCCATGAACAACCTCTATATGGCTTGTAATGATTTCAATTCTACTCAAATACCCATTATCATCCTCTTTTGTAACAATGCTCTAATTTCCAGACATTGACCTTATTGTGAGAAGTATTTTCCTGATATTGTCTTAATTGGTCAAATGTGATATACTTAAACACCATCAACTGAGTTTCTATATCTGGCTCATCATATGTACTTAAAATTACCTTTCATACTACCCTGTCAGCTAATATGTTACCCATGAAAATAATATCAATCTCTTTAGTTTGTACCCAACACTTAATTACTACAAGTTATTATTAGTATACATATTGCTTCTTTCAGTTCTTTTACTGTTTGTACATGTAAAATTGTAGTTCCCAGAAGCTATGCTGTAACCCCTATGCTTCCAATTGCTATAATCAATACTGTACATTACATTCAGCTAACTACGTTGAATGTGGTAGTCACTGTAATGCATACCCTGTAACCAAAAAAAACATTATGTCTCCATCTGTAACAGTTATGATCAGTAAAGAGAACTAAGTCAGGATTATCTAATGAAACTTTCCATTACTGAAAAATATTTTTATATTTCATTATTGCAAACATGTTCATTGTCTTCCTTTTTCCTCACCATTAACCATAATCAACCATATTCCCCCCTGTTGAGCATAAAGAAGATCAATGTAGCACAATTGAAATTATGACATATGTAAGATTAATATGAGTCTAACATATTGTCCCCCATCGAAAAAAAAAAAAAAATATGACTGTAGGAACTTGTTTAAGTTGAGCATTATAAAATATCTGAATAACAGTATGTAAAACAAATAGATGCACTCCAATTTAACAATAAATGCCACCCTTTAAGGATATAAATGTCTTCGAGATGGTGGAAAACAACGTCCTGTATATTTAAAATTATCACTATACAGTTGGATTTTGTCCCATTAAACTTTCAACTTGCTTCTGCAAAAGAAACACAATTGTTTGTTAATAGCTCTTGTTGAAGTTTAAAATAACTTTGAATATAATCACAGATCACTGTTAGATAAGGACTGCGTCATCTGTAAGAACATAAAAAATTGCAGATTATTTTGAAAATATTGTAAACTGTTAGTAAACTTTTTCAGAATATATCCTTTTGCTTTATTAAAACATTATGTAGATACTGCGTATATACTAAAATGTATGTCTCATAACCTTCTTTTATCAGTACCCTGGCTGAGGTACAAAATAAACCTATGATGCAAGAATACAGATACAGTTTCATGCTCTGAGATAGTTAAAGCATTTGTCTTTTTTTTTTCCTTCTCCTCGGTGCAGCTTCTCCATCTGGGAGGGGTATAGAGAGAGAGTGAAACTCACACTGATGCACTAGGTACACAGACAGACAGTTTCTCACTCTGAAAACATTGAAAGAACGAGTTAAACAGTTTGTCATTGCAAAAGTTTACAATCCTGCTCTGAACATAGGAAGTATATAGGATCATATTTATTAGACCCCTCTAATATAGATTAAGTATCTACACTCTTCTTATCTCATTCCTAATACTCCACAGAAACAGCATTCTCTTCCTATGCAAACAATATAATCCTTAGGTTTTCAAGAGACATCCCTTCTTGATTGACATCCTACTTATATAATCATTCTTATACTGTGCACTTTTTTGATTTTACCTCCATACTTAGCAAACTAATCTGCTCCTTTGGTTTTCAGTATCATCTGTATGCAGACAATACTCAAATTTTCCTATTCTCCCCAGATTTGTCACTAACGGCGCTCCTCTGTGTCACTGTATATCTCTTCACCATTACATCTTGGAATGTCATCTTGCCACCTCAAAATTAATATATCCACAGCAGAATTAATTATATATCTACCAGCCAATAATAGTTACCATCGTGATATTTCTATAACTATTGACAACTTGGTAACTCGACAATCAACCCCACTTCACAAGCTCGCTGCCTTGGTGTCATCGTTGACTATAAACTGTCCTTTGTTCCTCACATTCAACTGTCTCTAAATCCTGTTACATACATCTTAAAAACATAGCCAAAATTCGACCATATCCTACACAAGACAATGCAACAAATCTAGCACATGGAGTCATTATTTCCTCATTGACAATTGTAATAGTCTCATTATTGGTTTTCCCCACTATACGGCATTTTGAATATAGCTGCGAAGTTGAACTTTCTCACCAAATGTTCAGTGTCTGCTAATCTACTCTGTCAGTCTCTCTATTGGCTGCTGGTCTTCTACCATATTCAACTTAAAATACTTATACTCACGAATGACGCTATTAACCAAACCAACATACATCTCTTCACTTATATCCAAATATTTTCCAACCCAACATCTCTGTTCTGCACAAGATCTGTGTCTGTCCTCTCCTTTTTAAGTTGGCAATTATGTTAAAGTATTGTTCTTCCCACTCTAGATATTAAAATGCTGCCCTATTACGTTATGCATCATTCAACCTAGCCTTAAAAAGTCCCTTAAGCATGTAATCATGTGGAATCCTTTATGATTAGCAGCAACTGTCTTATTCTTATTTAGTCTGGTATAACGTAGCATTAAACATTTGGCTTATGATCAGTAATAACATCAACACTATTTATCTAAAAAATCACATTTCTGTAAAAATTAGCTGTTTCCAAACTTTCTCTATAGGTTTATGTAACAGTGATAATGTAATAAATATATAAGCCTTTATAGTTCTCTTGCTTTTGTAAACTCTGTCTTTTGTCTGGGACATTCTGAACTTATAAGAACTTTTCTTGGCAAACAATAACGTAAACTCTGCTTGTACTTTTCAGATACTGTGACAGCGCTTTGTTTTACAGATACTAAACACTATTTTAAAGATTTTTAAGAATATTTTTTTAAACATTACTGACACTATTATAGAAATAGCAATAGCAGCTGCAGCCTGCCATTGTGTTCCCAACAACATCCATTTGTTTAAGAAATTTGTATAGTTTAAAGACATACTTTACGCATGCGCGCGGACTGATCTCTGCATTTAATTTAGAATTACTTATACTAATTATGTAAACATTGCAAATAAACACTTTACGTTGCACTTTTTTTTATTTCCATCCACTGGAATACACATTTTATCATCTTTTGTCATTTTAACACTCACCATAGAAATGCACATAGTCAGAACAAGCTTTCTATGATCACCTGTTTTTCTCCAAGCAAATACAAACACATTTGTATTACCTCTTGCAGCACGTCTTGCTGTCAAAAAACAGGTACATCTCCACATTTCATACACTCATAATTCATACATTCTTCACTACACAAATATTAAATAAACCTTTGACTGTGAGTGATCAGATCACAGTATAAAATATTAAAGCATCTTAATACAGTTACCTCTATTTTTTTTTAGCAATATTACTTAAATGCAACAACACACAATATAAAATCATCTCTGAGTTCAACTTTAGCTAAACCACCTTCATCACGTGGTACACCATTTCCTCTCATTACATAACATCTCGGAGCACAGAAACATACATATATATATATATACACATAATGTATATATATAATTAATTGTGATACTCATGAAGATTTTGGAGATTGGATGTCCCAGCTGCTGGCCAGACAGCAGGTACAGCCACTCCTCTCCAATTGTTGAGGTAGTGAGGAAATCTGACAGGTGCAAAGGTAGATGATAGATGTCGTAAAGTCGTAAGCAAGTGCCTCCAAAACTGCTTAAGTTACCTGTAACCTGGTGTTTTTCCATAATAAGTAATATTCTCCAATCCAGTATACTTAAGAATTTGTCATTTTATTAATTAATTAAATAATTAGATCAAGCCCTTAACTGGGACATATTCTCCCAGGGTTATAATGCAGGAATAACAACCATTGACATTGTCTCACAATACTTATACATTATTACAATATTTAGATTATACACCCCTTATACGCCCACTACCATTATCAGATAATAGACAAAGTTTGTTCTTTCTAACTCCTCCTTAGGAATCAGACTCGAAACTGAATTCCTTTTGAGTGATACTCATGGAGTGCTGCATCCCATATTTAGTCTGAATAGTTTCCCCAGCACAAGGACACATATATGGGCATGATATCATTCACTTTGTTAGATAAACAGTTTCCCTAGGGAGCGGCCTTAAAGACATCACACTAGTTTCCATTTAAATCTGAGTTTGGACAGAGAAACAAAATGGAAGTACCAATGCCCTGTTAAATCTCATGTACTGCTTCATTATACAGCATAAAGCATACGTAAATATGGAATTATGTAAATTAGTCTTCGACAACCATTACACTGGGATCATCTTCTTCCTTCTTTTTCAGGAAGAATTTCTTCAATGTTAATTTCTAATGTATTTATGTATATCTACAAAAGTGGAAAATTTATTAATATTATGTGTTGGTCCATATTTTAGACCCTTTTCCAAAACTGAAGTCTCTTCTCTGGATAGAACATGGGAACTGATGTTAAAAAATTTGACCTCTTTTCTTATTAAAGAATCATCGTTTATGTTGTTCATTTTGGATACTCTATTTTTGTCTTTTTTATCTCTTTTAATTATTTTTCTTATATTGTGAACACCACCTCTTTTACCTCTGTATCTATGGTGTACTATCTTATATTGTAGGGACGGCCTCTTCTCCCTAAAAAAGTGTCATTTATATGATAGAATGTACTTGTAATTTGGTGTAAATAGGCTGGACATCTAGACCTTTGAAGGTTCGACTTGGCGAACACTTACGTAACATTAAAAAAGGTCTGGGCAGTCATGCACTGTCTCAACATTTTAAATTGACACATAATTGTTCGACCATGGGCATTAAGAGATTTGCAGGGTTAATTTTAGTTAAAGGTAACTGGAGGAGGAGGGATGTGGCACAACAGCTGGCTATTCATCTGGGACTTGCTGCAGCCGTGGCTTTTATCCTGTCACCATCGGCACTGTGAGGGTTTTAGGGAGTACCCCAGAATTCTCCCACAATGCTTATTCAGAACTTCACCAAGGTTCTGAAAGCCTATCTGGTAATTGTGTTCATTTCTTTCAATCTTTGGATTCATGTTGATGCTATGTTAGTATTTATGTGTTACTTGTGATTAAAAAGGAGATTATGCTATGTCCCGCTCTTCTCCCAGATTTCTTTGAGATATACATTTACAACATTGTCTTTTGAAGTGGATATTACTAGTGATATGACTGAAGATATATAAAGTGCTTTGAAAATCAGGACCCCTATCCTGTCACGACTGGCATCTGTGAGGGTTTTAGGGAGTACCCCTTAATTATCCCACCACGCTTTTCCATAACTTTACCAAGGTTCTGAAAGCCCATCTGATACACATTGGCTATATCGTTCTTTGAAGTGGGGATCATCAGTGATATGACTGAAGATATATGAAGTACTTTGGAAATTGGGATCTTCATTTACAGAAAACGTTTATATATGGACAATACGTTGTGGTATTCATAGAAGGACTACTGACTATATCCTTCTTATTTATATTTATGTGACATCACTATAGCATGGTCAGATACCAGTTACCTATTTCTGGTATTATCATGTGAACTGGGTGCAGTAATGTGTGGTATTATCATGTGTACTCGGGGCAGTAATGTGTGGTATTATCATGTGTACTTGGGGCAGTAATGTGTGGTATTATCATGTGAACTGGGGGCAGTAATGTGTGGTATTATCATGTGAATTAGGGCAGTAATGTGTGTTACTATCATGTGAACTGGGGGCAGTAATGTGTGGTATAATAATGTGAACTGGGGGCAGCAATGTGTGCTATAATCATGTGAACTGGGGGCAGTAATGTATGGTATTATCATGTGAACTGGGAGCAGTAAAGTGTTGTATCATGTGAACTGGGGGCAGGAATATTAGTTATTTTTGTGATAACTGCACTGCAAGAATGCCAAGGCAAGAAAGGCTGTAGAGCAAGGTTACATTTTATCAATAGTAATAAACTTAATAGTTTTCATGGTATCATTAGGGTTTGTATTTTGCACAATACCCTTATTTATATTGTATAGTTCCTTGATAGTTATAACATAGTTATAGACATGTGTTTGTGCATTTAGCTCTGGCTCCTGAAAAATAAAAATGACAAAAGCATAAGGCTATACAGTAAATTCTTTGAGGCACAAATTAAAACCAGGGCCAACTCTGCTATACTTAATAACTAGACCCCTGAGGCACATTTCTTAAAGAAAGAGGAAGGAGGTTATTGTACAGTTCTGTATCTCTGTGTGAGATGTAATTATAACTCAGTAATCCTCTGCCTCATCTTCTGCACTCACACCATGAGTGTGTATTCACTGCCAGATCCTGATCCACTGAACTGGGCTGGGACTCCTGTTGTACAATAGGTGCCTGGATTATAGATAAGAAGCTTTGGTGGTTGCCTGAATTCTGTTGGTACCAGGCTAACCAGCTGCTTATGCCAGCACTGGCTGTACATGAGATAGTGTAATACCCCACCAGGTGTTGCAAAGGTTTTATGTGATAGTTCCACTCTTACCAGATCTGGATGATTCTTTTGGTTCTTCTTGGTATAGCAGAGAGGTAAGGAAGATCATACAGGCATAGTAATGGCTCATATACAGAAAGACACGGTGTATCCTTAATTATATATTTTTTTATATAAATTCAATAGAAGTCAGAAAGAAAAGGATATATTCAAGATCAATCACTTTCTTTTCATTTAACATACCTACAATCAATAGCAACTGTTTCTAATGATACACACAAAAGATATGTTTATTAAACAGGAATATTTCTTTGCTGGTACTGTAAGGTGAAAGGTTAGTAACAATATACGGTACATGCTCAACAAGATATCAATCTCCAACAAAATACTATAACTATTTTAGTATCAGCAATACATAAATTGCAGTACAGTTTTAATTTATATACACCCTGGCCAGGCATCTTTCTGTTGGTGCACATTTGAAGAAACCAATGTTGTCCTTTCTTTAGGACAGTGTGAGTAGAGGAAAGGTGTCTATAATAAGCTACTATGAAGTAATATTGTGCCTGTGGAAACTTGGAGGAATTATACTGTAACTTGGATGGTGCAAGACCGGGCCTGGAAATGTACTTGTTCTCTTGAAGCTGATATAGAATTAATTGAAGGGTTTGTTTATGCTATATAACTGCTGGAGTACAAGCAGGGTTTTTAAATATATGATATTCTCTCCCTCTCACATGCAGTTCAATCACCTCAGAATTAACTGCAGCTGATAGGCTGTTTTAGTCCTTGTTTTTCCAGAAGGAGTTATTTATTAAGGGAAAGTATCTGCTGGATAACTGAGTCCTTTCCTGAGGTGTAAGCTAACTTGCACGCTGTGTAGCCTGTCACCAGTGATGTATGCCAGCTGTCAGATGGAGTGCAGTGAGGAGGTGTCAGGCCGTGTTTGCAGTATGCTTACAGAACCCTCCTAGTGACTGCACTGGATGTCCTGAGGAGGCTGCATATGGCACTACCTTCCTCACCAGCTAGCCACTCTCCTGGGTGGATCCTGCCTGTGTGCCTGCCACCCACTGACTGTGAGGTATGAAGATGGGTGGTAGAACTGCGTTCTCGTTGACCAGGGGGTGGTGTGTTGTGTTGTTTTCGGGGTGCTGCACCTTGTGTGGGAGTACCTTTCCCGCACTGAATAGGTATGGGGGTAGGGGAGGTAAGGTGCGCTCTTCCTGCTAGTGGTGGTGATGGTGATGACTTGTCTGTGTTTGTGAGTGGTGTTAATTGGAATGTTTCTTCTGGTGGTGGTGGTGGTGTTTTGGGAGTGAAAAGGAGGGTGTGATTGGGTATGGAGTGTAGTTTGGAGTAATGTGAAAAGGGGAATAAAATAGGATCAAAATGAGGCCAGCGAGACACAGTAATTTGGGGCAAAATCTTTTATTGAGTAGTCACAATGCTGCTCTGTTGAGATCCCGGGCAGGTGGGTGGGGTTCAGTGATGAGTGGTGATGAGACTGGGGAGGTAGGTGAACCTTTCAGGGGGCTCCTTCCCATGCGGTTCAGTGACCTTGCACATCACCCCTGCTGGACCTATGGTCGACAGTCTAGGAAGTCTCAGGGGGTGTGGGGATTGGAAAGTGGGTTGGAAAACCTGTGCGGCATCCCGCGTGTTGGTGTGAGTCTTGGCAGTACTTACCTACCAGTAGGTTTTTTGTTATGGTGATATAGGTCAACGTTGCGGCCATTGCAGATAGGTTTGAAGCTGCAGATTTGTTGGTGAGCAGGATCAGCGTGTTGCTGGCATGCTGCAGGTGCATGGCTGTTCTGATTGGTCTGCGGAGGTCAGCGACCGGAGTGTTCAGCTGAGGTTTAGCTCTTGGTCATGCCGCTGGTGGTGCGGAGCCAGAAGTGTGGATGGGTGAGCCGCTGGGAGGCTGGGTTGCAGCGTGTGTTCTAGGACCACCCCTGGGAGGGTTGGTGGTCTGCCTGGGATATTGATTGGAAAAAAGCCACCCTACTCCCTGGCTATATTGTTGTCCCTATAGAAATCTCCTATATCTGATGCAACACCCTTTTATTACTGTACTGTACTGTATGTACTGTACCCAATAAGGAATGCAGAAATTGTATGATAACCTTTTGGAGGTTTTTCTTTAAAATATGTTTAATAAATATTAGAGATGAGTGGTTCGGATTCTGTGGAATCCGAACTGCTCCGAACATAGGGGATCCGAGTCCACCTGAACCCTGTTCGGGTGTTCCCTGCCTGACTTGGATCCCTGTTCAGGGCCGAACGGTGGCCTCCTGATGTTGGATTCTCACGAGAGAATCCGACGTCAGGGCTCCTCTAGTGTAGGGCAGACAGCTGTGATAGCAGTCTGCCCTACACAGACACAAACACACAGCCGCCAGTGGCAGCTGTGTGTTTGTAATAGCAGCCAATGAGAGTCAGGCAGACTCTAATTGGCTGCTGCACGGAGGGAGCTGGTTGGAGCTCACTCATGACTCATGAGCTCCATCTTCCGGCACCCTCCGCACGTAATAGAGCAGCAGAGCAGGACGACGGCGGCAATAGCGGGGATTCAGGTACGTTTATTTTTTTCCTTTTTTTTGTTTGTGTGTTTTTAGGGGGCGCTATTGGGGGCATGCTAATGGGGGCACTGCTACTGGGGGGCATACTACTGGGGGGCATACTACTGGGGGAATGCTAATGGGGGCACTGATACTGGGGGACATGCTAATGGGGGCACTATTACTAGGGGGCATACTACTGGGGGGCATACTACTGGGGGGCATACTACTGGGGGCATGCTAATGGGGGCACTGCTACTGGGGGGCATACTACTGGGGGCATGCTACTGGGGGCAGGCTAATGGGGGCACTGCTACTAGGGGCCATGCTAATGGGGCACTACTAATGGGGGCCTGCTATGGGGGGAATACTGCTGGGGGGCATACTACTGGGGGCATGCTAATGGGGGCACTGCTACTGGGGGGGGCATACTTCTGGGGGACATACTACTACTGGGGGCACTGCATAGGGGGCCCTACTACTAAGGAGACTGCATATGGGGCACCACTACTGGGGGCATTGTGTAAGGGACACCACTGCTGTGGGCATTGTATAAGTGGTACTACTACTGTGGGCATTGTATAAGGGGCATTACTATTGTGGGCTTTGTGTATAAGGGTCACTACTGTGAGCATTGTGTAAAAGGGTCACTACTGTGGGCATTGTGTAAAAGTGGCACTACTGTGGGTGTCGTAACATAAATAAGAGACACTACTTTATGGAGTAATGTGAATCAGGGACACTATGGCCTGATTCAGAGCCGTTCGCAATTTGCGGACGTTCGTTCAGGAAAAGGGGGTGGCTATTCAAATGAACCGTTCGCTCTTTGCGGTCTGTTGACGCCTCCATGTCTAAGCGAGCGAACAAAACCTGCGGCCGCTATTTTGTAAAAAACGCCCCCTGGCCGCTTGCATCATACATCATGTCCGCTATTTATTAGATTAATCGAGTACATCGATCAGCGTATGAACTGCTCGCTATTCTTGTGGCTGGTTTTTCCTACCACTATATTGCGAGCAGTTTTGACTATAAAACAACCAGGTGACGTGGTCAATGACGCTGCTGTTTTAATTATGCACACCCATAAAACGCACGTTTTGACCTTTAAGCACGCCTGCGTTCTTAATTTCACTCCCCGTTTTCAAGCACCTTCCCCTGTTACCACCCACATACGCCTCATCCTGTCACTCAAAGTAGAAGGCATTCGCTATATAGCGAACAAACGATTTTTGGCCGCACTGACTGGTTCGCACATGCGTATAATATAAACCGTACGCATGCGCAGAAGTGCAAACATCGCTCAGAACGAGCGTACGGCCGCTTATGAGCGGCTCTGAATCAGGCCCTATGTGCGGTGTAATGTGAATAAGATTGTGCACTGTGACTCCTTGGGCCGTAGCCCACTTTGTAAACAAGTACTGTGACTCTGCTGGCCGTACCCCACTGGGTGGGTGCACTACTTTTCATTTCTGCCACTGCTGTGTGGCAATGTGTGATTGATGTGCTTTATACTGTGGTGTCTGCGCCGCTGCTTTGTCGCTTGGTAACCAGTCAGCTCACTGCAACCTTTGGCCAATAATGGTGAAAAATATAATTTAAACTGTGAGATGGTCTAAATTGACTCTAAATGACTGGAAATTAAGGTTATTGAGGTTAATAATACTCTAGGAAGAAAAAAAATATGAATTTATGTGATTTTAGCTTTTTTTTGTCAATTTTTGTAAAAAAATCCAAATCCAAATCCAAAGCCAGTCACCGCAGTTTGGCAAATCCAAAGCCAAAGCCGGATGACGAATTAGAACCAAATCCAAATCCGGCAAAAATGGTCCTGCGCACATCTCTAATAAATATTCTCACAGTCTCTAATCAGTCACCCTGTTATGTGGTTACATGAGATTGTTAGTAGGAGACAGATTATTCTCCATGTCTGACACATTTCTTACAGAAAGAGGAAGGAGGTTTTTGTACAGCTCTGTATCACTGTGTGAGAGGGACATTCTGATACTGCTGACAGTAATACTCTGCCTCATCTTCTGCACTCACTCCACTAATTGTTAGTGTGAATGAAGTTCCATATCCAGATCCACTGAACCTTTCTGGGACTCCTTTATATAATTTGCGGACGTTCGTTCAGGAAAAGGGGGTGGCTATTCAAATGAACCGTTCGCTCTTTGCGGTCTGTTGACGCCACCATGTCTAAGCGAGCGATATAACCTGGGGTCTGAGTCATCACAATCTCCCCACAGGACCCTGAGGATTAGAGGAGACACAGTCATTACTGATACATGTCTGTATATAGTAGGGGTGAGCGGGTTCGGATTTCTGAAATCCGAACCCCCCCGAGCCCCCCCGATCCGAGGCAGATCCGAGTCAGGCTCGACTTTTCCCACCTGACTCGGATCTGAAATCGAGGCAAAACGTCATCATCCCGCCTTCCGAGTCTCGCGGGTTTTGGAACCTATATAAGGTACCCGCGCCATTTACGCCATTTTCTCACGCGGCTGTGGACAGTGAAGAGGGAGGGTGGGAGTTAGGGCTGGCTGGGCTGTGTAGTGTAGTGTAGTGTAGTGCAGAGTAGTGTTGTGCTGTACTGTGCTGCGCTGTGCTGCTGTTGTCCACTACTTCAAAGTCCATAGGGGCTGGCTGTGTTGTGCTGTGCTGCTGTTGTTAATAGGGGCTGTGTCCACTACCTCAAAGTCCATAGGGGCTGGCTGGACTGTGTTGTGCAGTCAGTTCTCCATAGGGGCTGTGTCCACTCCAAAGTCCTGTGCAGTGTCCCAGTCCTAAAGGGGTGCTGTAGTGTTGTCCAGGGGGTGCTCTGTCCATCGGGGGTGCTCCCCCCAGTGCTAAAAAAATTATATTTTTTGTGTGTTTGTGAATTGTGTGCGCAGTAGCTGCACGTGCATCAACAAAGTAGTGCCAAGCGTGCGCCTGTGTCATAAGTAAAGGGCCGGCTGGCTTGACCGTTAAAGGGTGCTGTAACCCCCAAAGTACACTCCAGTTCAAACCAAAAAAATAATATTTTTTGTGTGTTTGTGAATTGTGTGCGCAGTAGCCGCACGTACATCAACAAAGTAGTGCCAAGCGTGCGCCTGTGTCATAAGTAAAGGGCCGGCTGGCTTGACCGTTAAAGGGTGCTGTAACCCCCAAAGTACACTCCAGTCCAAACCCCCAAAAAAATTATTTTCTGTGTTTGTGAATTGTGTGCGCAGTAGCCGCACGTGCATCAACAAAGTAGTGCCAAGCGTGCGCCTGTGTCATAAGTAAAGGGCCGGCTGGCTTGACCGTTAAAGGGTGCTGTAACCCCCAAAATACACTCCAGTTCAAACCAAAAAAATAATATTTTTTGTGTGTTTGTGAATTGTGTGCGCAGTAGCCGCACGTGCATCAACAAAGTAGTGCCAAGCGTGCGCCTGTGTCATAAGTAAAGGGCCGGCTGGCTTGACCATTAAAGGGTGCTGTAACCCCCAAAGTACACTCCAGTCCAAACCAAAAAAAAAATTATTTTCTGTGTTTGTGAATTGTGTGCGCAGTAGCCGCACGTGCATCAACAAAGGAGCAGCGCCAAGCGTGCGCCTGTGTCCCATAAGTAAAGAGCTGGCTGGCTCATTTCTTAAAGGCTGGTGTAACCCACAAAGTGCACTACTCTCCAGCAAAAATAAAAAAATATTTTCTGTGTTTAGCCGCACGTATATATCAAATCGATATAACATAAATGGAGGACCAAACTTTCTCCGATAAAAATAAAATAGAGAAAGATCAAGAACCACTTCCTCCTAGTGCTGAAGCTGCTGCCACTAGTCATGACATAGACGATAACATGCCATCAATGTCGTCTGCCAAGGCCGATGCCCAATGTCATAATAGAGGGCACATACAATCCCAAATGACAAAGTTCAGGAAAATGACCTTGAAAAATATATTTAAATCATCTGAAGAGAAATGTAAACTTGCCAATATGCCATTTACGACACGGAGTGGCAAGGAACGGCTAAGGTCGATCCCTAGTATGTTCATGACTAGTGGTTCAGCTTCACATGACGATGGAAGCCCTCCTCCCACTAAAAAAATCAAAAGAGTTAAGCTGGCAAAAGCACAGCGAAGAACTGTGCTTTCCAAGAAGATATCACAAATCCCCAAGGAGAGTCCAAGTGTGGTGGTGGTTGCGATGCCTGACCTTCCCAGCACTGGACGCCCCCTGCAAGTGCTGACCTTTCCACCATTTGCACGCCCCCTGCAAGTGCTGAAAGGAGCACCCACAGTCCACTTGCTGATATGCAAATTGAAGATGTCACTGTTGAAGTACAACAGGATGAGGATACTGGTGTAGCTGGCGCTGAGGAGGAAGTTGGCGAGGAGGATTCTGATGGTGATGTGGTTTGTTTAAATCAGGCTCCGGGGGAGACAGTTGTTCTCCGTGGGATGAAAAAGCCCATCACGGTCATGCCTGGGCAGAAGACCAAACATTCCACCTCTTTGGTCTGGCAATATTTCTATCCAAATCCGGACAACAACTGTCTTGCCATATGTACCTTATGTAAAGGTGGAATAAGTAGGGGTAGGGACGTTAACCACCTAGGAACATCCTCCCTTATACAGCACCTGCAGCGCGTTCATAATAAGTTACTGTCAAGTTCAGAAACTTTGGCTAAGACCGTAAGCAGTCCAGGGACACCTAAATCCCGTTGTCCTGTTGTATCCAAGCGCCTGCAAACCACACCGTCAACTCCCTCCTCGTCAATTTCCTCCTTAGTCAGGATCGGAAGTAGTCCTGCAGGCCATGTCACTGGCATGACTGACTCTCCTATCCGGGATTCCTCCAGAGGATCCTGCATTGCTACGCCTCCTGCTGCCGCTGCTGCTGTTGCTGCTGCTGAGAGTCGTTCATCATCCCAGAGAGGAAGTAGGAACACCACTACTTTTACTAAACAATTGACCCTCCAACAGTCCTTAGCGAGGAGGATGAAGTACGACAGCAGTCATCCTGAAGCAAAACGTATAACTGAGGCCTTCACTGCTATGTTGGTGTTAGACGTGCGTCCGGTATCCGCCATTAGTGCAGTGGGATTTAGACAATTGCTGGAGGTAGTGTGTCCCCGGTTCCAAATCCCGTCTAGATTCCACTTCACTAGGCAGGCGATACCGAGACTGTACAGAAACGTCAGAAAAAGTGTCCTCAGTGTCCTGAAAAATGCCGTTGTACCCAATGTCCACTTAACCACGGACATGTGGACAAGTGGAACAGGGCAGACTAAGGACTATATGACTGTGACAGCCCACTGGGTAGATGTATCACCTTACGCAGCAACAGCAGCAGCGTCACCAGTCGCAGCATCTCTGAAACGCCAGCTCGTTCCAAGGCAGGCTACGCTGTGTATCACCGGTTTCAGTAAGAGGCACACCGCCGACAACCTCTTAGAGAAACGGAGGGAAATCATCGCCCAGTGGCTTACCCCACTTAGACTCTCCTGGGGATTTGTGATATCTGACAACGCCACCAATATTGTGCGGGCATTACATCTGGGCAAATTCCAGCACCTCCCATGTTTTGCTCACACAATAAACTTGGTGGTGCAGAATTTTCTGAAAAGCGACAGGGGCGTGCAGGAGACGCTTTGGGTGGCCCGAAAAATTTCAGGCCACTTTCGCCATTCAGCGACTGCGTGCCGAAGACTGGAGCGCCAGCAAACACTCTTGAACCTGCCCCGCCATCACCTGAAGCAAGAGGTTGTGACGCAGTGGAACTCAACCCTCTATATGCTTCAGAGGATGGAGGAGCAGCAAAAGGCCATTCAAGCCTATACATCCACCTATGACATAGGCAAAGGAGGGGGTATGCACCTGACTCAAGCGCAGTGGAGAATGATTTTCGTGTTGTGCAAGGTTCTCCAGCCCTTCGAACTTGCCACACGTGAAGTCAGTTCAGACACTGCCAGCTTGAGTCAGGTCATTGCCCTCATCAGGCTTTTGCAGAAGCAGCTGGAGAAAGTGAAGGAGGAGCTAAGACGGAGCGATTCCGCTCGGCATGTGGGACTTGTGGATGAAGCCCTTCATTTGCTTTGCCAGGATTCCAGGGTGGTCAATCTGTTGAAATCAGACCACTACATTTTGGCCACCGTGCTCGATCCTAGGTTTAAAGCCTTTGTGGTGTCTCTCTTTCCGGCCGACTCAAGCCTGCAGAGGTGCAAAGACCTGCTGGTGAACACACTGTCAGCTGAAGCGGAACGTGACACGTCAACAGCTCCTTCTTCATTTTCTCCCGCAACTGGGGCTGCCAGGAAAAAACTTAGGTATCCTAAGCAACCTGCTGGCGGTGATGCAGGGCAGGCAGGACCAAGTTTGGACATCTGGTCCGGACTGAAGGACCTGGCAACAATTTCTGACATGTCTACTGTCACTGCATATGATACTGTCACCATTGACAGAATGGTGGAGGATTACATCGGTGACAGCATCCAAGTAGGCATGTCAGACAGTCCATACCTGTACTGGCAGGAAAAAGAGGCAATTTGGAGGCCCCTGTACAAACTGGCTCTATTTTACCTGAGTTGCCCCCCCTCCAGTGTGTACTCCGAAAGAGTGTTTAGTGCAGCCGGGAACCTTGTCAGCGAAAGGCGTAGGAGGTTGCTTCCACAGAATGTGGAGAAGATGATGTTCATCAAAATGAATTAACAGCTCTTCCAGGGAGACCAGCCTCCAGAACGTACAGAGGGACCTGTGGTGGTGGATTCAAGTGGGGACGAGTTAATACTTTGTGAGGATGAGGATGTACACACTGAAGAGGGTGTGGAATCGGTGGATGAGGAGGATGTGGATGACATCTTGCCTCCGTAGAGCCAGTTTGTGCAGGGACACATTAATTGCCAGCTTGTTTTGTGGGGGCCCAAACGAACCAATCATTTCAGCCACAGTTGTGTGGCAGACCCTGGCTCTGAAATGATTGGTTTGTTAAAGTGTGCATGTCCTGTTTATACAACATAAGGGTGGGTGGGTGGGAGGGCCCAAGGACAATTCCATCTTGCACCTCTTTTTTTTCTTTGCATTATGTACAGTTTGGGGCCTAGTTTTTCAAACTGCCATCCTGTCTGCCACTGCAGTATCACGCCTAGATGGGTCACGTTTTTGTGCCGCCCTCTCGTGTCGCTTAGCATAGTCATCCAGCTACCTCGGTGCAACCTTTTGGACATAAAAACACTATTGTGAGGTGTTCAGAATAGACTGGAAATGAGTGGAAATTAAGGTTATTGAGGTTAATAATAGCATAGGAGCAGAAAAACCTACAAATTCTGTGATTTTAGCTGTTTTTATGCTTTTTTTCAAAAAAATACAGATCCAAAACACAAAACCCAGAACCCAAAACACGGAAGGATGGTTTTGGCAAAACCAATCCAGATCCAAAACACGAAGAAAGATCCAGATCCAAAACCAAAACACAAAACACGAAAAGTGGCCGGTGCACACCCCTAGTATATAGTCATATAAATCCTGCTCTGATTATTTATGTTACATGTATAGATTCTCCTACACAGCACCATGTAATGTCCCCAATCTCTCACCCTGAATATAAATGACTATCACAGCCAGCAGGTAACTGTGAGACACCATCTTGCTGTATCTGGGCTGTCAGATAGACACTATAAGACGTCTCCTGTACAATGAGATATATATAGAGAGTGACAGGTGAGATGTGACAGGAAATACCCCAGAGACTGTGTATGGAAATAAGATGGAAATCCTGTGGTGTCAGATGATGGTGAATTAGAATACCAGCAGGAGCAGAGATGTGTCTGTATACTTGCATCTCCATCCATCTCCATATTTGAGTTATGTGCAGGGCCCCTGTCCAGGGTATAAGGCCTATGGTGCGGTGCGGCTTCTCCTCCCTGATACATAAAGACGATTCTGGGTGTCCCCTTCTCTGGCAGCACATTATCCTGTGCTCTGATAATGGATGACAGCTTCATGTTGTAGGCACACATTCTATACTAGCTCTACCTCCCAATGCTGCTGTCACTAATCAGACCATTCATTTACAGCAGCGATGCCTGCAGTCTATCTACAGCAGAGAGTATGGGCGGAGGAGAGGGCATAGTGCTGGCAGCTTTTGCAGGACACAGAAGTTAATAGCTCTGGTTATGCCCTGCTTTAAATGAAACATATACAGTCGATGCATGTGGAGTAGGATGTGCACCGACAGCCGTATTTTGGGTTTGGTTTTGGATCTGTATCTCCTTCGTGTTTTGGATCTGGGTTTGGTTTTGCAAAATTGCCCATGCGTGTTTTGGTTTTGGATCTGTATTTTTTAATAAAATTGATAAAAACAGCTAAAATCACATCATTTGGTCATTTTTTTGTTCCTACAGTATTATTACTCTCAATAACATTCATTTCCAGTCAATTTTGAACACATCACAGATCACAATATTGTACACCAACTCAGGCCAAAGGCTGGCCGGCTACACTAAGCAACCAAAAGAGCAGCGGCACAAACACACGGCAATTATTTCTTTTTACAAATGTATTTGCAATAACCAATCAAACCAACTCACAAGTACGTTCAAAAGAAAACAATACAACACAGAAATTTACTAAGAATCGTGCGTGGAATATCATTGCTCATAACAAGTAATAGTAGTTAACAATCAGCAATCAAAAACCTCTAAATCATGTGTGAATAGCAACAGCAGACATGAATGCCCCCTACACAAGTGCACATGCCCCCAGCACATGCCTATTCTCAGTGCCCAAACTGTATTTCCCTCCTGGGGGTGCTGGGCCACTGATGACTGGCACTCTGTGCCCATGTAAAGCCCCGTTCAATTAGTCTTTTTGTTGAGCAGTTCCCCAAAATCTCCTCAACCATAAAAGTAGCGTTCCGTACTTGCGGGTCAGAAACAGTGAGGATCAGATGCAGTGCAGGGTACAGTGCAGGTTGGATTCAGTGTAGGTCAGATACAATGCGGTTGGATACAGTACAGGCCGGATACAGTGCGGGTCAGATACAGTGTGGGATATAGTGCGGGATATAATGCAGGTTGGATACAGTGCGGTATACATTGTGGGTTAGATACATTGCAGGCCAGATACAGTGTGGTATACAATGTGGGTTGGATACAGTGCAGATCGGATACAGTGCGGGATACAGTGTGGGTTGGATACAGTGCAGTCCGGATACAGTGTGGTATACAGTGTGGGTTGATGCAGTGCAGGTCAGATATAGTGCAGGATACAGTGTGGGTTGGATACAGTGCAGGTTGGATACAGTTCAGTATACACTCTGGGTCGGATACAGTGTGGGTCGGGTACAGTGTGGGTCAGATACAGTGCAGGTTACAGTGCAGGTCAGATACAGTGTGGGTTGTGTCGAAGCTGAGTAATTGGCTGAGACAAGTTCAGTTTAAAATTTAATCACAGCGGCGCCATCTTGCGACTGGCCGCAAGACTCCATCTTGAAAATGAGATTGCAAGACGCCATTTTGCGAATGGCCGCCTAAGCGCCATTTTAGATAAACTCACATTTTTAGTACATGTGGCGATATTACTATTAGCACCATGCGATTGCATTTTTCACCATTTCTCATTCACACATTAATACACACAATTGTGCTGTTAACTAGTCGCATATTAGCAAATGCATAGGACTTTGTATTAAACCGCCGTTTTACTAGTTTTATGTGCCTGCATCTGCCCCAAGTTAACTAGCATCCTTATATCAAACCCTGAATACCCACACATTACATATTCACACATAAGGTTCAATAAGCTTTAAAGTGTATGATTTAAGTTGGTTCAGTTAGTTTAAACGCTGTGAAATAAAGATATTTGAGAACTAAGGTATTATACAAGCTAAACAAGTCGTGTTTGGATTTGAACTGATGCGTACTCTCTTTACAGTATTCCGGTGTTATCGGTGGGGAGATCGCATCATGCATTCCCGAGTTATGGAACGCAGAGCCTACAAGCAACAAAATGTATATTTTAGAAGCAACTGTTAGGAAGCTGCAGGAGGCGTGAAGAGGAAGACCCCCAGCTGTTAGAGGCAGGGAGAGTCTGTTTGAACCAGCCTGTTAAATGTGCTGTAACAGATGCTTCACCCCTGGGAACCAATGATGTCAGCAACAGACTTCCCTATTGTCCTGTTTATTCTGGGGGGGTATAAATATGAGTGCATGAACGCTGGTTCTGAGTCTTCATGCTGAACGCTGAATGACTAGGGGTCTCTTGCTGATGCCTATCTCTTGGGTCCGGAAGCACTGCGTATGTATACTGTACTTGGGTATGTATAATTTTCCTTTTGCGCCTAAATTGTGTATGGATCAATTGCGTGTAACTGTCTGAACTTTTACCTGAATATCACTTGTGCTTTGGAACCACAGATTCCACGTCTAAGTCTTTATTTATGGTATGACTGCGTACGCAAATTAGCGTCATCCTTAAAACGTATAGGCAGGACATTAGAAGGTATAGGAAGGTGTGTATAGAGGTTCTGAACCAGTATCGTTAGTTGGATACAGTGAAGGTTACAGTGTGGGTTGGATACAGTGTGGGTTGGCTATACCAATAGTGCACTTACTGTGACAGCAGTATCAGCAGAGCGGGGATGCCAGCGGTGTCCTCAGTGCGAGAATGCAAGTAGCATCCTCAGTGCAAGGGTACTGGTGGTGTGTGGGGGTGTCAGTGGTGTCCTCAGTGTGGGAGTGCCAGCAGTGTCGGCAGTGCAGGGGGTAATGGTGTCAGCAGTGCAAGGTTGCCAGCGGTGTCCTCATTGTGTGTGTGTTGGCAGTATGAGAGTGCTGGCGGTGTCCTCAGTGTGAGGTTGCCGGCGGTATCGGCAGTGCATGTCCTAGCAATATCCTCAGTGCTTGGTGCCGACGGCTTTGGCAGAGCAGGGGTGCCAGCGGTGTCTTCAGTGCGTGGGTGCCGGCAGTGTGAGGGTGCTGGTAGGTGTCCTCAGTGTGTGGGATGGCCAGTATCTAACTTCTATTTTGCCCTTTGAAGTCTATGGGGAAGCGCTTATTGGCTGAGAGCCGTGGTAGATGGCTCTCTCGGCCAAAAAGTGAAGCACATTGAATTCAATGGGACTTCGTAAAATGGCCACTCGAGGCAAAACCTCGAGATCTGACAGAGGGATCTCGAGGTTTTGCCTCGAATAGGGATCTGAGGAGGGAGCGAAGATCCGAGATCCCTGAGAACCGGGCCCACTCATCTCTAATCTGGAGTAGCAATCTTTATCATCAGTTCCATTATGTAGGCTAGAAATCTATGTCTCATATATAATATATTTCAAGATCTGTTTATTTCCAAATAAGATGCACCGGGAAAGGACGTGGATTACTTATACTGTCACATCCCTACTGTACTGAGCATGCACATTATTGTCCCTGGTCCATGTCTCCAAGTGTAATAGTAGCAGGTGAGTAATACATGTTATATGGGTCATACATGTAAGTGGAGATTCCCCGCTCTGCCGCTGTTGATCTGACCTGAGGATTGCGATGTTAGCCGATTTCTCAGGTGATGGGCAAAATGCTACATGTTATCAATCCCCAACTCACCAATTCCAATCACTCTTGGGTCGAAACTGGCATATCGAGATTGTCCAACATGTTCGATTTTCACAATCCCAAAACCTGGTCATCTGCAGAATGGGGAATTGCCCCAATTAATCGTACATGTTTGGGCCTCATAACTGTACACCTGTACAAGGATTGGGTACATATGCAGCATTGAATGTTTGCACCAAGACACATCTTTACATGGCTTATATACACCTACATGCAACTCTAAATTATGTATATACAATTTTATTGCCAGATCTCTGCCCTGCTGTTTTTTCTTCCCTAAGAATGATCCCTGTCACTATCAATGGCATAATAATGACATCATTACAGTGTCATAAATCTCCCTATCAGTTACATTCTACACAGACCCCATCTTACTACTTCATCCAGTGGTGTAACTACCTTAAGTGCAGGGGGTGCGGCTGCTATTGGGCCCGGACCAACCCTGGGCCCGGCCCTCCCCCTGCACCTATGGTGCCAGGCCTCTGTCCTGAGTGTCCTCTGTCCATGCCCCCCCCTGCACCCTCCTCACTCACCCATCCCCCTGCACCCTCCCCACTCCCCTTTACAACACTTACCTTCTCCGTGGTCACGTTCTCCCAGTCAGCTCTGCCTCCGGCTCTCCTCATTGACTGATACTGGGAGGAGGCATGGTCGCCTCCTCCCAGCATCAGTCAGTGAGATGGAGCTGCCCGAGAAAGACGGTGCGCCTGCCCTGCGCAGCGCGTCCATGGAGCAAGTAAGTTGGAGAGTGAGGAAGGTGCGGGGGGGGGGCCTCAGGCCAAGGGGGGACCATGGGCAGAGAGGTGGGCCATAATCATTTTAGCTATGGGGCCCCCGTAGGTATAGTTACGCCCCTGACTTCATCCACATTTTTCTAATAAATAAAGACCCGGGCAACAGGAGTTGGCATTTAAAATTACGGTAAAATTTATTTTGACAGGTCAAACTGAAAATTTGATTATCCCAATTAAATTATAAATTAATTTAAAATTATCACGGTGGTGGACCAAGAATGGATAACAAACCAGACAAAAAACACAATCATACAATTTAAACGTTGGTGTTTAACTCTCCATAAATCACTATTACACCCACACGGACTTGTATTCATTCCTTGTGGTCTAAAACAATAATGATAGTTCCATGGTGCTGCGCTAATTCTAAACCAATATATTGTGGCTGAGATACATGAAACACAAACACTTGTTAATATATAAATATAACAGTGTCATATAGACAATAAGTTATCAATTAAAATTGGATCCGCCTAAAAGTATAAAGAACTTGTAAAAAACTACTACAGAGAGTAATTATCCAATAATTATCATATTGCAATATAGAAATAAACTAAGTCAATTCATAAAGTCCTGAATATAACATGTAATGACCAAATCTATCGTATAGTAAAAAATCCAAAAAAGTTTTGAGCAGTGAATTAGTTTCATATGAAGAAAAAGTCCATCCATAACCCAGTGGCTGGTTGACAGTGAGGTAAGACAGAGGGATGCGCTGCAGCGGCGAATGATGAACGCCGGTATGCCAGCATACACTTCTAACAGGCAAGTTGCAGGGTCTGGTATTGGGGTCTCTGACAAGGGTTGTGACAGTTCCATATAAAGAAAATGTCCATGCATAAAACAAAAGAGTTGCACAATTGAGTCCCGTTCACCATGTATAGAAAAGGGAACTTATACTGTAGCTGAAAGATTAGTTTGCAGCTGAATTTCATACTGATACAATTATCTTACTTCTGGCACATGTACAGGGAGGTCATTTGCAGTCAACTTAACTTATAGTTTATTATATATTATATCTATATTATATTAAACCTTATATAAATCATGTATATTTTTATAAGAAAAGTATGTATAATTACTCTATAAGTTTGAATATATGCATAAAGTTATTTTCCCAGGTAGATATTAACTCAGGGACTTAGAATGGAGGCTCTTTCCAGTCTATTGAAGGTCTGTAATTTAAGAAATGTTATACTTTCCTTTTAGTCTTCTATTAAATAAAAATCTGTTTAACATTACTGTCAGCCAGCCACTGGTGCAGTGGCAGCTCAGATTGCTGCTCGCCATTCTCCTGATGTCAGAGCCCAGCTTCTCTGCCCACAGACAGCAATGTCACAGTCTCTCTGGTGTCCAATATGGAATCTCTCCCGCCGGCTTCCAACAGAATCCCAATTTGCCATCACCTGATTCTATATTCCAATCCCTGGCCAGCCCAGAGTTTTTAAGGAAGTCCCTTAAAGCTGCCAGTGCAATGTAAACTTCAGCCTAGCTGTTAGTTCCATTTAAGCTCCTGCAGTACTTTCGCTTGTCAGTGCAAATTCCCATTTCGCTCCACCACTGGCTCCAGTACCAGTCCCGTTCCATTCCAATTAATCTAGTCCAATTCCACTCCGGTGAATCTAATGGAATTTAACTTAATCACCAGCGATCTTAAAATAAGGATCAGCTCTAGACAGTGACAAACACCAATCACAAATGGTACAATAAGCCAAAAAACCAAGACAAAAGTGTTCCTCTACTTGGGATGGAGAAAGTTAACATAATTAAAAGTTCTGAATGTCAATAAAGTGTATATAACATCCAACACTCAAATAATTATACTTCAAATGTTCTGAATATCACTTGTGATATCCAATACGTGAAAGGAATCCTATAATGGACTGGTGAATCTAGTCCAGTTGCATTCCGGTGAATCCAGTCTGATTCAATTCCGATGAATCCAGTCCGGTTCCATTCCGGTGAATCTAGTCCAGTTTCATTCCAGTGAATCAAGTCTGGTTCCATTCCAATTCTCATTGTCCTCTCCATTCAGAGAATTCCCATTACCATTCACTAGTACAGGGAAACCTAGGTAGCGGGCCGCAACCTTCTCGTCGGGTGCAGCCAAGCCCATATCCCCTTGCAGGGGTCACTGGTTAAAACCACCAACCGGATAGACTCCGCACCTCTACCTAGGTCTAAAAAAACTTCTTTAACACTAGTTCATCCCTTCAGTTCCGTATCTAACCGATGAGTCAGAATTATATCAGACCTCCCACGATTTCTGTCCCTGCTCTTGAACCCTCGCCTACCAGTGACCATAGCTTGGGTCCACAAACAAATTTCACGAGGGTGACAGAAACTAATTCACTGCTCAAACATTATTTGGGAATTTTTACTATAAAATAGATTTGGTCACTAAATGTTATATTCTGGACTTTATGAATTGACTCAGTCTATTTCTAAATTGCAATATGATAATTATTGGATAATTACTATCTGTAGTCATTTTTTACAAGTTCTCGTATTATCAATTTTAATTGATCACTTATTGTCTATATGGCATTAATAAAATACACTGTTATTTTTATATATTAAAAAGTGTTTGTGTTTCATGTTTCCCAGCCACGATATATTGGTTTAAAATTAGCGCAGCCCCATGGAAATATATTTTTTGTTTTAGAGTCTACGCAATTATCCTTTATTGGATTTTTCTTATCCTTCAGTGGAAGCGTGAGCACAGGTGCACCCGTATACCTGCAACTTTCTATTTATATTTTTACACATTTTTTTATTTGAATGGTATTTTCATATATGTGCCTCAATATATAGTAAAACATTTTTTCTTAATTCCATGGCAGGGATAGTTATGTGGCAATCACATAAAATAAAGAAAACCGTATCCACTAAAACATAAACATATTCAAACAATGCTGACATTCTACCACCACTGAACAATGAAAAACAAACATACTAACACAAAAAGGGAGGGAGAGAGGGTGGGATTTCCAGAAGAGAAGGGGAGTAACCACTAACTGACAGCAGCTTATCAATCACCCAAGAACACACCCCTTCACTTAACTGGTTAATAAAAACCCAATCAATCATTTAAAAAACAAATCCTTAAAGGAGCAACACCAAAACAGTTTTATAGGGTCCTTGCTTGAAAAGCACCTAGTGGTTTAATTATGTTCAGCCAGATCATGGCTTGTGCTTCAATTCTAGGTAGTCAGTGATGTAACTTATAAAATGACAAAGGTACCTGCATCAGGATTTTTTTCTCCTTGCCACACTTTAGAAATTTGTTTAATTTATTTCATTATTTTGTTGATCTTTATATTTTAACTGTCTTTTTGTGTACCCCATCCCCACATTATACTGATAGTGACAAATACATATAGGAGCTGATTCTGAAGTGGGAACAAAAAAAGCAAGCAAGTACTGTACAGTAACTTTCTATCTGGAAGAAAACATGTTACAATGCAAAGGGTGCAAATACATTTATATTTTTGCATGCAAGGTATACACTGGCTGCTTTTGCATGTAGCCGTCAAAAGCTGGACAGCTTTATCTTTACCCAGCAATTTAGATATGAGTTAGGACATGGCCCTCTCACATCTAAATCTCTCTCTGCACATCTGTCCCACCTGCAAAGCAACATGGTTTTGCAAAGCTGTACAGTTTTTTGATTCACTCCCAACTCAGAATCAGTCCCATACAGCATGTCTATCAGTCATCGTGGTGGCACCCAGGAATTCTGTTGACTATGGCAGTGGCTTGCTGAGCATTGTGGGCTGAGGTGGTGGCAGAGCTGCCCCAGTACAGCCAGGCTGTAGACCCCTTCAGCACCGCAGGCCCTGGTGATTTACACTGGCTGGACTGCCAGTAGAATTACCCCATATCCTATAAATACTGTATAAAAAACCCAGTGAAATAAGTGGATGAACCAATCGCACAAATGTATCCATAGAAATAATTTTTACAAGAATGGGTTATGGGGGAGACCCAATATAAGACAGACATTATCACAAGGATGAATAATGATTCAAAACTCCAGAGCATAATTTTTTGGGGCTAAATTCACCATGAATAGATTTTCCCCATTGTAATAAATTAATAATAATAATAATAATAATAATAATAATTATTATTATTATTATTATTATTATTATTATTATTATTATTATTATTATTATTATTATGTTCTCCAAAGAAAAATAGAGAATAAATTGAATGAGGGGAAATTGGGGGGTCAGGGAAATTCACACAAAAGAAGACTGAAATAAATAATCAGGGTGTTTTCAATTTGAGTTTTATAACTTTGAATAATATGTTTCCCTTCTAACAAAGTATTGGGGTTTGCACCACCAATAAATTGATGTTTTTTAAAAGATTTTTTAAACAAATAAATTAGAAATGCAGCCAAAAATATTTAAGAGATTGTGTGGGATTAAAAAAAACTGAACTGATATGAAACAAACTTGAGAGAGGAACAGGAAAGAGACTTTATACACACATAAATAAATAGAAATTCCACATTCAATCCATCTTTTTTTTTAAAGGTAATTGTGAATTTTTTTTATGGTTAGAACAAGATGATCATTTATACATCAAAGAATCAAAATAACTATTTTAATATAAAATAGGGAAATATTTTAAAAGAACCAAGATATTATCAATAAACCAGTTGATTAAGGAGGAGGGATAAAGTCATTATGAATATGAATGACAATTTAAAAGCGGCTGAAAGACCTCTCCGATAGTAAGCCAGTTTTAACAAAAGTAGAACCAAAAAATGTATAAGGAGAGTGCTGGACAATGGTATAAATTTTATTTGTCACTAGAGATGAATATATTCAATAAATAGTAAATAATAATAAAATACTGAAAACAAAAATTTTAAGTATATATAAAACATCAATCCAGGATCAAATTAGATTGGTTGGTTGCTATAATCACAAAAAGGCATCAGTAACAATATATCATGTCGAGACGGCCAGTTGGTTAGTAAACAGTCATAACAGCATAGATAAGTCGCTGGTGTTAGTAGCTGAAAGCGTCTCTGTTACTTTAAAATCCACATGCAGCCAAGTAAATGAGTTGTTGTGAGACTGCGTGTCACCACAATGAAAGCACCATGCACACTCCCTACAATCTAGCCAGTCAAATGGTGTGCAAAAGCAGTTGAATAGTTGCAGGGGTCTGAGCACCCTGTGCCGGCCAGGTACACTGCACCCTGCATTCGAGCGTGGCTAAGCAGTGCACGGCCGGAAATTGGGGGCGTGGCCTAATTTCCATACACCATGCCTTCTAAGTGACATTACTTGGAGGCGTGCCCGCATTGCATGCCTCAAAATAATGTCAGGCTGAGGGTAAATCCCAGTCCTCCGTCACTTGCTGGGCTTCCCCCAGCCCTCTCCCATCAGTGAATGGATGCTGCACGCATGTGCGCAGCCTCCATTCACACTCCGGGGGTCTGGCACCACCGCACAGCTGTGGCGGTCCCCAACCTCCCGATTTGACCACCCATGGGCCACTCGGTATGTTGGGGAGGGGTGCGCCCTCTATGGGTGGTGACCCTGGTCGACCACACTGGTCAAACACCCCTAGAGCCAGCCCTGAAATAGTTGGCAGACTTAGCATGTACATATAAATATGCAAGAACAGATTATCCTAACTGGGAACCGCTAGTCACCTGTGAGTAGTCTCGCTGTCTGCCGGCGTCCCGGTCAGATACAGCGGTTGTTCATCTGCCTCACTGCCTCCAATGCTGGGTGTTGCAGTGAATCTCCATCTCAGGCCAGAGTGGGGGAGAGAAAGCTGCATGATTGCTGTAAAGGTCCGGCGGCTAAAGAGGCATGCTGTGTTTCCTGTATGGAGCCTCTGACTGAGGGTGTGTGACGTGTGGTGCTACGACTGTAGCTGGCCGGGTACTTCGTTGTCTGAGATCCTAGAGACAAACACATGATGCATTTCTCGGCCAATGAAAAAGGCCGTTTCTTCAGAGGTGAAAGACCTCTCAGATAACGAGACATTTTTAACCAAACAAACTCCAAAATTCAAAGAAATATTATAAATACTACTAAATCAAGTTTTGGATCAATATCTTTAAAGTGAAAATTTTGAGTTACTGTAATCCATATGCAAAATTCCATAATTTTACTATGTTACTAAGGCGCCTATTCACTGCTTTCCGCTTTTAAAATACAGTTGTAATGTGATATTTTCACCTAAATGCGCATTGTGAATTTAGGTAATATTTAGGTAATATCACTTGGATGTTGTCAAAAGGTATCTTCCAGGGGCGGATTGGGAATTTAAAGTGGCCCTGGAAAAATTTCAGAAAGTTGCCCACATTGGCAAACTGGAAGAGCAACAGAAGGACTTTTGCGCACGCCGAAGGTGCACATCCCGAAAAAAAGGATGTGTCCTTATGGGAAGGGGCGTGTCATGTGAAATACCATGGCAGCGAGCCACTCCCTTTGTTTTCATCACACTTGGGGCATGCCCCAGGAGTTGGTGGGCATCTCCCCAGTTTCTCTCTCTCTCCAGTGAATAGACACCCTGCGCATGTGCTCAGTATCTTTTCAGTGGGTGAGAAGGGGCTTCCTAACCCCCCCCCCACTGCAAGGGGAGCTCTGTCTCACAAGACAAGGATGGTTTCATCTTGTGATGTTAAGAGAACCTCTGCCGTTTTGTGGGCAGCTGCACTGACATCAGCAGTGATGTCAGTGGGGAGCTTCCTGCTCGATCAGAGCAGGAAGCTCCCTGGGGCTTGCGATTGCCGAGTCCCAACCTTAGGGTCTCGTCGCAAGTCTTGACCATCGCGAACATCAACCTGGTCGGTCGCTAAAACTGTGGGTGCTAACCCACAGCTTAGCTATCAACCAGGAGGCCGCACTTAAAAATACAAGAAGCCGCCCTCATTCAGAACGAGCGGTCGCTTCTTGCGAGCGCCTCTGAATGAAGGCCATGATCCTTCCTGGACAGGCAGTGTCAGTATTCACTATTAATGCAACAGATCACATAGTCCAGAAGCCACCTGATTGCCTTGGAATGAAGCCAACATCATCACCATGCAATAGGGGTTCAACCAGATAATACATAGTAACGGAAGTTTTGGGGCAGGGCAAGATGAGAGTTTTTCTGATCTAACAATTTTCTATTAATAAAATATATTTGTTAATTTGGTACTATTTTTATCAATAATATGGTTTCTAGAATTGGTATTTTATTGACGATTCCCCTAGATTTTTCTTCTAATTCTACCAGCGGTCCGGGATGCGGTCATAATACCGACTGCGAGGATTCCAGTGGTCAGAATGCTGGCGCTGGAATCCCAACTCCTCTCAGAATTCCGGCGCTGGCATCCTGGCTGCGGGAATCCTGAAGGTAAGTAGTGGGGTAAAGTGGATGGTTAGGGGTTAGATTTAGGCACTTGGGGGAGGTTTAGGGTTAGACACTAAGGGGGGAGGGAGGTTAGGTTGGGAACTAGAGGGGAGGTTTAGGCACTAGGAATGGTTGGTTAGGGGTAGAGAAAGGAGGGGTTTAGGATACCCGCCAACAGGTGTTGGTATCCTAACCCTGTTGGGATGACTGCATCTGGATTTTGTCTGCTGGGATCCCGTAACCAAACCAGTGGTATTAATGATGGGGGAGATAAAGTGGTAGCTGCATTGTTCACAGTGAGGTAGAACACTGGTCTGGAAGGGGGGGCTGGGGTGAATGAGATTGTGATATTTGAGGACACTGGGGTAGATGAAGGAACAGTGAGATGGGGTGTTCTGAGCTAGATGGGAAGGAAAAGCACTGGGCTCAAAGGGATGGGCACTGTTACTGGGCTGGCTGGGTTTTTTTTTAAGAGGTGGGACAGTGAGAAGGGGGCTGGTTGTGGAGGGAAGGGGGAGACACTGGGATGTGGGAGGGATACAGTGAGATGGTGGGGGTTTGAGAGACACTGGGTTGAATAAAGGGGAGACATAGGGATGGGAGCACTTACCTGGGGTTGTTCCATGCCCAGTATGCATGGCCCCTGCACTCTCACTGGTGCAGCATCCAAGCCACAGCAGCCTCCAGATCAGCAGCACCTCAGCTCTGGTTGCTTCTGGGATCTGGGAGGCAGGAGCTTAGGACGGTTCAGGAGCCAAGTTGACAGTGGCGTGGTCTGTGGTGTTGAGTGGTGGTGCGGGCGGCGTGGTCCGGTCGGGTGGTACTGCCGGCCATTAGTCTCAGGCAGCCACTCCACGGAGAGGCTGCTAAAGTGATTGGACCCAGGGCCTTTCTCCAGCTCAGTGAACATGAGCCGATGCAGGGCCAGCTCCCGTTTAGCTGGCCGGGACGCAATAAAAAATATAAATAAATAAATTAAACAGAAAATAAAGGAGATTTTAGTGGCCCCAACATGGTCTGGCCCACTGAGGAAAGTCCTGGTGAAGTCTATGGTCAATCCGCCCCTGGTGTCTGCTCATGCACCAGTGACTACCACAACTCCCTTCCCATGAACTGTTCTTGACTTTGGTTCAGATGTCTGAGAATTTGTCAAATTTTGGATCAACAGCTGGAACTTCGGAAGACATAAACCCTTCAAGCATGGTATGAAGAGAAAAGCAACCAAAAAAATGTAAGCACGTTGATAAAGAAGCAGGCTTACAAAAATAATTTTGTGGCAATTTTGCTCAGGCTAGCAGGTTCATCCAATCATCTTGATTAGTTGTAACATAAAAAATCACACAGTTCTCTAAATCATGTTTGACCATTTAGATTTAGAGGGTGGAAGACCATAGATAAAGTAATAGAAATATTTACAGATTTTACACAGTGACTTCCAAAATTCTGTTACTAATCGTTCGGAGACAATTTTATGTGGGCATCCATAAAAAAGAAACGTATCACTGATAAACAGAGTTGGTAATGTATGGGCAGACTGTAGGTCTGTAAGAAGAATAAGATTCTCTGATTTTGAGAAATGATCCACCACAAACTTAGTTGTATAAACCCTCTTTCTGGGTGGGAAAATTGCTAGTAAAATCCATTGAGATATGAGATAAGAGTCTCTCTGTGATGAAAATAGAAAACAATGACCAGAGAGGGATCTGTTGTGGTGACGCAAGTTTGGTGCATTGCAGAAAGGCTGCTATAAATTCTCTAATATTGCTACAGATTGAGAGTCACCAATATTCTCTGAAGATAATTTCCTGGGTCTTCTGTCTCCAGTATGGCCTGCAAATAAGGATAGAGAGCACGACATAACATTTTAGCTTTAAATTGGTGGCAATAAAAGCTTTGCCAGGAGGAGGAGTGATGGTAAGTTTTTGATGTGATGGTAAGAATACATTTTAGGTCCAGTATAGGCCAACTTTCAGATGAGGATTCACCTTCCAAAGAGTCAAGGATTTTGTTTTATGATTTATATTGCCATGTTGGAAGATTTTCACCAAATTAAAATGAGAAAAGAACAGTAGCCACCTTTCAAAAATTAAGACTGTGCCATCTACAGATCAGGAAGATTTTTATGTTCCGCTTAGACAGTGACTAGAGACATTGCCCCTGTCACGGCACTAGGGATTTGTTGATTCAGATTGGGCCCCTTGGACTTACTGTTTAGTGTGGAGTGTGAATGAAATTAGGCAGCTTAATAATACTCTTCCTCATTTAGGTTACTAGCAGTATTAGAAAACTGATGCTGCAGAATGGTTAAGAGAATAGAATGGTTGAGACAAGGTGCAGACTAGCAGGATACCCTGTGGCTGTAGCAGAATGTAGGATATTAGAGTAATATTGCAATACACTGAACTGGGTGCCAGGAGCACAAGTGGGGCATGCTGCAATTAAATATACTAAGAACCAATACTAAAGCAGGTGATATGGATAGCACTGGACTAGAATGTTGTACAGGAATACTGGAACATATTTTCTGGATAGCACTGGAGCAGAATGATGTGTTACTGGAGCACATACTGAACTTTAGCCAGGGTACTGAGCCTCTGAGATATGTTGTTCTGGCAATAAGAAGTCAGAAGTTCTTGGTTTAAATACGGCACCCTCGTAGAACTGATAGGTGGATGAATCATGTGACCAGAGTTTCTGGAGACTAGTTTCTCACAATAGATCATGCAATGATGTCCAAGGTGGTAGCACCCATAATGCAGAACAACAGGTACTGCACGTGTACAGATGAGTGACACGGACCTCAAGGATGACACTAGTGTTTAGCAGGGATGCAAATAGGCAAACGCAGGGGGGGTTTCCGTCAGCCTGGAAACCCCCCTCCCCAGCCCACACCATTACCACAATAGAAATAATAGAATTTTACTAGTGCTGCATGTTCTTGGAATGGTGCCCACATTTAAAATAAAAACATTCAGCTCAGGTAGGATGGCCTACTGCCACACCTAATGGCTTACTATGATCGCTGGTCATGTATATGCTGGAATTCTGACACACAATACACTTTGTTTGACGCATATTAAAGCTGGTAATTATGCCCTCCTCATGGACTGGCCACACTCACTCTAAAATCGAGCATTTGGAAACCCCCCTCTAGAAATCCTGCATTTGCCAGTGATGCAGATGGCAAAAAAGTGACAACGCCAGACCAGGTAAAAGTTACACAGACCCCGTGTGCGACAACCCCATTTAAGAGGTGTCTACATTTCCCAGACCTAACATACCAACCAACAGTTCCTTGTCTCCAACAAAATATTTATTGTTAAAGGAAATGCATTTATGGTAAAAGATGTATCGCCGTATTCAATTACATACACTTTTCGCGTATGCGAAAACGCAATGCAATGTAATAGGAGAAAAAGATTTGCCTCTGAATAGGTGGAGAAAAAAAGTGCAAAATCGCTATTTTGGGGTGCAAAGGTGGGGAAACCACTCAGCACCCTTGGGACAGCCCCCCAAAGGATAACTGGATTTAAAAAAAACCTACAAAAAACTGTGGAACACCCCAAAAAAATCACTTTACAAATGGGGGTAAAAAAGTGCAAAGTGAGCATACAAACTTTTAAACTAGCGAAATAGACTGTTGGGGGTCTGCAAGTATGGGGGAGGTGTTTTTTTTATTGCAGGTGCTTGCTTGAGGTGCATTTTTTACATTTTTTAAAACTTCACTTTTGCGACTTTAAACTATGCTTGCACCCATTTTCATGTATCCCAAATTTGACAGGAATACTTATTTTTTACAAAAAAACTGCTTATTGCTATTCTTCACCACTTGTGTAAAGATGCTAATTAGAGGCAATTGACACTACTTAAGTAACCCCAAATATCTTTATTACAGCTATTCGGGGGCATGTACATTGATCCCCAATGTTAGTGCATTTTTTAGGGGGTGTCAGGTTTATTTCCCCAAATCTGACAGCACTTGTCACCTGGTTTGCATTCTCCGGGTTGCGTTCTTGCGTGTTTTGGAATTGAATGCGGCGAATAGCAGCGGCACACACAAAACGTTTTTGCTGCTAAAATACGCGATGTAGGCGAAAAGTACGGCATGCAAAAAAGTATCGTGGGTGGGAAACTAATTGAATACGTAGTGGGACTCAAGCATGGTGAGAGATACACTTGTCCTCCAGGAGGAACTTTGCCAGGTAGAAGTTGAATGGGACAGAATAACTCACTATTTTGATGTTACTGATCTGTATTTCCAAAATACATCTTGGAAAGTGGCATAAATATGTCATGAGATGTGTCAAAATAAAAATTATAAAACTAACCCTAATTGCAGCCAAACCCTAATGTCAAAATTATGTCAAATTTAATGTAATGTGTTAGTATTAGGAATGTTAGGGACCCATCTTCTGGGGTTCACCTTGACGACGTGGATGGGCAAGCATATTGGCCAAACACGTACTAAGAACCTCACTGTTAATTGTAGAGTTTATCAGGATTTTTTTGTCTATCATTGTTCTTAGTATCTAGAGTGTGCGCCTGCATTCTATGTCCCCTGTATTGTACTACAAATCTCAGAATGGCAGCACATCCTATTATGTTTAAAACTAGGATGTGCAGTACAAGCCCCCCCCCCTTACAACATTATGTCAGTATCGACTCTGTGAATGTAGAAATGTTAAATGTCTACATTCTGCAGAAAGTTCCCTGCAATCAGTGGAACACCCCAGCCTATCAGGCCCCTGGTGGCTGCCTTCACCATGTCAGTGTGGGGCTGATTGTGATTATATATTTTTAAAAGTTTTATAAATTATTTCAGATTTGTATATATCCAATAATAAATAGGCCCCAATTGTTATTTACAGTGTCTAATATGACCACATATTTCCTTTTTTGTTGCAGTGATTTAATAGAAAATACTTTAGAACAACCTACAGATATACCCAGCTATATCCTTGCCTCTGGCGTGGCAAATTGCACCATGCATAGCGCGATACGATACGTGCACTGCATACACGACCGCGCCTCCGTAGGAATGCATGATGCGTGCCATAGCGCAGCATATTCAGGCTCAGGGAATCGAGTAGCGCGATGCGTGCACACGTTTGTGGTTCGATCAGCCACAATGTAACTGGGCGCATCGGCATGCCAGTATAATTATACAGATGTGTCCTCATACACATATCATTGCCATATGGGTGAGGCACCCGGTGCGACTGAGAGACTATGAGAGGAGTAGCTTACCGTAATTTTCCTTTAAGTTTGTTACTTATACGCATTGCAGATGCCGTGGAAAACCACTCACAGTGTACTAGAGACACTGAGCTGTGACAATAACCGCACAGGAATTGGTATTACACACATACAAAGTCACAGATTAAACACAATGGAACTGGGTATGAGGTAAAGCTGCAGTAGCTGCATTGTAGCACTTTGTATACAGAGTCAGACTCAGTTGCACACAGATGTACAAATGTCACACATCTAATGTATCAGTGTCATCTAGCAGAGTAGTTCTGTCACTTCCAGTTGTTTATTTGTGTGAATAAGTTGCACATTTTGAGGGAGAAAGACGCTCGGAGCAGCTGAGTATCCCTGGATCTTACGCCCTGAGAGGGGTTGTTTGGCGCGACTGAAGTCACAGTGTATGAGGACACATCTGTATATCTGTTACATATATTATAACAAAGAACAAAATTGGTTTAATAATAAATGAATGAGTGCAAATTATATGGAAAGTAGAGAAAACCCATCAGTATTTATCTGTTCTATAAGCTCTATAGGTACAGAAAGATGTTTTTACACAGCTCTGTATCACTGTGTAACCTACTATCATACTTCATACCAGAGCCGTAACTAGACTTTTTGGTGCCCTGTGCCAGAAAGAGCATTGGCGCCCCCCTCATTTTTCAAAGGGACATAATGCACCCAAAAAAGGGCCATGGCCTCATGGGGAAGGGCCAGGGAAGAGATAGAGGAAGCCAGGAGACGCTGGGGATGAAATAAGAGGAAGCTACAAGTGAGAGTGATAATAAACAGAAAAATGACAGGCCCAAACAGCGCCCCCTGACCTGTGGTGCCCTGTGCGATGGCACCGGCCGCACTACCCTAGCTACGGCCCTGCTTCATACAGTAATATTCTGCCTCATCTTCTGCAAATTATCCATTAATTGTCAGAGTGAAATCAGATCCTGACCCAAATCCATGCAATCGTTGTAAGATCCCAGACTGACGGGTATTTGCCCTATAGACAGTGGTGTAACTAGAGTATTTGGAGCCCAGGGCAAATTTGAAAAGGGAGCCCCCCCCCCAGATGTGCGCTCGCCCTTGGCGCGCGCGGCAAACAATGGGCGTGGTCACTTAAAAATGGGGCATGTCAACATGACACACCCCTTTATTTTCAAACTGAACATTCCTATCCATATGCACCCCAGTAGTACCCTTTATACAGTACCCCCAGTATGCAGTTGTGGTCCCTCTTATGCAGGCCCATAGTAGTGCCCCTTATACAGTATCCCCAGTAGTGGTCCCCCTTATACAGCCCCCAATTAGTTCCCCTTACTACGTACCCCCAGTAGTGGCCCCCCCAAATGCAGTGCCCCACGTAGTGTTCCCCCTTATGCAGTGCCCCCAGTAGCAGTCCCCACAATGCAGTGCGCCCAGTAGCGGTATCCCCTTATGCAGTGCCCTTTATATGGTGCCCCCAGCCGTAGTCCCCCCCTATGCAGTTTTCCCAGTAGTGGTCCCCTTATGCAGGCACCCTGTAGTGAACCCCCTATCCAGTGCCCCCTGTAGTGGCCCTTCCTATTTTTGCCCCCAGTAGTAGTCCCCCGAGTGCAGTGCCTCTAGTAATAGGCCCCTTTTATAATGCCCCCAGTGGTAGTTCCCCCCCAAGTAGTAGTCCCCAGTAGAGTAGCCCCCCCCCAGTAGAGGTCCTCCCAATGGCGCCCCCAGTAGTAGCCACACCTCCCCCAGTAGAGGTCCTCCCAGTAGTAGCCACCCCCCTCCCCCATTGTGCAGATAGGTTAAAAAAAAAAAATATATATATATATATATACTTACCTGAATCTCTGCTCCTGCTCGCGACGCCGCTCCCGCCCGGGCTGGCGTGCTCAGCATTATGGGACAGACGTCATGACGTCAGTCCCATTACCCACTGCAGGAGCCGGACGGAAGTCCGGCTCTTGCAGTGGGTGCTGCAGCAGCCAATGAGAGTCTATCTGACTCTCATTGGCTGCTGTTTAACACACGCATCACCGCCAGTGCTGGCGGCGATGCGTGTGTTATGCACAGCCTGAGCCCGCCTCCTAGCGCTATTGGACAAGCGCTCAGGGGGTGGGAACGGAGGGAGGTGAAGCACAGGACCGGCGCTGGAAGCCTAGCGCCAGTCGTCCTGTGTAAATGTGTAGCGCTGACCGCACTCATTGCGGTCGGCGCTACACTGGCTAATTAGGGTGGGCGGGCCGATACCGTGGCCGGCAGTGCCCCCCCGCGCCGCCGGTCCAACAGCGCCCAGGGCAAGCACCCCGCTCACCCTGCCCTAGTTACGCCACTGCCTATAGATAAGAAGCTTTGGAGATTGTCCTGGTTTCTGATCTGTGGAACTCCAACAGAGTTTGGAACTGGATGTACATGAGATGGAGACTGTACCTCCTGGTAACACAGAGATGTAACCTGGGGTCTGAGTCATCACAATGTCTCCATATGAAGCTAATAATAGCACAGAGATAATTGATAATAAAAATGATGATAGGTAATATAAATATAATATTATCAGCCTATTATACAGTATCTACATCAATATTGCATTAGTATATTTATCATATAATCCAACTAATACAAAATATGACTATAACAAAGGCAGAGCAGATATGTCAGACAAATCATATTTATTTCCCCTGAATATCACAGACACAGATCAGGGGTTACCAGACAGACTATTTATGTCACATGAAGTCTATAGGGAAATAACATTAGATACTTTGCATGTAATACAGGAAATATGTAAATGATTCACATTATATCTCATCAGATGTCAGTTCTCTATCATGAGGCAGTCACATGACCATGTAATAAATTATTGGGAGACTATAACTAGTGTATTGGACCCAGGGGCATATCTACCCATTGGCCAGGATGCAGGGGTGCCGACCAAAGGGGGGGCGCCGTCCGACAGTGCCACTAGCAGCCAAGGGGAGGACAAGTCCCCCGGCCCCACAAGTGTAGGGCAGACCACAGTGAGAGCGGTCTGCCCCACACAGTTTACAAATACACATCCGCCAGTGGCGGCTGTGTGTTTGTAATAGCAGCCAGCTAATGAGAGTCAGACAGACTCTCATTAGCTGCTGCGTCGTCTGCGGAGGGAGCCGGCTGGAGCTCCGTGTGCCGGCTCCCCCCACAGCATGTGATGGGAGAAACATCATACGTCATGATGTCTCTCCCATGCAGGAGGAGAGCGGGCCGGGACTCAGAGAGGACAGCGGCGGTCGCGTCAGGTGCGGGGATCAGGTAAGTTTAATTTTTTTTGTTCTTTGTGTGTGTGTGTGTGTGTAAGCCTGGTGGAGTGTCACTGAAATAGGGGGTGGCCGCTACTGGGGGCACTGAAATATGGGGTGGCTGCTACTGGGGGCACTTTATGTGGGGGTTCCCGCTACTGGGGGCACTGTATAGGGGTGGCCACTACTTGGGCAATTTAGGGGGGGTGGCCACTACTTGGAGCACTGTATAGGGGTGGCCACTACTGGGGGCAATTTAGGGGGGGTGGTCACTACTGGGGGCACTGTATAGGGGTGGCCACTACTGGGGGCAATTTAGGGGGCTGACCACTACTGGGGCACTGTATAGTGGGGACTACTACTGGGGTCTACTACTGGGGACACTGTATAGGGGTGGCCACTACTGGGGGCAATTTATGGGGGGTGGCCACTACTGGGGGCACTGTATAGTGGGAACTGCTACAGGGGTCTTCTACTGGGAGCACAGTATAGGGGTGGCAACTACTGGGGGCAATTTAGGGGCACTGTATAGGGGTGGCCAACTACTGGGGGCAATTTAGGGGGGCTGGCCACTACTGGGGGCACTGTATAGGGGGTCTACTACTGGAGTCACTGTATAGGAGGACTACTACTGGGGTCTACTACTGGGGGCACTGTATAGGGAGGGCTACTACTGTGGGCAATGCAGCATGGGGGGGTAGGGGGGCGCCAGTCCATTACATTGCCAGGGGCGCTTGGATCCCTAGATACACCCCTGATTGGACCAGTCACTCGCCAGGATGTGAGCCTGCAAAATGCATTGTATACTGGCACTGTCTGTGTAACTGTAGCTGCTGTGTTTGGCACTGCCAGGAATGATATTCCTTTGTATATTCATCTCTCTCCCCCCAGATCTCATACTCTTTGTTCCCCTCTCTAATTCCATTCTCCCTCCGTCTCTTCTCCTCTCAGTCTTTCCCCATCTTCCCTTGTGTCTCTCTCTGTCTCCCCATCTCTCTTCCCATTTCCACACTGTAATACTGTAGCTCCAAAACTCATAATGACTTTAAAACAAACAGAGTAAAATCTGTACGATGACTTTGTACCCTATAAATATAATAGTACCTGCATACTTGCCTACCCTCCGGATTCAGCCAGGAGCCTCCTGAAAATCGGGTGCCGCTCACGGTCCTCGTAAAGGCAGACAAGCCTCCCGGCGGCCGCCGATCCCTCTGACACCCCCCCAGGTGGTAACCTGAGAAACCCCTGCAGCATGGAGGCCAGAGACACAATTCATGCTGAATCGCTTCATTTTGGCCCCGCTCCCTGTTTCACAATGCCTGTAATATCACCATTTTGTAGCAGGGGCGGGGCCAAATGATGCAATTGCTTGGCCCTGCCCCCTGCTTCACCCACAATTGACAGCCCTGTCCCTTTGTGCCGGCCATGCCCCCCTGCCATGCAGAGCTGGCTGCTCCCTCCCAGGAACCATGAATACGTCATTAGCCTCTCACGTCACACTACAGATGCCTATGTGTAGTATTACATAGCACTGACTGCAGCGAGGCCATGTAACAGTCTGTGTGATCTGCCAGCAGGGATAGGAGCAGGCAGCCCTTATAGTGAGGGAGCAGGAATTAGGGTACTGATTCGGTTCATGCAGCATCTTCCATAAGATTTTCTAATATTTTGCCTCCCCAGCGAGTATTAATGTTTGTCTTTGCTGGGTAAAAAGGTTAATGCTGGTATGTACTAACATGGGGATCTCCCAGCACCATAAATGACACTTTTCCAACAATGTTACAATTTCTCATTTTTAATTTAAAAGTGTGTATTAGATATATTACCTTTGGGCCTGATTCTTAGTTGTATGGTATTGCACAGTCAAGCAGCTGTGCAATACTGTACAAGTAATATGCTAATGCAGCAGGAGGCACCTGGTATAAATAAACACCTCCTGACCGCATCTCAGGGCCTGATTCAGCAAGGAACGCAGTTGCTTATACACACGCAATCTGTCAATTAATTCACACTGCGCATGCATCGCAGTGCACGAGCCAGACACTGCATTCGCAGAGGATACGCAGACCCATGGCAGAGTGATTGACAAGAAGTGGTGACAGGGGGGATGGTTGGATGAACGCAGGCATGCCCTTGCATTTCAATGCTGTTGCATGGGCGTGCATAAATTATGCACTGAGGTATCAGATGTCACCTTAGGCCTCATAGCGTGCGCTGAAGTTAGCAATTCCTGAGTGAGGTCTGACCTGTCTTAACTGTGCATATGGGTTCGATGTTACTAGATGTTACCGATTGTTTCGCTACAGTATGTTGTCAAAGTATACAGATGTGAGTAAAGGGAAGTGGGCATCCTTATGTCAGGCTGCGATCACAATGCAAATGAAAACATTTACATGTCAATGCAGTTGCGTGCGTATAAGCAGAGTATCGTTCCGCAGTGAATCAGGCCTTCAGATCTGAATGCTGTGTGAGACCACAAGCAATCTGAGTGACCCTGAGGTTAGGTTTAAGTGATCATAGATAATGATGTGGTGCACTGATCACTTAACATCACTTAAGTGATTACAATATGTATTTTATTAGATAATTTTTATATAAAATGGTATACAGAAATTGGTTTTATATATATATATATAATATATATATATATATATATATATACACACCCACATATACAGTATATATTGTGGTGAGATAGGGTTTGACTCTCACCTGAATTGCCCACATTCCTCCAAGGGAGGCTAGAGTGAAGCCTGTGCATTTTGCAGCTGCAAGGGAGATTTAAAATTCTCTGGGTATTCACGCATACACAGGCCCAGCTTCAGTTCAGCTAGAAATATTAACAGTAGTATTACACACTTCTATTTATTGATTAGCTTATTATTATTACCTCACCTACTGTATATTAATCATTGAGTAGCATAAATTATGTGCACTGTATTTTCTATACTATGACTATGAAATCATAAATTTCTAATTTATGTAGTCTGTGTAATTTGTTTGCTATATGCTCTTGTGGAGACAATTTTATCTAAAGTGATCATTTAGTGATTAGTTTTAATTATGTTTTCTGCAGAGGTTATATTTGTGCCGAAAAATAAAATATGTGACTGCTACAGATAATAGTGTAATATGTGGTAATTAAGAATGGATTTTATTCAAAGCAATATCACAGGTGTATATTAAATATTAGATGACTGCAGGCTTATGTTTAGCCCGAAATAAGCAGTCTTAGGGCCGTATTCAATTGCCGGCGAGAAGCCATTTTCGGTGAAAAAGTTTTGCAGGTGACATTATTTCGCCAGGCAAGAACTTTTCCACGTATTCAATTGCAAAGACTTTCCGCCGGTGCCAAAAGTCTGCGCCCTGTAACCAGCGGAAAAGATTTGCCTCTGAATGGAGGTGGAAAAAAGTGCAGAATTGGGGGTTTGTGGTGCAAGGTTGTGGGAACACCCCTGCAGCCTTGGGACAGTCCCCCAAAGGTAAACTGGGTAAAAAAAAGAAAAAAATACTTTAGAACACCCAAACAAGTACTTTCGTATTGGGGCAAAAAACAACAAAGTTGGGGGACAAAGTTAAAAACTAGGGAAATAGACTCCAGGGGGTCCCCCAAGTATGCCCCATGTGTTTTTTTGACTGCAGGTGCTTGCTGAAGGTGCATTTTTTACGTTCTTTAAAACCACACTTTAGCCATTTTTAACCATACTTCCACCCATTTTCATGTACCCCAAATTTGCTGGGGCTACTTATTTTGCAAAAAACAAACAAACTGCTAAATGCTATTCTTCAACACTTGTGCATAGATGCTAAATAGCACCAATTGAGAGCAATGAAGTACCACTTCGTCCTCCGAAATGTTGATGGAATAAACTGCCTTTTTTTCAACTTGACTGGAAGTCTCTTGAGTGCCGCCCAGACTGGAATACTATTTGGAGGTTTTTTGCTGTAAAATCTCAGGGAGGGCACCGGAGTAAGTATTGGCCGTTGGAGTGCCGGTCTATTGGACATTGTATATATATAATTGGAGGTGCTACCTGTGGAGACAATTGATATATACACAAAATGAAATACAGGTGCTCAACTCCAAATTAACTGATTGAATATAAATAAATAAATTTTTGCACTGAATAGAGGTTTTTGGCATAATCTACCCACCACATCCGGGTAACCTCTGTAGGGTAGGTCTGTAACATACTAGGGTTCAAATCCAGAGCACCGGACACCCCCAAACTAGCCCAGCTAAGCCACCCCAAGGCACCGCTATAATAAGAAAAGTGAAGTGTATTATTATGCCAAAAACCTCTACTCAGACAATAAGCAGCCTAATATACATTATAGTATGTTGTCATATCTTCATACAGTATATAGTTTGTTGCCTTCTATTATACTGTGTACACACAAGTAGTGTTTATTTAATTTTTTATTTTCAAGTGTACAAAATTTGTCTCCTTAGTTTATGCATTTGTACAATTGTACTAGTGTAAGTTCTTGATTTGTATGAGTGTGCATTAAGCTCTGATAGATTAGAGCAGGGGTCTTCAAACTTGGCCCTCCAGCTGCTGTGGAACTACACATCCCAGCATGCATTGTCACCTTTTTTATATAACAGCATGCTAAAACTATGGCAGTGCATTCTGGGATGTGTAGTTCCACAGCAGCTGGAGGGCCAAGTTTGAAGACCCCTTGATTAGAGTTTCTCTTAGGAGAAGGAAGAGAAAAGAAGACTCAAGACTCTTTGTTGGAGGCACTCTTAAAGTAGTATGAATAATTTAAAACTTAACTTTTATTTTATAACATTTTAGAATATGAGGGGGAAGAGGTTATTTTTCAACCTCCAATAATATTTAAATACAGCCAATAATTACAAACAAACAGAAATCAATATAGTTCACTGCCAATTTTTATTAATACAGGCAAAATGCGATTATTGTAAGTAGTTAGATTCAATACATTATTTATTTAATTTTGAGCATTCAAAAAACATCCCTTGTTATTGAAAAAAATATACCAAAGAGACCTTCCTTCTAATTTTTTTAAAAAATCAGATAAAAATATCTGCATAGATTCTAGTATACTTGAAGGAATATTTTGTCAGATGGTTTATCCTGCATACATACTGTTATAGGAGATATTATTGTATCCATTTAGTACCAATATGTTGCAGTGCAGTTACTAGCAGAGAGACAATTAGTATCAATATGTTGCAATGCAGCAGCTCAAGAGCTGGCAGAGAGACAATTGTTATTCATGTAGCGAAAAACAGAGAAGCAAATCCCTACAGTTTTTTTCACTCAGTGGATAGAACACAGTCCTTCTGAAAGAAATATATTACATGAAATTAATCAGTAGTAGAGATATATTTTAGTCTCAAAAACTGGTAATGCTGAGTGCTTTGTAGCAACCACATTTATTAGGTACAGTATATACTAATTGCTCACGGCGGAGCTTCACCCTGCTTAGTGAGCAGGAGGGCTAATATTTTTTACCCTTAATAAATATGCTATAGAGAATACACATCAAGCATAATTGACACAGATTTGGGTTAATAGAGATTTGCCTCACTTCAAGGAATGCACTGTTTAAACCTTTAGTAGGTTGACAGAATCCAGGCAGGTGAATCCCCTTTCACTTCTGCTGTCTGATCACCATACTAATAGTAGAGGATGATAGATGAGAGAGTGGAGAGGCCCTGCCTGGGGTGAAAGATAGTTGGAATTGCACTTCTGCTGTTGTGACAGTAACCACCCGTCTGTGCTGGTGTCAGACGACAGTGCATCACTGGACGGGGGAGGTCCCAATAAGAGAGCGTGAACAACGGGGTGTCTAGGAGTATGTGCAGTGGTCAATATGCAGGTATTGCAGTACTATTTCAATGACAAAGGATAAGGTAAAGATGCTGGTAGATTATATCCCCATCTCCCTGCATGGGTATTTGCTTCAGTGATCATATTCCAATGGGGATGGCTGCATCCTTGTTTGCTGGAGATGACGATCGTTTCACCTAGAGACCTTGTTCACATCATGACAGGTCCTTTGTTATTGAAATAGTACCAGAATATACTTTCTTACAGCCAGTAGATTACTTTCTCACTTTCTATAGCAGAATAATGATTGTAGATCCTAATTTTTAATATCATAGCAAGTAATTATTTTCTGATTATATTATTGCTGTGCAGTTGAATCTAACTTATGGCTCCTGCTTATGATTTTCATGCAACCATTCAACTGTGACTTTAATGCACTTTAATGTTCCCTGCACCTTACTAATACACCTATATTGTAGGTACACAGTCAGCCCAGGTAAGTGTATGTAGCAGTAAGTGCAATCACTCTTTATAATGGAGCAATGATTCTGCACTATAAGCTTTTATAGGAGACTAGCTGGGATACCTGGCATTACCCAGGTTGAAGACTGGACCCTGAAATACACCTGCAGTTTTTATTTGTTTATATTGTCCTCACCTATAACCCCATTCCATTGATCCTGAAAAGGACCCCACTGTTTGCTAACATGCATGCAAACAGTGGTGTAACTACTATGGATGCAAGGAGTGCAGCTGCTATGGTGCAGAAGCTTCCTCTGTGGCCCAGCACTCCCTCTGCATCCAATCACACACACAAGGTGTACTGATTCAGTCAGGGTAGACAAGGGGAGCCTTGGTGTCAGTGATGTTGATTTGGTGCTGGCCTGCCAGCTCTCTACAGCTGTCGCAGTGGCAGATAGTCATGGAGAGACTGTGCTGCCAGTCACATGGAAATCAGAGCTTGCAGATTCAAATTGCATGAGCACCGTCTGTCCACGTCTGCCACTGCCTGCCGGTGTGCCAGCTGTAGTTAGTAGTTGGTATCCTGGCCATAAATCCACACCTGATGTCTGCTGATGGCACATAGGTTGAGAAAAGAAGCTGCTTGAGGAACACAGAGAGTTGAGTTGCTGGGGAGGGCATATTATGCATGGGGCACTACTATTGTGTGGAATAATGTGTTATATGGGGGGCACTACTACTATTTGGCATAATCTGAAAAGGGCATTACTGTGTGGTATATGTAAGGGGCATTACTGTCAAGTGTAAGGGACATTACTATGTGGGATAATCTATAAGAGGCACTAACACTGCATGGCATAATTTGTATAAGGGGTACTACTGTGTGGCATAACCTGAATGGGCTCTGGGTAGCATAATCTGAATGGGATCTGTGTGGGGGCAATTGTTTGTGGATTTTTTTTACCTCTGGGGGCCCTTTAAAGATCGTGTGGTCCATAAACCACAGTTACGCCCATTACCGTCCAAAACAGAGGCTCTAGATTTAATATGAACTTGCATGCATCATCAAGCTTGCTCAGACTGAGGTTAAAAATGATACTTTTGTAGCTTTCTCACAGGTTTTTGGAAGACTGCCAATTTCCACTGGAGCCAGCCCTGGAACCTGTATAATTTTAGAGTGTGCCCATTTTTAGGGATTGTGTGACAGTGTGTGGCCCTGACAAAGTTCAAACTCAGGAAAAAACTTAATCCTGGTCAAACTGCACCACCATGTTTTTACATCACCAAATTTGGTAGAGCTAAGTCCAAAACTCTGGCAGTGCATAAAGGACAAACAGATGGACAGAAAGACACACTTCCTCACTTATTATATAGATAAAAGGAGTGGAAATAAAACCAATTGCAAAACATATGTCATCCCCATGGTAGCCATGGCTATGGTAGATTAATAAACTGCTATGGAGTATTCAAGCAAGAGCTGTTCAAAAGCCACTCCTACGTCTATTGCACAGAAGCACACCCAGCCTGCATGACACATGGGGTAAGTTTTCTGGTTGGGTAGCAGAGGTATATTGTAGAGCTTTGTTTGAGAAGAAAAGAGAATGAGCAAGATACAGACAGGGTAGCATTACACCTAGGGTGCAACCACCAGGTTAAAAGCCATGGCCATGCACAGATACATGAGTGAGGATATAGTATGGACAAAAAGGCAAATTAATTATGCTCACATAATATGGACTAGCCTAACTTTGAAGTGTCATGGTGAGGGTCTAGAGAATGATCTGGGGCCATGAGAGCCAAGAGGAAAGTCAATTCAGCCATAATTAAATGGGTTTCAACTGGTGGTAGGTGCATCATTTGGTGCAAGGGAATTTAGGTACAATGCAGAGTATACAGTAGTGACAGAGTGCACCTGTCAGATGTGGGGCTAGACTGATTCAGCAATGCCTTTAAGGAGGACATGGAGTGAGCTTGATGTAAGAGGTTGCATGGTGGGGTTCCAGACCCCAGCATGCTAGAGACCTCGTGTGGAGGGGCAAAGTGGTGAGCAAGGCATAGCATGGATTGGTTTGTAAGGGCATTTCAGAGGGTCAGTTATATTCACCAGAAAATAGGCCACACGCCTCAATCCAGCTTGTTACGGCATAGCCATATGGGCTACATGCCAAGTGAGGGTGGTATTGCGCATGGTAGCTGGTGCCCAAGTGAGAAGAGGTTGGATGTTGGATTCCACAAGGTTGGGTCGAGCACACCTTGCATTTCTATTTCCCAGCCATAAATATTGGTTTAAGTAAATTACACATAGGGGGAGAGACCATAGATTGCACACCCTAAGCACAATGTGAGGTGCTACCTGCTGAGAGTTGTAGTGCTGCAAGCAGAAAAGGAGACAGATGCAAGTACACACTCTAACCATGCTGAACCTAATAATAATACTGCTAAATTGCATCCAAGAGGTTATTAGCATAATAATGGCCATAATTATGGGCCTGCTCACCGCATCCAGGTGACATCTATCAGGCAGGTCTCTAACACTCCTATGGAACAAATACAGAGCACGGGACCCCCCAGACCAACCCAGCAGAACCACCCAATGCCATCACACTAGTGTAAGATTTGAAATAAGGCTTAAAGATTAAAGCCTATGTGGTAAGTCCTACATAAGTAGGAGGTTATAATAAAAGTGTATAAAGTGCTAAATATATAAGTAACTGACTACAGCTCTCAGTATTTACCTTTATAAGTACTGTTAATTCACATATCACTGCATAATATCTCTATCTGATGTTTTTTTTTATTTAGCTTATAGATGTATAGACCCAGTTGTTAGTGATATGTTATGCCCTGATTGCTTGTTTAAGCACATTTTTTGCTAGCCATACTGATAGGAGTGTTTTGGGGGTTATTAGCAATCAATGGATTCACATGCCAGGTCTCCTTATTTAAGATTCATCATGAGGCTGTAAGCCTTTGCTGTAGTGCAGAATAATTGATGTGCTGAATTTAAAAGTGCACTTTACATTTTAAATCTCAAATTCATATCAGGATAGAAGTCCAGTACCATACAAAGTAAATGAAAAAATAATGTCCAAAGAAAATGATAATTTGTGCAAAAATCAATGCGTCATACATAATGGTTTCAAGTATACAGATGGGCTGTTCACACTCTCTGCTAGTCAATGCGTTTCGGTCCCATGTGGCCTTTTATCTAGACATGCCTGGAGTGCGAAGGAGCTCCATATTTAAAGGTAGAACAGCCAATCAAATAAAAGGGAGGAAAGGACATCATTCAATTTAGGACATCTTCATAATAAAATCAATCTTCCCTTTAAACAATACTTTTAAGTATATTACTATATAGAAAACACATTATATGAATATATAATTTATATAATATGAGTCAAAACAAGTAATTTATGATGATGGTTACCATAGCAACCATGCTGTAGCCGAAAATGTCAGGCTACATATTTGCTGGGCACTCAGATAAACGGGATATAAATAATTCCTCTTTATATTGGCAGTTTACTCACTGCATGACCGCAAAGATCCATTTCTCATCCCGGGGTGCCGATTGCAGAATGTCCCCACTAATTGCAAGGTACCCGTAATCCCGGAAGTGAATTTCCGGAGTCCTCGGTCCTCTTTTGGAATGCATCGTGGACCGCACGCTGTCATTGTAACTTCCTGTTGGTGAAAACAGGAAGTATCATGGCGGCCATAATGAGAATGATTTAATTTTTCTTCTCTCCTTCTGGTTAGGGCAGAAGTTGTATTGCGGCCATATAGCCGGTGTGCAAAGAAGAAAGAAAAGTTTTTCTTTCAAAAGTTCCCATTATATTTACCATAGAGGATTGCGTTCGGCATCCCAGCGGTTTGGATGCCGACGCTTACCTTACCGGTGTCAGAATACCGACGCTGGTCAGAATCCCGGCGCCAGCATCCTGACTGCTGGGATGTCAAAGGTAAGTAGTGGGGTGGGAGGGAGGCACAGGTTTAGGGGTTAGGGTTAGGCACTAGTGGGAGGGTTAGGGGTGGGCACTAAGGGGTGAGGGCCGGGTTTCTGGTGCAGACAGGGGAAAGTTAAGTTTAGACAATAGGGGTGGTGGTTAGGTTCAGGCACCAGGGAGGGAGGGTTAGGGTAGGAAGAGGGGGTAGGTTAGCATACCGACCACCAAGTGTTGGTATATTAACCCTGTCGGGATCCAAGCATTGGGAATCTGACCTCCTGGATCCCGTCTGTTGGTATTACATACCGATTCCTTTATAGATGTTTAACAAAAATACATAATAAAAAGGGAAATAATAAATAAAAATAAAACAAACTGAACAAAAAATAATAAAAACAAAATCTGAATATTCACGGCCTGATTTGATTGCATTGCATCATTGTCATGGCAACCATATCTCACAAAATCACACAAATCCATGGTTATGTTATGGTCCTTTCAATGTGGTTTCCAGCTACAGTATATAGAATCTAAAAAAGACTGATAATGTGTGTGTAAAAAGATAATCTGAATTCACACAAAAACTAACATCATATCCAATCAAAGGTATTACTGCTATCACAGCTTCTTATTGCAATCTTTACCTAAAAATAATAAGAAAACATTTCAATTTAAACCCTTTATTGTTGTAACCCTTAAAGAAATAATTTCAACTCGATGTCACTATTTAATCCATGCAGAATTAAAATTCTACATTTGTAAATTAAGTTAATTTCCATTTTGGCTAACATTTTAGCAGTATCTTTGTGTCTTTTATTCCCTTTAACTATTTTTAAGCCACAAAAGGATACTATTCCAGATACAAAACACCCATGGACCTCAATAAAGTGGGCTGAAAGGGCATGTGACTTGAGTCCTTTCTTTATATTGCGTATGTGATTGACAACTCGGATCTTCAGGGGACGTGAATTTCTACCTATGTAAAATTGTGTTATAGGTGCAACGTATGGCATAGATCACATTTTTAGTATTGCATGTAATAAATTCCCTGATCTTTACTTCATGGCCATTAATAATAGTCACCTTTGTTTTACTAGTACCATCCCTTTTGATGTTTTTACATCCTATGCAATCTCCACAACAATAAAAACCTGTTGATATAATACAAAATGGAGTTTGTGTGGATGGAAGGGAAACAGAGACGAGCTTGGAATTTAAGTTGGGGCCCTTCTATAAATATGCTTAGGTGTATCTGGTAATATTGGTGCAAGAACAGGGTCCCTCTTTAACAATGGCCAATGTTTTTTAAATACCTTTTTTGACCATCTTGTGTTCTTTTGTATATTGGGAAATTAAAGCGAATTGGTAATCCCCTTTTTGTTTTAAAGGTTTTGCTGTAGATAAAAGTTCCTTTTGGTCAGTTCTTTTCACTGATTCTATAGGTTTGTTAACCCTATTTAAGTTATAGCCACAGGCTTTGAATTTATTACCCATGATTTTTGCCTGTCTAAAAAGACCCTTTCACTAGTACAGTTTCTCTTGAGTCTTTTTATTTGACTATTGGGAATTGAATTAATCCAATTTACATGATGACAAGTACTGGCAGACAGATTCCGGAATCAGTGGGTTTATATAAGTTTTGGTTATAACAGTTTCAAGATATAACATTGATACTGTTATATCTAGGAAGTTGATTGATTCCTCCTGTATGTCGAATGTCAATCTAATATTTTTATCGTTCTAATTTAAAAATTCACAAAAATGTACAAGTCTCCCCTCCTTCTCTCCAAACAAAGAAAATGTCATCAATGTACCTCGCATAGGGCACCAGGTTCACTCCAAACATCATGTTTGCATATAACACTGAATAAGGCCCTTAGGGCCTGATTCAGAGGTGCTCGCTGTTTGCGAACGCTCGCTGTTTGTGAGCGCTCGCTCTGAATCAGGGAAGATTTTTATTTTTAATCCGCCTCCAGGCTGCTCATGACCTGGCGATGGTCATGATTAATGCAACCATTGGGCTTGTGACTAGACCCTGTGGTAGGGTCTCAGCTCCCGCAAGCCTGAGTGGACTCCCTGCTCTAATAGAGCAGGAAGTCCACTACTGACATCACGAGTGATGTCAGTAGGGCCGCCCACAAATGGCAGGCGTTCCTAAGGGAACGCCTGCATTTGTGCAGCCACCTCCCCTCCCCGTCTACAAAATGTGGTGAACTGTTACTCACCATTGACAGCTGCCCCGTCTTGTAGTGAGGCCCGGAGCGACTGAATTTCAGTCGCTCGCTTGGGCTCGCACTAGTGCACGCCGGAGGCGACGCATGTGCAGGCGCCAAACATTGACCTGTTTGCAAGCGCTTAGTGCTTGTGAGTGGGTCTGAATCATGCCCTTAGTCCCTAAATCCCTTCATAATATCTGTCTCTGATTTAGAGATTATGAGGGATGTGCTCCTTCATTAGACATGAAAATCAATGACACAACAGGAGAGAAACAAGTAAGTCTATTAAATGTTGTGCACCAGGGATTTCTGACAAACTGTTATATTAGATTTCATTAGACATACAGTGGAATTCATAAATTAGTAAAAATAAAACAAAACAATATTAATATAAATTATTTTAAGGAATGGGTGTTTTATATATTGAGACCTTATCCTTTTATTATTAGAGTATAAAGACTATTTTGTGTATTTCATAAATGTGTTAATATTTTTATTTCTTTATTTTTAAAAATTATAAATTTATTGAAAAATAATTTATTAATCAGTTTAGTGACTTCAAATGCATCAAGTCCTGATCTTAGCAAAAATAATAATAATAATAATAATAATAATAATAATAATAAAATATGGTACATAGTAGGAAAGAAATATAATCTATTAATATGTATTCTGTCCTTTCATATCCCTTCTATTTAAAGCAGTTTGACTTATATTATAAAAAGTATTGTCCTCTTGTATATTCTAATTTAACTTTTATTTCATAGTAATAAATATATTATACAGGTCTGTCTTTCATACTCTGATATTCCAACTCCCCTGGAAGTTAGGGCCTGATTCATTATGTAATGCAACTGCGACTACGTACCCAATTGGCCGATTGTCACATACTGCGCATGCGGTTGCATCGCACTGTGCGTGCATGAGTTAGCATTGCAATCACTCTGCGATCACGCTTGCAGAAAGAAAGCAATCGCAGATGGAGGTACGTGACATCAGCGTCTGTGGGTGGTGACAGAGGAGTGGCCGGCGTGCCTGTCTGTTTGAACGCCGTTGCATGGGCGTACATATATTAGTTACAGAATGCGGAGCTTGTGTACTCACTGCGTGCGATGAGGTTAGCAATCTCTGAGTAAGGTCTGACCTGTGGTCATTGTGTGTGAGGGACTACTCGATGGTGCCGATATTTACGCAGCTCTGCAAGGTATTACGGATGTGAGATAGCTGTAGTGTGAGGCAGAGCCATAACTAGACTTTTTGGTGCCCTGTGCCAGAGAGAGCATTAGTGCCCCCCCCATTTTTTAAATAGGGACAGAAGACAGTGAACTTGAAAAAGGGCCATAGCCTCATGGAGAAGGTCCAGGGAAGAGATGGGGGAGGCCAGGAGATGCTGGGGATAAAATAAGAGGAAGCTAGAAGTGAGAATCATAATAAACAGGAAAATTGACAGGCCCAAACAGCGCTCCCTGCCCTGTGGTGCCCTGTGCCATGGCACTGGTCGCACCACCCTAGTTACGGCCCTGGTAGGAGTTAGTGGGCGTCCATATGCTCGCAGTGTGATGTCTTTGCAAATGCATTCATTAGCATATTTTCACAGCAGATCTGCGTGAGTAATCACAGCTGCGATCGCAAGAGTGATCCATAATAAATCAGGCCCTTAGTTTCTAGTATGTAGCAGTTACAAAGCAACTGTTGTTAATGTGCCAATTAATACATGTTGATACAACATTTCAAGGCGATACTATGTGGTGATACATTTTCTCACTATGAATTGCTTAGATACTTCAGTCATTTGAACGGGTATTGCTCAGTGCGTTACATGGTTCCCACATGGGTGATCCCTGTCATCTCCTGATACACACTTTGGAAAATGTGAGAGTTTAGCAGTAAAACTCTCACACTAAGGGCAAAATTCAATATGGGGCGAAAAGTCCGTTAGCGGCGATAATTTATTGCCGATTACATAATTTTCATCTATTTCCAATATCACCGTATTCAATTTCATTGACTTTTCGCAGGTGCAAAAAGTAAAAAAACGGAGATAATTTTTTGCTTGCCTTTAGCAGGCGAAAAAAAGTGCAGAATTGGGGTTTAGGGGTGCAGGCTTACAAAATAGTCTGCACCCCTGGGAATGGTCCCTAAAAATAAACTGTGTTAAAAAAAGTAAAAAAAAAAAATAGGGACACCCAAAAAAAATATTTAAAATTTGGGGTTTAAAAAAAAAAAAAGGAAACGCACTTCTAAATTAGCAGAATGGAGTCCAGAGGGGTTCCCTTATTTGCGGCAGGTGTTTTCTTCATTGCGGGAGTAGCGGCAGGTGCATTTTTGATAAATTTTTAAAAATCATTTAAGGGACTTAAAAATATGCTTGCACCCATTTTCAAGTACCCCAAATTTGATGGGCATAGTTATTTTTCCCAAAAAAACCTTCTAAATGCTCTTCTGCATCACCTTCTTCAAAGCCGCATTTATGCACCTGCCGCGGCTATTTAAAAACCAGACTTTCTTCTGCAGGCAAAAACGGGGGTACCCATAATGATCCCCCATGTGTAGACATTTTTAGGGGGGACCTAGGATTATTTCCCAAAAATTCCTGTATTTTTTCACAGATCAAAGTTTTGCTGGTTCCCGATTTCGCCTACTTGAATACGGGGAATATCGGCCACGCGCGCGATACTTTTCCACCTGGAAAACAGGCAAAGGAGGCGAAAAGTCCTGCAGGCGAAAAGTCTGGACTTTTCACCTCAAAGCTAGGAGAGTAATAAAATAAAAAAATATATATATATCACCAACCAATCAGCTGCTACAGTAACTATCATTTTATAAACACAGCCTGCAATATGTAAATTGGAAGCTGATTGGTTATTACTTTATATCTCACAATTTTATCTCTCTCCCAGCTTTGATACATAAGCCTCTAGTACATTGATCGAGTTGTATTTTCAAAACAGGAAACACCTGGATGAGAGTTTAAATCTTTAGAGTTTTTTCAGTCTGAAAAACGTGCAAGTTTCCATGTTCTGTGACTTTGTTACATTGGCTGAGTTTAAAAATGTGACAGTTTTCTCTCACATTTTCTAAACTCACTCTATTATATTTGTCCATTTGTTTTGATTCTGATATATACAGTTACAGTACGATTGTAGCTTGTTTTACCAGATAACCTACTAAGATAGTTCTCTATCTTAGGTGTCAATAAGTAGGTACAAGTATATACATTGGGCAAGTACATATCGATTTCAATTTCAAATTAACAGAAGTTAATTTCAACAGTAATATATAGCAATTAAATATACCTGCTGGCTGCTGCCCCTGAATCTAATCTGTATATCCTATTATGCATACAGAAGATGATCTCCCAGTATTCTGATCAGAACGACACCCACCTTATACATAACCGTAATGCAAATGTCACGTGTCGACATTCTGACTATCAACATTTTGAACATGTCGACATTATGGCAGCATTTGCATTGTGAATGTCGATATTTTAAAGTCACATTCTGCAGAAATGTATCTGAAATCACTAATAACCTATCAGGCCCCTGGCAGCTGCCTTCACAGTATCAGTGTATGGCTAATTGTGTTTATATATTATTAAAATATTTATTGATTACTCCCCATTTTTAGGTGTTCAGTAATAAATAGGTCCCAAAATGTTATTTACAGTACAGTTGTCTTTTATGATTAGAACCCTCTGAAAACACCATATATCCTCTATTGTTGCAGTGATTTATAGAGAATACATTAGTTTAACCTATGCTAGTATAATTATTCAGATATATCCTCATACACCTGGGGGTATATTTACTAAAGGTTGATTTTTCTGTAACTGATTTTGATCGATGAAAATCAATCAACATCAGTGTTGTTTCTAGGGCTCAATCACACATTTACTAACAGACAATTTTCATTTAGTTTTTTTAAGTATTAGTAAATGTGTGATTGAGCCCCAGAAACACAACATCAATGATGATCGATTTTCATCAATTTTAAATTGATTAAAATTGACCATTAGTAATATACCCCTTAGTGTCCATATGCTACATGGGATCAGACACCTGGTGTGACTGAGAAACTCCTAGAGGGGTAGGGTACCACAGTTTGTTTCAGCTTTGTTTTCATCGATTTTCATAAATTTAAAATTGATCAAAATTGACGTTTAGTATATATTCCCTAGTGCATACATGCCTACTCTCCCGAGATGGCCTTGAGTCTCCCGAAAACCATGTAGCGCTCACAACCCCCCCTGAAAAAGAAGCAAAATCTCCTGGCCACGGCCTCCCCCTTGTATACCCCGCATTGCCCTGGATCTCCCCCCCTGCATCCCCAAAATACACCCCCGCATCGGGGGGGCGGGTGGTATTGTGATATGCGCTGAATCACATCATTGTGGCCCCACCCCCTGCTTCACAATGCCATTAATCTTAGCATTGTGAACAGGTGGTGGGGCCACAATTATGTGATTGTATGGTCACGCCCCATGCTCCACCCCCAATTCAGCATCATTGCCATGCCATGCCTCCCTCTACCACACCACTGTAAAAGCCTGGCTCCCCCCTCCCAGAAGGAGGGAGATGAATGTCGGTAAGTATTCCTTAGTATGCTATATGGCAGTGATTCCCAACTTCGGTCCTCAAGGCACACTAACAGTCCTGGTTTAGTGATATCCATGCTTAAGCACAGATGGGTAAATCAAAATACCTAAGGTGCTAATTAAGTCACCTGTGCTCAACCATGGCTATCCTTAAAACCTGGACTGTTAGTGTGCCTTGAGGACCGTGGTTAGGAACCCCTGCTATATGGTGATGAGACAGATTGGTTTGAATGTAGCATAGATGTGTGAGGACACATCCGTAACACCTGAGAGAATCAAACAGTCAGTGAATGTGTTAAAGACACTAAGGGGTCTATGTACTAAGCATTGTTAGGAGAGAGTGAAAAGTGATAAGAAAGTGATAAGGTGCCAGCCAATCAACTCCCAACTGCCATCTCACAGGCTGTGTTTGAAAAATGACAGTTGGGAGCTGATTGGCTGGTACCTTATCACTTCCTTATCACTTTTCACTCTGTCTCCTAACACTGCTTAGTACATAGACCCCTAAGGGGTAAATTTACTAAGAGTCATGTCTGGTCGAGTTTAGCCAAGTAGAAATTCGATTTGCATCGCTAAAACTCAGGTGATTTTAGCCTGCTGAATCTCTCAAATTTACCAAGAATCGTGATTTGCTGATTTGCGTGTTTTCCGATGGTGTATGTAATCAGTATTTATCACGCGAGTTTCCTATATCTGACCGTGGCCCAACTCTCACAAGCAAGAAGGCTGCACAGTCCTGAGCCAGTCCTGGGACTGGCACAGGACATAAGGCCTGATTCAGCAAGGAACGCAGCCGCAAATTTGCACGAACTTGGTCGATTGTTTCGCACTGCACATATATGCGTACGAGTCACAGTGTGCATGCGCAAACAGACCACTGCGACCAGGTTGCGACTGCAGTGAGCAGGCCGTGACAGCATACAATGATTGACAGGAAGTGACCGTTTGGGGGTGGTGACGGGGGGTGGTGAAGCGAACGCAGACGTGCCAGTGCGTTTGAATGCCGCTACAGGGGCGTGCATAATTAACCCCTGCAACGGTATACGAGGTCTACATGCACACAGGAAGTTTAGCAGTTTGTGAGTGAGGGTCAGGTCAACCACAATTGTGCGTATGGGTCTGATGGTTCTCAGTGTTACTGATGTCTTCACTGTCTTGAGAGGTATTGCGGATGTGAGTAAAGGGAAGTGGATGGCATTATGTATTGTTGGGTGCCTGCTTTTTGTGCTGCGGCGTCATTGTGTTCACTTGCATAATTTTGCAAGGGCCGGGTGCCTGCATGTAATGCCACAGCCAGGGGACCCTTTCACAGGGTCACCCTGGCCAAAGCATAATCACCCCAACCAGGCATATGCTGAAGCTTGTGGCTCTTCCCTGCACCCCTGGACGGTGGGTGAAGGGGTAATAGTGGGGAATATTGTTTTTTACTATTGTTTTTTACAGTGAAACTACAGGTGCCAACATACCTGCCCTTTGGCACTTGTGGAACTACAAGTGCCGGCAGGCGGCCGGCACCCATACACCATTGTACAAAAATAGTAAATAAAGGACAGTACACACACACAGTAGAAAGTACAATTTTATTACACATACAGTACTTACTTTCTGCCAGACGTTTGGTCCCATTTTCCAAATAGAATTCCACAGGTTTATCATTGAAAAAAAATCCAATACTCACCTACGTCCTGGTGCAGGTCAGTCCTTTTGTCCTGTAGGGTCCTGTATCTTGGCAAAATAACGGTCATACGAACCATCGGACATGTAGAGATGTATGTAGTAACACATAGATGTACATCTCTACAACGCAGAATGACAGAGACTGGGAGCAGGGCCATCTCTTCCATTGGGCTTGTTGGGCAGTTGCCCAAGGGCCTGCGGCTAGTAGGGGCCCACCAACCTGCCCTCCTGCAGCCGCAGCCAGTTGGTAAATTTGTGATATATTTATAAGCCGGCTGCCGGTGCACTGTATTCTGAACTAACCTCCCCCACCTAATCCCCCCGGTGATGAGTACTCACCACAGTCCCAGTTTCACTTCATCCGCCGGCTTCAGATCAGTCAGACAGAGTCTCTCTGCATGTGTGGGAGGTCTGATGGGCATGCAGGAGGGTTTAATTTTATTGACCATTTAAAATATTTTCCCGTGAATGGGTGGGTAGGGGCCCCAGTGCATTGCTTTGCCCAGGGCCCACACTGCTGTTAAGACAACCCTGTCATTCTCCGGGGCTGCCAGCCAATCAGTGGCCGCTCTACAGTTAGCGGCTGCTGATTGGCAGTGACCCACGTGGCTGTCAGTTAATAGCATGTGGGTCACAGCCAATCAGCAGCTGCTAACTGTAGAGTAGCCTCTGATTGGCTGGCGGCCCCTGAAAAAATGATAGAAGCATGCCGGACTCTGTCATTCTGCGCTATAGAGATTTATGTGTTAGCACTACATGTCCAGGATGGATCGTGGACTTGTTTTTTTATTTTCCAAGACTCCTGGAGGCTACTGGACTAGGGGACCAACCTGCACCAGGAGGTAGGTGAGTATTGGATTTTTTATATTCACAGGTAAACCGTGGGAATTCTACTTGGACAAGGGGACCGAACATCTAACAGAAGGTAAGTACAGTATGTGTGAGTGTGTTAGGTCTATAATAAACTTGTACTTTCTATGGTGTGTGTGTACTATCTTTTTTTTAAAAAATTTTTTAAAGTGGGGGTATGGGTGCCATCCGTCTGCTGGCATTTGTAGTTCCACAAGTGTGGCACCTGTAGTTCCACTGTATAAAAAAATAGTACATAACAATATTCCCCACCATTACCCCTGCACCCACTGGGCAGGGGTGACAGCGAAGAGACCTGGGCTTCAGCATAAGCCTGGTGTGCTCAGGAGAGGGGGGGACCCCTTTATGTGGGGTCCCCACCTCCCAACAACCCCGGTTTGGGCTGACTAGCTTGGGTTGATAATGCTTTGGCCAGGGGGACCTAGTGAAAGGGTCCCCTGGCTGTGGTATGACACCCTGGCTAGAATTGAGTCCGGTGCTGGTTTTAAAAATATAGCGGGAACCCCACGCATTTTTTCCTCTATTTTTAAAACCAGGACAGGCTCAGGGAGCCCAGTGCAGGTTCTTAAAATACGGGGTAACCCTACTAGTTTTTTCCACGTATTTTAAGAACCAGGACTGGTTCAGAACCCCAAGGCTGGTTATGCTTTTGGTGGGGGGAAGGCCACTACATAATTTTTTGTAACATTAAGCCTTTAGATCCCTGTTACAGGCAGAAGCATACACAGATCACAGTCATCTGTGCATGTTTCTGCAAAACTTGCAGCTCAGGGGGTAATATATTTGAAAGTTCTATTTAGGTCAACGTTTGCTACAATTACACCCCTGATTCTAATCATGATTCTTGGTAAATTCCCGAGTTGTATTCTTTGCTTTGAAAAGTGCTTGCAAGTTTAGCTGATGGTATATTGATTCGTGTTTGCATTCTCACCCAAGATTTGTCGTTTTCAATAGAGAAATCTCTCCCGAGTATACCTTTAGTAAATTTCTGAGTTATTGAAAATGGTTAATGGTTGCAATCTCGACCAAACATGATTCTTAGTAAATTTACTCCTAAGGGGTCTACTTACTAAGCAGTGAGGAGACAGAGTGAAAAGTGATAAGGTGCCAGCCAATCAGCTCCCAACTGTCATTTTTTAAACACAGCCTGTGAGATGGCAGTTAGGAGCTGATTGGCTGGCCCCTTATCTCATTTCACTCTGTCTCCTAACAATGCTTAGTAAATAGACCCCTAATACTGTAATATTCACTGCAGTGTAATGATCGAACATACTGACAAATATCAGAAATGTGTTGCCCATGGAAATTACATCCCAGATTGTGTTAATAAAAACTGTCGGTTCCCACTTCATTTTCTTGCACAAGATATTTGCTGGGAAATTGTTGTAAATGAGCTGATTTCATTGACTGGTGTTCAAGACAGACAAACTTGACAACAAATGTTATGGTCGACATGAATTGCACACTGGCTGACTCCTTGCTATAAAGAAGCCATGATTTCTGGCATTGAGCTATCCCCTTTGGAAGGGGGCAGACAGTTGGAAAGTGCAGATGGGGTATGGTGCCACAATAGCAGGATAGTGGACCCGCTCCTTGCTGTAAAAAAACATGATTTACAATGTTGTAAATGGGGGATAGGGCCACATTGACACAATTTGTGTTGAATCATTTCATCAATCCACCTGGTGAGCAGCATGTGAGGAACCAGCCTGCTCTCCCCATAATCTAGAAGAGACCTCGTAAATTCAGTAGTATCCTGGATGTTCCGTAAATTACGTATGATGAATTGTGTCTGTGAGCTGCTAGGATGGTGTAAGGCTGCACTTTTCAGTGAACTATCCAGGGAAGAAAATGAGCAAATTGTTTATACAGTTATACTGTATTATAAAAATTCCTATAAAAACACCATATACTGTATACTTTATGATACCACCTTTAGCACACACTCCAACATGACCCTTTCCATCACAATGCTCTGCTCCAGGACTTTGTACTTACACACCCTCCAACATGACTCTTTCCATCGGGACACAGTGCTCTGCTCCTGGACTTTGCACTTACTCATCCTCCAAAATGGCCCCTTCCATCAGGTAAACAAAGCTCTGCTCCTGGATTTCCCACTTTAGTACAAACTATTGCAGTATTATAATGGCACAGTTGGGCCCTTATATTAAGGATGCATCTAAAAAAAATGGATTTCTCCATAGAGAATTCTGGATATGGGGGCATGGTGTTTAAGGGGCTACACCTCAAAAGCTATAGGAGGTACCAGGCTGAAATTTTGCACAGGTGGGTAGAACTGTCACTCGGTGATGCTTGCCAAATTTCAGGGCAAAAACATAAAAAAATGAGGATTTGGGAGTAATCTAAATCTCTGTCACTTTTTGCTGATATTCTCAGTTTTTTGGGGAAGGCATAACTCAGGGTAGGGGGCGTATTTAGACTTGGGGTTTGTTTTATTAGGTAGCTATTGTTCCAGGGTAGGGCCTTTTGGGGTTCAGGTAAATTAGAAAGTTACAGTTTTTTAACTATTACCTCAAGAATGCACCATTAAATTGATAGGAAATTTCAACTTGTTGCGCAGCCGCAGAAGGAGCCTCAAGCAGATGTGCTCACTGTGGCTTCACTTGGGTGTACCAAGATGGCCATCATTTGCGGGCTTTAGTAGGGGGAAGGAAGCTGGAAGGACCCGGGGGAAAGGCGTGGAGGGGTAGCAGTCCTTAGCTGCGGCAAGGACCCAGGGGATGGTAGTGTTCCTTAGCGGTGACAGTGCGGTTGGCGGTATGGGCAAGTGTTCGGATCCGTGGGATGTAGCAGCACACAGATGCAGGCTGGGATCTGGACAATCCGTGATATCTGCATCTGTGTTTAATATAAAAAATGGCATGGCCCCGCCCCCCAAAAAACAACCAGCACTGGGCTTTGGAGACCCCAACTGGTTGTGCTAAATACAGGGGACAAATTATGTAAGGGTCCCAACCAGTACCAGGCTTTTCAGAACGAGTCCTGGTTGCCAAAATATGGGGGACAAATGACATAGGGGTCCCCCGTATTCAGCGCAACCAGCACTGGGCTCTGAGCTGGCCCTTGTTCTGGAAATACAGGGGGGAAAAATGCATAGGGTCCCCCTGTATTTACCAGAACCAGCACTGGACTCTTTCTACTGGGGGATGATGCACAGCCAGGGGAGCCCTTTCACCTGGTCCCCCAGCTGAAGCATCACCCCTTACCACTAGTCAGCCCAGGCTGGGGATCCCTGGGGAGCTGGGGACCCCCAAGAAAGGGGTCTTCCTCTCCAGGGCATCCCAGGCTGATAGCCCCGTCACCCCTGGAGGCTCTCCTGTGTGCTGATACTTGGAGAACCACAAGTATCAGCATTTTTGCCATTACAGGCCTGCTGGTACCTGTAGTTCCACAGCAAAATCAATAATAAAAAACCACAGAACACACACACCGTAGAAAAGTAAAATTTTATTAGAACATACATGCACACACACATGTACTCACACATGCACACACTATCTCACATACTCACCTAGTATCCCTGTAGCCAATCTGTTCTCTTCTCCAAGTAGATAATCCTATGGATTACCTGTAATAAAAATTCCATACTCACCTCCTCCTATGCGTGGATCTGTCCTCTTCAGACAATCCAGGATCTTGGCAAAAAAAACACACGAAAATACGCGTACCCTCATACATTAGTAGAGTCCTCTAAGGATACAACTACCAGAATGACAGCTCCACCTGGGATTTCAGTTCAGAAATCCTGGTGCGGAGCGATCATTGGCTGGGAGAGGCGAGCCTTACGCCTCTCAGCAAATGAGCTGTTCTCACCATTGACTTCAATGGTGTAAACCGAGCATGCCCTTTTCAAAAATTCAAAGATGGCCGCCGCGAGCCAAGCACGGCTTGCAACATCATCACCCCGCTCCCTCGGCTGGTTTATAGAGAGCCAGCGAGAGGTGCCGTCCATTCAGTCCATCGGCCAGGATGCTGGAGAGAAGACCAGCTGAAGCAAGAATACTCCGCGGAAGCCCTGGATGGGCGGCGGCCGTGCAAAAGAGCTTAAAGGCCGTCGCCCTTCAGGTGAAGATGCCGTAGACGTAATGGGGGAAGCGGAAGCTATGTAAAAGAGCTTAAAGGATGCCGACCCCCAGGTGAAGGTGCAATAAAATAAAATACTTAATGCGTCAGCCTTAATGATCGTAAGTTCATTGCTTTTTGAAGTTTGAGTGGCAGAAATTCAATAGAATTTTGTGAATTTTTAGATCATGTCTAAGCAGCCATGATGGGACATGTGAAACCATAAGGTTTTTTGTCTATGGGATAATCATATGCCTGTTTATATAAAGTAGCAACAGACAACATGTAATAATGATTTCTTGTTTAAAAAATGAACGAGTACAAATTACAATAAAAAGTGAAAGGCTCATCAACATCTGTGCGTTCAGAAAGCTCAGCAACAGGAAGAGGTTCATAAGTTTTTGTACAGCTCTGTATCACTGTGTGAAAGGGTAACTATAATGCTGCATGCAGTAATACTCTGCCTCATCTTCTGCACTCACTGTCTTAACTTTGAGACTGAAATCCGATCCTGATCCAGTTCCAGTGAATCGTTCAGGGATCCCAGACTGACGGGTACTTGCCCAGTAGATAAGACGCTTTGGAGGTTGTCCCGGTTTACGTTGGTACCAGTGTAAGTAATCCTTGGAATTTGATTTGCTATAGAGACTAGAATTGGATGTACATGAGATGGTGACTGTACCTCCTGGTAAGACAGAGATGTGTTCTGGGGTCTGAGTCATCACAATGTCTCCATATGAAGCTAGTAACACAAAGGCAACATACAATAAATGGTGACAGTAACAAAAGATATGTCCTAATATATCTACATCAATATTGCACTAGTATATTTATTATATAATGTAACTAATACAAAATATGACTGTACCTTGTATGTAAAGATAACAGAGGCAGAGCAGATATGTCAGACAAATCATCTTTATTTCCCCTGAATGTCACAGACACAGATCAGGGGTCACCAGACAGACTATTTATGTCACATGAAGTCTATAGGGAAATAACATTAGATACTTTGCATGTAATACAGGAAATATGTAAATGATTCACATTATATCTCATCGGATGTCAGTTCTCTATCATGGAGAAGTTGCATATCGATTTAATAAGCTGTTATGAAAATACAATATAATGGGAAGTTATTTCATTTTGAATGGTAGGAAACAGCTTAGGCAAAAGTCGGAGAAACATGTTAGGTGGAAATATTTTGTCAACATATTCTGATGAATACAATGTGAGATCTAACATTGAGGCCATCAAATATATCTGTATATGATATAATAGCCAGTGCTTTATTCCTTTTACACAAAGATGCCGTCTCTCAAAAAATAATATGTTGGTGCTCCCCTGAAGTCACAAGATGATAGACTAAGGCAGGGATGGGGAACCTCAGGCCCAGGGGGCCATATAAGGCCTGCAGATCCATTTGGTCTGGCACTCAGAGCTTTTTACTGCCTCCCTCATCTGGCTAGCAGGGTGCCTATAATTGCACCGGCAGTCAGAATCTATGCAGCAGTGCTGCCTGGAGTATAGTTAGAATGCTTCAGATGGTCACACCGCTGCCCTTACAGCACCCCAGAGCATCCTCAGAATATTCCGGGCATTGCTGTAATCACCGGTGTGTGTGGCCACGCCCCCCATGTGATGTCACACAGATTGAGAGTGACCTGCACCGGGCCCACGAATAATGTTAAATATATCAAAATGGCCCTCAGCAAAAAAAAGGTTCCCCACCCCTGGACTAAGGGGTATATTTATTAAAGTGCAGGTTTATAGAAGTGATGTTGCCCATAGCAACCAATCATCTTCTACATGGAGCTGCCGGCATAAACATGGGAGGTGGTCTCTAGTGTACGTAAAAAATTGCTGTCCTTTTGCCGTGTTATGGGAGGGTCATGAGCGTGTCAGCTGCGTTACCAAATGTAGAAGTCGCAGTCCTATAGGCCATATTCATTTGACACTGCACCTGCAATAGGCTGGTACAAGGGTCAATATTGCATGTGCTAGTGCACTGATTGTGGTGTGTTCAGAACCACAGGTGGAGTTGCGCTGTCCATGGTCATTGAAAGTGCACATCCCAGGCCTTGCACTGTCTGACGCATGCTAGAACACAAGAGGGAGGATGAAACTAGCATTTGCATATTATTGCTGCTGAGACTTCACAAAAAGTCACCGTCATGTCTGCAGTAATGTCCACCTTTGATTTAAGCCCTCATTCTCCAATTTGGAGAACGGTTCCGGTTGCTGCCCCATGCTCCTCCCCCTAAAACCACAGCATGTCAATCATGCTACGGCTAAGGAGGATTTGCGAGCAATCACGCAGATCCAGTTTTGCACATGTACAGAACGGGTCTGGCGCCTGCACAGACTCAGAAACATTGCAGATCGGGTTTGCGTACATCTTTGAATCTGGCCCTTAGTAAAATGCACTTTTTGTTTATGTAAAGCTATGTACCAAGTATAGTAATGCATTTTAACATGTGAATAACAAAAAAGCTAACTAAAAGGAGAAGTAAGTTTTTGTACTGCTCTGTATCACTGTGTGGGGGTTCCGTAATCATTCTGGCAGTAGTAACTGGCTGCATCTCCTTCCTGCGCTCCAGTGACTGTCAGAGAGAAATCATTTCCTGACCCAGTTGCACTGAATCTATCTGGGACCCCGGAGTGACGAGTGGTTGCGTAATAGATGAGGAGTTCTAGAGTTTGTCCTGGTTTATGCTGATACCAATTTACTTCATATTTGGAAATAGCACTGTAATAAGTGCTGGAGCTGGATGTACAAAAGACGGTGAATGTCTCTCCCGGTGACACCAAGATATAACCTGGATTTTGAGTCATTATTATTTCTCCCCTGTAAGCTTGAAAAATAAAAACAATATATATTTAATAACAGACCTTTTATAGCTAATAAAATACTATAGTGGAGCTAAAATACTGTATTATGGGCCTTTGTATACTCCAGTGAGTATAACATAGCAATCTACCTTGCATGTACAGATAAAATAGACAGATAAGATATTGCAGAGGAACCATCTTTATGTCTCTGGGCTGTCACTCACACAGATCTCTGAGCACCAGGACAGACTGTTTATATCACATGAAGTCTATGGGGGAATAACCTCAGAGTCTGTGTATGTAAAGCAGAAAGCATGCAAATGACACAGAACTTACCTTACACCTACTATAAATAATAATGTCCTGTATACAGTCCCCATATCATCACACTACTAGATCCTGTTTGTATTGCAGCCACAATGCTCTTTAGATAAAATTCTATATAATTATCCTTTATGTGATCCTGGTTTGGGTTTAGAATACTAGTGCCTCCCACCCAAGCTAAACAATGCAGCAGTACACTTTGGTAGGCTTGCCTAGGTAAGCCTAAATCCTATGATCTATGGTAGGGTGTCACAAATATACAGTCAGGTGCATAAATATTGGGACATTGACAGAAGTTTCATATTTTGTCCTCTATTCACCACCACAATGGTTTTGAAGTGAAACAAACAAGATGTGCTTTAACTGCAGACTTTCAGATTTAATTTGAGGGTAATTACATCCAAATCAGGTGAACGGTGTAGGAATTACAACGGTTTCTATATGTGCCTCCCACTTTTTAAGGGGCCAAAAGTAATGGGACAAACTAAACAATCCTAAATCTAACTTTTACTTTTTAATACTTTTTGCAAATCCTTTGCAGGCAATTACAGCCTGAAGTCTGGAACGCATAGACATCACCAGACGCTGGGTTTCATCCCTGGTGATGCTCTGCCAGGCCTCTACTGAAAATGTCTTCAGTTGCTGCTTGTTCTTGGGGCATTTTCCCTTCAGTTTTGTCTTCAATAAGTGAATGCATGCTCAATCGGATTCAGGTCAGGGTATTGACTTGGCCATTGCATAACATTTCACTTTTTAGCCTTAAAAAACTCTTTGGTTGCTTTTGCAGTATGCTTCGGGTCATTGTCCATCTGCACTGTGAAGTGCCGTCCAATGAGTTCTGAAGCATTTGACTGAATATGAGCATATAATATTGCCCGAAACACTTCAGAATTCATTCTGCTGCTTTTGTCAGCAGTCACATCATCAATAAATACAAGGGAACCAGTTCCATTAGCAGCCATACATGCCCACGCCATGACACTATCACCACCATGCTTCACTGATGAGGTGGTATGTTTGGGATCAGGAGCAGTTCCTTTCCTTCTCCATACTCTTCTCTTCCCATCACTCTGGTACAAGTTGATCTTTGTCTCATCTGTCCATAGGATGTTGTTCCAGAACTGTAATGGCTTTTTTAGATGTTGTTTGGCAAACTCTAATCTGGTCTTCCTGTTTTTGAGGCTCACAAGTTGTTTACATCTTGTGGTGAACCCTCTATATTCCCTCTTGTGAAGTCTTCTCTTGATTGTTGACTTTGACACATATACACCTACACCCTGGAGAGTGTTCTTGATTTGGCCAACTGTTGTGAAGAGGTTTTTCTTCACCAGGGAAATAATTCTTCTGTCATCCACCACAGTTGTTTTCCGTGGTCTTCTGGGTCTTTTGGTGTTGCTGAGCTCTCCGATGCGTTCTTTCTTTTTAAGAATGTTCCAAACAGTTGATTTGGCCACACCTAATGTTTTTGCTATCTCTCTGATGGGTTTGTTTTGATTTTTCAGCCTAATGATGGCTTGCTTCACTAATAGTGACAGCTCTTTGGATCTCATATTGAGAGTCGACAGCAACTGATTCCAAATGCAAATGTCACACCTAGAATCAACTCCAGACCTTTTACCTGCTTAATTGATAATGAAGTAACGAGGGAATCGCCCACACCTGTCCATGAAATAGCTTTTGAGTTGATAGTCCCATTACTTTTGGCGCCTTAAAAAGTGGGAGGCACATATAGAAACTGTTGTAATTCCTACACCGTTCACCTAATTTGGATGTAATTGCCCTCAAATTAATTCTGAAAGTCTGCAGCTAAAGCACATCTTGTTTGTTTCACTTCAAAGCCATTGTGGTGGTGAATAGAGGCCAAAATATGAAACTTCTGTCAATGTCCCAATATTTATGCACCTGACTGTATATATCCTAAGGGTTACCTAACTCATCTAGTAGTTTTACCAACTCACCTATACAGTATACAGTAGAAACTACATTTATTTCATTGACTCTTACCAATATACTATTCTTCTTTCCTCAGGTCGGAGTAACGGGAATATATTCTCAATCCTCTCGGTAAGTATACACATATACAATTTATACATATGAGGGTTTTGTCTTATTTGTGTTTGAAAATCATAACTTTTTCAACATTTCAATAATACAAACAGTTTTACTTGCACATTACAATACATGTACCAATAGTTTAATTCCCTGAATGTCTCCTTCTAACTGAGTTCCTGGGTAAGTAATTGTAGAGTTCTGCTGTGAGAAGTATAAATCCTTTTGTGAAGGACTCTAAGCTTGGATGTATTAGTTGAATTCCAAAGAATTGAAGATTATGTCTATATATAGTGCAAGGCTTAAGGCCCCCCTTTGCTCCTTATCTTTTAAGTTGCCGCTCTCCAATATTACTGATATCCACTCTTTGACAGTCACCAGGCTGCTATTGATAACCTCAAGTCCTGTATCCCCTGGAAGTATATTATACAGCCTTTCTGAAGTACTGGTAACATTCCATAGAACTATACTTCCTAATAAGGTGTCATTATTCTGTAGAAGCCAGAGAAGGATTTATGGTGGAATAAATCGGTTACCTGTTACCTGACTACTAGGCCAATCCTTGGTGACTTTATTCAATGAATCTACAATAGCGATTACACTGCTCTCCTACTGTTACTTAAATATACTGTTGTTTCTTCTTATAATATTTCTGTGACCCAGTTTTTAGGCAGAGTATCTGGTAGGCTGATAAGTTTGTTCTCCTCTATTATATTTTAGCTTATAAATATATTCACTCCCCCAACTTCTGTGTGTTTCAAGCTGGATGCCCTTAGTGTTATCGCTGCAGGAGCAGCCCCCCACCCCCCTCTTCTTTCCTGCACTGGAGAAAGTAGATTAGATATCCCTTATAATTCCTCCTCCTATCTGCCTCAGCATGCAGGTGAGTCTGGGGTATTAATAGATAGATATTCCACCTATGAACAGTTAATGAAGAGTGGATATTGTTTATGGTAAATAAGTGTGATGCTTGGTGTTGTACTCAGAGCCAAGTGATGCTACAGACTCAGCCTCCGGGCTGACCTTTGTAGTGGGAGCTGACTCTTGGTTCCACTTTTAGCCTTCAGCCTGAACTTAGTGGTAGCCCTGGCTGCGCTCTATCAGGCTGGTTTGACTAGCCTGAAACCCGCCTCCGGCTGAGGGCATCAGCCTCCGCGCAACCAACGCTCCCTGCCAGCAGCTGACATGGCCAAGTCCTGCCTCCTGCACCTCCATCAAAGGGGGAACTTATTACAGCTGCCTCCAGACTTTGTCACTGCAGGGTCCCGCCTCCCGGATCTCTGTCACAGGGGGGGCTTCTGACAGTCTCCTCCGGCACCAAGGCACGAACAATAGCCTCACGCGGGCTCCACCTCTCAACTACCCAGCTGCTGCTGACCTCAGACAGACAGCTCCGGTGAGTACATGGAGAGGAGCACTGGTGAGGAGGACTGCAGACTGGCGCTAGCACCAGACTTTCTCTCTTATATACTCCCTCCACCCCTGCATGAGTGTCTCCTTTCCGCTCACTGCACGAGCCCTTCTTAGGTGGCTCGTGCAGTTTCTAGATGCTTCTGAGGCTCTTAAGCTACTATTGGCCCCTTCTCAAGCAACTCTAAGCCATACCTCCCAACATGACCCTCTCCAGGAGGGACACAATGCTCTGGTCCTGGACTTCCCTGGTAATTTATGATTGGTGGCGGCTCCAGAGGTGGGGCTGCAGTACAGTCCAAAATTCAAATAGGGGAGTCACACCAACTGCCAGTGAGTCCCAGCCAGTGATGTTTGGCAGTGTGTAAAATGACAGTTGGTGTGGCTCCCCTATTTAAATTTTGAACTGCGCTGCAGCCCTACCTCTTCCCAGTGAAGTCCAGGACCAGAGCATTGTGTCCCTCCTGAAGAGGGTCATGTTGGGAGGTATGCTAACCCCTTACCCTGGGTGTAATAATAAAATCTTGCTATGGCTTCTACCTCACAACTGAACAATGTTTAACCACATCTTCATAACAACAATTTTTTTTTAAATGAAGCATTACATATACACAGATTCACTATTTACATCCATATTGCACACTATAACAATAGAATGGGAGTATATATTTATAAATGGATATACGAGGGTTGTTCAAAAAGTAATGCGTGAATGCTCACAACTCAAATTTAATTATAGATACAGATTTGAAAATTTGCAGTAACTTACTTTGAAGTCTTAGTAACAGACTGACTCTACTCAAAAAATTCACCATCTACCCTCAAACATTTTCTCCGCCTCAACCCAAGCTGTGAATCCACTTTGGAAAAATTCCAGTGGTTGGTGTTTGACCCAGGAACGTATGGTGTTTTTAACAACCTCTATGTCTTCAAAATGTTGACCCCGGAGACAGTATTTGAGAGGGCCAAAGAGATGTAAGTCAGAAGGGGCCAAATTAGGACTGTATGGTGGATGTAGCATTATTGTCCACCCCATTTTGGCAATGGCCGCAGATGTTGCCATCGAAGTGTGAGGTCTGGCATTGTCATGGTGTAAGATGACATTTGACAGTGGAATTGTTGACCTTTTTTTGCGGATGGCTTCTTTCAGCTTCTTAAGTGTAATAATGTATTGATCACTGTTGATTGATTGGTTTGGTTCCAAGTAATCAATGAGAATAACACCTTGGCAATCCCAGAAGTATGTGGCCATGGCTTTGTTTATGGATCACTGTGATTTAATTTTTTTTGGCCTAGGTGAACTTGGGTTTTTCCATTGCTTTGATTGGGCCTTTGTTTCTGGGTCATAAAGGAATACCAAGGTCTCATCTCCTGTAATGACATTTTCCAAAAACATCTCAGGGTTGGCTTCAAAGTTGGTCAAAAGGCCATTGCACACTTCCACCCTATGGACCTTATGATCCCTGGTTAATTGCTTTGGAACCCATTTAGCACACACTTTACGATATCCCAAATCATTGAATAGTGCTTTTACAGTGCCATGGCTACATTCCAGTTCATCACTTATATCTCTGATGGTCACACAATGGTCTTTCTGAATCATGGCATTGACTTTATGTCGGTTCTCTGCTGTCACTGCAGTTGATGGTCTGCCACCATGAGGTTTGTTGCACACGGACTATTCTCCCAATTGAAAACACTTCATCCACCTTCTGACATTGCTATAGTCATTTGAACACTCATCATACACTTTTTTCAGTCTTCTGTGGATTTCTGTAGCACTGCAGCCTTCTTTTTCCAGAAATTCAATGACGGCTCTTTGTTTCATCTTGGATTACATGGTATTTCTTGGACTAGCTAAACAAAAATACATATATAGCTAGCAGACATATTAAACTACAAACTGACAAAGTTTCAAATAAATATTGCATATTATTTCAGAGTTATGAGCATTTAGGCATTACTTTTTGAACAACCCTAATATAAAGGTTATTTTCTATTCATAAACATTACCTCCTATATAAGCCGTATATTAACTTTCGCTACATGTATACCACTTACATTGTATAATCTCTCTTTAGCAATGTTACTCACTGAATAACAGAATGTTACCATTTGAACTAGTTACAAAAGTTTATTCTCACATCTGCTTTATTTTGTGTGTTACAGAAGGGGTGGATCCAAATGCCAGTAGGGGCAGGCATTGGCAACAGAAGGGGGTGCGGGCCGCACTGAGGTGTCACCCACTGTTGAGTGACATCAAGGTGCAGACTCCCCCTCAGTGACAGGAGCCAGGTGCTGCACTGTAGTATTAAGCCAGCACTACACACAGGGCAGTCTGCACCTCCGGCACCCGCTTAACAAGTAAGAAGCACGGAACCAAGGGGGTTCTGGCAGGGCCTGCAAAAGAAATCACGGGGCCTGGTACATATATTTTTTTAGGACCCTCCCCATCCCCGGCTCCCGGTTCAGAAGACGCCTGTCTGCGAATGAGTATAACCAATGTGACTGTCATATAGCAGAAGTCTGTCCAGAGGGTGATGGAGAGAGAAAGAGGGTGATGGGAAGAAGCATTGGATGAAAGAGAAAGGGTGACAGGGAGATGGTATCAGGTAGAGGCAGAGCATGACAAACAGAGGGTAATAGGGAGAAACAGAGGGTGATAGGGAGAAGCGTTGGATGACAGGGAAAGGGTGACGGAGAGGGTTATAGGGAGAAACAGAGGGTGACGGAGAAGCAGTAGGTGACAGGGTAAGGGTGGCAGGGAGTGGAAGACGGTGATGGGAAGAGGGTGACAGGGTAAAGGTGAAAGGGAGAGGGTGACAGAGAGGCAGTGGGCAATGGTAGAGGGTGATGGGAAGAGGCAGGTGGGGAAGGGTAGGGGCAGAGGAAAAGTGAAGCCTCTGTCGGAGGGTGTAATGGGGGCTATTTGTGTTGGAAGAGTTTACTGGGACATGAAGGGAAAGTATCAGTGGGGGAGAAAGGAAGAACAATACAAGGAGAGAGAGAGAATAATCGGGACAATACTGTTAGTAAGGAACTTACCTTTCACCCAGTCCTTGTGCACAGGCACTGGCCAACACAACAGGGCCAAGCAAGAGCCCAATGGGTACACAGGCCACCTCTCACCTAGTTTTTGCACCGGGGCCAGTTACTAGAGTGTGACGTAAGGCCCCCAGCAACTGCAGTGTCAGAGAGGAGAAGGTAAGGGGAGGGGAGGAGATGGGAGATGAAAAGAGGGGAGGAGACAAGTGGGGGGAAGGGGTCGGTTTACCTCCTCCTTCTTTTCTAGGGCCCGCTGCTGTTAATGCTGCTACGGGCACCCTCATTACCGCAGGCCCGGATGCAATGCGTCGGCTGGATGTTCCGCCAATGATGCAATGGGACATGCAGTGACAGGGCCTGTACATGCCTGCAGTGCACCCTGCATCATTGCAGCAGCAGAGCAACGAGCAGCAGCTACAGTTAGGTCTGTCTGTGGGCCCCAGAGAACCTTGAAGGCAATTGCGGCTGTGCCCCTAGTCTCCCCCTGTCGCCTGGCCTGGGTTCGGGCTGCGAGGCCATGCTCCCTTCCACATGACCACTCCCCCTGCCTCTTTTGCACAGCATCCCTCTCTGCACCAGGTGACAGTGCGGGAGGGTTGCCACTGGTGGCGGGGCTTAATAATGGGCTGTGGCAGGTGATAAAAGAAAAAAAATGGTTCATTGGGAGGATGTGGTCGGGGCTGGGGCCCCCTCTTCATGTATTATATTGGAGTATATAGGAGGACACTGACTCCTGCAAGATTCGGGTGCATAGTTATTAAAGTATATGTGTGGTATATCCCTCAAAAACACACACATTTTCAGGGAGTACCCCAAAAAATTTTATTTGATATGGTGGTACCGCAGAAGTAATCTCAGATATCTGCCTTGTCTCTCCATTCTGGCCACAAAAGTAGCCACCATAGTGGCTATCACGCTGCTTCCAGCTCTCCACTAGGAAATGTAGTTCCCATTATAGGATGCAATGGGCCATATTCAATGTGGGGTGAAAAGTCCGTTATTGGTGATAATTTATCGCCGATGATGTCATTTTCGCCTTTTTCCAATATCTCTGTATTCAATTTCATTGACTTTTCGCCAGTACGAAAAGTCAATGTAATAAAACTGGCATAATTTTTCGCTTGCATTAGCAGGCGAAAAAAAGTGCATAATTGGGGTTTAGGGGTGCAGGCTTAAATAAAAATAAGCCTGCACCCCTGGGAATGGTTCCTAAAAATAATCTGTGGAAAAAAAGTAAAAAAAAAAAATAGGGACACCCCACGAAAATAATTGAAATTTTGGGGTTTTAAAAAAAAAAAAGGGATCACACTTCTAAATTAGCGGAATGGAGTCCAGAGGGGTTCCCTTATAAGCGGCAGGTGTTTTCTTCATTGCAGGAGTAGCGGCAGGTGCATTTTTACAAAAAAATTTTAAATCATTTAAGGGACTTACAAATATGCTTGCACCCATTTTCAAGTACCCCAAATTTGATGGGCATAGTTATTTTTCCCAAAAGAACCTTCTAAATGCTTTTCTGTATCACCTTCTTCCAAGTCGCATTTATGCACCTGCTGCGGCTATTTAAAAACCCGACTTTCTTCTGCCAGCAAAAATGGGGGTACCCATAGTGATCCCCCATGTCTGGACATCTTTAGGGGGGGACCTAGGATTATTTCCCGAAAATTCCCGTTTTTTTTGCGGATCCAAGTTTTGCTGGTTCCCGATTTCACCTCCTTTGAAATTGAATACGGGGAATATCGGGCATGCGCACGATAATTTTCTGCCTGGAAAACAGGCGAAGGAGGCGAAAAGTCCAGCAGGCGAAAAGTCTGGACTTTTCACCTCAAATTGAATACGGCCAATGTAGCGGTTCCCACCACAGACTTTTATGGCGCTTCCCATAGTTGAAGTCTATAGGGGAAAGTTTGACAGACTGGCTGACCTCTCAGAGCCAATCAGAAGGCAGCTCTTATTGAGGCACTTGCTGATTGGCTGCCAGTTTCTGTAATGACAGGGAAAGTGTATGTGTTAACACATACACTTCCTCCTGTATGACTTGGATCGGATATTTGTTATTTGCTTTAACCCTGTGGATGCCTACTTGGAGTGAGGAGGACGTGATCTACAGTAGGAATAGGTAAGTATGGATTTTTTTTACAAGTGTCCTGGATGCTACATGAAATTATGGGGAACGTGAATGGCTACAGAGATTATAGGTGTGTATGTGTGAGTGTGAATGTGAGAATGAATGTATGTTTTAATAAAATTATACTTTCACAGTGTGTGAGTCTTGTGGTTTTTATTAATATTTATTTTGGAGGTAAACTAGAGATACCAGCAAACCCTTAATGCTGGTACTTGTGGTTCTCTGAGTACCAGCATGTATGGGATGCTTGCCTCTAGTTCACCAGTAAAAGACAATATTTATCATTGCTTTGGCCAGGGGACCCAGTGAAAGGTTGTGGCATTACACCCCTGCTAGAAATAGTTCAGAGCTGGTTGCAAAGAATTTGGCTGACCTCTACTCATTATGTCCCCCATATTTCCACAACTAGGACTGGCTCACTGAGCCTTGTGCTGGTTGGTAAAAATACGCAAGGCCAGATTATAGGCAGGGCAATAGTGGTGGTCATCCCGGGGCCCCCACACATAGGGGGCCTCACTCACCATCCTTCCTTTTTCTTCTATCCTTTTACGGACCCACCTGCCATGACCTGGATTAAGCCCCACCCTCCTGGCATTTTGATCCACCCCCTCTTCAAAGATCCACGGTCACACTCTTATCATTCAATATTGTCAGCCACTGGGGTGTCATCCACGACTTCTAAAAGGGAGTACAAACATAGAGCACAAAAAAGGGGACACTCGCCAGATTTAGAAATTCACTAAAATTCTTAATTTATGTCATACTTATCACAAGCAGGGCTTAATGGTATCTCAACTTTTCAGTCCACATAAAATCATCCTCAGGAGGCACAACAGCACAACCAAAAATTGTCTATTGAATAACTTATTTTTTCTGTGTGCCGCATATTATGCGGTAGTGGTTTTTTGGCGCCATTTATTGTTTACTTCTTGATCGGTGAGGGAAAAGTAGGGGGAATATGGGGTCGCACCAAAAAAGTGCATTTATAAGACCACCCTATTTCGGATATCATATTGATATTCAAATCATATCAATAATTATACTGGGGAACAAAAAAATATATTTTTTTTTCTTACCAAGGATTTAAGATCAGTTTGAGAGTGCTCGCAGGTCCTATTTTCGCATTAGATCTTCACTATAACTGAATTGGCTCCAGTTTTCAAATTAATGAAAAATTCTAAAATTATATTATTTTCTCCATTTTAAGTATCTTACTAGTCTAGACCTGCTTTACTTAACAGAATCTACTTAGTTTTGCTTTTATAACAACTACCTTCTTTCAACAAGAATTTGTTTTATTTGTGATAACGTAGCTAATAGTCACGTTTGAGACACATAACACATTCAAATCTCCTCACTAAAGCTGTGAGGAGGCAGTGCATTGCCTCTCCATATCAAACTGGGTTTAATGAAACAATTTGTAAAAGCATTGGACAAGTCAGGCGATTGTTCACGTATATTTGTTGAACATTTCCTTCTCTTAGTATTGAAAAATTAAAAGCAGGAATTTTTGACAGGCCACAGATACGGAAACTGGTGAAGGATCCAAATTTTACCACATCTATGACTGAAACCGAATCTAAAGCATGGCTGAGTTATGTCTCTGTCATTCAAAAATGTTTAGGTAATCACAAGGCAGACAACTATCATGAATTAGTCCACAACATGCTAAAATGTTTTTAGAAAGTAGGTGCCAACATGAGTATTAAAGTACATTTTTTGTACAGCCATTTAGATCACTTCCCGTCCAATTTAGGAGATTTAAGCGAAGACCAGGGTGAATGGTTCCACAAGGATATTCAGGTAATGGAAGAAAGAAATCAAGGAAGGTGGGATCATCACATGATGGCCGATTACTGTTGGAGTCTGCAGAGGGACTGCGAGCTACAAGAATACAAAAGAAAATCCTACAAAAAACAGTTCTCAAAGCTTCCTAACACTTATGTGCACAATTATCCTGTCTTTTTATAACATTTTACTAATCAAATTTAATCAGAATAAAAAAATATATCTTTTTAACTATTTTTAACATTGTTTAATTTAATTTTTCATAAATATTAAAGACTCAAAAACTAGAGGCAATTGAAAAATAAACATGGCATATTAATTTTCAGGAGCACAAATTAATCAAAATCGACTCTTAAATCCCTGGCAACAGATTGACTGTTCCCCAATGTTATTATTATAGGGGTGTTACTCCAGGACAAATCAAAAACCACATCACAAGAAAAGAGAAGCAAAGAATCCCATACGAGTGCACATTGTCTTGCAATATAGTCCAATTAAAACTAAACCTTTATTATTACATCAAAAGCCACTACAGTGGTTACTTAAAAACACAACAAAATAAAGAAAGATCAAAATACACAAAAATAAATCTTATTAAAATAATCTAAAATCTACAGTATGCTCAGTCTAATGTTATTTATTTATACACATAATAGTGTGTGTGTGTGTGTCAAATTATATATTATTATTATTTATATAGCACACACATATTCCACAGCACTTTACAGAGAACATCTGGCCATTCACATCATTCCCTGCTCCAGTGGAGCTTACAGTCTGTATTCCCTATCACATGTACATACTAGGGTTAATTTTTGTTGGGAGCCAATTAACTTACCAGTATATTTTAGGAGTGTGGGAGGAAACCCACGCAAGCACAGGGAGAATATACAAACTCTGCACAGTGGTGGGAATCAAACCCACGACCTCAGTGCTGTGAGGCAGTAACGCTAACCATTACACCATCTGTGCTGCCAATAAATAGAATCTAAAGTAATGTACCCACTATTAATTATAATATATAACAATCTCTAATAATAGTCTAATTCTACCGTGAATTGTGTGGTGAATTAGATGCCTATAGAGTATTTATTAAGATCATTTTCTGTCAGATCTTTATTAAATAGTTTGGTATTGCTCAGTGTAATCCATTGGGACCTATATCACTCCAATATTAAAGTAATATGCTCTTCAAACCTTATACACTAACAATCCGACCACATGGAGATATACTTAACAAAATCTATCCAATATATAAGGACTTGTAAGTGTCCCAGTTAGGAGGTCTACTAAGGAGATTTATGATTGTGGAATATTAAGCAGCAGGTGATACAATTTACCAAATCTATTTACTGGGAATCTGGACTGTGATGCTATACAGCCAAATCCAAGGAACCTGTCTGAAACAGTTCTTTTTATGAAAGACTGATTGAAGATTCATAAAGCAATATACCATATACTAAATAACTAAAAGTGGAAAGAGTTCTATCAATGAGTCATTGAAGTGACTGTGAATTCCCATTTTTTAGGACACAAATAAGGCCTTATTACTGTGTCCATGTTACACGGTTCCAAGGTTTAATTTTTAAATATGAATTTTTATTAGCTTGTCAATTATTAGGAGCTGTGTATCAGCTATGACTAAGATAATGTAGAATAATTAATATATGTGTATTATACAATTGTTTTAGAGTAACTTTTTACATATATTGATCTGACAAGAGGTTTTGGGGTATATTTACTAAACTGTGAGTTTTTAGAAGTGGAGATGTTGCCAATGGCAACCAATCTAACACCTTCTAGAAGATAATAGCTAGAATCTGATTGGTTGCTATGGGCAACATCTCCACTTCTAAAAACCTGCACTTTAGTAAATATACCCCTTTATCTCATATATTAGAGTCTTCGATTATCATTGTGATTTATGATCATTCCTTATTTTATGGTATTACTAATTATAAGTAATTAAAAAAAAATTTCAACTACAACCAACTGATAGCGTTTTCTTTTCTTTTTTATGGAAAGTTTTTTCATAAAGACAATTGAGTAAAGGGAGCAATACCTTTTAGAAAGCTGCAAATTAGTTGGCACTATATTGGCACCAATAAGATCAGCGCCCAGAAGTTTTTCTTGTGTATATTGATAGTGTAGGTGTAGTGTAAAAAAAGAAGTTTAAAAACATTGGACCTCATTCAGACCCGGTCGCAAGCGGTGAACGCTCGCAACCGGGTCGATGTTTTGGTCCTGAGCACGCGCAGCGGCCACACTGCGCGTGTGCAAGCCCCGGAGCAAGAGAGAAACTCTCTCGCTCCGGAGCTCACTACAAAAGGGCCGGCTGTCAATGTTAATCGACAGCTCGGCCCGTTTTGTAGGCGGGGCGGGGGGGGTGTGGTTTCACAAACGGAGGCACGCCTACCGTTTTGTGGGCGGCCGCAGTGACATCAGCAGTGATGTCAGTGGGGAGTTCCCTGCTCGATCAGAGCAGGAAGCTCCCTGGGGCTTGCGGTTGCCGAGACCCAATCCTAGGGTCTCATTGCAAGCCCCGATGGTCACGATGGTCTTGACCATCGCGACCATCACCCTGGTCGGTCGCTAAGCTAGCAACCAGGAGGCCACACAAAAAAAGAAGCACCCGCCCTCATTCAGAAAGAGCGATCACTTCTTGTGACTGCCTCTGAATGAGGGACATTGTCTTTACAGTAGAACTGCAGGTCCCAGCAAGCCAACTCCGCATGCAGGTACTTGTGGAACCACAAGTACCAGCATACAGGACATTAAGGGCCTGCTGGTACCTGTAGTTCACCTGTAAAGAAATGTTTAAATATACACAAGACACACACATTGTGAAAGTACAGTTTTTATAGATACATACACACACACAAATACTCACCTACATCTTCTTAAAACAAAGAAATGAATACAACCGACCCATGCACTAGATAACAACCAGGATGGTTGCTATCTACCGAATGAAGCTGTCACGACTCTAGGAAAGTTGGCCTCCTGAGATGAATCAAACTCTGCGGGCTGAGACCGTGGTAGCAAGAACTGAGGAGGTTTTAGATAGCTTTTCCTCATAGGAGAATTAAGACTTGAATTTTAGTAGCTTTTGAAAGAACACAAGGTTTTATTGAAGAAACAGTGGAGAATTGTGAATGATGGGTAGAATCAGAACAAAAGTCTAGAACAATAAGAACTGAACCTGTGACAAGAATGCAGCAGGGCAGTAAGAGTGGGATGTCTGGTATTAGTGCATGAACTCCAGGAATCCTGAGTCCGAGTCACCGGGGTTCACCCAGTAAGACGAGATGAGAATCCTGGGGCAAAGGTGTATAGGTAAATCCAGCTAGATTGTGATGTAGGTGTGCAATGAGAGTGAGTCTTGTGTGCACAATGTTGCGTCGAACTCCAGATATACAGTAGTACACTGAGATGTGTCACGGTGATATGGACGGTGCACAGATGTGCACCAATGGGAGCTGCAGATTTTGTACCCAAAGTGGCATCTTACAACACAGAGCAGGATACGAGGATAACAGGAAGACCAAGATTAAATGTTATCAGGAGCCAAATACTAGGACTTGAGAAGACATTGTACAGTCACTGAATGATCATCCAGTAAGAGTTTTTATAAGCCGTGCCTGTTGGTGATTGAGTCCCAGCTGACTTGAGAATCAGGAAACACAGGTAGACTCTGGCTACAACAAGATGGCCATGCCCATGAACTAGAGGCTCCATGGGCAATTTTGGAGGAAGACATCATACAGCTCTAGGGATGCCATTCAGCGTGGAGGAGAGGTCTGCGCCCTGCAGCTGGAGTATTGGCGTGAAGAAGCCCAGTTGCTCCCCAAGCCCAGGAAGCGGAGTGCAAAGGTAAGTAATGTTGCTGGCTGGGCTCTCCGTTGGGACCCGATGTCGGTGTTCCTGACAGAAACAGTCAGACGCAGCTTCTTCCTTTGAAGGTCTGTGTCTAAGCATTCATTGGCCCCCGTCTCTGAGCCAATGAATGGCTCCTCCATTGAAGTCAATGGTGGGAACTGCAGAATAAACTTTAGTTACCCTGCGGCTCTCCATTGACTTCAATGGAGGGAGCCGTTCATTGGCTGAGAGAGGTCTGGGCTGACCTCTCTCAGCCAATGAATGCTCAGACATGGACCTTCAAAGGAAGAAGCCATGTCTGAGCCCTTCAGTCGGGAAGTAACAACCATCCTGGTTGTTACTTAAGTGCGTGGTTCATGTTTTTCTTTTGTTTGTTTTAAGAAGACAATGGATGCCTACTTTGGATTGAAGAGGACCGAACCACACATAGGAGAAGGTGAGTATGATTTTTTCTCCACAGGTACCGTATGGAATTTCTACTGGACAAGGGCACTAATGCTACAGTAATACATATGTGTGTATGAGTATATGTGTGTGTGCATGTATGTTTAATAAAATTATACTGTGTATGGTGTATGTGTCCTTTGTTAATATTGCTTTTGCAGGTGAACTACAGGTACCAGTGGGCCCTTAATGCCCCACAAGCTGGTACTTGTGGTTCTCCAAGTACCAACATGTGGGAGAGGCTTGCTGGGACCTGCAGTTCCATAGCAAAAGACTGTATTTAAAAATATATATAATGCACTATATTTACACTATCAAACCACCGCCCAGGAGTGGTAGGGATAGCCTTGGGCTACCAACCTAAGCTTGTGGTGCCCTGGAGAGGGGGACCCCTTTATTGGGGGGGACCCCAACTTCCCAGGGATCCCTGGCCTGGGCTGACTAGCAGTTAGGGCTGATGCTGTGGGTGGGGGGCCTGGTAATAGGGCCCCCCCTGGCAGTGGCATCAGTCCCCCGCTAGAAAGGGTCCGGTGCTGGCTCTGTATCTTACAGGGGAACCTTATGCAATTTTCTCCCTGTAAATCCAGAACCAGGACTAGTTTCCAGAGCCCAGTGCTGGTTGCATTAAGTACGGTGGAACCCTACGTATTTATTTCCCTGTACTTAAACAACCAGGACTGGCTATTAAAAGTCCAGGGCTTGTTCTGTTTTGGGAGGGGACTCCACGTAATTTTTTAACAACATTTAACTATTTATAATTTTGTTACAGTAAGATACATGAAGGCATCTCACTGATGTCTGCATGCATATGTGTGAAAACTAGGGATGTGCAGGCTCGGATTTACTCGGATTTACCCGGATTTACTCGGATCTCAAAACGGCATTTTAGTGGCTATGGCCTATCATGTGTTTTGGATAGCCAATATAATAAATCCGAACTTGCGGTAAAGTGGCGATAAGAACCGAGTAAATCCGAGCCTGCACATGAAAACGAACTGTTCATGCTGAAAGTGAAAACATGAAGCAGTTCAATTCAGTCGGGGATTTGCAGTTCGGTCTGAAGTGGGATTTGCTGCACGATTTGTACATGAACATGCCAAATCAAACAGCAAATCTCTGATCCAAACCAAATCGAATTACATTTGAGAAATGCTTCTCAAATCGAATGTTAGTAAATGAGGGATTTGAAGAGGGATTTGAACTTTCGATTTGAGTCAGTTTGAGGTGAGCTAAATCGATCTACAAAATGAAAGTCAAATCAACCCTTAGTAAATTTACCCCTAGATCTTAGCCAGACCACTGATACAGCTCCTCTTATTCTCCTTTCCCTACGAAACTGTCAGTGTAAACAGATGAATGGCAAACAATGCTCATACTATAGGTGCCCATCCACTAAAAGACATGAAAACGACTGCACGATTATGACATTGTAATCATGCAGTCGTTTGTCAGTCTGCGATGTGCCTACACTGAACGAGCAGTCCTTCAGTGTAGACACATCAATCATCTGCAAACATGCTTAACATGATGTTATCTTCAGGTTGACCAGCATGTTTGCTCGATGATGTCTAAACAACCAGCAGGAGCACGCATCGCTGGTCGTTTTAGACATTTTTCTAAATGTTTTTTAAATGATTTCTGAATGACTAATGAACGATTGAATGATAACGATATCCTTATCGCTCAATCGCTCAATTTTATTGTCTAGTGGATGGGCACCTTAAATCTAAGGCCCTCATTCAGAGCCGCTCGTTAGCAGCAGTAAGCTCGTTGTGTTCCGATGTTGAGAAACCGCGCATGCGTCGGTGTAACACTGCGCATGTGCGTACTGCAGTTTCCGAGCTTTTTTTCACTCGTTCGGCAAATTGCGAGCAGGAAGTGACATGTGAAATGTGATTGACAGAACAGGCCGTTTTTGGGCGTTGACGGGGGTGGAGATGGGAAAACGCAGGCGTGGCGAGGCGTTTTTGGGGCGTACATAAATTACCTCATGCGAACGTCAAATGTGTTCGTACCAAGTCATACGTCACTGGCTGATCCTCTTTCCATTCAAACTGCTCGCACAGCTTGGGGTCTGGATTACTCGACCACAATGGCGATGGCCTTGTCCTCTGGTCCGGGTCTCCTCGATGTTTCATCGATTTATCACGGCTTCTCAGAAAAACAATCAACTTTGGATTGCAAACCAGCTTGTAATGTGTTTTTTTTTTTTTTCTTTGGGATAGCACAAAACCGTACGCAGCTGAAAATCTCAGCTGCTAATTTCAGGATTACACAATCAATTAGCGTTTTTTTGAAGGAATGTTTTTTACAATTTTGTTAGTTTTGTGATATTGTAACAATATTGTCATCATGTTTGTGTGTATTGTAACCTTTTGCATTGGGCTGGAGTTTTTTTTTTTTTTTTTAACAAAGTGTTCCTTAAAGAAACATTTTTTTTTAACCCTTTTTTTTTGTTTTGTTTTTAAAGCTAAGATTTCGTTTTTTCCTTGTGGTACAGGATTAACTAGAAACCTTTTTTCAAATAATGTCACAATACAGTTGCGAACATTTTTGTACAAATCATGTGCATTTTGACTTAAAAGTTTGGGGTCATTGTTACCCACTAATATTTTGTACATTTGTCTTTTAAAAAAAAACAATTTTGGACCAAAAAGAAAAAAAAACAAAAAAAAAAACAATTCACGAGAAAGGAGAGGGAAGTTTTGGCCCTTAAGGAATATGGGGCAAGCACAGAAGGAGCGTGGGAAAAGTAGCCAGTGCTGTCATCGTTTCTTTCTCCATTTGGCTGGGGTAGGGTGGGCGCCAGACCGGGTCTGGGATGACCTCTGGCTGGCCTGTCCAGAGGCAGATGTTGTGGCCTCTGGACTAGGCACAGGGCTAGGCACATTTGGACGAATGGCTGTTGTTGTGCCAGAGGTGGAGGATCCAGATGTTCCGGCAGGAAGGGAGGTCGGCTCCACCATGTGCTGGCGAATGAGCTGCTCCAGGGCATTGGCGATTCGGATGTTGGCCCTGGTATTTTCAGCCAGGGCCTGACCAATGGTCACGTTGGCCACAGCATTTTGCTCCAGGGCCTCAGCCACCCGTAGCAGACTAGCGTCCATCCTCAGCAGAATCTCCGTATGGGAATCCAATTTAAAATTGAGTTCTGTAAGGAGTGCCACTGCCTGTGAGGGGGATTGCCCAGGACTGGCTTCTGCAGGGTCCTCAGCCGGATGTACTGGTTCCTCCCCTGCAGAGCCAGCAGAAATTCTGCGGCCAAGGCTCCCCTCTGGAGCAGACTCATCCGCCTGTGTCTCTGTGAGAAAAAAGAGAAAAGAGGAACATTACAATCTACATATTGTCACAATAACATTTCAGAGTTGGTTACATCACAACATTTACCTGGGACAACATGAGGAGCCGCAAAGTCTGGCATGTCCGTATCCATGTTGGACACGCCAAACAACTCCACATCCTGCACACACCCCTGTGCCAGTTCTTCCAAATCATTAAACTCCAATGACACAGGGGTGGGACCCCCACCTGTCCCCCTTGCATGCCTAGCCCTGTCAGCCATTTTTTGCTTCAGGCGATATTTGAAGTCTTGCCATCTGTGGGTGAAAAAGTAGGCATTATTCCTGCATTATTTGACCCTTTTTATTTGTGTTGGTCAAGTTTTTACTTACCGGCGTTTGACATCCCGGGCTAGACTGACATAATCACCCACCTTCTCCCACATTCTCCACTTCTGGCTTACACCCACATTCCTGTCTGCCTGTGGCAGGATGTCAACACACTTCTGAACCAAAACCTCCATCTCCTTTCTTGTGAATTGTGGCTGCCTTTTCTTTTTCCCAGCTTTGGCCGGAATACTGGGCCCAGCAGCCTCTTCCATGTCATCCTCAACACCTATTTACATTAAATTATTGTTAAGTTAGATGTCAATCTTTCACTATATTCTGCTTCTGAATAAGCCTTGATTAGAAATGTGAGAAATACTTACCAGCCGCCTCATGGCCATTGTTTGGCTGGTCTGTAGCCATTTTTCAAGCCCAAACAAGAAATACACCAGACCGTTTGTTTTTTGTCGTGACGTCTGTATACATGCGTCCTTATTATTCGGCCGCATCATTGATTGTGCGTTTCTATGATCCATCCTTAATTTGAGCGGGAAAAGAAACACTATTTATGGCTTTTGGTGACTCGAGTCGAGGTGGCGGGTGTTTGTTTGTTGGAGGTTACGTTGGTCGGAGTGGATTGTTGGCGGGAGTTGTATTTGGAGGTGTTTTGGAATTTGTTAGAGGCGTTTTTTTTGGGTTTAACTTTCCGTTCGCATTTTTTGGTGTGGTTCTTTTAGTTGTGGTGTATTTTTTGGGTAAGTTTTTGCCCCTCATCCTTTTGTAAAATATGGCTCTCTTTTTTGTTTGGTTTTGGACCAAAAATAATTTGTGTTTTTTTTTTCTTTTGTAGGTTTATTTTGGCTCTGCCCCAACGACCTTTTTGTTCTGTGACTTCTATATTGTGTATTGGTAAGTTTGGATTTTAACTTGTTTGTTAAATGTTCATGACTTGTTTTTCACATCTTTTGGGGACATTACTGATTTCTTCTGGGTTTTTGGGGATGTGAAAACTGCAAACTATTTAGCGCACTTTTGTAGGCTTGATTTCTCTTGTTAAAATGCGAACTATTTAGTGCACTTTTGTAGGCTTGATTTCTCTTGTTAAATTGCAAACTATTTAGCGCACCTTTGTAGGCTTGATTTCTCTTGTTAAATTGCGAACTATTTAGCGTTCACAATCTGGGTTGTTTTTTGGGGGCAAAATTGTGGAAGTCGTCGCAATGTCGGTTTGCTCTTTGTAGAAATGTGTGTTTACCCCCTTTATATTTGTGCCTTTTCAAAAATCAAGCTTACAAAATGGACACCCCAAAATCTGTCCTTTTTATGATCTGTTGAAATGTAGGTTTTGGAAAACATGACAATACCCCGGCATGTAAGCATCTTTGGATTGTATCGTAAAGATAAGTATTTTTCAGTCTTTTTTTGGGGCAACATACCTTAACTTCAATTCTTACCATTTCAGATTGATGTTGGTCGTATTATTGTGGCCATGCTACCGGAAGCCGACCAACCTCAATCTCGTCCCAGGCGTAGGCATCGTAGGCATGCAAGGCCCCAGATATATAGAACACGTGTCACCCTTTTTGGAATGCCCGATGATGAGGTGTTAAGGCGATACCGTCTTCCGCCCCAAATCATCATAGACACTCTCTCATTAATAGAGAGTGATCTGGAGCGGCAAATTGACAGTCCTACAGCAATACCACCACTTACGCAATTTATGGCGGTGTTACATTTCTGTGCCTCAGGATCCTTTCAAACCACGGTGGGAATAGTTGCGGGAGTCTCCCAATCCTCCTTTTCAAGGATCCTGAGGGCAGTGATGGAGGCCCTTTTCAAGCACCTCCATCATTTTATTAAAATGCCTTTGGATATGGGTTCCCTTAGTGTGGCCAAGGCCAATTTTTACCAAATAGCTGGCTTCCCACACATCATAGGGGTTGTGGATGGTACTCACATACCACTTCAGCCTCCAGCACGGCTGGAGGCCATTTTTAGGAACCGAAAACACTATCACTCACTGAATGTAATGGTGGTATGTGATGCCTCCCTCCAGATCCTGTCCCTGAATGCAAAATTACCCGGGAGTGCACATGACTCATTCGTCATCCAGCAATCAGGGATTTGGCAAAAATTAAACAACCTACAAGCTGGTGATGCGTGGCTTCTGGGTAAGTGGAGACCTTTAGTAGATACCAATGCAAAGCTTGATACACAGTGATCCAGATGTTGTCACTTCTTTTTCACAGGAGACAGTGGCTACCCTTGCACGCCCTGGCTGCTCACTCCTTATTTGGCTCCCACACCAGGCCCACAAAGTGATTTTAATTCCGCACTGACAGCCACCAGCCAAGTGGTGGAGCGCTGTATCGGCCTTTTAAAAGGCCGATTCAGATGCCTCCACCGCTCTGGTGGCGAGCTCATGTATTTGCCGGATATGGTTTCGAAAATTGTGGTCCTGTGTGGGATATTTCACAACATCGCCATAAGGAGTGGTGTCCCAATGCAGCCAGAGGATGCCTTGCCTGAGGATGCCCCCCCCTGAGGTTGGTCGGAGGTCAGTATGTGGGGGGGCCATACGCGATGATGTGGTGGCCAGATTCTTTAGGTCATTTTTGACACAAATTAAGTTATTTGACACAATGTAGAAAGGGTATTTTTTTAAATCAAATTAATCGGCTTTTATTTTCCCATCTTGTTTTTTTTTTCAAAATATTTTGGAATGAAACCATGACTACTTCCTGCTCCCAAAAAATGACTTCCTGTAGCCACATTGGATATATCTTCTGGACCCAATTTTGCAACGCAACATTTGTGGAATCATGTTGGCATGCTCATTCGTCAACCAGTTCTTGATTGTTTTTTTGCTTTTTTATTATGGTGTAGGCTGGATTTTTGAGTTTGTTATCACTGTATTGTATTGTATTGTATTTATTGTTGTCATCAGCAAAACAAGTTTGACAGACGAAATTACATTGCACTTTTTTAAAACAGTGAATAGCAATCCATGGTAAAGGTTATCACAAACAATTTCACAAAAATAATAAAATTAAAATTAACTAAAGAGATACAATCATAGCATTCAACATGCGCACAGCAGATGGAAGAAAACTAACCCTCAAGCGACTCGTACGTGCCCGAAGTACTCTAAACCGCTTTAAAGATGGGAGCTTATAAAAAAATTCATGAAATGGATGGCTTGGATCCGATATCACTGTGTGTATTGATTGTGACCCAACACTTTGTGTTTATTATTTATTTTTAATAAATTTTTGGTTATTTTAAAAACATCATTTCTTTTCGACATTACAAGCAAGTGTAAGCAGGTTCACCCAAGGAAAAGTTGCTTAATGGCTAATCCTGTAATGTGTCAAATTGCTCATTATTTTACTATGCTTTGTGGGTTAAAACCAACACCAAAAGGTATTATGTAGAATCAGTATGTTTTACAATCTCGGCCTAAGCAGGTTTAAAAAAAATTTTACAAATCCCCAAAAAATGTAAAAAAAACAAATGCTGGTAACTCTACAAACCTATTGTTAGTGTTAGGTGTTTCATGTGCCTGCTTAAAAAAATCAGCTTTACACAATCTTAGTTACATTAGTTTCAAATACTTGCTGCAATAGTCTACTTATGTAAGTTTAAACAATCTAAAATTTTCAGACAAGGAATGAGACCGTATTCAAAATTTAAATGTTTATTGTTTTAAAATATTTTGGGAAAAAAAAATAATAAAAAAAATTAGTGGCGCAGGATCCCCGACATTCGATCCAGGACCACCAGCAGGCCGATCACATGCCCCCTCAACATTTGGACACACCCGGCTAGCTCCGCCAAACGCCTCTGGTCCTCTGTGGGTTATAAAATTGTGGTGTTTACTAAAATGAATCCTTAATTTATGATTCTAAAAAACTTCAAAAGCAAAATCGACATAGCAAAAAGTGACAATTGTTTTACAAAATCCAAAAAAACACCAATTCATTTTTCAAAACAAAAACTTAAACCCCCCCCCAAAAAAACAAACAAACAAAAAAAAACATTCTTGCTACCATAAACAAGAGATACAAGTATGAGTGTTTTGACATGTTTGATATGTGTATGGGGAAATCAGCTGAGAAATTTAGAAACAAACAGATATATAACCAACCTTTTAAAATACCAAAAAAAGGAAAAGGCACAGACAAAGGATTACATCAACACATAAAAAAAAAAAAAAAAAAGGATAAAAGGGAACATACCGTTGAGAATGACGCCTGGACAAGGAACCACACCATCGTCCACCTCGGAGGTGGGACAATTTCCTAAGGAGGTCGGCGGGGTGATTTCAGACTGTGGTGATGGGGTGGTCAAGAGAGGGGTGGGTTGAGGGGAGGGGGAATTTGGATGGATGGGAAATCTCCAAGAGGGAGGGGCGTCAGGGTCTGGGCAGGCTGGGGTGGAGGGGGAATTTTGGGGAGAGGAGGTTTGGCTCGGGGTTGGGGAGAGGGGACGAGGGCGACGTCTGCACAGGCGATGACGCCGTAGTCTTCCCTCGGCCCCTAAATGATGGATAACAAATTGAGGTTAGTTTAGAACATCACCTTTCTAAACGCTAATTGGTTAACAAACAAAAAGGAAAACATGCACACGCAGATATGTGTGAAAAAAAGAAACAGGCCAAACAAGAAAACATGCACATGCAGATATGTGTGAAAAAAAGAAACAGGCCAAACAAGAAAACATGCACACGCAGATATGTGTGAAAAAAAGAAACAGGTCAAACAAGAAAATATGCACACGCAGATAGGGCCGCAAATATAAACATGAAAACCAAATAAAACATAACTTACTTTCCGCTATACGCTGGCGAAAACATGCCAGCAAGCGGGGCGTCCGCCGTTGAAGGTCGGACCACCTGCGCTCCAGCTGGCCGATCTGTCGGCGTGAGCCGAAGGAACGCAGGCGGCGGCGAACCTCCGCATAGGCGGCATGCTTCTCCCGATTGCTGATGGGGGGAGGCTGGCTGGTGATACGCCGGTCCATCACCTCTGTCAGGACAATAAGCTCCTGCTTGGTGAATGCAGAGGCTCTCATGATGGCAATGGTGTATTTTTAATAAAACAGTTTTAATAAAGACCAGAAAATTTTTTTATTGGCTAATGTAGTTGGGAAATTAACAGGAAACATTCTATTGGTTAGTGTATGAGTCATGTGTTCTACAGGCCAAAAAATCTATTGTGAGTTATGATAGGCTTGATGCAATGACATGCGTAAGCTAATTTAAATAAAGAAATGAAACCAGTAAAATATGCGTGGGTAAAAACACGGAAAACAATTTGATAATTGGATCAAACATTTATTTTGGATAAAGAAAACCATTGTTTAAACCGTACGTATTCTGCGGGTAAACAAAAACACGGACAAGAGTAAAGTTTATTGAAAAAGAAAAGAAAACGTTTTGAAAACATGTGAAGAACAATTAAACTAATTGATATATTGATTGGCATGATACGATTGAAGTAGGTAGGCAGAATGAACGAGCAGGTAATCGAAATCTGACAGGCCCACTTCCGGTTTGTACTTGTGCGAGCGTTCCCTGCAAGCCACATTGGGGATGTACGCTCGCTATTTGGCTCGCTCGTTAGCTAGAGGAGGGGTTGGGAGACTTTGGGGAGGAAGTTTAGCTGCGTACGAAATTACGAGCGAGCACTTAAATTAACATATTTCGGCACGTACGCCGAACGTACGAACGGCCACTTGCGTCCAGGTCTGAATCAGGGCCTAAGTCTCCACAGCCTCTCTTGTTGTTCATTACTCATACGGGGCTGTCAACATGAGCAGTAAAGACAGACAGCAGACAGACTCTCTCTCCCTGCACTGACTCTGCAGCATCATGCAGTGTTCAGCTTGCCCCTCATTCACCACGGCATCTAGTCACAGTGGTTATTCACACCTTGATGTTCACATGTTACATTAGACACAACATTTCAATAGACATATTCAGAATGGCACTACTGAATGCCTCGACGTGCATTTCGCTAGTGCTTTCTGCTATGGGCAGGAACAGATGACCCGCTGGACATGCCTTAAGTACCTGCATCTGCCTATTACAATGAATCATCATTTTCATCAAGCAATCACGGGAGGAAATAGATCTCTATGGTACCTCTATACCCTGTATCTATTCTTCGGAAATTCTATCACATTATTTAGACAAGTTATCCTAATACAGTGGAGCATATTATTTCAAGATCTCAATTTACATTGAAACTTAATGGTCTCAAATTTATCATCTTAATTATAGTGCCCTTATTAGTACAAATTATTATATATCAGTAGATGGCCAATTTATATATATACATGTATCCATAACTCTATAAATTATATACCACCATAAATTTCTCTATCCCAAAATAATTACATATATTAAATTAATATCTCTATAATAATAATCTAATTATATTTAATTTTAATTTTTATTATTACCCTTACTGCATATTATATTCATCACCTAAAGCATAGTGAATTACTATTATTGAAAATTGCCATTATAAAATTAAATTATAAATTAACAAGTATACCCTCATCCTTATTTTTACTGTCTATATTATGATTATAAACAAAATAGCATGTGACATCAATTTCAACCATGTGTATTTCCATATATTGTGAGAAACTATTTCTAAATTAAGAGTACATTTGATTAATTCTCTACAAATATTCCATATTGTTCTGATTGACATATGAGCATTGTAAATCAATTTATCTTCCTAAATATATGTATCTTGTATTTTGTATCAGTTCTAAAGAACTTCCATCCAGTTGTTAAGGCAGAAAATTCTGACAAATGAAGCATATATTGTTTTACCATTTGATAAGATATGAATTATATACCATAATTAATTTATCCCAAAGTTTATGTAAAATCTAATTAAATATGTCAACCATAATCATATATTATAACTTGTTAACACCTCTATGATAGAATCACCCTATGCAAATAATAATGCTGGTGAAATGATACTTATCCAGTGCAAAATCAAATAAAATTAAGTGTACTGTACACTTAACATTACCTAATAATGCTGAGTTTATAGTATACAATATTATATATGAAATTAAATTTACAACCGTGTACAAACCTTTTCAAATTATAGTTAATAATATGTGAAATGAAGTATCCATACTACCACATATCCTCTCATTGTTCCATATAATTCTAATTGACCATAATATGGATAATATAATATAATCAATTTTATATCTCCTAACTATTCTATATCCCAAATGATATAAATCCCATTATACTTCTTATAAATCATATTCAAATTTGGCTTTACAAACTACTCTAACCATCCTATTTCCCAATTTGATGTCAGGTATATCCCTTATTTGATCATTCTAATCCAGGAACATAGAGTCATTGATATTCTCATGCCCCTGGGGCTTACACTATCCATGAGGAATATCCATTTTGCTTCTTTCCTCAATAGTTCACGTACCAGGTTTCCTCCTCTCATGCCTAATTGGACTTTTTCTATTCCAAATGCTTTAAGGTCTTTACGCTCTCCTCCATGATGATGTAAAAAGTGTATAGCAACACTGGTGAAGGTTTTTGTTCTCTCAGTATCCCTCCTCGCATTGTTGATATTATAGGCATGTTCTAATATTCTTGTCTTTATTCGAAGCTTTGTTATCCCTACATATAGCTTCTGACAAGGACAAATGAGGCATAACTGTATATCACTCCATATGTACAACAGTTAATTAAATCTCTAATTCCCCACACCTTCCCAAATTTATCTACTATACTTTCTTTTTTGTTGATAAAGATACATGCTCTACAGTGTCCACATTTGTGAGTACCTCTGATCTTGGTTGCTTTTTTATTATTGCTTCTTACAAAATGGTTATGTGTTAGATGATCTTTTAAATTCTTGGATCTTCTCCAACTAATCTCTACATTGTTCCCAATAATCTGAGCCAAATCTTCCTCTGTTTGTATGTCATTCCAGTATTTTTGCAAGGCATCCTTATGGTGCATACACACGATCAGATTTTTTCTTCAGATATGGACGATAACGATTTAAAAATCGTTCAGTCGTTCATATCTGAAGGAAAATCGTTCATATCTGACATGCCTGAACGATGGACGATCAACGATGCGCGTTCCCGTTTGTCAGATAACGATATCTGACATCTGATGGGTTTGCAGTCAGACTTGGACGATTCCATTCATTTTAATGCAGTCAAAAATCGTTCAATCGTTCGAATCGTTCAAATCGTTCAAAACTTTGGTCAAATCGTCCAAATCGTTCAAATCGTTTAATCGTTCAGTCGTTCATCTGACAAATCTGACAAGTCTGACAAATCTGACCGTGTGTACGCTCCATTACTCTCTCTCCACTGCTTGCAGAGAGTCCCAATAAATCTAATGGGTTGAGATTTTTTCATTTTATCCTTCTTATTTGGAAAGATCAAGAGGTCTCTGTTGGTCATTTTAGTATTATTATGTGCTTTTTTTATAGTAGTATTACTATAGCCTTTAGTTCTTAATCTCTTGCCAAGTTGTTTGGCTCTTAGATCAAACACTTTATCTTCAGTACAATTTTGTCTCATTCTTAAAACTTCACCCTTTGGGACACTTTTCTTGGTGGCTGGAGAGTGAGAAATCTGATGATGCAAAATGCTATTTGTAGTAATTTGTTTTCTGTAAATATCTGGTATTAGTTTCCCTTCCTCATTGATTTAGACTGTTAAATCTAAGAAATTTACTTTCACTGGATCCACCTCAGCTGTCAATTTCAGATTTATGGGACATGCAAAACCATAAGGTATTTTTGTCTATGGAATTTCATTGCTTTTTTATAATTTATTAACCATCAGGGTTTTGACGAGCAAACCAGGCCACCTGCAGGGCAGAAGGACAACAAATAGGTACACTAACATGGGTGTTGGAGCAGACAGCACACAGGATTTATTTTAAGGGTGCAGAGGGAGAGACGGCTATGGGGGCAGGCTGCAGGTGTGTGGGGCAGTGACAGCAGTGGAGGTGGCAGCAATGGGCATGCACAGAAGAATGAGGGTGACAGAGGGACTCAGTGGTGCTGGGCATGCACCTGAGAAAATAAAATCAATAATACACAGATGCATGGATATATCAGTGAGATCCAACCATGTATTGATTTAAAAAACGAATGTGTAATATAAAAAAAATGACATGCCTCCACAGCACAACCAGCATCAAGCTTTGAAGCCTTCCTACCTATAAATCTGTCTGTTATTACCCAGTTTTGTTCTATTAATGTTGACAATTGTAAAGCACAACAGAATATGCTGCTCTATATAAGAAACTGTTAATAAATAAATAATTAATTAAATAAGCCCCAGTGCTGGTTGTGTTAAACACAGGGGACAAACAATGTAGGGGTTCCCTGTATTAAGCACAACCAGCACCTGGCTAATCAGAGCCAGTCTTGGTTGCCCATATACAGGGGACAAACGAAGTAGGAGTTCTCTCGAAAAAAATTGAATTTCCCATAGAGAAATTCCAAGGGGGGGCATTTTGTTTAAGGGGCTACACCTTAAAAGCTATTGGAGGTATGGGCTGAAATTTGTCATGGGCTGGTAGAACTGTCGATCGGTGCTACATGCCAAATTTCAGTGCAAAAACATAAAAAATGAGGACTTGGGAGTAATTTAAATTTTCAACTGTCAGTATTTTCTGACACTCAATTAGGACCACTTTTCTGCTGTTCTCTATGGGGGATTTTTGGGAAGGCATAACTCAGGGTAGGGGGGAAATTTACACTTTGGGTTTGTTTTATTAGGTAGCTATTGTTCCAGGGTAGGTGCTTTTGGGGTTTAGGTAATTGAGAAAGTTATAGTTTTTAAACTACTACCTCACGAATCCGCCATTATAGTGATAGGAAGTTTCAAGTTGATGCGCAGCCTCAGTAGGAGCCTCCAATAGGTGTACTCACTGTGGCTTCACTTGGGTGCACCAAGATGGCAGGTCAGTGTTGGTGGTAGTGGCGGTGGGCTCGGGGGAAGGAAGCAGCCGTAAGCTGTGGGTGGACCTGGGGGATAGCAAGCGTTAGTTGCAACTGGGACCCATGGGTGTTAGTGGCCACAGTGGTGCAGGCTGCAGGACCTGGGGGAGGTAGCAGCAGACTGATGCAGGCTCAGATCTGAATGATCCATAATACCTGTATTTAAATAAACACAGAAGCAGGGATGGGTCAGTGAGACCATCTGTGCTTCTGTTTAATTAAATAAAAACCCTGTGTAAAAAAATAATGGTGTGGCCCCCTCCCCGCAAACAACAACCGTCCCCAGGTTTGGAAAGCCAGTACTGTTTGTGCTAAATACAGGGGACAAATGACATAGGGGTTCCCTGTATTAAGCACAACCAGCACCAGGCTACTCTGAACCAGCCCTGGTTGCCAAAATACGGGGGACAAATGATGTAGGGGTCCACCGTATTCAGCGCAACCAGCACTGGGTTCTAAGCCGGCCCTGGTTCTGGAAATACATGGGGAAAAAACACGTAGGGTCCCCTATATTTACCAGAACCAGCACCGGACTCTTTCTAGTGTGGGGGGGTGATGCCACAGCCAGGGAAGCCATTTCACCAGGCCCCCCAGCCACAGCATCACCCCTGACTGCTAGTCAGCCCAGGTCAGGGGGAGTTGGGGACCCCCTATAAAGGGGTCAGCCTCTCCAGGTCACTCCAGGCCCAGGCTGATAGCCTGGGCTATCCCCAGCACCCCTAGGCAGTGGAAGCTGGGTTGATTGTGTTGTGTGGTGCATATGAAAATATAAATATTGTCTTTTGCAGTAGTACTACAGGTGCCAGCAGGCATCCCCGCATACTGACACTTTGAGACAATGACACTGAATTGTACCTGCAACAATATATGAAGATTATATGGTGATATAAATTCAGAGATAGTAGTTGCATGCATTTGCAATTCTATGGGAAGTTGCTAGGCCACATCATGGCTTCTCTGTTACTAGCAGTCCCTAACACTAAGGGGTTCATGTGTAGGGAGCAGGGCACCCCAAAAGTAATCCAGCCCATGACCCCACAGGCCATCACACGAAAAAAGGAAAAAGGGTGACAGTGAAGTGTAAAGTATAGATGTGTGAGAATAATTAATGTTGAAAAAGGGTTAAAATATATGTGAAAAAAATTACATGTGCTTCTCCTTGCCCTACTATTACTTTCATTTGCAACAGCACCTAATACTTGGTGGCTGACACCCTGCTGCTTATTTAGGTGTTATGCAGCAATGTTTATAAATCATGTACTTGTCCTGCATTGTTTGTACTGTTAATAACTGTTTTCTTGTGTGCTCATTTGTTTCTGTACTTTGCAAGGCGCTGCGGAACCCTTGTGGTGCCATATAAATAAAGGATAATAATAATAATGTTAAAAAAGTCAAAAAATGAGATGCTAGGTTGCTAGGTACATATTTTGTATGCAGGATAAAGTAGGCTAATGTGCTGTCTACTGATTTCATAAAGGGAACTATTAGAGACAAGACTTTTTTTATTTCACCTCTGACCAGTGAAATGCATTGGAATGTCGCCTGGTGGTGATAGAGCACGGGTCAGGGAACTTTTTTACCTTTTACCCCAAAATATATTTAGATACGCCGATTTTTCCCCCTTGATTTGAAAGGAAGGAAATCATATAGTAGTGCCCCCATATAATGCCACTGTATTAGTGCCCCCATAGTTATGCTCCTGTAGTAGTGCCCCCATATAATGCCCCTGTAGTAGTGCCCCCATAGTTATGCCCCTGTAGTAGTGCCCCCATATAATGCCCCTGTAGTAGTGCCCCCACATAATGCCCCTGTAGTGCTGCTTGTACAAAAAAACACTTACCTTAATCCCCGCTCCAGCATCCGCTGCCGTCCTGTCCGCCCGGCTGCTCCTCGCAACTATGGGAGAGACATCATGACATCTCTCCCATATGTGCATGGAGAGAGTTGGAAGCTGAAGTTCAGAAGAGAACTCCAGCCTCCGGCTAACACAGCGCTGCAGGAAGGAGCCGGGCACCCGCTGGTAATAACATCTCAGCGGGCGTCCGGCTTAGAGCCTCCCTGCGGCACAGCTGGGCATGCATATGAATCATTCTATATTATAGATTGATTCATATGCATGCCTGGCTGTCTGTCCAATACTCCCAGGAATGTCATTTTTACCCCATGTGGGGTAATTTACCCCTGTTCCCTGACCACTGTGATAAAGGATCCTTTCATCTGGTACTAGATAGACTCTTACAGGGGAGGATAAAGTATCCTGACATTTTACAGATATTTTAGGTCATCTAAAAAAAGGCAATCTGCCAGGATATGTTTTCCTTTTGTGCTTGTTTCCATGTAGTCTATATAAAGGAAGTTGTGAATTTACCATCAAGATTAGAATATTAGATGCGATATTGTGTGTTATATTCTGAGATGTGGAAAATTAGGATGGATACTTGCTGGAAAGAAAGTGCTTTATATATTGTTACATTTTAGTTCTCATTTCAGTGATTAAATAATGATTCTCCTCCTGAATAGAAGTATCGGGCTTAATGTTGTGGAAAATACTGTGTTTTTGGGGATTTTAGCCACAAGATATAAAGCAGTATTTTTTCTTAAGCAAAAGTCAGGCTGGTGTTACCTTTAATAAGGGTAAATGTAATAGTCTGTGCAACGAAGGCATCAGCGAGTTCTTGGTGAGTAGGCCCAATGTTTTAAAGGGGCAGTCATTTAAAAGACAAAACCAACCTGGTTTTGCCTTTCAAATGATTGCCATTTTAAAACATTGGGCAGACTTGCCGCAAATTTGTCAATGCCTACATTAACCTTATAGTCACTATTAATAAGTTGTCTGCAGGAGGATTAAAGTGCCTAGTACATGAGTGTCTCCCATATTTTAATAATCTATCTCTCTTTCATCTGTAAAGTTTACATAGGTCACATAATTCATCCTGCATTTTTTATATAAATTGTTTTACACTTAGCTAAGCCTACACTGCCATCTAGTGACTACATAAATTATTTACTTTATTATTTGAAATTAATTATTTTTATATGGCAATTAGATAAAGGTGTAGTAGAATATCACCGCATGATAAGTTTCTTTCATAATATGGTTAAGTCTATTGGCTTTACTGTATGTGTTGCCTTTTTTTTCCCAAATTTATCCAGCCCTGATAATATTACACATAATTGATTATCATTGCATATTGCAGCAAAAAGTAATATATATTTTAGGGTTTTATCACAGGAGAGGTATCCTAAGGATCTCCCTTTGCATACAGATGTGATATTCTAGCCTGTAGGTGTAGGCTAGCAATATATATACACTGGCTAATACTATACCACCAAGAGATGACGTTATTGGAAGACAAGCTCCAAAATGCTGCAGTGCTTGATATATTTGGCCAAATTGTAGTCCCTATAGATATCTCCACTATCTGCTACAGTATCATTTTATCCTGAGGATTTCAATTATAAAATATTTATAAATATTCTCAACTGTCTCTAATCAAACACCCTGTCAGGCTTGCCTACCCTTCCGAATATCGGATGCCGCTCCAGGCACCCTCAGAAAGGCAGGCAAGGCTCCTGGTGGCCGCCGACTGATCCGGCCCCCTCACACTGATTATAGAAACCCCCACAGTGGGGGGGATGAGGCAATTCGCGCTGAATCACGTCATCATGGCCCTGCCCCCTGCTTCACAATGCCTTTAATTTTGGCAATTGTAAAAAGGGGGCGGGGCCACTATGATGTGATTGCATGATCCTGCCCCCAATAATTAGTCATTTCCTGGCAATGCCCCCACTATACACAGGCATTCAGCTCCCTCCCTCCCGGAAGGAGCTGAATGTCTGCAAGTATGCACCCTGTTATGTGGTTACATGAGATTGTTAGTAGGAGACAGATTATTCTCCATGTCTGACACATTTCTTACAGAAAGAGGAAGGAGATTTTTGTACAGCTCTGTATCACTGTGTGAGAGGGCGCTGAGAACCCTGCTGACAGTAATACTCTGCCTCATCTTCTGCTCTCACTCCACTAATTGTTAGTGTGAATGAAGTTCCAGATCCAGATCCATTGAACCTATCTGGAACTCCTGTATGTCAGTTGGTTGCATCATAGATAAGAGACTTTGGAGGTTGTCCTGATTTCTGTTGGTACCAGTGTAAGGAGCCGCCTATACCAGCACTGGCTGTACATGAGATGGTGACTTTACCTCCTGGTGACACAGAGTTATAACCTGGGATCTGAGTCACCACAGTCTGCCCACAGGACCCTGAGGATTAGAGGAGACACAGTCATTACTGATACATGTCTGTATATAGTCATATAAATCCTGCTCTGATTATTTATGTTACATGTATATATTCCCCTACACAGCACCATGTAATGTCCCCAATCTCTCACCCTGAATATAAATGACTATCACAGCCAGCAGGTAACTGTGAGACACCATCTTGCTGTATCTGGGCTGTCAGATAGACACTATAAGACGTCTCTTGTACAATGAGATATATATAGAGAGTGACAGGTGAGATGTGACAGGAAATACCCCAGAGACTGTATATGGAAATAAGAGGGAAATAAGCTACTTATGTACATGTCATCTTGTCACCTTATTTAAAACCCCCCTTACATGATAAACATAACTTAACATAAAGCAAATAACAACAGTCTACTGTATAGTATGTACAGTTTGTCATAATTTATTAATAACAGTTAAACCTATGCTATATACACCCTGAGACTATGTCATTATGCTGATGTGCAGTGTGTATGTGCTGCACATCAAACCTGACGATATATTGCTTGTGGTTCAATACATGTTTATGAAGGACAGAACGAGGGATCCTTCCATTGCTCATTACATCATTCTAATGTATACCCAGGACACTATAGTATTGTCAGGGGATAAAGGAGGCAGAGCCCATGTAAGGGGCCTGATACAGAGGTGGATGCGATGCCGATGTTCACATAGTTGAGCGATTATCTTGCAGTTGTCAGATGGAGAACCTGTATCTGCCATGGGGCTGGGTCAAGTTTCAATAGTGCAGCTGATGGTGGTATCTAAAGAAGCACCAATCGGTATTACTGCATAACTGGACGCTGACAGTGGGCACCAGCATCTGGATATGCACATTCCTTGCACACTCAGCCACATGGATGTACACAAGGGACGGAGTTTGTAGCAGCATTTGCATAAGTCCGAGATGGGTGACCAACAATAGACCCTGCTGCAGCTGATTCTGTGCCCACCTCTGCATCAGGCACTAAGACATCATGGGCTCCTAGGAAGATATTGGTTTGGGGCACCTACCCTGATCTGTTCATGCAAAATACCTTTTCTAGACACACTGGAGCTGAAGGCAATTTAAAATCAGAACCCCCCCCCGCACTACAGAAACAAGAAATACATTACAAAGGTCCCATTATCATCTCCATCATTCTCCATCCAAAGATGCAGCAGCGATGCTAAAACCATACAGTTCTGTATCAGTCTCTTACATTGTAACCTCATAGGTACATACATACGTGTAACATCATAGGTACATACTTACTGTACATAAGTGTAACATCACAGGTACATACTTACATACATGTAACATCACAGGTACATACTTACATATGTGTAACATCATAGGTACATACTTACATACATGTAACATCATAGCTACATACTTACATATGTGTAACATCATAGGTACATACTTACATAAGTGTAACCTAATAGGTACATACTTACATACGTGTAACATCATATTTACATACTTACATATGTGTAACATCATATATACATACTTACATAAGTGTAACCTAATAGGTACATACTTACATACGTGTAACATCATATTTACATACTTACATAAGTGCCACGTCAATAGTACATACTGTACTCACATAAGTGTAACGTCATAGGTACATACTTACATAGGTGTAACATCATAACTATATACTTACTAAAGTGTCACGTTATATGTACATACTTACATACAAAAACTATTATTTTACAATAACAAGGAGCGCATAAAGATATCAATATATCAAGAAAAATGTATTAATATATAAAAATATATCTATAAACACATCCATAAAGATAAGATAACAAATTGCATGGTATATATTAATACACATTTAGAGACATAATAATTATATCTTCAGAAACAATTCGTAAAAATGTGCTAAAAAATGAACTCTGTCTAGTGAAAGCCCAATTTTGAGGGCAACCAGTTAGTATTCTTTTAGACAAAATTATATTCAGTTGCCTTTATAAGAATAATCTTATCCTTCTCACCAGAGAAAAATAGATAATTTCACTATACTACTTACTACTCCTCCCCATCTGTGTGTTTGTGCTCCCCTCTCCTCATCTGTGTTATTGTCCCCCCTCCTCCTGATCTGTGTGTTTGTGCTCCCCCCTCCTCATCTATGTTATTGTGCATATCTCCTTCTCCACATCTGTGTTTTTATGTTCCCCCCACCCTCCCCATCGGTGTCTGCTCTGCTCTCTACCCCCTCCACCCATCGGTGTCTGATCTGCTCTCTTCCCCCTCCTACCAATCAGTGTCTGTTATACTCTGCCTCCTCCTCATTGGTGTCCGTTATTCTGCTCCCCTCCCTCTTTTACCCATCAGTGTCCATTATTGTTTGTCCCCCACCCCATTCACTTACCTTACCAGCTTCTTCATGTCCCCATCTTCTTGGCTCCTCCTCCACAACGGGCACTCTCCGCAGGTCTTCTAAGGGCTGGGTGAATGGCCGGGCAGACAGGCAACACGGTGTGCGTGACCTGTGATGTCATGCCGCCATATCTACGCATGGTCCGGGCACATCTAAGCCTCCCTGAGGAGCTCAGCGGCAGCGCTGCCCGGTCCATCCTATAATGTGACCGGCGGCGGGCTGTCATGCTGTGGCACACCTAACAATCGCCCACGGCACACTAGTGTGCCACGGCACAGCGGTTGAAAACCACTGCTTTAGAGGGACATAAAAAAAAACATAGTTAGTTCAAACTGCCATTGTTCCCACTGTCCACTTAACCATTTGAGATATATTGTGAACAAGCGGAACTGAGCAGCAAATGCAACATTTCAGGCCTAAGGTTTAAGTATTACGTTATGTCTTTCTTGACCGCCATGCCTGCTTGCTGGGAGTTGATTTTTTTTCATCCCAGAAGGGGACCAGGAAGCATGCTTTCCAAAAAATAAATAGACAATTGACTTAAATAATCCTTTGCAAACCTTCTTTTCTATAACAGAAGTTAGTTAGTTGCCTTCAAATTGCCATTGTTCCCACTGTCCACTTCTCTTATATATGTGATTGTTAGAAACTTCGAATGTAGAAGGCTAAAATTGGGTGGACCACACATGGCTGATTTATCAACCATGCCGACTGGATTAGGGTCATAAGGAAGAGGAGGCTGTAAACTGGGTGTCATGTTATGATGAGTTGGCCATATGGGGTATGTTGCTGTTAAGGGATCAGGCTGGTTATCATTGGACACATTATTATAGTTGTTGTAATTCTGGGTTGCCATCTCCTGAAGGGTGTTTACCAAGAGACAGAGACTACCTATCATCTCAGGCATAGACAGTTCCTGAGAAACAGAGCTCTGTTCTCTGGACGGAAGCCAAATAGGTGGGAGCCCCTGTTCAAAGTCCAACATCAGAAGCTCTTATCTCTCCACATCATGCATGATAGAAGAAAAAAAATGTTATTGGGGACATCTAGCGCCTCTTTCTGTACCCTGCTTACCCTTTTTGGACAGGAAGTCCAGGATGGATGGTTTGGAAGAAGGCCTAGCAACAGATGGGGATGGTCATTATCAAGACCTGGTCCCCCCACTGGGTGTAGTTTGAGAGGTATTGGTTGGCATGCAGGCAGCGGAATAACAAAGGCCTCCATGTTGTCTTGGCTTACTATTCCATATTTCAGTTTGCGATCCAGGTAGTAATAAAGTGGGCTACAGAACACAGTGACAGAATCACTGGATGTCTTAGTGCATTCAGGCCAAATACGATCCATGAATTCCCAGACAGATTCCGGACAGATGAATCCTTTGCTTGTAATAATCTTTGGCTATATATATAACACCCACCATTGCCAGGAATTACCAGACACTTTGAAGGCTGTAACTTTGAACTGCTTTATAGAAAACATGTGAATGAAACCTTTCCACACTGCAGAATATGATGGAGAAATCCCTTGAAGTTCAGCACCTAGAGCATCTTTTTTTTCATGTTCTCTGAGGCCTCTCCTGACTGCGAAGAAAGATTCTCCACACTGTAGTCTTCCATTGTGACTTTTTAATGGTGATTTCAAAGCTGTCCACTGGCTGAGATCCATCTCATCTGAGGGTTGTGTTTTCCCCATGCAAATGAGACAATTCACATCCAGAAGGTGACTTTTATGTTTAGCCGTGGTGTCAGTCTCTATTTTGGCTGAATTAGGCTTTAGTTTTTTTTTACAAATATAGGCTTTAGTTTTTTAGAGTATATAACTTTATAAGCTGTTAGGATAATATTTCTGCTATGTTTAAGATAAAAAAAAAACTTTTTGTAACCCAATAACTTAAAAAAAAATATTAATGCAGCCTCTTGACAGACAGCAGCACAGCACCCCTGCGCAGCTAAGCCGAAGACAGGTGTGGCTGACACGCACAAAAAAAAATGTTTATTTATTATTTTGGGCAACAGCCCCTCGACAGACGGGAGCACAGCACCCCTGCACAGCTACACCAATGACAGTGACAGCCAAGTGTAAAATTGATCATAAATTAATTTAAAAACAATTCATTGGTTGTAGCCCTTGGCTGTTAAATTGATCATACATTAATTTAAAAACAATTCATTGGGTGCAGCTCGTGGCTGTTAAATTGATCATAAATTAATTTAAAAACAATTAATTGGGTGCAGCCCCTGGCTGTGAAATTGATCATAAATTTATTTAAAAATTTAAAATGTCAGGCAGCAATGCCCCAACCAGCACATAATGGAAAGGAAAAAGGGGCAAGATGGAATAGTCCTTGGGCCCTTCTACCCACCCTTATATTGTATACAAAACAGGACAGTTTAACAAACCAATCATTTCAGCGACAAGGACTGCCAATTGTGGCTGAAATGATTGGTTTGTCTAGACCCCCATAAAACAAGCTGCCAATGTGCTTTGGAAATGGAAAAGAAAATAATCCCATACACAAACTGGCTTTACATTATAAATTGTCATCAGCCTCATCCTCGTCATCCCTATCAGTGTGTACATCCTCTTCTTCACACAAAATTAATTCATCCCTGCTGGATTCCACCATAGGCACCTCTGTCATTTTTTGATGTAATTGTTCGTCGAGCTCTTCCTCGTAGAATTTGTAATTCATTTTAATGAACATCATCTTTTCCACATTTTGAAGAAGTATCCTCCTGCGCCGATCACTGACAAGGTTGCCAGCTGCACTGAAAACTCTTTTGGAGTACACACTGGAGGGTGGGCCACTTAAGTAATGCAAAGCCAGTTTGTGTATGGGACTCCAAATTGCCTATATTTCCTGCCACTACTGAAAGGGACTGTCTGTCATGTCTATTAGGATGTTATCTCTGGTGAAATAGTCCTCCACCATTCTGTGAATGGAGACCATATCACACATAGTCACGGTAGAAGACATGTCACTAGTAGGCAGTTCTCTCAGGCCCAACCAGATGTCATTTTTTGGTGACTGATCTGCATGACCAGCAGGCATTCTATAAGGAAAATTTAGTTTTTTCCTGGCAGCTGTTGAAACTGAAGGAGATGAAGTCATTTCACATGCGGCTGCAGCTGACAATTTTTTGACCAACAGCTCTTTGCATAGTTTTAGATTTTGGTCTTTTGAAAAAAACTAAAATGG